>CM067908.1:22627836-24037003 GCA_034621355.1 Mycalesis mineus | reverse complement strand
GTACCCATATTGCTAAGATAAAAGAAAAAAATACACACATCCCCCCTTTTTTCCCCTATTTACAGCCACCACTTTGAAAATTTATATAGCTTATGTTACTACCACAATTTTGACAAATTCAACGACACCTCACATGTCAAAATCCGTTCAGCCGTTTAGGCTGTAGCGCGTGCCGAAGAAATGGACATACATACATACATACATACGCTCGAAAAACATAACCCTCCTTCTGACGCAGTCGGGTAAAAAGGGGACTTGCCATTTAGATCCACTAGCCACGATGCTCTAATGATCCTTAGTGGGCTTAAAACAATAATATTTCATTTCGAAGCTCATTATCAGATGCGGGAGCCTGAGACCCACCACGCTGCCCCGATGGACATCAGATAGTGATCGTAATAGAGCAGTGCAGCAGACAGTGGTATAAAACAAAGTCGCTTTCTTTTGTCTGTTCCTATGTATGCTTAAATCTTCAAGACTAAGCATCCGATTTTCATGCGATTTTTTTGTCAGATAGAGTGATTCAAGAGTAAAGTTTATGTGTATAATACATGCATAATATAATAGAGAAACACTGATAATTCCCCGGAGAGCATACGCATAATTAGGTTGCCGTGGTCCACTTCGTGGTTGCTATTGGTTCCTTGTGCCGCTGATCTCAGGTCATTAAAGGCCGGACACTCGAAAATAGCGTATCGCGGAGTGTCCACCTCTCCGCAAATGTAGCAGTATTTGGTAGGCGCTTTCTAGGGAAACATCGCAATAGGTTGCAAAAAGGTAAAGCGTTAAGCAATACGGCAATTATCCTTATTCAATTAAGTATATTAATACTTTGTGCATTTAATCACAATTGCCCTTTACAGCATGTAATTTAAGTGAATAGTATCCAATATATATAAGATTCAAATGCAGGGACATAGCAAGCGGTACCAGCATTGTACCCGTGCGAAGCCGGGGCGGGTCGGTAGTAATCTAATAAGAGAAAGTCGCACTAATTTGCTCGGTAACCCAAAAAGACGTATGATGTTAGAGATTTTTGTTCTATTCGCTATCAAAGGCGTGTTGAGCATCAATAAATATGTGATAGCTGTTAATATTATATTCGTGAGTTTTTTCAAGAGTTTATAGTGGATTTGGTCAGTTGTAGAGCGGCCTGATCGAACACCACATTGATAATCTCTGATTAATTCTTCTGTGTAAGGCTTTATTCTTGAGTAGATGGCGGGTTGTGGAATAATTTTTTGCTGAGAATTTTTCAGTAAATCTGGATCAATATCTATCTAATTCTGCCTATATTGGAGCAGCGTGGTGAATCTATGCTTCTTACGCTCTTTCTTAAAAGGAGAAAAGGCTAGCCCTGTATTGGGCCAATAAAGGGCTGATAACACTGACGCATTCCTAAGAAAATTATTAGACAGTCTGTCTGTCAGATGACAACAAAGTGATCCATAGGAGTGTGAAGTGACCCGTAAAAGCCAATCAGTGTTGTGATATACGTACTCTTATACTCGTAGATGCGACAAACATACAGCCCCGCTGTGGGCGCAGATAACATATTCAATGTGCACGAATACACAACAAGGGTTCGCCTTAACTGAGTAATGGAAGTAATATTGTCGGTTCCATGATATTTATGACACGCGTATTGTTTTGGGGAACGTGCCTCGTAACGAAAGTACAACCTCCCCTCCCTCGTGATTTGAAGTTATTACCTGTTGGCAACTCCATTAATGTCACGGCGATATGTCAAACATGACAGCCGGCTGTGCTCAGCATTCTTTAATCCCCCGGCGCAGAGAGTGGGGAGTTGTAAGTTTGACGAGTCTATCTGTGTGCTCTGACTATCTGCGCCATAGCTTCTAAACGAATGAGACGATTGTGATGCGATTTTTTGATCCAAATCTAGTCGATAGAGATGATTTGGATGAAATAAGACAGTTACATAAAGATACGAACTATAATTGTTTTTTCATTGTGGAAACATAATTATTGACAAATATCATTGCCTGCTCCAGTTAAATTTCTGACTGTCGGCTTTTAATTGTTTTTTAAACAACTTCAAAAAAAAAGGATTTTCTCAATTCGACCGTATATATTTTTTTTTTATTTACGTTGAAGTGTATTTTGGCTTGACACTTATAAACAATTTTCGCGTATCTAATTGCAAAGTTTTGTGCCAGATCATCAGGCCATTAAAATGACCAGCCATGTCTCATATCTTATCGAAGTAGATTTTGTAGCTTATACTTAAAATGTGCTGTTCCGACGGCTGAAGGGCGATGATATAATTCTGATGATTCGATATGATATTAACTGACTAGTCAGGCTTGGTGGTATAACGCCTCTGTTATCCATCTTCGAACTAAATTTTTTTTTAATTTCATAGCAGGCCTTGAACCTGGGATCTCATGGTGCGTCGCAATCAGGTTAACCGCTAGGTAGACGAGATGTAACTAATCTTTCTCGGCGATTGTCTTCTTTTTAACAAAATTTTGATCCGTAAACTACCAACTTTATAAACAGACTTTTATACATTCAAATAAACAAAAGTTTTAGCTCAGTAGTTAAGCACTTATACGACTTTATTTACTTGCAAAATTTGATGGATAATTATTTAACAGTATGGCATAACAGTACGGAGGTGGTGTTACGATATCTTAATCGACCTATTTTCGTTCTGAATAAGGGCTTCATAAGTCACAGAGTAAGAGCAGAGTACAGTAATAGAATGAATGTAGATATGACAAATCATTAACTGTTAAACTTACAGATTTTCCTGAGATTAATATAGAGTCGAAACGTCGTTACATGTAATTTTTTTTAATGACTACAAGTTGGCCTACCTGATGTTAAGTGATGGTGCAGTCTAAGATGGAAGCGGGCTAACCTGTTAGGAGTGGGACGAAAATCTAGACCCCTTTCGGTTTCTACCCAACATCGTACCGGAACGCTAAGTCGCTTGGCGATACGTCTTTGTCGGTAGGGTGGCAACTAGCCACGGCGAAAGCCTCCCACCAGGGAGGCCAAGACAAATTAAGAAAAATCTCAATCTGCCCTGCCGGGAATCGAACCCAGGACCTCCATCCTATAAATCCACAGCGCATACCACTGTGCCACGGGATTTGCAATTTGTTGTACCTTCAGCTAATTTATATCTATTTTCCAATTATTGAAGTTTAAAGATGAGTTATACAAATTTTGAATCGAACGTCGACGCGGCACATGCTGATAACCTAGCTTTATGACGATTCTTGAAGAAAATCCATAGTCGTCGATCATCCAAACTTTAGTTCGACTGTCAATTCAATTCTATTTCTGTCACATCCGCTCTGCAACCGTTGTACATCGGCTTCAATACTGACGTTGGATTTGACGGCAAAGGCGACCATGGTGTTCAAATACGCGATCCACGGCTCTAACACAGCAAGATCTACAATATCATATATTTAAAATTCTCGTGTCACAGTTCCATACTCATCTATATCTATTACATCTATTTTTCACACCCTAAGAGTTGTCCACCCCTAATTTTTTTTTTTAATTTTTAGGTAAATTTTTTTATATTTTTAATGATGTGGCATTAAAAACAACCTTAAATTTTCACCCCTCTACAATTAAACCCTATTGTTTAAAAAATGCTTCCTAGAAATAATTTGCCGGTTCGGCTATTATTTAGGTAAATGACTGATTTACGTAGACTGTGGCGCGCCAGCGGGTCTCGAACTAGGGCAATGTCAACTGGAAGCGAAAGGGATGGAGGGAAACATCAAAAAGAAATTATTGAAGTGACAAGTTACGACCGTTAGGTTTCCTTGCTTTCATGTCATTCGATATTTTTATTCTTACACCAGCTTGTGAGTGCGGCGCCGTGTTCTGTCGATAGATGTTTTGGGGGTTGAACATTTTTTGATTGACGATATTTCATTTTGTCTGGGAACTATAATTTGGCATATTGATACTGGATAAATACGTACGAGACCGCCAGCTGTCTTTTAAACAGCGTGGTGCGTCTCTACTCCATTCCCTTTTTTATAAGAAGAGAGGCATGCCCTGTATCGGACCTTTAAAATATGCTTATAGTTATAATAAAAATTAAATTAAGTCCAAGACAGAATAAAAGTAATTTTGGCTAGTTGGTATTATTATTAAGATTAAAAGCTCTAAATACAACGAAGCGTTGACAATCACTAATTTATAAAGTTTGGACCTTCGTCGAGAGGTTTTCTATCTAACGGTATAATACTCGACATATTCGGAGGATTGCTGTCGTCAGAAATAAATATTATATAGTAAAATGAAAATAAAAAGAGTTGTACCAAAAAGAATTAGAGTTTAGGAGATTGGAGCACGTTCCTACTAACAAGAAACCGCTCAAATGACAAACATAGAGAATGTCGGGTAACGCGCGTGTGTCTAACGGATACGGGTCGTAACATTTACCTACCAAACTTACCTTTCCAAATCCAGCCTCATGTTCAGAATTTCTTAGAAAATATAAAAATCAAGTGCTTGATCCGGAACTCGAATGCAGGACTCGTGATTCGTATATATACTATATACACTATCAAAAGAACGAGTGTCTTTTGTCTCGACAGTACCTTTTCGTGCGTATCTTATTCTTACTCTTACAGGTTGTAGATATAACCCACAATCCAGAGCACACGTAGACTAAGGTTTCATAACTACACCGCAAAGGGCCATTAAAATATAAAATATAGCACTTAGAGTATTATTTTTAGACAATATTACAACAGCTCGTAAACACAAGCGCGTGTATTGTGTTGTATATTCAGATGAGAGTCGTTATTAGAGATATCTTCAACACTGGCGTCATTTGCACCGACTCTTAAATACATGCTTGTATTATCTTTCTTTGACGCATTTTGGTTATACTTGTAGTTCCGTAAACAATACAGTATCCTTACTGTGTCACTATATCCGGCCACATATATACTATAACAGCCCTACAAATAAAACATCGTTTATTCAATATACTAGGAATCATTTTAGGATATCTTAGTAATAAGGAGATAATATTTTCTAACAAATAAACTCGATAGAACTTCGATATAACTATTGCGATATAGGTATGCTCTACAAGGGTGTATACAAGCTTTAAATATTTTAATTATATTTGACGTTTCTACGTCAAATGGCTGTTAGTCCAGTAACATGTACAGGCCAGTTTACTGATTTATTTAATCTGATCTGATGGTTTCGACGTTTATCAAACCTTTACATTAATAAAATTTTTTAACAAAAAATAGAACCGATTCAAAATGCACTAAAAAGTAAAAAATAACTGTGTCATTTAGTTGATTTAATTAACTTAAGCATGAAGTCGGTGCCGGTCGGCGGAAGATAAATTAAAGCAACTAAATGACACAGTTAACTTTTACTTTTTAGTGCATTTTGAGTCGGTTCTATTTTGTGTGATTTATCGCCACGTAACGTACTCGTACTATACTGTCATAGTATATTATATAACGCTAGTATCGTATATTTTTTCGAGGACAAAGTTGCGAGCTTCTGTTAACCTTTAATCATTATGTTTTAAGCACAGCAAATAATAAAAAACCAAGTATACTTAAAATACAATCTATAAAAGCTCTCTGTTTTTCCAAGTTGTAGTGGAAAGTTTTCTTAAGCATCATAATGTTATTATCTAGGGAAGGGTGGGTCGCATCAGTTAAGTGCAGTAAATACATAGGATATAAGAATATTAATTATTACTATTCAAAAAATAAAAGCGTACAACTTAATTCCTTACCTCCGACAGAAGATGCAGCAAAACAACATATTGAAAGAGTCTACTTATAAGTTCAGCAATGGAAATATAATTCATCGAAACCACCCGAAGAATGGGGTTGGCGAAAAGAGAATTATTCAAAACCAAACAAAATGACACAACCAGCAGCACCTGGCAACGTTTTAAATTTGATATTTTGCTCTTGCAAAACATGATGCGGTTCAGCGTGTGGCTGCAGAAAAAGTGGTCTTCATTCCTCACCAGCCTGCATAGTTTGCAGTGGAAATTACTACAGTTACCACCCACCACATGGAGAAGACGAAGAAGTCTCAGAAACGCGAAATGTGAATGAAAATTAAAAGTACTTTTTTTTGTATATAAAATAATGAATTTTCTATGGTCAATAAAAAATTTATATTTTGGTCCACAAATTGATTCCATGTCATTACTACACAGAACAAACTTATAGGTAATTGTTTATAACATTCATTAATATATTTACAAGTTTTTAACGGATATTGTATAGAATTTTTTTTTTTGTGCATCAATATCACAGATATTGTTTAAACAAGATAAATAGTTCCGACCCCACTCCTAGATTTATAAGAACCCTTCTTTTTACTTACTTAATTTTCCACTTCTGATTTTAAAGAATATAAAAAAACAAAATTAAAAAAAAACACCAAAATCGGAGCTGTTCTTGAGGACTTCCGAAGATTGCCAGTTTTATGTATTAATTGACGCGACTAATAGGCGAGCTACCAAAACGACAGAAAAAACAAATGAATCATTATTGATAATAATGATTTTTGCTCACAAAAGAATGGAATAGATATAATAGTGCCCGCATTCACATACCGGTCCTTTGTTAATGTTTATTCTGTCCTATAGCTCCACTATAGTCTGTATGAAAAACTAAACGAGCTATAAATATATAAGCTTTATTAACAACTAGAAAATGGTCCAATCAATAATAATAATAACATAATAACATATTTATTGAATACACTTAAAATTAACATTTGACATACTCCTTAAAATTAAACACAGTTACAATAGTTAAGGTGCATAAAAAAGGTCTTAAGGAGTGCTTGGACACTCGTACTAGGAAGACCTGTATTACGAGTTTGCTAAAAATAAACACTTTTTAATTCTTAGCGATACTAACAAACAGTTATTTAGTTGTATATATTTGTTGATTATCAAGTTTGATTATGATGATTCTGAGACGCAGGAGATGTTTTGTAAATGAGAAATATTTCACTGTTCACCAGGGGCAATGACTGTAATGCATTGTAATGCAAACATTGGCAACGATAGCAATCTGGTTGAACAATACCCTGCTATCTGACTAAGCCGCCTGACCCCAGCCAGCTCCGTCTCAGTGTCAGAGACTGGTGATAAAAATATATTTCTAGAAGAAATTAGCTTCGTTACTAAATTCGGCGACAAAGATTATTTATAGCTATGTTCCTTATCGGCTGTACGTTGTTCGTTGCAAAAGCACATAACACATAATATGGATGGATGGATAAGACACATCCATCCATGTTATCTACGAGTCTCTGTAGCTCTTTATAACAAAGCTCATCTAGAAAGTAAGTATTATGCTCATTTCACCGTCAAGTTACGTTGTTGTATTTCGGTCTGATTTATAGGTAGTGATGAATAATATAGGTAATAAAAATGTAGACTGTAGGTAGGCAGATGCAAATGTAAGGCATCTCAAAGGACGTGATCCAAATAAAGTAACTTCCTTCAATTGATAATTATTCCAAATTCAGATTTGGTAAACTTTTGATCGAAGATAAGTTCATCTTCCTATAAATAAACCAAGTATCCTATCGTAAAGATGGGCATTTCCATTCTTCAGAGAGATTTTTTTTATTCATTACTAGTTAGTCCTTGACTGCAATCACATCTAATGTTAAGTGATGATGCAATCTAAGATGGAAGCAGGCTAACTTGTTCGGTTTCTACACGACATAGTACCGGACCGCTAAATCGCTTGGCTATATATCTTTGTCGGCAGGGTAGTCATTGCCACGGCCGGGTATCGACCCAGGACATCCATCTTAAAAATCCACTAGGCATATTACTGCGCCACGGAAGGCGTCAAATGTTGAGTCGTAGTGCTGGAACGGCCATGATAAAACCCGAGATCGGTGCAGCGTGGTTGAGGAGGATTCCTTTTCCCTTACAAGAGAGATACAATTATTATGTTGAGAGGAAATTGTATATTATAAGTATAATATTAAACTGATTCCTTACCAAAGTTATACAGAAATGTCATGTACAAATAAGAAATACGTACAAGAAAATGCTTTTTTCATTTATAGAATTACTAAACCATAAACGATAAGAAAGCCTTCATTTTCAATGTTTTCCTATTCACCGTTATATTTCAAATATCTTAGACATTCCAATAGAGACTCTGTGTATACAGAGTTAGAGCATAAGATACATTGTTGTGACGTAACGCGTACGTATAAAGACCGGTACTCACGAAGACACGAGTTTCTTAAAAGAATATTAGCGACGTTTGAAAATCTCGACTAATACTCTATTTTATATCGATAAGCGCAACCTTTTCGGTTTCAGTGCCATGCCCAAAATGATGGGTGTAAGCTCCAGATACCTTTTACAATAAGGAGCGAGTTCTGGCTTGGTGAGCTATTCAAATAGTCTAATGATGACCAAGCCGCAAAACCGTATCGATTGAGACTCTAATTTCACATTATTTTTACAAGTCGATGAATTTACCCTAACGTGCGTTAATGATTAGTCAGACATGCACACTCAAGTAATTTACTAACTCGCCGTCTTTAGGAGGATACAGTCAACTTATCCTATTTGAAATAAGTACATTCATTCATTAACGTTCATACGTTTTCATATTGTAAATACGAAATACGAAATAGAGATACGAAAATCCATTTTTTTGGTTCTTTGATAAATGCTGAACAAAACCTGCGGCTGTATTTTCTGAGAGCGACTAAATAGTCCGTTGCAACTTCAGTGTGCACGCCCTGAGCGCTTCTTAGTCATTTTAGTTTTTCAGCGAATTAAGCGAGCTTCATCCGGAGTTTAACTCAATATAGCTGTTTCCTTAGCGGAGTAAACGATTTAAAGTTTGTAGACAAGTCTAACATTGCAAATGAGGACAGGAAGGACACGCCGAACAAAGACCCTGTGTATGAATTCTCACCGAGATGAGTAAGAATAGAATTGGGATGAGTAGCTTTTGGTAAACTTTGCCGAACTTTGTCGTCAGCAAAACAATAAAATGTTTCGAAACTGTCGCTAGGATATTCCAAAATTGCTAATAGTATATTTTGATGTTGCAAACTGGAAATCTGTTTGGCTTATAACTCCGCGTCATTACATCAGTGAGCTCTGGGCTTAAGAAGCAATTTTCTTAAAGAATCTCGTTGTATTGTTTTAAGTCTTTAGCTTATATTGTTCGGTTCATTTTCTTTCCGTAACATTGTTTTGGTATGATTGATGGTTTACGATATTACGTACTCGTACATACCTAGTAGACATTACATGCTTATCCAATCTTCCTCGTACGTAAAATATAGAACTATAGAAGGAACTGCGTCCCTATCGGTCTACTTGATTGGGGAAACTCTGGGCCTCATAAAAAAGCTCAAAGTCATTTAGCGGACCGAGGAGAAATCTCTACGTAATCGCATCAGAAATAAGGAGATCCGCAAATTTACTGACGTAACTATTGAACTATCGCCAACACGAAGTGCCAATTACCACATAGCTCGAAAAGTTAATAAAATTTAGAGTTCCAACTCACTGGAATGCCGATCTCACACAGAAAAGCGCAGTATAAACAATTGCAGGGATTTCAGGATGCAGAGAACTGAAGACTTTGTTGTTTAGAGGTCCCTATAAGAGGCCAAGCTCAGCATTGGACGTTCTTCGACTGAATTAGGAAATCCGACAATCGTTTAGAGCTAAACACGACTAAAGTTTTATATTGACTGTAATTTTAAACTACGGTCCATTTGAGCTTTTTATGACACTCGTATCATACAAAGGAAACTACCATACAAACATGGATTCTACGACATAGGATGTCTTTGAATCGTACATCTCAGAAGCTCCCTTTGATTTGAAAGTATATACAGAAATACAAAATCTATTCTATCCATTTTTTATATGTTGTTTACTAGCTGACTCGGCGAACGTTGTTTTGCCATGTATATTATTTCAAAAATAAAAAATGGGTTAGTCGAAGAGGGGTGAAAATGAATATATAATAATATATATGAACATATGCTGTATAATAAAAAAATAAAAACAAAGAATATCTCTAAGAAATAAAAATAATTAGGGGTGGAAAACCCTTAACATTTAAGGTGATGAAAAATATGTTGTCCGATTTGCAGACCTAACCGATATGCAAACAAAATTTCGGATAATTACAAACACCGTGACACGAGAAATTTTTTAATATTAGATTATCAAGGCCACTTAACATGTACGAGTATATGTCGATAATACATACTACTTATTACTTTAGAGAATAGAGTACCTGGATGATCAAGCCTTCCTCGGTAAATATTAGATTAGTCAAATATAACATAGCCATCATGCCGAAAATTACCATTTATCGTCCAACCATAAAGTAAAGACCATGTTAGAAGTGAGAACAAAAATTCGTTCAATTCGACGATTTAACGCGGAGTATAAAAAAGAAACAAACCAAATATTCGCTGTCTATAAAGAACTTCCAATCTCTCAATCAAATCAATCCAAGGCAAGATTAATGGGAAACGAAGACCCGGTCGTAGGCGCATATCCTGGCTCAAGAACTTACGCCAGTGGTTTCATATGAGCTCTAAATCACTGTTTCGAGCAGCAGCTAATAAAGTTAAGATAGCCACAATGATTGCTAACCTCCGATAGGAGATGGCACTAGAAGAAGAAGAAGAATAAAATAACTTCCGAAAAATAAAGCTTGTTTATATTGTAGTTAGAGCTACGATTAGCGAATTACTTGTACGAATGAGCAATTCCTCTCATGCTTCGTCGCACACCATTTATACGAGTACGTAGCCTACTATTTATACTCGGCGAGAACCTTCGCTCGCATTTCCCACGGAACTTATCTAACATAGCTCGTGTATTGTTTTTGTGTTTCAGTACGATGCCGCATTGAAAATCAAATAATATCGCTTGAATACACCTTACCCTTTTAAGGTTAATTGTGTCGACATTCCGACTTGAAACTCCCGCTCGTACACTTATCTATTGTCTCGCTCATCCATTAGTTAGCTTGTAGCTTCGGAGCTTTAAGTCTTTAGTTATAGTCCTGGACTGGGCTATACAGTATTATTAATTTTAGCTTTTCTAAAAGAAATTTTTAAGGAAAATGCTTTAAGTTGCCATCTATTGTGCAGAACAACTATGTTTATGTTAAAATTCCTGTTTTAAATAAAACTTTGAAAAAATTTTGTTTTAATATGTGCAAATAGGGGCTTAAAAGTTACTAAAGTTAAAAGTACGTTCTGTAGCCGGAAACGCTATAATTTGGTCAACGTTCCTATCGATTTTTGCTGAGGAGTCATTATAATTAATAGGAAAAGCGACATGACATTGCATATTAAGCATTTGTAACTAATTTTGCGTATTTTTAATAATATGCAAAATATTACCTTGAAAATAAAAAGTCACAATATCCTATATCCTTGATTTTAGGTTTTTCCGTAACCCTGAGATTACATGCAACCTATTGCCGTCAGTTAAGTTACTGTGCAATGTCTCAGACAAACTTTCATACAAAAACCAACACTATCCTTTAAGTAGCAGCCTAGCGTTAATACCTATTAGATCGTGTTAAACTGTCCCTCTCGGTCATTATCGCTAACATCTGATAGTGATTGTTACAGGTTCAACATTATTATCAGGGGAGACCGGGGCTGGTTGTGACATTTTTTTACAAACTGTCATATTTTTATATCAGTTTTTTGGTTTATCTGATTATAGGTTTGTTTGATTAATAAACTATTCTGCATCTTTATTTAAAAAAAATTTAATGCAGCACTTTACTGTTAGTCAGTAATAGACCAGTGTATTTAATTTTGGAAACGAAAAAATCGCAGTAGGATGAAACCCATTGCAAAAGGAGGAGAATATTATAAAAATAAAAGGAAAAATTAATTACGGGCGATTTAAGCTTGGGAAGGGGTAAGAGACAAGGTTTTAGGGGTAAAAAAACTAGGCTAACGGTTTTTACAGATGCTACAAAATAGCAAGTATGTAGTAAATCCCAGTTGAGGGTCTGCCTCGGTGGACTCCCTTCCGGGACCCAGTCACTAGGCGATGCGAAAGAAATCACCGGGCTTTAGTAGGTATTCTGGCTGGTTCTCAGCCGGTGAGTCCTATATACCCTCTGAGAAGTAAGTTATATCTGGGGGGGGGGGGGGATGCGTAAATACTTATCCTAGAGTTAAAAAAAGCATGCAGACCCAGTAAGGCCCAGATCCGCGTAGCCTCTTCCCCACATCTCTATGTTGACATTGAAATGTGACCTTTTGATGGGCTAAAATTTTTCGTAGGTCACTCAGGCAGGCACCTGGGAAAAATTTAGGTTATCTTAAAATAGTAATAAATAGGCATCTACGCCTGCTATTTCGTTGCACCTGTAAAAACCGTTAGCCTATATATATATATATATATATATATATATATATTCACCATCGGAAAGTAGAGATTTCAACGAACTGAAAGCATACCAATTTTTTGAAAAAAGCTGATATTTTGACGGCCGATTTTTCGGTTGAAAATTAGGTAACTTTTTGATATTCATTAAAAATAAGATGAAAAATAAATATTACAAATCAAATAAATTACAGCACGTTTGGGACATAAAAAAGTAAGTTTTCACCAAATTTCGTGAAAATAAAATTTTATTTGTAAAAGATAAAAAAAAAATCTAGGTTTTTTGAATTTTTCACATAAATTTTAAGGTTATGTGAAAAAAGTGTAATTACAAAAGTTTTAGATCTTTTTATTACCTACAATTTTGCCATATTACTCGTTACGTTACTACTTATCCCTTCCCGACCTCAGATCGCCCGTAATTTATTTTTCCTTTAATTTTTATAATATTCTCTTCCTTTTACAATGGGTTTCATCCAACTGCGATTTTTTTTACTTTTTATTATTTTTAAAGCTATCTGTATAATGACTAGACATAAATGTAAAAATTTTGAAATGTAAGCGACGTTACGCCCAACTTTTCAACAACACGCTGGTGCTGGTTGTTGCACTACATGGGGCAAATTGCTACAATAAAATGATCTTTTAATAAAATCGAGATAATTTCTCACCCCTCACTCATTGTATTATAACATTGTGTATTAAACAAAACATTGTACCTACTAATGAACAAAAGGTATTTTAAAATTTAAGACCTGAGAACAAGAATAATTATAAATGAGTTTTTATACACCTGGTGGTAAGTGATAGTGCTGTATAAGATGGATGCAGGCTATTTTGTTATGTGTAGAATGAAACTCATTAATTTCGGCTTCTATAACACATCGTAACGAAAGATAATTACTCGTATCTCTAGTAGGTTAGTAACTAGCCACGGTCGAAGAATCCTACCAGCCAGACCTTTTTTCTGGTGGAAAATGTATTTACGCATCCCTCCTGGAGGTGTCGCAAGTACAACTGCGGTACCTCCCGGGTATGTAAGACTCGTCGGCCCTAGACCAAATAAACAAATCTTAATCGATTTTGTCAAGAATCGCACCCAGGACCTCCATCTTAAAACTCCATCGCTCATACTGATGGCCGAGTGGCGCAGTGGCAACCCTGCTTCTGCGTCCTAGGCTGTGGGTTCGATTCCCACATCTGGAAAAATGTTTGTGTGATGAGCATGGATGTTTTCCAGTGTCTGGGTGTTTATCTATATTATAAGTATTTATGTATAGTGTATATAAAAATATTCATCATCATAGCACCCATAACACAAGCTACTTACGAGTACGCTTACTTTGGGGCTAAAAGCAATGTGCGTAATTCAAATCCTATAATATTTATTTATTTATACTATTCAATGTAAAAGGAGTAGAGTTCATACACTGCCTACATTACAATTTCAAAGAAATAGCATCCCGTACAAGATGACAAACTACGTGTTATTCTCTATACTCAACGTGCCGTGCATACAGCATCAATATTTTATTAACCTCAACAAAGAATATGGTGTTTGCAAATTGCTTTAGATATGAGCCACCATTCTTATTCCATACACAATGACTGTCTATCTGGTTATAACATGGAGTCTGAAAGAAGCGCAAATATAGAAATGTATTCATATATTGTTGTTCTATGCATGCGGTGCGCTGGCATATTAGTTAATACACATTTCATATCAGGCATTTCACTTCGTCTGTATTAGCTATTGGTATAGTTTCAGACATAGGGGGAAAAATACACAAGTGTTTGTCTCAGAGCTTATGAATCACATCTGATGGGAAGTGATAATGTAATTTAAAATGGAAGTGGGCAAAATTGATAGGATTAGGAATAATAGGCCAGATTTATGGGCGATAGATTTGTACCACTGACTAAGTGATTTAGTATTTTGGTATGACGTAGTCTAAAACCGGAAGGAAGATTTAATCCTACTCCTAACAAGTAACCCCGTTTTTATCAAAGATTACAACACCACAGGTGCGATGGGAGTCAAGGACTAACTTGTAGTTAGTAAAAATATGTGCTTAGGTATATTTATTACTAGAGGACATCCGCGGTTCACCCGCGTAGCTCTCGTTTCCGTGGCAATTTCGTTAATCCAGAGTGTCAGCTAATTCAATACCAAATTTTATTAAAATCGTTTCAACCGTTTAGTCGTTATGAAGTAACAAACATAGACAGTCACAAACTTCAATAGTAGTATGTGTGAATTAAGCAGCGGGTGTTAGATACGTCAATTTGTGACATTGCGTTATCTAAAGTGCAGCGACATCGACATTAGCACTGAGCAAACTCAGATAAACGGGACGTTTGAGATACAGTCGCACGGCCGAGCAAGCACTACACCTGGCTACCAAAATTATTAATTAACATAATAAATAAATACTCACATCGCCATTAACCCCAACTAAGCGATTAACTAAAGTTATGGTCACCAAAATAACTGTTGAATATTGAAATATTCTTCTTTTTTAAGTGCCTCTCCATTACCGATGGTCAGGTCAGACCTTAAACCTTCTAGGCATGGCTAGGTGGAATAGTTATTCTACAGACTTTAAACCTAACCATTCCCTTATGTTACGAAGCCAGGAGATCTTCCTTCTTCCTACACCTCTTTTACCTGCGATTTTGCCCATCATCGCCCATAAAGCCGATGCCGCCGCCCACCGACGACCTCCGTGGCGCAGTGGTATGCGCGGTGGATTTACAAGACGGAGGTCCTGGGTTCGATTCCCGGCAGGGCAGATTAAGATTTTTCTTAATTAGTCTTGGTCTGGCTGGTGGGAGGCTTTCACCGTGGCTAGTTACCACCCTACCGACAAAGACGTACCGCCAAGCGATTTAGCGTTCCAGTACGATGTCGTGTAGAAACCGAAAGGGGTGTGGATTTTCGTCCCACTCCTAACAAGTTAGCCCGCTTCCATCTTAGACTGCATCATCACTTAACATCAGGTGTGATAGCTGTCAAGGACCAACTTGTAGTTAATAAAAAAAAAAAATCATGTTAGTCATCAGCAAACGGTACCTATCGTGTCGCAAAATATGTCCTAGGTATGAGATCTTTCGCTGCTTAATGGCCTTGACGGTCTCAGTTATCTTCTGCATTCTGCCTTGATGTCTCAGTGTTACAAACTTTAGCCGTCCAGCTTCTGCGGAGCATCCTACGGTATGTCCTCAAAGGTTTCAAGTTTTTAACGAAGGTCTTCCACTAGGGTCCATGCTACACAACCATATAGAAGTACGAAAACCATATGTAGCACTTGAGTTTTAGAGAAAGTTGATGGCCAAATTCAAATATTGTGTACATACACAATTTAAATATTCTTTAAATATATAAATAAACTAACAGATGCTGGAAAATCTAACCACAAACATATTCCATTAGTAGGAAGTCTAAACCCTATCTTGGTACTACCTATAGCGACATTCCGTGTTCAGTCATATGGCTGATAGATGGAAGCGATATTTTTTCCTGTTTGAGTAATTGCCGTAGACTCCGTAATGGAACCTTGACCGAGGGGTTTGGGGGAGCGCAGATGTTTTGTGAGGGGTAACGAAGGCTAGATGAATGACTCTCTAAGGGCATCTCATGAGCCTTGGCTTAGAGATGGCTGACGCCTAGATTGTGGTCGATTCGGTGATACGTGCTTCTTAAGACTTGTACGAACCGTAACTAATAACAAAACATTCATACATAGCAAGTATAACCCTGTAACTTTAAAAATAATAACAATGCTGGCTAGCAATATGTTAAATATTGGCAGCCAATACCATTGTTTCATAAATTTTGCACACGCATCTAATATTTTTCTACTATAGAGTAAAAACAGTGAAATTGTATTTTAATATCCAACGTTTTGTACAGCGCAGTTTTAAATTTTATCAATATCTATTTCAATAACTCATGCTAATTGGTTGGAATAGCTGAATCTGATAGAAAGATAATATTGAAATTATGAAACGAAACTATACATGTATCTAATGACTGACGAGCTGGTGCTTATTTGGCCCGAAGGATAATCATTGCTATCCAGAAAGGAATATCGCCTGTGTGTTGGACATCTTACCTTCGAACAATTGATGGCGTATTTTCGTATATTATTTTAATGTGTTCTCGTCTTTAAATGTTTGTCTGTAATTCAATAAAGCCGTTGTTTCCTACGTCACTATCTGATGTATGGATATTCACTACATAACTAATATTATCCTCTATTATTATTATTTTAAAGGCCCAGTGCCGAACACAAGTGTTCTCTCTCCTATGAGATGGACTTGGAGCTTTGAACTACCACGCACATACAGTTAGAATTAGTTTCTATCAGATATTCATTTTTTAACCATCACTCGGCGACCTCCCATAGTTAGCCTACGATGGAATGCGCTTCATGGTGATAAATACGGGGAATTTGTCACCCATTGGAGATTAGTCCTCGGGCTGTATGCCACTCCCAGTATTCCAGATGTGCCTATAAGAATCGCTAAATTAAGGAAGACCGTCCCTGCTGGGTGCCGCTGTTGGATCTCGGAAGCGGCCTTTCGTTCCCGTGGTCCAATTTTTCACACGACGAGTAGGAACACCGTGGGGTTTTAGTCGGTGAGAGTCCGACATAACCTCCTCGCCTCCCCGTAGCGAGATGGTATCTATGAAGATTTCCCCACGAAAAAAAAAATGCCTATTCAATCAAGTCTTAAAGATTCACAGATTGTTAGATCACAAATTAGGATAGGATATATTTTTATTTCATATCTTAAAATAATCTGAAATGGTGGTGGATTTAGAGTTTATTTTAGTTTTTCTGTGGAAGAATCATTACATATTGTCTAACATGATTTTTCAAAAGTGATTTTAAACTAAGTATACTTAAAATAAACGAATGTTTGTAACGATACATTCGTTGCCTATGCGGTAATTTATTAGAGCTTTCCCTGCAAGAGATATTTAATCTACTCTGATGAAATACATTATCAAAAAAGCATTTTCTCTGTAGTCAACCCAAAACCTTTGTAAGTAAGTCTATATTGTGTCAAATTATCTTTCGCTCTACAAGAGTGATTGTTTTGCGTCAAAATCAGGAGTGAGTCTTGTTTTTAAACCGTGAGTGCGCACAAAACAATCATTTCTCGTTAGCGATTGCGTGTGTATTTTGGGAACGTCGAAACAATTTTTACCGCCGCACCAAACTGTTCTAGAATCATACTACATATTATTATTTTTTGTATGTGTATTCCAAGGAATTTATTATATACTAGCAATCCGCCCCGGCTACGCACGGGTGCAATGCTGGTACTAAAGTATACAAAAGAATGTCTTCATATACTTCATTTACAGCTTTTTTGTAATTAGACATATCCGAGTAAACGCCTGCGATTGCTGCTAATCATAAAGTGCTATAGAGCGAAGCGTACGTCGATGCAGTATTGCTTAAAATAGCTTCGGAAATGAGCTATTATTGTGGTTTATCCCTTAGAGATATACATTTACCATAGCAGACTTTTTTGTTTTTTTAAGGTGTGCAATACTGTATATTATTTTGACATATCTCGTAGGGTTTAGTCAGCGTTTGCAATGTAAGCGCAAAAAATGCGCTAATTTACGACATCACATCAGATACCTCTAAAATTATTAGTCTCCCTCTATTATATTATGCATGTATTATACACATAAACCTTTATCTAAAAAAAACCGCATGTGAATCGGTTGCGTAGTTATAAAGATTTAAGCATACATAGGGACTGACAGAAAAAAGCGACTTTGTTTTATACTATGTAATGATAACCATATTCAAGAAAACTTTCAAGCTCGTCTACAAGCTTTCTTCTTTGATCCTTCCAACAGTTCCTTATGGATCTGAGACTTGATCGCCAACAATGGGCAACATACGAAGTCTAGGTCATTTAGTGGGCAAAAGAGCAAGCAATGCTCCAAGTTCATTTAGATGAGACCCTCGCAGGTATATAATATCTATTGGGCTAAATAGATAATAAGATTCTATCATCAAATTGCAAAGCTAAATTGGCAATGGGCGGGGCACATAGTGTAAAGAACCGTTGGGAACACAAAGGCAGGAATTGTAACCCGGTGCTTGAAAGCGCAGTGTAGACCAACCTTTCACGAGATTGACGGACAGCATCAAAATTGTAGGAAGCCGCTAGATGCAAGCAGCTCAAGTCCATTCCTTAAAAGAGGCCTACGCCGATAAATACTCGAACACTCTATCGTACGTCCATAGGTTGATTGATATTGGTGAAATTGATGATATATTATTAAGGTTACAAATATTTTTTCTTATTGAATTAAAATTGACATCATATTTCTTGTTGTCCTCAGGTGCAATATCAAGTCAACGATGCCGATCATACAGTCATGTTGCTGTTGGCGCAGTCTTCGTCGAGGCTGCTACGCTTCGGCCTTCTACACTATGGTAACTAGATACGCAAATCATACTAAGTACTATTATAAAGGCGTTAATGTGTATGTTTGTTACTCTTTCACGCAAAAAGTACTAAACATATTTTGATAAAACTTTACATTAATATACCTCACATATCAGAATAACATAGGCCACATTTTATCCTAAAATTCCCACGGAAACAAGCACTACGCGGATGAAACCGCGGGCGACCTCTAGTTATAAACATTGTCCACACTGAGTATATGCTGAAATATATGTGAAAAATCTGCCTTGTTGGAATCGATACAGGGTATTACATACATACATAACATCACGCCTTGTTCCCATAGGGGTAGGCAGAGACCACATCCCTCCATTTGCCACGGTCCTTGCATACTTCCTTAGCTTCTTCCACTCACATTAATCCTTTCATACAAGTTTGTCGGTTTAGGGTACTCTTGACCTGGCCATAATTCAAAATGTCCTGAATTTGGTCCAGGAACATTCGCCTAGGCCTTCCCCTTCCAATATTTCCATTCGCCTTGTAAATCTTCTTTCATCCATTCTCTCTACATGTCCAAACCATCTAAGCATCCCTTTCTCAATTTTAGTATTGAGTTCGAGAAATATAGATTTTCTTTCTTTCTAGAATATTTTGGTAAAAATTCGCAGTCTGAAGTAGGAAGCTGGCTGCATACCTTTTGATTCAGCACGTTAACCCATCAGTCTCAGTCATTGTTACCAACACCTGATACACTAACATCCTACGTCCGCCAACCCGAATGGAAGCATGGAAGGCCAAAGGTTATCCTCTCTTGAAAGGTGGAAAAGGCTTGAACGTGGGCGATAAAATAACCTGATAAAAATGAAATAACAAACGTTCTGAGAAATAGTTTCATAATAACCTCTACGTAGCCAGCAGCGGATGTAACACAGGATGATCTATTCCCGTGAAAATAACAGCCTTCCAATAATATCTGAACACCCACACAACTTGCATTTCAGACTTAAGCTTTACCGTTTCGCTGTATAAAAGTTTTGCCCATCCGCTGCGCTACGTACGAGTACGTAGAAATTTTTTAGTTCAAAAAAATAATTTAATTTCAGTTCAATCCGAAACGCCAATACCAAAAAAATTGTAATTTTAATTTTTTTTTGTGAATTGCCAAATTGTGAAATACAGAGCAACAGAATCATTGTTAATTTGATTTACTGTTAGATATGTTCAAAGAAACGTCGTGTGGAAAGTCCATTGTATCAAATTGCCTATTTGAGTTCATAAAAATCAATTTGGGGAAATAATCAGGAAAAGAGAAAACGTAATGTTATGTCGAACCGGCGCCGCCCGCAATGATGGATCGTCACAAAAGGAAAATAAGAAAACTCTGTAATAGTCTAGTAAAATACTGAGCCTGACACGCGTCACGGTATCGGCTTTGTGTCACAGAGCGTGACAGTGGCGTGATTGCTGACACACCAGTCAAGTGTTACTGCGTTTTGTGAAGTCAATATTAATAGTTATTATGCGACTGTCGGCTAAAAGACTGTCGGGAAGAGCTGCCTTACAGATCCATCCAAAAGAAGAAAAAAATTAGCTTGTTTGAAAATGAGCTTACTTAAACTCATAGTCGTAACTCTTGATTAGTAAGGAAGAAAACGTTTTCTGTATTTTTTGTAAGACAAGGTATTTTACTCAAATTAATTTAAAAATTAAAGCGTACAGTTGCGGTCTCTTAGCATACAAAAGTATGTCTGCCTAGGATGATTCTAAAACTTAAAGTCCCCCGTCCAAAGTCAAGACCCGCAAAATGTTCTATTTTTTCCCTGGAACGCCCTTGCTGTTAATTTGCATACAATTGTTATTTTTTTATAGCACCTCGGAGCAAAACAGCTTGGATGTCATCTGTACAGTCCTGATCCAGTAATTTCAGATCGTTTCTAGTCATTAAGGATTAGCTGCAGGGTATGCACTTTGCCAGCGACACCGCGTTTTTAGCGGCCCGGAACTAAGACTTCCTGACTTCTATATATCCCAGAAAAAAAAAGTTATCAAATTTTTTATAAATGCGTTTAATACATAAAGAAGTGTATAAAAAGTGGTATAAATATTTTTTTGAATTGTGATAATATCCGTGTAATCATGTCATGCCTGTACGTTTGTACCACATGAATTGTAACATGTATTAAGACATGTTACAATCGGTCTAGACTCTAGTCAATTTGAATGGATATTCGGACAGCTGAAGAATCCTATAGGGATTCTTTTCCGTCTTTTAACATACGGAACCCTAAAAATTAAATAAATAAAAATTAATTGCAAAATTTTCCTAGCGACCTAAGGTAATTTTACACTATAATTTTTATCAGCATCCGCGGCAGTATAATAACGATTAACTACATTTGGCGTCGACTTAAGAAAATAATACAAACAATAATATTTTGAAAGGTAAACTTATACAATTAAAATTCACGTAAACACCAAAGTTGTCATGTAACGCTACACTTTATTGAAAAATAGATCAATTTATTGAAACTAATGAATACATTCATACAAAGTGGTTGCTTTTGATCGATACAAGCATCACAATACTTCCTTTTATAGCCATAAATATAACAATGATCTTCCAACTAAACTTATTCGATATTACATTTCCAATACTAGTACAACAAATGGCTCGTACAAATCTAGAGCGAACAAAGATAGAGTCAATTTCACTTCGTCCTTTGTGACCGAAACACGATTGTTGTTCGTACAATGAAAGTTGCATTCAATATACATGTTAGCTATGTTTTTTTATGAGCGAAGACTGTCCCAAAATTTTGAATTCAATTTGAAATTAAGTGACCCTTTTTTATCTGTTCTAAGGTACCACGCTTACAACTAGTGTCGTAGACGCTAAGTTAGCTAGAATTAGTTAAGTTAGTTAAGTCAGTCCTTTTCCAGGCTAATTCATTGGTTATTCTATCTCGAACATGCAACATAAAAATGTGTTTGTAGCGCTATTCTGTAGCGATGGCTTTACAACTCGACAGTGTACGTTTCGGATTTGTCTTATCTTTCTCTAACTAGTATTAAATATAGAGACAATTTCGAGATTCACACGTCGTGTTATAAAAACTTCGTTGCAAAACTGCTACAGTATTTGTTAAAAGTATTTTTTTTTGACATGAGTTAAAAACTAGTCGTGTTGCTAATTAGTCCATGAAATAGTCGTTTGGGCCACTGTTTGGTCTTGAATTCTTGATGTAACTGGACTTGCACACCGTTACGTTACGCATACAGCAAGTATACTACCAATCTTGGAACAAATAAACCCTAGCTAGCGTCCATCAACAGCAACCACCTAGGTGACCATCGTTTAAATAGAACACCACCTGACAGCTTTCTGTATATCAGCTGATAAAATAACACTACGTTTGTCGACAGCCTTATGGTCAGTGTTTTTAATAGAGTTAAAGATGTTACAAACTGTCACAATAACAAATATATTGTAACGATAGTATTTTTAAGGTTTTAAAATGATATTTTAAAATCACAGTAGCGCTTAAAACAAATTTCTTCAAAATTTCTTTTAGCAAACCTCTGATAAATTAAGGTGTCTTAAATGAACTTTCACAAGTTTACAAGTTGGTTTTATTGTAGATCAGTATATAACTTCACAAAGGCTACTCAATTATAAAATTATAGAGTTTCAAGTGTTCAAGAACTTGTGTAAGAGTTACAGGTATTAAGAAAATTACAATTAAATTCTTTGTCTCATCCATCTACACGAAACTGCATTTATAATTAAATAAGTGACACCTCATGACTAACTGACTTATCACGAGAAATCTAAAACTATAAACTCGATTGATTTAAATTTAGTGTAGATACTCATTAGGCGCTGCAGGCGCTCACTTGAAGGATTTCTCTGAGAATGAACGGATTCCAGGTGAAATCGCTGGGCGCAGCTAGTATTCCGATAAAATATTGAGTTCTATAAAATATTGAGATTTATTTTTCTCTAAGAAATTCTCAATCGCATTCCGCAGTTGCTGGTATTATACCCCCGTGCCTCGGCGGGCACGTTAAGCCGCCGTTAAGCTTTAAGCTTCCAATCCCTTTCCTATAAAGAGACAGGCCCGGCTAGTGCGGCCAGGGCCATTAAAATGGACGATTATTAGGATACGGTTTAAACAACGATATTTTTTCATTATTATTTTGTATAAATAAATAAGCAACAGCCAACAAACAGTAAACAAAGGGCTGGTTATCTCCAATAAGCAAAATGTCAGTTTTTTAAGAATGATCGATTTGTTTTGTCATTTCGTTTTCGCTCAACTATGCATACATTGCGTCCCATCCTAAACCACGTACCTCTCTCTAGTCGTCATCTCTGGTAGGTGGTAGATTACAACGCCAGGTAGCGGCAGTGTCGGCAGTAGCAAGAGCCAAACGAACTATGTCGTTTATAGTACTGCGGCGATAAAACGACCAGACACTTGTATCCGGAGGCGCTACAAGTGGTATAGGCTCTGACATCCCACAGAGTTATCTTTTCGATTTCTTCGCTAGTGGATGCCAATATATCCTTTTCTCTGCAAGAAATTTTTTATGGCCTACGTAGCGCATGCCACTGCGCTTGCGGTTCCCGGCTGGGCCAGTTTTTATTCTATTATAAAATACCAATAGTTGTTATTAGTTACTATTTACCAGTATTTGACCCAGGACCTTGCGATAGAAGCCGTGTAAGCCCAACGGGGCTGCTCCAACATACAAACGGATGCTTATACAATTATAATATTAGTAGGTTAATGACTCGTTTACGAGTTAACAACGCATACGCAAGTGAAACAGAAATGTGTTGTAGTGTTGATATATGAGTACGGGTTGATACTCGAAAGGTTCGCTGACGCAGCCAATGTGTGTAAATATGTCGCCTTTTACGTAGGAATATAAATATTTTTAACAATATTATGCATTCAGCATATTATTGTAAGCGTCGGGCTTCGTGACGCAGCTGTGTGTGTGACAGATTTATATGATGTGGAGGTCGTGAGTTCGATTCCCGGTTGGGCCGATTAAGATTTTCTGCATTAGCTGGTGGGAGGCTTCGACGATGGCAAAGATGCATCGCCAAGCGATACAGAGTTCCAGTACGATGCCGTGTAGAAATCGAACGTACTTAGATTTCATCTACCTCCTAACAAGTTAACCCGTTTCCATGTTAGATTGCATAATCACTTCCTGTCAGGTGTCATTGTAATCAAGGATTACCTTGTAATGAATACAAAAAAAGATTTTTCGGGTGCATCTTGGGGCCTACAGGCTGACTTAGCCTCCGCGAGTCTCTCAACAGTTGACGTAATGGCTTAACTATTTGACTGATGAGTGTAGTAACGAAGATGTTTAGAAATCCGGAATTGTCACGATTATCCTTTAAACACTTAGAAACAAATGAGACGACGGACAGTAAAATCCAAAAATACTTAGTGTGTTCATATCAATCGCTTTTTATGAATCTTCGGAAATAAAATACTTAAGGATGTGGATTTGCGTTATTGTGGACATCCTAGCGGAAGCGCAATTCGACTACTTTCCAGTTATAATCAGAACGTCGATTTCTTTTTCATTTGATAGAATTCACCGTCTAGTTCATCGCTTTTTACTTTATAAGTTCTCGGGAACGGACTTATGTACGGATCAATTGATTAGTTCATTAGTTGGAGGCTTACAAGTTACGCTACAATAAAACTACCTTCAGTTAATTCACTATTTAATTTGAAGCTCACTCGGATTCAATTAATTTGTTGCCTATTTCTTTTCATTGATTTTTGATTTGATTATACACATAGCGAGATAGATATGTGTATAAAATAAAGGTTTTTAAAATCATCATCATTAT
Source organism: Mycalesis mineus (assembly GCA_034621355.1). Lineage (NCBI taxonomy): Eukaryota > Metazoa > Arthropoda > Insecta > Lepidoptera > Nymphalidae > Mycalesis > Mycalesis mineus. Next base: position 24,012,248 of record CM067908.1, on the reverse strand, counting down.
CAGCCTATTAACCCCTTATCGCATACGAGACCATTTATGGCTTCTAAAGTTTTTTTATATTTTTTACAGCAAAAATAGTAAATAAGACAAGTAAATAAGTAAAACGAAATGTATTTTTTTTTTGTCTGTGGTAAGTCATAACTGTCAAAACTATTTGAAGTTATTTCTTTGCGCAGCCGGCAAGTGAAGTGCAACACCTAAAATATTTTTTTAGCATTAAAAAAAGGAGTAAATAAGTAAATGCGATCGATAGTAAAAATTTTTATTTACTCTTCAGACTATTGACTACGATAATAGTAAGTTGCTTTTGTAAATAGTTTTATAATTGTTGGATTTTGACCCAATTTTTGAAAAGTCCAAATATGGCTTGGTATGCGTTCCCGTCGAAATAATGCACATCAAATATGGCTTCCCATGCATTCCGACCCCTTTCTCATTCTTCTCAGATATGGATCCTGCACGCTTTTATGGCTCCAACAAATATGTGACCACCATATTAGGTGACGGTTCTTTGAGTGAAGATGACCTAGCTTCTGATTCAGACCTAGAATATGAACCTCCCCAGATCCGTTTGCGCTTCTTTAGCGCAGGGTCAACAAAAAAACAATTACATTCCACTGTTTGATTTTAAGCTTGCTATTTCTGAATAATGCGTAAAGCAGGTAAACCGCATAGGATAGATTATAATCTGCAGTGGCGTGCACTTCATAAATGCATAAACGCAGTACCTACCCTAAAAATTTTGCGAACAAGTATATGAAGAGGAATTTTTCAATTCGTGTACATAGTACCTAGACATAATGCCTAACCTAGTTAAAAACCTTGTGCACACCACTGGTAATCTGGAGTAGAATACAGGCTACATATGATTTCAATATTGTAACATAAACAAGATCTACGTAAGTGTAACCGCGTGGCGCAGCCAGTATGTTGATGTTGTAGCAATCGAAAGACTCCCTCTGTGAACCTTTCAACCGCGTTTATTGGTATCAGTTGATGCGATAGAGGTCATACACAAACAGACGTACGTACGTCAGTAATGATACAGGTTTAGTAATGAGGTTCTTTAGTCTTGAGTGGCCTTCGGTTCTTAAGCCTCAGCTAAGGAACCCTAAAAATAGGGTTAAAGGTCATTTGACATCATTAAGCTCTAATGACGGTCTTCCGGCTCGATCTTAAAGCCCTCTTCATCGTTTATAATGGTAGGCACTCGAAACATCTAAGCAAACAAACTTATACCTTATACATTGAGAGCACGGTATGGCCAGACCTTCGTCAATCATGATTTCAGAACAGCTACTAGCTTCTCAACTCATGCTTCTCTCGTATAAAAGTTTGCAATGAGGTTAAGTGCCGAGCAATGGACTAGGTATATTATTTCATATCCCGATGAAAATATTAAAAAAATACTTTTTATATACCTACGTTGATATAAGAGATTTGCTTGCTAGCTCCTCCAAGCAGATGACTGTCTTCCGAGCAGGTGGTAGAGTGACTACCAACAGATGAATAGAAGTGCTTGTAAACTAAGTCGCCTTGATATAAAGTAATTTTGATTTTGTTATTTTTTACTAGCGGGCGCCCTCGGTTTCTCTTGCGTATTTACAGTTCCCGTAGAAATGTCGAGATACAATTTAGCTAATATCACTACTTATGTGTTTACCTCTCATATACAAAAGAGTTTTTACAATCGGACTGATAGTTTCAGAGATTAGCCCGAACAAACAGACAGACAAAAATTTTGATATTTCATTTTTTGATGTAACCTACTTGCATCTGTATTGAGTGAAAAACTGTTAATTTGAAATTACAAACAGACACTTCAAATTTATTAATTAGTATGGATAAAATGACGATGCTTTGGCGATATCAGCTCATGAGTAGATAAAAGGTACAGAGAGAAAGCTTCATACTACCGCGCGAATAGGTTGCACTACTACAAGCACGCGGGGCATGTGTGAGTGGCCACCAGCCGCTTGTCGCGTACGCGGCGAGACTGGAAAAAACCGGTTGACGCTGGCACAGTTAGTTGACAATCTTAGGTTCACGTTAGTGCGACGCGTTGTTTCATTTGTCTTAACCTATTATGACAACCCTACCAAAATAGGTAACAATTTTGCACGTTCTTAAGAAGCTTTGCCTCTGTTCCTTTTATCTACTCATGTGATATCAGGCTCTTGCTCTATAAAGATGTAAATCTTTCCAATGTTTGAATGTTTGTGACGTGATTATAATATATTTGCTTCATAAAATAAAAATACCGCCGCTACAAAAATAAATGTTCTTCAAGCAATCCGATGTCGAAGTTATAAATCTCTACTACATGAAATTTATTACAGTAAAAACTATAAGTATAAAATATTCCGCTGAGATCTTAAAGTTTCGTGATTTATAGACCGAGACCATCGACCCAAGGAACAAAGATATAATGTAAGAATACGTACGAGTCAGTCAAAGAGGCCACCAACCGAAGGTGGATTCTGACTGCATTTTTGGACAATAGGTCTTTAATGTCTAATGTAATGCCTCCAGTGGTTTAACATTTATGTGTAGCGTTGATAAGTCTACACTCTCACATATTCTTTTATTTGGAGTGGCAGGGACACAGTCATCAATTTTTCTATCATTTATTTAATTACAATTTTTCCTCTAAATTTTCAACAATGCTTATAGAAGAATTATTATTATCAAAGACCCACTACGTAACCGTTCTTTCCTCTATATGAAATAGGGGATATAAAAATGGCACCCACTTTGCGTTGATTTTAGTATATCAAGCTTCGGAAATCTAAGAAGCACTTCATCATAAATTATGGTCTGTTGAATCGCATCACAATCCCGTTAGTGATAAGCCGAGCGTCGGATTGCTTCAATTATCTCGGAGACTATAAAAATCGTTTATTTCAAGTAGGCGCACTTTACGGGCACTTTCATGCTCACGATGTAAACAAGAAAACAAAAGCCTGTTGACTCAACCTTTTGAAGAGTTTTTGAAGTTGATGAACCGCACTTTAAAACGTAGGCAGCCCAGATCTAAAGGGGACAAGCCGGGGTGTATACCCGGGCAGCAATTTCAAAATCTCGATACGTGTGTATAACAATAAGATTAAGATTATAACAATAAGGAAAAAGTAACAGAATACTTGATCCTTGCTCGCGAGATTACCACCATGTGGAATGTTAAGTCAACGATTATTCTTCCTATTGTCTTTCAATGGTCTTATAGAGAAATGCTTCGATCAAAATCATAAGAAACTTTCGCTTAGTTGTTGGATCAAGGGTCGGGTACAGAAGGGGGTATTCTTGAAACGGCGCGTGTTGTGAGGACGTTCCAGCAGGTGTGATCAAGGGTTAACTTGTAGGACTATGTTTAGGCAGTGGCATCATCAGATAGTGACGATGATGACGAAGTCGTAGACGCAAGCTCCAGTCCTTCATTTCAATTAACACATTTGGTTGCAGGCTTACTTCTCCGTGACCATCGTGACCATGTGCCACTTCATCGAGGTGGAGCAACGCTACCTGAGCGGTGGCATGAGTGAGCCGGAGTCCGAGAGCTTCCTGGAGCCTGACAAGATAACACCCAGTGAGTATCTATCACTTATTCTTTCACTATCGGAGCATACTTTCATTATGGGTCATTTAGCGTATGTTTTTTTTTTATCGACTACAAGTTGGCCCTTGACTGCTATCACACCTGATGTTAAGTGATGATGCAGTCTAAGATGGAAGCGGGCTAACTTGTTAGGAGTAGGATGAAATCCACACACCTACCGGTTTCTACACGATATCGTACCGGAACGCTAAATCGCTTGGCGGTACGTCTTTGTCGATAGGGTGGTAACTAGCCACGGCGAAAGCCTCCCACCAGCCAGACCAAGACAAATTAAGAAAAATCTCAATCTGCCCCGCCGGGAATCGAACCCAAAACCTCCGTCTTATAAATCCACCGCGCATACCACTGCGCCACGGAGGTCGTCAACTCAATCAATCAATCAATCAATGTCACTCTTCATAAGTCTGTACAATATTTATTTGTTAAAAAGAGAGAAATTTGTTTTCGATGTGAGTTCTGAGTTTGAATCCCGAACAAGTGAAAATATTTTATTTAAATCACGAGTGTATCGAGTGATTTTAGTTTAAAGCCCTAAGTCAAAGTCACAAAACAACAACAAATATCTTTGGTTTCGTGACACATTCACCCTTTCACCTCGATGGTGAAAAATTGGAAAGATGTAAGAATATTCTTTTCGCTTATGTTCAAAAAGCGAACGCCTGGATTTTATATATATAATTTTAAAAAATATATCATGTATAAGTGACAGAGACCGACGTTTTAACGTGCTCTTTGAGACACGAGGTTGTAACACCACCAATTTTTTGATACCGGGATTATAATTTATTTAAATTTTTTTACAAGATAGAAAATCTTAGAATGATTCCACGACCTGACCCAAAATTCGAACTAAAGCTGTCGTGATAGAACCACGTAGGCTAACAACTAGACCAATAAGGCAGTTTAATGATTGAACTTACTATGATTCGGAGCCATTGAATGGGTAAAACAATGGCCTAAAAAGCTGACAACGCGGTAACGGGCCCGTGGAGCTGCTCTCTTCACTGGCAGCGGCAAATGAGCAAGTGGGTCAACCCCGCTCATTAACAGCGGATTTTAATCCGAGCTTTATTTTGCGATAGTGATGTTCGCCGAACATGCTCGTACTTGTATGGTAACATGTTGTCATAGTTCGATGTTAGCGAGTACAGTTGTTAGTTGACGAATGGAATGTGCACTTTTAAATTTTTTACTACAGTTTAAGTTTTTATTCACAAGCCAAATAAAACATTATTAACTAAAATGGTATCGAAAGACATTGGTGATTTAATCAAGTCTTAAAAATTTTTAATTGCAACTCCAACATTCAAAAATTTTATTTAGGACAGAGAAAATTTAAATATCCTTTAAAGTATAGTAACCTAGTCACCTAGAGGTTTTCTAATTTTAGTCTAATTGGTTTTTGATAATTAGATCAGGTACCTCACATTTCCGTTTGATCTATTACTAATGGGACACTGTATACATCGAAGTTCGAGATATGAATACCATACTATCTCTACAAATAAACAAAAACAACATTGATGTACCGTAAATGTAATTTAAACATATATTAAACAATGTTTAAATTAACAGGTTTTCAATAACTGCATATTAAAGTAGATATATTATAGACTAGCAAATGCCCGCGGCTCCGTCCGCAAGAAATTCTGGTATAATTTAACAAAAAGTAGCCAGTGGTCTTTCTTATCCAAATTCCATTTAAATTGGTTCAATAGTTTTAGCGTGAAAATGATAGACACATATAATATTAGTATAGATCCATTACTTACATAAAGTAAACGATTTTCATAGTTTTTGTCCTTCTGTCTGTTTGTTTCGGCTGATCACTGGAAATACCAGTCGGATTGCAAGCATAGCCAGACTTATGAGGAGTGGCATAGGCAACTTTGTATTCTGAGAATCCTACGGGAGCGTCCGCTAGTATAGAGCTCTTCAACCGGCTCTTCAACCAAACATTTACTAGATATTCTGACCTCATACCTCAAAGCCGTTCAGTTAGCAAACAGCAAGTAGATGCTGATACTGTGTACTGTGTACCAACTATAAACAAACTTCATCTATTGATCACTCTAGGCTGATACTGCGCTAGATATATAGAGCGTCTCGTCTAGAGTGAGACCCAGTGCCATGCAAGTCTTTTTTATAAGTAAATAATAAGCTGAAAGCTTTTCGGTCCATGCACCGACCATATGCTGGTATGGGCAACAAGGGGGTTAAGGCCGCTTTGAGCTTTCGAAAGCACAAATCCCTAATCAATCCAAGCATAATGCGCCTCTGTATCTATGGATACTGATAATAATAGGTTTCTTTTTTATCTTCTGAGTTTACTGAAATCAGTATGATACTATGAGCAGATGTGCTGATGTTGATGATCGTTTGTTGACTCATTCTCCAGTGAGAACATCCCCTCCTTTATTCCTGAATATCGTAGGCTAGATAATGTTTTTCCTTTTGAGTCTGTTCTGGTATGTTCGCAGGAGCAATAGGTAGGCGAAAAAGTCTTTTCGCGTTATAATCTTCAGTCCCTACAGAAGACACTTAGTTTTGTAGCAAAACTGAGATAAATATTGTTAAAGATTGCATTATCAACACGCGGTAGTGAGGCGAGACAAGTTCTAAAAAAGTAAATTTGTAATAATTATATAAAATAAAATAAAAAAGTTATATAAAATAAAATAAAATTTTATATAAAATAAAACGATAAACAGCCAAATTCCATCTTTATTGTTATGTGTTCTATATGATATTAAGTTATTTATAGGGCTTATAGGTTCCTAGGGCTGAATATAGATGTTAATTTAAATTGGAAAGCACATATAGATTCGGCATGTACTAAGATGAGCAAGTTTACTTATGCTCTTTATATGCTGTCTAAAGCTGTAAACATAGATACGCTTATAACAGCATATCATGCCAACGTAGCATCAATATTAAGATACGGAGTAATTTTTTGGGGTAATGCGATAGGGCGTGATACTGTGTTTAAAGCTCAAAACAGATGTTTAAGGTCAATGTTTAATTTAAAACAAACAGATAGTTGCAAATAATATTTGAGATGTTTTAAAATATTGTCATTCACTTCTACATATATTCTTGAATCTATATTATTCGCTCGGAAAAATATACATTTTTATAATTCTTTACATAGCGAAAGACACAAGGATAATAAACTACCTGGAAATATAGCAAGTATCAAGAGTTACAATATATTTAAACATAAGCTGCAGGAGCGTTTGATAGATAAAGCATTCAGGAATATGCATAGGTGTAGGATTTGACATTGACCTAACATGTTTTTTTTTTTTTTTTTTATCTTTGACATTTATTATTTGATATATATTTTTTAACTTCTTAAATTGTCTTTGACATTTTATTAGTTTTTTTTATTATTTTAATTATTCCATGTACATTTGCATACATGAAGTATTTAGAATTTTATACAGATATAGTGATCCTTGTTTTTCTCTTTTCAGTTCATAACTTCTAAGCAGTCGGGTTTCTGTTTTTATAATAATAATTTTTTAACATAACAAGACTTTCGACGACCTCCGTGGCGCAGTGGTATGCGCGGTGGATTTATAAGGCAGAGGTCCTGGGTTCGATTCTCGGCGGGGCAGATTGAGACTTTTCTTAATTTGTCTTGGTCTGGCTGGTGGGAGGCTTTCGCCGTGGCTAGTTACCACCCTACCGACAAAGACGTACCGCTAAGCGATTTAGCGTTCCGGTACGATGTCGTGTAGAAACCGAAAGGGGTGTGGATTTCCGTCCCACACCTAACAAGTTAGCCCGCTTCCATCTTAGACTGCATCATCACTTAACATCAGGTGTGATAGCAGTCAAGGGCCAACTTGTAGTCGATAAAAAAATAACAAGACTTATGTATATTTTACTGTAATGTTTCAAAAAAATAATTCTGATTCTGATTCTTGTTCAAAATAAAATTGATTTGAATTTGAAACTTTCATATTTTATAATATGCACTTAAATTTATCAGTTTTTGTAGCTTTAAATAATTGTAAGTAAGTATTATTATTAATTTTTGCCAAACATATCATAAACCTAGATATTATAATAAAGATAAATCAACATTATAATGTCATTTCGCTCATTTTCAAAATGGTTCATCAATCTTACTAATGTAGCAAGGTGTGGTATCTGCCGTTAGTGTTGTTAACGATATTTTACGTCGCTGATTTACTTACAAACCTGAACATGAGCTTATCTAAACAGTTTTGGACTTGATTTTTAACAGCCTCCGTGACGCAGTGGTATGCGCGATGGAATTATAAGATGGAGGTCCTGGGTGCAATTCCCGGCGGGGCAGATTGAGATTTTCTTAATTTGTCTTGGTCCCGCTGGTAGGAGGCTTTCTCCATGGCTAGTTACCACTCAACCGTCAAAGTCGTACCGCCCAGCAATTTAGCGTTCCAGTAAGATGTGTAGAAACCGAAAGGGGTGTGGATTTAATCCTACTCCTAATAAGTTAGCCTGCTTCCATCTAAGATTACATCATCACTTAACATCATAATATATAAAAAAAGTTTAACGTTCTCATTAAGTATGTATGGGCGTAAATATCGCCAATAATTAATAATAGGCTTTAAATCAGGCCTCCCTAATTCAAAGACATACACTCAAATCACTGAACCAACGAGGCAACTATGTAAGCTGTCAAAGTCAAAATATCTTCATTTAGTTCAATAAAAAATATTTAATCAAAATAATTACCATTATTTGCAGTTAAATATGTACATTGAATTAAATATTTACAATTAAATAAATAAAAAAGTAAAAGCTTAAACACTACAATATCCTAAACTATATATAATATATTAAACAATTAAAAAAAACATGAAAAATTATTTTGAATCTTCAGCATGTAATTTTTAGATTATGTAAATATAATAGTGATAATTTAAGATCGGAAACTTGAAATTAAAGCTAGCAATGATTCCAAGCGCGCCTTGGTCCAAGAAGAGCCCACAAAACCTCAGCCAGGTATTTTTTTTATTATAACCATCTCACAGTGTTATTTAAAAAACATAGAGCTAAGCATCCAGTTACTTACGGCAATACACTCAAAGGGCTTTTTATGGTTTAAAAATTCTTTTACACTATAGTATCCTTTTTGGAAAAGCTTGCATTTTACAAAAAATCTTGAACTTATTGAGATATAACAATGATTTCAATTGGCTAGTTATTATAAACACGTATTCCCTTTACCAAAGTATTAATTTAACTTAACCTAGTTCTAGATGCTACCAGTTTATTTTTGTTCTAGTATTAAAAATGTTAGTCACATTTTCTCTATAAAAGTAAAATTTGTATAAATATATATTAGCTATGAGCTGTCATAATTTGTATTTCTTTTATCTCTTAATTTATGATATAAACACATATAAAAACAATAAGATTATTTCGAGCTCAACATTTACAGTATTAAATATATTTTACAACAGCGGTATCAATAAATATTACGTGCACAAGAAATCCTATCAAATATTCCATTATTCCATAAGGTTATTCACTCTGACCTACTTTGTTAACTTAATTATTATACGGCGCTGGACTTTTCCTTCGCCTACGACTGAAGTCGGAGGTTCGGACCTTGTCGGCATTACTAACGTCCGAAAGCAAATCAGTCGTAAACCGAAGGGAAAATTAAAACTGAAATTCAAAGTATTCACCATAAAACCTTATAAATAGGACTAGAATCGACTATAAAATTCCTTGCGAATATTTTTCCACGTTTTTTATTTTCCCCCATAAGTTTAGTAAAACTACGTGATATAATATGATAAGTCGCTTAGTTCCTTACTTTGTATGGAATCTACTATCATAATTACCATAACATAATAAAACAATTCAACAGGTAACTTTTGTAATTTGATCCTCTACCGACAAAGACGTACTGCACAGCGATTTTGCGTTCCGGTACGATGTCGTTCAGAAACCGAAAGGGGTGTGGTTTTCCTCCTAGTCCTAACAAATTAGCTTATTTCATTTTAAATTGCATCATAACTTATCATCAGGTGTGTTTGTAGTTAAGGGCTAGCTTATAATGAATAAAATAATTGATAGTTAAACCTAGCGAGCATCTTTCTAATTTTTAATATTTTACTTAAATTGACCTTTTTATTCATTACAGAATTAAACACAGAGTGATTGAATTTTTCAGTTCTTGAAACTACCATACTTATTTCAATATTGGAGGATGTTAATAAGCTAAATTGCTGCAAATGGTGATCATAGAATCCACACGCTATGATGCTGAACAACATACATCAACTGTTGCATATATATGTATCCACTAACGGTTAACACTAACACAATGTCAATGGCGAACGTCAACGTGCTAAAAGAGCTTTAGTAAATTAAAAATTTTTTAGGCCTTAGCTTGCGTTTTTTAGAGGACTTCTATTTTTTTGATGTGTAGGGGGTCAGTGCAAAGTTAAAACTAAGTTTGTGGGGTCGCCACCCTTGTCCCACGGCCGTCATCTTGAAAATAGGGCTGAAAATGGTTTTTACGGTATATCTCTTAAACTATTAATTTAATAAAAAAAAATGTTAACGTTTTTTGTTGCAAATTAAAATTTCTACAACTTTAGTCCAGTAACTTTTTGTCGTAGAACTGTAAATAAAACAGTTATAAGCGAAAATGTTCAGAAGTTCAAGAATAAAATTTATATTTTTCGATGTAACTTTTTTTTTAACATTTTACGAAAAAATTATATCAAATCATTTTTATAGATTGTTTTTTGAGGAACAACTTTTATAAACAACATTATTTCATTAAGTCAATAGCTAAGGTTTTACAGTAAGTACTATTTTTCAATACCTACTCTTAACTATACCTGTATTATACGTGTGTACCAATAATGTGTCATCAGTTCAGTTCAGTACATCAAAAAAATAAAATTGCGTCCTCTAAAAAACGCAACCCCAAATATAACTTTTCAATGGACTACTTTTGCCTCGGGAAATTGAGTAGATGACGTGGATACTGTTCAACAGAACATCATGTATACTACTATTTACATGATGTTCTGTTTTTATTCTCGATATATAATAGGGGTTTTACAACTTCGATCTGCCTGTCTGTATTTTTTTCTGTACGAATAACATTCACACTAATTCTATTTGTACAAGCTTTTGACTGTAAACAAATCTTGCAAATTTAATTCACCTTTCGGTGTCTGATTGAGTTAAAATTTAGTATCTACACGTATACCGCGTGGCAACGTAATATTATGATGACATAGAGCTCATTTATTGCTGGAACTGGAAGCTGGCGAGACGTTTAAATACTTGCTGTCTAAAGAACAAATCTCAGTACATCGACTCCACGCAGCAATGTCACCTGCCTACCCCTTGTGTTTTTATAAAGCTTAAATCCAAAAGTTCGTTTAGATCACTAATTAATACTAATTTTACAAAGTTCTTTTATAAAAACTAGATATAAGAACTTATAAAGTTCTTATATCTAATCAAAAACAGGTTTAAACGGTAGCAAATTTATTATATTTTGATAATATCATTGTATGTGGCTCCTTCATGTGAGACAAGTTTACGGAACCCTAACCTCAGAATTAAATTTTTTGGGTCTCGTTTGTCGGTTTTATTGGGGCCGGGCGTTTTCGCAAAAGAGATCGGCCCAGTGGTCAAGGTTCAGTAATGTGATTTGGTGATGCCAAAAATTTACCGATCTTCAAATGGACTTATGCGTTAAAGACATAAGTCCATTTGTAGGTCGGTACATTTTTCTGTGTTGATTTGGCGACTGTAAGGGAAATAACATTTTGTACTGTGTTTTATATAAAAACTAGTTGCACCTGCTCAAATAGTATGCACGTGGAAATATAAAGATAGAATGTAGCTTATATACTATACTATTTCAAATTATTACTATCTCTGTGCAGTCATGTTCCTGATGTAAAGGCTCAAAAAAATTATACTCGATTAATACTTTATTGTGAAACTTTATTGTGAAAGATTATTACAGTGCACAAAAATATGGTGGCAAGTCAGACAAGCATTGATAATAAAATACAGAGTATATTATACGATGACAATATCATAGGCACGATTCACATATTTGACGGGTAGTCGTCCACATTATTAACAGTTCCTGAATAAGAAATAGTTAGTGTAACTAACGTAAAGTAACGTGTAACTTGACTTTGTATTATGTGTACTCCCTAGCAACGACCAGCAGTTTCATAGGCGTTAATCTTTTGCGAAATAAGTAATAAAGCTAAATTTCAAGTGAACTGGTCTTTAATAAGCGAAAATTCAAGAGGTATATACATACATAACATCACGCCTCATTCCCATAGGGGTAGGCAGAGACCACGTCCTTCCACTAGTCACGACTTCTCTCTCCTCTCTCACTTCTTAAGTTCATTAAATCCTTTATATAAGTACGTCGGTTGAGGGTACTTTTGATCTGGTATTTCTGATTAGGTGTATTAGATATAAATGAGTATGAGTCGGCGGCTAATTGGGTTTATATAAAGTTGACTAATTGTGACTATTATAGGTAATTAAAGTAGGGTAACTGACTGACTGTCACGTAAATGTCCAGCCGAAACTTCTGGATCCAGAAGTTTGTACAGTTATTTCCTTTTGTGACAAAGAGAATTTTCGAAACTTTGAGTGTAAAAGGTTCAGGGTTTTTGTATTAATATTTAAGCACGTTACAACTGCGCTTAATTGGAGGTACGATTGTTTCTCTCATACAACGCGGCTGTACTCGTAAATCTCGTAATATACAGTAATTCAGAATGTCACTTGACATATTTTCATTTTAAGTCTTTTTGTTATAATTACTCTAAGGGCGTGTTCCCACTATGTCTACGCGATATTTACCTTTGCAAAACAGTTTTCTATTTCCTATTCTAACGACTATTTTTCTTGTTAAATCAAATGATAACTTCGTTTGTTCCAAGTAAACTTTGCTCACAAACACTGACTACTGTCTGACTGTTTTTAATGACTCTGCCACTGGTCTTTATCTTCCACGCGTGTTAGGTAAATTCTTACTGGTAAGAGCTGACAAGAAATTCAGCAGTTGCACTTTTTAACTAAATATTACAATAATAAAATATATCTTGTGATCATACCACTCAATGGCAAAGTATGATATTCATAAGACCTGAATGTAACTGCAGCTAGTTCTAAAAAGTACGGGGTGTATCAAATCCGCTTTACCTGTCAGATTTCACTATGCAGGGGGAAAATTTTAATAACACGAACGGAGAAGGTGTTTTGACGCGGTCAAACGCGTCACAAAGGGATCCCTTTTAAACCTACACTCGTGTCACAAGTCTCGGGCTCTGTTCGGAGTTTTTTTTTCTGCCACGCGATGGACCCGGCACCCACGCGGTGAATCCATGGAATGCTAAGATATTCGTCTATCCCTGTGTATTTAAATCCAACCTAATCTTGTGAATAAAAATTAGTAAAGTCAATCTGTTAATTTATTATTTTTAAGTTAAATTTAAGAAACTTAGTATATGGACTACGGTTGGATATATAACAAAATGTCTTTGTGTGCTCACACCCGCTATGATTATATACATTATTCATAATATAATATAATTTATTCTGTGACTTGTCCAAGGCTTTCGATTGTGTTGATCATAAAACTCTTTTGCTTAAGTTAAGCCACTATGGCATTAAAAATGTTGCACTTAATCTCATTGCCTCTTATCTTAGTGATAGAACTCAAACGGTATGCATTAATGATATAAAGTCACGTGGCTCATCTCCTAAAATGGGCGTTCCACAGGGTTCAATTTTGGGTCCTTTTCTATTTTTAGTGTATATCAATGATTTACCATACCATGTTAGCGACATTTGTGAAATTGTACTGTTTGCTGATGACACATCTTTAATTTTTAAAACTGATAGAAATAAAAGTGACTTTGACGATGTAAACCGTGCTGTATCGCATGTGTCGCATTGGTTTACTGCTAATAATTTACTATTAAATACAAAGAAAACTAAATGTGTTGAGTTTTCTTTACCGAATGTAAAAAAAATAAATAAGTCTTTAATGATAAATGGTGAAACGCTAAGAATGGAGAGTTCTACAGTCTTTCTAGGAGTGACCTTGGACTGTAAACTTCAGTGGAGCGCTCATATAGAGTCACTGACAGCTAAACTTAGCTCAGCAGCATTTGCAGTGAGAAAAATAAGACAGTTTACCGATGTAGAAACAGCTAGACTGGTTTATTTTGCTTACTTCCACAGTGTGATGTCTTATGGCATCTTGTTGTGGGGAAAGGCTGCTGACATAAATTCTGTCTTTATACTTCAGAAACGAGCAATTCGGTCGATTTATAAACTTAAACCACGCGAGTCCCTTCGAGTCAAATTTAAAGAAATAGGAATTCTTACAGTAGCCTGTCAATACATATTCAATAACCTAGTTTATGTTAAACAAAATATAAATATGTATAAACAGAAAAAGGATTTAAACGACCGTCTTCCTAGAAATGGACATAAGTTAGTCATATCAGCTTATCGCCTCCGAAAAGTACAAAAATCTTTCGTAGGATTGGGTGTACTCTTCTACAACAAGATGCCCAATTCAGTTTTAGATCTGCCATTGCATAAGTTTAAACAATGTATTAAAACTCACTTACTGAGTCAGGGTTATTATACTATCGATGAATTTTTAAATGACAAAGATGTTCAAATCCAATTGGATAGGCTTTCAACTTCACACAGGAAGTAAAATAAATAACTTTATGTAACAACACACTTAATTTTGTAAAATTGATAATATTATAAAAAGAGCAACTGTTGAGTTTCTTGCCGGCTCTTCTCAACAGGGCCTGCCTTCCGAGCCGGTGGTAGAGTCACTACAAATAGTCCAATTTGACGTTTCAAAAGTGCTTGTAATAAGCCTACTTGAAATAAATGATTTTGAATTTGAATTTGAATTTGAATAATATGTATGACAATTTGGTTGATTCACACATAAGACGACGAGTATTGCGGCGACCAATAGCATGCATAAAATGTGGCGCAGTGTGAAAAAAATGTACGCACCGCGCAGCCGCGTAGCAACTCGTAGACCGACGTAGGGTATATATGGCCCAAGTGGTAACGTATGTTTGTAAATAAACTATTCAATTATGTAAATTGATCTGCTAATTTTATTATATTTTCAATTTCAATTTAATTAAATACTGATAGGTAATTAAACCTCGCGACAAGCTTTTTGATCATATACATTGTATATAATGAGGTTATAAATTGATAGTTAAAATTTTTCAAGATTTTTTTTAATTTTTAAATTTTTTTTTCTTTCTTTTAGAGCGCTTAAATATAAGCTTCTTTTCTAAATGTTTTTTTCTTTTAATTAATTTATTTTACTAATACGAATTAAAATTTTCATTATTTTATTTATTCACATTCCTGCTCTTTTCCTTTCTTTACACTAGACAGAATTATTTAAACTAAAATTATTAACACACATATACTTATTATTTTGTTCATCATCATCATCATCATTATCAGCCTATTGACGGCCCACTACAGGACTAGGCCTGCCTCCTTATGGGAGAGGGGGTTAGGAGCATAGACCCACCACGTTGCTCCAATGCGGGTTGGCGGGCTTAGGGTGATAATGTTTCATTTATTAACGATCACTGTCAGATGTTGATGACAGTGACCGGGACCAACGGCTTAACGAGCTCTCCGAGGCACGGGGGTGTAACACCACCAACTTCTCGACTCCGGGCATGGAATGTATTGAGAATTTAATAGAAGAATGAAAAACTTCCTTGACCCGACCCAGGAATCGAACCCAGGACCTCGTGATCGAAGCCAGATAGGCTAACTACTAGACCAACGAGGCAGTCAACGAGGCATTTTGTTCATAAGAGCAAGTTATGTTAAAATTATGCCAACTTTATTAATGTGGAAAAAATATGTGTAAGCTGGTGGTAGAGTTCACAGTGCCAGCAATCGCTTTTTTGCAAAATCGATATACATATGTGACGTTAATGTATGTCAGGTTATAGATATTAGTCCTAATGTAATGCACTGGCGCAAGCTGTGGTCCCGCTTGTGTAATAGCATATATTACATTATAACGCACTTACATTACACACTCTTAAGCAGTGATATAGATAAAAGAACCAAGGCTGGGTAGAATAGACAGAGGCGCTGATGGTAGGCCAAAAACGCAGGTAAGCAGCTCCGCGGAGGCAGAGAGAGAGATGCGCGCGCGCAACTGCTATCGCAACTACTGAACGTGTGATTCTAGTAGGTTCCGTAGTTAGTATTAACTATTAAAACGTTATTAACAGATCGTTAGAAGGGGTTTGAGCAGGTAAGAGTCCGGCACTGTCCAACGAGTATGATCATGAGGATATTCTCCTCCGTAAAAAAAACAGTAACAAAAAGGGTAGATTAAACTCCATTAAGTGCAATTTTAGAACCAAAATTATCCAAAAAACTGACTAGCATTTTTATATTAAAAAGTTAAGACAATGTAGAAGCAGACAAAAGAATGCATATGTTAAATCTATATGTGCACATAAGTAAGTAGTGAACATGAGATTTGAACTCGCTTTATCGAAGAGTCGTATTACAGTATTATAACACATACCTACACCTCGACGAAAAATGAACCTAACTCACCTGGCATTAATGTTTCAAATTGCTTACTTCCTATTTTAATATCGAAGAGTAAAATTAACGAATTCTGATTAAGTATGGACGTAATTAAGCTTAGAAAGAGGAGGTAATTTGATACATGAAAATTAGTGCTACTTAAACAGTAATTTTGAGCGACGAGAGTGCGAAATGTTGAATTAATATCCAATAAAAGAGTGAATTAAGTAAGTTTATTAAAATATCTTAACCTTACATGTGTTGAGTTAATAAAGCTGAAAGTTCATACACCTAGATAACATTGCATTAGTCAGTATCCAGAACTCCTTTACTCATACCTAGGGTTGCCATCCGTCCGGCTTTCCCCGGATTTGTCCTAGTTTAGAGGGCATCCGGGGAGCGTCTGGGGAACGTTTCATTTGTAGACTGGGTTTTAAAAAATAAATAAATAAAAAAAATTTAGGCCGCCCGCGAGTGACGCACTATGCTCGCACCACACCACGATCAACCGATGAACCAAGTATGTTCACCGTTCAAAATAAAAAAAAGGTGATTTATGACATTTTAAACTATTTTTTATTACATCTAAGATGCACCAAGATTTAGGTTATCATAACCAATGGTCAACATAAGCTAACTATAAATTTACTGTTCACGACAACCCGTACGTCGGTTAAGGAAGTAAACCGGGCGGGTTATCTTAACCGAGCTTACGTCCTTAACCGGCGTACGGGTTATAGCCGAAGTCTTGGTGCACACAGGCCTAAATATGTTTAAAAGATCTAGTTGACATGTCCGAATTTAGGACTCTAAAATCCGGGGTTTTCACGCGGCTTGTCCTGTTTTCCAAATTTTAGAGATGGCAACCCTACTCATACCGTATAAAAAATTATATAACTAACGCTATCTGCGATCCTCATAAGCAGGCTCAGAGTCACTCAGTGGGCGATGAAAGAGCAATAGAGTGCACGGAGTATCTCTGCGTGATCGAATCAGAAATGAGGAGATCCGCAGAAGAACCAAAGTAACCGACATAGCTCAGCGAGTCGCAAAACTGAAGTAGTAGAACAACCAAACGAACAAATTATACAGATTTATATTATTAGTACAGATTATCTCACAGCATCGATGGAGGAGGGCCTTTAATCCCGCATTATCACTATAATTTAGAGTTCTATGTAACAAAGCTGCCTTAAATTTTAGCTGGAAATTGTATTCAAGGACACGTTCCGCGTTCAGAGTACTCGCCAATATTCACAGCGATAGTTATAATGGTGTTATACATGTTTTATCGCTTTTATTATCCACGTTATTCAGTCCTCCACGCCTCACTCCTTATAGGAAAGGGGATATGGAACTGAAACCCACCACGCTGCTCCTATACGGGATGGCGGGCTTAGGATGATATGTTGATGATAATGACCAAAACTCATATACCAATAACTTCCTCTTTCCAATCCCACTTTTCTTAAAATAATGGGAAACGCAATAGAGCTTAACATAACATTCGATTCTTGCTCTATATATATTTTATAATAATTTAAAAATAATAACTTATTTTTAACTCATTTAATTTCTATTGACATGGCATTGAGTTGGCTCGTTTTTTAACCGAATTAAAAAAAGGAGATTATCAATTCGACCTGTATGTATGTATAAATTGTATTTGTATGTATGTATTTATGTTTGTGGAGGCTTACCTGCGGAACTACAAGTCCGATTTATTCACATTTGCAGCGATGTCGGTAGTTTATAAGTAAGTGGCTGGCAAATATTGGTACTCATAGCTTAGAACGATTAGGTTTTACGTATGTTCGGTGTCGATAAACCACTAAAAAGTATGAAAAAAAGTTTTAATAAAAAATTAAACCGACTTCAAAACGCACTGAAAAGTAAAAAATAAATGCGTCATTTAGTTACTTTAATTTACTTAACCCTATTTATGAAGTCGGTGCCATCTGTAACTTTCTACTTTAAAGACGATACCTAATTCACGCAAAGTGCTTTGCTGCTTTGTTAAATAAACTTTCCTTAAACTTGAATAGCACCGAGTTTACAGATATGCTTAAGTAAATTAAGTTACTAAATGATGCATTTATTTTTTACTTTTCAGTGCGTTTTGAAGTCGGTTTAATTTTTTATTAAATTTTTTTCCATACTATTTTACGTGAAGGATTAACCTGGATATCCAACGCGGTAATGCAGCCAGTATTCCTCCCACCACCACGTGGTTCACCATTCCACGTGGGCATGATTAGTATTATTAAAATAAGTTAGCCTTAGTTCCTTATTGTAAACTTTTTTAAACAAGCTTTCATTATTTAAGTAGTCATCAAGGCAAATCATACACGTGCCCAAACTTAATGAAGTTTGAAACCGGACCGTTTTATTGCGACATTCTTGTGGTCATCTACCAGCGCCAGTACCAAATTAGCCCCATATCTTCTTAACAATTCACTGTCAGGTATTATACATATGCATGTATACGCAACGGTCACTTGTGGCTGTTGTTTCCACGACGATTATTGTCTGTACTTCGTGGCAAACTTCGTAGAGAGTACTTCGTGAAAACTCACTCGCCTTCGTGAATTGCAAAAAGTATAATAGCTCAATTGGAAACGGGAAAATGTGTCAATTATTTACAAGAAGTCAATAGGTATATAGCCAGTACAGGTACAGGTGCAATTTAATAAAAGCTGGCAAAATTATTAATCTGTTTGTTTCAGTCACGGTGACGTTGAACATAACGTTATTGGCGTGCAGTATTATGGGCCTGTTCGCGTGTGTCCTGCTGATCCTCGGCGTTTATAAGGTAAGCTTTAGCTGAACTAGCTTAGTCTAGGCAGTCCTTACTCTACAGGTAGCGTGTAGAATCAATGTTACGTATATCTTGGCAAACGAGTTAAAAAGACCTTAGGCGTTTATATAGTTTATTAAAATAGTATTTAATTCATTGAATTTTTGCGAAATGCTTTACATTCTTGCTCTTTGTCTGTCTGTATGTCTGTCTGTCCGTACTATTTATATGTTCCCTTACAACTTCTAAACGACATGGCCGATCCATATCAGCTATAGCATCAGATAGCAGTCAAACGCGACTTCGTTCGCGTGAAAGACAGACTAATTTTGAAGGCATATAAAGTGTGCTAAATGAGAAAAAAATTGTCGTCATATTTTATATGAAGTCTTAACAAATTATATACTAAAACCTTTCTCAGTAAACATTTTATCAGTTTGTGAAACCCATAAGAAAATCCATCCTTTGAATTTATCGTGAACAGACAAGCAGACGCGGCGGGGGATTTTGATTTATAATACGTAGTGATTGTGATATAAAGAACGAATAGACAGAAAAAAAAATTTGTTTGAAAATCTGACACCATTTTTGCATAAGTACGATAGAAATGGACAGAGGTAATACTCGAGAGCTTTCATATTCGGTCCTTTGTTTTTTAAGCTATTGCATAGCTTCTATCGCGGGCCTTGAGCGTGGAGACCAAATTCAGAAATTCCGTAACGAAAAAACCGCTGGATATCAAAAACATAATATAAAAAGCATAATTTCGGCGCTGACGTTATTGAGAGCGTGGCCTAGCGGTAAGGCGCTCTAAGTACCCAAATTGCCAGAGCAACGCGGGTTCGAATCCCGTCGCTTCCGCAATTTTTTTTTCAAGCGTGATATTTCAAAAAGTCATTAAAAGTTCTGGTATTTATCGATAAATGGAAAACTAAACGGTTACTTTTTAGTTTTTCCATCCGGGCACTTTGAGCGCCTTACCGCTCGGCCACGGTCTCAATAACGTCAGCGCCGAAATTATGCTTTTTATATTATTTTTTTGTCGGCCATGCTATGCAATAGCTTTACCGCGGCAGCCTCCGAGTGCCACACGTCTTTTTTATAATTATTCTTTCAATTCAATGTATCAACCATAGTGCTTACCTACTGAAGAAGGCGGAAGTTTGTATGTAGGAATGGACGCTTGTTACTCTTTCACGCAAAAAGTACTGAATGGATTTTGATGAAACTTCACAATAATATAGCTTACATATCAGAATAACACATAGGCCATATTTTATCCCGAAATTCCCACGGGAACGACAACCACGCGAGTGTAACCGCGAGCGTCCTCTGTTATACATAAATGTAAATAGTGTGACTTAATTACTTTCTGTGAACATAATCCCACGGCTCGCACTTGACTAATGTTTTAATTTCACTGAACTTGAGATCAACATGCTGCTTCAGTACGGCTTGGCGGTTTAAAAGTAACGAAGTTTGTTTAATGACGATGGCTCGTGACTTTCGTGAAACTTGACAACTTAACTGCTCGAGGCGCACAGTGGGTAGTAGTAGTATTTATTAATCTAAGTTTGTTGCAAAGCGCTAATTTTAAAACTTACAGTTAGTTTAAGTCGGCAGTCGGAATATTTTGAAAATCTTGCACATGTTAATAATTATAATATCGTCTGTAGGTATGTCTGTTCGCGAAAAACTCGAATACTGCTGAACATGCGGTTTTGACCAATTAATAGAGTGGTTCCTAAGTGAGGTTATAGTTTTTTATCTACTACAAGTTGGCCCTTGACTGCTATCACACCTGATGAGTGTCAGTGACACAAGTGATGATGCGATTTAAGATGGAAGCGGGCTAACTTGTTAGGAGCCGGACGAAAATCCACACCCCTTTCGGTTTCTACACGACATCATACCGGAACGCTAAATCGCTTGGAGATACGTCTTTGACGGTAAGGTGGTAACTAACCACGGAGAAAGCTTCCAACCAGCCAGACCAAGACAAATTAAGAAAAATCTCAATCTGTCCCGCTGGGAATCGAACCCTGTACCCTCTTATAAATTCACCGCGCACACACGGTACCATTGCGCCACGGAGGCCATCAAAACCATTTATAATTATTTAAGTTGTGCCAAAAAATTCTTTCGTAATATTTCACCTCGTCTAATTGCCTCAAGTGGTGACCGAAGGGCTGGCTCGTTTTTTGCGCAAAGGATTAGCCTGGTTATCCAACGCGGAAATGCAGCCAGTATTCTTGCCACCATTCCACGTGGGCATGATTTGTATAGTTATTGGGATAAGTTAGCTTAAGTTCCGTATTGTATTCTTTCTCAATAAAAAAAATAAATAAATAAATAAAATTAAGTTGTAAACTGTCTAAAATATCTAGATAATTGTTGGAAAAATCGGAATAATTTAAGCAGCCTGGGAGCTTTCAGCTTCAGGCTAAGCGAGTGAAAAATAAAAGCAAGCGGTGACACGAACGTTGATCCAGCGGCTTTATTAAATTGAACTTCATAAAAGTGCAAGCGGAAAAATCACTTCCGCAGCCAGCACGCTCTAGCAAACGCGTTTCCAATAAAAACGAGCGAGACAGAGACAAATGTACATAAAAATGAATTTCATTTAATACTATACGCTACTCGTTGACAACGATGAAACTGAGAAATAATTGCAATTGCTTTGCGCATTGCGCAATGGCGCATTCAATATGCGCGGTGGGTTTATACGACTGAGGTCTTGGGTTCACTTCCCGGCTGGACCGATTGAGTTTACCTTAATTACTCAGGTCTCAGTTTAAGGCAGGTCGGTGGAAGCCCACTGCCATGGCTAGTTACTGTCGACAAAATCGTAACCAAGCGATTTAGCGTCCCGTTACGATGTCGTTTAGTTACCGAGGGTGAGGATTTGACTAATTTTTTAGGATTAGAAAGTTAGACTTAGATTGCTTCTCCCTTAGCACCAGGTGTGATAGCAGTCTAGTGTTAATGCGTATTAAACAAAACAAAATGTGAAATGCGGTAGGACTTTT
The DNA here is from genome assembly GCA_034621355.1 of Mycalesis mineus. Lineage (NCBI taxonomy): Eukaryota > Metazoa > Arthropoda > Insecta > Lepidoptera > Nymphalidae > Mycalesis > Mycalesis mineus. The sequence continues at coordinate 23,990,173 of CM067908.1, read as the reverse complement.
TTTTACCTGACTGCGTCAAAAGGAGGGTAATGTTTAGGATAGAATTACTTTAGGACTGATAGGATTTTATAATATGCTACCCGCATTCAATAAAAGATCTATCAAAACGTTTGTCCCCGCCTGCAGCACCAGAAAGTATTTAGAATTTTATATAGGAATAGTGATCGGGTTTTTTTTATAATGCGGTTAGTAATTATAAAAACAATAAACCTGACATATATAGATAGAATGATACTTGTTTTTCTCTTTTCAATTCATTACTTCTAAGCAGTCGGGGTTTCTTGTTTTTATAATAAAAAATTTTTGAGATATATATATGATATGATATAAATATGGTATGATATGATATGAATATATATATTTACAAAATGGTCTTTTTACGACCTTTCATATGATACCCATATTGTTACGATAAAAAAATATACACATCCCCGCCTTTTTTCCCCACTTACAGCCGCTATTTTGAAAATTTATATAGCCTATGTCACTACCACAATTCTGAAAAATTCAACAACACCTCATGTGTTCAGCCGTTTAGGCTGTAGCGCGTGCCAAAGAAATGGACATACATACATACCCACATACATACATACATACGCTCGAAAAACATTACCCTTACTCTGAAGCAGTCGGGTAAAAATAAGCCGTCACGCTCGTTAGAACAAAATTCGCGCTCGTCTTACTAAAACATTAATATTAATGCATGAATATTGTTATATATTGTCAATAAAGTAACATGTTATAATTACTAGTCTTAGTGAATGGTGACAATACCGTGTCCAAGTCTAATCTCAACATGAAATTCGATTTGAAGGACATTATTGTTACATAATTGGGGCGGAAATTGGCGGTTTCTAACTGGACTGGTCTAATACTACTCATAATAGATAGGTGCATTTGACATCTGTCTATTTCGACGTAACACTGCATTACAACGTCGGAAACGGAATACTGAGAATTACTTAAAAGAAAGAAAAGTTCTATTTTTAACCGACGAAAAAAAACGGAGGAGGTTCTCAATTCGACGCGTGTATATTTATTTTATTTTTTTTATGTATGACCACGCATAACTTTTTACACAGTTGTCCGATTTTGATAATTCTTTTTTATTAGAAAGGGCATACTTCCAAGGTGGTCCCATTGTCATCATGTTTGGATCTGATGATGATATCCTAGGGAAATTGAAGGAACTCTTCAAATTTTGGAGGCACGCTTACAGCGATTTCGGTTTTTGTCTCGGTATCGGTAGCTTTTTGGCTACTAGTGTCGTATAATATATTATGACAGTATAGTACGAGTGCGTTACGTGGAAATAAATCAGTAAAAAGTAAGAAATAAAAATAGAACTGACTCAAAACGTACTAAAAAGTAAAAAATAACTATGTCATTTGGTTGCTTTAATTTACTTAAGCATAGGAGTCGGTGCCAGCCAAGGTTTCTACTTTAAAGACGTTACCTAGAATCCACAAACTGCTTTACTACGTAAAATAAATGTTCCTTAAACTTGCTGGCACCGACTTCATAGATATGTTTAAGTAAACTAAAGCAACTATATGATACAGTTATTATTTACTTTTTAGTGCGTTTTGAGTCGGTTCTATTTTTATTTAAAAATTTTTTAATAGTTCAACCCTAGATTCGAATCCCGATCCTCGTGATCTGCGGCCAAATAGGCTAACCACTTGACCAACGATGCGACTAAAAGAAGTAAATCAAGTAGACGAATATTAGTCTCTTTATAGACATAACAAATCAGACTTGCTTAGCAGGCGATAGACAGAGCAATGCTCCGAGTATCTCTCCGTGGTCTGAAATGAGGATAATCGGAGAAGAGCAACAGTTGTCGTAGGAGCTCAACAAGTCGCAAAGCTGTAGCGGCAGTGGGCGGAATACTTAGCTCTAAGAGCTGATGGGCGTTAGGTCTCAGGGCGCTGGACGCTCCACTAAGAGGACTGACGAGTTGCTTGTAGAGAACCGCTGAAAGCAGGCATATACAATAGGCGTTTAATGTCTGTTAATAATTGATATAATTTTAATTGTTATAGGACATGAAGTTTCTGCTGCTACCGTGGATCTTCTCGATGGCCTTGGAGACGCTGGTGGAAGTCATAAACCTCGTCTACCTGTTCTACTTGCAGACGGTGAGTACGTCTATATGCATGACAGGCTTACGTTAAGTTCACTCACGCCTGTAAAGCAAATCAGAGCCTTTAGTGTTAACTTAATAAGTTCAATTGCTCAGCCTAATCTCAAATTTTAAACATCGATCGAATGAAATCCGGTACTCTTTAGATTCAATCATGATTCGTTGCGCTATTGTATGTAGCTTTTTTGAAATTGTGTATGGTCGATAGGTACTCGACTAATGATTATTATACTAAGTATTAGCACGGAATACACTAATAGTACAAGATTTCGTAGAGATATAAGTGGCAAATAGGTATTTTACGTAGGTACTTTAAGCTTAAAATATATATATATATATATATATATATATATATATATATATATATTTTGTATCTACAGGAAATAAAATATTTATGTCGTATAAAATTTAATTATTTTACATAATTATTCACTTCTACGGCCTTTTTTCCTTACCCTTTACCTATTATTTTAACCCATTTTGACATTACCCAGTAAGAATTGAATATACAAATTTTTACGAGCTGTCTATATAAAAACGTTATAACGTGGTGTTTTTGGCGATAGAATTATATTTTATACATACCCAAAGCTTATCGTTAGCTTAACATACGACAAATTGTGTAAATATGTATATATAATATATACTACAACTGTTCCTTTATGTAGGTAATTTAGACAAAAATATAACAAACATATAACCTTCTTTAATATACAAAAAAAGGAAATAATGCTTGTATGTAAAGTCGGTTAGTTAGTTAGTACTTACATCTTTAAGTAACAATCCGAACGCCCAAGGGCGATCATGTCTCTTCACCGCTTGTTCCGCGCACTCGCTGCACTTGACGATGAGTTACGCTTTTTCGTGCGTGCAGCCAGCGGTCATCCCCGTTTCGCCGTTTAAGACGTTTTCACGTCAATAAGACGTATTCACGTTTCTGTCATTTTCAATATAAGTTTAATGAAGTAAAGACTGCTATTGATTCATCTGTTAACAGAGTCACTACATACAGGTAAGCTTTAGTTTCCGACGCGCGACGCTAATGTACTGTAAGTAATTTCCACATTTGCGGTTTTGAAATCCGTCCGACGACGTGTAATCAAAGCGGCTACGAACACCTGTTCCGTACTTTATGTACATTGCGGAGGAAATAGCAATGAGATTGCGAGATAAAAAGGGTACAAACATTTTATGGCATGTTGTTTTTTAAATGTCCGAGCCTCGAGCCCCGCCATGATTAATCGTAGCTTATTGAGTGGAGTTTTTAATTAATTCCAAACCGATCTGCTGTTTTACTGTATTGGTTATTTACAAATTTTTATTTAACGTTTGTCTGTTATGGTTCAATATTGAAATTGTATTTTAAAGTAATACAGATTAATTTTCAAAACAATGTTAGTTGCATGAAATCGCTCTAAATATAAAGATGGAGTCTCAACGGGCTATTTGCGCTATAATATGGGTTTCAAGAATTTGTTGAGATGTATGAAAAATAAAACTAGCTGAAAGTGTGCCTGGAAAATTTGGAGATTTCCTACGATTTTTCCAGGATCCCATCACCAGATTCTAACATGATAACTATGAGACAATCTGTAACTATATCCTTTCTAATAAAAAAAGAATTATCAAAATCGGACAACTCTGTAAAGTTACACGGCCAAGTGCGAGTCAGATTCGCGCACTGAGGGTTCCGTACAAACCTGTAGGTATATAAGTAAAAGTTTTTGATTCATGAGTTTCAACTTAATATCTCTACGCGTTCATGAGGAAAGGGGTAATAATATTATATTTATCAATAAAAAAAAACTATTTGCTTCATCTCGTTCAAACCAATTTTCGGTGGAAGTTTGTATGGTGATTATTTTTTATAAAACTATAAAATGTTCAAACACTAGCAGTCGCCCGCGAATTCTTCCCCTTCGCATACGCAACTACTGGCATACGATTCAAAGTTTATTTATTTATTTCATTTTGATAACTTTATTGCTACTTAATAATAAAAATAAATATAGCAAAAAAAACAGAGTTACATTACTTATCACTAAAAGTGATCTCTTGCAGGCAACGTCTTGTTACTATTTAGTGTAGAAACCAAAAGGGGTTTCACCTAACTCCTAACAAGATAGGTTAATAGGTAACGGGCTAAATTGCGTCATAACTTACCATTACCCAAATAGTAATTACTTAATTAATAAAACAAATTTTAACGCGAAATTCTCACAGGATCTAAAATAGCTAATAGTATACAAGAAGTGTTTAGCCAAGTTCCATAAAATAAACAACATGAATGAAAGCACGGTGTCAACATTGATGTCGATCAGTCGCAATCAGGTCAGTCTCCCTGCGACCGCAGTAACAGCGTAATGTAATAAGATGGTATACGTGTTGCTATTAGCGCGTCCGCGTCCGGGAAACGGAACGTGTTCCGGCTTGCGGCGACGGCACGGATAACTTGGGAGATAACTCAGGATAACTCATTTTACTGACGTAAAGATGGTCTTCAGGCTTGACAGGCAGGTTGTAGCGCAGTGCAAGGCACAGGCCTACTCTGTCATTACTCGACGAAAAACTGAGGAGGTTCTCAATTCGACGAGTATAGTTTTTACAGTTCCGTTGCCAGATGACGAAAAAAGAAAGCCTTATAAATTTATAAGGGCTTTCCTCTTGAAGTTCGTTTTTTTGCTATGTTTATTTTTATTATTTGTAATAAAGTTATTAAAATAAAATAAATAAATAAACTTTGAATCGTATGGCAGTACTTTTTAGTCTGCAGGGTGTGTATCGAGCTACCTTTCAAGCCGAACCATCCTCCATTACTAATTCCACCATGCATAGTACTGCACACGGAGACCGTCAACATCCGACAATTATCCGCACCTTTTAACAGCAAGCTAATGAAAAGGCTTCTCTCATTTTAGGAGAGGGGATTTGGAATTTAAACCCGCTACGCTGCTACAAGGCGTGTTGGCGAGCTCGGTGTGTTTTTCTTCTAGTAACGCTCACTATTCGATGATTATTTTTAGTTTGAGATTAACTATATTGTATACAAATGTTTCATTCAATCATTACATAATATAAAATAAAGTCACTTTCTTATGTCTCTCCCTATGTGTGCTTAAATGTTTAAAACTACGCAGCCGATTTTTGTGCGGTATTTACTAGATAGAGTGATTCAAGAGGAAGGTTTATGCGTATAATACTTATATATTAGAGAAACACTGATAATTTTAGAGGTTTCTGATGTGATGTCGTAAATAACACATTTTTGCGCTTACATTGCAAACGCTGGCTAAACCCTACGAGATATATCAAAATAATGTACTACAGTATTACACACCTTAAAAAAAGTCAACAAAAAAATCCGCGCTGGTATATTATGTCTAACTCTTAGGTATAAACCATAATAACCATTTTTTTTATCTTTTACTTCTAACCAAAAGTAATGGCTTATTTACGAAGCGTTTTAAGCAATACCTACTGCATTAATCCTTGTCCAATTAAATATCTTTCCAATTAATTACCTTTTACCCTTTACAGCATGTAATTTAAGTGATTATTTTCCAAGATATATAAGATTCAAAATGCAGGGGCATACTTTACCGTACGTACGTACCAGCTTTACACCCGTGCGAAGCCGGGACGGGTCGCCAGTGTAATAATATATTGTACTTTGTGCCTAACTTCATTAAAAATCTATAGAATTATGATAAAGTTTTATAATTTTTTCATTCATAAGAACATTCGAAAAACACAATAAAATATTACGTAGTTCCGGACAGTCGGCGGCTCAGTGTATGGTTACTGGAGACCTACATACAGTCTACAATGCGCACCTTCGGAATGCGCAGGTCAATGACCCCATGAATTGAGAGTCGCACGTGTCTTCAGACCGCATGCCTCCCGCATGCTCCTGAAGTTTACTTGTTTCTGAAATTGTGTTTAATTCAGTTTGCCGACCTCTATGCAGACCGCTACCAGGTGACCCACCTTGTAGGAGACATACATCTTGTACCCACCACGCTGCTGCAGTTAACGATCACTATCAGTGATAAGAGCCAATAGCTTAACGTACTCTTCGTAACATCCGAAGCATATTATTGTACTGAATATTTCTTACGATTTTAGGATGCGAATCCAGGTCCTCATTACTGTAGCCACATATTCTAACCACTAGACAAACAAGGCAGTTGTGTAAAATTAAAAGGGCATATTTTCTAATTGTTTACCAATCCCGTCTGCGTATGTATGTATTTCAAATTCATCGGAGCAAGTTGGAATTCGTGGAACGTACCGTGTAGCATAGCGATGTGCTCTGTCGTAGGATATGTAAATTTGTGGCTCCCACTCACCTTTGGGTGTGCTAATGAAAAATCTCCCTACATGCATCTCGAGTCCATACATACTAATGGCTTTTGATATAGTTATAAATGGTATCTAAGAACAAAGCGGTTTTTCGCTAAAATAAAGACAGAAGTGGTTATTTTTCAAACTATATATTATTTTATCACACCAAAACCATTTTTATGTAAGAGTGACAACCTTTAAGATGAAAATTGTTTGTATATGATGAGAGGCATCGTTACGTAACGTTATCATATCTCATGTAGAGCCGAGCTTGAGAAGGCGTTGTAGAGTCAGTGTTTACGGCCTGATTCTAGAAGGCCTTCACAAACTCTACACCTTAGTCAAAATGTGCGGCTTGGTCATTTCGCTATATTCACTTAGGCTAAAGATGAAAATTAATCCATTGTTCATACTATTCTCTGGGATTGAGATCTAAGCGTGTGAAATCGATCATTATTGTTCTAAGCACAGATAATAACATAGTCTACGATATTTTAAATACAAAATAATCGTGATATTAATGCGGAGTTCCATATTTCATTATACAGTAATAAATAATAAAAAATGACTGCCTCGTTGGTCTAGTGGTTAGCCTATGTGGCTTCGATCACGAGGTCCTGGGTTCGATTCCTGGGTCGGGTCACGGAATAATTCTGAGCTTTTTCATTCTTCTATTAAATGTTCAGTACATTCCAAGCCCGGAGTCTGGAAGTTCGTGGTGTTACACCCCCGTGCCTCGTAGAGCAAGTTAAGCCGTCGGTCCCGGTCACTATCATCAACATCTGATAGTGATCGTTAATAAATTAAACATTATCACCCTAAGACCGCCAACCCGCATTGGAGCAGCGTGGTGGGTGTACGCTTCATATCCCCTCTTCTAGAAGGTGGGAGGCCTGGCCCTGTAGTGGGCCGTTAAATAGGCTGATAATGATAATGATGATGAAGCCTTTTATTATTTCTCATTTTCATGTACTTATTTTAAATACATATCTTTTACATAATATTACATTATACAGTAACTGCATAATTATCATCATCATCATTACTGGCCCACTAAAGTGCCAGGTCTCCCACCTTCTAGAAGAGGGGATACGGAGCGTAGACCCACCACGTTGCTACAATGCGGGTTGGCGGGCTTAGGGTGACAATATTTCATTTATTAACGATCACCCGAGCTTTACTCGGTTATTTTTTTTTTTTTGTTGGAAATTATACGTTTTCTTAAAATGGAACCTAGCTAGATCGATAGACCTTGATATTTATAGCAGGATTTTCAATTATTTTCTACAGAAAACTTGAAAATAATGAACATGACCTAAAACCAGTGAACTGTAGAGCGGTACTCAAATAATGATCTTCACAAAATCACGCGGAGTTATGATACATTCTTAAATATGAGCGAGTATATCCGACAGTATAATAAAATTATTATTATAAAACAAAAACTCGACTCGCTTAGAAATAATGAAATGAAAAGAAGGAACAACAATCACTATCTTATATATAAATTCTCGCGTCACAGTGTTAGTTACCATACTCCTCCGAAACGGCTTGACCGATTTTTATGAAATTTTATATGCATATTCAGTAAGTCTGAGAATCGGCTACTATCTATTTTTCATACCTCTAAGTGATAAGGGTTGTCCACCCTTAGCATTGTATTTTAATTTTTTGAACAATTTTTTTATAATGTTAAAATTTTCATCCCTAAATAATCAACCCCTATGAAAAAATAATGTTTTCTAGAAATAATATACATGGCAAAACAACGTTTGCCGGGTACAGCTAGTATCTTTATAAAATTCTAAATAATTGACACCTCATACGTCAAAATCTGTAGAGCTGTTTAGGCAGTAGCGCGCGCCAAAGAAATAGACATGCATACATACGCTGACTAATATTATCCTCATTCTGACGCAGTTGGGTAAAAACACTGACATATTTGTGCCGTTGCATATAGTATTTTTTCATCATCACATCAGCTGATGGAGTTAATTGACATAGGCCTATGTGAACATCCAAACACCATTCTTGAACCGCTTCTGTTGTCCGTCCACCCAGTCGGGGTCCACAGTCTCTGTGGTTTCTAATATAACTTTGCCATTCCAGCGCCTAGGGACCAGTATTAATTGACGAATCGACTCTGTATTAATAAATGTGTGATGTGATTGAATCTCTAGATTCTGACCAGTGACGTCTAAAATATCAATCAGGCAAAGTCAGAAAATCCCTTTGAATGAATCCTATCAGAATTTTGATTTTCTATCCCTGTAGCTAATAACTCTAAATCATTGAAAATATCTGAACCAGACCGGAAAATGAATATATATTCATATATAGAAAACTCGTATCAAATCCGGATGTCCATTTCACAGTGCGTTGCTATCAGCGGATATTGCTTGCGTATACACGGTCGCGCCGCTCGGTTACGTTCACACTCGGTTCAGTAATAGTGTGGTTAACTTTCATTCTATTTCACGACTTAATGGCGCGCTCGCTGGGCGGAATTCGATTCCCAATCTCTGACCGAACGTGTGATGGCTAAACCTTAGTGATTTTATAAAAGCTGATTCTTTTTTTATTCTCCACAAGTCAGCTTATGCGTGCTGACACTGGTGATAAGTGTTGATGCAGTCTAAGAACTAAGCAGGTTAACTTGTTAGGAGTAGGATAGTTATTAGGTGAGGAGCCGAGTTCCCTTTATGAACCCAGTATCTCTTGGAGCCCGTTGCTTCGCCAATGCACTGAGGATGGCCACCGAGGGGGTTTTAGTGGAGAAGTCCCACATAACCCGATTTCTCCCTTGTGAAATCGGGTATCTCAGGAGGAGATTTCCCCCTCGAAAAAAAAAGGAGTACGATGATATCCACATCTCTCTCGAAACTCTAAATCGGTCGGCGGCACGTCTTTTCCGGTAGGGTGGTAACCTCGACTGTAACTTTCTACTTGTCACATCTGAACCAATTAACTAAATCCCAATCAGCCCAGCCGGGAATCGAAATCAGGACCTCAGTCAATATTTGCATCATGCTCATCGCTGCACCACGAAAGCCGTCACAAGATCTCAGGTTCCTTCCATAAGTACGGCAAGTAATGAATCGGCCAAATCATCCGCTTTCTAAGCTAGGCGTAGTGTACAAACTCCAGTTCTATGATTCGACGTCTTCAAGGAGGTATCCACTACCTTCTGTCTGTGTGGTCGCTATGCTAGAAGAGGAAGCCGGAGCACCGTCTTTACATACGATAGAGAAACGAGTAGTTTTTGGACTAGAGGACGCCCGCGGTTTCACCCGCGTAGTTCTCGTTCCTGTGATAACGGGATAAAATGTAATCTGTGGTTCATTTTATATATATATATATTCTATGTTACGATGTTTTAAAATCAGAGTTTCGTTAAGATACCCAAGAAAACCAAAAAATACTTTTCTGTGTTTCCCTCATCGATCCACAGTTTAGGGTAGAAACTCGCCAATCCCGAGGCTGTGTAAGCTACTGAATAACCTAAGTGCTACAGATATTTATTGGTTCATTCTTTTCTTCATTTAGTAAATCTGTTAAGTTGAAATTAAAAGCACTTAATAGTAATTAGTTTAAATATTTTCTGTTCAAAGTTATTGTAAATTAGTCGCATGCCGTGTTTACCTATAATTAGTTTGACATTTTAACATGTTACTCGTAGATTTTGTTTTATTTTTTATTCAATGTATTATCTGTAAAACTGTTAGTAGACTAAATAAAGAGAAAAAAAATTTAAAATGTAAGCTATATTATTGTAAAGTTTCATCGAAATCCGTTCAGTAGTTTTTGCATGAAAGAGTAACAAACATCCATCCATACATAATCACAAACTTTCGCCTTTATAATACTAGCGCGGATGAAACCGATAATTTATTTAAAAGATTTTTCATAAATAACTAATGATATTTATAACGTAGTTTCCAACTGGTAGAAAGGTGAAGGACGCTCTCTTCATATCTTGTATATGTTAATTTCAACTCGTGAATATGTGTTGTATAATATGAGATGAAAAGCTTTACGAGCCAGCCATTATACCGCTGTATATTCCGCATAATAATGATTAGGTACGCGGACAGACGCTCCCCCGCGACTCTGCGCGTGATAGTCGAAACTATCTGACCGCTTATTAACTAAATGACCTCCGAGGACGACATTTGATTACCAACCAAACCTATGCTCATTTACGAGTATGTTTTTGTTGAATTTATCTTTTACTCTGAGTATAATGAAACAGAGAAAATAGTGTCTATGCGGGCTTTTTTTATCCACTACAAGTTAGCCTCTGCATCTGCCACATATTTATCACCACTTAGCTTGCCGTTACCATAACCGTTGTAAAAGCCAGAATTAGCATGGCTAAGGACTAGAGACTGATAATAAATTGTGTCTTTAATCGTAATGATGCAATCTATGATTGAAGCGGGCTAACTTGTTAGGAGTAGGATAATATCCACGTCCCCTCGGTTTCTACACGACATCGTACCGGAACGCTAAATCGCTTTGCGGTACGTCTTTAATATAACAACTAGGTAAATACAATGTATACATTAAAAATTAATGTAATACTAAGTTTTAGGGTATTTTCTTTTTTTTTTGTTTTGTTGGGGAAAATTGTCATCATCTGTATTATGTTACATATCCACTGCTAGACTTAGGCATCTGATCAATTCTGTACTATCTGAACTAAGCGACTTCTTGCAACACATTTAATGTCGCCAGTTCACTTGGTCATCAATTCACAAACACCTTTCCAGTGCGACTTCGTTATCTTACGTGCCGACACATTACCATTTCAACTTAATGGTACTTTAACCTTGACTCTTCTGCAGATCTCCTCATTTATCATATTACCTCACTAGAGCTATCTGGATTGCTAGCTCTGAGTTTTCTGTAGAGGCCATAATAGTTAGCGGTCAAGTCTCGTACGTTACTTGTCGGAGTTGGCAGCATAATATCTGCCACATATTTATCACCACTTAGCTTGCCGTTACCATAAACGTTGTAAAAGACAGAATTAGCATGGCTAAGGACTAGAGACTGATGATAAATTGTGCCTATTACACTGGTGGATTGGGTCTTTTAATAACATAAAATTTTTTAACAAAAAATAGAACCGACTCAAAACGCACTAAAAAGTAAAAAATAACTGTGTCATTTAGTTGCTTTAATTTACTTAAGCATATCTATGAAGTCGGTGACAGCCATGGAACATTTATTTTACGTAGTAAAGCAGTTTGTGGGTTTTAGGTAACGTCCTTGAAAGTAGAAACCTTGGCTGGCACCGACTCCTAGATATGCTTAAGTAAATTAAAGCAACTAAATGACACAGTTATTTTTTACTTTTTAGTGCGTTTTGAGTCGGTTCTATTTTTTGTTAAAAAATTTTATTTCTTACTTTTTAGTTATTTATCGCCACGTAATGTACTCTTACTATACTGACATAGTATATTATATGGCACTAGTAGCCAAAAAGCTACCGATACCGAGACAAAAACTAAAATCGCTGTAAGCGTGCCTTCAATATTTGAAGAGTTCCTTCAATTTGACCAGGATATCGTCATTAGATCCTAACATGATGACAATGAGACCAGCTTGGAAGTGTGCCCTTTCTAATAAAAAAAGAATTATCAAAATCGGACATTTCTGTAAAAAGTTATGCGTGGTCATACATAAAAAAAATATATACGTGCCGAATTGAGAACCTCCTCGGTTTTTTCCTCCTCCTTCGCAAATTGTAATTGCTCTACCGCCATTTATCGGTCACCAGAACCTCTTCAATATGCATTAGCTCATGAGGAGGTGAGGTTGACACTTGCAGAAAATAATTAGTACTAGCCTCTTTTACAGTTAAGCAAGTATAATACTCACATAATATTTGTCTTCTGTCAGCCATTTTCATTATAGTCTCTTTATTGTCGCGTGGAAGGTAAAGAGCTGATCGTCGTTATGTTTATTTAATGATGAAGTGAGGGGAAGCGAGCGGGAGAAAATAATATATTCTCCCAATTATATTTTTATGTGTTTACTTTATGACCGACTTGTTTGTGTGGGGCTCGTTAATTTGTTATATCTTTCTTGTTTCCCGGGTTACTGCCGATTTACGACCTTTTGATACCTACAATATTGGAGAAACGATTTCCTGTTTATCATTTTCCGGATTGCCAAATCTCGAACCATGTAGTCAATATACCCGAATTTAGTTTAATTTAAGTCGTTTTTCCATAAATGTTTCAAAATTAACACGATATTCGACTAAAGTTCAAGTATTAAACAAAATAACATTTCTGCACTCTTCTTCTTCAAGTCCAGTACACCCTGAAACAAAAAAAACTTTTTATGGAACTACTCAAATATGTTGTAATAAGTAATGCATTGGAAGCTCAGTTCTTCTTGAAAGATCAGTACTAATAGATAGGCGTTTCTCAGCGTCGAGAAGCAAAAGTCGACTCCATTGCTCCACCGAGACCACACTTAACTTTACAATGTTTAACTTTGTGAACATCGTCGAACGTAATTATTAATTATTCAAGAACTCTCGATCACATTTTGATCTGACAGTGATTAATATTTGTCTGTTAAGGACACGGAATCTAATAGCGATGGAGAAGATCAAGGGCCCAGCTGTTCCATTGTTGTTCTAATTGCTTTCAAATTGTCTAGTCAGTTCGAAAGTACTTTTTGTGTGCGATTTTCTCAAATCCACGCGATTCTATAATTGTGAACATCTATTTTATGTTTCCGTAATTATTCCGGATGTACTTTAACCCAATGGCGTGCACACGGCTTACAACTAGGGTATGCACTATAGTCACTAAAATTCGTTTTTAGTTAGCATCTACATCGCAAAATAAGTAAGTCAACTTATAAGTAACGTAATCCTTTCATTGGTTGGACTTGTACCTTGATAGATAAGTCAGTAACGGTGGCCTTTTATGCATAATAAATAATACCTGGTTGTTTGAGCTGTACTCGAAATGTAATTTTGAAAATTTTATAAAGATATAAATGACATGACAACGCCATCTATTGTTAAGTACCTAGCTTTAGTATTGCTGTGACGATACAGTTTTTGTTTGCCTGATAAACACTAATAAACAACATTTTCCAAAAATAAAACCTAGCTAGATCGATTGACTGCCCCCGTACTTACTTGCATACTTTCATTAAAATTGTTGGCGCTGTTTTCGATATTCAGATTATACATATACAAAAATTGCTCATTTAAATGTATAAATAGATATTTATTTATTTTACTCATTTAATAAAAAGAAATGCCAAGTTGGCCTTATAACTTAGTAACATTCTCTTCCAGGTAACCTTGGCCATATAAAAACATCAGGATACAAAATTTGAATTTTACCTGGTTTATAGTAGGAACAAAGCGACGTTTTTCAAAATGTTTGTGACACCTGACTTAAGACTAACATTTGTGAAACTGCCGACAGCTTGTTACACCTAAACATCGTGAGGTGTATGCCGAAATATTTAAAGGAACCGAATTTTTCTGTGCGCCGCAAATTCTCACAATTTTGAAGGCAGGCCTGTGTAACATTTTTGACATTGAATATTTTTATTAAAATTCTCGACACGCCTGACATAACTGATTACTTAGAACTTTCCTCTGACAAAAATACCTTTTATTTACTGTGGTATATAAAACAGTGGGTATATGATTGGTTAGAAACTAGCAGTGGCCCCCGACTTCGTCCGCGTGGAGAACTCTTATGTACCCTTTAGATTTTTATGTCAAACTTTCACATAAAGTCTTCCCTTTGTAAGTAAAATTTTGTCATAATGCAGTTTGCCATCTAGCTATATTATGTTATACCGCCCGTGTCATATTACCTGTCGATATCGATTATCTCCTAAACTATGCTAAAAACTTACAAACTTATCTCTTTATAATATTAGAATAGATAATATATTATTCATCCAACTATAGTTTCACAAGATCACAAGGTCAAATTACCCTTACATCTTAGATTCAAAGATTATTAATTAATTTGATCTGTTTATCTTATTAAAATTACGTCTAAATTATGCAAGCAATAGGAAACCTCTCTCGTATTAATTTACGTACCTTTATAAATAATGAAATAGACTAAAATGTTGGTCAGTTAACGTCAGAAGTGTCCAACTTTCGAGACATCTTTTAATAAAGTCTTTCCAATGGCGATCAGTAATATTATTAAATTCAACGGGGGACGGGATTATTGGCTTAAATATTACGATAATTGTAGGAAGCGCCGTCCGGGGGCTTTCTTTGACAACGATGCACTTGACATGTAACACAACTCGTATATATATTTTATCTACTAGCTTTTGCCCGCGACTTCGTCCGTGTGAAATTAGTTATTACGACAGCCTAGATTTGTAAAACTTAAATATACTATTTTTTATTTTTTTACCATCATCTTAAAAATACGTTTTAAGCTTCTAGTTTTAAAACTGACGATACATTTACCATCTCATCCCCACTTTTAACCCCTTACAAGCTTTTTCGCAATTAAAATTAGCCTATGCACTTTTCAAGCTCCAGGCTATCTGTGTACCAAATTTAATTAAAATCGGTTCAGTAGTTTTATCGTGATAGCGAGACAGACAGACAGAATTTCTTCCGCATTTATAATATTAAGTTAGGATTAAGAATATCTTGCTATAGTCATTACTTTAAAAATCTGTATCACATACGTTTAGTTTTTTTTGGTGAAATCGTGTTTTACAACCTTCTATCAGAAGGTCAATTTCCCACACGGATAAAGTCGCGGACGTTTGTTAGTTCGCTAATAAAACATACGCGTAAAGCCAAATGAAGTAAGCAAGTTTATATAATAAGTTTATATACGTGATGGTAGGCGTTACCTAAAACATTAAATTCAAAAGGGTCTGAAGCGAAGGTCGAAGTTAATAAATTGAAGGTACACGAGCTACGCGGCGAGAGAATTACACCCTATACCGTATGCGGAGTATTCATTTTACATTAGGGCAATGGTTTTACCGACGTTCCAAAAAGGAGAACGTATTTATATGGTTGTTTCTGCTCTCACCCTGCCTATCCGGTAAAATACTGGTAAAAACTGGGTAAAATGCCTCGTTGGACTAATGTGGTCCTAGATCACGGAATAATT
Organism: Mycalesis mineus; assembly: GCA_034621355.1. Lineage (NCBI taxonomy): Eukaryota > Metazoa > Arthropoda > Insecta > Lepidoptera > Nymphalidae > Mycalesis > Mycalesis mineus. The sequence goes on along the minus strand of CM067908.1, from coordinate 23,974,537 downwards.
CTGAAATTTTCATTCTTCTATGAAATTTTCAGTACAATCGAAGCCCGGAGTCAGAAAGCCAGTAGTATTATATCCCCGTGCCTCGGCAATACTTTGAACTGTATGTTCCGGTCACTATCATCAGATTTGATAGTGATCTATCTATCTTCAATTTATATATATATATATATATATATATAAATGAATTGCTGTTCGTTAGTCTCGCTAAAACTCGAGAAGGGTTCAACGGATTTATCTTATCTTGGTCTTAAAATGTTTGTGGAGGTCTAGGTAAAGTTTAAAAGGTGAGAAAGATTCGAATAATTGCCGGGCATTATACGTACTGATTAGGGGTCAGCATTTTGGAACTGGTATTCTTTCATATTATCAAGCTTTACTCATCAGTATCCATAAATATATATTGTTAATAAAAAAAAATTAAAAAAATGTCACCTCTATGAGTGTTTTGATATTTAATTAAATTAGATAAATCCCAATACATTTTCGTTCCGATTGGTCAAAATACCTAAATGGTTCTGATACTTTGAAAATATATTGTTAATGTTAATATACTGTAATGTCAGACAATGTTTAACAAAAATGTAGATCTTTAGTACACGGGATGGGACGGAGGATATTGCTTGACGAGAAACTATAAAAAAAAATGAGAGGAGGAGCGTAGTATAGCCACACTTTAAATGAGTATGTCTTTACAATTAGAGGGGTACCTAAGAGGATTTCACGGGGACAAAGTCATGGGCCACTGCTAGTCGTTAATAAATGAAACAATGCATCAGAGCAGCGTTGCCGGTCTACGCTCCATATCCCCTCTCCTATAAAAAGGGAAATTACAAATTGCCGTACGTCGATCCTTATTATACTCGTACATAGGAGTCAGTAGGTACTATCGCAAAGACATGTCGTCTTCTGTTGTCCACCACCAATTCACACTTTCAACAATTATTATATACATTATCAGCCTATTGATGGCCTACTACTGAGCCAAGTTCCCCCTTGTTATAGGAGAGGGGGCATGGATCATCGACCCACCACGCTGCTCCATTGCGGGTTGGCGAGAGGATAATATTTTAATTCATTACCAGTGACTACCACACGTTGATGGTAGTGAACTGGACATACTCTCCTATGCATGGGAATGTAACACCGAGCACTTCCCGACTTAGGGCTTAGAAATTTTACTAAAAATTTAACGAAAGAAGATAAAAAAGCTCAGGACACCCAGGACCTTGTATTTGAAGCCACATAGACAACCAACGGGACTCTCTAAAGTTTGGACAGTGTGAGGCCTGTGTGCACCAAGATTTCAGTTATCATAACCAACGGTTAACATGAGTTAACTTTGAGAGACGAATATCTTAGCATTCCGTGGATTCACCGTGCGGGTGCCGGGTCCATCGCGTGGCTGAGAGAAAAACTCCGAACAGAGCCCGAGACTTGTGACTCGGGTGTAGGTTTAAAGGTACCCTTAGTGACGCGCGTCAACACTCACCTCCTCTGTTCAAGTTAATCTCCCTGCCCAGCCAAATTCGGAAGGACCCTACTAGAGCAGTTTTGGACACTCGTTCCAATATGGAGCTTACTGCACTGTTCACGACAACCCGTACGCCGGTTAAGGACGTAAGCTCGGTTAAGATAACCGCCTGGTTTACGTCCTTAACCGGCGTACGGTTTGTCGTGAACAGTAAATTTTACGTTTAGCTTATGTTAACCGTTGGTTACGATAACCAAAATCTTGGTGCACACAGGCCTAAGTATTAGATACTGTTTAGACTCTTTAACTATTTTCGTACTCATTTCTAATAGAGGCTGTACAACTAATTTGAAAAGGGACTAATTCGTTATAAAAAAAATATGAATCATCAGTCAATCAACATGTTTTACGGTGGCTTGTTAAACTGCTACATGAATAGGTCAATTTATTTAAAGACTTAATTTTACACTTTAAAAGAGAAGGAGCTCAACTGCGGTGAAATGATTATTCGTATCTAATAAATGTACAAATAAATGTTTTGCGTTACTGAAGTTGGATTGTAATATAACTTGGTTGAAGCAGTATCTTACTTTAAGGAACTTCGTTAAACATCAGGGACTTTCTGAGGAATATTAAAGGGGCTGCTGGAAGTTGGTAATTTGCATTTCTGTTTGCAATATATTTTACACCGACTTACTAATGAGAAGAATTATAATTATATGAATTGTAATTACAGTTAGGTACAAAGAAATGAACTTGCTTTCTCTGATTTCAATGGCTCAAAAGATTTTGCTATTTCTTAAAAGTTCTATTTATATTAGTTAAGTTTTATTGTTTGTTTGATTAATATCAAGAACAAATTTTTACTTTCTTGAATTTTGCAACATTTTATTTTAAAAAGTGTAAGAAAATTCATTTTGGATCTTTTCATTTTTTAATAAATTTTCACGTATATTTTTTTTATGTATGCGCGTAACTTTTTACAGAGTTGTCCGATTTTGATAATTCTTTTTTTATTAGAAAGAGCACACTTCTAAGATGGTTCCATTGTCATCATGTTAGGATCCGATGATGATATCCTGGGAAAATTGAAGGAACTGGTCAAATGTTATAGGCATACTTGCAGCGATTTCGGTTTTTGTGTAAGTATCGGTAGCTTTTTGGCTACAAGTGCTGTATAATATACTATGACAGTATAGTACGGGTACGTTACGTGCCGATAAATCACTAAAAAGTGAGAAATAAAATTTTTTAACTAAAAATAGAACCGACTCAAAACGCACTAAAAAGTAAAAAATAACTGTGTCATTTAGTTGCTTTAATTTACTTAAGCATATCTAGGAGTCGGTGCCAGCCAAAGTTTCTACTTTAAGGACATTACCTAGAATCCACAAACTGCTTTACTGCTAAATAAACTTAACAATATTTTTATCGATATTTGTTTGTTTGACTCAACGGCTAAATGGATGTAGAGAATTTTTAATAAATACCCAACTATAATGTTTGGTACTGTACCTACCTTACTATACTATGGTAATATATGATATATATATATATATCTCAATATTTCCACATAAATGCAATCGTTACAGATGACACAGCAGAGCACTTACCTAGAGTTAGTTTATTTTTTCTATATTCATGTTTTTAGATGTGAGAGCAGATAAATAATATATAGTTAGTTAGCTTAGAATGAGCAGACAATTAGTTTTCTGAAATTTTTGTATTATTATTTTTTCGTTCCATTAACAACGTGAGTATTAGAAAAGAGAGAAAGACATAAAAAAGAAATGAATTAACTCGGTTAACATGTATAGTCCAGTAATTTTAGCTATTTTAAACCCCAATTTGCGGAAAAATTCCTAGTGAGCTGAATTTTTGTATACACCTTTATTACGGCATTGTAATGAAGATGTGAAAAATCGACATTGATATCGTGCCGTCCAAAAGGTCATGAAAATTAGTTTTTCACAAATATCTCGCTATCTATTGCTCAGAGGTCAATAAAGGTCATTATAAAAATTGTTTGACGTAAAATTATCTACAAAAAATGTCTCTTCCATTTTTCTGTAGAATTAACCGTTTTCCGAGTAGAGACTAGAATGCACTCACATATGGTTTTGTATACTAAGGCGTACACCCTATTGCTTTTTATTCATGTTTGTAAGTGTGTTGTTAGTAAAATCTACTACATACACAGACATAAAGCACTAGTAATACTAGTATAGACAGGACAATTCGTACCTGTGAATGCCTCAAACGACCTCATTCTGGAGAAATACTCCAACAAAAAAATTGCTCTTGAGATGTCATTGTCAATGCTGGGACACATTTTCTACTAGCAATGTACGGTGTTCCAAAATCAGAATGTAGCTTTGCTAAACTAACAAGGCAAAGTATAGCTGTAAAATTTCTATTATTACCACCTACTTCTTCAGCAGCTCAACAGATATTATATTTATCGAGTGTATTATTAAATTCAAACCTGGCTAGGAAGAGAAATTGATCCAGAACAGTAGGGTTGGGAGTTAAAAAATAATATACTGCAGCCAATAACAACTTTATTACCACCAGCACCCGATAATCTACTAAACACAATCTTCTATAATTGTACAAAAGGTTGCAGCAGCAAATGTGGATGCAGAAAAATTGGATTAAGATGTCGCTATTAAACGCAGAGTCAGCCAATGATGAAAATGATGAAGATGTTGATTTAAATATAGGAATAAGTCCACTCGACGTTTTGACAGCAACTGTCGATGACACAGAAACTGAAGATATCGACAATGAATGTTAAAAAAAATTATATACTAAAGTTAATTTTTCTGTATTTTCTGTATTCAAATAAAAATTATTCACTCGTAAATAAAAAAATCTCTTATTACATAATTATTATGGATAATGGAGGAAAACATGTTAAATAAACGCGCCCTGCATTCTACCTCGAAGGTGGTGAGGAAACGAGTGCATCGTTATAATATAGTCGCTTTCTCGGCGCTCTACTCCGAAAACGGTTAATTCTATAGAAAACTGTAAGAGACATTTTTTGTAGATAATTTTACGTCAAACAATTTTTATAATGACCTTTATTGACATTTGAGCAACAGACCGCGAGATATTTGCGAAAAACTGATTTTCGTGACCTTTTGACCTCTATAACTTTTTTAGCCGACACGATATCAATGTCGATTTTTCACATCTTTATTACAATGCCGTAATATACAAAAATTCAGCTCACTAGGAATTTTTCCGCAGATAAAACCTAAAATGACTGGACTAGTACTCTAGTTATGTCAACCAAGAGAAATATCATCATCATTATCATCGTTATCAGCCTATTAACGGCCCACTACAGGGCCAGGCCTCCCTACTTATAGGAGAGGGGATATGGAGCGTACACCCACCACACTGCTCCAATGCGGGTTGGCGGGCTTAGGGTGATAATGTTTCGTGTATTAACGATCACCATGATGATATTGATGACAGTGACCCGGACCGACGGCTTAACGTGCTCTCCGAGGCACGGGGGTGTAACACCCACCAAGTTCCCGACTCCGGGCTTGAAATGTACTGAGAATTTCATAGAAAATTGAAAAACTCAGAATTATTCCGTGACCCGAACCAGGATTCGAACCGAGGACCTCGTGATTGATGCCAGATAGGCTAACCATCAGACCACAGATGTTAATGATAGAAACTACGGCTTAACATGCTCTCCGAGGCACAGGATTGTAACACCACCAACTTCCCGACTCCAAGCTTCAAATTTCCCTGAAACCTAGAAAAATAATAACTCAAATTCCGTAGCTCGACCCAGAATTTGAACCTAGGACTTTGTGATCTGCAGTCACATATGGTAACTACAATGCAAACGAGGCTGTTTCGGATCAAGAGTTATCAGTAGAGTCAGTTAGAAATTATAACAAACTCCAGTATTTCACACATAAACGTTGGAGCGGCGTGGTGGGTCAAAGCTCTAAAACTCTACAATAAAGATATAAGTAAAAAAAATATATATATAAGTCTGGTTTTGCATGGGTCATTATAAAGTGGTCTGGTTTCGCTCTTGTCCCAGCGGCAGTTTTAGTTGCGAGAGCGTTCGATAGGTGGCGTAACGCGTCATAAACATCGCGCTATCGTTGTGCTCAAACGAATCCCATATATAACTGTTCCCTTCAAAGTGTATGTGGTCTGGGTAACATCATTACAAAATATCTTTGTAATACTAATTTTTGAATTGTGTGTTTAGGGTTGAATCCCTACACACATCCGGAAAATAACAGGACGTTATAAAACTAATACATGACTAACGTCGAATGCCTTGATTCGTTAGTCGAAGGCTTTCGTTTATTTTAAAAGCACCCTTCAAGTCTTTCTTTTTATCGACTATAAGTTGGCCCTTGACTCTATCATCTTGACTGCTCTCTCTCATCTTGACTCTATCTTGACTGCTATCACACCTGATGTTAAGTGATGATGCAATCTAAGATGGAAACGGGCTAACTTGTTAAGAGTAGGATGAAATCCACACACCTTTCGGTTTCTACACGACACCGTACCGGAACGCTAAATCGCTTGGCGGTACGTCTTTGTCGGTATGGTGGTAACTAGCCACGGCGAAAGCCTCCTACCAGCCAGACCAAGACAAATTAAGAAAAGTCTCAATCTGCCCTGCCGGGAATCGAACCCAGGACCTCCGTCTTATAAATCCACCGCGCATACCACTGCGCCACAGAGGTCGGCAAAAAAGTCGTCAAAAAAGTCTACAAGAATAAAGTTTAATTATCCGCATTAAGTATCCTAATTCACCAGAAGGCCAATTTGTATAAGAAAAAAAACTGGTTGTCTGTAAAGTCGGTTTACTGACGATAGTTGAACGTGACAACGTCTGAAGAAAATACTGATGGAATGGTAGCATTTAATTGGTTATTAAAATTTTTAATTTAAGTATATTTTTATAAATATTAATTTAAATTAATAAAATAATTGATTTTGATTTTATAAATTTATATTTTAAATTTGTAATAAATATATTAATTTTTAATTTAAAATTAACATATTTAATAATTATATTTAATAGACGGATGTCGAACGCTGCCGAACGCAAAGGCCGATTGTGCTTCTTTGTCGCTCGTTCCGCGCTCTCGCTTGCACTTCAAGCCTTACATGGAACGCCTCAAAGCGAGGTAACGCCGCATGAGTCATGTTTTTTCGTGCGTGCAGCCGGCTCTATCGAATTATAAGACGTTTTCACGTCAAAATTGATCATTATCATTATCAGCCTATTAACGACCCACTACAGGGCCAGGCCTCCCTCCTTATAGGAGAGGGGATAAGGAGCGTAAACCCACTACACGGCTTCTATGCGAATTGGCGGGATTAGGGTGATGTTTCATTTATTAACCATCACTATCAGATGTTGATAATAGTGACAGAGACCGACCTTAACGTGCTCTCCGAGGCATGGGGGTGTTACCAACTTCTCGACTCCGGGTTTGGAATGTATCTACTGAAAATTTAGAAGAAGGAAAAACTCAGAAATCCTTGATCCGACTCAGGATTCGAACCCAGGATCGTGATTGAAGCCACATAGACAAACCATTCAACCAACGAGGCACCAACACAAACTCGTGTGTGTTAATTAAAGCATCGTTGGCACAGCAGAAACGAATTCACAAATTACCGTGACTTCGCCCGCGAGAAAACTAGTGTGCCTGTCTGAAGAACATCCAAGAATATTTTGATCTGCCAGAGAACGTGTTAAAGCGATGTCGTATTTTTTATTTCACCCAGACTTGACCCCGTTTACCAAAGTACGCAGATTGGTTCACTTCACTACTCATTCAAATTAAACTATCCGGATATAATGAATAACGTAGGTGCGGGGGATAGAGCCCGGTTAAGTGAAATATTTTTTTTTATCGACTACAAGTTGGCCCTTGATTGCTATCATACCTGATGTTAAGTGATGATGCAATCTAAGATGGAAACGGGCTAACTTGTTGGGAGTAGTATGAAATCCACATCATCCACATCCCTTTCGGTTTCTACACGACATCGTACCGGAACGCTAAATCGTTTGGCGATACGTCTTTGTCGGTAGGGTGGTAACTAGCCACGGCGAAAGCCTCCCACCAGCCAAACAAAGACAAAGTAAGAAAAATCTCAATCTGCCCCGCCGGGAATCGAACCCAGGACCGTCTTATAATTACATCGCGCATACCGCTGCGCCACGGAGGCCGTCAAAAATCTCAGCTTTTTACTCAAATCCGTAAATACTGTAAATTAAATAATAAAATAGTTATCAAATAATCATCATCCGCTGTCCATAGCTCAGCGTTGGTCGACCCCCAACCAGGTGGACTGATGACATCTAACGTGTCGCAGGGAGCCGCTGGCAACAGGCGGCTCGGGATCGTTGTGTTTGGAAGTCCCTAAAAAAGGCCTATGTCAAGCAGTTGACGTCTACCGGCTGGTAATGATGATAATGATGATGACTGTCTTCTGTTGGACATAGGCCTTTTTAGGGATTTCCAATCACAACGATCTTGAGCCGCCTATGGTCAGCGCTCTGTTTATAGGTGATGGTCGACCACTTACCATCAGGTGGGCCATTTGCTTGGTCCGGATTTAAGCCAATACAAAAAATATACATTACATTACATCTAAATTGAAGCTGGAAATAAAAGCCAAACTCTTAGTAACACGAAAATATTAACATGTTTTTTTGTATTACTCATACCTTGACGGTTTTACGGATTTGAAAAATTCTTTTTTTCTGATCCTGGGAAAATTGAGAGAACTCTTCAAATTTTACAGGCACAAGTGCAGCGATTTCGGTAGTAACACATTCCAACTTTATAATCGATATCGATAAATTACTAAATTGTAAGAAATAAAAATAAATAAAACCGATCGAGGTTAAGTTAAACAGGTACGAAGGCAACGATGACAACTTATGCAACGATGACTTTTTAGAGTATGTTTAAATAAATTAAATTAACTAAGCAACGCAATTATTTTTAATTTTTAGTGCATTTGGAAGTCGATTTTATTAGTTTATTAAAATACTAGCTGACCCGGCAAACGTTGATTTGCATTAAAATTTAAAAAAAAATTAGATGGAAATTAGATAGTAGCAGATTCTCAGACTTGCTGAATACGCATACAAAATTTGGTAAAAAACGGTAAAGCCGTTTCGGAGGAGTACGGTAACTAACATTGTGACAGGGAAATTGTATAATATTGAACATATCGAATATCTAGATAATAATATGTTAGAACGACAATAGTGCAACGATTTATAATTGAACTCGGATATTTTCGGATTTCAGATGTAATGAGAATATACTATTATTTATTGTCATCTGTGCTACTGGGGAACATTGAATCAATGCTTGTTTCCGCTTAACATGACAACACCACAACTGTTTATACACATAGCCCCGATAATGTGTATATGTTTTATGTATATCAAGCGGTCCCGGATGTTGAGATCTTCACGATGGGGCAGAAACTAAACGATGCACCCATCCATCATTTGATGGAATGGATGTGGGCTTCTTGGAAAGAACGTCACAACCGGCCTAACGCTGTTATATCTGTTTTACTGGGCACTGGCCCCGATTTGCCCCCTTTAGATCCGGGGCCGAGGTTTGCATGATTTTTTTTCCCTAGGGTCCGGCCTCGAATGGGGGAGTGACAAACGCGGTGTATCACCTCTCCACCTCCACGGAAGTCATCGATCATATGAATAACGGGAGGAACCACGACACCAAGTATTACAATGCGCGTGATTCTGCTCAGGTAAATGTCATGAACGTGACATAGACATAGACGTATACACTCCGTAGTTGGGATTTGGATGTAATAGGCAATGCCGTAATTAACCCTTGGTATAGCAATTTCTGCCTTCACGGGCTGCCATGCCTGGGCACCGCTGACATTGACCTAGATAAGGCCCTGCTCAACATTTTTCATTACCACCTTATTAACGACCCACAACAGGGCCAGGCTTCTCTCCTTGGAAATGTTGCTTATACTTCCACGCTTACTTAACGTGCTCACCGAAGCACGGGGGCATGTCAACAGCAACTCCGGGCTTATAAATTACTAAGATTTTCTTAGAAGAAAGAAATTTCAGAATTATGGCATAATTCAAGCCAGGATCAAACAAGTGATCGAGATCAAAGTCAGATAAACTACGACAAACCACTAGATCAATGAAACACCGCTAATATGAAGTAGTCTTCTGGCGCCCTGGTCCAGGGGTAAAGCCTATTTGACTTCAGGTCACGAGAGCCTGGGTTTAAATCCTATAGAATATATTTTGTTTTTCTAAGAAAGCAGCATTAGATTTGGTGGTGCTACACTCCCGTCCCTAATGCACGTTAAGCCGTTGGTACCGGTCACTATCAGTAACATCTGATAGTGATCGTGAAATATCGAACATCATCACCCTAAGCCCACAGACAAGGTGGTAGCTATAAGCTGCTTATACCGTCATAAATAAAAATGAGGCCTAGCTCTTTAGTGAGCCGTGAATGGGCTGATAGTGACATGATGACGATACTCCCGTACAGCCAGGCGTACGAGGCGCAACTATGATTTAAATAGCTTAAGTACCCATTATCAGCCTATTCAAGGTCTTATATTATCATTAGCGCTATTCTATAATGACACTGGACAAAGCGAAGAAGAACCGACAACGCAAGTGTCACTGTCGAGTTTCGTTACAGGCCTTTAAGGAGAATGACGTTTGAAAATCCTTTGTATCTCTCTAAATATAACAAAGCACTGCACACACACTAACGCGATTGTGCCATCAATTTTACTAGTACATCCAAAGCCAAACTGTCTTTAAAAAATAGAATCGTCTTCTACCTACATCTTTCTTTGTTCTTTTTTGTTTTATATCTATTCCTTTGCGATAAAAGAGCATTGAAATGGTTATCAAATGATCGCCATTTTTTTACGCTTATGCCAAAAATTTCCCCAATTCAACACGGTCAAGTAAATCAAAACCTAACGGGTAATTCCCGTAAGGTTAGAATCTTGAAATTCGGTACGAAGTAACGTTATTTAGTATAGATAATGGAAAAATTACGAAAGCCGTAAATTTTTAGTTGCATCATATAATAATGCTTCTAATAATTCTAAGCTTACCCTCTTTTCTCATAAACCCGTAAAGGTATTAAATTGAAATTGATATCAAATACTTGGTTCTATGATACCTTTAAGTTATTTCTCTTTGCCACACGATGGACGCGACATCCGCTCCGTGAATCCATGGAATGCTAAGATATTCGTCTCCCTTATTTATTTTGGTACTTTCCACGAATCTAAACACTTAGTCACTGAGATCCGACACTCAATAATACTCTCTACATACGTTCCACTCCGCAACCGGAGCATCCTTACGAGATGTAGGCTCTACAATGTGCAATTTTCGATCACAGTAGCAAAATAAATGAATGATTAACTATTGAAGGTATTTTAAATACCTAGTTAAACATTACTCTAAGCTTGTTGACATTGAGGGTTAATCTAGAGTTGGAACACTTCTCGAAGATTCTTTTACAGTGTCTGTGACTACTTTAATGTTACCTACCTGCTATAGTGTTTCAATATTTTCATTGATTTCCACAGGAACAACTTTTAGTTCTCTATTTATGAAGTTTCAGCTCATAGTACAAAAGTTTGTATTGATTCTATTGGAAATCCTTTTTTTTTTCAAGTAAATATAATTTATGAGCACTTTAATAGGCCAAGCTGTGAATATTTTTTATAAGATGACAAAGACTTTATGCAACTCGAAATTAAATATTAAATTAAGAAATCGTCTTATGAAATGTTATGAGTGGTCCTCTCTCTTGTATGGTTGTGAAACTTGGGGTTTTAAAAAAGAAGCAGTAAACAAGCTGCAAGCTTTTGAAATGGGGATATACAGGAATTCTTAAGATCTCCTGCAATAGCTTTAAGATTGGATTATAATGCAAAAATCACCCATAAAATGTATATAAACATCAAATGAATGCGTTTTATGCATTCACCGATTTCATGCTGATGTATTATTGCAAAATCGAAATGGCAGTGCGACAGATAGTCTCAACACATTCAATGCCCTTTTGTTAGCCATAACGCCCGGGATAGGCATGGCAGTTACAGTGTGAATGGGCTATTTGAAGAACATACATTTTTTTTCATTACAAGCTATTTATATATCTTCATAAACATTCGCATGTTAAGCCAGTAAGTGTTTGTCCTCCGTGTTTTTCAGCATGTTTGGCGTATTAGCGCTTTTGGGCACTTTTAACTATTTACTTCACATTTATATCTTTTTCATAATTTTATATATTGATAAGTGTCACTGTAAATTAATACGAGAGAGTAGAGTACAGTGGCGTGCACTTCATAAATGCATAAACGAACTGCCTACCTTGAGGACACATTACGCGCCAGTATTAGAGAAGGAATTATCCATTTCGTGTAGTTAGTACCTATACTGCCTGCCCTAGTTATAAAGCTTGTGCACGCCACTGGTCGAGTAGTATATAAATCTGCTGGCGCAGTTTTATATGGTACTTACCGATGATTTGAAGACTATCGACTAAATAATTTATGAATGGTACACGAAATGTATTTAGTACTTTGTCTTCATTTTCGTTTCGGACCCTATCTTCCCTTTCCTTAAAATAGTTTTTATGCGGTAGTGTTAGTGAGTGTAGTTCACGAGTGATATACCTTTCTTTTCTTTCTTTTTCTTAACCAGATTAGTATTATTTTAATATACCTGTGCCTTCCGTATTATTTTTATATTATTTGGTTTAAACAAAGTGCCTCGTTAAGCCAATAGAGTTATGTAGCATATATGTAAACTTAGGCCAGGCTGTAAAATACTAAGTTTTCATTTCTTCCAAGAAGCCTAGTAAGTTGACACGTGAAGTTGTCGTTCCCGATCATTATCATTAACATCAGATGGCGATCGTTAAAAAAGAAAAAACTTTACCACCCTACTAGCATATTGAATGATGTTGGGTCTGAGTTCCACATCTCTTCTCAAAGACTTGCTCCTGCAGTTAACTGTGATGATAGGCTGACAATGATGAAGTTTTTACTAGCTTATATATAGAACTTTATCATTCTGTTAAAGTTCTATTCCGATCAGCCAAGAACGTGTTTCCTTACGTCTGACTTAGCACAATGTAACCTGTGTAAATTATAATTTTTTATTGATACTTTTTCGTAACTTATGAACAATCGGTGTGTTAACATAGATATACTACTGAACTAAACAGTTTCAGGTACACAGTTTTAATGATAAACATTATCTGTTTTGTTCCAGCTCAACTTCAATCCGATAATATCGTTTTTGTTCACGCTGGACTTCTTCATCATCGTCCTCAACGTGAGTATTGCTTGTATTACAAACTCAAACTTAAAGTCTATTTACTTTATTCACTAGCTATTGCCCGCGATTCCTTTCGCGTGTTATTACGGCTGCTATTACGGCAGCATAATTTTTCGGGTGCATCCCAGTAGTACCCCTAATTTAAGTTCTATAGAACTGTTGACACACCATATTAGAGTTTAGTGTCCCATTAGTTCTATATAGAACTAATGGGATGGCTTTGCTTAAATTGCACAAAACGTCAGCAACAATTTATTTCTTTAATTGCTAAAGCTTACTTTGGGAATGACGAAAGATTAAAATAAGCTTTCAAAAAAGCTTTTGGCGACATGCTAATTGTTAAGAAATAAACTAACTAAAACGACTAAGCATTGCACAAGAAGTCAAAGACCGATATAAATCATAAGCGAAATAATTCGGAATTATCGTTTTAGGGTTCTGTAGCCAAATGGCAAAAAACGGAATCCTTATAGATTTGTAATGTATTTCTGACCGCCAGTAGCTGGAAACAGCCACTTTTTCTGAAAATATAAGAACTATACTATTTAAATTTACTAAATCGATTTATTCCTTCACACAACATTTCATACAAAAATAGAAAAAAAAAAACAATTATTGGGGGTTCCCCATACTTAGAACTGGAACTCAAAATTTTTTATTCGTTAAACCCATACGTGTGGAGTATATATAGAAAGGTCTTTAAAAATAATATTGAGGTTTCTAAAATAATGTTAAGTGGTAAAATGTCCCTCCTCCCCTGTAACTTTGGTTTTAACAACTTAGCTTTTGTCGCAAGGGTCATTTTTTTGTTAAAAACAAAATGAAATATCAATTAAAATAATATAAAGTTTATAACTTATATGCTATAAGTAAAGTCAAGAGCTAAAACTATACTACAGTACTATATAGAACTATTGGGATATAATTTGACAGCCCGGAAAATATCCCACTGAAAATATACTACTACGTACGAAAGTATACGTTTTAAACTACTAGCTTAAAAAACGACGATAAAATGTACTCTTAGTGATCTTGTAAACATCGCCTCTAACGCAAAATCTGCAAAAACAGGACATTGGAAAAAATTTGTTCGTTACCGAAATATCGAATACTTTTGCCTTGATTTTTGCACTTGGTGTCTACGCGTGTATTAATTCATAAATTTTTAAATTTTTAAATAATATTTAGTACTCGAAGAAAGTTATAGTAAGAGTCGTACCTGCCTAGCGACGCGTGACAGTGTTTCAACGCATTGTTTATTATGATAATTAAAAATAAACCCGACTTCAAAACGCACTAAAAAGTAAAAAATAATGGCGTCATTTAGTTACATTAATTTACTTAACCATATCTATGAAATCAGTACCATCCTAGTTTAGGTAAAATCTTTAAAGTAGAAAGCTTGGGTGGCACCGACTTCATAGATATGGTTAAGTAAATTAATGTAACTCTATTATTTTTTACTTTTTAGTGCGTTTTGAAGTGGATTTTATTTTTTATTATAATTCTCTCTCTCTCTCAGATCTCATCATCATATTATTTTTCATCATAGATTTTAAGCAAATCCAATCACAAGGTAGCTGCTGTAACTAAAAACCGTCCTTCGTCTTCATCACCAGACCCTTAATGACAGTCATAGCCTATCTAAACGTAAAGGTCTCACCGAGACAAATTAGTCAAGCCCAATCAGATTGTAGCTACTGTAAGCCGTTAAGGAGGTCCATTAACTAATCTTCCTCTTCATCGCCAGACCCTGAATGACAGCCACAGCCCACTTAGATGTAAAGTTTTCATCGAGACAAGCTCCCTTAACTGTCGATCGGCTACATCATCTGATTGACTCTGGACCTACATAATAATATAATAATAATTTATTCATCAGACCGTAGGTACATAATATGATGGATATTCTTAAATCTAATTCCCCTATACATTCTACCAATTATAGTGAATGAATATTACATTATCGAGGTATTAAATCAAATAAATTTTCCAACAGTCTATACATACGAGTACATAGCATCACGCCTCGTTCCCATAGGGGTAGGCAGAGACTACATCCTTCCATTTGCCTCGGCCCTTCCATACTTCCTTAGCTTCTTCCACTCTCATTAATCCTTTCATACAAGATCGTCGGTTTAGGGTGCTCTTGACCTGGCCATTAATTAAAATGCCCTGAATTTGGTCCAGGAACATTTGCCAAGGCCTTCCTCTTCCAACATTTCCATTCACTCTCGCCTCATAAATCTCTTTTGTCTATCTTCTTTCATCCATTTTCTCTACATGCCCAAACCATCTAAGCATGCCTTTCTCTATTTTAGTCACTGCATCTTCTTTTACACCACACTGTTCTCTTATTATACTATTGTTAACTCTGTCACTCAGTTTTATTCCGCTCATACTCCTCAACGCTCTCACCTCTACTGCATTTATTTTACTTTTATGCTTCTCCTGCCATACCCAACTTTCACTACCATACGTAACTCTGTCTTCTTCTACATTCTCTCCATTTATAAAATAAAAATTAATAGTATGTCTAATTAAAATAACCACACTACGAGTATGTCAAAGAATAATACTATGTCATAAAAAGAAAAAAGTCACTAAAAAGTTTGGTCCAAATATGAGTTGATATCATAAAAACAATTATTTAAGAGCATGTCCAAAAATTGACTACTTTTATAGTTAACCGGCAGTTTATTGTAAATTAAGATTGCCATGCAATGTGCGCTCCTGGCGAACAAGTCCAACCTCTTTGCCGGCATCGTTCATTTGTCTTTCCGTCTGCGTCTTACTTCATTCGACTCATTGTAACTTTTAAAATATGACGGTTGTTTTTTTACTAGTAACAATATTTTGAAGATATAAATAAGGAAGACAAGGGCAGAACATTAATATTTTTATATAAAGATCTACATGAATCGAGCGCGTGTAAGCCACATAGGACTCTCAGAACAGAATTTCCCCATTAGATGATTCCATACCTAATAAGCAAGGCAGAAACATAACCGTTATAAACTAGTAATGCTGTAGTACTAAAAGTTTGATATAGTCTTCTAAATGATGAATTGTAGTGTTTTCAAATACTTAACAGAAAAATTTCCCATCGATTTCTTCAATATCCCATCAGATCTTCACATAATTAATATGGGACCACCTCGGAAGTATACTCTTTCGAACAAAAAAAATTTTCAAATCGGTCCAGACGTCTTTGAGTAATCTCGTAACATACATTAAAAAAAATTAAGACATCATTAAGTGTTCAATAAGCTATGTTAATTAGCCTATAGACTACTTAATTTATATTAACATAGTTAGTGGTGAAAACAACTAAATTACATCAAAAGCCGTCAAACAACATAATAGAAAATGCTCAGCTCCATTTAAGACGAGAAAAACGAATTAAAGTTGAAATTAATTAATCATTTTATTAATTGAACCGACATCTCGGCACAAAACAAAGACTTCAAATTATAACGAACAATAATGTGACTTTCTCAAATGCCTGCGTTGGGAACGTTCTCCATAATTTTGTAGAGCGATGCTTTAAAATTAAAATTTATTTATTTCAAGTAGGGTTTTATACAGTTATTTTTGAAAAGTCAGGGAATAGTGACTCTAGCGCTGGTTTAAAAAACAGTTTATGCCTAGACGAGTAGGTAAGAAAATCAACAGTTTAACTTTTACGTTGAGAGGTTTCTAATTTATATTTTACATAGAACCGTCATACCAACAGTGCCCAGGACATAATTATGATACAGTAATTGAATGAATGATTGAAAACCTAATTTTAATTAATAAATTTATTTAAATAAATAAATAAATATTATTACAATTACACACATCGCTATATAGCCCCAAAGTAAGCATACTCGTAAGTAGCTTGTGTTATGGGTGCTATGATAACTGATTAATAGTTTTATACATATTATACATAAATACTTATAATATATAGATAAACACCCAGACACTGGAAAACATCCATGCTCATCACACAAACACTTTCCAGATGTGGGAATCGAACCCACAGCCTAGGACGCAGAAGCAGGGTGACTACCTACTGAGCCACTGGGCCGTCCTATTTAAAATTATCATAGACATATTAATAGTTAGTACTAATAGAAATTATGTTATGCTTAAAATAAGCTTAAGAAATAATCGCTTTAAATATCTTAACATATCGGGAAAGGCGACTTTAATCTTTTGAAATTAAATCCAGTGATTCCTAACCCTCCTAATCCATGTACATCATTATGTATTCAGAAGCAACATGTCTGTCGGTTTGTTTTGTCTCACATCTTGGAAAATAAATGTTTTCTTTGCTGTTGATATCTATCTATGAATTTGTGGAATCAATACATGAATTTCTTCGTGACGCTTTTGGATTATAATATAATTTCATAAACACATATGGCTTCCTTTTACCAAATGGGCAGGGCACATGGTTTAAAGTTCCGATGGTGGGGTTCCAGTGTGTTAGAACGACGACGACTATTGGTCGACCCTCCCCATATGGTGGATGGTGGAATGATATTTTTAATGGTGTCGCAGAGAGCCGCTAGCCACAGGCTGCTCAGGGTCTTATATTTGGGATGTACCTTATAAAGACTTATGTCTATTTTCGATTACTTAGGAAACATGTAACAGACATGTCTGTTGTATAATCGAATTCTTTATTTGTTCAACTGAAGGTAACACTCTTAACTCAAGCCCAAAGTTGAGAGGCTGCGTCTGAACTTAACATCTCTTTGTCTTCAAGTAAATAAATGGCAGGATTTGAGAGGAGCGTTGAGTATTTACATACGATTTCTCTTCAATAGTACGTTCGTACAAACAACATTGCCAAATGTACAAGTTATTTACGTATCTACTTGAATTATATTGAAACAATTTATTCAATAAATTCATATAATGTTTTTATTTGAAGCTTGCTCAGGTTACGAACATTTATAACCTATATCAAAAAGATTAATTAAAATTATAATTTGACATGTATGTATGTAATATCGTTAGATTTTCAGTTTTTGTTTTTATATTATGTTGGTATAGATCCGCTTCAAACCACGTGTGAATGAGTGTACCTATGTGTATATTTGAATGTATGTATTTTAGTCCACGTAGGTCAAAAACTGTGTCTTACGTTGGTTTCTTGAGACCCAGACTTCAAGTACATCGTGCACTTCGAAAAGGTCTATTTCATTTCGTCATATTTCATTCTAATAAATGTAAAAAAGTATAAAAAAAGACGTGTGGCACTCGGAGACTGCCGCAGTAAAGCTATAGCATAGCATTTTTTATCAACTTATGTTTACCTACCGACGTCATCGGGACCGTGGCCTAGCGGTAAGGTGCTCTAAGTTATGGATTGCCAGAGAGACGCGGGTTTGAATCCCGTCGGTTCCGCAATTTTTTTTTAAGCGTGACATTGCAAAAAGTCATTAATTTTTTTTTAAATAACTTTTTAAAAAATAACGCTTGTGAACAACAAAACACAAAAGTTTTAGATATTTTTATTACCTACAACTTCGCTATTGAACTCTTTTACATAGGACTTTTAGTTCTGCCGGAAGTCAAGAACCACCGCTTTCTAGCTTTATAATATTTTCCTCCTTTTCCGATGGGCTTCATCCCACTGGGATTTTTTTTACTTTTTATTATTTTTAAAGCTATTTGCACTGGTCTAGTACCTGAATCTGCGATTGTGATAGGCCCACACGCGTTGGTAGGTGCCGTAGGTATAAACGACAATCTTTGTAGTTATTAATACATACTACAATCTATCTCTATGCCAGAATTCGCGTAGATTATGAGTGGTATACGTGTTGGATTTAAAAGACGGAGCATCTAGCTTTTATTCCCGTCTATGCCGATTGAAGTTTCTTTAAATAGTCCAGTTGTGACCGGTGGAAGGGTTTGACCGTAGCAAGTTGCCACCCTACTAGCAAACGTAGTACCAAGTAGCGGTCCGCTACGATGTCGTGGAACGGTGCTGATTTTCGAGTTACACAGTATCCAGTATGAACTCAAATCGTGCCAAGTTTTATTTGAATTCATCTAGTACTTTCGTCGCAACTACGTCCTTAGTGAAATTTAGTTTTTTTGGAATTACTTTTTTTATTACGTCCGATTTCCATAAAACAAAGCCTAAAGCCTGCCCAGAGCTTAGCTTAATCCATCTATGACCGTATGAAAATCGGTTCTGTAGTTTCAAAATGATACACGAACAGATAAACAGACAAAATTTTTAAAAACGTTGTTTTGTAGTGTATATCAAGTATGTAATACATACTTTACACTAATATTTTTACCCGACTGCGTCAGAAGGAGGGTAATGTTTTTTGAGCGTATGTATGTATGTGGGTATGTATGTATGTCCATTTCTTTGACACACGCTTCAGCTTAAACGTCTGAATTTGACGCATGAGGTTTCGTTGAATTCGTCAGAATTGTGGTAGTGACAAAGACCATTTCAAATATATATATATATATATATATATATATATATATATATATATATATATATATATATATATATATATATCATGTTTATATTAGAGTCTTAACAAAAAAATAGTGTAAAAAATATGCCGTG
The DNA here is from genome assembly GCA_034621355.1 of Mycalesis mineus. Taxonomy (NCBI): domain Eukaryota; kingdom Metazoa; phylum Arthropoda; class Insecta; order Lepidoptera; family Nymphalidae; genus Mycalesis; species Mycalesis mineus. The sequence continues at coordinate 23,955,064 of CM067908.1, read as the reverse complement.
TCATTGCTATACCACAAACTAAAACTAAAAGTCTCTTTTTGGTCATCTATATATTTTGTCATCTATACATATAATAAAATAGTAACGAAGTCAATTCTGTACATCGAATAGGTATTTTTTGAAAAAAATATTATTATGAAAACAAAAATCCCGACTGCAGCACCATAAAGTATATAAAATTTTATATAGATAGAGTGATACTTGTTTTTCTCATTTCAGTTCATTAATTCTAAGCAGTCGGGATTTTTGTTTTTATAATAATATTTTTTTCAAAAAATACCTATTTTATGTACAGAATTGACTTCGTTACTATTTTTATTGTATGTATAGATGACCAAATCTGAGACACGGAAATGTATAACTATGCAGCCACGCCAGAAATGACTAAACTCTTATATTCAGAAAAGAAATAAGCGGGAAATAACAAAATAACGACTAAACAGTCACAAAATCTAATTTCATTAAAATCCCGCAACATAATTAGTTAAAACGGTGTCAAAAGTAGAAAAAATGTTTGTGAACTTTGTAAGCGGCGTTTTACAAAGGCCTGCGGAAAACAGTTGTTTGCGCATCCAATCTCTTATCTCCTCAGACAGTTTGCGACATTAGATATCACTGAAAGGAAAAGGTGTAATAATTCTCGTAACTAAGTAGTTAACATATTACCTAAATCCTGGGTTTAAATCCAGCGTCGGAACTCGGAATAAGTCTGGCATTTTCAGTCTTCTATGAAATTTTCAGTAGGTACAATCCCGGGCCGGGTAGCCGGGGGTCAGGAAGATCGATGGTTTTTCAAATCCTGGGTCGGGTCTAATTCTGATTTTTGACGTGACAACGTCTTATAATTCGATAGAGCCGGCTGCACGCACGAAAAAACATGACGTCATGCGTCGTTACCTCGCTTTGAGGCGTTCCATGTAAGGCTTAAAGTGCAAGCGAGAGCGCGGCACGAGCAACAAAGAAGCACAATCGGCCTTTGCGTTCGGCAGCGTTCGACAACCGTCTATTAAATATATTAATTTTAAATTAAAAATTAAAATATTTATTATAAATTTAAAATATAAATTTATAAAATCAAAATCAATTATTTTATTAATTTAAATTAATATTTATAAAAATATACTTAAATTAAAATTTTTAATAACCAATGAAATGCTACCATTCCATCAGTATTTTCTTAAGTTGTCACGTTCAACTATCGTCAGTAAACCGACTTTACAGACAACCAATTTTTTTCATTTCTTCTATGTCAGTACAAACCAAACCCGAAGTTGGTGGTTTTACAGCCCTGTGCCTCGGAGAGTAGATACGTTAAGCCGTCGGTCGCTATCATAAACATTTGATAGTGATCGTAAAAATGAATTATCATCACCTTAAGCCCGCCAACACGTATTGGCGCAGCGTTATGGGTCTTCGCTGCATATCGCCTCTCCTATAAAGAGAGGGGCCTGGCCCTGTAGTGGGCTTAATAGGCCGATAATGATGAAGCGTTATAACGTTCCGGTATATTGCCTTACTAGCAGTCGCCCGCGACTTCGTCCGCGTGAAAACCTCTTATTTACCCTTCTTATTTTAAAGACAGACTTTCATATAAAGTGTGCACATTCCCGCTCCCCCTCTCAATTAAATTTTTTTATAGTTTCCCGTCAACCAATATCCTCCTTCCCGTCCCGTGTACTAAGGATCTACATTTTTGTTAAACATTATACGATATTATAATATACTAGCCGCCCCCGCAACCCCCCGTGTGGGTGGAATTTCGTAAAATCCGTTCTTAGCTGACCTCTACTCGGCGAAAGGAATATTCCTACCAAATTTCAAGTCGCTACTCCTTATGGTTCCAGAGATATTGTGATGAGTCAATATATAGGTGGGAATCTCTTATATATATATACTAGAAGACGCCCGCGGTTTCACCCGCGTAGTTCTCGTTCCCGAGGGAATTTCGGTATAAAATGTAGCCTATGTGTTATTCTGATATGTAACCTATATTATTGTGAAGTTTCATCAAAATCCATTTAGTAGTTTTTGCGTGAAAAAGTAACAACATCCATACATCCATACAAACTTTCCCCTTTATAATATTAGTAAGGATACATCTCTATTCCTCACAAGTGAGCAAGCCTTCAAACACAACATCATCTCTTAACATTAAGTGAGACGGCAGATAGATCGCTAATTGCTAGGTCAACAAATAATAAGCTTGTTTTAAGAGGTAAAATATCAACTATAAGAGAATATGCTTTGTAACATAGTATATTTAGCGTAACAAGTACACAGTCTAGCTGGTGATAAGTGATAATGATTTTAGTGTAACCTAAAAACACGTGTGCTAAGAACATTACCAACAGATCAGTGCCCAGACTTCATTTAGAAAGAGTTACGTCGTATATGCTGTTATTGTCATTTCATATTCAGTACTACATTGTGGTGCTGCTACTGCGGAGTTTTCCCTCACGAAAATACCTACTACTTGCCAAAATTAGATTGCTAATGTGATCTGACTTTTAGGAGAATATTGAAAATAAAGAGAAGTCGTATTGAAAAGTGTTATATTGGTCTTATGGGATTTATCCATTCTTTTAGTATCAACTAACTGTGTCCGCAATTATTCTCGCGTGGTTTCCGTTCCCGCTGCAATATCGAAATACAAGGTAGCTTATGTTTTAGTCCAAGTTATAATCTATCTCTATTTAAAGTTACAGCCAAATCGAGCCAGTAGTTGCAGCGTGAAGGAGTAACAAACATACACACAAAAACTTCGCTTTTAAAGAATTAGTGCACGACTTTCAAGTAAAAGATAATTATAATCGAATGTATGTCGGGCCGATTAATCTAAATTCATATTATTTGGTTATTTCATCATCATCATCAGCCTATTAACGGCCCACTAAAGGGCCAGGTTTCTCTTCTTATAGGAGAGGGGATATAGAGCGTAGACCCACCACCCTGCTCCAATGTGGATTGGCGGGCTTAGGTTGATAATTTTTCATTTATTGACGATCACTACCAAATGTTGATAATAGTGACCGGGACCGTGCTCGCCGAGGTACAGGGTTTTACCACTACCAATTTCCCGACCCCGGGCTTGAATTGTACTGACATAGAAGAATAAAAACTCAGATTTATTCCATGACCCGACGCAGGATTCGAACCCAAGACCTCGTGATCGAAGCCAGGTAGGCTAACCATTAGACCAACGAGGCATTCGATGCAACGAGGTTAATGTATAGTTTCACATAAACATGCAAATGCATGTAATTAATGCGATCAAATAGTCCCGTCCATCAGTTAGTCAGAACAGGTAATTATCCGCGTACCTCTATATTACAAAATGGATTGATAAAGTGTAATTACAGAAAATATCAATTAAATAAAACGGGCAAGAGCGAGTCGGATTCACGTACGAAAGTTTCCTCCAATCTAGTAAAAAAAGGCAAAAAAACACATTTGAATTATACGAATCCACTTAAATTTTTTTATTCTATTTTCAGTATGAATTGTTATAACGGCGACTAAGTGCTACACCTACGCTTGTTTTTTATTTGTTCTTTGTCGGGACGGTAACTCTAGTAGAGCTTTCTGTGTCAAAGGTGTTCCGGGAAAGTACTACCACTACGCATAGATCTATTTCCAAGTAGTATTGCTTTGTTTCGTTCTGAAGGGCATGGTATTTATGAGTACAGGGTGGCACTTGAATGGCAGTTTGTAGGGTGTTTTTCTTGCTATTCCTGCGTAATCGTAACGTCACGCCTCATTCCCATAGGGGTAGGTTACATCCTTCCATTTGTCACGATCCTTAGCTTCTTCCGCTCTCATTACTCCTTTCATACAAGTTCGTCGATATAGGGTACTTCTAACCTGGCCATTCTTTAAAACGTCCCGAAACGCGTCCATAACAGCCTCATCTTCCATTCAACCTCGCCTCATAAATCTCTATTGTTAATCTTTTTTCATTCTAAGCATTAGCCACCACATGTTATCTTATACCACACCGTTCTCTTATATTATATACTACTAGCAGTATCCGCGGACTACGTTCCGCTTAAGAAATATTTTTGTCCTGACCCGTCCCGACTGTTTGTACCGCGTACCTAATACTTCAGGTAGAAAGTTCGGGATAAATAAAAATTATGATGATAATAGCAAGTCTAGTAAATGCCGCTGCGAACGTTCGGTGCTGAACTCCTTATTACTTATGTTCGACGGATTATGTCCGTAGTTAGCCAGTCGCTAAGACCTTTTTATTGCTAGACTCTCTCACACGTCATGCAGAGGTAATAGGTCTTTGGCTGGCAAGTCGCTGCGACAGTTCGGTGCTAGATTCCCTAAAACGTATGTCCGACATATTCTGTCTGTGGTTAGCCAGTCGCTGAGACCTTTCAGTGCTAGACTCTCTTACACGTCCTGCAGAGGTAATAGCTCTTTGGCTGGCAAGTCGCTGCGAAAGTTCGGTGCTAGATTCCCTAAAACGCATGTCCGACATATTCTGTCTGTGGCCAGCCAGTCGCTGAGACCTTTCAGTGCTAGACTCTCTTACACGTCCTGCAGAGGTAATAGCTCTTTGGCTGGCAAGTCGCTGCGAAAGTTCGGTGCTAGATTCCCTAAAACGCATGTCCGACATATTCTGTCTGTGGCCAGCCAGTCGCTGAGACCTTTCAGTGCTAGACTCTCTTACACGTCGCGCAGAGGTAATAGCTCTTTGGCTGACAAGTCGCTACGACAGTTTGGTGCTAGATTCCTTAAAACGTATGTCCGACATATTCTGTCTCTATTGCCACGCAACGGCCGGGCCGGCGCACACCGCACGTATTTATGTTGCTAATATATTTGAAGATATTTGTTTAAACTGTAGAGAGTAAAGAGCACAAATATTCTACATTAAATTTTCGTTCTAACAAACATATTTATAATGATATAGACTAATACCAAATGGGCTAAATAAGCTTTACAAAAATTAATTATTTTTAATCCACATTTTAAAAAGCAGTTATTGTGAGTTATTCGTGGAAGATAGGCATATGCTATCGCGGACTTTTTTACAAATTATGAAGCATTCTTTAATATTATAGTATATCGTTTTGTTCTATCCTCAATAGCTGTCGCAGCGCACACGATTAAAGCAATTTAAGTAAAGATGCATAAATTTATTTGGAAAATTCTATAGCCTATGACACTCCACAAAAACGTAGCTTTCTATTGGTGAAATAATTTTGAAAATTGTTTAAGTTTTGACGACGTTTTTAATTGCTTTTGACGACCTCCGTGGCGCAGTGGTATTTGCGGTGGATTTATAAGACGGAGATCCTGGGTTCGATTCCCGGCGGAGCAGATTGAGATTTTTCTTAATTTGTCTTGGTCTGGCTGATGGGAGGCTTTCCCCGTGCTAGTTACCACCTTACCGACAAAGACGTATCGAAAAAAAAGTGGGACGAAAATCCAGATCCCAGATCCCAGATCCCAGAATCCCGAAAGGGGTGTGGATTTTCGTCCCACTCCTAACAAGTTAGCCCGCTTTCATCTCAGACTGCATCATCACTTAACCTCAGGTGTGATAGCAGTCAAGGGCCAACTTGTAGTTGACAAAAAAAAACTAAATCCAGATTATCCCTTACAACGTCACAAACTCTACCTTTTTATAATATTAGTATAGATTTGTAACTCAGTCACTTAGTTTAGTTATTTTACTACCATTTTTATTTTATTTTATGCTTCTTCTGCCATACTTAACTTTCACTTATCCTTCAATTATTTATAGTGTAAGATTCCGCTGTTCTGTTTCTTTAACAAAACTTATTTTAAATGAATATTGAAGGAGTATTCAATGGATTGAACCTGTAACTATTTTTAAAACATAGAAGCGACATAAATTAACTATAATAATTGTAATAAAATATTTAAAAAAAAAAAACAAAAGTTTACAAAAAGCGAACTCTCTGCCGACTGAAGCATAATTTCACAACGTAATTTCTTCTTCAAAATAGCTTCAAGAATGATTACAAATATTATGATGAGCTCATAACTCCTCTACCGGCGCGCGTTACGTTTATACAGCTCGTAAATAGCCTGAAAAGAGATGACGTCATAAAAATAAATATATTAGGATAACACTTTGTTAGGTACACTTACAAATTGGGTCTCGAGACGAACAAAAATGTAGCTATGTATGCATATTTTTTTTTATTCACCACAAGTTAGCCCTCGACTGCCAATACACCTCGTGGTAAGTGATGATACAATCTAAGATTCACATCCACTTATGTTTCGGTTTCGGTGGTAGGTAACTAGTTATGGCCGAAGCCTTCCACCAGCCGAACCCGAGTAAATTTAGAAAATCTCAAATAGGCCCTGCTGAGAATCGAACCCAGGGCCTATTGAGATAAAGAAAGAAAGGGCCAACGTCAAACAAATCCACCGCGCACACCACTGCGCCAAGGAGGATACTTTTTGGACAGGATATTTTTTACTATGAAATGTTATGTTAACGCAAGATTACTGCAAATTCACTTACCTTCAGGAGTGATGAAGTGAATATGCAGCCTACAGCAAATCTTGCCCTTAGGCAAACTCTTTGCCTACCCACTATGTCGTGACAATTAGTTGACGATAGTCGTCTCCTCAACAATTTCTAGTAACTGTGTCGTTCGTGTCTTTATCTTAGAACAACAGATTTTCGCAATATAAATTACCGTCGTGATTAATTTTGGCCATTTTTACCGGTTTGACGACAGTCACACTAGAAGACCATTGTCGAGATAACCAGTCGTGACGGCAAAAAACAAATGAACTACCTTTAGTAGTCTGATTTACGGACGCCTCCATTTAAATGTACAAGACGGGTCACTTCAAACTGCACGACAATCTCTCACCACGACAAAGTGGCGATGTGCCTTACGTAGTGCATATTTAGTATTGACCTTCAGATTTTTATTCTATCATTTATTTATTTATAATTTTTTTTTAAATTTTTAACAATGCTTATAAAAATTGTAAAAAAGACACTGTTAAAAATTTATAAATAAATCCAGTCCGCCTGCTGCGGGGCCCGGGGGTACAAGCAGCCGGTAGTCAGGGCTCCAGAGTAAGGAACCTCCTCACAATATGCGCCGTCTCAAGAATTACCGCTTTCTGTATCCGACCCTTGATCCAACAACTAAGATGTTGTTGACCAATAAGATAATTATTATCTCTGCACGGTAGTGTGGTAATATATCAAAGTTAACTGTTGTGTCATATTTGTCATTCATTGTTGACATTGGGCACGACAATGATCCAACGTTCCGAGCACTGAAATAACTTCCGATGGTAAGTGACGATGCAATCTAAGATGGAAGCCGGCTTGCTTGTTAGGATAATGTTTATGTGCTAACATCGATTTTGAATTCAGTCTATCGAGTGTAGTCTTTTCAGATCTCGATTGATTACAGTCAATATGTTTGTCTGTATGTGTGTGTGAGATTTCGCTGTTACCTGCATTTCAAAAATATATATATTATAGCATGTTTATATAACTGTTTTAACAAAGTATAACGACTGCTTAGAAGTAATGAACTGAAAGAGAAAAACAAGTATCACTATATCTATATAAAATACAATTCTAATTACTTTATGGTATAAAACGTAGTTTTGGTAGATCTTTCTTTGTCCGTAGTTAAGTATTGTTTGTACCTGCCTGCAGCACCATAAAGTATTTAGAATTAAATAAAATAAAATAAATATTATACGACAATAACACACATCGTTATATAGCCCCAAAGTAAGCGTAGGTAGCTTGTCTTATGGGTACTATGATAAGTGATAAATATTTATATATACATATCATACATAAATACTTTTAATATATAGATAAACACCCAGACACTGGAAAATATCCTAAGTTTGGCCAGTACAAATTGTGTTGGGTATGCTGGACAGAGTTTGTATTGTTCTAACTTTGGCAAATCCGTTTTGAAATGAAAACGGCGACCATAACTCCATCTTCCGAGTAATCGTATTTGAGAACCATTTAAACCCTCAAACATAACCACGATATTTCGTCCAAACGTCATCAAATTATCACCCCAAGCTTTCAAACGCATTGAATCAACGCGGTTAAGCAAAGCTCCGAGTCCCCTCTTTAGATCTCTTTGTGATCGAAAAGCATAGATCTGTTCATCAGACGCTGATGCTGTAAACTTTCTCTATGTGGCCTCTAGACTATGTCTTAGAACCGAAGAACCGAATCTTAGAAATGAAGTTCGACTCTTGGAAGATTAGAAGTCACGAAGTTTCTTGATTGTGATCTGGTGTTGCATACACTTTCTTAACATGTGATTGTCATCAATGGTAAATAAATATAAAAAAAATTAACAAAAAATAGAACCGACACAAAACCCACTAAAAAGTAAAAAATAACTGCGCCATTTAGTTGCTTTAATTTACTTGATCATATCTGTGAAGTCGGTGCCAGCAAAGTTTAAGAAACATTTATTTAACGTAGTAAAGCAGTTTGCGGGTTCTAGGTAACGTCCTTAAAGTAGAAACCTTGGCTGGCGTTTTGAGTAGGTTCTTTTTTTTTGTTAAAATTTTTTATTTATTCTATTAAATTTACTAATTTCAATCTAGGTATTCAACTCAATTATTTTCAGTTAAATTTCTAATAAGGACCAACGTTTGATTATATAAAGTAATCGCATTGTTCTGATGAAATAACGTCAAAATGCCCTAAAGAAAATCTCAATAATCTAGACATACATCTCATATAAGAGCGGCCACTGTACTCCGGATAGGAGAGACTTCTTTTGAGCACGCACGGCGTCTTGCTTATTAAAGATAATATAGATCGCAACCATCTGCTAAAGAGTATAGCACCAAAAGGTGTCAGCGACTAACTAACCACAGACAGAATATGTCGAACATACGTAATAGGGGGAATCTAGCACCGAAAGTTCGCAGCGGCTTGCCAGCTAAAGAGCTATTAGCTCTGTAGGACGTGTGAGAGAGTTTAGCACTGAAAGGTCTCACTGACTGGCGAACCACAGACTGAATATGTCGAACATACTTAATAGGGAATCTAGCACCGACGCGCAGCGGCTTACCAGTCAAAGAGCTATTACCTCTAAGAGCAAGTACTCGTACATCTACTAGACTTGCTATCATCATCATAACTTTTATTTATCCTGAATTTTCTACCTGAAGTATTTATTACGCGGGACAAACGGGCCGGGACAAAAATATTTCTAACGCGGAACGGAGTCCGCGGGCACTGCTAGTAATTATATAAAATTCAAGTCAGGTCAAGGACCATTTCTTCGAAAGCATCAGCAAATCCAAACCTCCGTGATCCATACATAACTCGGTCTGTAAAGTCGGTTTACTGACGATAGTTGAACGTGACAACATAGCATTTAATTGGTTATTAAAATTTTTAATTTAAGTATATTTTTATAAATATTAATTTAAATTAATAAAATAATTGATTTTGATTTTATAAATTTCTAATAAATATATTAATTTTTAATTTAAAATTAATATATTTAATAATTATATTTAATAGACGGATGTCGACCGCTGCCAAACGCAAAGGCCGATTGTGCTTCTTTGTCGCTCGTTCCGCGCTCTCGCTTGCACTTCAAGCCTTACATGAAACGCCTCAAAGCGAGGTAACGCCGCATGAGTCATGTTTTTTCGTGCGTGCAGCCGGCTCTATTGAATTATAAGACGTTGTCACGTCAAAAACAATTATGTTACCAATAATTAAACGGATCGAAATTAATTAAACCAATAAAAGCATTCGCGCAAACTGGCCTTACAAATTACTGACTTTTGGCGTAACAACAGCAGAATTGTGATACGTAAATTTTTAACTAGCCGACCCGGAGGGGCACTAAATATCATTATTTAGTGCCGTTTCAGGCATTTTCCGGGCAGAGGAACATTTTAGGCTCGACTGGAAACTATATTGATCTTACTCTTGTTTAACAGCTAAAGCTTTAGCGTGAAATTCGCTTCTCTTATTTCGATAGGGCAATTAATAATAGTGTTATACAAACAAAGTTACCGTGGCTATTCATTATTCATGAACATCAATCTATACAGTTTATGTATCTGGGAGATATTTACTCAGAAGATCGGACTGCTCATTGCTCTAGTGTCTAGTGGTTAGATCTTCGGGTATATGGGTCGAGTTGTGGATTTCTTCTAAGTTTTAATTTCTTCTTAAAAGTGCTCAGTAATTGTAACCGAGCAGAAATAAAACAATGTAAAATACTCGTATTTAAATATTTTCGATTATATAATTCTATGATTTCACATTTAATGGAGTAAATAGTTATTTGGTATGCTAGGCAGCAATTTTGCTGCTAGTGCACGTATTGAATACCGAGCAAGTGAAGGATTCCAAGATTAAAGAGTTTAAAAAAAAGAATCCTGAGCGTTGTGAGGTGTTCAATGCACGAGAAGTAAAAAAAATTGCTGCCGTGCGCAATACACAACTTATCATCTCACTATAGCGAGGAGAATGATATATGCAAAAAGAAATAAAAAAATACAAGAGTACCGCATTTGTTTATTATTATTAATAATAATATCTACGAAACTAAACACGGTAAATTAAAAATTATTGCAATGTGTTATTTTAATTGTAAATCCAAGCTACTCGCACCAAATGTTTTGCGTCAACGTTCCTAATACGTACGGCAAACGTGTGGAATGCCCTCCCAGCGTCAGTGTTTCCTATTACATACAATTAAAACATCTTCAAGGCAAGAGTGAATAGGCATCTTCAAGGTAACCGTATTCCATCTTGGACCTCATTACTGCTTTCCATCAGGTGAAGTCAAGCGCAAACCTATCTACCATAAAAAAATATTTTTGTTAGGCGATCCTACATTTGTATTATTCAATTGAATGTTGTTAATTTTTTTCGACTTCATACCTGTTCATTATTGTAATTTTATTTAAATAATGTTGTAATTTAAATTAATAACGAAATAAAAAATTTATAGCTAATATTTATTCATTTAATACAAAATATAATTTAATAATAATGTTAAAAAAATAAATAAACAGATAATTAACATATAAATACTTTAAGAAGGAACCTCATTTCTAAACGTTCATATTTTTAAAAATAATGGAACATGCAAAGGTCAATGACCTCTTTTAGTAATTGTATCTTTGTTACTGCGTTCTAATATTATTTATTCATGATTTTTTTTAAATCCAAAATAGAATTATATTTCTACCTCATTAATATTTATCCATTGTATCAAATTAAAATTAATGAAAATTTCAAAAAACAAAATAAACATATCAATACTCACTTTTAACAGGAACTCCGAGCCTAAGCTTTCATTTTTCAAAAAGTTACTTTGCCTGCCTAAGCCGACAAAGTACTTTGCCTGCCTCAGCAAAAACGACTTTTGTGTCCTAATTTGGCCAAGAAAAAACTACTTTTCCGAGCAAGTGAGGTGGAAAATAAGATTTATTAATTCCTAAGAAATGCAGGTAAGATGCTGTTTCTGATCAAATTGTTAGGTTTGGAAAAGTAGCCCAATGGGATATTTTTTTAGAATTATTAATACATGTTGTTTATTTTAGGGTTTTGTTCCGGGGATTTTTTAAATTTAATTCAATTTTTGTAAGCCATTCACTTTCTGTTCATTTGTTGACTTGTTGCGGGTATAACGACATGGCTTCTGAATTAAATAACAAGTTTACAATGCAATATTCACGTTTGATAATTGGTAATTGAAATAACTTTTGCTGTAAATTAAAAAATAATTCATTGTTAATCAAATAAAAGTACACTGTTATACAAGGGGCAAAAACACTGATTATGTAAGTATCTTTTTAAATAAAGAATTATTCTGGAATGATTATTAAATTTTTGTATCTATTACAAGTTGGCCCTTAACTGCTATCACACCTGATATTAAGTGATGATGCAATATAAGATGGAAGCGGGGTAACTTAATAAGTAATTCCAATAGTTAGGCTAGGTTAGGATTAGGATGAAATCCACACTACTTTCGGTTTCTACACGACATCGTACCGGAACGCTAAATCGCTTGGCGGTACGTCTTTGTCGGTGGGTGGCAACTAGCCACGGCCGAAGCCTCCCACCAGCCAGATCAAGACAAATTAAGAAAATCTCAATCTTATAAATCAAAATATTCAACGTCATATTGTTAAACGTGAACTGGACGGCACCACATGGCGGCATAACCAACCCAGCTACCCATGGATAATTTCATTAAGGTTTAAGAAAGGCTCTTAAAGGAAGAAAAATTGGGAAAATCCCACTTTTCTGATACAAACTTTTAAAATAGATTAAGTCGAAACATTTATTTCGTACTAGCTATCCGCCTCGGTTTCGCACGGCTGTAATGCTGGTACTAAAGTATACTTATTTCATTTTTTTTTTCATATTGAAGAGGAAAAAATGATTTCTGCCTATTGGCAGGGTATATCCGACTTACACGGACTAATACGACCCCCTGGTTGTTGGTGGTCTGTACACCAAGGTTGGCAGGGGACCGCAATTGATATCTTCATGCCCCTCTTTTACGTATTTTCTCTTTCTTTTCTCGCATTTCTCCATTTCTTCTCTTCTTCTCATTACGCCCCTTAACATTTGGGCGCATGTAAGCCAATCTTCTTCGCTGCTCAGCATACGCGTTATCAGATTTTGGGCCTCTACGTCGCTGTTCGCTCCTTGGGCCACCAGTCTTAGATCTCTCCGCAGAAGTAGCATATATCTGTCGGAGCTTTCCCGATTGCAAAAAGGTAAGTGTTGAATACCGCTTAACGCCTGTGTGTACTAAAGTAGGTATACTAAAGAACGCACGCTCCGCGCGAACCTTAAACGCTCGCTATGTCCCTGCATTTTGAATCTTACATATCTTGGAAAATATTCACTTAAATTACATGCTGTAAAGGACATCAGTTATCTATACTGAATAAGTGTTTAAGTTACTTAATTAGATAAGAATTAATACAGTATTGCTTAAAATCACTTCGTAAAAGAACTTTTGGTTGAAAGTAAAAGATAATAATTAGTTATTTTGGGTTATCCCTAAGAGATAGACATATACCATCGCGAACTTTTACTACTACTATACTATGTAATGATACAACTTTAGAACAGTTAAACAGATCTGAATATTTGGTATAAAGATAGATAATAATAGTCTCCTATATTTTAGAAAGATCTATCATAGTGTAGGCCTCTTTTCATCTCAATAATGCGACAGATACGGGAACCACGCAGGCAAAACCGCGGAATACAATTCGAAATAAATCACACTACTATTATGAAGGCAAAAGTTTTGTGAAGTGTGAATAAACGGCTGAAGCGTGTTTAAATAAACTTTAGTAGGGAATTAGCTGACACTCTAGATTAATAAATAAGTCACATTTTATCCCAAAATTCCCACGGGAACGAGTTCTATGCGACTGAAACCGCACGCGTCTTAAAGGACTCTTATGAAATATACATTACAGAATTACCGCTTTGCTGAAAATAAATGTTTGATACATTTATTTTATAACTAATTCAGCGATTTTTAAGCATGAAAATTTATTAAAGTTATTTTCGTAATATTTTAGTGGATATCGACTCGCACTTGACCATTACGGGCGCTTTTGGCGCAAACTGGGAATATTTTGTTAATGGGCCGGGACAATATTTACCTTTCTGGCGTCAAGCACACTTTGCTTTTGCGCTTTTACTTCGTTTTATTATTATGAGAGCATACTTTTCGTCTCAGTTAAAAAAACAATAATAAAAAAATACCTCTTATTCTTACTCAATCATCATCGTCATCATTATCAGCTGGTGGACGCCCACTGCTGGACATAGGCCTTTTTTAGGGACTTCCAAACACAACGATCCTGAAACGCCTGTGGCCAGCGTCTCCCTGCGACACGTTTGATGTCGTCAGTCCACCTGGTGGAGGGCTAACCAACACTGCACTTTCCGGTGCGGGATCGCCATTCTAGCACTTTGGGCCCCCAACGCCGATCAGTTTATCGAACTATGTGCCCCACCCATTGCCACCTAAGTTCTAAGACTCGCTGTGCTATGTCGATTACCTTGGTTCTTCTGCGGATCTACTCATTTCTGATTCGATCACGCAGAGATACTCCGAGCATTGCTCTTCCCATCGCTCGCCGAGTGACTCCTCCTTCCTCTTACTTAATGCTAAATTTTAAATTTTGACGAGCAAAATATAACACAATGCAATACGTACTATAAAGTCCTTCATTGGTATGATGCTTAACGCTTAGTTCTCTGGCTATGCGGCCTTTGATCACAAGCTCCTTGAATTCAACTCCGGCTTGTTTCGGGTTATGAGATAATGAGACTGACTTTCTTCAGCGTGTAGTTGGTAAGATGGAAGTGTTACTTCACCCTTACCATTCTCTTCTCAAGGAAAGCGTTTAGTCTTTGATCTCGGTCACTGTCATTCTTGTCTTGTAGAGTTTTGATTAAATGGGTCAAACAAAGACGCCAACACGGTTGTTACCTAATATACTTTAAGAATGAATAAAAAATAAACGTATCAACTGAATACATGTTTACGATAATTCATTTCAATTTAATCATCATTAAGGTGTGTACAGATAGTATTGAAAGAGCCAATTGAGTTGTATGAAAGTGTTTTATTGATCGATACAAGGGTTAACGGGTAGATATTAATTATAATGTTTATTTTTGCTTTTAAAACTTTGAAGAAGGGTAAAGAGATAAGGGATGAGAGGTTAAATGTGAAAACCGAACATAGCAAAATGTATTTGAAAATTAATATAAGTATATAATATAAAAGGTTTTTATATCAAAATTTTTGACGACCTCCGTGGCGCCGTGGATTTATAAGACGGAGGTCCTGGGTTCGATTCCCGGCGGGGCAGATTGAGATTTTTCTTAATTTGTCTTGGTCTGGCTGGTGGGAGGATTTCACCGTGGCTAGTTACCACCCTACCGACAAAGACGTATCGCCAAGCGATTTAGCGTTCCGGTACGATGTCGTGTAGAAACCGAAAGGGGTGTGGATTTTCGTCCCACTCTTAACAAGTTAGCCCGCTTCCATCTTAGACTGCATCATCACTTAACATCAAGTGTGATAGCAGCCAAGGGTCAACTTGTAGTAAATAAAAAATAAAAATAAAAATAATGTCTGTCTGTTTGTTTTAGCTTATCTCTGAAACTACCACTCGGATTGAAAACTATTTGGGTCTTAATACGATAGCCAGACTCATGAAGAGTGACACTGGCTAACCTATATACTGATATTCCCGCGGGAATGGGAACTCCCATGCGAAACCGCGCACGCTAGTTTAGTATAAAAAAAAATAATATAAACTAAACCGACTTCAAAACGCACCAAAAAGTAAACAATAATTGCATTACTTAGGTTCTTTAATTTACTATTAGTTTGGAAGAATTAGGGAATATTTTGGAAGTGTAGGTACATGTACCCTTTTCTAATAAAAAAAGAATGAGCAACTGACTACTCTGTGAAAAATTATGGTAATAGACAAAAAATACCTGTCTTCAAAAGCACTGAACCGATTTTGATTAAACTTGCAGCATTTCCTATGTTGAACATTATCTAGTACAACAAAAAAAGAATTACTTAAATCAGACTTGTAGTTCCGGAGAAATGCCAACACTATCATAAAAACATGCTCGTACATACTGATAGTTCAATTCACTAAGACGCGCCCCACTATTTCTCGCGAGGGGAAACCGAAGGGTGCGGGGAGTACAGTTCGAACATCAGTCTCGAGTCGACCACGGCTCGGTGTACACGGGCTATAGTAGGTTGTATCGCTGCGTGTCATGACCCAACGGAATGATGCTCTACTTAATTTTTTTACCAATATTATATTTATAATGTCAAAAAAACGTATCGTATGATGATAAACTACACATTTAAATGTGACTTAGCCAGAAGAATCGTTCCGTTGCCCATTCCTTCAGGTTGACCGACTCGACTTTAATTTTTCTACAGGGTCATTTGATTGCTTTGTTACTGCCAATATAGATTTTCCAAATTAGCTTAGCAAAATAGCTTTGGTGATTGGTACTATCCTACTTAAAAAGACGTACCGTCAAGCGATTTAGCGTTCCGGTACGGTATCGTGTAGAAACTAAAGGAATGTAGATTTCATGCTACTCCTAACAAGTTAGCCCGCTTCCATCTTAGTTTACATAAACTAACTTGTAATGAATCAAAATAATAATAGATATCATGGGTTCACGCTTTACAAAAACACTAGGGATATGGTAGACAAGACAGCGTGGAGTTGAGCTCAATCATTAAACTGTTTAAACAAAAGAAAAATAGATATACTAGGTACCTATCTGAGATGATTGTGGGTATGTGTGTTTTTAAGATATTGTTAAATGGGTTAATATATATGTCGAAGGAATTAGACTAGAGACTTAGAATAGATTGTTGTAATATTGTAATAGACGTCATTGTTTATGGAAATGTTACTGTCTGTGGATGTAATTATTTTCGGTATGTCACGAGTTTTTTTATGAAAATAACCGAAATAGAACTAATTGTTAATCATTTAATGAGAGATATGAGATAGGTGCTTACTTAAAACTTTAACACAACGTTAAATTCAATTTGATTTGATAAATGAATGAATGATTGATTTGTTTTAATACTCCGACCAATAAAAGAGTCGGGCGCCAAAGTCCTAGTAGTGTATTTACACCATCTTGAGGGGAATAAAGGAGTTGGGTAGTTAGTTTGTGTCTGGAGTGCGGAGAGGATATACTTTTACACTGGTCGAGTTGGACCAGTGTAAAAGTGTTCTTAAGAAGTAAATTAAATTAGGGAGTAAAGTAAGATGGGTGTAAATAAACTACTGTTCTGAATCTTTATAATACGTCAGGAATTATAAAAATCTATTTCATGTATCAAAACATTGTGAACTTGCAATATATCTGTTTGTGAAGACAAAGTCTTTGTAACCCTAGAAAACGCCCAAGAGATTAAGAACCACTAAAGATGATGTCAAGAAGAATGGTGATACTCCGATATATATATTAACCTATATCACAATATAATTTTGCTGTGCAGGACCAACACGACATATTCATTTTTAAAAAATGAGTTAAAATGAAGTAGAGCATACTGCTAGTCAAACATGACATTCTTGTTGACATAATTAACTTGACACTTTGTGTGAGTGTGCACACATTGCTACTCGCTACGTAGTAATAGAACTCACATTCTTGCAGTTTTTATTGCACACTTGCACTGTAAGCGTTTGAAAAACAAAACACTACGAGCCATCGTGGATTGACCAAGCTATACGTTTTTGAAATTTGGCACAGTTATTCAGACGCTGATATAGACTATACTACATACGGGCTGAATTGATAACCTCCTTTATTAATTTAGTTAAAAATAAATGAAAAACGTTCTCACTGATGTATAAGTGCGAACCATTTGTTTTACTTATTACGTTAGGGAGGGATGAATACCTAGAAGTCGTCTCATCTCGAAGTCAAATAAAAAGAAATTTAATTACTCTAACGAAGACCCTCGTCATATTATGTTAATAGAAGGGCATCTTCTACTCATAGATGTTGTACTAACCTGCAAATGCAATGAACTCATAAATATAACGAAGTAGGGTCACGCTGTACTAAAATATGTCCCTGCATTTTGAATGTTATATATCTTACAAAATATTTACTTAAATTACATGCTGTAAAGGGCAATAGTGACCTATATTGAATACACAAAGTATTTACGATACTTAATTGGATAAAGATTAATGCAGTATTGCTTAAAATCGCTTCGTAAAAAAGCCATTACTTTTGGTTAAAAGTAAAAGATAAATTAACAAAAAATAGAACCGACTCAAAACGCACTTCGAAGTAAAAAAAATAACTGTATCATTAACTAAATGATACAGTTATATTTTACTTTTTAGCTTTAATTTACTTAAGCATATCTATAAAGTAGGTGCCAGCAAGTTTAAGGAGAATTTATTTAACGTAGTAAAGCAGTTTGAGGGTTCTAGGTAAGGTCCTTAAAGTAGTTTCTACTTTGAAATATACCTTTTTACAGAGTTGTCCGATTTTGATAATTCTTTTTTTATTAAAAAGGACACACTTCCAAGATGGTTCCAAAATCATCATGTTAGGATCCAATGATGATATTCAGGGAAAATTGAAGGAACTCTTCAAATTTTATAGGCACACTTGCAGCGATTTCGGTTTTTGTGTAGATATCGGTAGCTTTTTGGCTACAAGTGCCGTATAATAAATATACTATGAGAGTATAGTCCGAAGTACGTTACGTGGCGGTAAATCACTAAAAAGTAAGAAATGAATTTTTTCAACAAAATAGAACCGTCATCAGTTGCTTTAATTTACTTAAACATATCTAGGAGTCGGTGCCAGCCAAGGTTTCTACTTTAAGGACATTACCTAGAACCCACAAACTGCTTTACTACGTTTAATAAATGTTCCTTAAACTTGCTGGCATCGACTTCATAGATATGCTTAAGTAAATTAAAGCAACTAAATGATGCAATTATTTTTCACTTTTTAGTGCGTTTTGAGTCGGTTCTATTTTTTGTTAAAAAATTTTATATACTATGTAATGATAAGTTGGCCCTTGACTGCTATCACACCTGATTTTAAGAGATTATGTAATTTAAGATGGAAGTGGGCTAACTTGTTAGGAGTAGGATGAAATCCACACCCCTTTTCGGTTTCTACATATCGTACCGGAACGCTAAATAGCTTGGCGATACGTCTTTGTCGGAAGGGTAGTCCGTCAATCTGCACCACCGGGAATAAAACCCAGATCCTCCCTATTATAAAACCACCACGCATACCACTGCGCCACGCAACACTTTCTTATGCTGCTGATTGGGTCCACCAGAAGAAAGGTTGGTAGAAAAAAAAGCACCAGCAGAAAGTTCTTTAAAAGATGTTGTCGCAGAAAACGTGTTGAGGTGGTATTTTAACTCTATTCATAGCTATTGCGTTGGTCGTAAAGGTTAAAAAGTTATTATAGATTATCCATATTTAGTAGACTATTAATAGAATGCTATAACGACACGCCGGTCAAACAAAATGTTAGGGGCCTTTAGATGACGCATAACTTTGCACAACATATTATACATGGGGGAATTTTCATCAGCCAATACAAGTTGTTTCTGCGGAAAATCTGCCGCAACGACGACAGTTATTGACTTTTGTATCATTTAATAAAATTGTCCCTACTATCAAAATAGTAGACTGCCTAGTTGGTCTAGTAGTTAGCCTATGTGGCGTCGATCGCGAGTACCTGAGTTCGAATCGTGATTCCTGAATCCTTGGAATGATTCTGAGTTTTTAATTTTCTGCTCTGTCCCTGAATCGGGAAGAGTGAAATAGACTATTTAATATCAAGCTACTATGTTAATGTACTGTAATATCGTACAATGTTTAACAAAAATGTTGATCTTCAGTACACGGGACGGGGATATTTCCTGACGGGAAACTATAAAACAAATTAATTTGATAGGGGGAGCGGAACATTTGAAAGAGAGGTTTGTTTAATTTTGAATTAACAGCTTTTTACTAATTGGATATAAAAATATATTTCTGAACACGATACAAAAAAAAACTAGACTAAAGTTTGTTTCAATAGAACTTTAACTAATTCATAAACATCTGCCGCGTATCACCTTCACCATTACCTCAGCTCCAACTTTACAATTTATGTGCCTATCTATACATTTCGGGATTAAACACAAAATAGATACAATACTTTCATCTCAAAGATTAGTTATTAACGTTTAACTCCAAAACTGGGACATCTGCAGAAATTGTTGCAATGGACCACGTTTTCACACTAGTTTGTAGATTAATTGCTTAGACTTAATAAACTTCTGCAATTTAACGTATGCATCTATTCAAAGTTGTGCACGGCGTGAACTTTTGCAGACTGTCAAGATGAGAAAAGTTGCGCATCTAAGACACGTGCTATACACGAGAGATATGAGCTCCTACAACTTATTTTGATGGGAAAAGTCGCCGGTAGAAGAGGCGTTGGTCAAAGAAAGAAGTCTTGGCTGAGGAATATCAGGGAGTGGACCGGAATCGCGAGTGCCGCACAATTATTTCGCCTCGCGAAAGATAGAATAACAGAGAGAAAGAAGATGAAAAGGATCTATTCAATTGATTTTTATGCGAATAGGCATATTTCATAAAAGAGTAGAATTGCTGATCTTTGCGAGCGAATGTATAAGTCTACAAAAATTAAATTAAGCCTGTAGCATTTCAAGCATCGTAGCTCCGGTATTTTTCAAGTTATTTTCATGGAAATACGTTTGGAAGTCGACTATCGTTACAATATAAAAGTTGTTTCTAGTTTTCCGGGATTTCTACCTTGAGTGGTTAGCTGGAGATAAATGATTACCGGCGTAAACTCACAAGGTTTTGCACAATTTTTTTATTCAGTAGTGGTTAAATTTAAGTTCATATTTCATCACACAAAGATTTAATGCATTGCTTATTGTCGCAATTTATCAGAGAGAGCAAGTTTTAATAAACGGCCTCAGACAAAGAACAATACACACCGTAAATAAACTTTTTCATTCGCAAAAGAAAGAGAATATTTTACTGGTTTAGCACGTAGCAAAAAGAGACAGTGCAAACAAGTCAAATTGAAAGAAATGGTGTTAGTAGCCCCAAGGGTTACAAAACCCTTGCAAGCTTGCCGCAAAAAATGTGTACTCGTATAATGACACACTTAATTTAGAATTATTTCTAAGCGAGCAATTTGGAAACTTCGCTTCGTGCAACATGTGTTACATTGAAAGTTAAACTAAAAAGTGGACCACGGTTTAAATTTCACTTCTATTAGTTACTAGAGGACGCCCGCGGTTTTACCCGCGGAATTCTCATTCCCGTGGGAATTTCTGGATAAAACGAAGCCTATGTTTTAATCCAGGGTGTCGGCTAGCTCTATACCAAATTTAATTAAAGCCGTGAAATAGTGACAAACATACACACTCATACACTCACAATCTTTCACTTTATAATATTACTAAGGATTTTCATCAGATAAAAGAGATTTCTTTTCCTCCTCTGTCTTTCTCTCTCTTACCAACCTAACGAAAGAGTTAATTTGCAAAGTCGAGATCGATATTGGAGATCCAATTGCAATATTAAACTTTATACCAGTTGTATAGAGTTTGAAATCCTTTTTTAAAAACCGTAAACATCGTGCTGGCGTAGGCTGATAAAATGTATGTTGATTTTGGAAAATTGGCCAGAATATTGTAATAGGTATGACACCTATGCATGAAAATCTAAATGTAGGTTTGTATGTGTGTCTACTGTGCCATATTTATATATTTTCCCTGAGTTTTGACGACCTCCGTGGCGCAGTGTTATGCGCGGTTGATTAATAAGACGGAGGTCCTGGGTTCGAGAATTTTCTTAATTTGTCTTGGTCTGGCTGGTGGGAGGCTTTCGCCGTGGCTAGTTACCATCCTACCGACAAAGACGTATCGCCAAGCGATTTAGCTTTCCGGTACGATGTCGTGTAGAAACCGAAAGGGGTGTGGATTTTCGTCCCACTCTTAACAAGTTAGCCCCCTGCCATCTTAGACTGCATCATCACTTAACATCAGGTGTGATAGCAGTCAAGGGCCAACTTGTAGTCAATAAAAAAAAAAGTTTTCGACGTGAAAAGGTATCCATAATATTTATGTACCACCCTACCAACACAAACGGACCGCTAAGCGAACTAGCGTTTTGGTACGATGTCATGTAGAAGCCGAAGGGGGGTGGATTTTCATCCTGCGCCTAACAAGTTAGCTCGCTTCCATCTTATGATCACTTACCGTCAGATGTGATTGCAGTCCAGGGCTAACTTATAATTAATAAAAAAATCTTTCTTATATTTGAACTCATACCTAGTGTCCATTTCATATAAACTCGTAAATGGTTCGACCGATTAGCATAACTTTAAATTCGACTCAACCGACCGCAGTGGGTGGAGTAATTAGGTATAAAAGAAAATTCCACTGAAACATTTTCATGTAAAGTTATGCTACGACCGACACGTTACTTTACCAATCCTAACTTTACCAATCCTCTAATATTTCTCCAGATTAAAAGAAACCTATAACAAACATTAGGTATAGAACAGAATTTCTAATCAAGTTAAATTGGACAATTATTTTCTGCGATTATTATATCGCCACAATAATGCGTATTTGCTGTAACCGCCAAAATACGAACGTACCGGAGTCAAATAACTTTTAAAAAATTGTAATTAAAATAATTATTCAAAAACTGTAGGAGAATGAATTTATAAACGTATCTTCTCACTTCTTTATTACATATCAGTAATAAAGAAGCTCCCCAAAGTCAATAAAATCTACCATTTTTGCCGCTTACAGCAATCGAGTGTTTTTACAGACCTCAAGAACCGACCGACAGACCGTAATCAGCAAGTATTTTTCTATACAAACAAATGTTAATATTATATATATATATTATATTAATGCCAAATAAAACTTGATAATTAATAATGCTGTAACCTGCATATATCTTGAAAATACTCATGTTTGGTTGTCTTACAGCATAGAACACACTTACGAGTATATATGAAATACTTACGCTGTAACTGTTCGTTCTCGTCCTAAAAATAAGGGACCTTGACCAGTCGACGAAGTATTTTTTTGTGATTAAAATGATGAAAAATCTAATTTTCGGATTTTTGGTGCTTACAGCAAATATGTTTTCTTGCGGTACTATAGAATTACTATTCTTTAATAGTGTAAAGGACACAAATGGTCCAAACACAGATCAGACGTGGTTTGCTCCACTCAGCGAGACTCACTTGTATCATCTACTGGTTCAAATGATACGTGTGAACGTGAACCGCTGATCCTGATTGAGTTATTCATCCTAAATAACATTGTGAGATGGTAATAATAGGAAAATAGTTTTTCCTGAACTGGGCCTAAATATATTATTGATTCCGATAAAATCATTCCGATAAAATTACGGTTGAATCTTTTTTAGAAGTGCTAGTTTAGTAGCAGTTTGTAGAATACGGTTAACGGCGTTACATGAAAATTAAAGATAATGATGGGGACCGCCCCATCGTTATTTTTATGGTAACATAAGGTTGATAATGAATTATACCTTAATGTCTTCAGATACAAACGAATAATATATGGAATTATCATATTAATTTTATATTTATTTTGTTCACAGATTTACGCCATGGTGTGCGTGATTTCGCAATTCCAAGAATACTTAGTAGGCCGTGGGACGGCTGCATTCGACTATTCTGACAGGGTGAGTATCCTGGTCGCTAAGTATGGCCCACATAAGAAGACATTCAAAGTCATTCAGCAGGCGATGTAGAGAGCAATGCTCGGAGTAACTTTTCGTGGTCAAATCAAATTGTTTGGAAGTCTTTATAAAAGCTCTATGTTCAGCAGTGGACGTCTATCGATTGATAATGATGTAAAAGACCTTTATGTTGCTGGTGTCGGTTAAATAATTGACACAACTTCAAAGATAACCTGCTTCAAGAGAAAGCTGTCTTTCATTCAAAAATATATACAAAAAAATCGGTTTCAATCTTTCAAATACATATTGTGAAATAAATCAAAATAAATCACTTCGACCCTTTTGGATCTTTTGTTATCGCTCCTCCTTCATTCTCTCCCTCTATCATCACAAACACCCACGCCAAGACTTGGATGGTTTTTATCAGATCCGAGGCACAATAATCTTCTGGAATGCAACCCACAGGTGATCCTTTGACTTTCTGGACAACCCGTCCCATTCATGTATAATGAATTCCAAGGACTCTATCTGTCTCTTAGTCTTCGTTGCTGGTTATGTAAATAGGGTCCTTGTTAAAACCCATTTTGGAATTCATAGACCTTACACAACTAACTTTTTCAGTGCTTTAGACCAGAAAGTCCCATTCTGCCGTCTTCTTGCCCTGTACCCCCAAGTTTTCTTGAGCCAGGGCATTCATTGTGAAGGTTTTGTCATCAATTAATTAATTGTTCTGCAGCTGGCAGTGGTACAATACACTGCGACAGCGCAGCACACCACGACGACAAGCTCGGCCCCGAGCGGTCGCCGCCGCTCCACCCCGCGCCCGCCGCCCAGCCGCTGCGATCCTGAAGAGTTCTCTGAGGCGCCCACCAGAGCAATGCGTGAGTTTAACTTTTTTTTTGTCTTGCACTAAACTACGATTAGTACCAGGATATATTTACGATAACTCCCGCACTTCAACAGCCAGTGGATAGTTTTAAATCTGATATTCAACTCTTCTCTGTTGCTTTTTTCCAAGTAAGCTTCGATCTCGATTTAGGCCTAGGTGTTGAAAATGTCATTGTGAGGCATGTCATTGTAGTTATCTATATTGTAGGTTGTACAAAGTACGCCCGAGGTCAGATTCTTGTGGTTCACCAGCTCTAATTATAAAGAACTAATGTTGTGTCATTGTCTTTCACGTGAAATATTCTATTAGATAGATAGGAAGCAAGAAGGAATTTAACCGCGCGGTAACACTATTTACACTGTTTTAAGTTGGTCACGCGTCGTTGAGAGCTCAAACGCGTAACACGTACGTACGTTATAAAGAAGATTCTGTGATTACCCTCAACATGGGAAAATGTGATAAGTGTTATAAAGTAATTACAAAAACTAAATCTGGATTAGAATGTAGCCGCTGTAAAAAGATAGTGCACCTAAATACACCATGTTCCGAGCTAATGAACAAACAGCTAGCAGCTGTTCGTGCAGCAGAAAACCTGGAATGGATTTGTCGAGAGTGCCATGAAAACTCACCTAAACGGCACACTATTGATGTTCTTGAAGATGATGAAGAGGAAGATGACGAACGCAGTGAGATACTTGAGCTTAAAATTGATATTAAGCAACTATTGGCCCATATCCTGAGGGAATTGGAAAAAAACATTGAGGCGCAAGATGAAAGAACTGAGTGAATTGTTACAATTTCACACTGAAAAAATGGATGAAGTTATCGCAACTCTAGAAACTTGTCAAGGAACTATTATTGGAAGTCGTAAAGAGTATGAAAATTATAGACTAATAACAATCCTACTAGGTATAAACAAGGTCGTGCTAAAATATATGGGTAACCAAATCTCTAACT
Organism: Mycalesis mineus; assembly: GCA_034621355.1. Lineage (NCBI taxonomy): Eukaryota > Metazoa > Arthropoda > Insecta > Lepidoptera > Nymphalidae > Mycalesis > Mycalesis mineus. Next base: position 23,929,892 of record CM067908.1, on the reverse strand, counting down.
TTTACTCTGATAATAAAATTATTAATGATGCTCAATGTGGTTTTCAGTCCCAAAAAACCTCAACTCAATTACTCTCTAAATTCACTAACGTTATTTGTAAATATCTAAACGAAAAAAAATATATACTAATAGTTTTTATAGTTTATAGTAAGGCCTTTGATACACTGCGGTATGATGTACTCGTTGAAAAGCTAGAACACTGCGGCATAAGAGGACCCATATAAGACTGGTGTCAAAGAGACCGTTAGAGACCGTTCATATGCAGTTAAAGTGGATAAGGAGTATAGTAACACAGTAAAAATTACGGAAGGAACAGCACAGGGTTCAGTGCTTGGACCAGTGCATTATATTACCTACGTCAATGACATCACGAAATCAATTAAAACTGTGATATTATTGTGACTGCCATCACGAGGTCCTGGGATAGAATCCTTGGTTGGGTCGCGGAATAGTTCTGAGTTTTTCATTCTTCTTTGAAATTTCAGTTCATTCCAAGCTCAGAGTCGGGAGCTTGGTGATGTTACACGGCCGTGCCTCGGGGAACACGTTAAGCCGTCGGGCCCTGTCACTATCTTCAGCATATTAATCGTTAGTCATTAAACATTATCAGCCTAAGCCCGCCCACCCGCATTGGAGCAGTGTGAGTCTATGCTTTATATCCGCTCTCCTATAAGGAGGGAGGTAGGCCTGTAGTGGGTCGTTAAATAAGCTGAAATGATGATATTATGTATATAGTTTAAATTCTTAAAAATGATCCTCGCAAATTGTAGCGGTAGTGAAACCGCCATATGCTTGAATGCATCAAATATAATACACGATTAATCGGAATATTGTCATGTGACAGTAGGCTTCCGCTTGTCATGTCACTATAATAATGTGCCGAGAGGCGGTGGAAAATATTCCACACATTATCCATTTTGGAAAACATCGTCGCTGTTTGTTCTCTTCGATATTTCGGGCTAACGAACTTGTTTGGATGAGGGTTTCATCAACAGATAGAACGTTTCAAAAAGAAAGATCTCTTATAAAAATTGTCGTGGTTTAAGTTCGTTGATCCTTCGTTGAACTGTCAAGTTGTCAACTAATCCATGATGAGTTAGTAAATTTTCATCTCACTGACTCTCAAAGTCAGTTAAGAAGCTTGAAATATCATTTTTCATTAAGATTCAGATTTTATTTTATTTCTAAGTGTTAAAAAAAGTATAAAATATCAGACTATTTTTGTTCCTCGCTGCAACGAGGTATACTGCGCTCGGCTTTATTATTTGCATTGAATATTTCGCTTCCTCGTTACTCAATGAACCCAATCGTAATATTCTTGGTTAATATTATTAACTCTGGATTATTATGAAAAATATAATCGGCTGAAACTCACTTCACGGTTGTTGGAGTATGCCCGACTAGTTTCGAACCCATACAGATGACGTAAGAAATATTTCTTACCTATTAACTATAGTTTCTCGTCAACATTTTTTTTTTATCAACTACAAGTTGGCCCTTGACTGCTATCACACCTGATGTTAAGTGATGATGCAGTCTAAGATGGAAGCGGGCTAACTTGTTAGGAGTGGGACGAAAATCCACACCCCTTTCGGTTTCTACACGACATCGTACCGGAACGCTAAATCGCTTGGCGATACGTCTTTGTCGGTAGGGTGGTAACTAGCCACGGCGAAAGCCTCCCACAAGCCAGACCAAGACAAATTAAGAAAAATCTCAATCTGCCCCGCCGGGAATCGAACCCAGGACATACATCCGTACATGACCAAAGTATTATACATAAACTTCAGGAATTTGATGGTGTTACACTTCCGTGCTTCGGGGAGCCATTGATCCCGTTCACTATCATCAACGTTTGTTATTGATCGTTAATAAATGAATAACTATCACCCTAAGCCCGTTAACCCGCATTGGAGCAACGTGGTGGGTCTACGTTCCATACCCCCTCTCCTATGAGGGGGGGACCTGCTCTTGTAGGGGGTTGATAATAGCCTGATAATGATGACGAGACAGTTGTATAATATGGTCATTAACATGTGAATACACACCTACTCTTATGCAATAGATATAATAACAAATAAAAACTTTTGGCAAAAGAAAACGAACCCCAAAAAAAAATATTTCTAACCGCAGTCCAAGAATTCCACACTCTCTTAGAATATAAGATATTCTGTAAATAATCTGTCACCGTCCACTCAAGTGTACAAATACAGGGATGCCGAGCATTGACATATTAATACTATGGACTTTGGGTCAGCGCTAAAAAGTGTCCGAACTAAAAGAGAGCTAAAACGCGAAAAAGATTTCTAATCGCGTTCAGTCTCATATTAGCTTACTGAGAGAAAACAATAATGATTTAAAACAACGACTGCATAGAGTTATTTTGTTGTTGTATTTGAATTTTTTAAATCCTTTATTTTAGATTTGAAAAGACGAAAAGAAGAAGAAACTATTATTTTTTATGTCGTGAATATTAATCAAAGAAGTTTTACCATAATGGTAAAATGGTACCCTTCCGTCCTTCCGTCCTTCGGGCCGTCCTTCATACTCGATTATTTTGATAACTATAAGAATTATCTACATGAAATTTGGAACAGTTATTTAAAACAGTGACCTATTTAGCATTTATTTTAGTAAGTATTTTTTTACTACGTCATTGTAGTAAAATATTGGTTGGTACTAGATTTATCCCAGCATATAGAGGTCACATATACATTTAAAATTTGCTTTGAATATAATATATTAGAGCTTAAAGATGCCAAAAAAAATTCAAAGCTACCTACTCCACACCATTTATGTTGTCCTATTTTCACGAGAAGCTGCCATGTCAAAAAAGGCTGCCATGGCAACCATCAGTCAAAGCTGATTACTTATAGCAAGCAATTAGAACGTTACAAATTAGACTGTATAACAATATTATAAGAAATATATTACAATGTTTCAGTTTGTTTATAAAAATACAAATACATTCTAGTATATATAAGATATCTCGGGACACTTTTGTCGTGAATTTTGCATTACACCCAAAGTCCATAGTACTATTAATATGTCAATGGTGGTTGATAATAATTAAAATATTATGCCTCTACGGTTATCATAGTTCTCACTAGAGTAATCTTACGTAGTCTTTGGTAATAAAATATATATTTGATAACTAGCTGTGCCCCGCGGTTTCCGTTCCCTGTGAATACAAATTAGCTACTCCTTACACCGGTCTTTAAGAAACAGGTTATAATATAAAAAATATATTTTTTACAAACGTATTAGTTTGAGTGATTTTAAACAAATATACATAGAATAGACCAGTGCAAAGAGCTTTAAAAATAATAAAAACTAAAAGAAAATCGGAGAAGGATAACCCATCGGAAAAAAGGAGAATATTTTAAAAATGAAAGGAAAAATAAATCTCGGGCGATCTGAGGTCGGGAAGGTGTAGGGAGTGAGGTTTAAGGGGTCGGAAGCGGTTTTTCTCGATCCAGCAAAACTAAAAGTCCTATGGAAAAGACTAGAATGTCAAAGTCGTAGGTAATAAAAAGATCTAAAACTTTTGTATTTACACTTTTTTCACATAACCTGGGTAACGAAAAAATTGGTTTTTTTTAATTTTTCACATAAATTTTGAGGTTAAATTACAGGGGGATGAAAATGCCCTGAAGGGCTACAAGAAAACTTGGAACGGCTGTGCCCTGATGCTCGACTTGGCGCGCGGCACTGCCGTGCCCCCTAATTTATTTATGCAACCCCAAACGGTTTTATTAGTAGTTTAAGTATTTAAGTAGGTGGGGTTAGTTTGACATAAAAATGATCTGGCGTAGCGGGTAGCCATTGTTATATATTATTGAGCGATCAGTAAAGATATAGATAGGATGAGCAATCAATTTTATTCTATTTGAATGCAAACTCTGTAGTTTGCTGTTAAATAGGATAAAATTGATGGCCCTGTGGCCAAGCCTCCCTCCTTCGTAGGAAAGGGGATATAGAGTGTAGACCCATCACGCTGCTACAATGCGGCTGGTTGATAATAGTACCCAGGATCGATGGTTTAAAGTGCTCTCTGCGGCAACTTCCGGGCTAAGAATTTAATGTCCTTTTTAAGAAGAAAGAAAATCTCAGTATAATTCCATTTACAGATTTTCCAGACTCCCTCGCTCATTTTATTCAAGTCTGTTAATAAGTTATTTACCGGTCCGACCGTTGTAAAACTGCTGTAACGTTGATATTTGATAATGTTCCTGTCTCTACTCCATACTGCTAGTAACATTTCAAAAAACACTGTACCTACTCAGTACCTACACACTACATGCTGACTCGTATCCGTGGACCCCACACAGACACGAGTCAGCACGGTCACTGGAACCTGCAAGCTGTGGCGGCAAAACACTGCAAATATAGTCCAGGATCTGCGGAACGTTTATACAAACGATTCATTACATAGAAGTAGTTTTGACGGTCTACGTAGCTCGCTGGTGTAGAGGTTTGCGCGGTGGATTTATAAGTCAAAGGTGCAGATTCCATCTCATTGGGTCGATTGAGATTTTCTATTTCCTCCAGGTCGGGCAGGAGAGGCCTCGGTAGTGGCTAGTTTTTTATTAGATTTATCGTAGGTACTGGTGCGATGTCGTATAGGAACCGAAACGGGTGTGGATTTCATCCTTATGACAAGTTAGTCTGCTTCCATCTTCGACTGCATTGTCACTTGGGAACCCTCAGGTCTGATCGCAGCCAAAAACTTTTAGCGAATAAAAAAAAAGCAGGTTTTACTTTGCGTTATTTAATTGTAAAGTCAAAGTCGTGAGCGACACTTTGCGATTGAGCATTGTAGAGTCAACATCTCCTGAGGTTTCAGTTTTGGAGTGAAACGTACGTGTAGGTTTTCTATTAGATCTGGATGACGTTGCCACTTGCATTTGTCGGTAATTGGCGATAATAGCAAAAAAACAAATATTAACTAACTTATACATTACAATCAGCCTAATAACGATCTCGAACTGGCTCAGGCCTTTTCCTTAGAGGAGAGATTAAGTACTTAGATTTACCACGGTGCTTTATGCGAGCTCGCGGGCGAATCATTTCAAATTGTTACGATAAAGACCAGCGACAGCTTAACGTGCTCTCCAAGACAAGGGAGTGTAACAAGTAACTTTGGGCTTAGACTTTACGGAAAAATTTTTAGAACAAAGAAAAATCCAGTATTATTCTATAGCCCGAACCAGAACCGGGAGCTGGTCTGAAGTCACATTATGTTAACCACTGGATCAATAAGGCGGTTTATCAGACAATTACTATCAAGCTAATTTTAGTCTCTCTGGGTGTCCGCACTGTTTATATTATCAGCATCATCATTATCAGCCTATTAACGGCCCACTACAGGGCCAGGCTTCCTCATTATAGAAGAGGGGATATGGAGCGTATACCCACCGCTGCTCCAATGCGGGTTGGCAGGCTTAGGGTGATAGAGTTTCATTTATAAACGATCACTATCAGATGTTGATGACAGCCGTCGGTTCCGGACCGACGGCTTAACGTGCTCTCTCTCTCTAAGGCACGGGGGTGTAACACCACACACTTTCCAACTCCAGGCGTGCAGAGAATTTCATAGAAGAATGAAAAACTCAGAATTATTCCGTGACCCGACCCAGGGTTCGAACTCAGAACTGTTTATATGTTCCCTTACAACTCCCAAACGCCTTGGCCAATCCCCGATATGGTGACATGTCCTTATAGGTAAAAGTGTGAGTGAGTGTCCTTAGCTACTTCCGCTTTACTTATTTTTATTACTTGCTAAGAAAAGGCACGCGTCACGGGGGGCAAAACACGGCGGGTTGATATTTAACTAAAGTATAACATTAATTTTGATATCCGGCGTAGCAGAAATGAAGGAGTGTGAACGGCTGGAAGCCGTTCTCCGACACGAGCTTATTATCATTGTGATAAAACGCTTATTTTCATTCAAAATTCAAATGCAAAATTCGTTTATTTCGAGTAGGAGTGGTATCGTTACCTCGAGCTATGTTCAGCCGTGAGCTTCTGGACGTGTAGATTAGGCGCTAGGTATATGTAGAACAAAAACTGGACACTGATTTATAAATTATATTTACAAGGAAACTAGTAACGAATAATATTATGTACAATTGTGTGAAGAGTTGCGTGGCGAATGCCGCTCCTGCGCCGCTCGTCCCCGCTCGGTCCGTCCGCCGCCTCCCGCGCGTCTCCTCCCGTGCGTAAGAGATGTGATGTAGGTACGAACAAGCTAACTCATCTAATTTTAAAATATTTTTTATATTTACTGATTGGCAGGATTTTTTGGGCTAACTTGTTATTGTTAGGATCAGGATGAATCCACACCCCTTCGGTTTCTACACGACATCATACAAGAACGCTAAATCGCTTGGCGGTACGTCTTTGTCGGTGTGGTGGTAACTAGCCACGGCCGAAGCCTCCACCAGCCAGACTTGGACCAATTCAGATAATAGTATTCGCCCCGCTGGAAATCGAACCCAGGAACTCCGTCTTTTAAATCCACTACGCATACCACTGCGCCTTGGACGCCGTCGTCCGTTTTGTCTGTCTGTCCGAAACCTGTCTGTCCATTTTTTTCGGCCACTATAAGAAACATACTGTTGAAACTTGGTAAATAGATGTATTCTGTGAACCGCATAAAGGTTTTTACACAAAAATTAAAAAAAGACGTGTGGCACTCGGAGACTGCCGCGGTAAAGCTATTGCATAGCATTTTTATCAACTTATGTTTACCTACCGACGTCATCGGGAGCGTGGCCTAGCGGTAAGGCGCTCTAAGTGCTCGTATTGCCAGAGAGACGCAGGTTCGAATCCTGTCGATTCCGCAATTTTTCTTTTTTTTTCAAGCGTGATATTCCAAAAAGTCATTAATTTAAAAAAAATGACTTTTTGAAATATCACGCTTGAAAAAAAAAATTGCGGAACCGACGGGATTGGAAACCGCGTCTCTCTGGAATTCCGGGCACTTAGAGCGCCTTACCGCTAGGCCACGTTCTCCGATGACGTCGTTGTCGAAATTGTGCTTTTGATATTATGTTTATGATACTCAGTGGTTGTTAGGTTTTTTCGTTACGGAATTTCTGTATTCGGTTTCCACGCTCAAGGCCCGCAATAAAAGCTATACATTAGCTTAAAAACAATAAAATTTGGGGTTCCCCATACTTAGAATTGAACCTCAACTGTGCATCCCATCAAGTTGAAACTATTTAGGACACAGTAGCTTCCTAGTAATAATCAATTGCGATAAAAATGTCCCCTGGCTCCTGGACTAATGACTACATTGTGAACAACGTATGTACTTGGTACCTGAAATCGTAATATAAATCTGTTATACATCCAAAGTTAGTTTGTCTGTCATTGTCATCTCTATTCCAGATTCAACCACTAAACCAATCTTGGCGAAATTTGGCGCAGAGATTGATTGCTGATAGATCATCATGAATATTTATTACCCGACTGCGTCAGAAGGAGGGTAATAAATGTTGAACTGTTTTCATACTTTTAGTGAATTTTCAATAGATAGTAAGTGTATCAATAAACTTTGAAGAGTTTCTTCGATTTTCCCAAGATACCATCATCAGATCCTAACATAATATCTACTAGAGGACGCCCGCGGTTTCACCCGCGTAGTTCTCGTTCCCGTGGGAATTTCGGTATAAAATGTAGCCTATGTGTTATTCTGATGTATAAGCTATATTGTGGTAAAGTTTCATTCAAATCCATTCAGTACTTTTTACGTGAAAGAGTAACAAACATCCATACATCCATACATCCATACATCCATACATCCATACAAACTTTCGCCTTTATAATAGTAATAGGATGGGACCATTTTGGAAGCGTGCCCTGTTTAAAAAAAAAAGAGTTATCAAAATTGGACTACCAATTTTGATAACTCTTCTGTAAAAGTCATGCGTGGTCGTACATAAAAAAATATACGTGTCAAATCAATAAAATTCGGATACATTGTAAGAACCAAAGCTGATAATAAACAGAATGTGCTAATCATACACGTGACGACCAAAGGTGTTAACACTTTTGTTAGCATAAATCACAAACAAATAGGTAGATTTTCATTACGAGGCTAGATTCACCTAAGCTATGAAATTTGTATCTGATAATAATAGAATAATCTTAAATCCACTCAGGAGTCGCGGTCTAAGGCTAGTTTCTAATAATATAGAGTACAGTACTTAGGTATGGACGTATCAAATGACGCGTGGGAGTGCTTTTGTTTCTTAGTATTAACTAATACTGTATGAAAGATGCTGACTGTCTGTTATTCCTACACTAACTCTGCAACAGTCACCTCCAGTCCTCCACTGTAGTCTGTAATCAGTCAGTTAGTTCTCGCATCCCGAACAAATAAATCAAGAAATAAGAAGTAGTTTTTGTGAGCATCTTTCTTGAAGATTTGATTGAATATCATCACGATTGGTAGCGCATAAACTGCTCTAACGCCTCGCATCTTTATCAACTTTGAAGATTTTTGATTAGTGAAACTTAACCAAAATGGACGTAAGTAAAATAATTAAATGAAGCATTTTTTTTTAGTTTTGTACATTTTTTATAATATTATTATAATTTCTGAGTCTAAGTTTAGGTTGATATTTTAAAAACCTGTATATTTTTCAGAAATAATTCGAAATCGATACTACGATTGATCTATGATTTAGAAAAACCTCCTTATCTTGGAGGTTTTGGAGGTAATTTTTAAACAAATATACGCAATACATTACGCAATTCAGAGACTAATGCTCAACTCGGATTTGAACCGCTGGCGCTCAGTTCATATCTGTATACTACTGCTTTGTAATATAATTAAAAATAATAGGAAAATAGGGGTGAATATTATGTTACAGGCGAAAAATATAACGCTATGAAAATATAAAGGTGACGCGCGTGCTTGTAGAACAAAATGATAACACGGCGCGAAGATTTCATTATTTCTGTTTTTATATTATTTATTTAATATAGTTTTAATCTATAAATCCAGAACTTTTATTCAAATTTGAATTTTTATTTCTTTTCAACTGCAGCAGTGTGACTTATCCTTAATTATCCACAATACAGAGCGTCCACGAGTTTTTGAAAAATAGGACTTTATTGGAAATCTTTTAAATCTTTACAACTTAAAAACTACTATTATGAATGTAACAATTTTCAAAATATACCTCTATTTTACTTATGAAATCTTAAATTCAGAATATTACAAGTTTTCAAAAAACAACCCTTTACATACAATAATTTCAAATAAGATTTGTTAATGTTTTGGAATGCTGAGTCCATTTATTATAAATTTTTTATTGCTTAGAGCAATAATGATTTTTTTCTTTACATATGTTTTAGGTTACCTTTGTTTTGTATAATTTAATTTATATTTAGTTTTTTGATTATTACTACTGTATATAAAGTCAACATATTACTGAATGCAAACGGTGTATTAACAGATAGGAGGTACTGTTGTAATTATGGGTTACAGTTGCTTTGACAGACAGTAGTACCATAGAGGCTGACATCACACCTATGTGAAGCAGTTATTGAGTTCAGGTACCGTATAGGAGAGCGTTATTAAACTAAATGGTATCTGGAACTCGATAATTGCTTTCATTGTAATCGCATCATTGAAGATTCGTCACTTCTTTCATCAGAGCAACGTCCATATTTTCTTTGTTTAGGCATTTATTTTACTAATTTTCGTATAATTGTTTTTCATAATTTGTTTTTGTTTACCATTAATATTTTCAGAGCATAAACTGAGTCTAAAGTGACAAACTGTTTGAGAGTCGTTTTTTGCACTTAGCATGTCTACTAGAATTATTAAATTCTCTAGTACATAGCTAAGTGTGAATAATTGCTCTCTACATCATCTCACATTTTGGATGACTGATTTTTTATTATGATTTATTTTAATTTTATTGGTACTATGTTTTGTTTGATTTAATTTTTATTTTGTTTTTCGTTATATTTATGTATTAGATAATAATCATCATCTAATACATAAATAAATTATAGATTAGATTTGGGTTGGCAGGCACTTGAAAGTACCAGAGAATGCAGTGACATTCATGTTAGAGACGTTTTTAACCGACTTCAAAAAAGGAGGTCATTAATATCAGCTGTCCCTCAAATTTATTACAGCCTGCGTCAGAAAGAGGGTAATGTTTTTAAATACTAACCTTTGCCCGCGACTCCGTATGTAATTAGTTACTACGACAACACAATTTTTCTAATCAACCACCCAAAAATACTTTTTAAGCTTCTAGCTTTAAAATTAACGATACTTTCATACAACATTTCATCCCCCATTTTAGCCCCTCACATTACCTTTTTCGCGAAAAAGTAGCCTGTCCTTTTTCAGCCTCTAGTGTGTACCAAATTTCATTTAAATCGGTTCAGTAGTTTAAGGCGTGAAAGCGAGACAAACAAAGTTACATTTATATTATTAGTTAGGACCTATGATAGCTGACTCTTAATAACTGCTTTCATTATAATCTCGTGTTTGATTCTGAGTTATTTAATGTTATTATTTAATTATTTTAAAATCTGAATTATATTTTTATTCTCTTAGACATGTTTTAGTTCTATTTTTTTTTATTATTATCAACTAATATGGGTGTGTTATATCTACTCAGTTATTAATTGATTCGGTGTCTTTCAGAGAGGGTCAACCTTTTGAACTTTCAAAAAGGAGGAAGTGCTCAATTTGACTGCGAGTTTTTTTTGTGTGACGCGATTACTTGGCAGAATTGATTTGGAAAACTTTCATTTTGTTTACTTCGGTGAATAGTCATCGAGTTGGATCTGATGGTGGAATAATCGGGGGAACTCTTCTCTTGTAATGACTCATTTCAACTTCATCGTCGATACCAAATGGAGTAAATACGAGTATGATAAATAATTTGAATTATTTTGTTACTTTAATTATTTTTAAACATGTCTATGAAGTATGTGCCATCCAAGCTTTGTACTTGAAATAAACCTTCGTTAACCTTGAAGTTTGTTTTTTTTTATATGAAGTACTAGCGGACGGGAAATTCAGTTATGTGATAGTTCTATGTCCTTACTCAGGCTCTTAACCTTCACTGGCCATTTGACATTTTAAGTATTGTTTAGTTTAGATAATAAGTAGTCTGAGGTGTTTTCTTCATTTGATAATGCAAATGGTATTCTAGTATATACGTAATGTAAATATGGCTGATTGTTTCACACATTTAAATGTACCACCTATACTTACTGTATACAACGATCTGGCGAATAAATTATTTGATTTGATGTGTTTCATTGATCTGTACCAAATTTCATTTAAATCACTTCAGCAGTTTAGGCGTGATTGAGTAACAAACAGACAGAGTTATTTTCGCATTTATTATATTAGTATAGATTTCACAACGTAAGAAACTATTAATAAGGTATGAGTCTCATAAATTCCTAGGTTCGAATCAGGATTCGAATCGAAGGTCGGGCCATGGTAAAATATTTTCTGCTAAAAATTCGTTGTAAAAGTACCGGTTGTCAAGTTAACAGTAAGCGATAGTTTAATCGACTAACAGTTAATATTATACATCGACTACCCCGTTGGTCTATTGGTTAACCTATCTGGCTTCGATCTCGTGATCGTCCTGGGTTCGAATCCTGGGTCGAGTCACGTAATAATTCCTAGTTTTTCATTCTTCTTTGATACTTAAGGACATTCCAAGCCCCGAGTCGGTAAGTTAGTGTTTTTCCACTCCCGTGCTTGTGAGAGCACATCAAGCCGTCGATCTTAGTTACTATCATCAACATCTGATAGTGATCGTTAATAAATGAAACATCATCACCCTAAACCCGCCCATCTGCATTGGAGCAACGTAGTGGATCTACGCTCCATATCCCCTCTCCTATAAGGAGGCAGGACTGGCCCTGTAGTAGGCTGTTAATAGGCTGATAATAATAATGATGATCAATCTTGACAGTCTCCATGGTATCAGATCACCTTAAAAGCCCGCATCAAGGCAACATGGGGTATCTCACCATCATCCTATTAACCTAATAACCGCCTAATACAGTGCCAGGCCTCCCCCCTACCAGTAGAAGGGATATAGAGCTCAAAACGAGAACGCTACTCCAGTGAGCGTTGGCGGGCTTGGGGTGCTAACGTTGGATTCTTGGGCGATCAGTATCAGATGTTGATGATAACAACTGGCCGACGGCTCCACATACTCTGCGCAGCAAGCCACCTAGCTCGACCGACTTCTCATCCTTAGAATATACTAAAAATTTCTTAGAGCTAGTACTGGATCTCGTTATGCAGAGTCACATAGACTGACGATTGGACCAACGAGGCTGGGGCGCAATGGAGGTTTGAGTATCCATTCCCGGCTGAGCCAATTAAAATTTTCTGAATCAGTCCGGTGGGAGATTTGCCCTGGCTGTACTACCCTAGATTGGTGACAGCGTAGAAGTTAAGTGTAAGATAGAGCAAGCGTGGCATGCCTTTATAAAACTTATTATATATACGTGTCAAATTGAGAACCTCCTCCGTTTTTTTCGTCGGTTAAAAATTAACGTATAGCCTACCTGGAGTACTGAAATGTTCTATGTACTAACGGTGCATCTTTTAGTGCGTTTTATTTTACACTGAGGCTTGTTCGAAGCCTCTCGATGTGAGACAGATTTTGATTGATGAGGCAGCGCGTGACTAGAATCTCAACAGTCGCAGTGGCGTGTTTTCATATGAAAACTAATTTTATCATTCACTACCGCCTCTATAACGCAGAGATATGCGCAGTGGATTTATAACACTGAGGTCCTGGGTTCGATTAAGATTTTCTGAATTGGTCAGGGTATGGCTGGTTGGACAGTGGTCGGCCCATTGATTTTTTTTCTACTATAAGTCTGCCCTTGACTACTATCTATACTGGTGTTAAATGAAGATGCAATCTAAGTTGGAAGTTGAATATGTACCTTTTTACATTTTGTGAAAAATTGTGTGTTATTTGAAATTACAAATACAAATTTGCACTTCTTTTTTTAAGCAACGGAGGAGGATCTCATTTCGATTTTGCGTATATTATTTTATTTACAACTTACAGAGAAGTTCGATTTTGATAATTATTTTTTATTAAAAAGGTGCTACTAAAGGTATATAACCAAAATGGTCCTACAGTCACCATGTTGGGGTCTGATTATGGATTCTAGAAAATTGAGGGAACTCTTCAAATTTTATATACACACTTGAAGAGATTTGAATATTTTTAGGGTACCTCGCATGACCATGCAACAATATAAAGACAATGAACTGAGCTGAGTTGATCTGATCACAGACTTTATAGATTATATGGTTAACGAAATTAAAGTAACTATATGACTCAATTCATTTTTTACTTTTTAGTGCGTTTTGAAGTCGGTTTTATTATTATTAACAATTTTCTGGTCAGATAGTTCAAAACCTATTTTTAAAATCTCAACTATACTAAAGCCAAACTCGATTGAGAATGCTTGTCAACAAACAAATTTAAAATGAAGGTACAAAATGCAACACATTTTATGCCTAATAAATTTAAAATTATGTTTTGTTATTTTAAAAAATCTTAGTTAAAAGATATTGTATATATTAATTAGTTTTAAGCTTACTAATCTAATTTATTATCATGAATTTGTCATTAACTAATTAATTAAAAAAAATAGGTGTAAAATGTCTAGTGATTTCTACCCTTATTTTTATTTTGTTTGTTGACAAGCATTCTCAATCGAGTTTAGCTTTAGTATAGGTACTTAATGTTCAGACCAATAATATCATTACAATTAATTCGCAAATCTCCTAGCAGGGCCCAGATATTGTCATTAAGGAAAGATTCACCGAGCACCCAAATTTTATTTACACGATTGAAGTCGATCAAAGATATTCGTTTTGATGCACGAAACGTATATCAATAACGTTACGCGCGTATGATGGGAGTAGGGTCACCATGTCACCAAACATAATAGCCGGATAGACGCAGTTTATCTGGGCATTTGCACTGACATTATTAAGGATTTTCTGACTCAGTATTATGAGGTACGACAAGAAAATTGTACATAAAATCAAGCTATTTTGATTATTTTACCATCAAACATATGAAATTCTTAATCGAATGCCAAATCAGTCAAGTCTTAGTTTGGCAGAACAAGACAGAAAAAGCGCAAGTGTCCGGCTTTATCCAGACGTCTGGTAACTTTAGTTGGAAGCGATCCACGTACAGGTACATTTTGAACAGCCTCCAGGCTACGACGAAACGTGTAGAAAGATATCTGGTGCGAATGATTTATTTACCTAGCCCCAATCGGAAATTGGTTGTATTAGAACATCGATTTGTTATCCCGCGGTCGGTTTCTCTTGTATAAGCCTCCTGTCGAATATCTAGAGAAAAAGCCTACTTTACATTAGTTACTCCAGTTAAATGCTTTATCCGATTTTATCTAGATACTGGCTTCGGGTTCGACCCGTTCCGATTAAGATTTTCTTGGTCTAAGTCTGGCTGGTGGGAGGCTTAAGCTGAGGCTAGTAGTCCTACCGATACCGCCAAATGATTAGGCGTTCCGGTAAGATGTCACGTAAAAAACGAAATGGGTGTGGACATCATCCTACTCCTACCAAGTTAGCCCGCTTCCATCTTAGATTGCATCATCACTTAACATTACATCAGTATATAACTTTTGGTATTTAAAAAAAAACATTTAATTCATATGCTTACGTTTACGTCATAACTAAACTTAAATCCTTATCAAAACAAATTATTTAATAATCACAAGGGTATTATAGAGATAAGATTTGACTGTTACAGTATGTTAATCAGTTACATAGTTTCGGAGATATTACAAAATTTCTAATAAGCACTGCACTGCTACTTGGCTGCTGCCAAGGTTTAAGTAGACCTCTTTCGTGCTATGTTATACGTACTGAATAGGAAGTTAACATTTTGGTACTGATATTCTTTGAGAATTCGATCTTTGTTCAATTTATTTGACATGGCAGACCACATTTATATAATATACGTAAAAATTTTTTCGTTTATTTAAACGGGCTAATTTCTAGAACTGTGTGTCAGATTATAAAATTATTTTTGTTTATTAAGAAAGCTATACTCAAAAGTGGAATAGACTATTTAATATCAAGCTATACACATCAGATTGCCATAAATATATATTGTTAATGTTAATGTACTGTAATATCGTACAATGTTTAACATTATCGTAAAAAATGTAGATCTTTAGTACACGAGACTGGACGGAGGATATTGCTTGACGGGAAACTATAAAATAATTAAATTGAGAGGGGTAGCGGGGAATGAGCACACATTCCATTTTCATTATATGAAAGTCTGTCTTTAAAATTAAAAGGGGACGAAGTCGCGGGCGACTGCTATCATACATAAATAAGCAAAATTCCTATTTCCCTCTGCCGAGTACCAACAGGCATCTGAACAATCTGCTTCAATCTAAACTTGAATAATTTCTGTAACGCTTGGACACGGACAGTTGGGCACAGTAGTGATTTATTTATCACATAGTTTCTATAATTGTCTCCACTAACATCGGTGAGTTTTGTTATTAAGTTCGCCGTCTTTGTCTTGAACGACGGCAAATGTACGGCGATCCTAAGAATTTTAGTAAGATTTTCCAGTAGTCTTGCGGTAAAGACCGGTGCCTGGTTTAGGTTAGAGAGACGCAGGTTTACATTCCGTCGGTTCCGCAATTATTAATATTATGTTTATTTTCAAATATAAGATTTTCCATTTTATATTTGTTTTAAATGGATAGAGTGGCCCGACCCTAATCATTAAAGTGGATAAAATCCATTGCATTCAATTCTCTAGTCTTCATCAGACTTACAGTGTTTGGATATTTCAAAAGAAAGAAAGGAAAAGAAGATAGAAAATTTTATTTAAAAACACAGAGTTAGAAAATATCAAACTAATTCAGTGTACGAAATATTGGAGTCCTCCTTCAGCATTACGCTGTCCTCTTGGTGACTCAAAGGGACAATATCCAGCCAGCAAGATAACTCCCAATCGAATTTAGTTCGCGACCACTTTAAGACCATTCGAGACTTTTAAGTCTTTTAGAGACGAAGTTAAAGGTAAGAAAACCTAACGTTAATAAAATTTACATCTGAAATTCGTTTGGGTCGTTTCCAAGCTCGCACAAGGAAGAGATTAGTGTAAACTGCGGCTCGCTCTGACCTCCATCAAATATTAATAAGCGTTGCCCAAATCTAGGAAAAGCCGAATACATTTTCTCAAGGTTCGCTCTCATGCGACCTGTTATATTTACCTAATATATTAAAAACTATTTTTTATAGATATACCTATTATACGTGTTAGATAAATGGTATAACATCCCGAAACGTACTGTTTTTTTCCAATCTGTTTATCACAATTCTGTGTATATAATAATTATTTTAATTTTAAACAATCCTTACTAAATTTTATAAAATATTATTTTACAAAATATTATGATGACTATGATACTGTATGCATTACTAATTTTTTAAGCGTCGAAAAAGAACGGAGGAGGTTTTCAATTCCACATGTATATTTTTTTTATGTATGACCACGCATAAATTTTTACAGAGTTTATTAGAAAGGACACACTTCCAAGATGGTCCCATTGTCATCATGTTAGGATCTGATGATGATATCCTGGAAAAATTGAAGGAACTCTTCAAATTTTATAGGCACACTTGCAGCGATTTCGGTTTTTGTGTAAGTATCGGTAGCTTTTTGGCTACTAGTGCCGTATAATATAATTTGTCAGTATAGTACAAGTACGTTACGTGGCGATAAATCACTAAAAAATAAGAAATAAAAATCAAAAAAAAATAGAACCGACTCAAAACGCACTAAAAAGTAAAAAAAAATTTAGTGCGTTTTGAGCCGGTTCTATATTTTGTTAAAAAAAAAATTGTAGACACCTATTCTTAGTTACTACTCTATGTCAAAACTCTAGCTAGGACTGCCACCTCAAAGTTTTAAGCAAATTCCTGAAGTCCTCATTTCTCCCTCAGGGTTCTGTCTAGGAAGCTCATTTATTTCTACGTATTTATTCACTCTCCTTAAGTCCTAAGGTTGACAGCTTGATAGCTTGATAGGATACATACGTAACACGTTGTATAAATCACCCATTTGTGATCTCAGAAACTAGTGTAACTATTTGGATATTATTTTCTTGTTTAGAGAAGATTAATGTGTATTAATGATCTATTTCAATATATTAATAATGTAATTCAGCAAGCATAGCCCATCTGATGGTAAGAGGACAACCGTCGCGTATAATAAACAGAGCAACACTTCAAGGAACACGTTCCACAATGCTATCCAGCATCCATCACCCTGAAACGAAGGTGTTGACCCTCATGTGCCAGTCATTGTACCGGTCACTATACCCTTTAGAGCGAAACATACCAATGCAGCTTGGCTGCAGAAATTAGACTAAATGTTTTTCCTTACAAAATGCAACCAAAATTATTTTCAGTCCAGATTAATTTATCTGAATGATTATCACTATACTTAAAAGATATTTTTATACGGCTAAAAGTAAGTTTTGTCCTCAGCCTCGAGCATGTCGAAACCGAGTCGATCAGCTGTGAAGAAACACGTTAAATTCCCTGATGAGAGCTGCATCGAAGAGGGGTTCGAGGCAACTGATGTTGAGGCGCCGCCGGCTGGTAAGTGCCACTATAATCGACCTAACGCTTGTGTTACGAAGCTAAATAAAACAACAACAACAACAACAAACACAGTCATCATTCTCAGGCTATTGACAGCCCACTACAAGGCCAGGTCATCCTTGTAGTATAGGAGATATGGAGCGTAGACCCACCACACTACTCCAATGGCGGGCTTAGGGTAATAATGTATAATTAACCAACGATCACTATCAGATCGACTATCAACTTACAATCCCAGCTTAGATTTTTCCTGAAAATTACTTTGAATATTATAAATTTATACTGCTATACTAAAGCCAAAATCAATTGAGAATGCTTGTCAACAAACAAATTAAAAATTAAGGTAGAGATCACTAGTCATTTTACACCTTATTTTTTTAGTTTACTTGTTAATGACAAATTCATGACAATAAATTAGATTAGTAAGCTTAAAACTAATTAATATATTCAATGTCTTTTAAATAAGATTTTTAAAATAACAAAACATAATTTTAAATTTATTAGGCATAAAATGAGTTGCATTTTCTACCTCCATTTTAAATTTGTTTGTTGACAAGCATTCTCAATCCAGTTTGGCTTTAGTATAGTATGAAAAAAATTTCTTTCTTTCTTTATTCGTTACAAGTTAGCCCTAGACTGCAATCTTACTTGATGCCAATTGACGATGCAATCTAAGATGGAAGGAGCTAACTTGTTAGTAGTATGAGAATCCATACATCCGAAAGGGTTCGGTTTCAACACGACATCGTACCGGAACGCTAACGAACAACCTGCACTGAATAAACTGTGGTTTTTTTTTTTTTAAATTTTGCCAGCCAAGTTTAAGGAACATTTATTTTACGTATTAAAGCAGTTTGTGGGTTCTAGGTAACGTCCTTAAAGTAAAAACCTTGGCTGGCACCGACTCCTAGATATGCTTAAGTAAATTAAAGCAACTAAATGACACAGTTATTTTTTACTTTTTAGTGCATTTTGAGTCGGTTCTATTTTTATTTAAAATTTTTTTGTTTAAAACTAAAAACTATATATGTGTGTTAATTAGAATTAAGCTATATCAAGATAGGAATGTGCAGTGCTCAGAAAAGCGGACGAGAGCTTACGAGCAGCCAGCTGTTAATATTAAGATTGTACAATAAAGTATAAATCATTGATTTATACTTTATTTATTAACACGAATCATACATCAAACGCTATATCCCGATAACGTCATACGCTAAATCGACAGAGTCAACAGTCGATGAAATATCTCGCCATGTCTCGACTTCGTGACATAATTGGATTGACTCAAGCGCCATTACGTTTGCCACACGGTTGTTATACCTAAATTATTTTCACCTGCCATCTCTAACATGTACACATTTGAAGCTTCGATTGATGTTCGGTTGAGGGAAGTCATTCTGAGAAATTTAGGATTCGATTCTCAGCCTTTAGAATATATTGTAGGGGAGAAAAAAAGGAAATGATAACGAATGAACTGATTATGCTGCGATTTTTTGTTATTCATATTGTTATTGTTGGTTATTCCAGGTTGTCCTTACGATAGATACGATGAAGGTTCGATAAGCCAAACTAATAACGTCGGTGTTTGTTATTGCGTACTATATATAGTGTTACTAATTTTTGTTATTAGTGTTACTAGTACTAACTTGTACCTACTAACTAAATAACTTAATTTGTAAAAAATTCTTAATATTTTTGTCGCACAATGACATTAATAACAGCAAAATTAGTTTTTAAAATTATAACATTAATAACAGCAAAATTAGTTTTTAAATTAGTTTTTAAAATTAGTTTTTAAAATTTTTATAAAGAAAACATCTTATTTTTCATCAAATAATATATTTAGCAACAAGTAAACGCCTGCCACTTCACCCATAACACACATACATAACAACATAATTGAAGTGAAACTTCTTTATCGGGGTTGGAAAAAAATTTAGTGTAACATTTTTTCGTTACGCGTCACATTTTTCCGTTACGCGCCATCTTTGACTTATGGAAGTGACGTGATAAATATATATATATATATATATATATATATATATATATATACATATATGTTATATTGAAGTGATCAGCAAAATCAAAGGGTTTATTTTAATTCTAATTCCAGTGAATTTTTAAAAAAAGTAAGTAATTATTAATTATATTTCGTATTTCAGTTACCATAAGCCATTAATAACACAAATATATAATAACGACATCAATGATAGTAATAATTCTATTACAATTAATGAAATTCAATAATAATCTTTGTCGTAATAAGCTAAAATGTAATAATTGTAGAATTTGTATTTATGTCTATGATAATAATCATTAAGAAGTAGAATTTGTATTTATGTCTATGATAATAATCATTAAGAAGTAGAATTTGTATTTATGTCTATGATAATAATCATCAATAATAGCCATTTATTAAACTTTATCTAATTTAACTTTATTTAACCAATTTCTGTAAAGTTGCATGTAGTAAATTGAAAAATAACGTCATAAAAAAGTTTCACTTCTTACGAGTGTACGCTAGTACACGCACACATTTTTTTTTTAAGAAAAGCTATTGCAAGCTATCGTTTAAAGATAGAGATATGCCATAGCTAACTCTTTGTGGTCCTAATAAAGAAAACAACTCTTCTATACTTTGTATTGTTTATCTCAAAGCGTTGAGTTTTCAATTAAATCTCCCAGATGGCGCGACTCTTCCAACAATTATCGTTACATTGGAGGTAAATTACGATAAGCTATAACAAATTGTACACAAAAACCTTCTAATAGATTACCTACTCCATGTTTTAGTATAAGCTGCATTAAAATCCGTTCAGCAGTTTTTGAGTGTATCGACAACACACAGACAGACAGTCGCGGCGAAGAGCTTTGTTTTGCAATAGAAATGTAGATTTATTTATGATAGTGATATTGTCATCGTAATTAATAAAAATATAAAAAGAAATGAAGAAACTTTGAAGCAATCTATTCAAAAAGAATAATCCCGGTGTAGAAACGTTCCAAGTGTACTAAGATTACTTTCAGGCTTCAGTTATATTCTATTGTCACAAACAATAAATGGCCTCATTTATTGTGACGTCACGCCGTTTAATGGCTTCTCAAAGTTTGCGCTCACGCGATACTATCTCACTTTAATTGATGACCCAACTTTGCTGATTACAACTTATAATGTACCCATATTATATACCTACCAACGGACGCACGCGACTTTGTCCGTTGAATAGTACCTATAGACTATTTAATGAACTCCCGTTTGAGTATCAGCACATTGAGGTATACGTCAATAGATTAGTGAGTCATTAACGGATGCCCAATATATACAGACTATGTGAATACCTCGTCGATCGAGTGATTAGTCTATGTAGCTTTCTAGTATAAAACTTCTGGGATTCTTGCAATATGCTAAGCTTTTCTTTCTTTCAAAGCTGTTCTAATTGCCGAGTACAGAATGTAGTAAGCTTTGGAACAGCACGCAGTGTGGAGCTGTACCTCATTCTAGGCTTCTGACCGCCAATAGTTTGAACGCACTAAAGCTCTGCAGGCGGTAAAGCGCATTTTTCCTGTGGTATCACCCGCGTAGTTCCCATGGCCATGAAAATATTTGACGAACTCCATGGCACAATTGATCCATGAGATAAAAGTTCTAGGTTCGATTCCCGGCTGTGCCGATTAAAATTTTCTAAATATATCCATGTCTGGATGGTGGGAGGCCTCGACCAGATCTAGTAACTATTGTACCGGCAAAGATGTACCGCCAAGCGATTTAGCGTTTCGGTACGATGTCACGCAAATACCGAAAGGAGTGTGGATTTAAATTCTACTCCTAACAAGTTACCCCGCTTCCACCTTAGATAGCATCATCACTTAACATTAGGTGTGATAGCAGTTAAGGACAAACTTATGAGGTTTAAGATCTTTATTTTGTCAAAAGAATTACAACAAATTCGCTTATATAAGAAAATCTATATTAATTAATCTTTGTAAACTATTTACGAGTGTACAAAACAAACTAGGCTTACATAATACTTATAATAAAATATTTAATTGTTAAAGTACCCGGAAGTGTTGCAGCAATTATAATTACTAACTAACGGTAGGGTAAAGTACACAATACGGCAATTAGCACTTGCTTCCCATTCGTATCGATTTTAGATGCAAATAACGGTTTTAAGTTAATTGTCATGAATGTTACTAGGGTGCAAACGGTAGGCTTTTGGCTTCGTATATAGTGTTAGCTTTTTAAAATGTTACAATTTGTTGCCATAGACTATACGATATTGTCTATGGTAACGTAAGCTTATGTCTGTCGACCGTGAGTTGATTTCAAAGGTCTTGATTCCAGGCCGTAAAATAAAATCAAATAATAGTCGAGTAGTGTATTTTATTGTTCTTTTGATTGTTAAGTACACTGTATGCATATTTTAGTGTAATATTAATTATTGTAATTGAGTGGTTTGAATTGTATTTGAGCATGTGTCGAGTTTTTCTGACCGCGTCTTTTCTCGTCACGGACTCAATTTCCGACGCGGTGGTAGTTTACAAAAGAATAAACAATTTTGAAGACAGCGGAATATTATTTCAACGCTCAAGTTTAAAAATAGTCTAAAGATAACCTAAATAGCTGTCAATGATGTCATCATTACCAGACTTTTAACGGCCCATGACAGGGTCAAGCCTCCCTGCTTGTGGGATAGGGTATATGGAGCGTAGACGCACCACGCTGCTCCCATCCAGGTTGGCGGGCTTAAGGTGATAATGTTTCATTTATTAACAATCACTATAACAAACTATTGAAATATTTTTAACAACTCAACCTCGATGGGCTTCAAATCAGGAAAAACAGAATTTCACACTAATAATTATTCAGAATCATCATCAGCAAAAACAGAATTCACCCTAATTATTATTCAGACTCATCATCAGCAAAAACAGAATTTCACACTAATTATTATTCAGAATCATCATCGGCAAAAACAGAATTTCACACTAATTATTATTCAGAATCATCATCGGCAAAAACAGAATTTCACACTAATAATTATTCAGAATCATCATCGGCAAAAACAGAATTTCACACTAATAATTATTCAGAATCATCATCGGCAAAAACAGAATTTCACACTAATTATTATTCAGAATCATCATCGGCAAAAACAGAATTTCACACTAATAATTATTCAGAATCATCATCGGCAAAAACAGAATTTCACACTAATAATTATTCAGAATCATCATCGGCAAAAACAGAATTTCACACTAATAATTATTCAGAATCATCATCGGCAAAAACAGAATTTCACACTAATAATTATTCAGAATCATCATCAGCAAAAACAAAATTTCACACTAATTATTATTCAGAATCATCATTAGCAGTCGATGGACGTCCACAGGTAGACATAAACCTTTTTAGGGACTTCTAAACACTATGATCCTGAGCCATCTGTGGTCAGAGATTCCCTGTAACACGTTTGACGACATCAGTCCACCTAGAGAGAGTCGACCAACATTGCGCACACTGGGCCCGCGACATCTATCAGCTGGTCGAACCACTATCATCATCATTATCACGTGGTGCCATCCTCAAAACGAAGTTTGGCGGTCATTATGCGAAAAGCTTTTCTATTTTGTACAACTCTCTTTAGTTGCGGGTAATTGAGTCCGGTCCACTCTCTTATGTCGTCCAACCATTTCCGCCTTTGACGACCAAGTGCTCTCTTGCCCTGTATCTTTCCTTCCAAAATTAACCTTGGAAAGGAAAACTGAGCTCCTCTATGAAGGTGTCCAAAGAAACTTAGCTTTCTCTGAGTGATAGTGGACATGAGTTTCCTCTTTTCATTCATCCTTTCTAGTACCCTGTTATTAGGTGTGAAGGTATTTTGTTATTTAAAAAAAAAATTAAAAGATATTAAATATAATAATTAGTTTTAAGCTTACTAATCTAATTTATTGTCATGAATTCGTCATTAACTAGTTAATTTAAAAAAATAGATGTAATAGACTAGTGATTTCTACCTTCATTTTTAATTTGTTTGTTGACAAGCATACTCAATCGAGTTTGGTTTTAGTATAGTTATTATACGCTAGTCTAAGCATACTTGTATACGACTACCTATTCAAATAATATTGCACGCCCTAGAAAGAGACTACATCAAAGAAAGATTCATGGAAGAAAATACGTAATCCTTAATCCTTCCAACCTCCGCAGTATCCCACATCTGAATAATATCACACAATTGTATGAAAACATTATTTTGTTGCGTATTTTTAACCGACGACAAACGCAGGAGGTTCTCAATTCGACACGTACATTTTTTTTATGTACGACCACGCATAATTTTTTACAGAGTTGTCTGATTTTGATAATTCTTTATTTTGATTTTGATAATTTTTTTTATTAGAAAGGGCACCCTTCCAAGGTGGTCCCATTGTCATCATGTTAGAATCTGATGATGATATCCTGGGAAAATTGAAGAAACTCTTCAAATTTTATAGGCACACTTGCAGCGATTTCGGTTTTAGTGTAAGTATCGGTAGCTTTTTGGCTACAAGTGCCATATAATGTACAACGACAGTATAGTACGTGGCGTAACGTGGCGATAAATCACTAAAAAGTAAGAAATAAAAATTTGTAACAAAAAATAGAACCTACTCAAAACGCACTAGAAAGTAAAAAATAACTGTGTCATTTAGTTGCTTTAATTTACTTAAGCATATCTAGGAGTCGGTGCCAAGGTTTCTACTTTAAGAACATTACCTAGAACCCACAAACTGCTTTACTACGTTAAATAAATGTTACTTAAACTTACTGGCACCGTCCTTATAGATATGCTTAAGTAAATTAAAGCAACTAAATGAAACAGTTATTTTTTACTTTTTAGTGCGTTTTGAGTCGGTTCTATTTTTTGTTATGTACGGACTCAATCATGTGGTACCTACAAACTCTTCTAACAATGGACAGTTTGTACATACAGACAGTTTTTCTATTATTACAGGGTTTATCTTTGGATTTATAGTCACCGTGGGTATAAAATTATAAATGATCAATTAAGGCGGATTTTATTATAAATTTCTATTTTCCTCTAATATGAAATAAGACACGAGTTAACTAATAACATTTATTTATTTCTCACAGAAAATTTGTTACAAGGTTTTTTGGCAATTTACCCCTCTGTTTCTACGTTTGACTACGATGTTCTAGTGGTTGACGATCTAAATAAAAAATAAAAAAAGTTGAGAGGTATCAAGGCACACCTGAATGGAACGAAGTTCCTTTCGATTAATTAGTGAAGGAATTGTAATAAAATTTTATTTTTTTTAAGTAATAATAATATTTGTTGTTGTACATCGAAACACCAGAGGGCGCCACGAGAGCGCGAGACAGCATACAGCGCGGGCGCCCCCCGCCGCTCACGCGCACACACATCAAAGGCGGCGGCAAGATCCTTTGATCAAAAAGTGTCGTGACAACTTTTCGTAAGAATTTTTTCCGTCTAGCCCTCTTTCACAACGCGATTTTAGAGTCGAGTCGCGTATTCGCGGGGGGAGACACAGACGCGTACCACACACGCGTTTGTTGTTGTACACCGAAACACCAGACGGCGCCACGAGAGCGCGAGACAGCATACAGCGCGGGCGCCCTCCGCTGCTCACGCGCACACACATCAAAGGCGGCGGCAAGATCCTTTGATCAAAAAGTGTCGTGACAACTTTTCGTAAGAATTTTTTCCGTCTAGCCCCCTTTCACAACGCGCGATAAGGAACTTCGTTCCAATATTACTATTAAAAAATTATATTATTTTTTTATTGCAGCAATTTTTTTGTACCTATGTAGAAAACTTA
Source organism: Mycalesis mineus (assembly GCA_034621355.1). Lineage (NCBI taxonomy): Eukaryota > Metazoa > Arthropoda > Insecta > Lepidoptera > Nymphalidae > Mycalesis > Mycalesis mineus. The sequence goes on along the minus strand of CM067908.1, from coordinate 23,904,337 downwards.
ATATTAGCGCATCGCATAAATTCAAAACTGGTCAAGTACCCATACTTGGTCATACCCTAATAGACGACGAATAGAGACAGCATAGACGCATTTGTGTCTGTAATGTGAAGGAGCGCCAGCAGACTCAAATTGTATATTTTTGAAGGTATAATTACAAGGAAAGGGATATGTGATATCGAAATTCATTTGCCTCAAAATCTTTGCTTGCTAAATACTTGCTCAAATTATTATTCATGACAAGAGCTTAGCCAGGATTCTATGCATGAGGTAATTAAAGAGACTCCTAGGCTATCACTAAGGTTTGTGTGCACCAAGATTTCGGTTATCATAACCAACGGTTAACATAAGCTAAACGTAAAATTTACTGTTTACGACAACCCGTACACCGGTTAAGGACGTAAGCTCGGTTAAGATAACCGCCCAGTTTACGTCCTTACCGGCGTACGGGTTTATTATAAATAGTAAATTTATAGTAAAGTTATGTTAACCGTTGGTTATAATAACCGAACTCTAGGTGCACACAAGCCTAAGTACATATTATAAGACAAAGTCCCCTGACGCGTCTGTCTATCGCTCGCTCGCCATCAACTCCCAGACTACTGAAAGAATTTTCTTTACATTAAGGCCTGTGTGCACCAAGATTTCGGTTATCATAACCAACAGTTAACATAAGCTAAACGTAAAATTTACTGTTCACGACAACCCGTACGCCGGTTAAGGACGTAAACCGGGCGGTTATCTTAACCGAGCTTACGTTCTTAACTGGCGTACGGGTTGTCGTGAACAGTAAATTTATAGTAAAGTTATGTTAACCGTTGGTTATGATAACCGAAATCTTGGTGCACACAGGCCTAAGGAATGAAACATTATCACCCCAAAGCAAGCGTCTGTATACTCTCCATATGCCCTCTCGCATAAGGTGTAGGCTGACTTCTGCAGTGGGCCGTTCGTTTAGGTCCATCGACCATCGACATAAGAAAATCAGCGTTGGTAATATAATTAAACTAAATAAAAAAAGACGTGTGGCACTCGGAGACTGCCGCTGTAAAGCTATTGCATAGCATTTTTTATCAACTTATGTTTACCTACCGACGTCATCGGGACTGTGGCCTAGCGGTAAGGCGCTCTAAGTGCCCGGATTGCCAGAGAGACGCGGGTTCGAATCCCGTCGGTTCCGCAATTTTTTTTTTAAGCGCGATATTGCAAAAAGTCATTAATTTAAAAAAAAATGCTTGAAAAAAAAAATTCGGAACCAATAGGATTTGAACCCGTGTCTCTCTGGCAATCCGGGCACTAAGAGCGCCTTACCGCTAAGCCACGTTCCCCGATGACGTCGTTGCCGAAATTGTGCTTTTGATATTATGTTTTTGACACTCAGGGGGTGTTAGGTTTTTTCGTTACGGAATTTCTGTATTCGGTCTCCACGCTCAAGGCCAGCGATAAAAGCTATACAATAGCTTAAAAACATTCATTAACATTTTTTTATAATATCCTGATCTGCCCTGCAGGCCATTTCGTGCTATGAGTTAATATTTTGGGTCAACTTTGACAATGTAGGCATTCTGTTGTCGGTCCAAAGTTATAATAGTTCTAATCCCTGAATTGTAACAGCGTAGGTCTAATTGCGAAATCTCGCTGTAAGCTTCAAAGTCCTTATAGCATATATTCGATAAACTTAGCTTTAAGAGATTAGATATATTCACTAAATTAGACGTCGCCACTGTAGCATAATTTACGCTTTAGCTAGACAAATAATACCTACTTAGTGTTGGCTTTTAATTTTATTTGAACAATGGTATTTATACTGCCCCGTTGTTCTAGGAGTTAGCCTATAGGGATTCCGATCATGAGGTCCTGTGGAGGGGTGGGTCGGATTTTTAAGAAATGTTCAGTAACACTGAACTCTTCTTCCCAACTCCGGGCTTACAAAACATTGTAAGCCCGGAGTTGGGAAGTAGGTATAACACGTCTGTAACTTGGAGAGTACGTTAAATCTCAGTTATCAATATCTAACAGAATTAATTAATACTCTAAGTCAGCCAACACGCATTGGAGCAGCGTGGTGGGATTGAGCTCCATGTCTCTAGGAGACCGTTATAACACGATGATGATGACTAATGCACGCTACAGAAACAGTCTTTCTGAACTAGTGATATAAACAAATATTTTGTATTACAGGTTCCCCGGTCATTAGCTCGTTGTGGATGGAGCTGGAGTCGGAGACGCAGGTCCCGGAACGCTGACGGCGTCGCAGCGAGCAGTACTACCGGCCGGTGTCGCGCGCCCGCATAGAGCGGCGCAAGATGTCCGCCGCCGGGGTACCGCCCGCTAGCCAGACCAAAGACACCTATCTGTAAGCTGGTCTGGACAATCTGGCCGCAACCGTACTGTGAGCAAACATACCGCAAACTATTTTAGATTAAGGCTCAACTCACATTGGCACAGAGCCTCACGTGATTCTCCTTTTCTTATTAATGTAAAAAGTTGTGATAGGACGGAAACACAAACCTGCTTTGTCGCTAAAATTGGCAGTGGCGTTAGCGACGATATTAGGCTGTATAATGGATGTAGCCAGTAGCTTCTTTGTTGTATATTTAATACAGAGTAATGTCTTCTTAGTAAAAAATGCAATAAGTTTCTTGCGACGATAGATGTGTCGTCGCATCTATACATACATACATAACATCACGCCTTGGTCCCATAGGGGTAGGCAGAGACCACATCCCTCCATTTGCCACGGTCCTTACATACCTCCTTAGTTTCTTCCACTCTCATTAATCCTTTCATACAAGTTCGTCGGTTTAGGGTACTCTTGACCTGGCCATTATTTAAAATGTCCTAAATTTGGTCTAGGAACATTCGCCTAGGCCTTCCCCTTCCATCATTTCCATTCATCCTCGCCTTGTAAATCTCTTTTGTTAATCTTTTTTCATCCATTCTCTCTACAAATCAAACCATCTAAGCATCCCTTTCTCAATTTTAGTCACTACATGTTCTTTTACACCACACTTTTCTCTCATCATAATATTTTTAACTCTGTCACACAGTTTTAAACCACACATACTCCTCAATGCTCTAAACAGTAAAAATCACGAGGAACTGGTACTATACGACAACAAAACGCTGTTTTTCGCAAGGCCGCAAGGCTGCAACGCAACGCATACTGTCGATTTTAGCGTCGCGGCGTCGCAATGCGGTTGTGTGTTTCGGCCCTTATACTTTCGAATCCCACGTGTGAGGTGAGCTTTACAATTATTCTACGTTAACAATACTTCCTATACAATTCGCTTCCATATATTTGTAAGCAAATTGTCCTGGAATTATATTATAAGTATTGTAAAATATGGTTTCTTATTTAAAAGTGAAATATTTATCTATAAGATATCTTGCTAACATTGTGTATGTAAATAAAGTATCTATCGCATCTCCTTTATTTTATGGGACATTTTATAGGTAACTGAGCCTTCGCATATTCTGAGTCTTACTATTTATTAAGCAAAAGGACTATATTCCCCCACTCTTTCTGCAAATACATTTTCATCGTAGGAATTCTCCAATGACATCATTATTGTCTTATTGGACAGTTGAATTGAATGATAACGTCACTAGCTGAACGCTTGAGCCGATCGTTCCTATCCATCGCTTGTTCCGCGCTCTCGCGTGCGTGCTCGGCTCAGGCGGAACGTGACAATGTGTTATGCTTTTTTATGCGTGCAGCCAGTGTGATGTTGAAACGTAAAAATTTACGATTACTGTAAAAAGTGAAAAAAAATACGGTAGTTGATTTGAATTTATAATTGTGTCTCAGAAACACACATACCTAGCTACAATTAAAATTTTCGGGGCTACATGTTTCACCAAGTAAAATGTTTCAATAAAATGTTTGCGTGTTATAATCATAATTATTGTGTTTAAAAATACGTGTGATTAGAAGTAACAAAAATAATATGTATAATATTGAACAAAACTGTCAAAAGACCAAACCTAAGGAACTTGAATAAATAGTTATAAGCGGGTTTTCTCTCGAATTTAACTGTCAGTTGTTCTAATAACAATAAATCGCCATCTGCCACCGGTCTGACATATATTTTCCAAATAAAATATGTTAAAATAGCTCGAGAATTTTAGGGGCTCTATTACAAATGCATTGACATGCGGATTGACAAAAAGGACATCACGTCTCATTTTTGTCAATCTGAGTACAGTACAAACTGCGCACTACTTAGATCTGAAACATCGTCGTCGTCGTCAGCAACCTCGCCAACATCTGCGTGGGATGTGACGCCCCTTCCAGATCGAAAAACACGCCAGCGTCTCCACACAGCGCCAACCTACATTAAATTTGGACGATGGCACAGAACCACCTGCTAGCTTGGCGCAACAGAAGTCAAAAACCGCATGCGCTCCATACATGAATAAGTGTCATACGTGCTATGGGGTGACAGAGGGGGAACTAACGCTGTGTTGCCTTGAACTTGCCTCATTAATAGTTTACACACACAAACGCATTTGGCCTGTCTACATACAACTACATGCAAAGCCAAACGGATTTCCCGAAATAGATTGAGTAGGTATATTAAGGTAGTTGTCCACCTGACCGCTAAGATGCGGAGTCAGACTCCTGCGGCTGAATTCTGAATTAATTAAGCCATTTTAAATGTTAACTTCATAATTTATAGATCGGCCGCATATTGTAAGAAAAATTCAGTTTGACGTCCGCCTCTGATGGGCGCCGGATGCAAACGATCGGATGGCAGATATTTTACGATCTGATATTTTTACCTGTGAATAATAACACTAATGAAAGTAATTGAACGTCGACCATTTTGTTTTTTTTTGTTACTTTATTTAAGACCAGATATGCTGCTACGCAGTCGCGAACTAAATTCTGACTCGCCAGAAGAAAGTTTCTGATAGGTATGCGCCGTGGTATCTATCGATGGGCATCAGAATTTTTCTGACAGAAAAATTCTCACAATATGCGGTTGATCTAAATGTTTGGCATTTTATTCTTACTTACAGTATTTTTATTTGTACTTATACTAAATTGCGTGTTTTGATTATTAATTATAATTGTCTAGGTTGTTAATAACATTAGTAAATATACGACATTAATTTGATAATTTGTAATGTTTAACATTTTATTACTAATTAAACTATTTTTTGTATGTATAACACATACAAAAATATATTTTGTTATTTTGATTATTGTCTAAGTAACTATAACCAGAGTACCAAAAATGTAGTAAAATATTATTATAAGTGAAACTGCATAGCAGTTATAATTGTTAAGTATATATAATATATAAATATAACTTTAAGGTATTTTTTTATAAGATTTAATAAGAATGAAGCGATTATTTTGTCTCTTTATTTGTTCAAACAAAACCAATATGTGGTTTGGGCCAAGTTCTTGTTAATAATATTAATATCTTAGCCAGATTCATGCTGCATGCGACTATTCTCAGTGGGATGTTCATCAATGAGTACCTACTGTTTTTTTTTTTTATCGACTACAAGTTGGCACTTGACTGCTATCACACCTGATGTTAAGTGATGATGCAGTCTATAAGATGGAAGCGGGCTAACTTGTTAGGAGTGGGACGAAAATCCACACCCCTTTCGGTTTCTACACGACATCGTACCGGAACGCTAAATTGCTTGGCGATACGTCTTTGTCGGTAGGGTGGTAACTAGCCTCGGCGAAAGCCTCCCACCAGCCAGACCAAGACAAATTCAGAAAAATCTCAATCTGCCCCGCCGGGAATCGAACACAGGACCCCTGTCTTGTAAATCCACCGCGCATACCGCTGCGCCACGAAGGTCGTCAAATAATCAAATAATCAATTAATCAAAAAATATCTGGCGTAAATGGCAAAAGGGTAAATGTGCCTGCCACTAGCTCCTCGCGCTGCTCAACGCTATGCCCCTTGCACTGCCACCATGTTGCCCTCTCTGGTTTTTGCCCGCCACGCGTGGTTAACTCCGTTCTTCTCATATGCCAGTTTATTCATTCGCGAACAATGGGTATGACGGAGAGCATGTCATGTCCTTGCCCCGCTACTGTGCATGCCTCGTCGAGTGTGTGGCAGGCCCATAACACTAACGCCCTTATTAACAATGTAAACGAGTATGATTAGTGTATAATACTTATTTAGGAATCATCATAATAATGTTTACCTTCTATTACTGTTACACGTAGCTCTTTGTACAATTTGTAGTCGTACCCTACAAGCTCTTACCCCATATAAAACATTCGGCCCAAGCTTTCCAACAACCACCTTATTTTTCTTGTCTTCCTTTCAATTCCAAGATTTAATGAGTGCATCGCAAAAATTAAGATGTCATTAGTGCACCGCGTGACTTTGTATCGGGTTGTTATTCAATATGATTAATTAGAGTCTACCTTTATTCGTGACTAATGACCATGGTATATCAGGCCACGGTTATATAAACTTCTATACTAATATTATAAAGAGATAAAGTTTGTATGTTTGTAAGTTTGTAGGTTTGTAAATAAAGTTCTGTCGGGGCTAATCTTCGGAACTACTGATCCGATTTTAAAAAGTCTTTTACCAGTAGAATGCTACGTTATCGGTGAGTGTCATAGGTTATAGTTTATATTTGTATTGTATATATTACCCGAGTTATCGCAGTTTTTGTCGCGCGAGTCGGAGTGAAATTTATTAAATAGGCTTTATGCGCGTGCGCTGTTTTAGCAATTGAAAGTATTGTACTTTATGCATCTTAAAAAGTTCTACAAAAAATTTATCTTTTTTATTTTATTTATCTATCTTTTATATTTTGGTAGATATATAACTTTTAGTGTTTTAAAAAATCATTTAATTCATATGCTTACGTTTACGTCATTATTTATACTCACTTAACTCCTTATCAAAATAAATTATTTAACAATCACAAACAAATGTTAATTAGTTATATAGTTTCGGAGATATTACAAAATTTCTATAAAGCGCGACTCTGTAATAAATCATTTAATTCATATGCTTCATTTTACGTCATTGTTTATACAACTAAACTTAAATCTTTATCAAAATAAATTATTTAATAATTACAAGGATATTATAGAGGTAAGATTTGCCTTTTAGAGCATGTTAATTAGTTATATAGTTTCGGAGATATTACAAAACTTCTAAAAAAACGACATTGCCGCTATATTGTCCAAATTACGTTGACCTCCTTCGTGTTATGTTATACGTACTAAATAGGGGTCAACATTTTGGTACTGATGTTCTTTGAGAATTCGATCTTTGATCTTTTCTTTCAATATGTTTGGCATAGCAGACCATATTTATATAATATACGAAAAATTTTGTTCGTTTGTTTAAACGGGCTAATCTCTAGATTTGCGTGTTGGACTTTAAATTATTTTGTTTATTATTAAAGTTAGACTCAAAAGTGAAATAGACTATTTAATACAAGCTATACACATCAGCTTGCCATAAATATATATTCTTAATGTTAATGTACTGTAATATCGTACAATGTTTAACGAAAATATAGGTTTTTAGTACACGGGACGGGACGGAGGATATTGCTTCACGGGAAACTATAAAAAAATTAAATTGAGAGGGGTAGCGGGAACAGAGCACACTTTGTATGAAAGTCTGTCTTTAAAAAATATACAATACAAATATAAAATATAGCCTATAACACTCACCGATAACGTAGCATTCTACTTGTGAAAGAATTTTTAAAATCGGATCAGTAGTTCCGAAGATTAGCCCCGACAGCACTTTATTTATAAACTTACAAACTTACAAACATACAAACTTTACCTCTTTATAATATTAGTATAGATAACTCTCATGTATGTTAAGTAAAAAAAAAAGTAATTGTTCGTATATCAATTTTCATACACGCTTTCAACCCCTTTTTGACCCTTTAAGGGTTCAATTTCAAAAACTTTATAGAAACACTTTATATTTCATATTCATTCCATAGACTTAATTTTAAATATTTACTATTTTACACCCGTTTATGTTTATTTTCTCGATAAAAAGCAACCTATGTTATGTTTTATGGTCCTATACTATTTAACACTATATCAAAATTCATCCAAATCGGTCCAGTGTTTTAGCAGTCAAACAAACGGCTGACAGTCCTACTTTCGTATATGGATTGCATTTTAGATCGGCATAGTATGTGTAATTATAAAAATTGTTTTGTAAATTTGTTATGAATCTATACAACTGTCCTACCTCTACTATGTAGATTAGGTATGAAAGCATGTACCGTACTTACTGAGTATTTAAGCCAGGGTGCGAATATGTTAGCCTCCGAGATTAGTGGGTATTAACTATGTCAAACTATAGTAGGGTGGCTCTACCTATTAACGGACCAGAGAAAAGATTTAATCGAATAAATTCGTCCACATACACTTAAAAAAAAAGAAATGTTACAATTTGTAATTTACAATTTATATTTCATTTTGTGAAATAATAATAATAGAATAAAACAAATTATTGATTCAGCCAACTGCTTACTATGCTTAAGCCAAACTCGATTGAGAATGCTTGTCAACAAACTAATTTAAAATGAAGGTAGAAAATGCAACACATTTTACGTGTAATAATTTTAAAATTGTTTTGTTTTTTTTTTATAAAATCTTATTTAAAATATATTGAATATATTAATTAGTTTTAAGCTTACTAATCTAATTTATTGTCATGAATTCGTCATTAACAAGTTAACTAAAAAATTAGGTGTAAAATGACTAGTGATTTCTATCTCCATTTTTAATTCGTTTGTTGACAAGCATTCTCAATCGAGTTTGGCTTTAGTATAGATACAAAGTATTACCTAAACGACCTAATTTATTTGAAGTCAACGCTAGAAATGTAGTTTTCAGTCAATCTTCTGTTATACTTAACAGCAGAAGGGCGTCCTCTGCTGGACATAGGCCTGTTTAGGGACTTCCAACCATAACGATCCTAAGCCTCCTGTCGCCAGCGACTACCTGCGACACGTTTGATGTCATCAATCCACCTAGTAGTAGTGGGGTTGACCAACACTACGCATTCAGTGAGGGGTCGCCATTCCAACACCTTGGGCCCCCAACGTCCAACATCAGTTCTGCGACTCGCTGAGCTGAGATATCGATTACTTTGGTTCTGATGCGGACTTCCTCATTTCTGATTCGATCACGTAGTCTGCGATTTTCTTGCTTTTGATTGGCTGGATGCGGTTTTCATAAAACTATTTCTTTTCATTCAGTAGAAGGTTCAGATATTTTCACTTCAAAAAATTACTGTGAATGAACTGAAACTAAATGTTCTGACTTCAAAAATGGTACTCAGTTTAACCTGTATGATTGTATATTTATCCGCGAAAGCCTTTATATAATTTAAAGAAAGATTTTAGTAAATAAATCGAAGGCTTCCTGCTGTATATTGCTTCTCACTTGCTCACAGAACTCCTCAATATTCATAAGTACGGTACTTGCTGTTCAATATATCTATTATATTTTATGGGTGAAGGGGAAAATTAAATACCAATTAATTTTCGTTATCGACAGTTCGGGCATACGGGTATAGGTAATAGGTTAGAGGTTAAGATTTTATGGTGATGGTAACGTAAAGAACTGAATATTACTTTTACGATTTTACTAAAAGTTTTAAGAGCTACAGTTATTTAGATAAAAAGGTATGTAACATAATAAATAAACCTAACATTGAAAAACAAATACCACTATTAGGTCTCCCGTACACATACACAATAATATGCTATCGCTAAAATAGGGTAAGGTTGCCTGTAGTCGTACCTAAGGAAGGTAGTAATGTAACATTCGCCGTAGCACTTGAGGCATCTTTACCTTATTATAAGCACAATATGATTGAATGTGTGCAGCTAGCCTAGTTACCCTAATTCTGTATGTGGCAGTAGATGTTCTGCACAACAATTGTTATTCATTTTATATTTGAAGCTCGCGCTTGACCACGATCATATCGTAATGCATAGACGTAGCCTAAGATGGTGCCTGGTAACTTAAAAAAAAAGCCTTTTTTTGTTTCAAAAATACCCGAGATGTAAAAGTCAGAATAATCAGTTCCCGGAAGAGCATTCCAGCCCCAAAGTTTATTTGTTCTCCATCAGGATAGGAATCAATCAAGTATTTCACTTGCCTTGACTCAAGGCCTCATACCACATACAATATGCCTGTAATTATTTGTAATCAGCTTTCAATGCTTAGCACAAACATACTAACAGTACCTAAATAGATTAGATTTAAATACCTTTTTAAAATGCCTAGATTACTGAGCGTCCCAAACCCAGATTTCAAATTTATATACCATGACCCAACAATGCGCGAAATTGAGTGGAAATGTTAAGTGACATTTCAGTATTCGGGAGTAAGTTACAGAAAACTCTTTATGTGTTAAATTATGATCGCTAAATATTTGTGTGACATTACATTCGTGAATAAGTATAGTTCGTTTGGGTTAAGAATGCAGTTTGTCAACCTTGTTCGCCAGCCTAACCCCGACCCCTTACCAATCAACTCGCGCGTTGCGTTTGAAGCTATGTCTTCAACTGGTCACTGTGACCAGTAGTGTAAAGATTTGATTAGTTAGGGAAATGGGTTGGCCGGAGCTGTTAGGCCAGCGCTCACTGTATTCTTAAAGCGAACGAACTGCAGGTACAGAATCAGGGTAGAAGATGGTTAAATATTGAAATTAATACTTCCTGTTTGTTTAAATTTGTTATCTTAAGATCCAATTATTTTTTATGTAAGTAGTAGATGTTAAACGAAGTTATTAAATATAACTATGTTAAATTGGGGTCACCATAGAGCGCGGTTTACTGCACTTAATCAATCTCTCTCATAAGATGCCTTCCTTAAAAAAATCTGTGAAAGACAAAGTTTAGTGAGTAAGCAAACTGGAAGATTTGTCGCCGCGTTTCGTCGCACGTCGCAGATGTGTCGCTTGTGACTAGACGCAACGACTTAGCGACAGTTGTGTATGTATAGGAGTCTAGTTACGACCGAGCGACTTCCTAATCTATTGCGCAAATCAACAAATAGTTAAATGTGTGGTGCTTGACACTCAGTCGTCACTGACCATTTTTATTTTGTTGTTCATACAAAAAGTTGAGTTCGATTGTAAAGTTTCGACTTGTGTTGTTTTAACATAAAGTTAAGTTGATTTGGCGTGTGTCATGAGTATGTGAACAGTGGCAGTACCGCTCGATGAACAGTGAGCCCGATTCTGTGAGTTATACAAATTATGAAAAAGACAATTTTAATGAATGTTATAAATGTGAATTTTCTTGTGTCTACACCTTTGTAACAACTTGTTTAGATATGAATAAAGTTTAAACGAAACGTATTGTTTTAGTTACAAACGAAACTAGCTTGTAGATCCCTTATAACAATTTGCACATGATCCTAAGTTTTAAGCTAAATCGAAGTGCTAAATGTTAAAATCCACAATAACACACATACGGCTAGTGATGTGGGTGGGGTGGGAGCGAGAGAGGAGAAGCCTGTCTACCGCTGCCGTAAGCATTAAAGAAAAGGAAGTCAGATGGACTGAATTCAAGCGAAAATTGGTAATTAATTTTAATTTACTTACTTACGTATTTTTAATACGATATTGAAAAAACTCAGAGTACTGTAATTGAGTGTAGACCTTACCTTATCCAGTCACTAATGCAAAACAATTCAACAAGTAATAAGACACAAATTATTTCCTTGTCCAGTGATCATTCTTTAAATTGCCCTAAGTTCATTAATCACTTTACCAATTATATACTTTGGCGGTTGCTTATTGTCTATAGAAACTGAAGTAAGTAGATGGCGTAAAAAAAGATTAGTATGACACTTTGATGTATCTACACGGTTAGATATAAAATTTTTTAACAAAAAATAGAACCGACTCAAAGCGCACTAAAAAGTAAAAAATAACTGTGTCATTTAGTTGCTTTAATTTACTTAAGCATATCTATGAAGTCGGTGCCAGCAATTTTAAGGAACATTTATTTTACGTAGTAAAGAAGTTTGTGGGTTCTAGGTTACGTCCTTGAAAGTAGAAACCTTGGCTGGCACCGACTCCTAGATATGCTTAAGTAAATTAAAGCAACTAAATGACAGTTATTTTTTACTTTTTAGTGCGCTTTGAGTCGGTTCTATTTTTTGTTAAAAAATTTTATTTCTTACTTTTTTGTGATTTATCGCCACGTAACGTACTCGTGCTATACTGTCATAGTATATTATACGGCACTAGTAGCCAAAAAGCTACTGATACCGAGACAAAAACCGAAATCGCTGTAAGCGTGCCTCCAAAATTTGAAGAGTTCCTTCAATTTCCCCAGGATATCGTTATCAGATCCTAACATGCGGACAATGGGACCACCTTGGATGTATGCCCTTTCTAATAAAAAAAGAATTATCAAAATCGGACAACACTGTAAAAAGTTATGCGTGGTCATACATATAAAAAAAAAAAAAAAAATATACGTGTCGAATTGAGAACCTCCTCCGTTTTTTTTCGTCGGTTAAAAAGGGTAGTCATTTATCAACTTTTTAATTGGATGTAAAAACTTCTACAAGATGCGTAAATCAAAAAGAGTAACTAGCATTTTATTCTATGAGTGGTCGTTAAGTCGGGTGCATCCCAGTAGTACCCCCTAATTTTAGTTCTATAGAACTGTTGATACACCGTATCAGTGCTTAGTGTCCCACTAGTTCTATATAGAACTAATGGGACAAAATTAAAGAAATGTCGATATCAACATCTTGTTTGTACGTTACATATAAAATATCTATAGTTTTTATAAGTATAATATGGGATCTCTTTTGATTGCAATAATAAATGTCCACTTAAATTTAAGAGTATCTATAAACATACTACATCAAATACAGCTTTGCTTAAATTGCACAAAATGTCTTTAAAATGGTATTGAGGTTTTTAATATAATTTTTTTCTAAACTGAATAGTTTGCGCGAAAGATACTTCCAAAGTGGTAAAATGTGTGTCCCCCTGTAACTTCTAAAATAAGAGAATATTTTTTTAGACACAACCACTACTTGGTTTTAACAACTTGGCTTTTGTCGCAGGGGAATTTTTTTGTTAAAAACAAAATGAATAAGCAATCAAAATAATATAAAGTTTATAACTTATACAGTATAAGTAAAGTCAAGAGCAAAAACTATACTACAGTTCTATATAGAATTATTGGGATATAATTTGACACCCTGGAAAATATCCCAACAGTTCTATAGAACTACGGTATGGGGTACTACTGGGATGCACCCGTTAAGTCGTTTTCATCGTCAATACCATCCCAGAAACAACGAAATTAGATCGCAACAGACAGTCATAACAACTGGAATCACGTTCCTGTTAAGGTAAACGTCCCAATAGTCGTCAGTTTCTGAACTTCGCTACCTTTGCAGGCTTGCCAGATTACTACTAGTCATAGTAGAGAAAAACTAATTACATGACAAGAGAGCAAATTTAATTAATTTTTTAGAAATATAATTTTGGTATTAATTAGTTAATATAATGTAACTAAATATTTAAAAAAATTTCAAAATGAGCGATTTGTACCAGTATCCGCCAGGATTGTCCTAATTATCGTCAAAATGTCCCAGAACTCGTCAATTTTGAAAAAGAATTTGAACTTTATTTACTTAGACATAAAGTTCATTTTATTAATTATTTTTTTTAGTTCAATATATATGATATGATTGTTTTGATACTCCAGCTTTGAAAATCTGTAGTCATAATGGGGGAATAGTATGCAGTCGATCTGGTGGTACTTGTTAATGGTAAATTTCCGAGCACCGTGTCTTGCCAATCGATCGAACTATAACCAAATCCTACAGAGATTTTGCAATGTGACGTACTAGTTATGGGAAGAGACAAAATCAAACATAATATGATTGACTGTCAGTTGTTATGTTTCATCGAGTTCGATGCTAATTTGTTTGTGAAGCATTTGTTATAGGCAACATTATTTGGTCTCGTTCCCATTCCATTCCCAAAGTCAGTAAACTAAAATCAGCGACCGACTCGAACCTAAACGTGAACATGTGTGACCAAGCGTGGAACACGGCATGTAACAAAAAGATCCAAATGCAGGACACTTGAACAAAACTTTTAACTCTGCCTCCAAATCCTACAAAAGTACTATTGCCAGGTGCAAGTTCATCAACGAATTGGTCAGAGGTTGCTTAAAATGCCACCTGGATCTCGTGCTTTTTGGTATCTTTCCAAAGCCATTCAAGGCAACTTCTGCCGTTCTTCTTTTCCATCACTCTGCAAATTAGACGATACACTGGCCTATTCTGCTAAAGAGAAAGCAGAAATTCTTGGTACTCTCTTTGATAATAATTCTACGCTTGATGATCGGGGAAATACACCGCCTACCATCCCGCGGTGTAATAGCTCTTTGCGTGACATACTTTTCACCCAGCGTGAAGTGCACAAAGCGCTTTTGTCCCTAGACATCAACAAGGCAAGTGGGTGGGTATCCCAGCGGTTGTGTTGAGAACTTGTGCGCCAGAGCAGACTCCAGTCCTGACACGTCTGTTTCAACTATCCTACTCCTCCAGTACTGTTTCGACTACTTAGAAGACTGCCTTGGTACACTTAGTACCCAAAAAAGGCGATAAGTCAATTCCACCCAACTATAAGCCTATTTCTATAAACTCCCTGCATTCCAAAGTGATGGAACAAATTATCAACTTCTTGGATACCTAGAAGAATGTCAACTCCTCAGCGATTCTCAATATGGCTTTCGCCATGGCCGATCATCTGGCGACCTCCTAGTTTACCTCACTCACCGTTGGGCACAAGCTTTAGAGAGTAAAGGAGAAGCTCGCGCGGCGAGCTTAGATATTGCGAAGAAGTTTGATCGAGTATGGCATAAGGCACTTCTGCCCAAACTAACTTCTTATGGACCCCCGGAGAAGCTATGCGATTGGATCGCCAACTTTCTAAATGAACGGAGCATTAAATTCGTAGTCGACGGTTTGTGCTCCCTTCCCAAATCAATTAACACTGGTGTTCCACAAGGTTCAGTGTTGTCGCCCACGTTATTCATACTGCACATAAATGACATGATTTCCAGCAACAACATGCGTTGCTATACGAATGATAGCACGGGCGACGTCCTTTACAATGATCGCGTACAGCTTTCTCTTAAACAGCTTGAGGAGTGTAGGTCCAGACTTGTGTCTGAAATTGAGACTTCCCTGAATCATCGTTACTTTCAGCCTCAACATAGGCTCTTGCCTATGGTGGATGGTCGGAAAACGGTTGTCTTTAGCCCCAGAAAAGACGGAGGCAGTAGTGTTCAGCGGCAGACGGAAACTGGACCCAATAAGATTTATTGATAAGGATGCCACAATCACTCCAAAGGATCACATAAAATACCTGGGATTGTGGCTAGACAAAAACCTGAACTTTAAAAAACATATAGAAGAGGTAGCAAACAAGGCGCAGAACGTGACGGCGGCGCTGTATCGCTTAATGCCGACTAAAGGTGGGCCCAGAGCAAGCAAAAGAAGGGTGTTGGCATCGGTGGCCCACTCTGTTGTCCTTTACGGGGCGCCAATTTTCAACAGTGCCATGAGAGTTGGGCTATATAGAAAAAAATTGGAAACAGTACAGCGACGCTTAGCTATTGGTATCTAAGCAGCTTGGTGGAGCATACCGTACAATATCCACGGATGCTATGCTCGTAATAGCAGGACTTATCCCTATAGACAAAATGGTAAAAGAACGTGCCCAATTGTTCGCAAATAAGGAATTAAAGTTACTCACGTTGCGGCTGGAATCACTCGTGGAATGGGAAAGGGAATGGTTGGAAGGAGGAAAAGGAGCTTGGACCAGGGAACTGATAAAGGACCTCAAACTATGGATCAATAGAAAACACGGAGAGGTGGATCGGTGGCTTACACAGGCGTTGAGCGGTCACGGGGTGTTCAATACTTACCTCTTTGCAATCGGGAAAGCTCCGACTGATAAATGCTACTCCTGCGGAGAAGAGGACACCCCGAGACATGCTATTTTCGAGTGTCTGGCTTGCGCGGATCTAAGACTCGTGGCACAAGGAGCGAACAGCGACGTAAAGGCCCACAATCTGATAACGCGTATGCTTAGCAGCGAAGAAGATTGGCTAACATATGCCCAAATGTTAAGGGGCATAATGAAAAGAAGAGAAAAATTGGAGAAATGCGAGAAAAAAAAAGAGAGAAAATACGTAAGCGGGTGGGCATGAAGTAATCAATTGCGGTCCCGTGCCAACCTCGGAGTCCAGAGGGGGTCGTTTTAGTCTGTGCAAGTCGGACATACCCTAAAAAAAAAATAGGCTCTTGCCGTATAAAGCCCAAGTACGTCCGCACATGGAGTACTGCTCACATCTATGGGCTGGAGCACCTTAATACCAACTTCTTCCACTTGATCGCATTCAAAGGCGGGCAGTTCGCTTTGTTGACAATTCCAAACTCACCAGCAAGTTGGAGACCTTGGAACACCGTAGGGACGTTAGCTCTCTATGTGTGTTCTGTCGTCTTTATTATGGCGAGTGCTCTGAGGATCTGTTCGAACTTATACTACCCTCTGTCTTCTCTCAGCAGAACTTGCGGCGTAGAAACCAGTTTTACCTACACCATCTGAATGGCTGGCTATCTACAACCTCTAGATTTTCTAGATCATTTCTGCCGCGCATATGCAGACTCTGGAACCAACTTCCTACTGCGGAATTTTCTGACAATTATATCATAGGTGTATTTAAGGGGCAATCCAATCAATCAATTCCTCAAAGGCTGGCAACGCATTACCAGTACCTCTAGTGTTGCAAATGTACATAGGCGGTGGTAATCACTCATCAGGTGACCCGCAGATGAGCTGGTTTGCCCGCTTTAATAGCGATGAAAAAATACATATCTAATGATATGTTTAAACAAAGCTGCATAACGAGCTAGTAAAGCTAATATTTATATATAACACGTTAACGTAAAATCATATTTAACTTCAATTTTGACTTATGTTAAAAATGAAGACATTGTAACTATCAAGCGGATATATTATCATCTTAACATTTAAAGCTAAGTTAAAGACTTAACACTACCAGGCCGTGCCTAATGCAACATTCACCCTTATCCCCACGCAATAAAGCTGAAACTAGAAACGGTGTCAGATTTACGTTCATTTGCTGTGTATGTCCCAGTGGTCGTCAAAATTTTGACGAGTTCTGGTTCAAGTTGGGACTTCAAAGTACGAGTAGATGTCACACGCCCAAAATAAAAATAAAAAGAAATATAACATGGTTTTTTTAATTATTTCGGTAGAAAATTAAATTGACTCTTCTATAAAATAATTGGATATATCAAAAGTTCACAACAAATGTTACAAAAGTTACATCGTATACAAGCATGGCGAGCTGCGATTCAGTGCCTAAACTTGTAAAAAAATACAAATATTCAAAAACGCAAACTTTCGTTTATTGTTTCTCAAACACCAATAAAGTGCTGATTAAAATTTTGCATACAAATTATCGTGTATAATACCACAAATATGTTAGCATAAATAAATTTTACTTAGTTATTATAAGAAATAAATAACAGGCCTTTTTCTATATTATGACGGCTATTGGGACACTGTCGACTTTACCAGCGTTTACCTTATATAAATCCAGAAGTACCACAGATCCCAAAACTACTGACCGCTTTCCTACAAGCTATAAGCTTACATCCATTCTTATATCAAAAATAACAATGCAAATAATATTTTGGCCCCAACTCAAAATGGATGTAAGGCGTTCTCGTGGACGCTGCTATTTGCCAGCAGGTTCGGCGAGACAGAAAACATCTCACGGCCGATTAGATTTATTACAAGAAGGCCTATGATTCAGTGCCTCATTCATGGCTCATCTCAGAAAATCATGCGGTTGTACAAGGCCGATTAAAATCCTATGCTCTTTTCTTGAATTAAAAATTAAGCAGTGGACGACAGTCCTTCATCAATAAGAAGCTCATTAGATTTCTGAATTGACTGAATACCGATAGGGTTTTGCCTAGTTCTTAATCTGCTCAGTACTTTGCTGATGGATTCAGGGCTAGGCTTTCGCCTTCGCAGGAGTGGTGAGCTCATTTCTCACTTGCTTCATATGGATAAACTCAAACTGTATGCATGGCATTCTAAAGTAGATTCAAACTGAACTTGATTTCTTGGACTGCAGGGTCTGGAAACGTAATTCCGGATGCACCATCCATGTTCATCTATGCTGAGGTTGTACTTCCCACGCAAGGGTGGAGGACGTGGATTGTTGAACGCCAAATACTTCACTAGCGCCATCTAGTTAGCGTTGGACATTAGTTTGTTGTTTGTGATTTATTTATTATTTTATTTGATGGAAAATCGTAGTCAAAACTCATTTGAGCTAAATTACAACACAAAAAATGACGAAATAGTTCATTATTAATGTTTATTTTATTACTTATCAGGAGCTCCTTGAAACCGCCATCTAGCGGAGCTGCGCAAATTTAATTGCGAATTCCACAACATAACATAAGTAGGTAAGGTAGGTAGATAACATAAATTCTTAAATGACCTGTTTTTAACCGACGAAAAAAAACGGAGGAGGTTCTCAATTCGACGCGTATATTTTTTTTTTTTTTTGTTATGTATGACCACGCATAACTTTTTACAGAGATGTCCGATTTTGATAATTCTTTTTTTATTAGAAAGGGCATAGGTACTTTCTTTCAAGGTGGTCCCATTGTCATCATGTTAGGATCTGATGAGGATATACTGGGGAAATTGAAGGAACTCTTCAAATTTTGGAGGCACGCTTACAGCGATTTCGATTTTTGTCTCGGTATCGGTAGCTTTTTGGCTACTAGTGCCATATAATATACTATGACAGTATAGTACGAGTACGTTACGTGGCGATAAATCACTAAAAAGTAAGAATTAAAATTTTTTAAATAAAAATAGAACCGACTCAAAACGCACTAAAAACTCCTAGATATGCTTAAGTAAATTAAAGCAACTAAATGACACAGTTATTTTTTACTTTTTAGTGCGTTTTGAGTCGGTTCTATTTTTATTTAAAATTTTTTGTTACTTTTTAGTGCGGTTTGACTCGGTTCTATTTTTATTTTAAAAAAATTATATGCCATGTGAGTGTGTCGAGCGCTTCCCTCGACTTTGCACTGAACTAAATGGAGATTTAGTCACAAATGTTTCCGTCACTTTTTAAACAACTTCCAAAAAAAGGAGTTTTTCAATTTGACCGTATATATTTTTTTATATATCTTTGCGAATAGGTAAGTGCTTCGTTTATAAACTGATTTTAATGATTCCTTTTTGTTGGAAAGGAGATAGACGCGGCGCTGAGGCGGTGTTGGCTGCTCGCCAGGCAGGTATCACCGGCTTGTAATCCTTACGGGATAGGGGATATGGATTTAGCCACACAACACTGCTGCAGTACGAGTTAACCAGCTTCGAGGACAGTGTCAAGCACTTAGACCAATAACCCAGACCTACAGCATAGGGCCGACTAGTTAAACAAGGAAAATCTTACACTGATATAAAAACACGCACGCATGCACACACGCTCACGCACGCACACACACACGCACTCACACACACACACACACACACACACTCACACACGCACGCACGCACACCTACACACACACACATACACACAGACACACACACACACACACACACACACACACACGCACACACACACACACGCACGCACGCACGCACGCACACACATAATATAAATATATATAATATGATACAAAATCTGTCCTCTATCTAGGACAGATTTTTTCAGAATGAAAACCACATAGGATGCAGAAGTAGGCTCAAAAAGCACTTACATCAAAAAAAATTCTTTTTAAACTTTTTGTCCATCTGTTTGTTCCAGCTAAACTATGAAACAGCTAGGCTAGCTAAGTCTCGTCCTGAGTGATGGCAATTTTAAGCAGTTAGCCTTTCATTGCAATCACACCTTCTGGTAAGTGATGATGCAATCTTCATCAAATTTCAATTTAGTATTATAGACGTATATAGTAATCAAAGGATGCAATCTAACATGTAAATGAGCTACCTTGTTAGGAATAGGATTATTCTACACACCCCTCTCGATTTCTGCACGTTATGGTATTGGAAGGCTTAATCGCTTATCGCTATGTGTCTTCCGGTAGAATGATAACTAGCCTTAGCATAATGGATTATGAAAATAACAATCGACACGAGTACTCCGACTTATGTAGCTTACACGTAAATGGCTGCCACCCGTCGCGCTAAGTCTCTTTGTTACGTGGCAAAAAAACCAACAGCAGACGCAAGGAAAGACTTGAAATGCCACGAAAATTCAAATACACTCACATAATACCTCTGCGAGTCTGCGCCACGTAAACCATCAGAAAAAAATTCCAGTCAAGAAAAAAATTATTAAAAATCCATAGTTCCTGATCTTGCTCTTTATTCATTTGAGTATGCGCAAAAGGGCTAGAACCCACTAAGAAAAGAGTAAATGTTATTGTCAATATTTTTAGCAGTCTGTATATTTGTCAATACGTCGGTGGGTCGGTGGTTTGGTCGCTGTCATTGTTTCTTTTTCTTTTTCTCTGTGGAGTCTGTGAGTCTGTGACATTTGCTAACTAAATCTGTTCCGAATCCGAACGGAATTATTTTGCGTGTATTCTCGATTCTCGTTCTATTTTTTTTACTGTGTAGTATATAGAATATTATTTAATTAAATAATTAGCATGGCCAATATAGCAGCGAAACGCATCAAACGAGAATTCAAGGAGGTGATGAACAGTGAAGAGGTGAGGTTGTAAAAGATTTATACCCATGCAAGTTGGTGGTACGTACTTGCCTACAAAGGTCTTGCATTTTTGTGTAATGCAAAATATATTTACGTACTTCCAAGTCGCAAGGGCATATTTGAAGGCGATTCGTTTAATTGAATATTGTTAGGTATTTTACGATCACAAAAGAATGCCTGCGTCATTCAGTGGGTTCAACATTTTTTTGTTCTTGCCTTCGATTTGATAATTTTAATTTTATGTTCCTATATCCTCTTATTTAGTACGCTTACCTAATAATGATAGTAATGTCAAATTGTATTTTTGTCAATATTTTGTTACCTTTTATCTATTCAATATTCATACACATTTACATTTAGAAATAATTATTACATAAATATATTTCTTTTTGCAAAATATAATTATATAAGCGCAAGCAATCGCTTTTATTAGTTTAAAATTGATTTGTTTTAAAAATTGTACACTTGTCTAGGGACATGCCAAATGTGGTCTGTTGAAACAAGATTATAATAAAATATTAAGTAATTAAAAATTTGTAGAAGTGTGGTTATGCCCAAGAAATTTTATATTCCTACCAGCTCTATTTAAATTGTCTGATATATTTTTTGCATGTAATAAGGTCATCTGATAGAAATTCAAACACCTGTGCATCATGCATTCTGCATGGAGGAAAAATTAATAATTTATATGTTTACAAAAACTGCACACATTCTTTTTTTTTTCAATGTGACATATATACATGTCTTGATATCTTGATCTTTAAAAAAATATAGAACAAAATGCTGCAAAGTATAAAAGAAATAGAAATAATAAGCTTGTATTAAAATTGCCATAAATTACCCATTAAGAAAAGCATATTACACAGTAGATGAATTTTTGATACTATGATGCTGTCTCCTAAACCAATTGCTGTGCCCCTAACAGGGTTGCAATTTGACATACAATTATTTTTATTTTTTCTACATATAATAACTAGACATATATGTATACTTTGGAATACAAAGAAATCAACAAATGATATGTACCTTTTATAAACTGCAATACTTGAAACCTTTAGTATGCCACACTATTAATTTAACCTTTGATTCCAAAGCATTGTCCTTGAATTAAAAGATCTCTAAAGTCCAAAGTATAAATATTAACACAAATCACCATTTAGAATTGTCATTTTAAAATATAATTATATAATCAGCTGTAACTACTTATACTCGCTTATTTTAGTACAAATTAGGAAAGGAAAGGCTCTGTAAAAGACAGGCTCATAATAATTGACATTGCATCTCATTCATGTTTAAGTTGTTTTTAGTTAGGACTCTGCAGATGTTTTGACTAAAAAAATAAATATAAACAAGGTGACCTGTAAAAGGTTATATTGCGAAAAAGGACAAGTATTAACTCTGTCCTTATAAGCATAAGCAATAATGCTATCAGTTTTTGACACTTATTATTGGCATGACTTGCTGATAGATAAGATGAATATCTTAGCATTCCATAGATTTACAGCATGGGTGCCGGGTCACTGTGCAGAGAGAAAACACAGAACAGTGTCCGAAACTTGCGGCACAGATATAGGCTTAAGGGTGATCGGACAACGCTCGCCTTCTTTGTTCAAATTATTCTCCCTGCCCAACTAAATCTGATAGGCGCCTGCTAGTGCAGCTTTGAACACTCATTCTAGGATAGAGTCAAGTTTTTCTAGACTGGAGTAGCTTCTGAGTCCTAAATTTTGTCAATAAGTATATTCTTTTCTGTTTGGATTTCTGTTTATCCATAATTTTTTGTTGTTGTTTGTTTTATCTGCCACAGGTAGTTTTCATGTTGTTACTGTTATTGTATGAGTTTGTTGATTTTCATTCATGTGGAGTCACAGCTCTATAGACAACTTTTGACATGTTAGGGTTGAAATTTTCTTTCCTAATTGTAGCTGTAAATAATTTTCACTTTGTGTTGATTGAATCAGACAATATAGGAACTAAACAAAATAGAAATTTTAAAAACAATCCAGGATTAACTACAAGCAGTAAACACTGATTATACATAAACATACATCATTCTATTTTTTGGAAGTTAAAACAGTTGGCTAGAAAATTGAATCCCATTTGGTCAAAATCATGAGCATTTACCATTTGTTAAGATTTCTCCAAAAATTAAATTTTTGTATCCCTCAAATCTTTCATTTGTTTTCTGTGGTTTGTTGCGAGAGTTATTTTCATGATGATCCTCATTAAGATCGCTTATTTTGTTATACCCAGTTTCAATTGTCTAGTATATATTTCTTTTTTTATCGACTACAAGTTGGCCCTTGACTGCTATCACACCTGATGTTAAGTGATGATGCAGTCTAAGATGGAAGCAGGCTAACATGTTAGGAGTAGGACAAAAATCCACACCCCTTTCGGTTTCTACACGACATCGTACCGGAACGCTAAATCGCTTGGCGGTACGTCTTTGTCGGTAGGGTGGTAACTAGCCACGGCGAAAGCCTCCCACCAGCCAGACCAAGACAAATTAATAAAAATCTCAATCTGCCCCGCCGGGAATTGAACCCAGGACCTCCATCTTATAAATCCACCGCGCATACCACTGCGCCACGGAGGTCGTCAATATGTTTCTGTTTAAGTTGCCTCGGACACAAGTCAGGACATCAAGTTTGCCAAAGTGTTGAGGTGATTACAGAGTCACTTCTTATTCATTGAGACAACTCCTGCACTTTATCCTTTATTGTATTAATTTAAGTAGTAAGTTGTGATGGATTTTCTTATATGTTATTAAGCATGGTGAGTTGACAATAGTATTCAGTAGAATATTTTGCATTCTTTCTAGGATGTTAAGGCAAGAGTCGGATGCACTACCCCACAGTTGTGCACCATAGGCCCAGGCCGGCTTCAGATGCTTATGTATATTCACAGCTTGTTGTCGATGGACAGTTTAAAGTTTCGACACAACAACCAGTGATGTTTTAATGTTTTGTTTTCCTGACTCAGTTATAGATGTTTTGACTTTGTTTGAGACAAAGAGATCAGTAAAGTGATATACCAAGTGGTAAATCATCAGTAAATTAGTTGTTTTCAATCTTTGTTAGGTTAAAACAATATTGGATACATGCCAAGATCATTTTGATGTCATGATAAAATATGACTGTGAAAATTCTTGTTTCAGTCTTTTGGCTGCATTCTCATCATATAAAAATAAAAGTGCAAGATCTAAAATTAAATCTACGTTAAATATGTTTTCAGTACCATTTCACCCAAACCTGGTCTATACTAAAGCCAAACTTGATTGAGAAAGCTTGTCAACAAACAAATTTATAATGAAGGTAGAAAATGCAACACATTTTATGCCTAATAAATTTAAAATTATGTTTTGCTATTTAAAAAAATCTTATTTAAAAGATATTGAATATATTAATTAGTTTTAAGCTTACTAATCTAATTTATTGTCATCAATTCATCATTAACTAGTTTATTAAAAAATATGCGTAAAATGACTAGTGATTTTTACCTTCATTTTTAATTTGTTTGTTGACAAGCATTCTCAATTGAGTTTGGCTTTAGTATAGATTGATTTTGTTGTATGCTCTCTGCCCTCTGGGTTATAACCTGTGAAAAGAGTTAAGTGATTCAACATTAGGATACACTCAAGATGAGTGTATCATAAAGTCAAAACTGGCTACTAATCTGCTTTAAACCTATTCATTTATAATCTGAATATATAATCATAATTTGAACAGATTCCGAGATTTGCAGCATTGATTTAGTCTTAGGGGTACCCTTAGTGATCAGTCAACGTTCGCCTCTCAGCTCGACTTATTCTCCCTGCCCAAACAAAAGTAGTAGAATCCTGCTAGAGCAGTTTTAGGCACTGATTCTAGAACAAAGCTTACTGCAGTTCTAGTCAAGCCAAGATCTTTGAGCAGGTTGTAGAGAGATTTTGCTGGTATACCAAGTGGGAGCACCCACTTTTACTGCATATAACCATATAACATAGACATTTTTAACCGACGAAGAAAAATGGAGGAGGTTCTCAATTCGACACGTATATTTTTTTTTATGTATGAGCACTCATAACTTTTTACAGAGTTGTCCGATTTTGATAATTCTTTTTTTATTAGAAAGGGCATACTTCCAAGGTGGTCCCATTGTCATCATGTTAAGATCTGATGATCCGGCACCGACTTCATAGATATGCTTAAGTAAATTAAAGCAACTAAATGACACAGTTATTTCTTACTTTTTAGTGCGTTTTGAGTAGGTTCTATTTTTATTTTTTTTTATTGTAATGTTGAATTCATTTTGTATTAGACTTTGCTTCTTCATCTGTTGTTAAATGGGGTAGTTATTGTTATCAAGTCTAAGCTCCATATAAGGAGGCCTGCCCTTTAGTTTGTGAGGCACACAAGCACATGGTATGATGCCTTTCATGGCAAGACATTGATGTTTCACTATTATTGGTATGACTGGTGGCTACTGTTTAGCTATTATTGCAATTATTAGCTATTAATGATATGTCTGGTCTCTTGCCTTATTAAATATAATCTTAATGCCTTCCAACTGACCCCCTTAGTTGCAGGACAACTTAGTAAGATGCGGAAGAGCTTCAGAAAAATTGGGCTATATGTGTGGTGAACAAGGCATTTATTGGTAGGATGCTCTTGGGCAGGGGTCTTCACTCACGCCGCCAAGATAGTATACTTCAAATCATATGTGAAGCTATATATAAGTGTTTTAGTAGCTAAAACTTTAAAAGTATTGACAAAAAATAAAATAACTTTAAAAAACACAAAAAAGAAGCTCAATTCTAGGCACTGTGCCTGATGTAATTATATAAATGGATATAAATAGAAAATGTTATAAAACGGCTGAAGACTATTTATGAATATTTCGCCTGACATTTTCCTTCCTTCATTTTTGATGTTCCAACCAAACCAAAGTTCACAATTTTACAGTTTTATCAAAACTGATGGTAATAATGCAGAATACAAATCTATATATATATATATATATATATATATATATATATATATATATATATATATATATATATATATCGTTTGCTTGTCTTTTAAGAAGCAGTTTTAATAGTAAATAAATGTGTAATTTATAATAATAAACATACAAAAACATCTTACTTACACCTACTTCAAAACACACTAAAAATATTTGCGTCATTTAGTTACTTTAATTTACTTAACCATATCTATAAAGTAGGTGCCTTCAAATATTAGGTGATTCATTAAATCTCACTTTTTGCCCAACTCTCTATTATCTGTATCTGTTCACATCCACACACTCACACACACACTCACACATACAAACAGCATATACATTATACATGATGATAATAAATGGACAAAAGATATTCAAATAGCTCTAATAGACAATAGCCAAAGTTCAAGTGCGCCTATTAAGATTATCAATGTATTGTAACCCTTATGTTACCCACACTGATTTATGTATGGTGCTGTCTATACATTATTTATTTTAGATTGTATTTGATAAATGAAATATTTTTAAATATTTACTAAATGGAAATAAATTTTAGCCATATAAATATCAATATCAGAAGTTAATGATAATTTCTAGAAAGAATATTATTCAGACAGATGACTTAACATGATGTCTAAGACATTACAACTCAGGGTGTTCCAACCATTTAACAACTTCCTAGGATCCTAAGAATTTCTACAAATCAAATATAATATAAAAATTGAATATTTTTAAACAACTTCAAAAAAGGACCTTCTCAATTCGACTGTATATATTTTTTACATTTGTTCGCGGATAACCTCGTCATTAATGAACCAATTTTGATGATTCTATTTATGCTTGAACTTGTTTTTTAGTAATTCGTAATTCAATAAGAGAAGTATATGATATATAGGATATTCATATAATAACATCTCTTGTCTTGCTGTGTTCCAGGTTGCTGGAGGTTATATCAAGTTGGCCTTGTTGAATGACAGTTGGACGGAGCTCCAGGGTACAATAGTGGGCCCTCCAGACACGCCATATGAGGGCGGCACATTTCTTTTAGAAATCAAAGTTCCTGAGACCTATCCCTTTAACCCGCCCAAGGTATGCATTGAGCTATTATAAATTTATATTGTAGAACTAACCTTGGGCAAGTGTGGCTTGTATTTTGGGTACTAAAACAGTGTCGTAGCGTGCCTTGTCGGGGCCCCGTATAAAAAATTTGTTTGGAGGCCCTTATATGGGGTAAAGATTTTTCACAAACGAAAAAAATATTGTGAAATATTTATTTATCATAACATAATTTAACCATTTTACAAATAAAAATCAAATTTTAAATATTCACTCTCCTTGGTTTTTTTTTCGGCAAACTGATTTATTATATTAAATCATTTATTATGATTTTAGTTTTTCTAAAGTTTCTGCCTCTATGGACAATATTTTGTCATTTCTAAAATAAAATAAATTAGAAAGTTTTTTTTTTCCTTGCACACTTTGGGGGCCCCCGTGGTCCAGGGGTCGGGGGGATAATTGATACGGCAGATACGGTGATAGCTACGCCCCTGTACTAAAATATCTAATGAATGATTTATATTATAGTATACATACTTATTAATTGTTATAACTTGACGTGTATATCTGTATGTGTGTGCATATGTGTCTGTTTGTTTGTCTGTGACATCATAGTTCCCGAACGAATGAAGCGATTTGAATGTGGTTTTGTGTAGGACTGTCGCTTTGGAGCCAATGTATGTTTCACCTTGTTCCGATACTCCTCTACAACTGAGCATAACGTTTTTCCAGACATGCCCTGCATAGGGGGTATGTCGGTCATACCTAGAATTGAAAGGTTTTTGTATAGACTTTAGTAGACAGTGTCCTATAATCATTCCTACGACCGTTCTAAGCTTTATACGGGCTAACAGTGCGAATGTAAACATGTAAACAAGCTTGCAAGCAACTACAGGGTTTGGTCCACCAGTGTTAATGCACGACATACAAGTTCGTCTGCCCTTTCTTTACTGAAGTTGCCGCCGCGATCCTTAATTCAGTATAAGTTTACGCCGTTTTCCTTGTTAGTTTTCTAAGTGTGTTGTGACAGTCAAGCAGCAGCTTAGAAGAAGTGCAGTTTTGTCTAAAGTTTGTTACCTTTCTACTGACCATTTTCATGCATTTGAAATACTGACGAATCATCACCTGTCATTGTAATAATCGGTAATGCTCATCGCAATGGCTGAACCTTGGCGAACCAGCCAATTTCTACTCCAAGCGAATATTGACTCAAAAATAAACTACTTGTGAGCGTTTGGTGAATTTGAGCCGTTCGTGAGGCAGCGGTTGTCCGTTGCGTGACGTTCACTACAGCTTTCTTAAATCCGGCCAGAAGATTACGGAGGATGTCTATTCTCAGCAACTGCTAAACCATGATGAAGTAGTTAGTTGCTATACAGCCGAGTGACGAGGCTACTGCTGCGTCAGGACAACGCTCGACCACTAAGTGCAAATTAGAGGAGCTTCAATTCATCCGCCGTACTCCCCGTGCCTTGCTCTAATAGATTACCATTTTTTTTTTAAATTCTTGCAAGGAAAATATTCAACTCCGACTAGGCAAAGCGAGTCCAAAGCGCCTTAAAAGATTTTATTGATTCCCGTTCGAATGATTCTTTGGTAAAGGGATCAATGAACTACCTATAACATGGCAAAAATGTATAGATGGCAATGGTACCATACTTTGATTAAATAAATATGTAAAGTAAAAAAAAAAACTACTTTATGTTCCTCCCTTACAAAACGGAAATTTCATGGGTAAAGACCTATTACTTAGCCCTTGACTTTGGACTCCTGCACTAGTGCCTGTGTCTGATTTTGATGCACTGTATATTCTTATACTTCGTTTAATGTTGCTTCTTGATTGTTTTATATAGATATAGTGATACTTGTTTTTTACCCGACAGCGTCAGAAGGAGGGTAATGTTTTTCGAGTGTATGAATGTATGTATGTATGTATGCCCATTTCTTCGGCAAGCGCTACTGCCTTAACGGCTGAACGGATTTTGACTTGTGAGGTGTCGTTGAATTTGGCAATATTGTGGAAGTGACATAGGATATATGAATTTTAAAAATGGCGGCTGTAAATGGGGGGAAAAAGGAGGGATGTGTGTATTTTTTTCTTTCATCTTAGCAATATGGGTATCAAATGAAAGGTCCTAAAAAGGCCATTTTAAAAATATAAATATCATATCATGTTCATATTACTGTTTTAACAAAAGATGACAAAAAGTTTAGCAAGTGTACCGTCTCATGTCTATACCACAAATTAAAACTAAAGTCTCAAATATACTTACAAGTAATGACTGTAAAAAATAAAATTATTATTATAAAAACAAAAACCCGACTGCTTAGAAGGTATAAACTGAACAGAGAAAAACAAGGATCACTATATCTATATAAAATTCTAAATACTTTATGGTGCTGCAGGTGGGGACAAAAGTAGTTTTGGTAGATCTTTCTTTCCCATGTAGTTAAGTATTTTATCTCCGCCTGCAGCACCATAAAGTACCTATTTAGAATTTTATATAAATATAGTGATCCTTGTTTTCTCTTTTCAGTTTATACCTTCTAAGCAGTCGGGTTTTTTGTTTTTATAATAATAATTTTATTTTTTACAGTCATTACTTGTAAGTAGTAACGTAAGTTTACGTCTGTTATCTCTTCTCATTGAATCTACTTTAGCTGGACAAACATATAGACAGTGGAGTGTTATCATCTCAGGGTCTAATATTTACTCTTTGAGTATGACCGTATGAATAAAAAGATCAGTCCAGAACTGTTATACAGAACGTAACGAGTGCAGTGGTCGCGACCTATTCACACTTGTAATAATATTGAAATGTTTCAGATCCGCTTCTTAACAAAGATATGGCACCCGAACGTGTCGTCGGTGACGGGCGCCATCTGCCTCGACATCCTCAAGGACCAGTGGGCGGCGGCGCTGACGCTGCGCACCGTGCTGCTCTCCATCCAGGCGCTGCTCTCCGCCGCCGAGCCGGGGGACCCACAGGACGCGGTGGTCGCAAAGCAGTACCGCGAGAGCCAGCACCTGTTCGTGTTGACGGCGCGCCACTGGACCAACGTGTACGCAGGGGGGCCTTCCGTCATCTGGGAGCTCGAGCAGAAAGTGCAGCGCCTTCTCGACATGGGCGTGGATGAGCACGAGGCCCGCGTCGCGCTGTCGCACTACGACTGGGAACTCGAACGGGCCACGGAACAGCTTTTCAGTTAGTCATATTATAGTATACACACACTCCGTCATTCATGCCACTTGTCACACTACGCCTGGGAACTCGAACGGACCACGGAACGTTCAGTTACTCATATAACTAATAGTATACATAATATTATATTATTTTTATTTTATTTGTTTTATTTTTTATATATAATGAATTAATTAATTATTTTACACATTTAATTAATTTAAAGGAAAATAATTGCGATTTAAATTGTACTATGAATGTAATTTAATTAATATTTTATTGTATAATCACACTACGCCTGGGAACTCGAACGGGCCGCGGAACGTTCAGTTACTCATATGACTAATAATATACATAATGTTATATTATTTATTTTATTTTTTATATGTAATGAATTAATTAATTATTTTACATACTTACTTAATTTAAAGGAAAATAATTGCTATTTAAATTGTAATATGAATGTAATTTAATTAATATTTTATTGTATAATCACACTACGCCTGGGAACTCGAACGGGCCGCGGAACGTTCAGTTACTCATATGACTAATAATATACATAATGTTATATTATTTATTTTATTTTTTATATGTAATGAATTAATTAATTATTTTACATACTTACTTAATTTAAAGGAAAATAATTGCTATTTAAATTGTAATATGAATGTAATTTAATTAATATTTTATTGTATAATCACACTACGCCTGGGAACTCGAACGGGCCGCGGAACGTTCAGTTACTCATATGACTAATAATATACATAATGTTATATTATTTATTTTATTTTTTATATGTAATGAATTAATTAATTATTTTACATACTTACTTAATTTAAAGGAAAATAATTGCTATTTAAATTGTAATATGAATGTAATTTAATTAATATTTTATTGTATAATCACACTACGCCTGGGAACTCGAACGGGCCGCGGAACGTTCAGTTACTCATATGACTAATAATATACATAATGTTATATTATTTATTTTATTTTTTATATGTAATGAATTAATTAATTATTTTACATACTTACTTAATTTAAAGGAAAATAATTGCTATTTAAATTGTAATATGAATGTAATTTAATTAATATTTTATTGTATAATCACACTACGCCTGGGAACTCGAACGGGCCGCGGAACGTTCAGTTACTCATATGACTAATAATATACATAATATTATATTATTTATTTTATACGTTTATATGAAACACATTTAATTAATTTAAAGGAAATTAGTTGCGATTTAAATTGCAATATGAATGTAATTAATTAAATTAATATTTTATTGCATAATAATGATAATCAAAATTAATTAGCGAATTTTTTTATTGCAGTATATTTGCAAAATCAAGATTCCATACATGGAATCGCATAAATGTTTGTAAAGAATATGGATATTAAATTAATGAAATAAAAAAAAATCCGACTGCGTAATAAATGACTGGGAAAACCAAGTTCAGTCTAAAAGTGTAGACAGTACTACAACAGTAGGGATTCTATCTATAATAATAGGTGTGGATTTTCGCCCTACTCCTAACTAGTTAACCCACTTCCATCTTAGACTCCATCACCACTTAACATCAGGTGTGATAGCAGTCAAGGGCTAACTTGTAGTCGATAAAAAAAATATATGTAAACTAAATTAATGTACGTAAAATATTATTGAAAGGGTTCCGACTTTTACAATACTTTCTACCCTTCTGGTTTGTTTTTTTCTTTTCCGTTATTTACTATCCAGTAGAGTTATTTTTATCATAAAATATTTTTTTTCTTGTAGTTACGATTCTTCAGTCTATTATATTATAGTATATTTCTTTACGAACACAAAAATGTCATTCTTGTGTACGGAAAGAAAAAATGTACTGTTATATTGCACATATTTTTAGGTATGGATTGTAACTATGGAATATTAAAAACGAATTTTTAATATTTATTGATATTTGAATATAATAAATCTTGAGTATAATTGAAATGAATTTAACCCGATCTTAGATCTCTAGTCTAATATTGTGGCAATTAATTATATTTGAATGATGTTTTCTTACAACTGCTTCGCATACCGCTAAGCGCTTACACAAATAATTATATTATGTTCAAACATTTATGCAATATTCCGTATTTTCACATCACATAATACCATGTTATAAGAAGAATGTTGTTGACATTGATGTTATTATACATGTATATAAATCATGCTTTTTTAGTTTTTATTGTTCTTATTTTTATTTTAAATTACGTTTAACAGTAACGCCCGTTGTTTTATAATATATGTAAAGCCGCTTCATCACAATCGGCCGTTATAGAAGATTAGTAGTGAGCTCAGAGTGCCGAGTGTGAGTTTTCACCAAAACAAATCGAAAACTTCACATTCGCGTTAAGGGCATATTTATATGGAACTGAAGCAGCGCCCCTGGCGGAAGTGAGAGAAAACTCAAATGGGCGAGTGTCAGTGTTGAGTTTTCTCTCACTTCCGCCAGGGGCGCTGCTTCAGTTCCATATAAATATGCCCTTAACGCGAATGTGAAGTTTTCGATTTGTTTTGGTGAAAACTCACACTCGGCACTCTGCTGTACGGAGGGCTCACTCGGTTGTAGACGAAACATCGGTCTTTGGTGACTTGCCGATTAGACCAGTAACAATCATCGCCGATTGTGAAGAGGTGACGTAATATTTTTGATACAGAACATAAAAATTTAAAATTGTAGCCATTAGGATAAAGGCCGTTCCACACTGTTCCAGCGCCGGATCATATATCTGTATACTGTAGTGAGGCTGGAGCGATGTGGAGTGGCCGCTGGGACATGTCTCGATTAGCTATTATGTTAGGTTTTACTGTAAAGAATTTCTGATGTCAACTTTTAAAGGTAAATAAAGGTGAAAAACTATTCGATTTGTTTTATTCATAACGTTTTTTAACCGACTTGAAAAAAAGGAGGTTATCAATTCAACCCGTATGTATGTAATATTTCCAGAACTGCCTCTATGTTAGTCTATGTAGAAAGAAAGAAACATCTTTATTAAAGCAATTATGAATTAAAAAGAAAACTCCGCCATGTGATGCTGAAATTCAATCTGCTTATCGAGTAGATATTTCTTTAATAGTTTTTTAAATGAAAATTTGGATTTAAGATTTTTGATTGGAGGGGGAACATTATATCAGCGTCTGAACAAATGTGCCAAATTTCAAGTGTATGTAGGTATGTATGTATTTATGTTTGTGGAGGCATATCTCCGGATATACAAGTCTGATTTAAGTAATTCTATGTTGTTGTATCTACTAGGTATTGTTCAACTTGGGTACACTGCAAGTTTCATCGAAATCGGTTTAGTAATTTTTGAGATAGGGAATTTTTATGTTTATGTTCGCATACCTCGGTAATTAGAAGTCCGAATTAATTAATTCTTTTTTTCTTGTACTAGGTATTATTCAACTTAGAGAATACTGCAAGTTTCATCAGAATTGGTTCAGTATTTTTTGCGATAGGGATTTTTTTACGCTTGACTACGCTTAAAGGTGGCACCGACTTCATAGATATGGTTAAGTAAATTAATGTAACTAAATGACGCATTTATTTTTTACTTTTCAGTGCGTTTTGAAGTCTGTTTAATTTTTTATTAAATGTTTTTTTTAACGAGTTTTTTTTGCTTTACTTAGCCTCGACTACAATCATTTCTGATGGTAAGGCCATGATGCAATCTAAGAAGGAACCGGCACTTGTTTTATACATATTTCAAGTAATTAGAGGAAAAATATTTAATGCGTATGTATTAAAACATGTAAGCCCACGTGTGGCGTAGACGCAAGCCGCAGTTGCTGGCGGAGACGCCAGCCGCAGTTGCAGGCTCAGACGCAAGTCGCAGTTGCAAGCGGAGACGCAAGCCGCAGTTGCAGGCTCAGACGCAAGTTGCAGTTGCAAGCGGAGACGCAAGCCGCAGTTGCAGGCTCAGACACAAGCCGCAGTTGCAAGCGGAGACGCAAGCCGCAGTTGCAGGCTCAGACGCAAGTCGCAGTTGCAAGCGGAGACGCAAGCCGCAGTTGCAGGCTCAGACGCAAGCCGCAGTTGCAGGCTCAGACGCAAGTCGCAGTTGCAAGCGGAGACGCAAGCCGCAGTTGCAGGCTCAGACGCAAGTCTCAGTTGCTGGCGGAGACGCAAGCCGCAGTTGCGGTACCGAGCGGACGCACCAACCTACTGAACAAGGCACAACGTAGCTGAGAATAGATCTATTTTTCTGTACTTTCAGTGAACACACAAAAGGTGCTCAATGATATATTAATCATGATATTTTATTTTGTTTAAATATGCTACGATAGAGAATTAGGAATACCTGTAATGCTATTTGTAAGTTTTTGAAATAAATTTAAGATGGAAGCGGGTTAACTGGTTAGAAGTGGAATTATATTACACGACATCGTACCGGAACGTTAAATCGCTTGGCGGTAAGTCTTTGTTAATCAAACCCAGGACCTCCGTCTTATATTAAAAATCCACCGCACATACTACTGCGCCACGGAGGCTGTTAAAGTCTCGCCACTACCGCTGCGTACATAAAAGAAATAAAACCGACCTAATGCACTAAAAATCAAAAATAATTGTGTTGTTTAGTTTAATTTATTTAAATAGGAAGTCGGTGCCATCCAAGGTTAAGAAGCAAGTTAAATCAGAATCATTTATTTGCATGAAACATTTACAATATCCATAGGTCTCGTTATGTTAACAAGTTACAATATCTCACCATTAATAGGCATATTAAAGTATATAATAAATAAATAATAGTAAGTAAATAATAATAAAAAAAGAAACTACTAAAATGTCAAATTTACTTAAAAAAAACGTAGAAAGCTTAGGTCTATCTAAGCTTTCTACGTTTTTTTTGTGCCGATAATTTATTCATTCAAAATTAGGGTGAAAAAATAAATATTTCAAATCAAATAAATTATAGAGTGTTTAGCACATAAAAAGGTAGGTTTTCACCAAATTTCGTGAAAATAAAAATTTATTTGGAAAAGATATAAATAAAAATAAAAAAAAAATTTATTATAAAAACAAAAAACCCGACTGCTTAGAAGTTATGAACTGAAAAGAGAAAAACAAGGATTACTATATCTGTATAAAATTCTAAATACTTTATGGTGCTGCAAACAGGGACAAAATACTTTAACCTGCGGGGAAAGAAAGATTACCAAAATTTGTCCCCGCCTGCAGCACCATAAAGTATTTAGAATTTTATACATATATAGTGATCCTTGTTTTTCTCTTTTCAGTTCATAACTTCTAAGCAGTCGGGTTTTTTGTTTTTATAATAATAATTTTATTTGAGACTTTTTAGTTTTAGTTTATGGTATAGAAATGAGACGGTACACTTAGTACACTTTTTGCCATTTTTTGTTAAAACGGCAATATAAACATGATATGATATTTATATTTTTGAAATGGTCTTTTTACGACCTTTCATTTGACACCCATATTGCTAAGATAAGAGAAAGAAATACACACGTCCTCCCTTTTTCCCCCCATTTACAGCCGCCATTTTGAAAATTTATATAGCCTATGTCACTGCCACAATTTTTACAAACTAAACGACTTCTTACATGTCAAAATCCGTTCAGCCGTTTAGGCTGTAGCGCGTGCCGAAGAAATGGACATACATACATACATACATACATACGCTCGAAAAACATAACCCTACTTCTGACGCAGTCGGGTAAAAAGTAGGTTTTTGGAACATTTTACATAAATTTTGAGGTTATGTGAAAAAATTAAAAAACAAAAGTTTTAGATCTTTTTATTGCCTACAACTTTGCCATTCAACTCTTTTCCATAGGTCTTTTAGTTTTGCCGGAAATCGAGAAAATCCGTTTTTTACCCCTAAACCCTCATCCTCTACCCCTTCTCGACCTCAGATCGCACGTAATTTATTTTTCCTTTCGTTTTTATGATATTCTCTTCCTTTTGATACGGCTATAATCCTACTGCGATTTTCTTAAACTTTTTATTGTTTTTAAGGCTATCTACACTGGCCTAAGATAGCATCGACTTCTTTTAGTTAAGTAGATGGCTTGGATGGGACCCACTTTACAAATATGGAATTGAATTGGTCTATATCAGGGTCTGAACAAATTTGTCAAAGTTCAAAAGTGTATGTATGTAAGTATTTATGTCCGATTTAAGTAATTCTTTTTTTATTTTACTAGGTATTGTACACCTTAGGGTACACAGCAAGTTTCATCAAAATCGGTTAAGTAGTTTTGAGATAGAGAATTTTTATGTTTCTGTTCGCATATCTCCGGAACTACAAGTCCGTTTTAATTAATTCTTTTTTTGTTATACTAGTGATTGTTTACTAGATATTGATAGGGAATTTTGGGAGTTTTATCAAAATTCAGTAGTTTTTGAGATAGGTATTTTTTTATGTACGACCACGTATAACTTTTCACAGAGTAGTCCGATTTTAATAATTCTTTTTTTATTAGAAAGGGTACAATTTCAAGATGTTCCACAGTAAGGATACATCTTAGGATCTTGGGTAACTTAGGTTGTGTAGAGTTAAAAGCTTGGCTCTGCATGAGATCTGATAACATTATGTTCTTATCTAGTCATTTTAATATCAAAAGCACCTTACTCTTACCACACAACTTTTTACTTTTTTAGAAGATGTTTTTCGAGCGTATGATTGTATGTCCACGTCTTCGGCACGCGCTACAGCTTAAACGACTGGACGAATTTTGGATATGAGGCGTTCTTGAATTCGTCAGAATTCTGGTAGTGACACAGGTAATATAATTTTTTTAAAATACCGCCTGTAAATGATAAAAATGGCGAGGACAAACGTAGTTTTGGTAATGGCAATCAACCAGATACAATCTAATCAGATCTAGAACTGAACCCGCGGGGGTGAGTTTCACCGTCGAACCTTTCATTGTACAAGATATGAAGCTAGATGGCGGCCTCAGTACATTACGTCGCGCTATCATTGTGTTATATTCTGAAAGTATAAATACTGAGCCTAACTTATGAAACTCCATTCCCATATCCTAATTATTCTGTAATAAATTTTTGAAGGACGGCAAACGGACTGAGGTCTACTGCCGTCTAAGAATTTGTTTATCATCTAACAAAGAGCCTGGCTTGATTCTGTCAAACAATTCTTATGTATTTTCAAAACAGCACACTGCTGCGCCTGTCTAACTAGTTGCTCTCTAAACTCTAAAGACTAAATTTTGCCGGGGGATTTTTAATTTTTTTTTAATCGTCTTTACCAATAGAGAGTGAAAAGAGAAAAGTTTTAGTACATAATTTGATGAGTTACTGGCATAGAATTATCACTCAGTTTAGTGTTGCAGTACGATGCCGCGTAGAAACCATTAGGAGGTATGGTTTAAAAAACGTATATCTCTCAAGTTAATCCGTCAGCATCCTCGACTGCATCGTCACTTAAAAGACAAGATTACAGTCACGGCAATCCGCATTGGAGCAGCGTGGTGGGCCTACGCTCCATTCCACCTCTCCTACAAGGAGTCTGGCACTGTAGTTGGCCGTTAATTGGCTGATAATGACGATCGTAGTGCGATAGAAAAAAAAAATAAAAGATAAAGGCTAAGCAGATAGAACATTTATCTATACTAATATTATAAAGAGGAAGCCTTTGTGAGTTTGTGATCTTGTGACGTTGTAAGGGGTAATCTCTGGATTTACTGGACCAATTTTCAAAATTATTATACCAATAGAAAGCTACGTTATTGTGGAGTGTCATAGGCTATAAAAAATTCCAAAACTAACTATGCATCTTTACTTAAATTTGAATTATGTAATCCAAGTCGTAAAAAATCGCTTTAGTTGCGTGCGCTGCGAAAAGTATGGAGGATAGGACAAAACAATGTACTACAATATTAAACGCAGTCGGGTAAGAACGTATCCAAATTTGTAAAAAGTCCGCGATAGCATATGCCTATCTCTTACGGATAACTCACAATAACTGCTTTTTAAACGACTTCAAATAAAAAGGAGTTTCTCAATTCGACCGTATATATATATATATTTTTTTTTTATGTGTGTTCGCGCATAACTTCGTCGATTATGAACCGATTTTGATAATTCTTTTTTTGTTGGAAAGTAAATAGTCCGGTGGTGGTACCATGATAAGGAAACCAGGATCTGATGATGGGATCCTGGAGAAAACGAGGGGAACTTTCAAAAATTGTAGGAACAACAAGTACGTTTGTTAATTTTACCGGTAAGTATTTAAAAGCACTACAATTTGATGTAGGTCTGGAGTCGATCTGATGATGGGACCGATCTACATATAAGAGAACTCCTTAACGATTTACTGCAGTTACCTTGTTTTCGGGCTCGATTAATTTGTCTTGATGAGAACTTTACATTTAGATGGGCTGTGACTGTCATTGAGGGTCTTCTGATGAAGACGAAGTACAGTTAAGGGAGCTCCGAAACGGCTTACAGTACCTACCTTGTGTTTGGGCTCGATTAATTTGTCTCGATGAGAAATTTACTTTTAGATGGGCTGTGATTGTCATTGAGGGTCTTCTGATGAAGACGAAGGACAGTTAAGGGAGCTCTTTAACGGTTTACAGTAGCTACCTTGTGTTTGGGCTCGATTAATTTTTCTCAATGAGAACTTTACATTTGGATGGGCTGTGACTGTCATTAAGGGTCTGGCGATGAAGACGAAGGTCAGCTGAGGGAGCTCTTTAACGGTTTACAGTAACTACCTTGTGTTTGGGCTCGATTAATTTGTCTCAATGAGAACTTTACATTTAGATGGGCTGTGACTATCATTGAGGGTCAGGCGATGAAGAAGAAGGACAGATGAGGGAGGTCTTTAATGGTTTACAGTAACTACCTTGTGTTTGGGCTCGATTAATTTGTCTCAATGAGAACTTTAAATTTAGATGGGCTGTGACTGTCATTGAGGGTCTGGCGATGAAGACGAAGGAGAGCTGTGGGAGCTCTTTAACGGTTTACAGTAGCTACTTTGTGATTGGGCTCGATTAATATGTCTCAATGAGAAGTTTGAAAGGTTAGTTGGTTTAATGTTTAAGCCATGATCCGAAGATGAGATCTTCGAAAACTCGAGGAAACTCTTCAAACTTTATAGGCACATTTGCAGGGATGTCGGAATGTTATAACTAGCAACTGAATATTGGTACTTATGGTTTAATTCGAGTAGGTTCTTTAGTATGTTCGTTGTTCATAAATAACTAAAAAGTATGAAATAAACATTTTTTAACAAAAAATAAAAACGCCTTCAAAACGCACTAAAAAGTAAAAAATAACTACGTCATTTACTTACTTTAATTTACTTAATCACATTTATGAAGTCGAATACGATGTAGGTACATTATCATACAAATTTCCAACGAAAATTGGTTTGAACGAGATCTAGTAAGTAGTTTTTTTTTAAATAATTATAATGTTATCACCCTTTTCCTCATGAACGCGTCGTAGTGATAGATGATCTCAAATTGAAACTTCTATCAAATACTTACTCATATCAAAAACTTACGGAACCTCCAGTGCGTGAGTTGGACTTGGCCGGTTATTTATTTAAAGTCCTTTAGAAAATATCAACGAAATACACGTGATTCGCCTTATGGCAGTATGAGGAATGCTCACATCGTTATGAATATAAACAAATGCTGGCTCGGTTCTGGAGCGCCCGCATATTCTTAAACACGGTGGAATACCAGCTCACTAGCTTCGTTACATGAAGGATTGAAGGATAAAATAGTTTGTACGCCATCTATCGGCAGGCGTGGTCAACGGTCCGCCAGTCCACAAAAGCCTGCGCCCGCGCATCGACACGCGTCAATAACAGCCTATCCAACTTGAACATAGTGAACTCAATCGCAATTCGCAGGCTCTGTTCATTGTTCAGTTCAGTCAGTCGCAGACGACGGCGCGGTGCGGTCGCGCCAGTGTCCTTTGTATCCGTATTGTGAAGTCGAGTGTAATTACACATCAGCACCATGTAACTGAATTGCAGTGTGCCCTTTTCCAAACGTCTCTTCCCTTTCATACGAAGGCTGTGCACGAAACTATTGTTATTATTACTTTCTAAACAAAACGTATTTAATTTTCCGCGTGTGTCGTATCGAGCTCGCGCCAACAAACGTGTGTGTGTATAAATAAATATTAATTTAATAGCTTCCTTTTTTCTAACGATATAAAAAGCAAAAGTTACGAATATGACTATATCTTACGCGGGTGAAGTTCCAAATGGCAGCAGTTTCGGTTGTTTCTGGAGGATACTTTGCAAGTGAGTAGCTTATGCATGTAGCTGTGGAGCGAACAGTAGACGGCCGTGAATGTTGGCCGGAGGGTCGCCGCGTCCCAAACAGCTGTTTACTACATTGATGCAATGCTAGCGGGTAGTCTACCCGACACAATAACCGCGCAGAATCTCGATGTACGATGAATCAGGAGGCGGCTCTCATTGTATTGTGACGTGCAACGTTAGTAGCAGTTTATTAAACATCGCTTGTATTGTGACTCCTTTGCCGACAGTCCTAGGGTTGGCATTGCATTTTTGTTGTGAAACATCTTTTGACGCGCTTTTGCTGTAGAATCGGTTCACGCCGTGACGGCAAACGGCGTGGCGCTGTATTGTTGCGCCATCTTATCAATACGAACTGGAATTAATGACAATTTATTGTGGTGCCATCTATTTTGATGTTCTAAGGCCTGTGTGCGCCAAGATTTCGGTTATCATAACCAACGGTTAACATAAGCTAAACGTAAAATTACTGTTCACGACAACCCGTACGCCGGTTAAGGACGTAAACCGGGCGGTTATCTTAACCGAGCTTACGTCCGTAACTGGCGTACGGGTTGTCGTAAACAGTAAATTTATAGTTTGCTTATGATAACCGTTGGTTATGATAACCGAAATCTTAGTGCACACAGGCCTAACTCTAATTCCTAACTATAATTTAAAAGCAAAATATTGTCAGTAACATTTTAGGTAGTCTATGCTGGGCGTCCTTTGACAACTAATTGTTTTTAACCGACGAAAAAAAACGGAGGAGGTTCTCAATTCGACACGTATATATATATTTTTTTTTATATGTATGACCACGCATTTTTTACAGAGTTGTCCGATTTTGATAATTCTTTTTTTATTAGAAAGGGCATACTTCCAAGGTGGTCCCATTGTCACCATGTTAGGATCTGATGATGATATCCTGGGGAAATTAAAGGAACTCTTCGAATTTTGGAGGCACGCTTACAGCGATTTCAGTTTTTTTCTCGTTATCGGTAGCTTTTTGGCTACTGTTGCCGTATAATATACTATGACAGTATAGTACGAGAACGTTACGTGGCGATAAATCACTAAAAAGTAAGAAATAAAAATTTTTAACAAAAAATAGAACCGACTCAAAACGCACTAAAAAGTAAAAAATAATTGTGTCATTTACTTGGTTTAATTTACTTAAGCATATCTAGGAGTCGGTGCCAGCTAGGGTTTCTACTTTAAGGACGTTACCTAGAACCCACAAACTTCTTTACTACGTAAAATAAATGTTCCTTAAACTTGGCTGGCACCGACTTCATAGATATGCTTAAGTAAATTAAAGCAAGTAAATGACACAATTATTTTTTACTTTTTAGTGTGTTTTGAGTCGGTTCTATTTTTTGTTAAAAATTTTTATAATGATAATGTTGATCCATTTAAAATCCTACAGGAAAATATGAAAGACTAGCCTGAGATTAGGTTTATTTATTTATTTTGGAAAGCTAACCGCTAATACACTAATATACCTATACATGTTAAAATTTGTGACATTAAGGATAGGTACCTTATGTAAAAGCCCAACTAATTACAGGTTTTCAGAACTTTCACAATAGATATATATTCTAAAACTACAGCTGTCAATTTATACTATGTATTTCAAATATATACCAACAAAAAGGTTGTACCTAATACCTACCTTTTCCTAACTTATACCATCCACATCGTAAATAGTTATCTTGCGTTTTTTTTTCATTTTAACCGATTTAAAGAAGGAATAGAATAAAAAATCATCGTCGTCAACGGACTATTTTAAACGCCCAGTACAGGGCTTCTTCTTTCTTCTTCTTCTTCCCGGGCTTTTCCGCACTTGGCCACGATGTTGGCCGTTGTGCGTGATTCCTCCGGTTCCCCCATGGTTTATTCCAACCAGCCGAGCTCACTCCAGAAGCTTAGGAGGCCGTCCAGATCGCCGATCGCTTCATGGAGTGTCGCTGAGGAACCAATGTAGGTAGCTCGTTGCTCCGACACACTACTGCATCTAAGCATAACATGTACCGGTGTTTCGTTTTCCTCCATGCAGGCTATGCATAGAGGACTGTCAGTCATATCTAAAATTGAAAGGTGTTTGTTTAACATGCAGTGGCCTGTTATAAACCCTACTACTATTCTCAACTTCATACGACTCAAGCGCATAAGTTTTTTCGTTAAGTTTGGATTTAAGTTTGGCAGTGCTTCCTTTGTGTGGTCGCACTCTGTTGTGTTGGCCCATAGCTCGGCATTACAGGGCTATGTTCTCTAGTAAATAAAGGGAGTACCTATGCGTAGTAATCACCACGCTTTTCCGATCCGGGTTAAGTGGCTTAACTGGTAATCATGTTTTAACTCTTATACTGATCACTATCAGATTAATAATAACTAATGTCAGTGGCGACGGCTTTACGTGTTTTTTGAGCAACGGAATGTCAAGAACTTAAACTTGGAAGAAAGAAAATTACTTACATAATAGATAAATTCTAACTATAGGTTAATCCTACATACCTACTTAGGCTTACTGATTTTCTGAGATCTCTAAAACTAAACATACATACACTGGATTTGCGTAATATCTAATATACTTATTGAGCTATGTAAACGCTCACTAAGAAAAGATTTCTACGGGAAATTTAGGTAGCTGAATAAGCTAATAAGTTGGTACATCGTCTATAAGTTGTTAATGATTAATTTAATCCAATGTGATTAATCTACCCAATAGCTACAGACCAAATTTCAGCCACAGCAGCAAGTCTCATTTGAGAATGAGCCAGTTTACCTCAATGATGTAATACCGACAATTAACAAATGCACTTTTTGTCCCTACAATTTTCAATTTTTCCTCGATTTCTCAAGTAACTAATCATCAGCATGATTACTGTGGGGCCATTTAGGAAGTACATCATTTGTAATAAAAAAGAATTATCAAAATTGGACTAAAATAATAACTCAAACGGAGGTTTAAGAGAATTCGACGCGTATATATTTGTTATGCATGATAACGCATAACTTTTTGCACAATAGTCCGGTTAAGATAATTCTTTTATATTATAAAAGGTCTAATATGGCCTGACAGTCATCATGTCAGGATCGGGTGATCCTGAGAAAAAAATTGGTTGTCTGTAAAGTCGGTTTACTGGCGATAGTTGAACGTGACTTTGTGTTAAGAAAATACTGATGGAATGGTAGCATTTAATTGGTTATTAAAATTTTTAATTTAAGTATATTTTTATAAATATTAATTTAAATTAATAAAATAATTGATTTTGATTTTATAAATTTATATTTTAAATTTATAAT
Source organism: Mycalesis mineus (assembly GCA_034621355.1). Lineage (NCBI taxonomy): Eukaryota > Metazoa > Arthropoda > Insecta > Lepidoptera > Nymphalidae > Mycalesis > Mycalesis mineus. Next base: position 23,860,702 of record CM067908.1, on the reverse strand, counting down.
AAATATATTAAATTTTAATTTAAAATTAATATATTTAATAGACGGATGTCGAACGCTGCCGAACGCAAAGGCCGATTGTGCTTCTTTGTCGCTCGTTCCGCACTCTCGCTTGCACTTCAAGCCTTACATGGAACGCCTCAAAGCGAGGTAACGACGCATGACGTCATGTTTTTTCGTGCGTGCAGCCGGCTCTATCGAATTATAAGACGTTGTCACGTCAAAAACAAACTCTTTAGACTTTATAGGTTCACTTGCAGCGATTTCGATATTTTCTTAAGTCGCTGACGTAAAATTATAATGGTACTTATAGTTTAGTATGAGATTTTATGTATGTTCGTCGCCGATAGAATTTTTTAATAAAAAATTAACCGACTTCAATAAAATGTAAGAAATAATTGCGTTATTTAGTCACTTCAATTTACTTAGCCATATCTATGAAGTCAGTGCCATGGTTTCCTTTAGGACGAAATGACGTTACCCAAAACCCACAAAGTGCTTTGACACTTCGATAAACTTTTCTTAAACTTGGATGGCACAGATTATATAGATATTGTTAAGTAAATATAGTAAATGATGCAATTATTTATCACTGTTTTAATGCGTTTTGAAGTTGGTTTTATTTTTATTAAAATGTTTACAACCCTACCAAGTAGTTAGTGTATTGAGTTGTATTGACACGTCAACAATCCGCCGCTAGTCTCTAGTTCGGCCGTTCGGCGGGCCGCGGCAGACTCCTGGCCTTGGGGCGTTGTCGAGGTGATGAATGCTGTTTTATTTTGTCCGGTGCGCTAAGGTATCGATATTTTCAATGTCTGATATGTTATTCTCTGTGCCGGTGTTGACAGTTGAGTTCGCCGTTGAAGCGGTTTTAACTAAGGCTGCAAACAATGCGAAAAAACTTTTACCCAACCAATTATAAAAACTTTTATTAAATAATTAAATCCAAAAATAATCAGTTTTGTTCTAAAATATTGTCTTAAACATCATTATTCAAAGGATTATGTATTAAACGTGGGAGTGACGTTATAATTATATTTGTAAAAAATAAAAAAATATTCAAGTTAGAAATAAAAGTTAGTAAATAAAAGCTGTTCCTGAGCACGCCCTCTACATTTAGCCCAGAAACTCTCTCTCTTTCTCTCTCTTCCACTCTCTCTCTTATGACACTGCTGCAGTCCCTTTATATACCTAAGGTATACAAAAATATACAATCACTATATCACTAGCTCTACATGTTATTATACAATAAAGAACCTCGCCGTGTCTGTCTGTCTGATCGCGATAAACCTAAAAACTACAGAACAGACTGTCATGCGGTATACAGCAATAGATAGTGTGAATCCTGGGGAAGGTTTAAATATATAATTTGTTAAACTTTTACGTTAATTGGCTTAAATATGACGATAAAAGTGGGAAGTAAATGGAAGGATTCTTCCTCTTTATAATGGTTATAAACGCGTGCTAGTAAATTGTAAACAATATTATAATGTATGATATGAATGCTAAGTAAATATATAAAAGCTACAAAAAGGTCCGTGGGAGAGTGTAAGAGGAAGAACCTGTTTACCGCTGCCGTATGCTCCAGAGTAAGGGAAGCCAGACAGACTGGCGCCGTACGTAACGATGCGGTTTACTCTCAAAGAAGTTACTCGTATTACTTCAAAAGTCTCAAGTGATTTTATGTATCCGTGTTTTTCTTATCTACTACAAGTTGGCCCTTTAGTTGAAACGGGCTAACTTGTTAGGAGGAGGGTGTATTCCACACCCTTTTCGGTTTCTACACGACATCGTACCGGAACGCCACATCGTCTTTACGCAAGTACGTATGTACGTCTTTGTCGCTAGGGTGGTAACTAGCCACGGCGAAAGCTTTCATATAAAACATTATTTTAGGAGTTTTACTAAAAGATGGTGCTCGGGAACCTTTCGCTTACATCCATACATTCGACTGCGAACTCGACGACGATAGCGTGCAACAGATTAGCGCCGCAGCGGTAGGCTACACCTCGCTAGCCCTGACAACGAAAAGCGGCGAAAGTTGGCTGTGACGCGGTGTTAGCAGTGAACGGCCGCTCGTGCGAGACCGAACTGCTGACCAACTACCCAAACATTCATCATTGTCCATTACAGAGCCAAGTCATCAGTCATCAGAGTAAGAGCACGGGCTTAGCATGATAATATGTAATTCATTATGATCACTATACGTTGATGATAGCAGCCGGTACCGAGGACTTAACGCACTCTCCGAGGCACTAGGGTTTAACACCACCACTTTCCCGAATCCCAACTTAGAATTAACTGATATTTTTTTAGAAGAAAACTCAGAATTATTCCACAATGCAACCCAGTATCCAAACCCACGCCCTCGTGATAGAAGCCACATCTAACCAATAGCCCAACGCGACACATTGGTTTTGAACTGCTTCGGTTCTGCGGTTTGCGTTTCCTTACATTACAATGTGACAGCCTTCGCGACGCAGCTGCATGCACGTTGTCCTAGGTTCAATTCACGATTGGGTCTTCGGTGACTAGTTACAACCCTACTGGCAAAGACGTACCGCTAAGCTATTTAACGTTCCAATACGATGTCGATGTTGGTGGTGTTACACCCCCGGGCCTCGGGTGCACCGAGCAGTCGGTTCCGGTCACTGTCATCAACATCTGATAGTGATCTTTAACAAATGAACAACAACACCCTAAGCCTGCCAACCCGCATTAGAGCAGAGTGGTGGGTCTGATTTAATGAAAATATAATAAAACACAAAGCAATAGTGCAACCTACACTTACATGTAAAGCTAAACGGACTTCCTAGAATAGATTTCACTTAACTATAGTCACGTACAAATGATACTTTCCTCAGATAGTTAATTAATTCAACAATGAGTTTTTCATAAGCACTTGCACGAACAAATGATACCTAAAACCGTTAGCCTAATTAATGGTATTAATAATGTTTGGTAATGGGCGATTACGATTAGCTTGGCGGTTTTATTTTCTTTTTTGTAAAATCAATAGTAATTTATATAACGGAAAATAGAACCGACTCAAAAACGCACTAAAAAGTAAAAAATAACTGCTTGCTTTAATTTACTTGGTTTAATTTACTTAAGCATATCTATGAAGTTGGTGCCAGCCAAGTTTAAAGAACATTTATTTAACGTAGAAAAGCAGTTTGTGGGTTCTAGGTAACGTCTTTAAAATAGAAACCTTGGTATGGGTCGGTGCTAGCCAAGGTTTCTTCTTTAAAGACGTTACCTAGAACCCACTTACTTACTGAGTACGGGACCATCTTGGAAGTGTGCCCTTTCTAATAAAAAAAAATTATCAAAATCGGACAACTCTGTAAAAAGTTATGCGTGGTCATAAATATAAAGAAAAATATATATACGTGTCGAATTGAGAACCTCCTCCGTTTGTTTTCGTCGGTTAAAAACAATATAGTAACGTCGCAATGTTGAGTTCTGAGTATGAAATTTTGTTAATGGAAAAATCGCATTTTTCTTGGGAAAAATAAGTAGAAACATGTTTACTATAAAACCATAAAAATAACCAAATCGCTGGCAAGCAGCCTGCATCATCAGATCTTGACCTGGTGTATATGGGACCAACAAGAAACTATACTCCATCAAACAAAAATAGGACTTTCTAAATCGGTTCAGCCGTCTTCGAGCAATCGGGGAACATATAAAAACCTAAAAAAATATAAAAGATTCTGACAAATTGAGAAACTTCTTCTCTTTCAGTCAGTCAAAAATATATTTATTTTTCAAACAGATCATGATCTATACAATTGTATTGTAAATTAATAGTAATAAAGCTGCTCTATTTTTATATTGAAGCAGTTACCAGCTGTTAAAAATGATGTCACGAAATGTGGTTCATGTTTTTTGTCAATTAGATGTCAGTTGACCGCAGTTGTGTACCGCTGTACCGCTAGCCGGGTGTAGATGTTACACTATTAGTTGTTGGTTTTGTTTATTTCGTACCAACACAGACCGGTACCAAACGTGGTATTATTATATTAGATCAACTGATGCTTCCAACTACGTCCGCGTTCGGTTTTTATATGCGATGTCAACGAAACCAAAAGAAAATGCAAATAACTCGCTAGTGTAAACTAGTGGTTCTAATATTGAATAATTCATTTTGTATTGGATAGTTCATTTATCGAGGATCACACTGCAACGGTATAGGAGAAAATGGAAAAAACGGGTAAAATTATTTATTTAATTATTCATCTTTGGGGGCTAATATAATATTATAAGTTGTAAGAAGTAACTTAGGCTTGTGTGCACCAAGATTTGAGTTATCATAACCAACGTTTAACATAACTTTACTATAAATTTACTGTTCACGACAACCCGTACTCCGGTTAAGAACGTAAACCGGGCGGTTATCTTAACCGAGCTTACGTTCTTAACCGGCGTACGGGTTGTCGTGAACAGTAAATTTATAGTAAAGTTATCTTAACCGTTGGTTATGATAACCGAAATCTTGGTGCACACAGGCCTTAGGCTATTATTATTTTTATAATATTATTTATTTTAATTCCACGTGGATTATATCTACCTCTTTTAAGCAGTCGGGCTTTTTGTTTTTGTAATAATAATAATTATTTTATTTGTGCCTTTTTTTCGTTTGCAAGTGGGGACAAACAAAACTTGGCGGGCAATGAAAGATCTACCAATACTACGTTTACACGTTGTACAAAGAGACTCGTTTAGGCAAGAGTTTGTTATACTCACTGTGCGTGCGAGTAGAATCGATAATTATTATAATTCGCAGCCATAAGCGGCTGCCCACTCGATCAACAAGGCCCCGCCAAGGCCGGGGGAATGACAGTTTTTACGATGCCCAATTTAGTATTCTGCAATACTAGTAGTGTTAGGCCGTCGGTCCCGGTCGCTATCATCAACATTTGACAGTGATCGTTAATTAATTAAACATAGTCATCTTACGAGTTAAAGTTGCACCAGTAACTGAAAAGATAAAAGAAAGCAGGCTAAGATGGTACGGGCACGTTCTGCGTAGACCAGACGACTATATAGTAAAAAGATGCCTTTCCTTTGCCACAATAAAAAGAGGTAGGGGTAGACCTCTGGCCACTTGGCTGACGACGGTTCAAAAGGACCTGAAGGAATTGGGACTCTCTGACGAAGACGCTTATCAGCGATCTAAGTGGCGCCGAATGATTGCGAAAGACCCCGCGTAACGGGAAGATGCGAGGAAAAGAAGAAGAAGAAGTCATCTTACGAGTAAGCCCGCCAACCCGCAGCGTGGTTGATTCAAGCTGCTCGCACATATCCCCTCTCGTTTAAGGAGGGATGCGTGGTCTTGTAGTGGGCCGCTACTGAGCTAATATAGGAATTGATTCCTCTTGGGCCTACAAGATTATTGGCCTGTAGAACGACTGCGTACGTTTATAATTTAGTTGACCAACTTTTTCGTAGTGCGCAATTTTTAATTGAAAGTCAATTTTGATTCTGATGCGATCAGTGTCCAATTAATCAGTTAAAGGATTTCGTTGGCGTAGATGTGTAAATATGTCAGTGATATACTTTTTCTACTTTTGTATGTCCTGAGCTGTAAAAATGTGATGATTACCCGCGATTACGATCGCATGGTAAATAGTGTGTCGGAACATTCCAAAAAAAGCACACAAGTCTGTTTTTTAAGAAAAGTGGAATCCTAATAAAAGAAAACAGTTCTTGCATAGATTGTTTCGTTATTATTATCTCAAACAGATAAAGCGGTGTTTTCAATCAAATCAGGCAGTTAAAATTTCTCCCCATTTTGCTAATAATTATCGTTATATTTCATCAAATGTATATAAGTAAAACCTTGACAAATTATATATTAAAACTTCCTTAGTAACCACTCGTTCCATTAGAGAAAATCGCATGACAGTCCGTTCAAAAGTCTTTGAGTATATCGCGAACAAACAGACAAACGCGTCGGAGGACTTTGTTCTATAATATGTTAGTTCTTTTTAACCGACGAAAAAAAACGGAGGAGGTTCTCAATTCGACACGTATATTTTTTTTTATGTACGACCACGCATAACTTTTTACAGAGTTGGGACTTTTTACAGAGAAAGCGCACACTTCCAAGGTGGTCCCATAGTCATCATGTTAGGATCTGATGATGATATCCTGGGAAAATTGAAGGAACTCTTCAAATTATATAGGCACACTTGCAGCGATTACGGTTTTAGTGTAAGTATCGCTACAAGTGCCGTATAATATACTATGACAGTATAGTACGAGTACGTTACGAGGCGATAAATTACTAAAAAGTATTAAATAAAAATTTTTAACAAACCGATCACCAACTTCATAGATTATCGTTCATTCGTAAATTAAAGCAATTAAATGACACAGTTATTTTTTACTTTTTAGTGCGTTATGAGTCGGTTCTATTTTTTGTTAAAAATTTTTATAATTTGTAAGAATTCCATAGTTCGACTCGGACTTGAACCTAGGACTTCGTGATCCAAATCACGCAGGTTAGCCATTGATATAAACAGGCAGTTCCTACACATCTAAGTTGTAAATTGTTTCATTATCGGCCATCTAATTCATATATTTAGTATTCCACAAAGGAGAACTTTCATTGGAATCCAGTTTTATTTCTCGAACGTAGTAGTTGAACCTGCTCTTAGTGATTGATATCAATTCGTAACCCACATGCGGACATGTTCACAGCTTACGAGGAAGCTTGTTTACAGACTAGGCTCAGTATTAGTGATATACAGGATGTCCTATGCGGATCAAACGAAATGGAGATACGTCACCAAATTATATAACACGAACACATGATACCAATTTACAAACTTTAATCTATACTAATATTATAAAGCTGAAGAGTTTGTTTGTTTGTTTGAACGCGCTAATCTCAGGAACTACTGGTTCGAATTGAAAAGTTCTTTTTGTGTTGAATAGACCATTTATTGAGGAAGGCTTTAGGCTATATAACACCACGCTGCAACTATTAGGAGCGAAGAAATAATGGAAAATGGGAAAAGAACGGGGAAAATTATTCATCCTTGAGAGCTTCTGTTGCGTGCGCTGCGATTCAAGATACCAAGAATATATTTATGAAAGAATTATTCCTCTTGAAATGATCTAAAAAAATGAAAGCTAGACTCAAAAGTGAAATAGACTATTTAATACAAGCTATACACATCAGCTTGCCATAAATATATATTGTTAATGTTAATGTACTGTAATATGGTACAATGTTTAACAAAAATGTAGATCTTTAGTACACGAGACGAGACGGAGGATATTGCTTCACGGGAAAGTATAAAAAAATTAAATTGAGAGGCGGAGCGGGGAATGAGCACACTTTATATGAAAGTCTGTCTTTAAAATTGGAAGGGTACCTAAGAGGTTTTCACGCGGACGAAGTCGCGGGCAACTGCTAGTATCTAAGTGTTAAGTTTTAATGTTATGGTCCACATCCATGTCATACATTTAGTTCTGGACATGCTTTTTAAATTAGATTGGTTGAAAGAACAATAAGAACTCCATTAAGATTTTTTTGTAGGAAAAAATAATACATTATATACAAAAATGGTATTCAAATACATTGGTAATCTAATCTGTAACATTTAACAAATTCATATTTTGAATTTTTTGTATCGATTATTACAACTTGGCCCTTGACTGCTATCACACCTGATGTCAAGTGATGATGCAATCTAAGATGGAAGTGGGCTAACTTGTTAGGAGTAGGATGAAAATCCACACCCCTTTCGGTTTCTACACGACATCGTACCGGAACGCTAAGTTGCTTCGCGGTACGTCTTTGTCAGTAGAGTGGTAACTAGCCACGGCGAAAGCCTCCCACCAGCCAGAGGTATTGAAAAATGTGATTAAGGTCATAGAAAATAGAGAAATCCGAAATTGGTCAATCTACGGTTTATTGTAAAAATGTTTAAATTAGTTTTAGACAAATAAGTGACATTTCTTTTCCCGTTTGATCCATAAATTATTCATCACCCTGTATATAAATCTCAATTCGTTTCACACTATACGTAAAGGTGACAATTCATTGACATCATCATCATCATCAGCCTGTATCCGTCCACTGCTGGACATAGGCCTTCCCGAGAGCGCGCCACCACACACGATCCTCTGCCTTCCTCATCCAGCCACTTCCCACTACCTTTTTGTGGTCGTCGGACCATCGGGCTGGAGAGCGTCCCGCGAGGTAACCATGAATAAAAAGCAAATTGCGCACATCCACTATCAATGTCAGAGTACTCAGAAACCCGAATATACCTCGTCCGACAAGTTGTGTTGTTAATGATTACTAGCCCGAACAGGAAAAAGCGTTTTTAATATTTCGTTTACGTATTCACTAATAAACATATTTTTAATAACATTGTAAACTAAGTTTTAGGCATACCCGGACATAGGAACTCGTTTGTGTTGGTATGTGTATTGATTATTGCTCACACAAAACTGGATTCTAAAACGGCCTTTGTGTGACCGAGAATTTTAGTATTGGGAAATTAAAATGGTAAGGTTAACATCACGTGTTTCCTGCGGACAGTGTTGTTAAAAAACTTGCACATGATCTGCTATTGATTTGAGCGCGTGATATAGTTCGTCATCAACAAACGATGATAGACCTTTATAAGACCAATACAACAAGAAGGGAATCCTTTTTTCGCTAAGTAATACTTTCGGAAAGCAAGCTAATGTGACGTCCCGACTTTTGCCAACAACTAGAACCTGTCTGCATTATGGTGGAAGTAGATGCGCATATCGCCGCCACCTTCTGCCCTGTCTTCTTCTGCATACGACAAAGCCTAAAGCCTGCCCAGAGATAAGCTGAATTCATCTGTGAAAACCGTATGAAAATCGCTCCAGTATTTTTTAAAGTGAATCGCGAACGTACAAACAGACAAAAATTTAAAAACGTTTTGGTTTGTAGTAGGTCCCGTAGTAAAAGATGATTCTATATGCTTACATAATATAGCAAACATTAATTTCAAGATCTAGCATTATAAAACAAGTAGATACGGAATTAGTGAAGGCAATGTCGAATTTCGTATTCAATGTCAATCAAGTTTTGTAGCGTGCCTTAAGTAAATTGACGATTAGCTGAGCTCCGTTCTGAGAAAAACTACAATAATGACGAAACTGTAGTTAATTAATGCTAAATAGTTATTATTATAGCTATGGACAAACAGTAGGTAGATTATGAGTTACACTTCTTCCGTGAATTAGAAGTCGAAACTTTAGAATTTGAATTATACAATGTAGGCTACTGAATTGAAAATTATTTGCAGCTATAGTTTTTCAGGGTGATTTCATGTATATGAGACTCATAGCTTGGCATTCCATGGAATATCGTGCGCGTACCAGGTCCATGGTGTGGCAGAGAAAAAAACTCCGATCAATGTCCGAGACTTGCTTGCTAGGCTTAAAGTTACCTTTTGTGACGGGTCAACACTCACCTTCTCTGCTCGAGTTATTCTCTCAGCAATAAAATCTAGTAGCATTTTGCTAAATCAGCTATGTATCTATACCGACACGTTCCAGGACAAAACTTACTATAGTTTTAATTAGCTAGTAGTTCTATAAGCAGGTTACAGTTATTTTGCTGGTATTTTATGGCAAAAAACGTACGACCCTCATATATTCGTCAAGTCAGTCTGTCTGTTTGTCCGTATGTCAAAGGTACTTTTCCGAAACTAAAAGAACAATAACTTTTGGGGGTTCCCCATCCTTAGAACTAAAATTGAATTTTTTTTTCAACTAACCCATTCGTGTGTGTTCTATGGATAGGTGTTCAGAAATGATATTGATATTTTTGTCTAAACTGAATAGTTTGCGCGAGAGACTTCCAAAGTAGTAAAATGTAACACCCCTTTTGACTTTTAAAATAAGAGAATCAAAAAAACTAAAAAATATATGACTTTACCATGCAAACTTCCACTGAAAATTAGTTAAAACGAGATCTAGTAAGTTTTTTTTAATACGTCATAAATCGTACACATACAAAAATACACTATTATTAATACCGATCATAGTTTTAAACTTTTATATTTTATTACTTGTTGCCATGGAACGCCTCATGGGTGCATGGGCGAGTCCAACTCGCACTTGGCCGTTGTTTAGTTAGCCATTGTACGTGAATGTTTGCTTTGGTTGCTTCAGATGGCGAGGCAGCGTGTACAAGTTGGTGTGGCGCGAGCTGCTGGCGTATCTCACGCTCTACTACACTATCAACTTCATCTATCGGTTCGCGCTCAACGAGCATCAGCAGAGGTAATCCACGTTCGGTCACGGGGGCGTCAGGACTGATCCCACTCCTGAACTCTAGGCAAACGCTAATTTAGATGGCGGGCTTGCGAGTATAAGTGTTCTCTAAGCCGAGGTTCTACCCTCTTTTCTTCATCTAGTCGGGCACTCTGTCATTGCTTCGGCAGCCTATTTTAATGTCTCGAAAGAAGCCCAGGCATTCTTCATTATAGGAGAGGGGTTAGAGTTGTTTTCCAACTACTCTGCTCCAAGGTGAGATAGCAAGCTTAGGTAATGTAGCTTGTAAGAATCTGCAACGGCAATAATCTTGACGAAGGCCTTCGAAGCAAAACTGTTACTCTGCTCGTATTAGTATGTTGTGGGTTTGTTAATCGATCACAAATGAAACGAAGCGAGGCGAACCTAAACGAAGCGAAGCGAACCTAAACGAAGCGAAGCGAAGCTTTATTGGATTTCTGCGGAATGCTATAAATTCTTGTTGTCTGTCTGTCTGTCTGTGCATCTGTCCGCACTATTTATATGTTCCCCTATAACTTCCAAACGGCTTGGCCGATCCCCGATATGATGACATATTCTTATAGGAAAGAGTCTGTGGAGTGTTCTTACATATTTTTTTTTACCCGACTGCGTCAGAAAGAGGGAAATGTCTTTATGTGTCTTCGCGTATAACTTCGTCATTTATGAACCGATTTTAATGATTCTTTTTTATTGGAAAGGGGTGGCCCGCTAGAAGAACTTGACTCCTTGACTGGTAGGATATATCTTGAGCTTAGACCCACTATGCTGCTCCAGTGTGGGTTGGCGGACTTAGGATGTTAATCTTTTTTTATGACTTTTTTAATGTAGCACTAGAAGAACCTGACTCCCTGACTTATGGAAAAATATCTGGAGCTTAAACCCACCATACTGCACCAGTGTGGGTTGGCGGCACAGTTGTCATAAAACTATTATAACCCCAGTTATAATAGTTTTATGATAGTTTTAATGGCCCACTAGAAGAATCTGTCTCCCTGACTTGTAGGAAATATCTGGAGTTTAAACCCACCAAGCTGCTCCAGTGTGAGTTGGTGGGATTAGGATAGTAATAGTTTTATGACTATATTAACGCCCCAATAGAAGAATCTGAGTATAAAATTGGGTTCAAGATCGGGCATAGCAGAAATGCAGGAGTGTGAACGGCTGGAAACCGTTCTCCGACTCGAGCTTATCTATACTATCGTATTTGATTAACTTACGAGTAGTGTGTAGGGGGCTTTCACGATCACAGTCAGACGTTATATTCGATCTAAGGACAGTAAAGGTAATAAACATGACCGTCAGCATAAGTTACTTTCTGAAACACACTAACATTTCCCTAATATAAATAAGGATTATTTTCCTTTCCTCAGAACCTCATCATCCAAACCCACATAGACCGACCACTGCACCACAGTTAATAATGTGTCCTGATTGCAGAATATTCGAAAGGGTGCGGCAGTACTTCGGCGCCCAGAGCGAGTCCATCCCGATGTCTTTCGTCCTGGGGTTCTACGTGAGCCTGGTGGTGAAGCGCTGGTGGGAGCAGTACAAGCTGCTGCCGTGGCCCGACACGCTGGCGCTGTTCATCAGCGCAGGCATACCCGGAGCGGTTAGTATAACTTACGGGCGCTTTGCACTTGCGACGCAGATGGCCGCGAAACTGAAACGCCAATGTAGTGTCTTTGCCTTCCGAGTCCGCGTTCGCGCTTCAATCCTTTGCCCAGACTATTCTATATCCTGCGATAAAGGGTTCACGCAAGAGGGGATGCAACAAAGCAGTAACACTAATAATTATTGTCTATTTCGTAGAGATCGAAAACCAGACATCGAAACTTTGGGAGAAAGATTTTGATGGGATTCACATTAGATATATTTTTTAATATGATATGTAATTCGAGGCGCGACACGCGGTGTAACATAGTGTGGAATTGAGCGCGAGTGTAGACCAATTACTTATTACATAATGTGGCCACAATATCATTCAGAACGTTGGTGAGTTTTAGCCCGTAGGTTCTTATTGTTGTCGTGACTTACACTGTAGGTATGTTATAGAACATGATCCGAACGAGGCGATGCTTCCTCGATAATTTCGTTAAACAAGAAATAGGTATAAGAAAAAATTTGCCATCGATTTTATTAACATTAATACGTACATATGTTGGAATTTGCATGTTTTCATAACAATCAATCTAGGTTACAGAATAATTGCAAAAACGTGTTTAAATATTAAAAAGATTTGCTAACAAAGTAACAGTTTACCTGACCCAGCATTATGAGGTGCGAAGCAATATTGACGCTCAGGCTATTAGGTATCTTCAGTACCTATTACCAAGTACGATTATTAATTAACTGTACTTTTTTATGTAAAATAAAATATACTTTTATGTTCATCTTCCACTAGTAAAATGTTGAATTGCAAACTTATAAGGACACCTAAAATCAGTAAAATGAATACTTGACTTTGTTAAAGAAAAATCTGTAGGTATAGCGAGCTATCCGTAAAAGATAGATATATTTATTTATTTATTTATTCTTTATTTGTACACCACTTTAGATAACACAAAAACATACAGAAACAATATTATGGAGGAAGTAGAGGTACAAAAGGCGGCCTTATCGCTTAATAGCGATTTCTTGCAGGCAACCTCGGGCTTAGGAAAATATCAGTACTAAGCTACAGGTGGAGTAATTTAATAAGATACATACATCGAAATAATTACATACTAATACACAATAAATTACATACATAACACAATAAACATTAAAATAAATATCATAAAATAAACTAATACATACGTAAGATGACACGAAGGAAATACAAACCAATAAGTCATCAGAAGTACTTACTCGCACTTAAGAACTATCTTAAGCTAAAGCTAAAAAAGCTGTTAAGTCATACTAATGACTTAACAGCTTTTTTAAAAGTGTCCAGTGATTTTGACCGTCGTATGTCCAGTGGGAGGGCGTTCCATAACAGAATTGCATGCACAGCAAACGAATGTTTGTTGAAAATTCGTCACGGACTTGGAAGAACAGTCTACCCATACATTGATCTGTTGAATCTGTAATGGCTTAGAGTAGACAATTTCCAAATGGGGCGACTTTTCCAACAAATATACTAAAACCTTCCACAATAATCACTCCTATATATACCTACTGAAGAAAATTGCAAGAAAATCCGGTACTAGTCTTTGAGTTTAATCCAAAGGTGGTCCCATTGTCATCATGTTAGGATCTGATGATGATGTCCTGGGGAAACTGAAAGAACTCTTCAAATTTTGGAGGTACGCTTACAGCGATTTCGGCTTTTATCTCGGTATCGGTAGCTTTTTGTCTACTAGTGCCGTACTATGACAGTATAGTACGAGTACGTTACGTGGCGATAAATCACTAAAAAATAAGAAATGAAAATTTGTAACAAAAAATAGAACCGACTCAAAACGCACTAAACAGTAAAAAGTACTTAACTGCCTCATTTAGTTGCGTTTCAAAACGCACTTAAAAGTAAAAAATAACTGTGTCATTTAGTTGCTTTAATTTACTTAAGCATATCAAGGAGTCGGTGCCAGCCAAGGTTCCTACTTTAAGAATATTACCTAGAACCCACAAACTGTTAAATAAATGTTCCTTAAACTTGCTGGCACCGACTCCTAGATATGCTTAAGTAAATTAAAGGAACTAAATGACACAGTTATTTTTTACTTTTTAGTGCGTTTTGAGTTGGTTCTATGTTTTGTTAAAATTTTTTTTACTTAATTGATAGGCATAGTTATATACGATAGAGAGAGAAATGGTGATCAGCATGCGTAATGGCGTAACAAGCGGGTGCTTACCGATGCGTGTCACTCTCATCGCTTTACTAATAGTTCACAAATTGTTGACGGCGGTGGATTTATGACATGGAGGTCCTGGGTTTTTTTTGGTGGTATTTTTCTTAATCCGACCAGCTCTAGTGGAAAGCTTCGGTTGTGACTAGTTGCCAATGAAGACGTGCTGTCAAGTGGTTTAGCTTTAGATATGTAAAAACCGAAAAAGGTGTAGATATCATCCTACTCTAAAAGATTTAGCCCCGCTATTTTCTTAGATTGCATTATCACTTACCACCAGATGTGATTGCAGTCAAGGGCTAATTTAGTGAATAAAAAATATATCGCTAGACCTAGGCCCTCCTCTTCTAGCATATCCTTATCCATCGCCCTATGGATCTTTATTGTTAATCTTTCATTTATTCTATCTACATGTGCAAAGCATCCAAGCATCCCAGTCTCAATTTAAATCACTACATCTTATACAGCACACCGTTTTCTAGTATATGTCGTAGTATGTAATAAGTATTGATTATTATTAATCAAGCCGGTTAAATTTCTTTTTAAAAGATTTTATTCCTTGTGTAAAAAACGATTCAATATATTCGCTTGTTTCAAAGTCAACTTCCGAGTATAACGTTCACTATCCTTGATAAACGAACTAGTGAAAGTGCCACAAGTGGCGGAACAGTCTACTGTTATAATCAAAAAGGCCGATAAAAAGTTAAAAAACACTTTGACTTTCGTTTACGTCGGCTCACATTTTTCTAATCAACATAATCTCGACCAGTTTGTAGCTTTTTCTTTTCTTTTCTTGAATTTTGTGACACTAGATCATATGATTGGAAGTAAAGTGACCTTTCAAGTTTGTCAACTACAGATTACAATTTTCTTCATCTTCATTGTCAAACTCCTGATGAAGCTCCACCCGTCGCCATTGCTCCGTACTGCAGCACTTCTATTGCATTCGTGGACACTTCGATTTAAAGCGATTCGGTTTTGGTCGGTATTGGTGACCTGCCACCCTTCTCTGTACCATAAGGCGCTCCACGGACGTGTCTCCTCGGCGAGTACAATGCCCAATGACACAAATTACAATATTCATCTCTATTTTCAAACCTTTAAGGTACAAAGCTGTATTATACAAAGTTTAAATCCATTTTCGACGAGTCGCAGTCGTCCGCTAATAAATTCTATTCATTATTCGAATGTGGTATGGAAAACTCCGTGTTTTCTTAAACAATGACTTCTAATTGATATAGCAATGCGCTTATTAATTAATGATTGCGAAATGAAAATAATGAGTGGACTGTATTTGTTTAGTATCAAAAATAGTACATTTATATGTATAAGACTAAAATATGGGATAATTTTGTGGTCATTCACAAAAATAGCTACATGTTATTGAACCAACGGTGTTTATGTAACATTTTGACATGGCTAAGCGTAAGTTGTCTATTGAAAGTGCTGTATGCTGCAATGCGAATTCTAAGCAGAATATGTAAATGTATATTTCCATTAGTTGAAAATTTTAGGTGGCGTTGTGTGCTGTCTCGGCAGCCAAGCGTGAACGGGAAACGTTAACAAGGTAAAGTATATACAAAGGCATTAATTATAACAATTATATACGTGCTGCCCGTAACATCGCACTAGCTACTTTTTGTTTTGATACAAGATTTTTTGTCCCGCTGCTTGCCGAGACAGAATAAGGCGTACTATACACTGTACAATATTATTGCATAGTATTTTTATTGTGCTTAAGCTAAGCGCAAATGTTCTTAACCTAAGGGACATTTCTTATTAGCAACATTTAGTAACTTGCTACCATGTGATCTCAGCTGGCACTTTTTAGGTAGGTAAGTTTTTTGTAATGAAATCACTAAGATTAGTTCAATTTTTTTTTATTGAATACAAGTTGACCCTTGACTGCTTTCACACCTGATATTAAGTGATGATGCAATCTAAGATGCAAGCGGGATAACTTGTTAGGAGTAGAATGAAATCCACACCCCTTTCGGTTTCTACACGACATCGTACCGGAAAGCTAAATCGCTTGGGGGTACGTCTTTGACGGTAGGGCGGCAACTAGCCACAGCGAAAGCGTCCGACCAGCCAAACCAAGACAAATTGACAAATAAGAAAAATCTCAATCTGCCCCGCCGGAAATCGAATCCAAGGCGTCCGACCTATAAATCCACCGCGCATACCACTGCGCCACGGATATTGTCAAATCTAATATAAGACATTTATGGCAAAGACGACCTAGTTAAATCAAAAAGAAGTCAGATACTTAAAGTCACCAGTACAAAACAGATAGATATTATTGGAGAATGCGGGTAGATAATAAAAGCATTCCGGGTGCAGGATATTTCTATAACGGATGCCACAGGGCCCGCATTTGAGAAATAATTTCATTAGCCGATAGAGAACGCATTCTGCATACTCGGTATTTCTAAACGCATGCCTGTGAAATGAACTAGGGAATTTAGACTGCGTTTTAAAGCTTATTTGCAGATTATTACAAGCTTTTATTTAACTAGACCTGTTTATTTGTTTGGGTCTAATTTACCATTCCGGTTGACGGATCTTAAAATTCGCATTAGAGAGACGAATATCTTAGCATTCCATGGATTCACCGTAGAGAAAATCTCCGAACAGAGCCCGAGACTTGTGACACGGGTGTAGGTTTAAAAGAGTACTCTCGGCCGTCAACACTCACCTCCTCTGTTCAAGTTATTCTCCCTGCCCAGCCAAATTCGGAAGGACCCTACTAGAGCAGCTTTGGACACTCGTTCCAATATGAAGCTTACTGTAGTATACTAATATTTTAAAGGCGAAAGTTTGTATGTACAGATGGATGTTTGTTACTCTTTCTCGCAAAAACTACTGAATGGATTTTGATGAAACTTCACAATAATATAGCTTACATATCAGATTAACACATAGGCCACATGTCAATTCCCACGGGAAAGAGAACTACAAGGTGAAACCGCGGGTGTCCTCTAATACAAAATGAAATGAAAACACATCGGTTTATTATGACAGGTTCTAGATTTTGTTTATTTTAATTTTTAATAAAACCTCCAGGTCTGATTTCAATCAACCAAAGCCTGAAATATCGCATTAAAATTCGTTTAAAAATATAGAAAATGGGAGGCAATAGACCCAAAGTCTAGTAGACCTATAGTCTATTGCCTCCAATTTTCTATATTATTAAACGAATTTTAATGCGATATTTCAGGCTCTGAGGTCTGGATACAAGGTCATCGAATGAATTACATGGCTGATCTGAGATAAAAATATTTGTGTATGAATATCATCAAAATCCATTCAGCCGTTCTTGTATGATATGAGAATAACAATTGTACAAACATGTTCACATCTTTCAAAATCACAATGTTATTGTAGGATAATTAATTAGCAAGAAGGTTGAGTAGCTCTGCGATTGTTGTAGTTGTTCTCGAGTTGTTTTGTTCAGTTGTTGTACGCTAGCTAGTTGTTGTGAGCAGATGTGACTTGCGCACGAATGTATGACGCTGTCTATTGTTCTTTTATATGTGAAACATAATATTATACTATAGCTGCCTCTTACTGTACCGTGTTGTGAATGTCATTCGGTATCTGACACTTTGTAATGTTTCCGGGTACATAATCTTTCCTACTATAATAATGATCTGTATCATCATCATTATCAGCCTATGAACGGCCAGGCCTGCTCCCTTATAGGAGAGGGGATATGGAGCGTAGACCCACCACGCTGCTTGAATGTGGCTTAGGGTGAATACGAGTATGTTTCATTTATTAACGTATTAATAGTGATTATCAGATGTTGATGATAGTGACCAGAACCAACAGCTTCACGTGCTCTCCGAGGGACGGGGTTATAATAAGTGTATTTACGATATTGTAAATACGCATTTTGACATATTTAGACAGTCCAAATAGCCGAACCTAGCGCCATGCAAAGCGCTCGGGTACCTATACTAAAGCCAAACTCGATTGAGAATGCTTGTCAACAAACAAATTTAAAATGAAGGTAGAAAATGCAACGCATTTTATGCCTAATAAATTTAAAATTATGTTTTGTTATTTTGAAAAATCTTTAAATTAAAAGATTTTAAATATATTAATTAGTTTTAAGCTTACTAATCTAATTTATTGTCATGAATTCGTCATTAACTAGATAATTAAAAAAAATAGGTGTAAAATGACTAGTGATTTCTACCTTCATATTTAATTTGTTTGTTGATACGCATTCTCAATCGAGTTTGGCTTTAGTATATTGCACAATATATTTGGAAGGATTTTTAAATTTATCCCATTAAAGATATTTAGAGGTATGGGGATGTTACACTACCAATCTCCCGACTCCGGAGTTGGAATTAACTTAAAATTTCATAGAAGAATGAAAATGCAGAATTATTACGTGTTCCGACCCGACCCAGGATTCGTACTCAGGCCCTCGTGATCGTAAGCACATAGGCTACCACCAACCACTCAACCAACGAGGCAGTCTAATGTGAAAGTGTTCTTGTGTTAATTATTGCAGTATTTTTATATGATTATAAACAATATTTCTATCTATACTACAACCAAACTCGATTGAGAATGCTTGTCAACAAACAAATTTAAAATGAAGGTAGAAAATGCAACACATTTTATGCCTAATAAATTTAAAATTATGTTCTGTTATTTAAAAAAATCTTATTTAAAAGATATTGAATATATTAATTAGTTTTAAGCTTAGTAATCTAATTTATTGTCATGAATTCGTCATTAACAAGTTAATTAAAAAAATAGGTGTAAAATGACTAGTGATTTCTACCTTCATTTTTAATTTGTTTGTTGACAAGCATTTTCAATCGAGTTTGGCTTTAGTATATGTAGGGACATATTTTTATAATTTATGAAAATATTCGATCTACCTTTTGCGAGGCTTTTCTGTGCTTAAATGTGGCATAAAAAGAAATGTTAATCAAAACATTTATTTTTTTACTAATTAAATTACATGAATACATTTAAAGGCCCCATTACTTTTGTGACACTGTATCATTTGATTTGATGGTTTCTCGATTTCAATAAAGCGCTGCACATTAAATATTTGTAGGCGTTTTGTGATGTGCCCGATTTTATATAGAGGTTCGTAACACTGACAATATACTATTTTTATGGTTTCCATCATACAAATGCATTGTTGACTAAATTAGCTAAATTGACACTTAGAATACACTAACAATGTCGGTACATGTCAAATATTATTATGACCAGCGTTTAGCTTTAAGTGTTCCTACGTCAGTATTTTTGTCGGACCCATGATCGGACCAACATTTCCTCCGATAATTTATTTTAGACCAACTTTTTGTAGGACGTGTGCGTTGCTGTGTTGCAATCAATATGTTCTGTTTTTACTTACAAATCACCGATTGTCGAAAGTCGGCTATCTGTCTTTGGCTGAAATAAGTTAAATAATATGTGATATAGTATAATTATACATCGATATATATATACTATAGGCAAACTCGATTGAGAATGCTTGTCAACAAACAAATTTAAAATGAAGGTAGAAAATGCAATACATTTTATGCCTAATAAATTTAAAATTATGTTTTTTTATTTATGAAATCTTATTTAAAAGATATTGAATATATTAATTAGTTTTAAGCTTACTAATCTAATTTATTGTTATGAATTCTCGTCATTAACAAGTTAACTAAAAAAGTTAGGTGTAAAATGACTAGTGATTCCATTTCATTTTTAATTTGTTTGTTGACAAGCATTCTCAATCGAGTTTGGTTTTAATATAGAGTAAGAACATAGGTTTATTACTGGTATCTATCTAACCTTTAAATGAGCTATACAAGAACTGAACTGACTTTTTATTTATAAATCTACAGGTTTATACGCTACCCTCGGTGCGCTGTCCGATTCGCACTCGAACGGTTTTTCATTAATAAAATTTCATTAGTAAAAAATATTTAAAATGCCTGTGATCTTTTATGATATATACGTTATGTATTTAAATCGTATTTTCCAAAATGATTAGTACATGTTATTGTCAAGTCAATGTAGAAAGCATAAGTAATTGACTAATTTGAATAACCGGGGCCCAGGCTTGCCCCTGCGCCCTGGCTGGGACCGGTTTCCTAAACGTCATGGAATTCCCCGGTAGTGATTACTCAATAAATGTATTTACGATATTGTAAATACGCATATTGGCAGTCCAAATAATCGTACCTACCGCCCTGCAAAGCGCACGGTACCATTTTTAAAGGAGAATGGCGAGATTGTATGTACTTTTGGACCCGAACAAAACGGTAGCGTTCAAAATCGAAACTTATTAGCAGTTGTAGAACATAACGTAACTAAGAAAAAAGCAAATGGTAAGTAAGTTTGAAAAATTTGGAAGAAAAGAGATATGAAAGCTTTTATCTTATAACCTCAAATAGTTATTAATCAAAAATGAGCTGCTAGTAGGAGTTACCGTTTAATTGTATCAGGATATTAAATATGTAGGAATATGTTCAACATATAAATATGATGAAGCTAGATATTTAAGTGAACATGAGGTACAAGATTTATACCACAGTTTTATATCGCCAATATAATATGTACCTGCCTATGCTGGCATTTTGTTATGGGTTTACTATGCATTTGTGTTGAAATAAAATTATTATTATAAAAACAAAAACCCGACTGCTTAAAAGTAATGAGCTAAAAAGAGAAAAACAAGTATCACTATCTATACATAAAATACTAAATACTTTATAGTGCTGCAGGCGAGGACAAACGTAGTTTTGGTAGTTATTTCTTTGCCCGCAAGTAGCAATATTCTCAAATATATTTTCTAGTTATATCTTTTTAGTTGTAATTTGTGGTAGATATAGAAATGTGACCGTACACTTAGTACACTTTTTGACATTTTTTGTTAAAACAGTAATATAAACTTTACTCGATTTTTCATTTGTTAGCCATATTGCTATATATATATATATTTTGATGAAATTTTGTATGCGTATTCAGCAGGTCTGAGAATCGGCTACTATCTAATTTTCATCTAAAATTTTTTTTAATTTTTTAAGCAAAACAACGTTTGCCGGGTCAGCTAGTTGCTATATATAAGAAAATAAATATAGACATCCCCCCTTTTATAGCCACCATTTTGAAAATTTATATAGCCTATGCCACAATTCTGACGAATTCAATGACATCTCATATGTCAAAATCAAAAGAAATGAACATATGTATCTAAGCTCGAAAAATATTACCCTCCTGACACAGTCGGGTAAAACCAAATAACTAATAGGGAAATCTATCGGCATTCTATATTTGAGTGGAATCATTATCAACTTTAAAGGGCTACAGGGCCAGACTTCTTATGGAAAAATGGTAAGGTATGGGGCTTGGACATCACCATGCTGCTTCAACGCGGGTTGATGGGCTTAGTCGTAGATCAGACCACGAGAAGGAGACACGTAAAACGCCAATATTATAACGTGACTAAGGGTTCGTGTTGTTTAGTTACAGTTCAACCTTGACCAGAATGAGCAAAAAGAGCGACTTTGCTTTTGCTTATAAACGTTCATTATAAAAATAAAGTAACACAAAAACAGATGACAAATCGGGCTTAGGAACATAAAGAGTTGAGGCATTCGTGCCATTGTGTGAGATCTATCTATGTATTGTATATCCCACTAGCTGGTGCCCGCGACTTCGTACGCTAGCCATTCACTTTATAGAAATACTTGTACATATATCAATTTGCATTGTAAACTTTATAAAATACGTACCTGTTATCATCATCATCATCATTATCAGCCTATTAGCGGCCCACTACAGGGTCAGGCCTCCCTCCTTATAGGAGAGGGGATATGGAGCGTACACCCACCACGCTCCTCCAATGCGGGTTGTAGGGTGATAATGTTTCATGTATTAACGATCACTATCAGATGTTGATGACAGTGACCGGGACCGACGGCTCAACGTGCTCTCCGAGGCACGGGGGTGTAACACCACCAGACTCCGGGCTTGGAATGTACTGAGAATTTCATATAAAAATGAAAAACTCAGAATTATTCCGTGACCCGAACCAGGATGCGAACCCAGGACCTCGCGATCGACGCCACATAGGTTAACCACTAGACTAACGAGGCAGTCATCTACAACATAAACATTTAACCGTCTGCTATCTAGTAATCGGTTTAAAGGCGCCCAACAGGATTAAATTTTAATGATTTTTAAAATCAATTTCAAAAAGAGTTGCATTGATTTCTTTTCTGCAATTGTTTCAATAAAGCAACATGTACTCACTGAATATTTAAACGTATTAATAATATTTTTACGTACGTAATCTAAACTGGGTCGTACAGTTTCCAGTCTATCAAAAAACATAATATAATTGAGATCAGTGTGTCAGTCGGTACTCAATACTCAACCGATGTCACGGTGAGTCTTGGTTAACTCAGACTGACGCAGAGGCAAATTGCCGCGTCGCGTCTGGTTGAGGTATGTGGTTCGAAAAGCTGATGGACGAGCCCAAGGTGCTAGAATGGCGACCCCGCACCTGAAACCTCCACTTTAATGATAATGATAATATGTTCGTTGATGGACGTGACGCGTCGTTTTGCTTCCAATCTGAGTTGGGCCTTAGTGACAATATTGTTGACTAGTGGACCCCCACGACTATTTCCGCGTTGACTTTTCTTAAGGGAACGGTAGGTACAGCTTTTTGAGATACACAGTAGCTATCATTTCTCGTAGTATGTTTGTATTTGAATTCATTCAGTACTTTCGTTGTGACTACTTCCTTAATGAAATTCAGTTTTTTTCGAATAACTTTTTTTTCTTACGTCCGATCTCCGTGAAACAAAGCCTAAATCTAGCCCAGAGCTAAGTTAATCCATCTGTGAAAAACGTATGAAAATCTGTTCAGTAGTTTTAAAGTGATGCGCGGACAGACATACAGACAAACAGGCACACAGACAAACAAACAAAAATTTAAAAAAGCGTTATCTTTGTGGTCTGTATCGAGTACGTAATACTATTTTCAAAAAATATTTAATGTACAGAATTGACTTCGTTACTACTCGTATTTTATTATAGGTACAAGGTTTCATTAAAACGCGCGTCAGTCATTTTATTATACCTTAAAACAATATTACCACATACTAAATTATTATAAAACAAAAGCATTTGCTGCATCTGCCTGTTTGTCTGTCTGTTCGCACTTAAATACAACTGAATAGATTTAAATAAGATTGTTTTAATTTTATACATCCTTTATATCGTATTAGATGTATGTATATTGTAATTTTACTTTCTTTTCTTTTGTATGTGCAATTTCCCGTCTCACAGAATATTTAGAATCAATACAGTAGGTTGCCTGGAAGAGATCACTCTTAGTGATAAGGTCGCCTTTTGCCAATTGATGATCCTCTGTTTCTTGTGCTATGTTACTTTTATTAAATGCAATAAAGTTATTAAAAAAAATAAATAAATAAAATAAAATCCTTCGCTAATTTTTATAAATTTAATATTAATTTTTGTTTTATTTTGCAAACCAAACTTTTAATCGTAAAATGCACCAGAAAAAACATAGCAAAAGCCTCCATTTTACGCCATTTTTCGAAAATGGCGGTGCGAGCGGCAAATACTTGTGTATTTGCCGCTCGCACCGCCAAATTAAAATTCTTAAGTTACTGGAAGCTTTCCAGGATAAACTACCAAACGAGTGGGGTAACAGTCGGCCCAGTAAAAAAATCAGACAAAGCAGGGTGGTTTGGATAGTTCATCATTCATCATTTAGCTTGTAGCAGGTAGGATATAAAACTGAGACCCACCACGCTGCTTTAATACGGGTAGGAGGTATGTAGATGTAATTAACTCCCAAACCTGCCGAAACTGCTATAAAAATTATTACAAGAAAATCTCAATATTTTATATCATTTAGTATTCGAACTCAAGGCCTTAAAATGCGAAATCACATAGCTAACAGCCACTGTCGGACTCGGACTCGCGTAAACATTAATTTTATTGTGTTTTTAGTATTTGTTATAGCGGTAAAAGAAATACATATATTTTGTCCAATGTGTATCCGTTCCATGATTTAATTACATTTATTATTTACGATCTGTGCTAAGAGGGATTCCAACCCCTAGCCGAATGTTCACAGGCCACGGAGGTTTTAAGGCTTACCTACATAAAATGAAACTGGCGCCAGATCCATTCTGTATTTGCGATGGTGCCATTCAGGCTGAACATATCCTGTTGGAATGTCCTCGCTTTTCAGCTGATCGGCACCAGTGTGAATGTAGACTGGATATGTCGCTAGAAATAGATTCAGTAAGCGTGGCTATCAACGACGAAAACTTCCTTAATTACGCCATGAAGGTAATTAGGAAAGCTGCTAAGGCGAACGGCTCTACGGAAACCTAATTTAGTTTTAGCGTTAGTTAGTACCTAGGAATAGAATAGTTTAGCGTTAATTAGTATAGTTTTTAATTTTAAGTTATCAAATATATTGGAGTATAAGTTTGTTACAATATAAATAGTAACAGTATGTATAGCAATCATAATAATAAAATACCCCTAATCTGGTAAAAGCTGAAAAGGAAAAAGTATCAAAATACTTGGACCTTGCTCATGAGATTACCGCCATGTGGAATGTTGATTGAACAATGATTGTTCCTATGGTCCTTTCAGTCAACGGTCTCATAGCGAAAAACTTTGACCAACATCTTAAAAAGCTTTCGCTTAGTTGTTAGATCAAGGGTCGGATACAGAAGGCAGTAATTCTTGAAACGGCGCGTACTGTGAGGAGGTTCCTCACTCTGGAGCCCTGACCACCGGTTGCTTGAACCTCCAGGCCCGGCAGCAGGCGGAATGGATTTTTTTTATAAATTTTGAATAGTGTTTTTTTTTTATAATTTTATAAGCATTGTTAAAAATTTTAATAAATAAATGAGAGTATTAAAAAACCCCTAGCCAATACGTCTTTAAAGTATTGTACACATAATTACAATGTTAATCTCTGACTAACTTGTAGATATATATAGCAAGTTACTACTTTGTGTTAACAGTGCGAGTATATAAAGAGATCACTACGAGCATTGCAGTAAATGTATCCTCTGACCTTGACAACTAATCGCGTAAAAAATCTCCAGCCCATCTGTATTTAAATCACCATTATTACTGCAGAATCGGATTTAGTAACCGACAAAGTATGAGTAAATAACTGTCTATGAAATATTTTTAACATACGATACTATAATTAACATCTTTTTTGTTCGGTTGTTGTTGTCGGTGTATATAAATGTTAATTAACTTTATGCTAGTCTTCAACGAAAGAGATCCGACGTTTTCGCTGTAGTTAGTTAAATAACTTTATAATAGCTCTTCACTGAATGCATATTTATTTATTATATATCTTCATATATTATACGGCACTTGTAGCCAAAAAGCTACCGAATACTTACACAAAAACCGAAATCGCTGCAAGTGTGCCTATAACATTTGAAGAGTTCCTTAAAATTTCCCAGGATATCATCATCAGATCCTAACATGATGATAATGGGACTATCTTGGAAGTGTGCCCTTTCTAATAAAAAAAGAATTATCAAAATCGGACAACTCTGTAAAAAGTTATGCGTGGTCATACATAAAAACAAATATATACGTGTCGAATTGAGAACCTCCTCCGTTTTTTCTCGTCGGTTAAAAAAGAAAATCCTACCACTACCAGCTTTGTACATACTTGAAATGTGCATTTTCATCAAGAAAAATTTTAATTTGTTCTCACAAAAAATTGTGCCAGAAACAATAGACAAAAGTATAAGTTGGAAGTGCCGGTTCAAAAAATTTATATTTATTAAAATAATGTATATTGCATAGCTGCATCAAAATATAAAATAATTTGCCGGCAAGATGAAAGAGTTAACATTTACTAAATTCAAAAAATTTATTTCTAATAAACTTATTAATTCGAATATTTATGACATTTGACTATTTTAAACTAAAATTTGACTAATAATACGAAAGACATATTATTTTTAAGGTCTTTAGGCATTATTAACACGATTTTGCAACTGTATTTAGTAAATATTAATTTTGTAATTTCTCATTTAATTCTGAAATACTTTGCACACCTTTATGGTAAAACATTTTGCATTCTATAGTTATGCATAAATGATTGTACCCAGGTGTATAGTAATATTATTATTTCAATTTCACGTGAGCAAAGTCGCGGTAGTTCGTAACTTACTAATAAAACGTCGCTATTGTGTACCTATATATTTATTATCTTTAGGTTACGTACAAATACTTAACAAATTCCAGTTTTATAATACTAGCTTTAGATTAATATCTCGCATTTTTCCTTGTCTCGCTCACCCGTGTAAGGAGATTTGTTGTCCTTTGTAAGATAAGTGTGTAGTTATTTCCGTTAATACTATTAATAACATTAATAATTACTGCACTATTATTAATCTGTGACATGATAATTCAACTATTATTAACACAATAATATTTTTATTGAGAACGTAAACAAAGAAATTGCTTGTCTAGGGTTCCAAAGGGTAATTATTACTAAGACTCCATCCATTGTCCATCTGTCTGTCTCTCTGTCTGGCTATATATGTGTATTGTAATCACAGATGATGTTTTTCTGTAGCCGCAATAACAATAAAGAGAATAAAATTCATACTAACTGAGGCTCATGTACAACAAACGTGATATTATGCCGTATTTTTCTCGATCTTATCAAAAGGTTATAATATAGTGTCTTGCGTTGTATAGGCGATGGTACGGAACCTACCATGCGAGTCCGAATCGTACTTAGATGCTTATTGTTTTACGAAAAAGTCAAACCCCTTAAGCAGGAATTGGGCAGTTAGAAAACATGCATAAAAAAAAAATTAACATCCTAGGCGTAATGAGGCTTCCCTCATTATGCCTAGGATGTTAATTTTTTTCCTCCACATTCCTTCGAATGTCGACAAAAATTTGCAAAAATCTTCAAGGTGTGATAACCCTTATTGTTTAAGTTAGTACGTTTTTTTTAATTTAAAATAGTTATTTATACACAGAATTGTGGTAAACAGATCGAAATATATCAGTACGGTTCGGGATGTTATACCATTTACCTGACACGTTGTATAATATTATTATTATTTATAAAACTAGTTTAAAAAATTAGAACATTATTTTATAGACATTCTGAGGTGGAGGAGCTTCATTCAAAACACAGGAGTTAAAGCTAAAATTATAAGCCGTCTTAGTTGTTGATGCGATCCAGGTGGGTTTGCAGCGTAAACCCATATGACGCTAGAGAAAGAGAGAGAAAATTGATCACAGTTACGTTACAGTTATACAATTTAATTAAAATAGCTTAAACTTCATTTTATTTTCTTTTATGCAGAATCGATGTAACCTTTGTACACGATATAAATTATAACCATTGTTAGAGTTGGTTATACTTGATGGTGATACTGTGTCGCAGTCGTATGCGCGCTGCATTTATGAAACGAAGGTCCTGATTCGATTCCCAACGGGACTGATTGAGATTTTCATAATTGGTCCTGGTCTGACTACCTACCGGCAAATACGTACCGCTAAGCGATTTAGCGTTCCGGTACGATGTGCAGTCGATCGTGATTGCAGTCAAGGGCTAACTTGCAGTGATTAAAAAAGAAACTTTGCATTGATGAACGTATTTGTATAGCACAGAATGCCGCCGTATTTTGCGCTGAGTCTAGTTTTCTGGAAAATGATGCTCAATTCCAGGAGCAAGGTTCTTGGCTTTTTTGAACTTGTTATAATAATAACAACTATATTACCTTTGATTGTGCGATGCTTCGTAAGGCAGTTCTGACCTAAGTCAATGTATAGCGCAGTAAAAGTTTCTTGATCGGCTTTTCCATTGTTCAAACTGTAGCCTTGCAGTTTTCGATGTAAGCCACTACTGAATGGACATGTTTCATTGATCAATAGAATGGTTTCTGATAACGTTTTTGGTGGTCAGTTGGTTAAGGTGCAGAAGACTAGAAAAACAAGGATCACTATATCTTTATTAAATTTTAAATACTTTATAGTGCTGCAGGTGGGGACAAAAAATAGGTTGTATTGTACCTTCCTGCGACTTCGGGCGGAACGGAAGGTACCTTCGGGCTAAGAATCTACCGAAACTACGTTTGTCAACGCCTGCAGCAACATGAACTATTTATAATTTAATATAGATACAGTGATCCTTGTTTTTCTGTTATCAGTTCATTATTTATAAGCAGTCGGGTTTTTCGTTTATATATCTAATACATTTTTTTGTAAATATAGGTTCGCATTCAAATTTGGTTTTCTTTGAAAGATAGGCAACAGTATTTGGATCGCAGGCAAAGGCGCGGGCATCTGCTAGTATAGTTATAAAGTTGGTTAGTGATTTCACTGTGTTATTGTGGTTTTTCCGCGTCTACCCACTCGTCAGGCGAACTCCATTACGTCGCACAGAACTATTCTTTCATAAGTGAACTCTTCAATTTATTATTTCATAACAATATACCTACAATAGCTGGTCTGAGACACGTACGTTACAAAAACTGGTTGTTTCAACGATCAGCCAATAATGTAACAACAGTATGCATAACCAATAATTTTAATACGCGCCGAGTTTAAGCGTGTTGCCGGCGCACTCTCGCCTCAACGGCCATGGCAATAAGGACCGTGTCCATCTGTAATGGCGGCGTAACCATGGCGAATCCTTTCTAAACCACCTTATCGTGTGACGTATTCGTTCATTGTGAGATTTTTTATCACTGACTAGAAGAGCTATGAATTTCGAAGGACGTGATTTGATTCAAAGTTGAAAAAATCATCATCATCATGATCATGATTATCAGCCTATTAACTGTCTACTACAGAGTCAGGTACTTCATGTACGAGTAGGTATATGAAGCGTAGACTTACCACGCTGCTCCAATGCGGGTTGGCGGGTTTAGGGTGATAATGTTTCGTACGTTAACGATCAATATCTGATGATAGTAAAGGGGACCGTGCTTAAAAAAATTTTATAGTGACAGTCTACTAACCAAGCCCTTCACTGTTGCCACTATGAGTTGCCACTATTACAAAAAAGAGATACCCGGCAACAAAACAGCATCACGACGTCATTGGAGTCCATTCTACTGCTTGCATTCTAGATTCATGCATTCTCTCTAGATTAGCAAAATGAGAGGATGTCCCATCAATCCAACAAATAAAACTTAAAGATTTATTGAATTCCTGAGGTCCTGGGTTCGATTCCCGGCGGGGCAAATTGAGGTTTTTCTTAATCTGTCTTGGTCCGGCTGGTAGGAGGCCTTCACCGTGACTAGTTACCAATTTGCCAACAAAGACGTACCGCCAAGCGATTTAGCGTTCCGATGTCTTGCAGCAACCGAAAAGGGTGTGGATTTTCATCCTACTCTTAACAAGTTAGCCCGCTTGCATCTTAGTATCTTGTATCATCACTTAACTTCATTTAACATCAGGTATGATACACCTGATGTGGATCACACCTGATGTTAAATGATGATGAGCAGTCAAGGGCTAACTTGTAATCGATAAAAAAAGGCAGGTACATGCATGATTTATAACTTATACTTAGAGTTCTGTGGTCATACATTACACCAATATCAAGCTAGTTGAATACAGTAATCGAACTTGTATCCTCAAATTGCAAAAGAAATTATAATGTCATAGCTTTTCATGACGCGGCACATTTTGTTCAACGTTTAGGCTCAGTGCATACGAGCCACTGCCTACACAATCATGTACCGTGCAGCACCAACATAATATAGGTGCTGCAGAGAGGAGAAAACAATTCTTTGCTACCTGCAGATAAAGAAAGATCTATCAAAACTACGTTTGTCTCCGCCTGCGGCACCATAGAGTACTATATATACTAGATATAGTGATCCTTGTTTTCCTCTTTTCAGTTCATTACGTCTAAGCAGTCGGGTTTTTGTTTTTATAATAATTTATCGATTTAAAAGCGAGCATGCCGGTCGCCTGATTTTAAGTGATTACCGCTATCCATAAACGTTTGCAATACCAGAGGCACTGCTAATGCTTTGCGGGTTTTTGAGAAAAATATTAATACGCCCCTTAAATATCCCCTTTTACCTATATTGTCTATGACTTTAATTGTTTGCAATTTTGCAGTAAGTAATATATATGGATTACCTTTACGAGACACATAGAACGCGTGTAAGCTTCTGTTAGGCAGGTTCGAACGCAAAGAGTTGTATATATTCAATGTCACACAGAATCAGAGCCGAGATCTCCTCCACGTTAGCACACTCGCAATGGGTAACAGACATTCGGCGACGCTTGTCTGCTGAACACATTGAAGGTACAACCGAGAGTTATATAACGTTACTAGCGAACGCCCGCGACTTCGTCCGCGTGAAACTTGGTGTAGACTTGAACTCCCGTTTGACCCCTTAAGAAGGACCCCCGCGTGAAAACCTCTTAGGTACCCTTCTAATTTTAAAGATAAGACTTTCATATGAAGTGTGCTCTTTCCCCGCTACCCCTCTCAATTTAATTTTTTTTATATACGTGACACCTGTAGACATCTGGCGGGGATAACTAATTAAATGACGATTGATCAGTTTTCGACCGGAGAGGAAAAATGATTAAATTACTAAAATGGCTATTAAAAAATAAGGGTTGATCGTAGAAGGGTCAAAATTAAGGATTGTATGTATTTTTGTATGTTGTATCATAAAAAAATAGAAATTAAAAATTTTGTCTAAAAAATAAAAAAAAATTTAGGGGTGCCTACCCCTAACATTTAGGGGGATGAAAAATAGATGTTGGCCGATTCTCATAGATACCGGATAAGCACAAAAAAATTCATCAAAATCGGTCAAGCCGTTTCGGAGGAGTATGGCAACGAAAACTGTGACACGAGAATATTATATATTAGATAGTATGGAAGCACGCCCGCGCGACCATTTCAATTTATTTCAGGCCTAAGCCTAGATATTGTAACTTGACTGGTGCAGAGTCGAAGCGAAGCGACGCATCTTGATTTTTGCGAGTAGCAAATTTACATGACTTATCCCATTACTTGCCCGCCAACTTGCATTGGAGCAGCATGAAGGGTCTACGCTCCATATCCCCTCTCCTATTAACTCTTTTCTTAAGGGAATACTACTGATTTTCAGGATACACAGTATCCTATATCCTTTCTCGTAGTATAAACTTTAAAAGTGCCAAGTTTTATTTGAGTTCATTCAGTACTTATCTTACGTTTCATCTCCGTAAAATTATCCTACCTTTAAGTATTTTCCTTACATATACACAACATATATAGTTAAATGTTTTTTAATATAAACATTACATGTAATCTAGATAACCTCGATACACGTCTACCTCACAGTGAGACAAACCTTTCTCGCTTTATTTGACAAATATTCTAGAAATATAGTTGAAGAATAACTATCACAGACAAAAATAATCGAAATTCTAAATTAAACACACAGCAAGTAGGGAACAAAACTTATTTTTCAATTAAGCGTTATTTCTTCAAAATTATATTTTATAGTTAGCATTAGCTTACTGTAATGAAATAAAATTATTATTATAAAAACAAAAAACCCGACTGCTTAGAAGTTATGAACTGCAAATTTTAGTTTATGGTTTAGAAATGAGACGGTACACTTAGTACACTTTTTGCCATTTTTTGTTAAAAAAGTAATATGAACATGATATGATATTTATATTTTTGGAATGGTCTTTTTACGATCTTTCAATTGGTGAAGTAATATGGGTATATTACTATATGAGATATAAAGATAAGAGAAAAAAATACACACATCCCCCCTTTTTTCCCCCATTTACAGCCGCCATTTTGAAAATTTATACAGCCTATGTCACTGCCACAACTTTTACAAACTAAAAGACACCTCACATGTCAAAATCCGTTCAGCCGTTTAGGCTGTAGCGCGTGCCGAAGAAATGGACACACATACATACATACGCTCGAAAAACATAACCCTCCTTCTGACGCAGTCGGGTAATTAATAACTTACATGTTTTACATACGTGGTATCTGGTTTCATTTTGCATCGCGGAAACTAAACAATAAATCTCAAATAACCTATTCCCAACATCACAACAGTCATCACCTGTTTTTTCCGCTGTTCTACTACCTGACTTCGTTTTCCTCAGTTTAACTTATTACAGTGACTTATTTCAGTTTGTGTGTACTAGCACACCACCACGTACGTACTATTTTTAATATTACTTCGCTAAGTAATGCTTTGGTGTACACAAGAAACCACCAAGATAAAACTTCCGAGATGGTACTACAACAATACCTATTTCTGCCGTCTTCGTGCGTCGTTCGTATTATTATGAGTTAACATAATATTTCACCGTGGCGAATTTCGTCGACTATATTAAAGCCAAACTCGATTGAAATGCTTGTCAACAAACAAATTAAAAATGAAGGTAGAAAATGCAACACATTTTATGCCTAATAAATTTAAAATTATGTTTTGTAATTTTAAAAAATTTTATCTATAAGATATTGAATATATTAATTAGTTTTAAGCTTACTAATCTAATTTATTTTCATGAATTCGTCGTTAACAAGTTAATTAAAATAAATAGTTGTAAAATGACTAGTGATTTCTACCTTCATTTTTAATTTGTTTGTTGACAAGCATTCTCAATCGAGTTTAGCTTTAGTATAGTGACAGATGGGCTCGTTTTTTGCGCAAAAGATCAATCTGGTTATTTTGCCACCACTCTACATGACCATGATATGTATAACTATATATTTAGTACAGTTATAAGTTTGTTTTTATATTGTTTCGATGAACTTAAAGACAAAGATTATTGGAAGCAAGCTTCTCGGCAGAATCTGACTTCCGAACCGGAACTACGCACTGACAGACTTGACTTTTAAAAAGTGTTTGTATAACAGCCCACTTGAAGTTTTAGTCGCAGCACACACATCTCGTTATTGTGCTCACAGCCTAACGTCGCAATGAGGAAAACCTTTACGAGCTAGACGTGAGCTCACGGAGTGAAGCGAATCATCTCCCGGATCATTTGTTACATTACATTTTGTTAATTGGTATTATATATTGTCTGACTTTCGTCACGGCACCTGGACTAGGGATCCAGCTGTTTTCTGACCAAAGCGGTGACCGGGGCGGGCGAGCGAATCGGGCGAGTGCAGAATCATCGAAGGGTTCCCGAAGGCGAAGAATATGAATAGAGCGTAACTTTTCTCTAATTAGGATTTATAAGACGGAAGTTCTGTGTTCGATTCCCGGAGCACAGATTAAGATTTTCTCAATTGGTCCAGGTCTGGCTGTTAGGAGGCTTCGCCCATGGCTAGTTACCACCCTACCGACAAAGACGTACCGCAAGCGATTTAGCGTTCCGGTACGATGTCGTATAGAAATCGAAGGAGTGTGGATTTCATCCTACTCCTAACAAGTTCTCTCTTCTCCATCTTAGATTACATCATCACTTAACATCAGATGTGACAGCAGACAAGGGCCAACTTGTAGTCGATAAACACAATAAAATCAGTTACAGTTAATTATTTTTTTAATCTTTGCTAATGTTTATACCTACCTATGTTGGAAAAAATCTCATTAATACTTATAATATAATTATAAAATTACAATATTATAATTAAATAACAATTAAACACACAATTAGTAAAAAGGTACTGGTACGTTTCGTTTTGTTGGTACAGATGTGTTCGCGTTCATTAGTTAAATAAAGCTGAACGAATGATTAAATACATTTATTAATGGGTGGGTGACTACGTGATGACGTCATTGCAAAAGTCCATTCGCTCCACGGCACCAAAGTCGCGGCTGTTGTTAACTTTTACTTGTACTTTAAGGTGACTTACTAGTAAACATTCATCTTTAAATGGTCGTAAGCTAGCCACGAGAGATCATATTGAGGGTGGAGTTAGCTACGTTAAAAAAACTTGCCTTTTTTCAAAGAAACGTTCGGTTTATTTTGTTTGTTGTAAGAAAATCTCAAACCAGAGGTGGTAAGTTTGTGTTATACCGCCATGGAGAGTACATTGTTCCGGCGAGGGTGTGATAGTACCTTACCTACCGTACTACCTTACTTACCGTAGATAGCACCTTCTTAATCAAGTGGCTTGAATCTTATCTAGAACAAAGGCCACAGACTGTTGTAGTGAATGGATTTGAATCTGAAAGATATATTGCTAGATCTGGGGTACCTCAGGGTTCCCACTTAGGGCCATTGTTATTCTTGGCATTTATAAATGACATCACAATGGACATAAAACATTGCAAATATTCTCTGTTTGCTGATGACCTAAAAATTTATAAAATTATAAACAAGGATGAAGATATTAGAATGATACAGGACGATCTTAATAGAATAGTAATTTGGTGCAACGTCAATAAAATGACTCTCAACGTCGATAAATGTTACCACGTAAAATACTCAAGGAAGAAAAAACCACTTGTGTCTGGATACTTCATTGGTAATGTGGTACTTAAAGAGTTACAGGAAATTAGAGACTTGGGAGTTACTATTGACAGTAAGTTAACTTTTGTGCCACACATAAATAATATTGTCAAAAAAGGAGCGCAAGTCCTCGGATTTGTCAAGCGCAACTCAATAGGATTTTCTCAGAAAACTAAAATACTATTGTATAATGCGTTTGTGAGGAGTTGCCTCGAGTTTGCCAGCGTCGCCTGGAATCCCTCCTGTAGTGTGCACTCTCAACGTATTGAACGCATTCAGCGTGCTTTCACTAGGCACCTTGCGTTCCACGCTACAGGTATTTCACATAGGCAACCCTACGACCAACGACTTGCAAAGTTTAAAATGATGTCTCTTCGTAGTAGGCGAGAAATATGTGACCTCTGTTTTTTACATAGAATAATTCATTGCGAAGTAAAATGCAAAGAACTACTCGATCGTATTTGTCTCTCGGTCCCGGACAGATATCCACGTTATTGTAAAACAACCAAAATATTTCATATTCCCTATGCTAGAACACACCTTGGAAACCGAGCCCCTATTCCTCGTATATGCACAAAATATAATGAGATATCTCGATCAATAACTGGCATCGACATCTTTTGTAATTCTCTTCCTTTCTTTAAAAAAAAACTCATCGATCATCTATCGGTGAGTTCTTAATCTTAATAATTAAGTTGTTTTTTTTTAGGTTTTTCATTGTATGATTATTTGACTGTTTGCATATTTCTTTTTGGTGAGTGTTATGTACACTAGTAATTGATATGCGTATAAGTGAATGTGAGCATTTTGATAATTGTATTTACTGGTATTTGTGTTTATATGTATATTGTTAGTGTACTTAAATAAATAAATAAAAATAAATAAACAGTGTCCGCCAACCCTCGTCAGGCCAGAGCGGGCCTAAACTCCGAATCCTATCTGTTGTGGCCTTTTTTTTGTTGACGGGGGGGAAATCTCTTAGAGATACCCAACCTCTTGTGGGGAGAGGTCGGGTTATGTGGGATTTTTACCCACTAAAACCCCCTCGGTGGCCCTCCTCAGTGCATATTCAGAGACCCCGGGCTCTCGTGAGAATTACATACCGGTGTCTCCCTTACACTCTACCCTTACGGCTCATCTCAGCTCGTGCCTCTTGTATTCCTCCCAGGTCTCTGTTGTGGCCTATTGAAATAGGTTGAATTTTTCTATGTAGCTAGTATACCAATTCCTCTCAATCTATGCCTATGATCGACTACCACCTGACTATTGTGATATTTACATACTTTAAACCGCTTTACTTTAAACTTTAAAAAAATCCCACACGATACTTACCGCACTGTTTGAGTTTCTTATTTACTAGGGGTCGCTAGCTTCTTCATCCGCGTGTAATTAAATTAATAAAAATACTAAAAACAAAATTAAACTACTTTTACATTAGTAGATTTAACATTTAACAAGAGTCTGAAAGTCTCGTCTTAACCAGTCCAACTGTTTCAGTGATTAGCCGGAACAAAGAGGTAGATAAAAAAATAGTTGTCGGTGTAGTAGATTCAGTAGTGCTTATAATAATTTTTATAAAGATATTTGAATATTTAAATTAAAAAGGAATTTTTCATACAAACTTTCAACCCCTTCTACTTTAATTTTCGCGGTATCCTATGTATCTTAAAATGTGAACTATAATTATGCCAATTTTCATTTTACCATTCAGTGGGGCAAGTGTGAGTTTTTCACCGAGCGACTACGTAAAAACGTACTCACTCATAACGTCAAATTATATAGCAAAAAAGGCGTTTACTCTCGCTATAACTAGATGGCGCTACTAAAATTCCATATAAAGGAGATGGTCCAAAATTGTATGGAGCACAGACTCACTTTCTGTACATGAGTTGAAAAAATCTAAATGTATTAATATTCTAGTTTTGATTAGCCAAATCTCTAAGTTCACTTTTATTGGGGCGAAATATTATTTATTCTCTCCAAAACAATGCAACACTTTACGTATAACCATGGCGGATTGATGGTGTTTTGACTTTTGCTGTCAGTATTTATTGACGTATGGTCCATTTGATTTGATGGTTACTGGTTAGGTATAGATACCGAACGGATTACTGAATAATCAGATTATAATATTGAGTTTTGTTCTTATTATAGCTAAGATGTGTATGTCTAAAATGTATTATAGCTAAAAACAAAGCCCGGAACACGGAAGAAAAGATTTGTCAAAAACGACATATTTTGAGGTTGACAAATCAATGTCACGGCATCTTTATCACCTACAGACTACTATTAGAAAGACGCCATCTTTTAATACCTCAAAAACTAGGAATTTCATTTTTACCCAACGTTTTATATAGTTCGTTTCGTTCACTCATTTTATTTTTGTTGAAATCCTTGCATTTTTCCATTTTAATGGTATGTGGTACAAGAGTGAAGCGGAAATGGACCATCTCCTTTGCGTTACGTTTTTACGTAGTCGCTCGGTTACAAACTCACACTCGGCACTCAGTAGTATTGGCGTGAATCGCAACCGACAAAAATCCGGACAGACAGACAAAAATTTTAAAAATTACATTTTTGGGTTCAGTATTGATCATGTAATGCCCTCCAATAAAAATTCAAAAAAATCTTTAATGTACAGAATTGGATCTGATACAGTTTTATTAAACTCGTAGGTATAGATATAGATTCATAGCGCAATAACAATATTACGTAACTGCGTTGCGGCGCATTTGTTATGTGGAACCATACATTTTAATATCTTGAGATTACGACGTGTAATTGTGCAGTCACATTTTTCCAAGAAACATATATTTTGAACTAGTAGTTAATGTAAAGATGGAGGCATTCATCATTATTAACAGTCGATGGACGTTCACTGTAGGACATAGGCCTTTTTAGGGACTTCCAAACACAACGATCCTGAGCCGCCTGTCGCCAGCGGGTCCTTGTGACACGTTTGATGTCGTTAGTCCACCTGGCGGGGGGTCGTGCCCCGCCCATTGCCACTTCAGTTCTGCGACTCACTGAGCTATGCCAGTTACTTTGGTTCTTTTGCGGATCTCCTCATTTCTGATTCGATCACGCAGAGATACTCTTCCCATCGCCAGCATAATGGCTCTGAGCCTTCTTATGAAGCCCGTAGTTAGCGACCAAGTCTTAAATCCATAGGTCATTACCGGCAACACGCACTGTTCGAAAACTCTCGTCTTCAAGCACTGAGATATGTTAAAATATTACTGCATTTTAAAATATTACAATTGTTACCATAGACGATAGTATACGATACTGTCTATGATAACGTAAGATAGTATCTGTCGACCGTCAAATGATGTAATAACTGAAAGGACTTGATTCCACGTCTAAAATTATTATAAGAATTGACATGTCAGAAAAGTCGCGAGTACCGAGTAGTGTTCTTTTTATAGTTACAAAGTATGCATGTTCTTAATGTACTGATTATTGTAAAATAAAGTGTATATGTAATATTTAAGTGCTTAAAAGAGCTTGTGCCGAGTTTTTCTGGCTACATCTTTTCTCGGCACGGACTGCTTTTTCCGATGCGGCGGTAGATAAAAGACTAACGAAAGAATAAAATGATTTTGAAGACATCGAAATATTATTTCAAAATCCCGCATGAACAGATAATACAGCCAAACAGGAAATATATTAATGGCACAGAGCCCACACACACGAATTAGTATTGTCAATTGACAACAGCTTGCCTTATGATTGTTAGCCTATTATGGTGTTGCACTCCTTGGGGACTACAGATATCATACTTGCCAAACTCGTTCTAGGCTTCTTTGCCCCGGTAAGTCTGAATTTTCCTTAATGTTGTGCACCGATACCGACAATCCTTCTAGAGTACCTATACTAAAGCCAAACTCGATTGAGAATGCTTGTCAACAAACAAAATAAAAATGAAGGTAGAAATCACTAGTCATTTTACACCTATTTTTTTTAATTAATTAGTTAATGGCAAATTCATGACAAATAAATTAGATTAGTAAGCTTAAAGCTAATTAATATATTCAATATCTTTTAACTAAGATTTTTTAAAATAACAAAACATAATTTTAAATTTATTAGGCATAAATTGTGTTGCATTTTCTACCTTCATTTTAAATTTGTTTGTTGACAAGCATTCTCAATCGAATTCGGCGTTAGTATATACCTATTTATTTGACAGAACGTTAACGTTTATACCTACACCATGATTGGTTTATTCTCTTGTAGTTATGTATTTTAACACAAAATATTATATGGTGAAGCCTGCCATAGCGGATGCACTTCGACTTTCAAACTCCCACTTTAAAAGTTGGATGATTGCTTTTAGGTTGGGCACAGTAATCCTCTGGTAATTGATATGCCAACCCCAGGATATCCATTCTCTTTCTAGCCAATCCGTCACATTCACATAAAATGTGTTCCATGGACTCTGTGTCTTCATTACAAGCCCTGCAGATAGGGTCCTCAAAAAAGTAAAAGATAAAAAATGGTTAATGTGGGTCATTCTTACGAATGAATATGAATATATGTCATTATTGATCTTTTTAAGGAGAGCAGCACTGGCATATAATTTTGATATGTCTCATAGAGTAAAGCCAGCGTTTGCAATGCAAGCGCAAAAAATGCGTTAATTTACGACATCACATCAGAAACCTCTAAAATTATCAGTGTGTCTCTACTATATTATACATGTATTATACACATAAACCTTTCTTATGAATCACTCTATACAATAAAAAACCCGCATGTAAATTGGATGCATAGTTTTAAAAATTTAAGCATACATAGGGACATACATAAAAAAACAACTTAGTTTTATACTATGTAATGATGTATAACATGTATAAAAATATTCATCTGTTAACATAGTTCCCATTACATAATATTTATTTATTTATTTTTATCACATATTATGTTGCATTCGAATTTTCTTTAAGTACTTATCTTTCTATGTTTTTGTATCTAAAGTGTTATCAGTATAATAAACTAGCCATTACTTACAACTTTATTTGCTTGGAAACCTCTTAGGCACCCTAAGGTTCTTATTTTTAATATTGTCCCCTCCCCACTTATTCCCACCTGCCCACAACTACCTGTTGCCTGTCTATGTCATATTACCTGTGTTTTATTGTATTAATTTATTATTGCTCTGCGATGTTGTAAAGAGAAAAGTGTTTGTTCATAAGTTTGTCTTGTATAATGAAATAAGTTTTACTAGTAAGGATTAATATGCCATGCCTAAAAATATATATCGCTCATAAAATACTTTATAACTTATTTTGATATAGCTGCAGCTGCCTCTATGATGAAGCCTTTTGAACTTCTTAAACTGTACTAAGAATCTACATTTTGTACTGCATTGCTATCAAATATACCCAATAGTTAAGCTTACCAAAAATCAAATCTTAAATATCTAAATTAACAGCATTCAGCATTGAAAATGTTATTAAAGACAAAGAAAATTGTGAAAGTACTAATAACATGGTCATCTTAGCGTTTTTTTTAAACCTAGACAAATTAGTTTTAGACAATAAAATGATGTATCTCCCATATTCGTTTGATTCATTAATTATGGGACACCTTTATATTAGCCGAGTTATCACAGTCATTGTTGCGCAAGTGGGGCTGAAACGTCTGTCGAATGACAAATCAGAATTATTCGCACAAGTATAATTGAAAGCAATGTATGGGGTATCTTTAAATGTTCTACAAAAAAGTCCATCTTTTATATTTAAACACTTAGTATCTTTTATGTTTTAACAAAATTTTTAATATATTATAAAATAAATTTAGGTTTACCTCATTACTTATACAAAATAAATTATACAGCGCCATCTAGCGAGGACCCAGCTAAGCGAATAATGATTACCTACAGATATAAAACTAGCGCACGCCCGCCGGTTCATCTGCGTAACGTCACTTCATTAATTTATAATGAACATATACTAATCCCTCTGCTCCTCCTTTTTATAATATTACTATAGACTAAGTACCTATATTTTACCTGCCTTGCAATATGCTTAGCGAATTACAAACAATATATGAAAACAAAAAAGACATTATTATATACTTTATACCTGTGTGTACCTAGTTATCTGTAGAGTAAAGTAATATACCTATAATAATGTATGTATAATAACAAATATTATATCAATAGGATATTTCATGCATTTTTTGTTAATTATATCATACGTAATGTACAATGTAGGTACATATATAGTTTTCAATTAAATGTAATGATGGACCTAGTTGCAAAATAATCTATTGTTATAGTAAATTCATGTATTGCGGTAGTATTAGACCTTACGCATGCGGATATCTGCAATGCTAAACGCTGCGGTGTAGGTACCTTGTCTTCTCGTCACCTTGCGCGCACGCCTTTACAGCCACAGGAGAATATACGAATGAAAGATGAGCCCTTTAGTTTTCCGTTCCGATCGTATATCATAACAATTAAACATTGTTCCACACTATTAAATTTGATAAAAAAATCTGTTCAGGGCTCCAGAGTGAGGAATCTCCTCACAATGCGCACCGTCTCAATAATTATCTGTATCCGATCCTTGATCTAACAACCAAACGAAAGCTTCACCGTTCCCTTAAAAGAGACAGACAGTCATTTTATTGGTATTTTATATATATATTTATATCATCATTGATTTTTTTTTTAAATGTTCCAAGAAAAAAATGTTCCATATTCAACTTTATTTTCAATTCTTTAGTAATGGGAAAACCGTTCGCCGCTGCGCCAAAGTCGACAAAGATCGTCGTTACTACGACAACGGTCGTAACAGCGCAGTCAAAAAATGCACAGATCCATTCATTTCAAATGTATCTAATCTTTGTTTGCAGGACGAGACGGGAAGGCTGATGCGACGGAACATCGTCCGATACGCCATCTTAGCTTACGTGATCACTTTACAGCGAGTGTCGCTCAGGGTCAAGCGACGCTTCCCGTCATGGCAACATGTCGTCGATTCTGGTGAGGACACATTCATCATTTTAACATAATTATAGACATTGTAAGTCATATGGTGGTTGTAACGGCAATAAGCGGAGCACACAGTTCGAAGAGCTGATGTACGTTGAAGTTTAAAGGTGCTGGAATGTGGACCCAGCGAAGCAAAGAACAGTGTTGGTCGATTAGGTGAATCGATGATATCATGCGGCTTGTAGGCAGCTCCCGGCAGGCAGGCACGCAGGCGGTTCAACCGTGATATTTGAAAATTCTTTCAAGATGCATATGTTCGGGCAGTAGGCGGGGTCACTGCGGCACTACACTTGCACTTATTGAAGTTATTGATATTAAATTTGTTTGGTGTGGCAACACCGGCGTAAGCAGCTGTTCAAATAGCTCCAGTTTATTTAAATGTTTAAAATATTATTTATTTAAATATTTATAGCCCAATTCCAACTTCATCATATTATTTAACTAATTCAAACTGATTTACATTTATAGATTAGTGTTTAAAGTGATATTTGTTAAGTTTTTTCTGTGAATTGTGTGTAAGTGACAGCTAGGTTATACTACAAGTTAAAACTTAATTTTAAGTTTATTTTGATTATTATTAGTATTATTAATTTGTAGTAGCAGTACTACAATTATTTATCACGTCAATAACTTAATCCTACAGTTTCAATAACTCGTTATCTCCGCGTAACGAATAGTTAAGAGTAAGTTTGTTAACCTGCGTTCCTTGGAAACATTGCCCATTGATGTAATATATTAGCTTACAATATAATTACGCGCAGAGCTCTAGCCCTCCAGAAACAGGAAAAACAATGCAAAGAGCTATACATCCAGCTGGACAGTGAGCGGCATGACAATGAACAGGAACTATTAAAAGTGCTTAACAATAACGATAAACTAAAATCAGATTTATAAGCCTTACACATGAACTATGTGAACATCACAGCAGAGCGAGACCAGGTTCAAGTGTTACTTGAGCCAGGATAGTACTCTGCAGCATGAGCTGTCCAATGCCTACCAGCGAGTTGCCAAGGTGGTAGAAGCGGCCTGTCATACAAAATGCTACATATATAGTCTATATAAATAATTATTTAATATACCTTCTACTGTTCCTACGGACCTACCTACTGTTAGTATACACAATAAGGAATAATTAATTAATTAGTGGCTAGTCCCAGCAGTGGTAAAAAACTGAAAAATATATTACAGGAAATAGATATATTAAAAAAACACAAAGACATAAATTTTCTTAATGATAACAAAAATGCATAAATGTTCTTTTAAGGCATTAAAACCTAAAAAAGAGCATTTAGCGTTATTAAATGATTTAAATAGGTATAAAGCTATACACACAGTTATTAGAAACACCAACTGCCAGTTTGCAAACTTCTTTGCAAATATTGACTACTCAATATAAATTATTGAATAACCAAATGGTGTATGTTTGCACACAGACTACAAATGACACATTCCAACAGCCAGACTACAATAGTTTCGATTCACTATTTCCTCGATCCAATAGTGATGGCACTGGCAGACTCTCAGCAGTGACCGAGGCTCATATAAAGTCTTCTGTAAATTCCAGGTCTGATGCTAGAATCTGAGAGGAAGGTGTTCGAGAAAATGGACGGGAAGAGTCCCATGTCTAAGTACTGGATGCCGCTGGTGTGGGCCACAAACATCATCAACAGGGCAAGGAAGGAGGGGCTCATCACCAGTGACCACATTGTGCAGACTCTACTGGTAGAGCTATCGGACATTCGGCGCAGGCTCGGCGCGCTCATCGGCTACGACACTGTGTGTGTACCACTCGTCTACACGCAGGTCAGTAGGGCGAGAGCCCCATGTTGAAGTAATAAAAACATCATTTGAGTCATGTCATGAGGGGCTAAAGGGTAGCTAGCCCCAGACAGCCTCCTCAACTGCCAACCTGACTGGGTGCATCCCATTAGTACCCCATACCGTAGTTCTATAGAACTGTTGGGATATTTTCCGGGCTGTCAAATTATATCCCAATAGTTCTATATAGTACTGTAATATAGTTTTTGCTCTTGACTTTACTTATAGCATATAAGTTATAAACTTTATATTATTTCAATTTATATTTCATTTTGTTTTTACCAAAAAAATGTCCCTTGCGACAAAAGCTTAGTTATTAAAACCAAGTAGTAGTCGTGTCTAAAAAAATATTCTCTTATTTTAGAAGTTACAGGGGGGGACATTTTACTACTTTGGAAGTATATTTTACGCAAACTATTCAGTTTAGAAAAAAATGATATTAGAAACCTCATTAGCATTTTTAAAGACATATCCATAAATACCCCTTATGGGTTTAATGAAAAAGAAATGTTGTGTTCCAGTTCTAAGTACGGGGAACCCCCAAAACTTATTGTATTTTTTCTATTTTTGTATGAAATGTTGTGTGAAGGAAAATCTATTTAGTAAATTTCAATAGTATAGTTCTTATAGTTTCGGAAAAAGTGGCTGTTACATACAGACGGACAGAACGACTTTACAAATCTATAAGGATTCCGTTTTTTGTCTGTGATTTCATATTCAACTTATAAAAACTAAGTAATTTATATGTAACGTACAAACAAGATGTTGATATCGACATTTCTTTAATTTTAGTTCTATAGAACTGTTGATACACCATGTTCTATAGAACTAATGGGACACTAATCTCTAACATGGTGTATCAACAGTTCTATAGAACTAAAATTAGGGGGTACTACCCAGTAGTACCCCCTAATTTTGCACCCGTTTGCTACTCGTAGTGAACACTGCATATCGATCGACAAGAGTAATAAATATATGTGAATAAAGCCACATATGCTGGAATGTTTGGTTGGTGATTAGCATACTGCACAAAACATTCCAGTAAGCCCTTCAACAATGTGGAAAGGTAATTAAAATATGATCATACAAGTATCCTGCTCTGTATTTTCAAGGGGAATTCCCGCTAGAAACAATAAGTGACCATATCCTCGCCTTTGGTAAGATGCTCTACCCCTAATCCTGTCTGCGAGAGTGTAAAAGAGGTCTTCT
The DNA here is from genome assembly GCA_034621355.1 of Mycalesis mineus. Lineage (NCBI taxonomy): Eukaryota > Metazoa > Arthropoda > Insecta > Lepidoptera > Nymphalidae > Mycalesis > Mycalesis mineus. Next base: position 23,816,062 of record CM067908.1, on the reverse strand, counting down.
CCCCTTCTAAACCAGTGTCCTTGTATGCAGGTGGTGACGCTTTCGCTGTACACATACTTCGTGGCAGCGCTGATGGGTCGGCAGCTGGTGCCGCCGGCTCCTGGCAGCACCTCCAAGTACGAGCCTGATGTCTACTTCCCCTTGTTCACAGCACTGCAGGTATGTACACTTTTGTTTATTTATTTGCTTAACATTCTGTATTGCACAAATGTATGCACACATTTAAAAATGTTACACAAACGAATCTAATTTAAACAATAGCATGGCAAAGGCGGTCTTATCGCTAATAACAATAAAAAAAATATTCTCGGATAAAAAAAATTAATGAACATGGTGAAATATGAGTATATAATGTTGGCAGTGATAACTGCAAATGCCAACATTATATACTCACTAGAGGACGCCCGCGGTTTCACCCGCGTAGTTCTTGTTCCCGTGGGAATTTCGGTATAAAATGTAGCCTATGTGTTATTCTGATATGTAACCTATATTATTGTGAAGTTTCATCAAAGTCCATTCAGTAGTTTTTGCGTGAAAAAGTAACAAACATCCATACATCCATACAAACTTTCCCCTTTATAATATTAGTAAGGATTATCACTAAAATCAAACAAATGAAATGGCGTTGGACGGGTCACATGTTACGTGAGAGTTCTGAAAAATGGACAAGAATCCTAACCGAATGGACACCACGCCGGAACATCAAAAGAATGAAAGGAAGGCCACTGAAAAGATTGTCCGACGACTTAAAGAAGCACGCAAGATCGCCATGGCTCAGAAATTCTAAAAACATAAGGGAGTGGAAAAAACTAGAGGAGGCCTATATATCAAATGATACTCTGATCTAACCGGATCCAATGTGGAAAAATGTATAAAATTAAGAATTGATCAGTAAATAAAGGCTTTTGTATTTGTATTTGTAATGTTGGCAGACGGTGGATGTAGTCATTAAGGAAATGATAAGGAAAAGATCTACATATATTTGTAATGTAAATTAGGGATATTTTTTCTTTCCGTTGTGGCCATGCTATGAGTGGAAACACAATTTATATCCCTAGAGGATATAATCATCATCATTACCAATCTATTAACGACCCACTACAGGGTCAGGAGAGCACGTTAAGCCGTCGGTCCCGGTCACTGTCATCAACATTTTGCATTGGAGCAGCGTGGTGGGTGTACGCTCTATATCCACTCTCCTATAAGGAGGGAGGCCTGGCCGTTTAGTGGGGCGTTAATTGGCTGATAATGATGATGATGATGACAGAGTCAGGTCTCTCTCCTTAATATTAAGCCAAGATATAAAAGGATGATAAAAATTTTATCTCTTCCCCATGCAAGCCCGGTAGACCCAAAACATCCACCCTAGATATTTAAAATTCTTTTATTAGTTAGTATTTGTAAAACTTCAACTTGCTAACTTCAGTAAGACGGGCCCTCGGTAAATCCTAGCTCCAGGATTTTTCCAGGAACAAAATTTCAAGTAGGCTTTTTTAAAGTCATGGTGTATTTCGTTTTAGTTCTGCTTCTACGTGGGATGGCTGAAGGTTGCTGAGGTGCTCATCAATCCGTTCGGGGAAGACGACGACGACATTGAGCTTAACTGGCTTATAGACAGACACATCAAGGTATGTACAAGGCTATACAGTTTCTACGATTGAGGAGTGGGACTTAAAAGTGGGTGCCAGTACCGGCGGTATGATCATCTTAAACCTACGACCGTGTCACGAGTCTCGGGCTCTGTTCAGAGTTTTTCTCTCAGCCACGCGACGGACCCGGCACCCGCACGGTGAATCCATGGAATGCTAAGATATTCGTCTCTGAGACATCTAGGTTTAGGTAATCCTTGACCAATATGTGTGTGTATATAAGGGGGGATTTAGAGAGTGTTCCAAACCCCCCCTCGCCCCCTAGTAGAGAACGTAAATAATATAAATTCGCGGATTGAATGGATATTAGACAAAATATATAACGTTCACGCATCAAAACAAGATTTTCACTACAACTTCCATGTTTTACTACGACAAAAGCTATCTAATTTATATTTTTGGGTCCCTGGACATAAAGCTAGCGACGCCTGTGCCTTGACCCTTAGAATACAGTCATAGCAACTGCAAACACAAGAACACAAAGGACATGACCGGAATTAGTATGGAGCTGTGCCCTGAAAAAAAACAATTCGTTTGCAGTGACATGTAGTACCTTATTTTATAGCTTACGATTATTAGAATACCGCTATTTAAGTTTTGTGATCAAAGAACTTTCGAGACTCTTCAATAACATGTTACAAAAAGGCACCTAATTATTTTAAATAGCAATTATTTTACTGTCGTTTACCAAAGTGTTATATAGCTAGTAGCAAATAATACCTCACTGGTCCAATAGTTAGACTATATGGGTTAAGATCAGTGATATATAAGGAGATTGAGTTGATACTTAACAATTATTCTAGTTTGTCAAAGCGAATTAATTAATCCCGCTCATTATTATTACATAACATATGACTTTTCCATATAAAAAAAATAATTTCAAGAACATTTCAAATCTGTCAAAATACGATCGGATACTTGTACACTCTTTTGCATATCGCGTGGTTGTGCGCAGCCGCATCAACAATCGTAACATATTTATACAATAAAAAAGCGTAAATTTTTATTTTATTATTATATGTTTATAATATTTACTTTAGTTTGCAGTGTTTTGTTAGTCGTATTTTTAAATAAATAAATTGTTTATTGTCCAAAAACATAGGTACAAATATTATTACAGCTTCTTAAGAATTACTTAATTTAAGTTATTCGAAATGTATGAGTATACAGAAGTCAACTGTCCCTAAGCTAGGTATAAACCTGTGTTTTAGGCGACAGTATATTTAATTACAAACTGAAGTCCTAAATACAGATAGAATATGTATTATATGTGTATCCAAACTCATAAGCTAATGCAAATATCCAAATAAACAAAAAATACGTATTTCTCGAATGTTATAGAAAAATATAATATTTGCCTTAAATATTGCTTTATTTTTTTATTTATTTTAACATAATAATAAATATTGCAAATTCTATTCAATTTTGGGGCAAAATCTGGCCATTTCCTTTAATTGCTTTTGTAGCTATGAGAAAATAACTTTAAAGAAAGTAGCAAAAAAACGTGTTTGTTTGTATCTCTATAGGTGTATGAGTTTATGAGTGATGTAGTGTTCTTGAACTTTGTCACTACATCTTACAGACGGAGATTTGAATAAAATTAATCTTTAAAAAGACCCAGACCTCATTTTCTTTCTTCCTAAACAGGCGGCATACATGATAGTGGACGAGATGCATGAGGAGCACCCCGAGCTGCTGAAGGACCAGTACTGGGAGGAGGTGGTGCCCAAAGACCTGCCCTACACCGTCGCGTCCGAACACTACCGCCGCCACGAGCCGTCCTGCTCGGCCGACCACTATAAGGTCAAGACCGAGGACGCCGTGTACGCCAACGTGCAGGCTCCCAGGAAGAGCCACGACGAGACCTACGCCGATTATGTAAGTCTCACAATAGCAACCAGCCGTTACAAGCACACACACACAAGGTCAATATCGAGGAAAAGACGGATGAGTTAGACGACCGCCGTGGCGCAGTGGTATGCGCGGTGGATTTATAAGGCGGAGGTCCTGGGTTCGATTCCCGGCGGGGCAGATTGAGATTTTTCTTAATTTGTCTTGGTCTGGCTGGTGGGAGGCTTTCGCCGTGGCTAGTTACCACCCTACCGACAAAGACGTAGCGCCAAGCGATTTAGCGTTCCGGTACGATGTCGTGTAGAAACCGATAGGAGTGTGGATTTTCATACTGCTACTACTGCTAACAAGTTAACCCGCTTCCATCTTAGATTGCATCATCACTTAACATCAGGTGTGATAGCAGTCAAGGGCCAACTTGTAGTCATTAAAAAAAAAAAAGAGTTCGCAGTCCAAAAATTTCTCAGAACGACTTGCGAGTCAGCGCTTCGTGTTAGATATTTCAAAATCTCCTATCTTAATAATTATCACCTATCTCCTATCCTAATATTGCTTCCCATTTTTGTTTAATTTACCTGCGAAAACCCGATTAGCAGCCCTGAGCTACATTTAGAAATAATTCAACCAAGTTATATGATTGGTTATTAATTTCTATTTTTTATTTTTTTTCTATATCTCTTCCAGGAAAGTGTAGATACGCCACTAGTAGAACGTCGGAAGAACTGGTTCCAGAGGCAAATATCGAGAATGGGCTCCGTAAGATCCGCATCTACTGCGTATTCTTCGGGAGGCTTCTTCGGGCGCAACCGGCTCAACTCCGTGGTGTACTCCAGCCCGGAGGCGGGCCAGCCCATCTCGCCTCCCAACTCCCACCACAAGATGTCGCTCTATGAGAGACTCGTCGGTCGGAAGTCCGGACGAGGGCAGCATAGGCAGAACTCTAAACACGGTGAGTTGCATTTGCAATGCACACAACGGGACACTAGAAATTGCTTTAAGAAATTTTGGACAGGATTTCGAACAATGATAGAGGATTTTTTTAACCGACCAAAAAGAAACGGAGGAGGTTCTCAATTCGCCACATATATTTTTTTTATGTATGACCACGCATAACTTTTTACAGAGTTGCCACTTCAGAGCTAGAGGGATGCAGAACTCACCTAAGTTTAACCACTCAATTTGCATTTATAAGTTCATGGCATGTGCTTTGTAGTTGTCGTCCTCATCTTGTTTAAGAAAAGATTTTATTATGTCTTGGTCTTCCTTCTTCTGTCTTGCACCCAACCCGGTTCTATTTATTCGAGCCCCTGCCATAAATTGTTTGTAAAATTCAAGTCAAGTTTTCTGGCACCCTCGTCTTAAGGAGTGAGGCGACGTTCTAGTAACTCTGAGGTGTTTATAGAGTTCCGATGGCCTTTTTAGTTTTAACCCAAAATTATTGTAATCTCTGAATAGAGTTGAAGGGTCAGCCGAGAGTGCTAGACCAAACCAAGACTACAATGTTTTTATGACATTTGCATCTAGTTTTGCCAGATGGGTTCTGCCAATATCATAAACGAGGAATGGCCAAGTAAGACGTGAAGTGAGATAGTTGTCATAGACCCACGCTTTTTTTTATATTGTTAATGGGCTGTTGGTCTACCTTATTAAGGTCATTTATGAAGTTATCGACAACTACCTCAAGGGATGGTGTGCGTCCTTTGTAATCAATCTTTCTACCGAGGAACTTAAAAGGCAATGCTTCAGCAATGGTGGTTACACTTTGGCCACTAATAGAGAGACCCGGATCATAGGATATAAATTTAGTATTTCGTCTCCCCAGACATAGACAGTGACATTTGCTTGGCTTTACCCTCAGCCCACCAGTCCATGAGCAGAACTCATCCACTACATTCAATAGCTCCTGACAATGTTTTGGGTTTCGTGTCAGTAAGGCAAGGTCATCTGCAAGAGCTAAGATGGACTCTGTATATTTATTGTTAATTTTAAACCGATAGCCCCATTTCTTTTCCTGAACAATTAGTCTCTCTATTAAAATATTGATGACTACATTAAAAGCTATTGGAGATAAGCAGCAACCTTGAAACAACCCCACATTGTATTGTAGGGGTTTTGAGTACTCATTGTTAACTGCTATGGTGAATTTCAATTTTGAATAGTAAGAAGTGATTAAATCAATAACTAAATCAGGAAAATTGTTCCACCTCAGGGCGAAAGTCAATAGATCATGCTGGACAGAACCAAACGCATTTTCTAGGTCTATCCAGCAGATCGTAATTTGCCTCTCATATTTTCTAGCATCCTGGAGACATCGAGAAGTGAATTGTGTTCCAGGCAACCAGAAATCCCGGGCAGAAACCCTTTCTGGTGATTAGGCCTGAAATACCTATTGTTTATCATGTACTTTGTCATTTTGTATATTATATGTACTTTGTCATATTGTATACTCATGTTTGACCGTATGTAGGACAGAGTAGTAAACAAAAGTCCATTATTTTTCTGGTTTGAAAGCTTCTTTATTGCTCCAGAATTTATTCCAATTTAGGTCAACTCTTCTCTTAACCCCATCTTAAAGCCATGTTTTAGAGAAACCCGTGTTTATTCTAATTCATTGTTATTCAATTTTATTGGTGTAATGTCTTGGTTTGTCATGACTTTAGTTTTCAGAGCATTTAGTTCTAATCCGACCATACATAGCATACATCGTTAAGCGCCTGATTTAAATTTTCCCTTCTCTGTTATTAGGCCAGAAGAGCAACGGCTCGGTGGTGCCGACGCCGACGCGCAACCGGCCGCGCATCCCCACGCCGGAGTCTAAGGAGGTAGCGGAGCGGGACGGGCGGCTGGCCATGGGCATGCAGAGTATGGGCGTGTTCATGGCGCAGCAGGGCTACCAGAGCGAGGTGCCCGTGCTGGGCGCCATCGTGCTGTCGCCCATCGAAGAGACGGACGGCGGCTCCGTCAACACCACGCTGCACGCCGGCCAGCCGGGGACCACCGCGCTGGCGCAGGCGGTGCTGTCGCCGGCCTTGGCGCAAGGTGAGTGATCTCTTGCTTACATATACGTTCATGTTCATGAGCACGCAGAGCGTGGGCGTGTTCATGGCGCAGCAGGGCTACCAGAGCGAGGTGCCCGTGCTGGGCGCCATCGTGCTGTCGCCCATCGAAGAGACGGACGGCGGCTCCGTCAACACCACGCTGCACGCCGGCCAGCCGGGGACCACCGCGCTGGCGCAGGCGGTGCTGTCGCCGGCCTTGGCGCAAGGTGAGTGATCTCTTGCTTACATATACGTTCATGTTCATGAGCACGCAGAGCGTGGGCGTGTTCATGGCGCAGCAGGGCTACCAGAGCGAGGTGCCCGTGCTGGGCGCCATCGTGCTGTCGCCCATCGAAGAGACGGACGGCGGCTCCGTCAACACCACGCTGCACGCCGGCCAGCCGGGGACCACCGCGCTGGCGCAGGCGGTGCTGTCGCCGGCCTTGGCGCAAGGTGAGTGATCTCTTGCTTACATATACGTTCATGTTCATGAGCACGCAGAGCGTGGGCGTGTTCATGGCGCAGCAGGGCTACCAGAGCGAGGTGCCCGTGCTGGGCGCCATCGTGCTGTCGCCCATCGAAGAGACGGACGGCGGCTCCGTCAACACCACGCTGCACGCCGGCCAGCCGGGGACCACCGCGCTGGCGCAGGCGGTGCTGTCGCCGGCCTTGGCGCAAGGTGAGTGATCTCTTGCTTACATATACGTTCATGTTCATGAGCACGCAGAGCGTGGGCGTGTTCATGGCGCAGCAGGGCTACCAGAGCGAGGTGCCCGTGCTGGGCGCCAACGTACTGTCGCCTATCGAGGGGACGGACGGCTGCATCTTCTTCAACATCTGACGTATACGCTACGTCTTCTAGTGTACTATCACACTTCTGTATTCATTCCAGGCGGGAGCGTGACTCTGCCAGGGGGCGTCGTAGCCCCAGTGGCGCTGCCGGTGGGCGTGTCTCAAATCACGCTGCTGCGCGGCTCGGCGCCGTCCAGTCCGCGAACGACGCACGCGCCGACGCGAGCCACCGTGACCGAGCTGCCTTCAGACCGAGACAGCGAGACCAGCGGGCCCGGCACACCCCCCGAACGAGCCAGGGACGCCAGCGGATACAAGCGGGGGGAGGTGTACGTATGAGTGAACAATCGGAGTGTTACGCGTGGCGGTGATGTGCAACTCGACGAACTATCGTCGCCGAGCTGCCATCAGACCGGGACAGCGAGACCAGCGGGCCCGGCACGCATCCCGAGCGGGCTAGGGACGCCAGGGGGTACACTCGGAGCTTCACGCGTGTTGGTAATGTGCAACTCGACGAGTCAGTCAGGCTGTCCCGAGCAGGCCAGGGACACCTGATCTTAAGTGCTAATGCGTTGCCCGCCTTTAAAGAACTGGTTTATTCGCCCCATAAATACCCCCCCATCTTATCAAGAAATACCGCAGGAAGTTAAGTCCAAAGTTTACATGTGCGCGGCAGAAACTATCTGGCAAATCTGGTGATTGTAGATAGATACAGGAAAATATTTGGGAAGAAACTTGTTATTATGTTACTAAAGTTGAATATTTAACTATAAATGAATGTTAAACAAAAAATATAATATGAGGTAATTTAACAATGTGATTTCGTAATTTTACGGTAAAATATTTATAATATTGTATTATGTATCGTATTTGTTAGTGTAACAACGTTCCTAAGCATCTCGTCGACTGATTGTAACTGAACATCATGGTAATCAGCGATGCCATAAAAGAGTCGATTCCAGGCCTTTAAGGCTTGTGTGCACCAAGATTTCGGTTATCATAACCAACGGTTAACATAAGCTAAACGTAAAATTTACTGTTCACGATAACCCGTACACCGGTTAAGGACGAAAACCGGGCGGCTATCTTAACCGAGGTTACGTTCTTAACGGGCGTACGAGTTGTCGTGAACAGTAAATTTATTGTAAAGTTATGTTAACCATTGGTTATGATAACCGAAATCTTGGTGCACACAAGCCTTAATAAATAAAAAAAAATAACCAGCTATGTCAAAGGTTCATTATGTTGACAGATATTATTGAATACGGAACATTTTATTAAAATTTGAAAATTTAAATATCGCAGATAAAGAAAGTGACAGAGTTTTTGGGAAGTTGTTTGCAAATATTTCTTGTTATATAATTCGAGGAGCCCCGAAAGATAGATTTAATATTTGTGCCTCGCGGCGCGGCCTCTCAGTAGTGTCTTCCTAATCACCGATTTTTATGTACTTATAATTTAACAAGTTTTAGATGATATATTTTTAGATGAATTTTATGAATATTGGTGCTGTTACAAACAACTCTCTAACTTAATCGATACAAGTTACGTTTGTACACAACATCCTGTGGGAGATTGCCTCGTCGTTTTTCTTTATTTTTTTAATTTAAATTTATAAACATATAATTATAATTGCATAAGTTTTTTATCAACTTTTTTTTATAATTTGATAAAATACTTATGCAATTATAATTATATATTTATAAATTTAAGTTAAAAAATAATAATAAAAATTTTAAAAAGCCGACATCACGCGGTGTTCCCAGGCGGTCACCCATCCAAGTACTGACCGCGCCCGATGTTGCTTAACTTCGGTGATCGGACGAGAACCGGTGTATTCAACATGGTATGGACGTTGACGAACAAAGACGCGAATAAGTCAATATGAAAAAACTAAATAGTATCACCGCTGTGCGGGTCGGAGTGGGGGGTGTTAGGTTTTTTCGTTACGGAATTTCTGGATTCGGTCTCCACGCTCAAGGCCCGCGATAGAAGCTATGCAATAGCTTAAAAATGTTTTTATTGGAGCAACGTGGTGGTTTTAAATTGCATAACGGCTTGTAGAGAGTTTTAAACTGCGATTATTTTAGAGATTTGTATTCGAGCACCATTGTTTCTGTTTGACTGACCTTCATGTTCTTCTTCATGTCATTCTAAGTCCAGTATTGTTTTCAGTATACATTTATGTTTAGGCAGTAAAATATACCTTTGGTAACTCAACATATCTGCAACGTTACCGCACGTACAATTATAAAGCAGGTACTTGACGTAACTTTAACTACGTAGGTTAATCTTTTTTGCTTTACAATTTTTAACAATTAACAATGACTGTAACAGACTCGTATTCGAGAATGAATGACGTGGAACATTATGAGTCGTTCGAACAGAGGCATAGTAATGTATGCGGTGAAACTGCGAGTTTCACTCAGTAGTACCAACGATTTAAATTGTGCGTTTCGGCAATACTCGTGATGCCTAAGAAAACATCCAAACAATGTCCATTGTTAGTTCGTCCGTACATCGACAGTACTCCACAGTACATGTTGCAAGGTGTGAAACAATGTTGTAAGAGCTCTGTAAACACCAGTAAAAATAGTTCACTTACTTTTGACGTGACAACGTCTTATAATTCGATAGAGCCGGCTGCACGCACGAAAAAACATGACGTCATGCGTCGTTACCTCGCTTTGAGGCGTTCCATGTAAGGCTTGAAGTGCAAGCGAGAGCGCGGAACGAGCGACAAAGAAGCACAATCGGCCTTTGCGTTCGACATCCGTCTATTAAATATAATTATTAAATATATTCATTTTAAATTAAAAATTAATATATTTATATTTGAAATTTATAATAAATCAAAATCAATTATTTTATTAATTTTAATTAATATACTTAAATTAAAAATTTTAATAACCAATTAAATGCTACCATTCCATCAGTATTTTCTTGAGACGTTGTCACGTTCAACTATCGTCAGTAAACCGACTTTACAGACAACCAATTTTTTTTTAATTAAACTATGATACCCGAAGTATGGCCGAAGTGCATAATTTAAAATAGTACTGTTAGCGACTTCCGTCCATTGAATCCGTCCACAAGTGGTGCTTAAATTGTGATCAACTTATCACGATAGATACCTGTTTTTTGGCTAAATACACGGGAAACTCTTTGACCCCCCTATACTCCATAGGTAAGTAAGTATTGTAGGCAACTATTTTGAAAATAGCAGGGTTTCTAGAGTCCAGCTTATCAACCGTCTCAATTGGATATCATAAGAAATTACGTTCCCCAGTCGTAAACTATAAGAGCCTCTAGCGGATTGCCACCAAATTAAACTCTGGTAATTGGGGGTTTGATTTCTCATGATATTTATACAGTAGAAAATATCAAAAAATTCCCTTTTATGCTTGGGATCCTTAAAACCTGTTCTTACCTTGCCTGTCACCCGCAGTTGCTTATAGTAGAAATCTTATAAAAATACATTACCCTTTTCTGACACAGACGGGTAATGAAGACCATTTTTCAATTCCAGAAGACCAAGTCTGAGCATTTTTCGTGTATTTGGCGCACAGAGTATATTAGATTATTATGTTATAAGTATTATTATAATGCGTGAACAGTGTTTTAAACTACGACTGAAGGATTAATGATTTTTTATTAATAAAATATTCGAATTAATTATGTTAATGAGTTATATTGTTAGTCGAATTTTAATTGTATTAATTGTTAAATTAGCGCTCAAACAGGGATTGAGTTGTACAGCGTTCTATCTTACGAACGACGTTTGTTGACGGATTACCCCTATCTTCATGCTATGGCGACGCATTTTAAACTGAGTTGTCGGGTCGGTTAGTTGTAGTCATAAATAAAGTTGCTTACTAACTTATCGAAGATTTACAGTCAATTGTACCCAAAATTTACTACCAAGCGCTTTAATTTCTTTAAATAGAATTTTCAAATCTGCATACAGCGTTACATTAACCATATACAGTCAGTGACATGTATTGCCCGACGACTCAGTTAAAAATGCGTCGACTAGTCGTTCCCAATATCACGACAAGCTGCCGTCACTGTTAGACGTGCCGTCTCATGTCAACACCTCCATTTATACATTTAAATATTTAATTCTATGAAAAACCAACAACGGCCGCAGAAAACAATGACATAGTCAAATGCTGTCCCTTCAAATGTTATTATGTAATGTTTGTTATGAAGCCAAATTGAGATTTCTTTGATGTATGCGTCAGTCCTATTCAAAAGGTGACATTTACATTTGGTTAAGTAATATTTTTCACAAATCGTTTATTCACCGATCGTTCGAACGCCCGGTTAACAAACCGAAGTTGGAATGCGTGTGATGAAGAGTAAGGCCTGTGTTTACCAAGATTTCGGTTATTATAACCAACTGTTAACATAACTTTACTATAAATTTACAATTTATTATAAACCCGTACGCCGGTTAAGGATGTAAACTGGGCGGTTATCTTAACCGAGCCAAAGTCCTTAACCGGTGTACGGGGTGTCGTGATCAGTAAATTTTATGTTTAGCTTATGTTAACCGTTGGTTATGATAACCGAAATCTTGGTGCACACATGCCTTAATAAACGCTTCTTGTTTATCGGCCGTTCACCTAACCGACGTTTAAAGTAAAGTCTGTGCACACCGCCCTTAGGCCTGTGTGCACCAAATTTTGGTTATCATAACCAACGGTTAACATCGCCGGTTAAGGACGTAAACCGGGCGGTTATCTTAATGGGTTGTCGTGAACAGAAAATATATAGTAAAATTATGTTAACCGTTGGTTATGATAACCGAAATCTTGGTGCTCACAAGCCTTAGAGTGTCGGGCAAGCCGCGTTTACAGCTCGTATAAACGTGGCGCGCAAAGCCCCTAAGCTGATGTAATTCATAAGATATCATCAGGTACAAAAAAGCGTTTTTCGTAAGATAAATCTGCTTTAGCTACAACAAATTTTATTATTGTAAATGTTTATGTATAGATTTTATATCTCGTTGTATAATATCGCGAATTAAATATATAATAATTATTTTCCTATACTTAGTTGAATATCTCATTAAATTTTGGTGTCAATAATGTGTTTTTATTTAATCTGACTAATAATTCGTTCAAATCATAATATGTTTGATTATACCTATCATTTGATATCGCCAATCTGGTAGATTGGCGACCCCGAACAGGAAAACGCAGCGTTGGTCGACCCTCAACCAGGTGGACTGACGACATCAAACGTGTAGCAGGGAGCCGCTGGCAACAGGCGGCTCGGGATCGTTGTGTTTGGAAGTCCCTAAAAAAGGCCTATGTCCAACAGTGGACGTCTACAGGCTGGTAATGATGACGATGATGATTATATCTATCAGACATTCGTTAAAAGTTACTATGCACTCTAATTTACCAAATACCAAGTGGATTACCGAATCCATATGACGACCTCCGTGGCGCAGTGATATGCGCGGTGGATTTATAAGGATTTATAAGACGGAGGTCCTGGGTTCGATTCCCGGCGGGGCAGATTGAGATTTTTCTTAATTTGTCTTGGTCTGGCTGGTGGGAGGCTCTCGCCGTGGCTAGTTACCACCCTACCGTCAAAGACGTACCGCCAAGTGATTTAGCGAAACCGAAAGGGGTGTGGATTTTCGTCCCACTCCTAACAAGTTGGCCCTATTCCATCTTAGACTGCATCATCATTTAACATCAGGTGTGATAGTAGTCAAGGGCCAACTTGTAGTGGATAAAAAAAAACATTATAAAGGCCAAAGTTTGTGTGTGTGAATAGATGGATGTATGTTACTCTTTCACGCAAAAACTATTGAAACTAGCGACACTGGAGGGCAGTTTTCTCGTCGAAGAGTGAATGTGACATGTTCTGATTTGGTGGCGCTGGCTTTTATTTTCCATTTAGCGAAACAATTAATTCATTAATTCTGGAAAGATAAAGACTAACTTCGTCAAACATTCTGAAGTACAATGTACCTAAATATATTGGTAGTTAAAAGAGATTGGCGCAAGTGGCCTTATAATTTTAAAGCATCGTTCAGATTCCAGTTTATATTAATAAAAATTGCAACGTTATATAATACTTGAATAAAAAAAATTGGGATTTGTTAAAAATGACAAAAAAATAATTATAATTACCTTTAAATTCGTCGTCTGCAGTAACCGGAACGTTTTCTTTGGTAGAAGGTAGCACATGATGGCAGCACTAAAGTTGCCAGATTTAGTGGATTTTGTACTAATTCTGGTACTTTTAAGTCAAAACTTTATTTTAGAAGAGATTTTTATAATTATATCTACTTAATTATAGTAACTAGTCTTGTCCATGCTAATGAATTAGTAAAACATTTTTTTAACAAAAAATAAAACCGACTCAAAATGCTCTAAAAAGTAAAAAATAACTGTGTCATTTAGTTGCTTTAATTTACTTAAGCATATCTATGAAGTCGGTGCGTAAATAAATAGATAGTCTCACAATTAAATAGATGTTGTAGATACGACTTGCTTTAACTGTTACATTAATAAAGGGTAGCTATATCGGCCCTCTCGCTCTAACATCCGTATAAGTTGATATATAATATATATCAACTATATCCAGTATATTAATTTGTCATTGTATATGTTGATAATGTGAACTCTACCGTCGGTTAGGAAAGCAGATTTTGATAAAACAGCCTATTATGTTGTTCCAGAATTTGTTCAACATGTAAAAACCACATGAAAATCTGTATTATTGTCTGTTCAAAGCTAGTCACTAGCTAATAAATTGAAGAAAGCTATTAATCAGTTGGTAAGAACAATCTGATCATACCTTCAGATCATACCGGACCCAAGTTTGATTACGTTCCGTTTCATTTCGTTTTGTTTCATTTTATTTCGAGCATCCTTTTCTTCCAAGTAACTCTTAGTAAAAAATCTCAGTTAGGAAGTTGATACATTTATGTTACTGTCGACTCCGGTTACTGTTGTTAACATCTGAGTGTAAGATTTGACCGCATCGATATCGAAAACAGTAAACGCAAATTTTATATGGAATTGGAGTAGCGCCATCTACACACACCGGCATATTTAGCGGAACATAAAAAATAGTTTTGATATCAGTATCATATAAGGTTGCTAGCTGATTTATACGTCATTTAATTAAAAAGAAATATTTTGAAATTAAGAAAGCAACTGAACCCCACATTTTATGCAATTGTTTTAATTTTATTTAAATACACTTTATCTGGAGCGAACTTCGCGTATTTCTTCCTTCTGAGTTTGATTTAAAATTTCATTGAAATACTGTTTTTTGTTGGTTTTTTTTAAATCGCGTATCTTTCTGGAGTTGAGGACTGAATTATGCCTAACTTAGCCCCAACGGAGATTGCCAGGGCACTCGAAATGGTCAAACCTACAGAGTGATATCCAGAGATCGACCAGTTTCAACGATCCATCGCAGTATCCAACGGTTCATGGAGACCAGTACTTATGTAAGAAGAGCAGGACAAGGCAGAAAAAGATGCACTTCGAGTAGGGCTGATCGTTTCATTCGGCTTCGTGTACGTAGGAACCCCCGTTTGACGGCCGTCCAAGCCCGACATGAGTTAGAAGCAGTGCGGGGTGTAACCGTAAGTGAGCGTACGGTACGAAGAAGGTTCGAAGAAGCTGGTTTGAGTTCATTTGTGCCCGCCAAATTTATATTATTTTAATTGATATTTCATTTTGTTTTAACAAAAAAATGTCTCTTGCGACAAAAGCTAAGTTATTAAAACCAAGTACTAGTCGTGTCCAAAAAAATATTCTCTTATTTTAGAAGACGACACACATTTTACCACTTTTTAAAGTATCTTTTGCGCAAACTATTCAGTTTAGAAAAAAAATATATTAAAATCCTCAATACCATTTTTAAAGACTTATCTATAAATACCCCACACGTATGAGTGTAATAAAAAAAAATTTGAGTTCCAGATCCTGTTCCAGTAAGTATGGGGAACCCCCAAAATTTATTGTTTTTTTTTTCTATTTTTGTATGAAATGTTGTGTGAAGGAATAAATCTATTTAGTAAATTTCAATAGTATAGTTCTTATAGTTTCGGAAAAAGTGACTGTTACAGACGGACAGAAAGACTTTACAAATCTATAAGGATTCCGTTTTTTGCCATTTGGCTACAGAACCCTAAAAAGATAATTCCGAATCCTTCACATCGATCGAATTGTTTTGCTTATGATCCATATCGATCTTTGACTTCTTGCGTCGCAAATGCTAATGCATGTCGCCAAAAGCTTTTTTGAAAGCTTAATATTTCGTCATTCCCAAAATAAGCTTCAGCAATTAAAGAAATAAATTGTTGCTGACGTTTTGTGCAATTTAAGCTAAGCTGTATTCGATATAGTATGTTTATAGATACTCTCAAATTTAAGTGGACATTTATTATTGCAATCAAAAGAGATTCCATATTATACTTATAAAAACTATAGATATTTTATATGTAACGTACAAACAAGATGTTGATATCGATATTTTTTAAATTTTGTCCCATTAGTTCTATATAGAACTAAGACATTAAGCACTAATATGGTGTATCAACAGTTCTATAGAACTAAAATTAGGGGGTACTACTGGGATGCACCCATACAATCGCTCTTCAACGGCTATAAACCTTTCGCTTAATCGATTAATAAATGCATGCGTCGTGCGGCGTCGTGTTACGACGCACGCGTTGCATAGGCGACAGAGCGCGGCTGCCGTTGTGAGCTCTGTGCTCTCCGGAGCGCGGGGGTGTAACACTACCAACTTCCCGACTCCAGGCTTCGAATGTACTGAGAATTTCATAAGAGAATGAAAAACTCAGAATTATTCCGTGACTCAACCCAGCATTCGGACCCAAGACCTCGTGATCGAAGCCAGATAAGCTAACCACTAGACCAACGAGGCAGTTAAGATGCTTACCGCTTTGGAAATATATTCTTTAGTTAAAAATATTATGATTAAACTCTTAATTGTCCCATATCCAGCCAGGCTTGAGCTCAGGCGTCTCTTCCGGTCAGCTATAGAGGTCTGGGTATTCGCAAAAGTTCTAGTACTTTCTTACCAGCATTTCTTTCCTCTGTCTCTATTGAAAAACATCATTTCATATAAGTCTTTACGAAGCTCAGATCCGTCACATTTGGCAGAATCGAATCCGAATTGGAAAAATGTTGATGAATTCATTCAGCAGATTGAGGAGAAGCCTCTCAAACATGTAAAAACTAAATTTATTTCAGTAGTTTCCTCCTGATTAAGATTTTACGAAATAACAAGACACTTGAAGAAAAAAATGTCTGCTGACAATAAAGTGGGAGGCTTTCGCCGTGGCTAGTTACCACCCTACCGACAAAGACGTACCGCCAAGCGATTTAGCGTTCCGGTACGATGTCGTGTAGAAACCGTAAGGGGTGTGGATTTTCGTCCCACTCCTAACAAGTTAGCCATCTTAGACTGCATCATCACTTAACATCAGGTGTGATAGCAGTCAAGGGCCAACTTGTAGTCGATAAAAAAAAAAGAGTAGTGGAGTGCAGGTCAGCTGCGAATAAAGAGTGGGCAAGAGGGATTAACTGCGCGAGCATTCTTGAGCGATATATTCTTGAGTGGTATAATGAATAAAATAAATATCGTCGATGTCGTTGTCCATCATAATCTGGATTAAGATCTCGATGTGTCAAGCTGACCTGCATTAAACCTTCCTTAAGTGAGTTGACTATTTTTAGGCTGCATAAAAGTATTGGTAAAGATATTGTTTATGGAAATCTGTCTTCCATTATTATATATACATAGCTACTCGTAGTCATAGGGCTGGCATTCATTAAGCCGTCGGTCCCCGTTACTGTCTTCAACATCTGTTGGTGATCGTTAATAAATGAAACGATATGAACGCCCACGAACCATTAGAGCTGCAGTGGGCCGTTAATAGGCTAATAATGATGATAATGAGCATCTTTAAAAATATGTAAGTTTTGGTATGAATACATAAAATTTTATTAGATTTAGTAAGTGCCATGTCAGGGTATATTTCGCAATGACGGTGGGATGTGTTATTAAACTTGGAAATTTAATCTTTATTTAAAATGTTGATACCTAGACCTAAATTATTGAATTTAGTAAAAATTGGAGACTTTGATTCATCAGCTCATCGTAAGTAAAATAGATGCAATAGAAATGAGAACATTGAGAAGTATGAGTGGAGTAACACTGAGTTACAGAATTGTGAATAGTGTGGTTAAAGAACAGTGTAGTATAAAAGAAGATGTCTTGACTAAAATCGAGAAAGATATGCTGAGATGGTTTGGTCATGTAGAGAGAATGAATGAAAGAAGTTAAGGCGAGAGTAAATGGGAATATTGGAAGGGGAAGACCAAGGCGACCTGGATCCTGGACCAATTCCAGGATATTCTGATTAAAGGCCAGCTCAAAATTATCCTAAACCTATGTACTTGTTTAAAAGATTTAATGAAATTAAAAGAAGCGAGAGATCGTGGGAAGTGAAAGGATGTAGTCTCTGACTACCTCTATATATTTCGCATTAGTCCAAATTTAGTTATAAGCCGATATCTTTCAATTAAAAAATAATATTTTTCTCGGTAAAGAGTTCACTTGAGCCATAAAGAGTTTGGCATATCCTTTGGTACACGACCCGAAAGTATCAGGTTCACGAGTGCAGTATTGGTTTTCAGGAGATCGCCATTACCCATAAAATTAAATCCCTCAAGTGTTGTGGTTATAGACCATCAAGACCAGCAGCTGAACCATTCTTGAAAGCGCTCAGAGCTCCTACTATGTCAATTTATGAAGTCTGAAAAGATTGATAGTCTGCATAACTAATGTTAGTAGATGGTGAACAGGATGGTGATGGAGGTTTAGTTCGCAGTGCTTCTAAACCCTTCGCTGTCTCCCGGGCAACAGTGTCACTGGAGAACAAAAGTTAAGCAGCTCCCTTGATGTCGCCATCACTTATTTTATTTTCGATAACTATGGCAGTGCATAAATTTGTATAAGGTACGCAAACGTGAATAGAAGTCCCCAGTTATGGAGAATTACTGCTACATGACGCGATATCCGTGGGATACGAAAGAGATTCCCATTATGCAATAACAGATGTTGTGCTCGAGTTATATGTAGCTCCAATTGTCGTTTAACATGTTTGGTTCTGACTTTCACCTTCACCTATATGAATATAGACGCCGGTTTTATTCTTAAAATAACAGGACTAAGAACACAAATCACAGCGCACGCAGTTCTATAACATACCATGCTGAAGAAAATATTAACTTGAGAAATGTGGCATGGCGTTTTATAGATAAAATAAAATATTACACATTTAAATTATATATACAAATAATTTAAAAATTTATATAAAAAATAACACAAATCATACTAAAATCACTTTCAAAACTATAATGTCTGCACTATTGTAATTTTATTTTGTTAAAAATAGCACGTCAAACATATTCGCATTGCATATTTTTAGCCTGTATTTGCCAAGCACATAGTTTTATACACCATCGATTTCCTCGCACAGCAAATATCTAGAAGGCACTTCCAGCATCAGCTTTCCTTACCGATTTAGAACATGTAAAGTGAAGATTAAGAAGACAATTACCTAGAAGCGCGGCTTACTGTAGGCTGCTTGTCAACACACGCTACTTTTTTGGTTCTCAACTACTTTGTAGGATATAACGTAGATTAGTTTTTTTTATTTAAATTAGAGCAGCATCGTATACAAGGATGGTTTTATGGCAATTTTCAATTCATAGGCAGGTTCAAATAATATCATCTTGACGATATATTGAGATAAATATATTTTGACTTTTATTCAGAGTCACTGATACAGTATTACTGAATGATAATAATACATTAATACGTACTCGTAAGTAGTGAATAAGAGTAAATACGCAAGCAGTGGCGTAAATAGCAATACAATAGAAGAATACAATTTTTGTAAACAATAAAAAAAATAAAATATAGTCCATTTATCATCAAAATAGTTTTTAAAGACTTTTTTATTTTTATATATTGCATTTACGCCACTGTTTTTACGGTAACATCAATATTTATCGACAATGAAATACATGATTAATCAGCATAAGTTCCTTAAACTTAGTCAAGTCGGTAACGGTAATGAGGGTTGTTCTCCAACATCTTTACGACAACAAATTCATTTTCTTCAGATCCCTCACCTGCGTAGTTGATGCCATTCTCGGCTGGACGATTGTCTGGGTCATCGTCATCAGGCTCATCGTCATCATCGTCTGAGTCCACATATGGTTCATTTTCAGGCGGAGAGGGCACTCGGTGCTGAATCATGGCCACTTGATGCTCTGGAGAAGGCTCTAATTCGTAATGAGCGGGTCTTGTCTGAAAAGCGAGACAAGCCTGTATCTCAGCATTAGCGGCTCCTTGGACAGTGGGAGTGGCCTCTCGTTCCGAATTAGCGGCAGTTTGTCCAGAAGTAGAGGCTTGTTGTTGAGAGTCAGAAGCCTCTTGCTGAGAGGTAGAAGCCTCCTGCCGAGAGGTCGAAGCTTGTGGTCCCGGCATAGGGAATTGATTTTGACGAATCGCTGCTGCCATCAGTTCTTCGGCATACTGTCTATAAAACATACGGTCCATATCTGCGTAACAAGTAGCGTCGCAGACGTGATCGTTAATTTCAATAGTGGGATCAAACAGGCGGATCTTATCGTGTAACCTTGACCTGAGATTTTCCAAAAGCTTTTTTTCCGCCTGAAACAAAAAAAATATTTTTCATCACTATATTATGATCGAATTTGTAGTTTGGACACGCCACGCCACTTACCTACTGGATATCTAACTTACCAAGGTAGAGTAGAAGAGAAAAATTAAACTTGCACTTGATCACGACCTTCTACCGACAGACCATTGAGGCAATTAACATATTTTTCATCTACTGCAATACAGGACTTAAATTAGCACGTACCTCTAGACGTATCCTTCTCTTCTCCACAGTGGCAAGAGTATTTTCGATCCATTTCAATTGCGGCGCCAATGTTAATATGAATTCACTTCGCTCGGTGGGATACCCGGCTTGCGATATGGCTTGTGCTCCCTCACTCCAAGCCCAAAGCTGAAACCTGTCGGCTTGCGATTGTTCCGCCTGTCGTCTGCTACAAAGCGACATTGCACCAGGACATGGCTTCGGCGCCTGGGGCTCCTCTCGCCGGGATGATGCTCCTTGGGATCCCTCACTTTGTGGTTTCGTTAACGGAGAATCCTGCTTCTCAGGTTTCTTTAATTGAGATTCCTCCGTCTGAGGTTTCTTCAACTGAGATTCCTCCGTCTGAGATTCTTTGTCTACAAATTTTGCACCTTGAGCTTCCTCGGGTGGTGGCTTTTCAAGCTCGGATCCCTCGCCCTCGGATCCCTCGCCCTCGGATCCCTCGCCCTCGGATCCTGGATCTTGCGGTTTCTCGTCCACTTTTTCAGGTTCCATAATCACTTTTTAGCAACTTAAATCAGTGAAATCTCTGTATTTCTTGCTCTACCTGTTGAAGAGTAGTACCGGAGACTATCAACAGGCTGGCAAAAGTGTAGCTGTGCCCGGGCTCCGCGTGAGGGAGCATGCGCGGGACGCCGACGCCGCTCAATAATCGAAGATTCGGGAAGCGCGCGACGCTGGGCCGGTGATACTACTAGATGTGTATAGATGTTGTGTCCCTCGATGCATTCGCTGCAACCACGAGTACCTGCCTAGATCAATACCAATCGTAACGAGTACATAGACATAATAGCACTCCACAGGCACAGGTACCTGCACATTAGCTTTAGGTTTTCTGCAAAAGACTCTGCTGTTATTAAAGATTACCTCGTTGTACAGCTGTTATTCTCCGAGGAACTGGGTTTGGGTCCTGGCACTTCCAGGCTTGAAGCTCTCAGCTCGGAGTTGTGAAGTAGGTGGTGTTACATTCCGGGGCCTCAGAACGCACATTCAGGCGTTGGTCCAGGTCATTATCAGTAACATCTGATAACGATCTTTAAAAGAGCAAACATGTGTAACATTATCGATAACTCTCATATCTACTAAGATTTTAGATTTTTTGTGAAGAAAGATACCTATTTACTTATCATACAACTATTATAAAGGCAAAAGTTTTTGAGCGTGTATGTTTCTTACTTCTTCACGACTAAACGGCTGAAGCGATTTTAATAAAATTTTGTATGGAGTTAGCTGACACCCTGGATTAACTCGCAGGCTATATTTTATTCTAAATTCCCACGGAAACATGAACTAGGCGAGTGAAATCGCGGGCGTCCTCTAGTCGTATATAGATAAACACCCAGACACTGAAATCATCCATGTTCTGCATTTAAAATTTTTTTTTGAATCGAACCCACAGCCTAGAACGCAGAAGTCAGGCCCACTGCGCCACTCCGCCGCCGAATTGTAAGCCTTACGTCTATTTATTTAGTCCAGATACAATTTTTAAGTAGGTATTACATTCTGAAAAAGGGTAGGTATTTTTATTTTCCACCACAAAAAGTACCATCTACAGCCACCAAGTTTCATTTGAATTCATTCAGTAGTTTCGGCGGGATGCGAAGACAAACATTAAAAAAAGACGTGTGGCACTCGGAGTCTGCCGCGGTAAAGCTATTGCATAGCATTTTTTATCAACTTATGTTTACCTACCGACGTCATCGGGACCGTGGCCTAGCGGTAAGGCGCGCTCTAAGTGCCCGGATTGCCAGAGAGACGCGGGTTCGAATCCCGTCGGTTATTTACGCAATTTTTTTTTACGCCTTACCGCTAAGCCACGTCCCCGATGACGTCGTTGCCGAAATTGTGCTTTTGATATTATGTTTTTGATAATCAGGGGGTGTTAGGTTTTTTCGTTACGGAATTTCTGTATTCGGTCTCCACGCTCAAGGCCCGCGATAAAAGCTATACAATAGCTTAAAAACATTTGTAGCTTGAGTATAGATTATTATGTATGGTGCCTCCAATAAAAAAAAATATATTCAATGTACAGAATTAGTTAGACCTGTTTCAGTTTTATTGTACATATAGATCGGTCGTTGGTTCGGATTTTGCCTTCACACAAGAACTAAAACAAATTGTAATTGAAAATAATCATTGTAAAGTATGGCAACGTACATATTATCTGGTGCTTTCAGAACCGGTAGTAGAGTCACTACAAACAGACGAACTAAAAAGTGACACTTTGTATTAATGTTTGGCTGGGACACATGTCGAAGAGAATGGCGTTGATATAGGTAGCAACATAATTATAACATTATTGTGTGTGCAGGCACCCTAAGAGGACGAAAAGAGGAAACGCAGACTGTAATTGAGTGCAGTTGTGATGTGACTCTGCGTTGATGAATAAATCGGTCAGGACAGGCGGGAGGATACCTACTACATACTGTCGACTATTGTTGTCCACTATTAGTATATACTGTACTAGCAGTCGCCCGCGACTTCGTCCGCGTGAAAACCTCTTGGGTACCCTTCTAATTTTAAAGACAGACTTTCATACAAAATATGTGAAAGTCACATATAAGTGTGCTCATTCCCCGCTCCCCCTCTCAATTTAATTTTTTTATAGTTTCCCGTGAAGCAAGGTCCTGTGTACTAAAGGTCTACATTTTTGTTAAACATTGTATGACATTTTAGTACATTATCATTAAAAATATATATTTATGGCAAGCTGATGGGTATAAATTGATATTAAATAGTATATTTCACTCTTGAGTCTAGCCTTCAGAATAAACAAAAATAATTTTACAATCCGACACGCAGATAGAGATTAGCCCGTTTAAACAAACGAACAAACTCTTCCGTGTACTAAATAGATATTTGAACAAAGATCGAATTCTTAATTCATCATCGTATATTATAACATAGATCTAAACTCCCCTCCCGCACGCGCACCCCCGCCTTGGTGACGCTCACTTCGCAACGCAGAAATAGTAATATTTTAATTTCGCCATAACTTCAAAACCAAAAGTCCAATTTTAATCTTTTAAATACCAAATATTATCTACATAAACTGTACTTCGTGATGAAATAATTTATTTTGATAAGGATTAATAGCATGAGTAAAATAAATGCGTTTAAATGTAGTCCAAAAAAAAATTAAGATTTTTAAATAAAAAAAATGGTTGTTGTGCCTCACTCAACATAGATAGGTATAGTGTGTCGCGGACTTTTTTGTAGATATTTATAAGATCTCCAATTAATTAGAACATTTTATGGTTCTATCTTTTATAGTTTACGCAGCGTACGCAAAATAAGTAACTTTTCTGGTTGATTTTGTACACCTTGTGTCCGAAAAACCCTAATATTTTACGGAACCCTAATTTTTTCCAAAATAAAATTTAGCCTATGTTACTCGTGGATAATGTAGCTTTCGAATAGTGAAAGAATTTTTAAAAACGGTCCAGTAGTTTTTGAGCCTATTCATTACAACCAAACAAACAAACAAACAAACAAACAAACAAACAAACAAACAAACAAACAAAGTTTTCCTCTTTATAATATTAGTATAGATACTTATATACCAGCTATTGATCACGGCTTCTTTGCTTTATTATAGTAACTACTAACAGTCGCCCCTAGTAGTTTTCCGTCCCGTCCCGTGTACTAAAGATCTACCGACATTTTTGTTAAACATTGGCACAGGCAAGCTAATATGTATAGCTTGATATTAAATAGTCTATTACACTTTTGAGTCTAGCTAACAAAATAAACAAAAATAATTTTACAATCCGACACACAGATCTTGATATTAGCCCGTTTAAACAAACGAACAAACTCTTCCGCTTTATATTAATAGTATAGATATGGTCTCCTATGCCAAATAAATTGAACAAAGATCGAATTATCAACCCCATTACCGTATTATCGTTTCCAAAATGAATCAACATACTTACCAAAATGCTGACGCCTATTTAGTACGTACCTACTCTCGTACATAATGTAGAGTTCAACTTGATTTAGACTTGATAGCGACAGTATCGCGCTTTTTAGTAATTTTGTATTATCTCCTAGACTATGTAACTAATTAACATTCTGTAAAAGGAAAATCTTATCTCTGTAATATCCTTGTGATTATTAAATAATTTATTTTGATAAGGATTTCAGTTTAGTTGTATAAATAATGATGTAAACGTAAGCATATGAATTAAATGATTTTTTAAACACAAAAGTTATATATCTGCCAAAATATAAAAGATAGATATATGCTACAGCGGACTTTTTTGTAGAACTTTTAAAAATACATAAAGTTTTCATATGATGTTTTCAATTATATCCAATAGCTAAGTCAGCGCACGCGCATAAAGCCGATTCAATAAATTTACGGCCCGACTCGCGTTACAAAAACTGTGATAACTCGTCTCATATATGTAATACAAATATAAAATATAGCCTATGACACTCCTCGATAGTGTAGCATTCTACTGGTGAAAGAATTCTTAAATCGGATCAGTAATTCCGAAGATTAGCCCCAACAGATATATTTACAAACTTACAAACTTTACCTGTTTATAATATTTGTATAGATAGTTGAAAAACAAACTAGATACTGTGGAAGCAAACACTTAGGTATACAGAGCATACCTTCATAAGGCATGCAAAGAATACGTCTTACAGAGTCGCCTATCTGTCATTCTGCTGTATTAACTGTATTGTCAAGTTTCATCAAAGTCCGTTTTGTAGATTTTGCGTGAAAGAGTGACAAATATACACACGAAACTATCATTTCAAAGTAATAGTGATAATCTAAGATCGGAAATAGAAAATAAATACTTCGAGGGTTCCAAAAGTGCCTTGGTCCGAAACAGTTTACCAGAGACCTGCCTATAATTACATGCCATTAGTCCGTTTAAGTGGGTGAAATATTGATTGATTGATGATTGCATTTCCTGCGCACATTGTCATCATTATCAGCCTATTGACGGCCCACTACAGGTCTAGGTCTCCCTCCTTATAGGAGAGGGGATACGGGGCGTAGACCTATCACTTCGGAGCCAGTTTAGCTTTTTTTAGTTCAGTTTAGTTATCAGCAATCGTTAACAAATAAAACATTATCACCCTAAGCCCGCCAACTCGCAATGAACACATACAATAAAATAAAAAATTTGGATAATAAGGAAGGGATGTTCATAAACAAAGTATGAGAAATGAAACAGCCAATAATTTCGCCATTATATTGTACAAAAGTTTGCACCGAGGGAAACCGGTGGCCGAGTCGCGTCGCGATCATCTCGAATTATATGCACCTATATTGAAAACGTCTCCCAAAACAAAATCGCGCGCGTCGCGGCCATCGGCTTCCCTCGTCCGAGTATATCGTAAATAAATAAATAAATAAACAATTAATAACTAGTAAATATTATGTAAATAGCTAAGGGTGCGGGGCGTATGCCGCGCTCTATCACAGAGAGGGTGTAGCAATCCGGCACGACCGCGCAATATCAGGATTGTATAGCGCAACGAGTTAACACTAACCTAGCTCGCTACTAAAGGACTATCTGCTAAGACGACGTAGGATGTCCAGGTTAGTGAAACTTTTTTATTAATTTCCAACATGTCGTCGCGTAGGTCGCGTCGGTCGCGTCGGTCGCGCCGGGTGCAGGTCGACGCCGGCGACCGGTTCCACAGGCCGGTCACTCGAAGAGCCGCTTAGCGTAATGCCAGATGCGGAAGAAGTACTCGTCGCGGCGCAACAGCGAGCCGCGCGCGTACGAGCGTATGTCGGCGTCCATGTTGTGGTCGCGCAGCCAGGACGTGGTCTGCGTGCTGAACGACGTGGGCTCCGTCGCCTCCGTCGCCTCGCCCGGTCCCTCCGACCGCACCGAGTCTGCGCATCGATCATTGATTTAATTGCAAACCTATCGCCTATAAGAGTGCATTCGCACAAGGGGAATTACTTTGCGCTCGTAATTCGCCGCGCAACGAATGCACAATAATGATTCGGAAAATATCCGCATATAGTCATCCTTAGTATTTAGACAATACCGAGACAAAGAAATGGGCCGGTTCTCGCCCAATATTAAATGTTTCTAAATACACACACCTATACTAAAGCCGAAATCGATTGAGAATGCCTGTCAACAAACAAATTTAAAACGAAGGTAGAAAATGCAACACATTTTACGCCTCATAAATTTATAATGATGTTTTGTTTTTTATAAAATCTAATTTAAAAGATATTGAATATATTAATTAATTTCAAGATTACTAATCTAATTTATTGTCATGAATTTGTCATTAACAAGTTAACTAAAAAAATAAAGTGTAAAATGACTAGTGATTTCTATCTTCATTTTTGATTTGTTTGTTGACAAGCATTCTCAATCGAGTTTGGCTTTAGTATAGGTACATATTAGAAAAATACACGTATTGTTTGGCGAATTATACGCTATAGCCGCTAGTGGTTGAAAGCACATTCGGCACTCAGCGAGAAATGCATGTCTCGATGCGGCTTAACAAAGTAAACCGCCCTAGTCCGTTCAAATTAAAGCCTCGTGTTCCCGTGAATTCAACGACATACGTTGAAGAAAAACTTCAGTATTCATAACCCGATCTAGGACGCGAACCCAGGATTTCGTGATCTGAAGCCACATAAATTAACCACTGGAGCACCATACACACTGGTAATCCACTCCTCTTTCTACACACTA
Source organism: Mycalesis mineus (assembly GCA_034621355.1). Classification (NCBI taxonomy): domain Eukaryota; kingdom Metazoa; phylum Arthropoda; class Insecta; order Lepidoptera; family Nymphalidae; genus Mycalesis; species Mycalesis mineus. The sequence goes on along the minus strand of CM067908.1, from coordinate 23,789,058 downwards.
AATCGCTTGGCGGTACGTCTTTGTCAGCAGGGTGACAACTTGCCACCGCCAAAGCCAGACCTGAACTAATTAAGAATACGTTCTCCGTCATATAAATCCAGCGCGTATACCGCTGCGCTACGGAAGCCGTCAAGATCATGATGATAGTCGTCCACTACTGGACATAGGCCTTTTGTTTAGAGTTCCAAACACAATAATCCTGAGCCGCCTGTGACCAGCGGCTCCCTGTCCTTCAAAGTCCTTTTGACGACCTCCGTGGCGCAGTGGTATGCGCGGTGGATTTATAAGACGGAGGTCCTGGGTTCGATTCCCGGCGGGGCAGATTAAGATTTTTCTTAATTTGTCTTGGTCGGGCTGGTGGGAGGCTTTCGCCGTGGCTAGTTACCACCCTACCGACAAAGACGTACCGCCAAGCGATTTAGCGTTCCGGTGCGATGTCGTGTAGAAACCAATAGGGGTGTGAATTTCATCCTACCCCTAACAAGTTAGCCCGCTTCCATCGTAGACTGCATCATCACTTAACATCAGGTGTGATAGCAGTCAAGGGCCAACTTGTAGTCGATAAAAAAAAAAATGTCACCAGTCCATCTAGTCGGTCGACAAGACATTTAGAGGAATCCAAAGAATGGCAGGCTACCTTCTCCGGGCACGGCTTCGAAAGGCTCGTGCGACTCGAGCGGCTCGCTGGCGCCGATCTCGTTGACGGCGTAGATGCGGATCGCGTACGCACGCTCCTCGGTCAGCTCGCGGATCTGGAAGCGCAGCGTGGCCGCGTCTACCTCGCCCACCTTACAAAAAAGTGAATCGTTATACAACCTTATGGACAGCAGTGCCGTAAGTAGAGCAATGGCGCCCGGGCACAGCGCCCAGACCCTGGAGGGACGCAAAAATGACGGAACCGGAACCACATACAAACATTACCTAATTATTTATAGAGTCAGTCAGTTACAAATCTGTAGAGCGTAGTTGGAACGCTCCTATGGGGCGCGATGGGGTGCCATCTTCAGAACAAAGTTTGGCGGTCCATACGCGAAAAGCTTTCCTATTATCCACAATTCGCTTTGATTGTGGGTAAAAGAGTTCAGTCCACTCTTTCATTTTGTCCAGTCATTTCCTCCTTAAACGACCGGGTGCTCTCTTGCCCAGTATCTTTTTTTCCAAGATTACTCTTGGAAAAGCAAACCTTCTGCGGATGTCCAAAGGTCAGTTTCCTCCGCATGATGGAAGTCATAAGCTCTGTTTTTATTTGTTAACAGGGCCTATCCTGTGCGGGCGTACCTATATAATTTAACTAGCTTTTGCCCGCGACTTCGTCCGCGTGGAATTAGTTATTATGGCAGCCTAATTTTTCTAAGCTTTGAATGTCATATTTATTAATATCTAACCAACTGCCTAAGAAAAAGGCCTTAAGCTTTCAAAATGACGATACTTTCATACAACATTTCATCCCCCCTTTAACCCCTTACAACCCTTTTTTTGCAATTAAAAGTTGCCTATGTCCTTTTTCAGGCTCTAGACTTACTGTGTGCCAAATTTCATTTAAATCGTAGAGTGAAAGCAAGACAGAAAGACAGACAGAGTTACTTTCGCATTTATAATATAGTTAGGATTATTGATCAATTGTAAGCTATATTTTCACAGATGTTCTACATGTCGAGTATCTCTGGACTGATAAACTGAGTGTGTACCTGCATCCACATAGTCTTGCGCATGTCGCGCACCGCGATGGTGTACCCCAGCAGTGGGCTGCCTCCGTCCCACTCGGGCACGCCCCACGCCACGGCCGCCACCGCGCCGCCCAGCGCGCGCAGCTCCAGCGGACCCGTCGGCGGGGACGGCACCGCTGCGACACCACACGCAACATAAGCCTCAATATTATACTCGCTCGTTGCATTTTTCTTATACTAGACTTGCACTCTGTGCCCTGCGGTTTTAAAAGCGTACTTCCCGTTTCGGAACTAAATCCAGGATAAAATTTATAGAAATTTATATAAATAAAATTTATATCAGAAGTCAATCAAATACTTGCGAAGTAAAGGAGTAACAAACATACATATACATACACAAATAAGTTGAAACGTTTTATTCGCTTTGCCACACTTTCCTGCAGATGCTGGTGGTGGCTGGTGGTGGCTGGTGGTGGCTGGTGGTGGCTGGTGATGTACTCACTGGCATGTGTGACGAGGCGCACGGGGTCGCAGTGCGCGGGCAGCCCGACGCCGGCGCAGTTCTCGGCCGACACGCGGAACTCGAGCGGACGACGCGCGCGGATGTTTTCCACGCGGTGCGTCAGCGTCGAGGCCGGCACGGTCACCACCTTGCGCCACGCCTCCGTCGCCGTCTCGCCCGCCTCCACCTCGCGGCACTCCACTATGTAGTCTGCAAAACGTACCGAGTGTAAGTACATGACTCAGAGTCTGTCGGCGTCAGCATTGATCGTCGCCCTTTACGAAACGCTGCATGGTGCCAGTCTATCAGACTTCCCTTTATCTCACGCTTACGGCAGCGTCAGGTAGGATCCGCTTCCTTTTTTACTCCAGCTCACAGCGCTAGGCATTATAAACTATTTAATTTTAATTCCAATTCGTTTTTTTGCGAATTGAGTAGTACATTGTCACTGTACCTACTGGCTGTAATGAAGACATAATGGAGCTTGCAAATTATTTTATAATATAAGGAACATTTATTATAGTTTAATGATAAATTCTTAAAACTACTTTATAATATCATAAATAATAGTTATCACTTCAGTCGCCGAGACGCAAATTTTATCAGTATTTTTACCCGACTGCGTCAGAAGGAGGGTTATGTTTTTCGAGCGTATGTATGTATGTATGTCCATTTCTTCGGCACGCGCTGCAGCCAAAACGGCGGAACGGATTTTGACATGTGAGGTGTCGTTGAATTTGTAAAAATTGTGGTAGTGACATAGGCTATATAAATTTTCAAAATGGCGCCTATAAATGGGGGAAAAAGGGGGGATGTGTGTATTTTTTTTCTTTTATCTTAGCAATATGGGTACCAATTGAAAGTGCGTAAAAAGACCATTTCCAAAATATAAATATCATATCATGTTCATATTACTTTTTTAACAGAAAATGGCAAAAAGTGTACTAAGTGTACCGTCTCATTTCTATACCATAAACTAAAACTAAAAATAAAGTCTCAAATAAAATTATTATTATAAAAACAAAAAACCCGACTACTTAGAAGTTATGAACTGAAAAGAGAAAAACAACGATCACTAAATCTGTATAAATTCTAAATACTTTATGGTGCTACTCACTGGAGAGTGGCGCGCCGCCGTCGTACTCTGGTGGCTCCCACTGCAGCGTGACGGAGCGGGATGTGACGCCTCCGGCGCGGACACGACGCGGCGCGCTCGGTGGCGCTGCATGACACAAACGAAACGATAAAAAACATTATCCAAATCGGATCAGTACATACAAACAATAGTGTGTAGTGTACCAACGCAACAGGTACAAGTTACAACTCACAATACCAGTGAAAACCAAAGTACAAAAAACCTCCTCCCTCAGTAGCCAACACTCCCAAGAAACCTTAAGGTACAAGTTGATAGCCGCCTGCAGACAGCTGCAGTACGAGTCTACTAGTTGCTATACAGTGTGCTATAAAAATCACTGTCCGATACAAAAGGTACGTGTAAGCATCCTAAAATTGTAAACAGGAAAATCCTATTCATTAATTTAGCGTTATATCGTATTATAAAGTTTCTAAAACCTAAAAACTCCTAAAATCTTCCAAAATTTAAAAACTGACAACACTGTTATCATAGGCAATTAAAGTCGGTAATCGTCAAAGCTTTGGTAACGCCGCGCTATTAGGGGCCCGCCGGCCGCCGCTGTCGGCAAGTGTCTGTTTTCGCGCCGTCAAAGAGTCGCTTGCGCAGTTTATGCTGCGTTTACATGCGTGCTACTCGCTCGTAGAAATTTACTCGCAGAAAGTAGTAATGGTAGAGATAATTGCGACATTACAAGTCTAGGAGACTGCCGTGTTCTGACCTACAAGAAATGATTACTGGTGTAATTACAGACACTTAATGCTTATCCCTAACGCCTTAGATTGATGTTCACAGGCTAGCAATTTTTATAAATAATAATTAAGAATTAATTCTTTAAGCTAAGCTCGCCATCTTGCATTTGAATAGCGTGGTAGGTATGAGCTCCATATCCCCTCTTTCTCTGTAGTAGGCTGTGAATATACTGATAATAGTTATGAAATAATTCGGTGTAGCGCGCAGGCTAAATAAACTGTTACACACATCACGACACGCCTGTTTTGCAGGTAGGAATGTTGTACAAGAAGCTAAAGGAGCTGGACAAGTCCATTACGTTTCTACCTACTTTATACTTGGTACTTGCCCATCGAACACCGTATTTAACGAAAAGAATGTAAACGCAGCACAGACCGCGCAGGTTATTTTTGTTTTGTAGGTCGTGCCTACTGTTGGTAGATTATTTGTGTTGCCATGTAAGTGCTTATAATTTTTAATATTTTTATTTTTAGTAGCGAACACTCTTTTTTTATAATAAGAACTTCATTAATAGAGCCTATGCACGATACCTAAGTACACCTGTACGGATCGGACAGGGTTTTTTTAGCACACTGTATATTTGCATGAAATACAATATCCGGCCGAGCCGATTGAGATTTTCTAAATTGATGCAGGTTGTAGTCACCAACCAGCCAAACCTGTACCAATTCGGCCGACACTTCGGCCGTGGCTAGTTCCCACACAAATTTACGGCCGAGCGATTTAGCATTCCTCTAACATATCTTATAGAATCCAAAAGTGGTATAGATTTCACCATACTCCTAACAAGTCTGCTTCTTAAATTGCATCATCAGTTAACATGAGGTGACTGTAGTCAAGGGCAACTTTGTAATAAAAAAAATTTACTCGCCATCTAGACTTAGGTTCTAACTGTAAGGTTTTAAACTGCTAGTAAAAACTCACTCGGTCCGTCTCCAAGGGTGAAGTCCTGGTCAGTCTCGTAAGGTACACTAATGCCTATCCTATTCCTGGCGCATATTCTGAAGCGGTATTTGACTCGAGTTTCGAGCTTCTCCACTCGGGTCTCGGTTCGTAAGGCAGTGGCGACCAGGCGCCATTTTGTTTCCGCGCAGGCTTCTACACTGTAGTCCAGGACAGGGCTGCCACCGTCGGAGGCAGGCGGCTGCCAAGCCAGGGTCACGCCAGATGATGTGCCGCCGAAGTAGCCGAGGGGACCCTGGGGCGCTGATGGCACGTCTGAAAATCAGAAACATACAGTTTTATTATTTATTTAATAGGGTGCCAACAGGTTATATCAAATCAAATAACAAAGATTGCCCTAATCGAGGGGGGTAGCGAAGTACAGGTAGTTCACAGTAATTGTCAATATACCGTCTGTTATGAACGGATATGGCTGATTTTTGGGACACAGATATATTCTGGATTACATGTAGAGTACCTATTGAGTATAGCTGCTAAAAGGTTACTACATAATTATGTAAGACTGACAAACATCAACTTTTAGGGAACTAAACATATTATTATAAATGAATATCATGAATACTGAAACATCACTCAATATTTAAGAATTTCTTATATTGAGCAGCTCTAAATTCGTATAATGTATCATGACTACAACCAAATATGAACGGTATAGGAATTCAAGAGAGCTTCAACTGAGTTACGTCCCAGCATCAGTGCACAATTATAGAAATATCTCACCGTATACTGCAAGCGGGATGTCCACAGACGCAACTCCAGCCTCATTGACCGCTTCGACGGAATATTTGCCTGCGTCAGACCTGCGCAAGCTTCTTATCGTAATAGTGGTCACATCTTCGTGTACGGTGACTCTAACCCGTTGCACGTCGACGTCCGCGCCGTCCTTGCGCCAGCGCAGCTCCGGCCGAGGGACGCCGGTCACGCGCACTGTCACCGACCAATCCTCGTCGGCCACGTAGTCGCGTTTCACCGTTTCCTCGTCGATGATCGTCAATGCAGGTTTCTGCTGGATGCGGATCGTGCAAGATGTCTCTACGTGACCGTATTTGTTGCTCGCTTTGCAAATATATTCGCCCTCCATCTCTGTAGCGGCGGTGAGGGTCAATGACGCCACACGATCGCGGTAACTGCCCGCCGAACGCGGTAACGGAGAGCCGTTTCTGGTCCATACGACAGTGGGCACAGGATGTCCTCCGAAAATGCATGATAATTCGATGTTGTCATCGAGGGACGCGACTACGTTCCTCAGCGGTTTCTCGACAGTGGGCGGGCCTTCTCTGAGCACAGCTTCGATGCGGATGAACTCCGTGATGTCGGACGACTCGCCGACGCCCACTTCGTTGACGGCGAACACTCTGAATCTGTAGGAGGAGCCGCTGCGCAGGTTGTCGACGCGTCGTTGTGGTGATTTGATGTTCTCTATCGCGGTCCATCTGTAACAATTTGTTAGTCAATTGATTACAACAATTTGATGGCTTTTTTGAATTTATAATTTATGCATCAAATTATTTATTCCTACACTTTGTATATAACTCCACCGTTTGCAAACAAGGAATTCGTAATTACTTGATATGATATTTTAATAACTGCACTCTATTCTAGGGAGTTTTTCTATTATTCCTATAAATTCGAATAAAATATTTGTATTATTAAAAATAAAAATGTACAGTTTATTTTGAAGAAACCATCGATGTATCATTTTGTGTCGAAGGCTCGTGTAATGTAATACTGGTGAAAAATAACCCCCATCTAAACTAAGCTTTTCACCACTTTTCATCTATACAAAATAAATAAATTCAAATTCTTCAAAACAGCTATTCACTGAATATGTATGAAAGTATAATGCGGTTTTTAGATAAATTCTTACAACACACAAATTGCTGGTCAGATTTTGAAAATTATTTTTACCGGTATTGGCAAAGTCATATTGAGTGATATGTTGGCTTCCTAATAAATATCTAAATAAAAAATTGACGGCCAAGTAAAATAAAATAGGAAAACTAAAATAAAAAAATAGACGGCCGAGTGGCGCAGTGACCCTGCTTCTGCGTCCTAGGCTGTGGGTTCGATTCCCACGTCTGGAAAAATGTTTGTGTGATGAGCATAGATGTTTTCCAGTGTTTGGGTGTTTATCTATATATTATAAGTATTTATTTTTTTTTGTTATCGACTACAAGTTGGCCCTTGACTGCTATCACACCTGATGTTAAGTGATGATGCAATCTAAGATGGAAGCGGGCTAACTTGTTAGGAGTGGGACGAAAATCCACACCCCTTTCGGTTTCTACACGACATCGTACCGGAACGCTTAATCGCTTGGCGATACGTCTTTGTCGGTAGGGTGGTAACTAGCCACGGCGAAAGCCTTCCACCAGCCAAAATATATATATATATAATATTATGTATAATAGATATAAAAATATTCATCAGTTATCATAGCACCCATAACACAAGCTACTTACGAGTACGCTTACTTTGGAGCTATATAGCGATGTGTAATTGTCCTATAATATTTATTTATTTAAATGAATGATGACTAACTCAGCAGTTTCAATCTCCTGGTACTCGAGGATATAGCAGTGGACGGGCGAGTGTCCGTCGTGTTCCGGTTCGGACCAACACACGTGGACTGAGCTGTGTTGCATCTCCAGCACGCTGGGCTTGCCCGGCGGAGACGGCACGTCTGGAACGAAACATCCATTATCAATGACAGAATCAAATCATTTACGTATTGCAATTATAAGATTTGCATTAATAATTATATTTTTTACTCCGGATACTAAGACAAAAGCTACATTAAAATTTTGGACCCTTGGACCTCCCGGCCACAAAAATTCCTAATCGCTGCTTGAAGAAAGTTATGGGCAAAATAAAGCAGATTTAATCACATGGAGTAACCGAGTGCACCGCTAGCGAGTTTATTAAACGTACCCATAACGACGAGCTCGATGTCGGCTGTCGCCTGCCCGTACTCGTTGTCCAGCCGCAGCGTGTAGACGCCGGCGTCCGCGGGCTCGTTGCGGCGCAGCGCGAGCGTCGCGGCGCCGGCGTCGCTGCCGGGCTTGCGGCGCTTGGAGCGCGCCAGGGGCTGCCCGCCGCGCGCCCACTGCTCGCGCGCGCGCCCTGAGTAGCGCACCGCCAGCACCGCGTCCGCGCCGCGCCGCACGCGACACACCGCCTCATACTGCACTATGCTGGGGGCGGTGCCTGCCACTGGAACACATTCAACAACCTCTTCAAAACGCTCACTCTATACTAATAAACAATTCTTATGTGAAAAAATATATGCAAATTACATAAAAAAATTAAACTTTTATAATTGTTATCTGTCTGTCTATCTGTTATGGTTAAATTCTATTTTTTATAGAATACCAGTGAATCGACGAGCCCAGATCACATGATGTGAAGTAAGCTACTGAGCACACTAAGAACTTTAATGGATCTAACTTAATGAGTCACTAGGATCTAGACCATTCGACCTGACCTGAATCTAGGGTAAACATGCCCCGTGCGGGAAATTCAGTGGGCCGGAAATTCAAAGTTTCAGTTGAAAAAATAGGGATAGGACAAAAAAAACATTGCTTTGGCCTTTGAGACAATTTTTTCCGGGAGACCCATGTCATCAGATGATATTTAGCGTCGGGCGGCATTTTTCAGTTTTTACCCTACCCCGAAATAATTCAAAATCCGGGGCTATGTGTGCATCCATTATTAATTTATTAATGTGCAAACTAACCTTCGACTCTTAGTTTTGTCGAACATCTAGTATCTTCTAATTGACAGGAATATTCGCACTGGTCTTCTTCAGTACATTTTCTGATTACGAAAACACGTTTATTTCCATCTGATATAAGATTGAACTTTTCGGAGTCTTCAATCGCGGTCTTTCGCCGGAACCACGTCACGTTGTTACTTTCCTCGGGCACTTCGACGGTTAAGTAAGCATCAGTGTTAACTGGCACGACGATAACCTCCGGCAGTCTCAATGTGAAATCGATAGAAGGTTCCTCGACGGTGAGCCGAGCGGTACATTTGTCGTTGCCAACTTCGCAAGCGTAAACTCCCTCGTCACCTTCTTCGCAATCATATATCTTCAACTTTTGTTTTTTGCCGTCTATTGTGAGCTGAATACGATTCGAGAACTGAATTTCAGACCCATCCTTGAACCAACGCACTAATGCGTCGCCCTTCGTGAGCTCGATCTCGAAAGTCGCTCGGTTTCCTCTGTTTACTGTTTGGTCGCGGAGTCGCGTTATTATCTCCGGAGGAAGCTCTACTACAGTCACTTCGGCGGTGCATTCATCGTCACGCAACTTGCAAGCATATTCTCCTTCGTCGTGAACCGACGTATTTCTTATGAAAAGCTTTCGAACGTTTCCTCGTTTTTCTATCTCATACTTATTTTTCTTTGGTTTAATAATTTTGCCATCTTTTTCCCACGTGACGTCTGCCGTCTCCGAATTGATTTCGACTTCTAGTATAGCTATATCTCGCTCTTTAACTTCGAAATCTTGCAACTTACGAACAAATTCAGGTATAGTTTCGTTTACAATCAACGTCGTTGCAGTCTCTTGATCTTTGACGACACATTTAATAGTTCCTTCGTCGGTTAGTTTACTTCTTTTAATTCTTAGCTTATGTATTCGGCTTTCTTGAATGATTTCTCTATGGTCCATGCCACTGAGTTCTTTACCGTTGTGATACCACTTGGTAGAAACTGTATGAGATGTTTCACATTCTAGCACCACAGTCTTGCCTTCTTCTGTTTCGTATCGTTTCTTCAAGTACCTAAGGAATGTCACTTTGTCAACATCAATCGTGACTCTCGCTCCGTGAGACGCCTTACCAGCAGTGTTTGAAGCGACGCACTTGTAATCACCAGAATCAATTTCGGAATCCACATTGGTTATAACTAGTTCGATGTTTTCACCGTCGAATTTCTGAGTAACAGTATTACTAGGCGTAATTATCTGGTTATTTCTGTACCAAGTGATCGATGGTACAGGGTTTCCTGTAACTTTAGCACTCAACCTAATTACGCCCTTTTCTTTTACAGTTAATTCGTGGAACCGGTTTATAAATAGTGGTGGCTCAGCGTCTTCTTCAGTCGGTTCTAAAACAACAAAAGAAATAAATTTCCCTATAAATGAAACAAATTTGACGCCCTCCGTGGCGCAGTGGTATGTGCAGTGGATTTATTTTCTTATTTGGTCCTGGTTTAGTTGGTAGTAGGAGCCGTAGTTAGTCACCACCCTGCCGCAAAGACGTACCGCCAAGCGATTTAGCGTTCCAGTACGATGTCGTGCAGAAACCGAAAGAGTTGTGGATTTTAATCCTACGCCTAACAAGTTGGGCCGCTTCCATCTTAGATTGCATCATCACTTACCATCAAGTGTGATAGCAGCCAAGGGCTAATTTGTAATAAATACAAAAATAAACGATTTTTGACTTATTACAGAGCAAGTTCTAAAATAAAATATAAATAAATATATAGGTAATAAAAAGCAAGAATCTCAATTATTATGTAAAATCCCTTACCTTCAATCGTTATCACTGCACTAGTTTCAGCACTTCCCTCACTGTTAGTAGCTTTGAGGGAATAAACTCCGTCATCTGTCCCTTTCTTGGGTTTGATTATCGTTATGGAATGTATGTTGCCATCGGTTTTCTTTATGGGCTCCTTGATAGGCTTATTGTTTTTATACCACGTGACCTTCGGCTCGGGACTGCCGACCACTTGAGTAGTAAGAACGACACTCTCCCCTTCCCTAATAGTCATGCTCTTCAGAGGTTCAATGACTTGGGGCTTTTCCTTTTCGCCCGTTTTTATTTTGAGCACAATAGGTAAACTAGCTTCCCCTTCCCTGTTTACTGCTAACACTGTGTACGTTCCCTCTTGGAACTTTTTGACGTTCGATATCTTCAAGACACTGCAGTACATATGCATATCGGATTCGATTGCGACGGAAACATCTTCATCCGGAACTACTTCTTCTCCTTTGAAGAACCAAGCTATATCAGGTTCGGGGATAGCAACTAAGCGGCACTCGAGGAAAATTTGGGAACCCTCATCCACGTACTGTGCCTTCGGGCGTTTTGAGAAAGTTGGAGGGATTCCTTCAAGGATATCAGCAAGGGAAGATTCGCGCGATAAGCTTTTACGTGACAGGGGCGCCATTTCGGAGCCATGGTCAGAGAGCGGCGCATCAACAGTCAACTCGGCGGTACTGGACGCGAAACCGGCCGCGTTTTTAGCTACGCAAGTAAACGTGCCAGCATCCTCCGGGAACACCTCCCTGATTATCAACGTGGCGACATTGTCATCGTCATAATACATTTGGAAGTCCTGGGATGGTTTTATGATAGCCGTTTGTCGGAACCAAGTGATTTGCGGCCGAGGGTATCCTTCCACTTGGCATTCGAACTGTACCGTCGAACCGTCAGGCGTATGCTTTGGTCGTAACTTCTCTACAAATATAGGAGCGATTGCTCTCTCCTCCGAGGTTGGCTCTAAAAAGAGAAAATAAAATATTTAAAAAAAAAATTGGTTGTCTGTAAAGTCGGTTTACTGACGATAGTTGAACGTGACAATGTCTTAAGAAAATACTGATGGAATTAAAGATAGCATTTAATTGGTTATTAAAATTTTTAATTTAAGTATATTTTTATAAATATTAATTTAAATTATTAAAATAATTGATTTTGATTTTATAAATTTATATTTTAAATATATAATAAATATACTAATTTATAAATATATTAATTTTTAATTTAAAATTAATATATTTAATAGACGGATGTCGAAAGGTGCCGAACGCAAAGGCCGATCGTGCTTCTTTGTCGCTCGTTCCGCGCTCTCGCTTGCACTTCAAGCCTTACATGGAACGCCTCAAAGCGAGGTAACGCCGCATGAGTCATGTTTTTTCGTGCGTGCAGCCGGCTCTATTATGAATTATAAGACGTTGTCACGTCAAAAGAATATAGCACAACGAAAGCCGTGATAGTACGAATAAACCAATTTAGATCATTTTTAACTGGATCTGAACACAAATGACTGAACAGAGACACTTACTTTCAAAAACGGGAAGTTTGTCAATTTTCTCGTTAAGTTTCTTCTGTAGATAGAGGGTGTAATTGGTTTCGTCCATCAGATACTGTGCGGGCACCCAGCCCTTCTCTTCAGTGAGATGCTTGCGAACGTACCACCAGTCTTGATTTGTTGTATCTGCAACGCAACGTTTGTCGTATAAAACAAAAGTATATACAGATTTGTTTTCAACATTAAAGTGAAATGTAATTATAGTATGGTATAGCAACCGGTTAGATTATAGTCTGGTATAGAAACCAGTTAGATTATAGCCTGGTATAGCAAATCAGTTAGATTATAGTCTGGCATAAAGCCAGTTAGATTAGTCTGGTATAGCAACCAGTTATATTATAGTCTGATATAAAAGACCAAAGCGAACGTTCCTGAACCAAATCCAGGACATTTTAGCAAAAGGCCAGGTGAGGAGTACCCTAATAATTATTTATAAATATTATAAATACGGGGAATCAGAGTTCAATTTCGGAGAGGGAGCCTGAGAAACGGCTACCAGAACCAAGGAAGGCCGCAGGCGCGCAGATTACCCACGGAGAGTTACATACTGACATACTGACATACTGACAAACTGACATACAAGTGAAGCTAATAAAAAGCGTGTAAAAATACAATTGCAGTTTATTTTAAGATAATACCTAAAATACAACCTATCTAACTATACAATATACAATCTATACTTTGGCGTGATACTGACAGATTTAACATCCATAGTAATATTATAAAGTCAAAAGTTTGTATATATGATGAATTCTTGTTACTCCTTCACACAAAAATTACTAAATGGATTTTGATTAAACTTCAACAATAATATAGCTTACGTATCAGAATAACACATAGGGCCTACATTTTATACCAAAATTCCGCGGATGAAACCGCGGGCGTTCTCTAATCAATAATATAACTCAATAAAAAACAGGAAAAGTACCTAAGGGGAAGGGACAAGAAATACTTGGCTAAGCTTATAGTCTAAGGTCTCGCTGCTCGATTTTGCAGATTCTGTTCTGTTTTTATGATAAAACTAATGTTTGATGAATGTTGAAGAAGTATGCAATGGATTAATTTTTTTTTTTTATCGACTACAAGTTGGCCCTTGACTGCTATCACACCTGATGTTAAGTGATGATGCAGTGTAAGATGGAAGCGGGCTAACTTATTAGGAGTGGGACGAAAATCCACACCCCTTTCGGTTTCTACACGACATCGTACCGGAACGCTAAATCGCTCGGCGATACGTCTTTGTCGGTAGGGTGGTAACTATTCATGGCGAAAGCCTCCCACCAGCCAGACCAAGACAAATTAAGAAAAATCTCAATTTGCCCCGCCGGGAATCGAACCCAGGACCTCCGTCTTATAAATTCACCGCGCATACCACTGCGCCACGGAGGTCGTCAACTTATTAAATTGCCTGTCAAAAATAGGCCGTAATCACCTGTAATTAATTTTAAAAAAATAATTCCGTGATAGTTTTCGTTCCCGTGTTAATTTCGGGGTAAAATAATAAATATTACAGGACAATTACTCACATCGCTATATCGCCCCAAAGTAAGCGTACTCGTAAGTAGCTTGTGTTATGGGTGCTATGGGTGTGTAACTGATGAATATTTTAATATATTATACATAAATACTTGTAATATATAGATAAACACCCAGACACTGGAAAACGTCCATGCTCATCACACAAACATTTTCCAGATGTGGGAATCGAACCCACAGCCGGATGCAGAAGTAGGGTGACCCACTGCACCACTAGGCCGTCAAAATGTGGCCTATATGTTAATTTAGCTGACTCCATACTAAATTGTATTAAAATCGCTCCAGCCCTTTAGTCGTGAAGATGAAACAAACATACAAACATACGCACTCGCGAACTTTCGCCTAGTTATAATTTTAGTATAAAAAAACATTTACGGCTTTGACAGGCAACACAATTAGTTTTATCGTAAAACAGAACCTGTGGAATTGAGAAGTAGCATCTCGGGATATTACTTTTATTATATTGTTACGGATGACCCCTCGGAGGAATTACGAAGTAAAAGAGTTTATAGGTGGAAACCTCATTTGGGTTAAAAGTAAATGCAAGTTAAAAAAGGAATAACTTAAAAGAATGGAACAATTCAAATTTATATCGTGTGCAGAACAAAGACTAGATTCAGAGAGTTCAAAGCGAGTTGTCGTTGAGTCAAGACGGTTGAAGGAATGTAGGGAGATGTTCCCTGAGAGTGTACGTGTAAGGACGATGGATCTCTAGTGGTCCCCCAGTGTGGTTGGGGTGTGTGGCCGTGAGGTGCCGAGGCAAATCATCGTCGCCGCCGTGATCGGTTCCTTCAGGATTAGAAGCGTGAAACGACGGCGTCGCAGCGTGCTGCATCGAATGTTGCATACCTATCTTTTTATTGGATAATAAACGTCTAGTTCTCCCTGTTGTGTGGTTGTTCTTCCAATCCCCGACCCGTAGGTCGTAACAATATTTATATATAATGTATATAGTTTAGCCATTTTATTTAATGAAAAAACGTAAACAATAAACCGGTATAAAAAGGTGGGCGAGTTTAAACTGTATCTGTTGTAAGCAAACATATTGTCAGTTTTTAAGGAAGATTTATTTGTGTTTGTCGTTTGGTCGTATGGCTCAGGTACCAGGTCAGACGGGACCGGTACACTACACGGACCTCGTTTCGTTGGGAGGTGAACTTCCATCGGCTACGGGAATTCGTCCACGCGTGGCACAAGAGGCGGAGTAGTTCGGAGCCACGGGGGAGGCTGGGATCTCCATACTGCGTGAAGTCCATGCCCCAGAAGGGGGAGAGTTTGACATAGAGGGACAACAAGGTGGCCCGGTGATGAAACGCGAAAAGAAGAGCGGATTCCGGGTCGCCTTCCTGATGATTCGGCCTGCATGACCGCGAGGTCGGTACGGCCAGGCGATGGTGGTGGATTGGCTCAGGTATCTATTTTATATTTTAGTTGAATTAAGGATAATGTTAGCATTAAATTACTTAATTATACAATAATATAACAGTGAACTTGACACCTTCACAAAAACGTAGCCTTCACCTTCACACAAACATAGTATATGGATGGCAAACATTGTATTACCTATAAATATATATAACCTAACAAATATTATGTAACCTGATTTTAGTATATTAAAATTTTCAAGAGCCACTGAATGTTTATTATTGGAATAGGACGGTAGTAACTTACCTAAAATATAAAGCCGCTCGCCTTCAACCAAGTTGATCGCTTCGTCAGTTTCGGCCACGTAGCTGTACACGGCGAACACCGTGTCGCCGCAGCGCACGTCGGCCGGACTCGCTGCAACACATGCATCACACCATTAGCCGTTGGCTACAATTACACCTAATGGTAAGTGATGACGCAATTTAAGATAAAAGCGGGCTAACCGCTACCGAGTAAACTACCGCATACCGCTGCTCCGGGCTGCTTAGCGTGGAGACGGCAGTTTTGTGGGTTCAGTCCAATTTCGTAACCGAAGTTTCGTACCCAGTTACGAACATGGAATTTTTTTCTTCCTTTGATAACCAGCTACGAAAACGGAATTTATTTTATCGTTTTCGTAACCAAATTTCTAGACCAGCTACGAAAGAAGATTTTTATTTCCATTTTCGTACCTGGTTATTAATTAAGAAAAATTTGGCCACTTTCGTAACTGTCTTTTGTAACCAGTTAATGGAAAAAAAAACCTGGATTTCTATTTGGTTTCTTTCTTTCTGCAACTACACATGATAGGAAGTGATGTGTGATGAAATGTGGACTGAACAGTTTTGTGGCGGTGATTGTTAAATCTGGCAATGACCGTTTTCCTAACCTAGGATTTTTTCTAGTCAATAAATTTAAACTCTTCAAGTATAATATTTATTTAGGCCGTGCCTCAAAAACAAAAACGGTCCCTTCCACATGTGACATCACTCGTATGTCCGTCTGCCAATGTAAATTTTCTCAAAAACTACTTTTTAAGGAAACTGATACTGTAATATCATTCGTGTTGTAATGCTACTCGTCACAGAATCATAAATTACTATTACAGTATAGAAGAGAATATAATAAAACTGGTAGAATAGCGCGCCTTACCTGGGAACTCTTGTTCTTTAGCCAAACTCATTGAGGCTTCAGCTTCTGCAAATAAAACGCACACAAATATAAAGTTTGTTAGGTATATACTCGTACATATCTATACAATTAAGTAAAAATCAAGTGTCTGTTTGTAATTACAGCTTTCACTAAATACATTTTAAATTATAGACGGTACAAGCTGTGGGACAGGGAAAACTGCAAAATCTCAAAAAAAATCTATAACTTGGTCGCCCTACAGGATTTTTAAGAAAAGTAATTAAATAAGTTTTAAATAATTATATGTCATATCGCCCATTTTCGTTTTATCCATTATTTATGGGACACCCTGTATATACCAACCAAAATGACAGCTACCTAATAATAACTGCGGACATGCAGACGGGCGGTCATGGCGAAAATATAGGTATCGTGTTGATTAATGAACCCTAAAAAGTGAAGCTTAAATTGATTTAAGTAAAGATAAAAAAGCGTACCTTGAATTTGGGATGGTTTTTTGGGCGCACGTTTAGTCGATATGGTGAGTTGTTCTTCTCCGAAAGCGTCGATATCAATCTTTTTCGGCTTAAGCTCGACACTGAGTTCTTCGACTTCGCTGACCTCGTAAGTAGGTTTTCTTGGTTTCCTTTTAATAACCATTTCCACTCTTTCTTCTGATTCCCCTTCACTGATTATTACTTCTTCTGCTTGTCCATCGGTCTCAATCTCCTGTTCAATCTGTATTGATGTTTCATCGGCAGCCTCGTCAATAGTTATTTTCTTTTTAGGTGTAAGTTTAATTTTACTGGATAAAGACATTTCTTCGGATTTAAATTGATCCTTTTGTTTTTTAACGTCAAACGTTATTTCTTGATCATCTATGATATGTTTTGTTTTGTCTTTCAATTCAAATGTAACATCTTCAGTAAATTCAGTTTGTTCTATGGGACGCGATTTAGGCTTAGACACCATAACACTTGAAACGATTTCGTCATCAACTTTCTCTATTACTTTATCTTTTCTCCGCAAGGGCATAGTAATATTAGAACTGTCATCTCTTTCTACGTCACTTTCTATTACTTCTATGATACTATCTTCACCGTTTTCTTTCTCCTCGTAAACTTTGATGGATACCTCATTTTCTTCTTCATTAAATGTGGGTTGTCTTTGTGGCTTTAATTTCACCTTGCTAGACATTGATATTTCTTCTTCTTCGTAAGAATCTAAATGTATATTAAACTCTTGCTCCACTTCTTCTTTTGTTTTTGTTATTTTAGGAATGAATGTGACTTCTTCAGGCTCAGTTATTTCTGGAAGTGTAACAGAAGACTTACGGACTGGTTTCAGTTTCTTTTTAATAGTAACTTCATCAACAATTTCCTCAACTTTTTTAACACTTGGACGTCGTGGTTTTATTGTGAACTGTTCAGGCTCATCTTCTTTGGCCTCTTCAGGTAACTTTTCGTCATCTTTTTCCGGCTTTTCCTTTACTTTAATGATATCTTCTTGCGTAAACATGGGCGTTTCTAATTCTGTTTTTTCTATCTCTGGGAGGATGGGCTGCTTCAAAGGAATTTTCTTTATTTTGACAGCTTCTTTAATGTTTCTTGATAAAATACCATTTTCTCGAACGGAACTTAATAATGATATGTTAGGTTTAATGATTTCAGGAGGCCAGTCGCTCACAATTTTTATACGACTTTTTAGTTGAACTTTGGGTATTTTTACAACTGAACTTTCCGGTTTAGTCTTCACCACACCTTTTTTGAGTTGTATTTTTTTAAATTGTGGTTCTTCTATAGTTTCTGCAAATTGAGGCATGCTTGGCTCAAGAACTTTTTCTTCAATGGTCATTGGTTTCAATTTAGTTTTATTCTTTACACGTGGTTCAACAAAAGATTCAGATGGTTGGCTCTCTTTATCACCGGGTTTCTTTGGCACTTCTTCATTGAGATATTCATTCGTGGGTATTGTATCTTGAATAATTTCCTCAGGGTACTGTTTTGAGTCTTCTTTAATATAATCTATAATATCTGGTTTCTCTAATTCTGTTTTCGGTAAATCAGGAATTTCCGGGAGTTTTATCTTCTTCTTTTTCAATTTTGCAGCTTCTTTAACATTCCTTGATACCTCGCCGTTTTGTCTCACACTGTTTAAATATGTAATAACAGGTTTTATATCACTTGGTGGCCAATCAGTAACAAACTTTATTCTACTTTTCAGTTGAACTTTCGGTACGACAATTGAAGCTTGTTCTTTTTTAGGTTTTATATCTGGTTTTTTAAGTTTTATTTTAGAAAACTGTGGCTGTTCCACTTCTACTGGAAATTGTGCTTCATTAGTTTTGATTGAACCACGCTCCAATTCGAGAAGTTTCAAAGGTTTCTTAGTCTTAAAAGGTTTTGTGTCAATTCGCTGAGCAGTTTCCGGGCTTTTTTCTTTGTCTTCAACTTCAGGAATATTTGGTGCTTTATCTTCATCGTTTGTTTTAGACAAAGGAAGAGAATCTGTAAAAAATAAACATCTTCAATTCCATATAATCATACATAAATTTGCTTTAACTCAGACTGCAAATAAACAAAATACTTAAAACTTTATACAAAACAATACAGAAGAACACTATATTCAAAAGTTTGAATATTGAAAACACGTCGTATGAACATCACAAAAATATGTCAGACAACAAACGTTTTTTATTTTAATTTATTAACTATATAATATGTATTCTTATATGATATCCTGAAAATAATATTCACTCCTAACAAAAAATAAAAAGAAATGAGGGCCTATTGCAGAGAAAACAATGACATACAACTCTAATAGTCGCACCTAACTTACCATAGCTTTAAAGGTAGACTAATTATGCTGAAAACTAGATCTATGGTCCGGGGAAATAAAATGTACCTGATATTAATATACCCTCTCCTATAAGGAGAGAGGCCTGACCCTATAGTGGGCCGTTCATAGGCTGATATTGATGAATGATGATTAATATACTGCACGATTAATGATGATTAATATATTGAAATATGTGCAGTTTATTAGTTATGTTAGTATTTAATTTACGTTTCACTAATAGCCAAGAATCTATGATAAGCACTGTATTTCGACTTCATTCGTGATAAATTTTTACTGTTTCACTGCGATAAACTGACAAGACCTTTACACTGTACAAATGAACTTTTATGATAACCTGGCCCTAAGACCTAAGTAAACTTGATAACAGGCCCTAAAATCCGGGTTACAGGTGAATGCAAATAAATCAAAATGTCTGGCTAGTCAGAGAACTGCAACAACGATGGAAGATCTTAAAGTAGATGATTATGAGCTAGAGCAAGTAAGCAGCTTTCGATACCTATGATTCATCTTGAACTCACAAAACGATATTGAGGAGGAAGTAAAAGCCCAGCTAATAGCTGGTAATAAGTGTTTTTATGCCCTCGCTAAACTCTTTGACAAAACTTCTTCTCTATAAAAAACCCTCATCAGGCCGGTAGTAACCTATGTATGTGAAACTTGGCCTCTCACAGTCACAAAAAAAAAACAAGTTAACAGTGCTCGAGAGGATAGTGCTCCGCAAAATATAAGATACAGATGGAACCTATCGCCGCAGACTGAACTTTGAGTTAGAGAAACTAGTGGAAGGTGAAACAATTGTGTGCATTACATTACATTACATTACATTACATTACATTACAAAGCTCAATGCCTTCAGTGATTAGGGCACTTAGATACGATGTCGAGTAGCAGAGGGGCAAAACTTATGACAAAATGGAAACAAACGAAGACCTAAAAAGAGGTGGATTGTGTGGAAGAATATCTACAAAAACTTATGAAGTTATCAACGTGGACTAAAGAAGTAAAAAAAGATCCAAATCGAAAAAGTAGTAGGGGAGGCCAAGACCCACAAAGGGTTGTAGGGCCAAATGAAGCAAAAAGTAAAGTAAGTACTAACAAGAGTACAATTGTGCAGAAAACAGCACAATTTCTTTTACTATTATTACCGTTCTATTTAGCCAATTATTGTTACTATCCAAAAGTGACCAACCAACCAACCAACTCGTTTTGATTTTTAAATTCAATTCTAACGAACTTGATCACCTATGTGTAAAGATATGTTTGAGTTGCTTAATACTGTGAGTGAATCATCAGTGAGTTCTTGAGTACTATAAATACAGCACAACTTGTTTAATGAAAAAATTCTATAATTTCGGACTAAAGACCTACCTCTTTCATAACAATTTCATAATAAGCTTACCTTCAAACTTCTCCCTCTCTCTCTTCAGTACGACTTAACTGGGTGATTGATGATTTCAACAGAATAAATACCTCCTTTGGTTGATCCACGTGCTTTTGGTTTTGTCACAGATAGGCTTACGACGGAACTTTTCTTACCTTACCATCTTACCCGTATCAGTCCTGGCTTCAGTCACTTTAACTTCATCGGGTTGTTCAACTAACTTTGCATGTTTAAATAATTATGTATGAGACATTTAAAGCTGTATAAGAATTATAAGTAAATCTTAGTGTAGTGAGTAATCTGACGATGAGTGATTTGTCGTTTTCTTGTTTAGTAATAATAAGTGTAGTTTCATCAATTGGCGTGTATGTATTATAAGTAAGTTCTTGTGTAGTGTGTACTGTTACGACCTGTTCAGGTATGTTTAGTGGTGTGAGTGTTTCGTCAGTGTGTCCTTGTGAAGTGTGTACTGTTATGACGGGTGTTTTGACATCTTCTTGTTCCGTAATTATTTGTGTAGTTTCAGGTTTAGGACCTACCTTTTTAATAATACGCTTAGTGATTTTCTTCACTTTACGCTTACCTTCAGGCGTTTCTGTCTCTTCAAATGTGGTCTCCTCGGGAAGTTCTACGATCTCAACTGGTTTACTCTCGTCTTCTTCAGGTGCCTCTTTTTCGGTGACAGTGACGCTAGTGACCGGTTCTTCTCCGTCCTTCTCGACTGTCACAATCTCAGTGACTTCCTTCTTCTTACCATCGTCTTTTTTGATAACACGTTTTGTAGTTTTGACCTTCTTCGGCTCCCCTGTTTCAGTTACGACTTCAGTCACTTTTACTTCTTCGGGTAGCTCTTCAACTACTTCTGCCTGTTCGGGTATGTTTGAATCGTCTAGTGGTGTGAGTGTTTCGTCAGTGTGTTCTTGTGTAGTGTGTACTGTAACGACGGGTGTTTTGTCATCTACTTGTTCGGTAATTATTTGTGTAGTTTCAGGTTTAGGACCTACCTTTTTAATAGTACGCTTAGTGATTTTCTTCACTTTACGCTTACCTTCAGGCGTTTCTGTCTCTTCAAATGTGGTCTCCTCGGGAACTTCAACGATCTCAACTGGTTTACTCTCGTCTTCCTCAGGTGCCTCTTCCTCGGTAACAGTGACGCTGGTAATCGGTTCTTCTCCGTCCTTTTCGACTGTCACAATCTCAGTGACTTCCTTCTTCTTACCTTTGTCTTTTTTAATAACACGTTTTGTAGTTTTGACCTTCTTGGGCACACCTGTTTCAGTTACTACTTCAGAGACTTTGACTTCTTCGGGTAGCTCTTCAACTACTTCTGCCTGTTCGGGTATGTTCGAGTCGTCTAGTGGTGTGAGTGTTTCGTCAGTGTGTTCTTGTGTAGTGTGTACTGTGACGGCGGGTGTCTTGTCATCTACTTGTTCGGTGTTTATTTGTGTAGTTTCAGGTTTAGGACCTACCTTTTTAATAGTACGCTTAGTGATTTTCTTCACTTTACGCTTACCTTCAGGCGTTTCTGTCTCTTCAAATGTGGTCTCCTCGGGAACTTCAACGATCTCAACTGGTTTAGTGTCTTCTTCCTCAGGTGCCTCTTCCTCGGTAACAGTGACGCTGGTAATCGGTTCTTCTCCGTCCTTCTCGACTGTCACAATCTCAGTGACTTCCTTCTTCTTACCTTTGTCTTTTTTGATAACACGTTTTGTAGTTTTGACCTTCTTCGGCTCACCTGTTTCAGTTACGACTTCAGTCACTTTTACTTCTTCGGGTAGCTCTTCAACTACTTCTGCCTGTTCGAATATGTTTGAGACATCTAGTGGTGTGAGTGTTTCGTCAGTGTGTTCTTGTGTAGTGTGTACTGTAACGACGGGTGTTTTGTCATCTACTTGTTCGGTGATTATTTGTGTAGTTTCAGGTTTAGGACCTACCTTTTTAATAGTACGCTTAGTGATTTTCTTCACTTTACGCTTACCTTCAGGCGTTTCTGTCTCTTCAAATGTGGTCTCCTCGGGAAGTTCAACGATCTCAACTGGTTTACTCTCGTCTTCCTCAGGTGCCTCTTCCTCGGTAACAGTGACGCTGGTAATCGGTTCTTCTCCGTCCTTCTCGACTGTCACAATCTCAGTGACTTCCTTCTTCTTACCTTTGTCTTTTTTGATAACACGTTTTGTAGTTTTGACCTTCTTGGGCACACCTGTTTCAGTTACTACTTCAGAGACTTTGACTTCTTCGGGTAGCTCTTCAACTACTTCTGCCTGTTCAGGTATGTTTAAGTCGTCTAGTGGTGTGAGTGTTTCGTCAGTGTGTTCTTGTATAGTGTGTACTGTAACGACGGGTGTTTTGTCATCTTCTTGTTCGGTGATTATTTGTGTAGTTTCAGGTTTAGGACCTACCTTTTTAATAGTACGCTTAGTGATTTTCTTCACTTTACGCTTACCTTCAGGCGTTTCTGTCTCTTCAAATGTGGTCTCCTCGGGAAGTTCAACGATCTCAACAGGTTTACTCTCGTCTTCCTCAGGTGCCTCATTTTCGGTGACAGTGACGCTAGTGACCGGTTCTTCTCCGTCCTTCTCGACTGTCACAATCTCAGTGACTTCCTTCTTCTTACCTTTGTCTTTTTTGATAACACGTTTTGTAGTTTTGACCTTCTTCGGCTCACCTGTTTCAGTTACGACTTCAGACACTATAACTTCTTCGGGTAGCTCTTCAACAACTTCTGCCTGTTCGGGTATGTTTGAATCGTCTAGTGGTGTGAGTGTTTCGTCAGTGTGTTCTTGTGTAGTGTGTACTGTAACGACGGGTGTTTTGTCATCTACTTGTTCGGTGATTATTTGTGTAGTTTCAGGTTTGGGACCTACCTTTTTAATAGTACGCTTAGTGATTTTCTTCACTTTACGCTTACCTTCAGGCGTTTCTGTCTCTTCAAATGTGGTCTCCTCGGGAAGTTCAACGATCTCAACTGGTTTACTCTCGTCTTCCTCAGGTGCCTCTTTTTCGGTGACAGTGACGCTAGTGACCGGTTCTTCTCCGTCCTTCTCGACTGTCACAATCTCAGTGACTTCCTTCTTCTTACCTTTGTCTTTTTTGATAACACGTTTTGTAGTTTTGACCTTCTTCGGCTCACCTGTTTCAGTTACGACTTCAGACACTATAACTTCTTCGGGTAGCTCTTCAACTACTTCTGCCTGTTCAGGTATGTTTAAGTCGTCTAGTGGTGTGAGTGTTTCGTCAGTGTGTTCTTGTGTAGTGTGTACTGTAACGACGGGTGTTTTGTCATCTTCTTGTTCGGTGATTATTTGTGTAGTTTCAGGTTTAGGACCTACCTTTTTAATAGTACGCTTAGTGATTTTCTTCACTTTACGCTTACCTTCAGGCGTTTCTGTCTCTTCAAATGTGGTCTCCTCGGGAAGTTCAACGATCTCAACTGGTTTACTCTCGTCTTCCTCAGGTGCCTCTTTTTCGGTGACAGTGACGCTGGTAATCGGTTCTTCTCCGTCCTTCTCGACTGTCACAATCTCAGTGACTTCCTTCTTCTTACCTTTGTCTTTTTTAATAACACGTTTTGTAGTTTTGACCTTCTTGGGCACACCTGTTTCAGTTACTACTTCAGAGACTTTGACTTCTTCGGGTAGCTCTTCAACTACTTCTGCCTGTTCGGGTATGTTTGAGACGTCTAGTGGTGTGAGTGTTTCGTCAGTGTGTTCTTGTGTAGTGTGTACTGTAACGACGGGTGTTTTGTCATCTTCTTGTTCGGTGATTATTTGTGTAGTTTCAGGTTTAGGACCTACCTTTTTAATAGTACGCTTAGTGATTTTCTTCACTTTACGCTTACCTTCAGGCGTTTCTGTCTCTTCAAATGTGGTCTCCTCGGGAAGTTCTACGATCTCAACTGGTTTACTCTCGTCTTCCTCAGGTGCCTCTTTTTCGGTGACAGTGACGCTAGTGACCGGTTCTTCTCCGTCCTTCTCGACTGTCACAATCTCAGTGACTTCCTTCTTCTTACCTTTGTCTTTTTTGATAACACGTTTTGTAGTTTTGACCTTCTTCGGCTCACCTGTTTCAGTTACGACTTCAGACACTATAACTTCTTCGGGTAGCTCTTCAACAACTTCTGCCTGTTCGGGTATGTTCGAATCGTCTAGTGGTGTGAGTGTTTCGTCAGTGTGTTCTTGTGTAGTGTGTACTGTAACGACGGGTGTTTTGTCATCTACTTGTTCGGTGATTATTTGTGTAGTTTCAGGTTTAGGACCTACCTTTTTAATAGTACGCTTAGTGATTTTCTTCACTTTACGCTTACCTTCAGGCGTTTCTGTCTCTTCAAATGTGGTCTCCTCGGGAACTTCAACAATCTCAACTGGTTTAGTGTCTTCTTCCTCAGGTGCCTCTTCCTCGGTAACAGTGACGCTGGTAATCGGTTCTTCTCCGTCCTTCTCGACTGTCACAATCTCAGTGACTTCCTTCTTCTTACCTTTGTCTTTTTTGATAACACGTTTTGTAGTTTTGACCTTCTTCGGCTCACCTGTTTCAGTTACGACTTCAGTCACTTTGACTTCTTCGGGTAGCTCTTCAACTACTTCTGCCTGTTCGGGTATGTTTGAATCGTCTAGTGGTGTGAGTGTTTCGTCAGTGTGTTCTTGTGTAGTGTGTACTGTAACGACGGGTGTTTTGTCATCTACTTGTTCGGTAATTATTTGTGTAGTTTCAGGTTTAGGACCTACCTTTTTAATAGTACGCTTAGTGATTTTCTTCACTTTACGCTTACCTTCAGGCGTTTCTGTCTCTTCAAATGTGGTCTCCTCGGGAAGTTCAACGATCTCAACTGGTTTACTCTCGTCTTCCTCAGGTGCCTCTTTTTCGGTGACAGTGACGCTAGTGACCGGTTCTTCTCCGTCCTTCTCGACTGTCACAATCTCAGTGACTTCCTTCTTCTTACCTTTGTCTTTTTTGATAACACGTTTTGTAGTTTTGACCTTCTTCGGCTCCCCTGTTTCAGTTACTACTTCAGAGACTTTAACTACTTCGGATAGCTCTTCAACTACTTCTGATTGTTCGGGTATGTTTGAGTCGTCTAATGGTGTGAGTGTTTCGTCAGTGTGTTCTTGTGTAGTGTGTACTGTAACGACGGGTGTCTTATCATCTACTTGTTCGGTGATTATTTGTGTAGTTTCAGGTTTAGGACCTACCTTTTTAATAGTACGCTTAGTGATTTTCTTCACTTTACGCTTACCTTCAGGCGTTTCTGTCTCTTCAAATGTGGTCTCCTCGGGAACTTCAACGATCTCAACTGGTTTAGTGTCGTCTTCCTCAGGTGCCTCTTCCTCGGTAACAGTGACGCTGGTAATCGGTTCTTCTCCGTCCTTCTCGACTGTCACAATCTCAGTGACTTCCTTCTTCTTACCTTTGTCTTTTTTGATAACACGTTTTGTAGTTTTGACCTTCTTGGGCACACCTGTTTCAGTTACTACTTCAGAGACTTTGACTTCTTCGGGTAGCTCTTCAACTACTTCTGCCTGTTCAGGTATGTTTAAGTCGTCCAGTGGTGTGAGTGTTTCGTCAGTGTGTTCTTGTACAGTGTGTACTGTAACGACGGGTGTTTTGTCATCTTCTTGTTCGGTGATTATTTGTGTAGTTTCAGGTTTAGGACCTACCTTTTTAATAGTACGCTTAGTGATTTTCTTCACTTTACGCTTACCTTCAGGCGTTTCTGTCTCTTCAAATGTGGTTTCCTCGGGAAGTTCAACGATCTCAACTGGTTTAGTGTCGTCTTCCTCAGGTGCCTCTTCCTCGGTAAAAGTGACGCTGGTAATCGGTTCTTCTCCGTCCTTCTCGACTGTCATAATCTCAGTGACTTCCTTCTTTTTACGTTTGTCTTTTTTGATTACACGTTTTGTAGTTTTGACCTTCTTCGGCTCACCTGTTTCAGTTACGACTTCAGTCAATTTGACTTCTTCGGGTAGCTCTTCAACTACTTCTGCCTGTTCGGGTATGTTTGAGTCATCTAGTGGAGTGAGTGTTTCGTCAGTGTGTTCTTGTGTAGTGTGTACTGTAACGACGGGTGTCTTGTCATCTACTTGTTCGGTGATTATTTGTGTAGTTTCAGGTTTAGGACCTACCTTTTTAATAGTACGCTTAGTGATTTTCTTCACTTTACGCTTACCGTCAGGCGTTTCTGTCTCTTCAAATGTGGTCTCCTCGGGAACTTCA
Organism: Mycalesis mineus; assembly: GCA_034621355.1. NCBI lineage: Eukaryota > Metazoa > Arthropoda > Insecta > Lepidoptera > Nymphalidae > Mycalesis > Mycalesis mineus. Next base: position 23,762,418 of record CM067908.1, on the reverse strand, counting down.
ACAATCTCAACTGGTTTAGTGTCTTCTTCTTCAGGTGCCTCTTCCTCGGTAACAGTGACGCTGGTAATCGGTTCTTCTCCGTCCTTCTCGACTGTCACAATCTCAGTGACTTCCTTCTTCTTACCTTTGTCTTTTTTAATAACACGTTTTGTAGTTTTGACCTTCTTGGGCACACCTGTTTCAGTTACTACTTCAGAGACTTTGACTTCTTCGGGTAGCTCTTCAACTACTTCTGCCTGTTCAGGTATGTTTAAGTCGTCTAGTGGTGTGAGTGTATCGTCAGTGTGTTTTTGTGTAGTGTGTACTGTAACGACGGGTGTTTTGTCATCTTCTTGTTCGGTGATTATTTGTGTAGTTTCAGGTTTAGGACCTACCTTTTTAATAGTACGCTTAGTGATTTTCTTCACTTTACGCTTACCTTCAGGCGTTTCTGTCTCTTCAAATGTGGTCTCCTCGGGAAGTTCAACGATCTCAACTGGTTTACTCTCGTCTTCCTCAGGTGCCTCTTTTTCGGTGACAGTGACGCTAGTGACCGGTTCTTCTCCGTCCTTCTCGACTGTCACAATCTCAGTGACTTCCTTCTTCTTACCTTTGTCTTTTTTGATAACACGTTTTGTAGTTTTGACCTTCTTCGGCTCCCCTGTTTCAGTTACTACTTCAGAGACTTTAACTACTTCGGATAGCTCTTCAACTACTTCTGATTGTTCGGGTATGTTTGAGTCGTCTAATGGTGTGAGTGTTTCGTCAGTGTGTTCTTGTGTAGTGTGTACTGTAACGACGGGTGTCTTATCATCTACTTGTTCGGTGATTATTTGTGTAGTTTCAGGTTTAGGACCTACCTTTTTAATAGTACGCTTAGTGATTTTCTTCACTTTACGCTTACCTTCAGGCGTTTCTGTCTCTTCAAATGTGGTCTCCTCGGGAACTTCAACGATCTCAACTGGTTTAGTGTCGTCTTCCTCAGGTGCCTCTTCCTCGGTAACAGTGACGCTGGTAATCGGTTCTTCTCCGTCCTTCTCGACTGTCACAATCTCAGTGACTTCCTTCTTCTTACCTTTGTCTTTTTTGATAACACGTTTTGTAGTTTTGACCTTCTTGGGCACACCTGTTTCAGTTACTACTTCAGAGACTTTGACTTCTTCGGGTAGCTCTTCAACTACTTCTGCCTGTTCAGGTATGTTTAAGTCGTCCAGTGGTGTGAGTGTTTCGTCAGTGTGTTCTTGTACAGTGTGTACTGTAACGACGGGTGTCTTGTCATCAACTTGTTCGGTGATTATTTGTGTAGTTTCAGGTTTAGGACCTACCTTTTTAATAGTACGCTTAGTGATTTTCTTCACTTTACGCTTACCTTCAGGCGTTTCTGTCTCTTCAAATGTGGTTTCCTCGGGAAGTTCAACGATCTCAACTGGTTTAGTGTCGTCTTCCTCAGGTGCCTCTTCCTCGGTAAAAGTGACGCTGGTAATCGGTTCTTCTCCGTCCTTCTCGACTGTCATAATCTCAGTGACTTCCTTCTTTTTACGTTTGTCTTTTTTGATTACACGTTTTGTAGTTTTGACCTTCTTCGGCTCACCTGTTTCAGTTACGACTTCAGTCAATTTGACTTCTTCGGGTAGCTCTTCAACTACTTCTGCCTGTTCGGGTATGTTTGAGTCATCTAGTGGAGTGAGTGTTTCGTCAGTGTGTTCTTGTGTAGTGTGTACTGTAACGACGGGTGTCTTGTCATCTACTTGTTCGGTGATTATTTGTGTAGTTTCAGGTTTAGGACCTACCTTTTTAATAGTACGCTTAGTGATTTTCTTCACTTTACGCTTACCGTCAGGCGTTTCTGTCTCTTCAAATGTGGTCTCCTCGGGAACTTCAACAATCTCAACTGGTTTAGTGTCTTCTTCTTCAGGTGCCTCTTCCTCGGTAACAGTGACGCTGGTAATCGGTTCTTCTCCGTCCTTCTCGACTGTCACAATCTCAGTGACTTCCTTCTTTTTACCTTTGTCTTTCTTGATAACACGTTTGGTAGTTTTGACCTTCTTGGGCTCACCTGTTTCAGTTACGACTTCAGTTACTTTAAATTCTTCGGGTAGCTCTTCAACTAATTCTGCCTGTTCCGGTATATTTGAGTCGTCTAGTGGTGTGAGTGTTTCGTCAGTGAGTTCTTGTGTAGTGTGAACTGTGAGGACGGGTATTTTGTCATCTTCTTGTTCAGTGATTATTTGTGTAGTTTCAGGTTTAGGACCTACCTTTTTAATAGTACGCTTAGTGATTCTCTTCACTTTACGCTTACCTTCAGGCGTTTCTGTCTCTTCAAATGTGGTCTCTTCGGGAAGTTCAACGATCTCAACTGGTTTACCCTCGTCTTCCTCAGGTGCCTTTTCTTCGGTGACAGTGACGCTGGTAATCGGTTCTTCTCCGTCCTTCTCGACTGTCACAATCTCAGTGACTTCCTTCTTCTTACCTTTGTCTTTTTTGATTACACGTTTTGTAGTTTTGACCTTCTTGGGCACACCTGTTTCAGATACTACTTCAGAGACTTTAACTTCTTCGGGAAGCTCTTCAACTACTTCTGCTTCTTCGGGTATGTTTGAGTCGTCTAGTGGTGTGACTGTTTCGTCAGTGTGTTCTTGTGTAGTGTGTACTGTAACGACGGGTGTTTTGTCATCTACTTGTTCGGTGATTATTTGTGTAGTTTCAGGTTTGGGACCTACCTTTTTAATAGTACGCTTAGTGATTTTCTTTACTTTACGCTTACCTTCAGGCGTTTCTGTCTCTTCAAATGTGGTCTCCTCTGGAAGTTCAACGATCTCTACCGGTTTAATTTCATCTTCCTCGGGTGCCTCTTCCTCGGTAACAGTGACGCTGGTAATCGGTTCTTCTCCGTCCTTCTCGACTGTCACAATCTCAGTGACTTCCTTCTTCTTACCTTTGTCTTTTTTGATAACACGTTTTGTAGTTTTGACCTTCTTCGGCTCACCTGTTTCAGTTACGACTTCAGTCACTTTTACTTCTTCGGGTAGCTCTTCAACTACTTCTGCCTGTTCGGGTATTTTGGAGTCATCTAATGGTGTGAGTGTTTCGTCAGTGAGTTCTTGTGTAGTGTGAACTGTGACGACGGGTGTTTTGTCATCTTCTTGTTCAGTGATTATTTGTGTAGTTTCTTGTTTGGGACCTACCTTTTTAATAGTACGCTTAGTGATTCTCTTCACTTTACGCTTACCTTCAGGCGTTTCTGTCTCTTCAAATGTGGTCTCTTCGGGAAGCTCAACGATCTCAACCGGTTTAATTTCATCTTCCTCGGGTGCCTTTTCTTCGGTGACAGTGACGCTGGTAATCGGTTCTTCTCCGTCCTTCTCGACTGTCACAATCTCAGTGACTTCCTTCTTCTTACCTTTGTCTTTCTTGATTACACGTTTGGTAGTTTTGACCTTCTTAGTCTCTCCTGTTTCAGTCTTGACTTCAGTCACTTTAACTTCTTCGGGTTGCTCTTCAACTACTTCTGCCTGTTCCGGTATATTTGAGTCGTCTAGTGGTGTGAGTGTTTCGTCAGTGAGTTCTTGTGTAGTGTGAACTGTGAGGACGGGTGTTTTGTCATCTTCTTGTTCAGTGATTATTTGTGTAGTTTCAGGTTTAGGACCTACCTTTTTAATAGTACGCTTAGTGATTTTCTTCACTTTACGCTTACCTTCAGGCGTTTCTGTCTCTTCAAATGTGGTCTCTTCGGGAAGTTCAACGATCTCAACTGGTTTACCCTCGTCTTCCTCAGGTGCCTTTTCTTCGGTGACAGTGACGCTGGTAATCGGTTCTTCTCCGTCCTTCTCGACTGTCACAATCTCAGTGACTTCCTTCTTCTTACCTTTGTCTTTTTTGATTACACGTTTTGTAGTTTTGACCTTCTTGGGCACACCTGTTTCAGATACTACTTCAGAGACTTTAACTTCTTCGGGTAGCTCTTCAACTACTTCTGCCTCTTCGGGTATGTTTGAGTCGTCTAGTGGTGTGACTGTTTCGTCAGTGTGTTCTTGTGTAGTGTGTACTGTAACGACGGGTGTTTTGTCATCTACTTGTTCGGTGATTATTTGTGTGGTTTCAGGTTTGGGACCTACCTTTTTAATAGTACGCTTAGTGATTTTCTTTACTTTACGCTTACCTTCAGGCGTTTCTGTCTCTTCAAATGTGGTCTCCTCTGGAAGTTCAACGATCTCTACCGGTTTAATTTCATCTTCCTCGGGTGCCTCTTCCTCGGTAACAGTGACGCTGGTAATCGGTTCTTCTCCGTCCTTCTCGACTGTCACAATCTCAGTGACTTCCTTCTTCTTACCTTTGTCTTTTTTGATAACACGTTTTGTAGTTTTGACCTTCTTCGGCTCACCTGTTTCAGTTACGACTTCAGTCACTTTTACTTCTTCGGGTAGCTCTTCAACTACTTCTGCCTGTTCGGGTATGTTTGAGTCATCTAGTGGAGTGAGTGTTTCGTCAGTGTGTTCTTGTGTAGTGTGTACTGTAACGACGGGTGTCTTGTCATCAACTTGTTCGGTGATTATTTGTGTAGTTTCAGGTTTAGGACCTACCTTTTTAATAGTACGCTTAGTGATTTTCTTCACTTTACGCTTACCTTCAGGCGTTTCTGTCTCTTCAAATGTGGTCTCCTCGGGAACTTCAACAATCTCAACTGGTTTAGTGTCTTCTTCCTCAGGTGCCTCTTCCTCGGTAACAGTGACGCTGGTAATCGGTTCTTCTCCGTCCTTCTCGACTGTCACAATCTCAGTGACTTCCTTCTTTTTACCTTTGTCTTTCTTGATAACACGTTTGGTAGTTTTGACCTTCTTGGGCTCACCTGTTTCAGTTACGACTTCAGTTACTTTAAATTCTTCGGGTAGCTCTTCAACTAATTCTGCCTGTTCCGGTATATTTGAGTCGTCTAGTGGTGTGAGTGTTTCGTCAGTGAGTTCTTGTGTAGTGTGAACTGTGAGGACGGGTATTTTGTCATCTTCTTGTTCAGTGATTATTTGTGTAGTTTCAGGTTTAGGACCTACCTTTTTAATAGTACGCTTAGTGATTTTCTTCACTTTACGCTTACCTTCAGGCGTTTCTGTCTCTTCAAATGTGGTCTCCTCGGGAACTTCAACAATCTCAACTGGTTTAGTGTCTTCTTCCTCAGGTGCCTCTTCCTCGGTAACAGTGACGCTGGTAATCGGTTCTTCTCCGTCCTTCTCGACTGTCACAATCTCAGTGACTTCCTTCTTTTTACCTTTGTCTTTCTTGATAACACGTTTGGTAGTTTTGACCTTCTTGGGCTCACCTGTTTCAGTTACGACTTCAGTTACTTTAAATTCTTCGGGTAGCTCTTCAACTAATTCTGCCTGTTCCGGTATATTTGAGTCGTCTAGTGGTGTGAGTGTTTCGTCAGTGAGTTCTTGTGTAGTGTGTACTGTAACGACGGGTGTCTTGTCATCAACTTGTTCGGTGATTATTTGTGTAGTTTCAGGTTTAGGACCTACCTTTTTAATAGTACGCTTAGTGATTTTCTTCACTTTACGCTTACCTTCAGGCGTTTCTGTCTCTTCAAATGTGGTCTCCTCGGGAACTTCAACAATCTCAACTGGTTTAGTGTCTTCTTCCTCAGGTGCCTCTTCCTCGGTAACAGTGACGCTGGTAATCGGTTCTTCTCCGTCCTTCTCGACTGTCACAATCTCAGTGACTTCCTTCTTTTTACCTTTGTCTTTCTTGATAACACGTTTGGTAGTTTTGACCTTCTTGGGCTCACCTGTTTCAGTTACGACTTCAGTTACTTTAAATTCTTCGGGTAGCTCTTCAACTAATTCTGCCTGTTCCGGTATATTTGAGTCGTCTAGTGGTGTGAGTGTTTCGTCAGTGAGTTCTTGTGTAGTGTGAACTGTGAGGACGGGTATTTTGTCATCTTCTTGTTCAGTGATTATTTGTGTAGTTTCAGGTTTAGGACCTACCTTTTTAATAGTACGCTTAGTGATTTTCTTCACTTTACGCTTACCTTCAGGCGTTTCTGTCTCTTCAAATGTGGTCTCTTCGGGAAGTTCAACGATCTCAACTGGTTTACCCTCGTCTTCCTCAGGTGCCTTTTCTTCGGTGACAGTGACGCTGGTAATCGGTTCTTCTCCGTCCTTCTCAACTGTCACAATCTCAGTGACTTCCTTCTTCTTACCTTTGTCTTTTTTGATAACACGTTTTGTAGTTTTGACCTTCTTCGGCTCACCTGTTTCAGTTACGACTTCAGTCACTTTTACTTCTTCGGGTAGCTCTTCAACTACTTCTGCCTGTTCGGGTATGTTTGAGTCATCTAGTGGAGTGAGTGTTTCGTCAGTGTGTTCTTGTGTAGTGTGTACTGTAACGACGGGTGTCTTGTCATCAACTTGTTCGGTGATTATTTGTGTAGTTTCAGGTTTAGGACCTACCTTTTTAATAGTACGCTTAGTGATTTTCTTCACTTTACGCTTACCTTCAGGCGTTTCTGTCTCTTCAAATGTGGTCTCCTCGGGAACTTCAACAATCTCAACTGGTTTAGTGTCTTCTTCCTCAGGTGCCTCTTCCTCGGTAACAGTGACGCTGGTAATCGGTTCTTCTCCGTCCTTCTCGACTGTCACAATCTCAGTGACTTCCTTCTTTTTACCTTTGTCTTTCTTGATAACACGTTTGGTAGTTTTGACCTTCTTGGGCTCACCTGTTTCAGTTACGACTTCAGTTACTTTAAATTCTTCGGGTAGCTCTTCAACTAATTCTGCCTGTTCCGGTATATTTGAGTCGTCTAGTGGTGTGAGTGTTTCGTCAGTGAGTTCTTGTGTAGTGTGTACTGTAACGACGGGTGTCTTGTCATCAACTTGTTCGGTGATTATTTGTGTAGTTTCAGGTTTAGGACCTACCTTTTTAATAGTACGCTTAGTGATTTTCTTCACTTTACGCTTACCTTCAGGCGTTTCTGTCTCTTCAAATGTGGTCTCCTCGGGAACTTCAACAATCTCAACTGGTTTAGTGTCTTCTTCCTCAGGTGCCTCTTCCTCGGTAACAGTGACGCTGGTAATCGGTTCTTCTCCGTCCTTCTCGACTGTCACAATCTCAGTGACTTCCTTCTTTTTACCTTTGTCTTTCTTGATAACACGTTTGGTAGTTTTGACCTTCTTGGGCTCACCTGTTTCAGTTACGACTTCAGTTACTTTAAATTCTTCGGGTAGCTCTTCAACTAATTCTGCCTGTTCCGGTATATTTGAGTCGTCTAGTGGTGTGAGTGTTTCGTCAGTGAGTTCTTGTGTAGTGTGAACTGTGAGGACGGGTATTTTGTCATCTTCTTGTTCAGTGATTATTTGTGTAGTTTCAGGTTTAGGACCTACCTTTTTAATAGTACGCTTAGTGATTTTCTTCACTTTACGCTTACCTTCAGGCGTTTCTGTCTCTTCAAATGTGGTCTCTTCGGGAAGTTCAACGATCTCAACTGGTTTACCCTCGTCTTCCTCAGGTGCCTTTTCTTCGGTGACAGTGACGCTGGTAATCGGTTCTTCTCCGTCCTTCTCAACTGTCACAATCTCAGTGACTTCCTTCTTCTTACCTTTGTCTTTTTTGATAACACGTTTTGTAGTTTTGACCTTCTTCGGCTCACCTGTTTCAGTTACGACTTCAGTCACTTTTACTTCTTCGGGTAGCTCTTCAACTACTTCTGCCTGTTCGGGTATGTTTGAGTCATCTAGTGGAGTGAGTGTTTCGTCAGTGTGTTCTTGTGTAGTGTGTACTGTAACGACGGGTGTCTTGTCATCAACTTGTTCGGTGATTATTTGTGTAGTTTCAGGTTTAGGACCTACCTTTTTAATAGTACGCTTAGTGATTTTCTTCACTTTACGCTTACCTTCAGGCGTTTCTGTCTCTTCAAATGTGGTCTCCTCGGGAACTTCAACAATCTCAACTGGTTTAGTGTCTTCTTCCTCAGGTGCCTCTTCCTCGGTAACAGTGACGCTGGTAATCGGTTCTTCTCCGTCCTTCTCGACTGTCACAATCTCAGTGACTTCCTTCTTTTTACCTTTGTCTTTCTTGATAACACGTTTGGTAGTTTTGACCTTCTTGGGCTCACCTGTTTCAGTTACGACTTCAGTTACTTTAAATTCTTCGGGTAGCTCTTCAACTAATTCTGCCTGTTCCGGTATATTTGAGTCGTCTAGTGGTGTGAGTGTTTCGTCAGTGAGTTCTTGTGTAGTGTGAACTGTGAGGACGGGTATTTTGTCATCTTCTTGTTCAGTGATTATTTGTGTAGTTTCAGGTTTAGGACCTACCTTTTTAATAGTACGCTTAGTGATTCTCTTCACTTTACGCTTACCTTCAGGCGTTTCTGTCTCTTCAAATGTGGTCTCTTCGGGAAGTTCAACGATCTCAACTGGTTTACCCTCGTCTTCCTCAGGTGCCTTTTCTTCGGTGACAGTGACGCTGGTAATCGGTTCTTCTCCGTCCTTCTCAACTGTCACAATCTCAGTGACTTCCTTCTTCTTACCTTTGTCTTTTTTGATTACACGTTTTGTAGTTTTGACCTTCTTGGGCACACCTGTTTCAGATACTACTTCAGTCACTTTAACTTCTTCGGGTAGCTCTTGAACTAATTCTGCGTGTTCAGGTATTTTGGAGTCATCTAGTGGTGTGAGTGTTTCGTCAGTGAGTTCTTGTGTAGTGTGAACTGTTACGACGGGTGTTTTGTCATCTTCTTGTTCAGTGATTATTTGTGTAGTTTCAGGTTTAGGACCTACCTTTTTAATAGTACGCTTAGTGATTTTCTTCACTTTACGCTTACCTTCAGGCGTTTCTGTCTCTTCAAATGTGGTCTCTTCGGGAAGCTCAACGATCTCAACTGGTTTACTCTCGTCTTCCTCGGGTGTCTTTTCTTCGGTGACAGTGACGCTAGTGACCGGTTCTTCTCCGTCCTTCTCGACTGTCACAATCTCAGTGACTTCCTTCTTTTTACCTTTGTCTTTCTTGATTACACGTTTGGTAGTTTTGACCTTCTTAGTCTCTCCTGTTTCAGTTTTGACTTCAGTCACTTTAACTTCTTCTGGTTGCTCTTCAACTACTTCTGCGTGTTCAGGTATTTTAGAGTCATCTAGTGGTGTGAGTGTTTCGTCAGTGAGTTCTTGTGTAGTGTGAACTGTGACGACGGGTGTTTTGTCATCTTCTTGTTCAGTGATTATTTGTGTAGTTTCTTGTTTGGGACCTACCTTTTTAATAGTACGTTTTGTGATTCTCTTCACTTTACGCTTACCTTCAGGCGTTTCTGTCTCTTCAAATGTGGTCTCTTCGGGAAGCTCAACGATCTCAACCGGTTTAGTGTCGTCTTCCTCGGGTACCTTTTCTTCGGTGACAGTGACGCTAGTGACCGGTTCTTCTCCGTCCTTCTCGACTGTCACAATCTCAGTGACTTCCATCTTTTTACCTTTGTCTTTCTTGATTACACGTTTGGTAGTTTTGACCTTCTTAGTCTCTCCTGTTTCAATTTTGACTTCAGTCACTTTAACTTCTGGTTGCTCTTCAACTACTTCTGCGTGTTCAGATATTTTAGAGTCATCTAGTGGAGTGAATGTTTCGTCAGTGAGTTCTTGTGTAGTGTGAACTGTTACGACGGGTGTTTTGTCATCTTCTTGTTCAGTAATTATTTGTGTAGTTTCAGGTTTGGGACCTACCTTTTTAATAGTACGCTTAGTGATTCTCTTCACTTTACGCTTACCTTCAGGCGTTTCTGTCTCTTCAAATGTGGTCTCTTCAGGAAGCTCAACGATCTCAACCGGTTTAATTTCATCTTCCTCGGGTGCCTTTTCTTCGGTAACAGTGACGCTGGTAATCGGTTCTTCTCCGTCCTTCTCGACTGTCACAATCTCAGTGACTTCCTTCTTCTTACCTTTATCTTTTTTGATAACACGTTTTGTAGTTTTGACCTTCTTGGGCTCACCTGTGTCAGTTACTACTTCAGTCACTTTAACTTCTTCGGGTAGCTCTTCAACTAATTCTGCCTGTTCCGGTATTTTGGAGTCATCTAGTGGTGTGAGTTTTTCGTCAGTGAGTTCTTGTGTAGTGTGAACTGTGACGACGGGTGTTTTGTCATCTTCTTGTTCAGTGATTATTTGTGTAGTTTCTTGTTTGGGACCTACCTTTTTAATAGTACGTTTTGTGATTCTCTTCACTTTACGCTTACCTTCAGGTGTTTCCGTCTCTTCAAATGTGGTCTCCTCTGGAAGTTCAACGATCTCTACCGGTTTAATTTCATCTTCCTCGGGTGCCTTTTCTTCAGTGACAGTGACACTGGTAATCGGTTCTTCTCCGTCCTTCTCGACTGTCACAATCTCAGTGACTTCCTTCTTCTTACCTTTGTCTTTCTTGATTACACGTTTGGTAGTTTTGACCTTCTTGGGCTCACCTGTGTCAGTTACTACTTCAGTCACTTTAACTTCTTCGGGAAGCTCTTCAACTACTTCAGCCTGTTCAGGTATATTTGAGTCGTCTAGTGGTGTGAGTGTTTCGTCAGTGAGTTCTTGTGTAGTGTGAACTGTTACGACGGGTGTTTTGTCATCTTCTTGTTCAGTGATTATTTGTGTAGTTTCAGGTTTAGGACCTACCTTTTTAATAGTACGCTTAGTGATTTTCTTCACTTTACGCTTACCTTCAGGCGTTTCTGTCTCTTCAAATGTGGTCTCTTCGGGAAGTTCAACGATCTCAACTGGTTTACCCTCGTCTTCCTCAGGTGCCTTTTCTTCGGTGACAGTGACGCTGGTAATCGGTTCTTCTCCGTCCTTCTCGACTGTCATAATCTCAGTGACTTCGTTCTTCTTACCTTTTTCTTTCTTGATTACACGTTTGGTAGTTTTGACCTTCTTAGTCTCTCCTGTTTCAGTTTTGACTTCAGTCACTTTAACTTCTTCGGGTAGCTCTTCAACTAATTCTGCCTGTTCCGGTATTTTGGAGTCATCTAGTGGTGTGAGTTTTTCGTCAGTGAGTTCTTGTGTAGTGTGAACTGTGACGACGGGTGTTTTGTCATCTTCTTGTTCAGTGATTATTTGTGTAGTTTCTTGTTTGGGACCTACCTTTTTAATAGTACGTTTTGTGATTCTCTTCACTTTACGCTTACCTTCAGGTGTTTCCGTCTCTTCAAATGTGGTCTCCTCTGGAAGTTCAACGATCTCTACCGGTTTAATTTCATCTTCCTCGGGTGCCTTTTCTTCAGTGACAGTGACACTGGTAATCGGTTCTTCTCCGTCCTTCTCGACTGTCACAATCTCAGTGACTTCCTTCTTCTTACCTTTGTCTTTCTTGATTACACGTTTGGTAGTTTTGACCTTCTTGGGCTCACCTGTGTCAGTTACTACTTCAGTCACTTTAACTTCTTCGGGAAGCTCTTCAACTACTTCAGCCTGTTCAGGTCTTTTGGAGTCATCTACTGGTGTGAGTGTTTCGTCTGTGAATTCTTGTGTAGTGTGAACTGTGACGACGGGTGTTTGGTCATCTTCTTGTTCAGTGATTATTTGTGTAGTTTCAGGTTTACGACCTACCTTTTTAATAGTACGCTTAGTGATTTTCTTTACTTTACGCTTACCTTCAGGCGTTTCTGTCTCTTCAAATGTGGTCTCTTCAGGAAGCTCAACGATCTCAACCGGTTTAATTTCATCTTCCTCGAGTGCCTTTTCTTCGGTAACAGTGACGCTAGTAATCGGTTCTTCTCCATCCTTCTCGACTGTCACAATCTCAGTGACTTCCTTCTTCTTACCTTTGTCTTTCATGATTACACGTTTGGTAGTTTTGACCTTCTTAGTCTCTCCTGTTTCAGTTTTGACTTCAGTCACTTTTACTTCTTCGGGTAGCTCTTCAACTACTTCTGCCTGTTCAGGTATTTTGGAGTCGTCTAGTGGTATGAGTGTTTCGTCAGTGAGTTCTTGTGTAGTGTGTACTGTAACGACGGGTGTTTTGTCATCTACTTGTTCGGTGATTATTTGTGTAGTTTCAGGTTTGGGACCTACCTTTTTAATAGTACGCTTAGTGATTTTCTTTACTTTACGCTTACCTTCAGGCGTTTCTGTCTCTTCAAATGTGGTCTCCTCTGGAAGTTCAACGATCTCTATCGGTTTAATTTCATCTTCCTCGGTAACAGTGACGCTGGTAATCGGTTCTTCTCCGTCCTTCTCGACTGTGACAATCTCAGTGACTTCCTTCTTTTTACCTTTGTCTTTCTTGATAACACGTTTGGTAGTTTTGACCTTCTTGGGCTCACCTGTTTCAGTTACGACTTCAGTTACTTTAACTTCTTCGGGTAGCTCTTCAACTAATTCTGCCTGTACAGGTATTTTGGAGTCATCTAGTGGTGTGAGTGTTTCGTCAGTGAGTTCTTGTGTAGTGTGAACTGTTACGACGGGTGTTTTGTCATCTTCTTGTTCAGTGATTATTTGTGTAGTTTCAGGTTTAGGACCTACCTTTTTAATAGTACGCTTAGTGATTTTCTTCACTTTACGCTTACCTTCAGGCGTTTCTGTCTCTTTAAATATGGTCTCTTCGGGAAGCTCAACGATCTCAACTGGTTTACTCTTGTCTTCCTCGGGTGTCTTTTCTTCGGTGACAGTGACGCTAGTGACAGGTTCTTCTCCGTCCTTCTCGACCGTCACAATCTCAGTGACTTCCTTCTTTTTACCTTTATCTTTTTTGATAACACGTTTTGTAGTTTTGACCTTCTTGGGCTCACCTGTGTCAGTTACTACTTCAGTCACTTTAACTTCTTCGGGTAGCTCTTCAACTACTTCAGCCTGTTCAGGTATATTTGAGTCGTCTAGTGGTGTGAGTGTATCGTCAGTGAGTTCTTGTGTAGTGTGAACTGTGACGACGGGTGTTTTGTCATCTTCTTGTTCAGTAATTATTTGTGTAGTTTCTTGTTTGGGACCTACCTTTTTAATAGTACGTTTTGTGATTCTCTTCACTTTACGCTTACCTTCAGGCGTTTCTGTCTCTTCAAATGTGGTCTCTTCGGGAAGCTCAACGATCTCAACCGGTTTAGTGTCGTCTTCCTCGAGTACCTTTTCTTCGGTGACAGTGACGCTAGTGACCGGTTCTTCTCCGTCCTTCTCGACTGTCACAATCTCAGTGACTTCCTTCTTTTTACCTTTGTCTTTCTTGATTACACGTTTGGTAGTTTTGACCTTCTTAGTCTCTCCTGTTTCAGTTTTGACTTCAGTCACTTTAACTTCTTCTGGTTGCTCTTCAACTACTTCTGCGTGTTCAGGTATTTTAGAGTCATCTAGTGGTGTGAGTGTTTCGTCAGTGAGTTCTTGTGTAGTGTGAACTGTGACGACGGGTGTTTTGTCATCTTCTTGTTCAGTAATTATTTGTGTAGTTTCTTGTTTGGGACCTACCTTTTTAATAGTACGTTTTGTGATTCTCTTCACTTTACGCTTACCTTCAGGCGTTTCTGTCTCTTCAAATGTGGTCTCCTCTGGAAGTTCAACGATCTCTACCGGTTTAATTTCATCTTCCTCGGGTGCCTCTTCCTCGGTAACAGTGACGCTGGTAATCGGTTCTTCTCCGTCCTTCTCGACTGTCACAATCTCAGTGACTTCCTTCTTCTTACCTTTGTCTTTTTTGATAACACGTTTTGTAGTTTTGACCTTCTTCGGCTCACCTGTTTCAGTTTTGACTTCAGTCACTTTAACTTCTTCGGGTTGCTCTTCAACTACTTCTGCGTGTTCAGGTATTTTAGAGTCATCTAGTGGTGTGAGTGTTTCGTCAGTGAGTTCTTGTGTAGTGTGAACTGTGACGACGGGTGTTTTGTCATCTTCTTGTTCAGTGATTATTTGTGTAGTTTCTTGTTTGGGACCTACCTTTTTAATAGTACGTTTTGTGATTCTCTTCACTTTACGCTTACCTTCAGGCGTTTCTGTCTCTTCAAATGTGGTCTCTTCGGGAAGCTCAACGATCTCAACTGGTTTACTCTCGTCTTCCTCGGGTGTCTTTTCTTCGGTGACAGTGACGCTAGTGACCGGTTCTTCTCCGTCCTTCTCGACTGTCACAATCTCAGTGACTTCCTTCTTTTTACCTTTGTCTTTCTTGATTACACGTTTGGTAGTTTTGACCTTCTTAGTCTCTCCTGTTTCAGTTTTGACTTCAGTCACTTTAACTTCTTCTGGTTGCTCTTCAACTACTTCTGCGTGTTCAGGTATTTTAGAGTCATCTAGTGGTGTGAGTGTTTCGTCAGTGAGTTCTTGTGTAGTGTGAACTGTGACGACGGGTGTTTTGTCATCTTCTTGTTCAGTAATTATTTGTGTAGTTTCTTGTTTGGGACCTACCTTTTTAATAGTACGCTTAGTGATTCTCTTCACTTTACGCTTACCTTCAGGCGTTTCTGTCTCTTCAAATGTGGTCTCTTCAGGAAGCTCAACGATCTCAACCGGTCTAATTTCATCTTCCACGGGTGCCTTTTCTTCGGTCACAGTGACGCTAGTAATCGGTTCTTCTCCGTCCTTCTCGACCGTCACGATCTCAGTGACCTCCTTCTTTTTACCTTTGTCTTTCTTGATAACACGTTTGGTAGTTTTGACCTTCTTAGTCTCTCCTGTTTCAGTTTTGACTTCAGTCACTTTAACTTCTTCTGGTTGCTCTTCAACTACTATTGCGTGTTCAGGTAGTTTAGAGTCATCTAGTGGTGTGAGTGTTTCGTCAGTGAGTTCTTGTGTAGTGTGAACTGTGACGACGGGTGTTTTGTCATCTTCTTGTTCAGTGATTATTTGTGTAGTTTCTTGTTTGGGACCTACCTTTTTAATAGTACGTTTTGTGATTCTCTTCACTTTACGCTTACCTTCAGGCGTTTCTGTCTCTTCAAATGTGGTCTCTTCGGGAAGCTCAACGATCTCAACCGGTTTAGTGTCGTCTTCCTCGGGTACCTTTTCTTCAGTGACAGTGACGCTAGTGACCGGTTCTTCTCCGTCCTTCTCGACTGTCACAATCTCAGTGACTTCCTTCTTTTTACCTTTGTCTTTCTTGATTACACGTTTGGTAGTTTTGACCTTCTTAGTCTCTCCTGTTTCAGTTTTGACTTCAGTCACTTTAACTTCTTCTGGTTGCTCTTCAACTACTTCTGCGTGTTCAGGTATTTTAGAGTCATCTAGTGGTGTGAGTGTTTCGTCAGTGAGTTTTTGTGTAGTGTGAACTGTGACGACGGGTGTTTTGTCATCTTCTTGTTCAGTGATTATTTGTGTAGTTTCTTGTTTGGGACCTACCTTTTTAATAGTACGTTTTGTGATTCTCTTCACTTTACGCTTACCTTCAGGCGTTTCTGTCTCTTCAAATGTGGTCTCTTCGGGAAGCTCAACGATCTCAACTGGTTTACTCTCGTCTTCCTCGGGTATCTTTTCTTCGGTGACAGTGACGCTAGTAATCGGTTCTTCTCCATCCTTCTCGACTGTCACAATCTCAGTGACTTCCTTCTTTTTACCTTTGTCTTTCCTGATAACACGTTTGGTAGTTTTGACCTTCTTAGTCTCTCCTGTTTCAGTTTTGACTTCAGTCACTTTAACTTCTTCGGGTTGCTCTTCAACTACTTCTGCGTGTTCAGGTATTTTAGAGTCATCTAGTGGTGTGAGTGTTTCGTCAGTGAGTTCTTGTGTAGTGTGAACTGTGACGACGGGTGTTTTGTCATCTTCTTGTTCAGTAATTATTTGTGTAGTTTCTTGTTTGGGACCTACCTTTTTAATAGTACGTTTTGTGATTCTCTTCACTTTACGCTTACCTTCAGGCGTTTCTGTCTCTTCAAATGTGGTCTCTTCGGGAAGCTCAACGATCTCAACTGGTTTAATCTCGTCTTCCTCGGGTGTCTTTTCTTCGGTGACAGTGACGCTAGTAATCGGTTCTTCTCCATCCTTCTCGACTGTCACAATCTCAGTGACTTCCTTCTTTTTACCTTTGTCTTTCTTGATAACACGTTTGGTAGTTTTGACCTTCTTAGTCTCTCCTGTTTCAGTTTTGACTTCAGTCACTTTAACTTCTTCTGGTTGCTCTTCAACTACTTCTGCGTGTTCAGGTATGTTTGAATCGTCTAGTGGTGTGAGTGTTTCGTCAGTGAGTTCTTGTGTAGTGTGAACTGTGACGACGGGTGTTTTGTCATCTTCTTGTTCAGTGATTATTTGTGTAGTTTCTTGTTTGGGACCTACCTTTTTAATAGTACGTTTTGTGATTCTCTTCACTTTACGCTTACCTTCAGGCGTTTCTGTCTCTTCAAATGTGGTCTCTTCAGGAAGCTCAACGATCTCAACCGGTCCAATTTCATCTTCCTCGGGTGCCTTTTCTTCGGTCACAGTGACGCTAGTAACCGGTTCTTCTCCATCCTTCTCGACTGTTACAATCTCAGTGACTTCCTTCTTCTTACCTTTGTCTTTCTTGATAACACGTTTGGTAGTTTTGACCTTCTTAGTCTCTCCTGTTTCAGTTTTGACTTCAGTCACTTTAACTTCTTCTGGTTGCTCTTCAACTACTTCTGCGTGTTCAGGTATTTTAGAGTCATCTAGTGGTGTGAGTGTTTCGTCAGTGAGTTCTTGTGTAGTGTGAACTGTGACGACGGGTGTTTTGTCATCTTCTTGTTCAGTGATTATTTGTGTAGTTTCTTGTTTGGGACCTACCTTTTTAATAGTACGTTTTGTGATTCTCTTCACTTTACGCTTACCTTCAGGCGTTTCTGTCTCTTCAAATGTGGTCTCTTCAGGAAGCTCAACGATCTCAAGCGGTTTAATTTCTTCTTCCTCGGGTGTCTTTTCTTCGGTGACAGTGACGCTAGTAATCGGTTCTTCTCCGTCCTTCTCGACTGTCACAATCTCAGTGACTTCCTTCTTCTTACCTTTGTCTTTCTTGATTACACGTTTGGTAGTTTTGACCTTCTTAGTCTCTCCTGTTTCAGTTTTGACTTCAGTCACTTTAACTTCTTCTGGTTGCTCTTCAACTACTTCTGCGTGTTCAGGTATTTTAGAGTCATCTAGTGGTGTGAGTGTTTCGTCAGTGAGTTCTTGTGTAGTGTGAACTGTGACGACGGGTGTTTTGTCATCTTCTTGTTCAGTGATTATTTGTGTAGTTTCTTGTTTGGGACCTACCTTTTTAATAGTACGTTTTGTGATTCTCTTCACTTTACGCTTACCTTCAGGCGTTTCTGTCTCTTCAAATGTGGTCTCTTCGGGAAGCTCAACGATCTCAACTGGTTTACTCTCGTCTTCCTCGGGTATCTTTTCTTCGGTGACAGTGACGCTAGCAATCGGTTCTTCTCCATCCTTCTCGACTGTCACAATCTCAGTGACTTCCTTCTTTTTACCTTTGTCTTTCTTGATTACACGTTTGGTAGTTTTGACCTTCTTAGTCTCTCCTGTTTCAGTTTTGACTTCAGTCACTTTAACTTCTTCTGGTTGCTCTTCAACTACTTCTGCGTGTTCAGGTATTTTAGAGTCATCTAGTGGTGTGAGTGTTTCGTCAGTGAGTTCTTGTGTAGTGTGAACTGTGACGACGGGTGTTTTGTCATCTTCTTGTTCAGTAATTATTTGTGTAGTTTCTTGTTTGGGACCTACCTTTTTAATAGTACGTTTTGTGATTCTCTTCACTTTACGCTTACCTTCAGGCGTTTCTGTCTCTTCAAATGTGGTCTCTTCGGGAAGCTCAACGATCTCAACTGGTTTACTCTCGTCTTCCTCGGGTGTCTTTTCTTCGGTGACAGTGACGCTAGTAATCGGTTCTTCTCCATCCTTCTCGACTGTCACAATCTCAGTGACTTCCTTCTTTTTACCTTTGTCTTTCCTGATAACACGTTTGGTAGTTTTGACCTTCTTAGTCTCTCCTGTTTCAGTTTTGACTTCAGTCACTTTAACTTCTTCGGGTTGCTCTTCAACTACTTCTGCGTGTTCAGGTATTTTAGAGTCATCTAGTGGTGTGAGTGTTTCGTCAGTGAGTTCTTGTGTAGTGTGAACTGTGACGACGGGTGCTTTGTCATCTTCTTGTTCAGTGATTATTTGTGTAGTTTCTCGTTTGGGACCTACCTTTTTAATAGTACGTTTTGTGATTCTCTTCACTTTACGCTTACCTTCAGGCGTTTCTGTCTCTTCAAATGTGGTCTCTTCGGGAAGCTCAACGATCTCAACTGGTTTACTCTCGTCTTCCTCGGGTGTCTTTTCTTCGGTGACAGTGACGCTAGTAATCGGTTCTTCTCCATCCTTCTCGACTGTCACAATCTCAGTGACTTCCTTCTTTTTACCTTTGTCTTTCCTGATAACACGTTTGGTAGTTTTGACCTTCTTAGTCTCTCCTGTTTCAGTTTTGACTTCAGTCACTTTAACTTCTTCTGGTTGCTCTTCAACTACTTCTGCGTGTTCAGGTATTTTAGAGTCATCTAGTGGTGTGAGTGTTTCGTCAGTGAGTTCTTGTGTAGTGTGAACTGTGACGACGGGTGTTTTGTCATCTTCTTGTTCAGTGATTATTTGTGTAGTTTCTTGTTTGGGACCTACCTTTTTAATAGTACGTTTTGTGATTCTCTTCACTTTACGCTTACCTTCAGGCGTTTCTGTCTCTTCAAATGTGGTCTCTTCGGGAAGCTCAACGATCTCAACTGGTTTAGTGTCGTCTTCCTCAGGTGCCTTTTCTTCGGTGACAGTGACGCTAGTGACCGGTTCTTCTCCGTCCTTCTCGACTGTCACAATCTCAGTGACTTCCTTCTTTTTACCTTTGTCTTTCTTGATTACACGTTTGGTAGTTTTGACCTTCTTAGTCTCTCCTGTTTCAGTTTTGACTTCAGTCACTTTAACTTCTTCTGGTTGCTCTTCAACTACTTCTGCGTGTTCAGGTAGTTTAGAGTCATCTAGTGGTGTGAGTGTTTCGTCAGTGAGTTCTTGTGTAGTGTGAACTGTGACGACGGGTGTTTTGTCATCTTCTTGTTCAGTGATTATTTGTGTAGTTTCTTGTTTGGGACCTACCTTTTTAATAGTACGTTTTGTGATTCTCTTCACTTTACGCTTACCTTCAGGCGTTTCTGTCTCTTCAAATGTGGTCTCTTCGGGAAGCTCAACGATCTCAACTGGTTTACTCTCGTCTTCCTCAGGTGCCTTTTCTTCGGTGACAATGACGCTAGTAACCGGTTCTTCTCCATCCTTCTCGACTGTCACAATCTCAGTGACTTCCTTCTTCTTACCTTTGTCTTTCTTGATTACACGTTTGGTAGTTTTGACCTTCTTAGTCTCTCCTGTTTCAGTTTTGACTTCAGTCACTTTAACTTCTTCTGGTTGCTCTTCAACTACTTCTGCGTGTTCAGGTATTTTAGAGTCATCTAGTGGTGTGAGTGTTTCGTCAGTGAGTTCTTGTGTAGTGTGAACTGTGACGACGGGTGTTTTGTCATCTTCTTGTTCAGTGATTATTTGTGTAGTTTCTTGTTTGGGACCTACCTTTTTAATAGTACGTTTTGTGATTCTCTTCACTTTACGCTTACCTTCAGGCGTTTCAGTCTCTTCAAATGTGGTCTCTTCGGGAAGCTCAACGATCTCAACCGGTTTAGTGTCGTCTTCCTCGGGTACCTTTTCTTCAGTGACAGTGACGCTAGTGACCGGTTCTTCTCCGTCCTTCTCGACTGTCACAATCTCAGTGACTTCCTTCTTTTTACCTTTGTCTTTCTTGATTACACGTTTGGTAGTTTTGACCTTCTTAGTCTCTCCTGTTTCAGTTTTGACTTCAGTCACTTTAACTTCTTCTGGTTGCTCTTCAACTACTTCTGCGTGTTCAGGTATGTTTGAATCGTCTAGTGGTGTGAGTGTTTCGTCAGTGAGTTCTTGTGTAGTGTGAACTGTGACGACGGGTGTTTTGTCATCTTCTTGTTCAGTGATTATTTGTGTAGTTTCTTGTTTGGGACCTACCTTTTTAATAGTACGTTTTGTGATTCTCTTCACTTTACGCTTACCTTCAGGCGTTTCTGTCTCTTCAAATGTGGTCTCTTCAGGAAGCTCAACGATCTCAAGCGGTTTAATTTCTTCTTCCTCGGGTGTCTTTTCTTCGGTGACAGTGACGCTAGTAATCGGTTCTTCTCCGTCCTTCTCGACTGTCACAATCTCAGTGACTTCCTTCTTCTTACCTTTGTCTTTCTTGATTACACGTTTGGTAGTTTTGACCTTCTTAGTCTCTCCTGTTTCAGTTTTGACTTCAGTCACTTTAACTTCTTCTGGTTGCTCTTCAACTACTTCTGCGTGTTCAGGTATTTTAGAGTCATCTAGTGGTGTGAGTGTTTCGTCAGTGAGTTCTTGTGTAGTGTGAACTGTGACGACGGGTGTTTTGTCATCTTCTTGTTCAGTGATTATTTGTGTAGTTTCTTGTTTGGGACCTACCTTTTTAATAGTACGTTTTGTGATTCTCTTCACTTTACGCTTACCTTCAGGCGTTTCAGTCTCTTCAAATGTGGTCTCTTCGGGAAGCTCAACGATCTCAACCGGTTTAGTGTCGTCTTCCTCGGGTACCTTTTCTTCAGTGACAGTGACGCTAGTGACCGGTTCTTCTCCGTCCTTCTCGACTGTCACAATCTCAGTGACTTCCTTCTTCTTACCTTTGTCTTTCTTGATTACACGTTTGGTAGTTTTGACCTTCTTAGTCTCTCCTGTTTCAGTTTTGACTTCAGTCACTTTAACTTCTTCTGGTTGCTCTTCAACTACTTCTGCGTGTTCAGGTATTTTAGAGTCATCTAGTGGTGTGAGTGTTTCGTCAGTGAGTTCTTGTGTAGTGTGAACTGTGACGACGGGTGTTTTGTCATCTTCTTGTTCAGTAATTATTCGTGTAGTTTCTTGTTTGGGACCTACCTTTTTAATAGTACGTTTTATGATTCTCTTCACTTTACGCTTACCTTCAGGCGTTTCTGTCTCCTCAAATGTGGTCTCTTCGGGAAGCTCAACGATCTCAACTGGTTTACTCTCGTCTTCCTCGGGTGTCCTTTCTTCGGTGACAGTGACGCTAGTAAACGGTTCTTCTCCATCCTTCTCGACTGTCACAATCTCAGTGACTTCCTTCTTTTTACCTTTGTCTTTCCTGATAACACGTTTGGTAGTTTTGACCTTCTTAGTCTCTCCTGTTTCAGTTTTGACTTCAGTCACTTTAACTTCTTCGGGTTGCTCTTCAACTACTTCTGCGTGTTCAGGTATTTTAGAGTCATCTAGTGGTGTGAGTGTTTCGTCAGTGAGTTCTTGTGTAGTGTAAACTGTGACGACGGGTGTTTTGTCATCTTCTTGTTCAGTGATTATTTGTGTAGTTTCTCGTTTGGGACCTACCTTTTTAATAGTACGTTTTGTGATTCTCTTCACTTTACGCTTACCTTCAGGCGTTTCTGTCTCTTCAAATGTGGTCTCTTCGGGAAGCTCAACGATCTCAACCGGTTTAATTTCATCTTCCTCGGGTGCCTTTTCTTCGGTGACAGTGACGCTGGTAATCGGTTCTTCTCCGTCCTTCTCGACTGTCACAATCTCAGTGACTTCCTTCTTCTTACCTTTGTCTTTCTTGATTACACGTTTGGTAGTTTTGACCTTCTTAGTCTCTCCTGTTTCAGTTTTGACTTCAGTCACTTTAACTTCTTCGGGTTGCTCTTCAACTACTTCTGCGTGATCAGGCATTTTGGAGTCATCCAGGGGTGTAAGAGTTTCATCAGTGAGTTCTTGTGTAGTGTGAACTGTAACGACGGGTGTTTTGTCATCTTCTTGTTCAGTGATTATTTGTGTAGTTTCTTGTTTGGGACCTACCTTTTTAATAGTACGTTTTGTGATTCTCTTCACTTTACGCTTACCTTCAGGCGTTTCTGTCTCTTCAAATGTGGTCTCTTCGGGAAGCTCAACGATCTCAACCGGTTGAATTTCATCTTCCTCGGGTGCCTTTTCTTCGGTGACAGTGACGCTGGTTATCGGTTCTTCTCCGTCCTTCTCGACTGTCACAATCTCAGTGACTTCCTTCTTTTTGCCTTTGTCTTTCTTGATAACACGTTTGGTAGTTTTGACCTTCTTTGTCTCTCCTGTTTCAGTTTTGACTTCAGTCACTTTAACTTCTTCGGGTTGCTCTTCAACTACTTCTGCGTGATCAGGCATTTTGGAGTCATCCAGGGGTGTAAGAGTTTCATCAGTGAGTTCTTGTGTAGTGTGAACTGTGACGACGGGTGTTTTGTCATCTTCTTGCTCAGTGATTATTTGTGTAGTTTCAGGTTTTCGACCTACCTTTTTAATAGTACGCTTAGTTATTTTCTTTACTTTACGCTTACCTTCAGGTGTTTCGATCTCTTCAAATGTGGTCTCTTCAGGAAGCTCAACGATCTCAACCGGTTTAATTTCATATTCCTCGGGTGCCTTTTCTTCGGTGACAGTGACGCTGGTAATCGGTTCTTCTCCGTCCTTCTCGACTGTCACAATCTCAGTGACTTCCTTCTTCTTACCTTTGTCTTTCTTGATTACACGTTTGGTAGTTTTGACCTTCTTAGTCTCTCCTGTTTCAGTTTTGACTTCAGTCACTTTAACTTCTTCTGGTTGCTCTTCAACTACTTCTGCGTGTTCAGGTATTTTAGAGACATCTAGTGGTGTGAGTGTTTCGTCAGTGAGTTCTTGTGTAGTGTGAACTGTGACGACGGGTGTTTTGTCATCTTCTTGTTCAGTGATTATTTGTGTAGTTTCTTGTTTGGGACCTACCTTTTTAATAGTACGTTTTGTGATTCTCTTCACTTTACGCTTACCTTCAGGCGTTTCTGTCTCTTCAAATGTGGTCTCTTCGGGAAGCTCAACGATCTCAACCGGTTTAGTGTCGTCTTCCTCGGGTACCTTTTCTTCGGTGACAGTGACGCTAGTGACCGGTTCTTCTCCGTCCTTCTCGACTGTCACAATCTCAGTGACTTCCTTCTTTTTACCTTTGTCTTTCTTGATTACACGTTTGGTAGTTTTGACCTTCTTAGTCTCTCCTGTTTCAGTTTTGACTTCAGTCACTTTAACTTCTTCTGGTTGCTCTTCAACTACTTCTGCGTGTTCAGGTATTTTAGAGTCATCTGGTAGTGCAAGTGTTTCGTCAGTGAGTTCTTGTGTAGTGTGAACTGTGACGACGGGTGTTTTGTCATCTTCTTGTTCAGTAATTATTTGTGTAGTTTCTTGTTTGGGACCTACCTTTTTAATAGTACGTTTTGTGATTCTCTTCACTTTACGCTTACCTTCAGGCGTTTCTGTCTCTTCAAATGTGGTCTCTTCGGGAAGCTCAACGATCTCAACTGGTTTACTCTCGTCTTCCTCGGGTATCTTTTCTTCGGTGACAGTGACGCTAGTGACCGGTTCTTCTCCGTCCTTCTCGACTGTCACAATCTCAGTGACTTCCTTCTTTTTACCTTTGTCTTTCTTGATTACACGTTTGGTAGTTTTGACCTTCTTAGTCTCTCCTGTTTCAGTTTTGACTTCAGTCACTTTAACTTCTTCTGGTTGCTCTTCAACTACTTCTGCGTGTTCAGGTATTTTAGAGTCATCTAGTGGTGTGAGTGTTTCGTCAGTGAGTTCTTGTGTAGTGTGAACTGTGACGACGGGTGTTTTGTCATCTTCTTGTTCAGTAATTATTCGTGTAGTTTCTTGTTTGGGACCTACCTTTTTAATAGTACGTTTTATGATTCTCTTCACTTTACGCTTACCTTCAGGCGTTTCTGTCTCTTCAAATGTGGTCTCTTCGGGAAGCTCAACGATCTCAACTGGTTTACTCTCGTCTTCCTCGGGTGTCTTTTCTTCGGTGACAGTGACGCTAGTAATCGGTTCTTCTCCATCCTTCTCGACTGTCACAATCTCAGTGACTTCCTTCTTTTTACCTTTGTCTTTCCTGATAACACGTTTGGTAGTTTTGACCTTCTTAGTCTCTCCTGTTTCAGTTTTGACTTCAGTCACTTTAACTTCTTCGGGTTGCTCTTCAACTACTTCTGCGTGATCAGGCATTTTGGAGTCATCCAGGGGTGTAAGAGTTTCATCAGTGAGTTCTTGTGTAGTGTGAACTGTGACGACGGGTGTTTTGTCATCTTCTTGCTCAGTGATTATTTGTGTAGTTTCAGGTTTTCGACCTACCTTTTTAATAGTACGTTTTGTGATTCTCTTCACTTTACGCTTACCTTCAGGCGTTTCTGTCTCTTCAAATGTGGTCTCTTCGGGAAGCTCAACGATCTCAACCGGTTGAATTTCATCTTCCTCGGGTGCCTTTTCTTCGGTGACAGTGACGCTAGTAATCGGTTCTTCTCCGTCCTTCTCGACTGTCACAATCTCAGTGACTTCCTTCTTTTTACCTTTGTCTTTCTTGATAACACGTTTGGTAGTTTTGACCTTCTTAGCCTCTCCTGTTTCAGTTTTGACTTCAGTCACTTTAACTTCTTCTGGTTGCTCTTCAACTACTTCTGCGTGTTCAGGTATTTTAGAGTCATCTAGTGGTGTGAGTGTTTCGTCAGTGAGTTCTTGTGTAGTGTGAACTGTGACGACGGGTGTTTTGTCATCTTCTTGTTCAGTGATTATTTGTGTAGTTTCTTGTTTGGGACCTACCTTTTTAATAGTACGCTTAGTGATTCTCTTCACTTTACGCTTACCTTCAGGCGTTTCTGTCTCTTCAAATGTGGTCTCTTCGGGAAGCTCAACGATCTCAACCGGTTTAATTTCATCTTCCTCGGGTGCCTTTTCTTCGGTGACAGTGACGCTGGTAATCGGTTCTTCTCCGTCCTTCTCGACTGTCACAATCTCAGTGACTTCCTTCTTCTTACCTTTGTCTTTCTTGATTACACGTTTGGTAGTTTTGACCTTCTTAGTCTCTCCTGTTTCAGTTTTGACTTCAGTCACTTTAACTTCTTCGGGTTGCTCTTCAACTACTTCTGCGTGATCAGGCATTTTGGAGTCATCCAGGGGTGTAAGAGTTTCATCAGTGAGTTCTTGTGTAGTGTGAACTGTAACGACGGGTGTTTTGTCATCTTCTTGTTCAGTGATTATTTGTGTAGTTTCTTGTTTGGGACCTACCTTTTTAATAGTACGCTTAGTGATTCTCTTCACTTTACGCTTACCTTCAGGCGTTTCTGTCTCTTCAAATGTGGTCTCTTCAGGAAGCTCAACGATCTCAACCGGTTTAATTTCATCTTCCTCGGGTGCCTTTTCTTCGGTGACAGTGACGCTAGTAATCGGTTCTTCTCCGTCCTTCTCGACTGTAACAATCTCAGTGACTTCCTTCTTTTTACCTTTGTCTTTCTTGATAACACGTTTGGTAGTTTTGACCTTCTTTGTCTCTCCTGTTTCAGTTTTGACTTCAGTCACTTTAACTTCTTCGGGTTGCTCTTCAACTACTTCTGCGTGATCAGGCATTTTGGAGTCATCCAGGGGTGTAAGAGTTTCATCAGTGAGTTCTTGTGTAGTGTGAACTGTGACGACGGGTGTTTTGTCATCTTCTTGCTCAGTGATTATTTGTGTAGTTTCAGGTTTTCGACCTACCTTTTTAATAGTACGCTTAGTTATTTTCTTTACTTTACGCTTACCTTCAGGTGTTTCGATCTCTTCAAATGTGGTCTCTTCAGGAAGCTCAACGATCTCAACCGGTTTAATTTCATCTTCCTCGGGTGCCTTTTCTTCGGTGACAGTGACGCTGGTAATCGGTTCTTCTCCGTCCTTCTCGACTGTCACAATCTCAGTGACTTCCTTCTTTTTACCTTTGTCTTTCCTGATAACACGTTTGGTAGTTTTGACCTTCTTAGTCTCTCCTGTTTCAGTTTTGACTTCAGTCACTTTAACTTCTTCGGGTTGCTCTTCAACTACTTCTGCGTGATCAGGCATTTTGGAGTCATCCAGGGGTGTAAGAGTTTCATCAGTGAGTTCTTGTGTAGTGTGAACTGTGACGACGGGTGTTTTGTCATCTTCTTGCTCAGTGATTATTTGTGTAGTTTCAGGTTTTCGACCTACCTTTTTAATAGTACGTTTTGTGATTCTCTTCACTTTACGCTTACCTTCAGGCGTTTCTGTCTCTTCAAATGTGGTCTCTTCGGGAAGCTCAACGATCTCAACCGGTTGAATTTCATCTTCCTCGGGTGCCTTTTCTTCGGTGACAGTGACGCTAGTAATCGGTTCTTCTCCGTCCTTCTCGACTGTCACAATCTCAGTGACTTCCTTCTTTTTACCTTTGTCTTTCTTGATAACACGTTTGGTAGTTTTGACCTTCTTAGCCTCTCCTGTTTCAGTTTTGACTTCAGTCACTTTAACTTCTTCTGGTTGCTCTTCAACTACTTCTGCGTGTTCAGGTATTTTGGAGTCATCTAATGGTGTGAGTGTTTCGTCAGTGAGTTCTTGTGTAGTGTGAACTGTGACGACGGGTGTTTTGTCATCTTCTTGTTCAGTGATTATTTGTGTAGTTTCTTGTTTGGGACCTACCTTTTTAATAGTACGCTTAGTGATTCTCTTCACTTTACGCTTACCTTCAGGCGTTTCTGTCTCTTCAAATGTGGTCTCTTCGGGAAGCTCAACGATCTCAACCGGTTTAATTTCATCTTCCTCGGGTGCCTTTTCTTCGGTGACAGTGACGCTGGTAATCGGTTCTTCTCCGTCCTTCTCGACTGTCACAATCTCAGTGACTTCCTTCTTCTTACCTTTGTCTTTCTTGATTACACGTTTGGTAGTTTTGACCTTCTTAGTCTCTCCTGTTTCAGTCTTGACTTCAGTCACTTTAACTTCTTCGGGTTGCTCTTCAACTACTTCTGCGTGATCAGGCATTTTGGAGTCATCCAGGGGTGTAAGAGTTTCATCAGTGAGTTCTTGTGTAGTGTGAACTGTAACGACGGGTGTTTTGTCATCTTCTTGTTCAGTGATTATTTGTGTAGTTTCTTGTTTGGGACCTACCTTTTTAATAGTACGTTTTGTGATTCTCTTCACTTTACGCTTACCTTCAGGCGTTTCTGTCTCTTCAAATGTGGTCTCTTCGGGAAGCTCAACGATCTCAACTGGTTTACTCTCGTCTTCCTCGGGTGTCTTTTCTTCGGTGACAGTGACGCTAGTAATCGGTTCTTCTCCGTCCTTCTCGACTGTCACAATCTCAGTGACTTCCTTCTTCTTACCTTTGTCTTTCTTGATTACACGTTTGGTAGTTTTGACCTTCTTAGTCTCTCCTGTTTCAGTTTTGACTTCAGTCACTTTAACTTCTTCTGGTTGCTCTTCAACTACTTCTGCGTGTTCAGGTATTTTGGAGTCATCTAATGGTGTGAGTCTTTCGTCAGTGAGTTCTTGTGTAGTGTGAACTGTGACGACGGGTGTTTTGTCATCTTCTTGTTCAGTGATTATTTGTGTAGTTTCTTGTTTGGGACCTACCTTTTTAATAGTACGCTTAGTTATTTTCTTTACTTTACGCTTACCTTCAGGTGTTTCGATCTCTTCAAATGTGGTCTCTTCAGGAAGCTCAACGATCTCAACCGGCTTAATTTCATCTTCCTCGGGTGTCTTTTCTTCGGTGACAGTGACGCTAGTAATCGGTTCTTCTCCGTCCTTCTCGACTGTCACAATCTCAGTGACTTCCTTCTTCTTACCTTTGTCTTTCTTGATTACACGTTTGGTAGTTTTGACCTTCTTAGTCTCTCCTGTTTCAGTTTTGACTTCAGTCACTTTAACTTCTTCGGGTTGCTCTTCAACTACTTCTGCGTGATCAGGCATTTTGGAGTCATCCAGGGGTGTAAGAGTTTCATCAGTGAGTTCTTGAGTAGTGTGAACTGTAACGACGGGTGTTTTGTCATCTTCTTGTTCAGTGATTATTTGTGTAGTTTCTTGTTTGGGACCTACCTTTTTAATAGTACGTTTTGTGATTCTCTTCACTTTACGCTTACCTTCAGGCGTTTCTGTCTCTTCAAATGTGGTCTCTTTGGGAAGCTCAACGATCTCAACTGGTTTACTCTCGTCTTCCTCGGGTATCTTTTCTTCGGTGACAGTGACGCTAGTGACCGGTTCTTCTCCGTCCTTCTCGACTGTCACAATCTCAGTGACTTCCTTCTTTTTACCTTTGTCTTTCCTGATAACACGTTTGGTAGTTTTGACCTTCTTAGTCTCTCCTGTTTCAGTTTTGACTTCAGTCACTTTAACTTCTTCGGGTTGCTCTTCAACTACTTCTGCGTGTTCAGGTATTTTAGAGTCATCTAGTGGTGTGAGTGTTTCGTCAGTGAGTTCTTGTGTAGTGTGAACTGTGACGACGGGTGTTTGGTCATCTTCTTGTTCAGTGATTATTTGTGTAGCTTCAGGTTTTCGACCTACCTTTTTAATAGTACGTTTTGTGATTCTCTTCACTTTACGCTTACCTTCAGGTGTTTCGATCTCTTCAAATGTGGTCTCTTCAGGAAGCTCAACGATCTCAACCGGTTTAATTTCATCTTCCTCGGGTGCCTTTTCTTCGGTGACAGTGACGCTGGTAATCGGTTCTTCTCCGTCCTTCTCGACTGTCACAATCTCAGTGACTTCCTTCTTTTTACCTTTGTCTTTCCTGATAACACGTTTGGTAGTTTTGACCTTCTTAGTCTCTCCTGTTTCAGTTTTGACTTCAGTCACTTTAACTTCTTCGGGTTGCTCTTCAACTACTTCTGCGTGATCAGGCATTTTGGAGTCATCCAGGGGTGTAAGAGTTTCATCAGTGAGTTCTTGTGTAGTGTGAACTGTGACGACGGGTGTTTTGTCATCTTCTTGCTCAGTGATTATTTGTGTAGTTTCAGGTTTTCGACCTACCTTTTTAATAGTACGCTTAGTTATTTTCTTTACTTTACGCTTACCTTCAGGTGTTTCGATCTCTTCAAATGTGGTCTCTTCAGGAAGCTCAACGATCTCAACCGGTTTAATTTCATCTTCCTCGGGTGCCTTTTCTTCGGTGACAGTGACGCTGGTAATCGGTTCTTCTCCGTCCTTCTCGACTGTCACAATCTCAGTGACTTCCTTCTTTTTACCTTTGTCTTTCTTGATAACACGTTTGGTAGTTTTGACCTTCTTTGTCTCTCCTGTTTCAGTTTTGACTTCAGTCACTTTAACTTCTTCGGGTTGCTCTTCAACTACTTCTGCGTGATCAGGCATTTTGGAGTCATCCAGGGGTGTAAGAGTTTCATCAGTGAGTTCTTGTGTAGTGTGAACTGTGACGACGGGTGTTTTGTCATCTTCTTGCTCAGTGATTATTTGTGTAGTTTCAGGTTTTCGACCTACCTTTTTAATAGTACGCTTAGTTATTTTCTTTACTTTACGCTTACCTTCAGGTGTTTCGATCTCTTCAAATGTGGTTTCTTCGGGAAGCTCAACGATCTCAACTGGTTTACTCTCGTCTTCCTCGGGTGTCTTTTCTTCGGTGACAGTGACGCTAGTAATCGGTTCTTCTCCGTCCTTCTCGACTGTCACAATCTCAGTGACTTCCTTCTTTTTACCTTTGTCTTTTTTGATAACACGTTTAGTAATTTTGACCTTTTCAGTCTCACCTGTTTCAGTTTTGACTTCAGTCACTTTAACTTCTTCGGGTTGCTCTTCAACTACTTCTGCGTGATCAGGCATTTTGGAGTCATCTAGGGGTGTAAGAGTTTCATCAGTGAGTTCTTGAGTAGTGTGAACTGTGACGACGGGTGTTTTGTCATCTTCTTGTTCAGTGATTATTTGTGTAGTTTCAGGTTTACGACCTAACTTTTTAATAGTACGCTTAGTGATTTTCTTCACTTTACGCTTACCTTCAGGCGTTTCTGTCTCTTCAAATGTGGTCTCTTCGGGAAGCTCAACGATCTCAACTGGTTTACTCTCGTCTTCCTCGGGTGTCTTTTCTTCGGTGACAGTGACGCTAGTGACCGGTTCTTCTCCGTCCTTCTCGACTGTCACAATCTCAGTGACTTCCTTCTTTTTACCTTTGTCTTTCCTGATAACACGTTTGGTAGTTTTGACCTTCTTAGTCTCTCCTGTTTCAGTTTTGACTTCAGTCACTTTAACTTCTTCGGGTTGCTCTTCAACTACTTCTGCGTGTTCAGGTATTTTAGAGTCATCTAGTGGTGTGAGTGTTTCGTCAGTGAGTTCTTGTGTAGTGTGAACTGTGACGACGGGTGTTTGGTCATCTTCTTGTTCAGTGATTATTTCTGTAGTTTCAGGTTTTCGACCTACCTTTTTAATAGTGCGCTTAGTTATTTTCTTTATTTTTCGCTCACCTTCAGGTGTTTCTGTCTCTTCAAATGTGGTCTCTTCAGGAAGCTCAACGATCTTAACCGGTTTAGTTTCATCATCCTCTGGTGCCTTTTCTTCGGTGACAGTGACGCTAGTAATCGGTTCTTCTCCGTCCTTCTCGACTGTCACAATCTCAGTGACCTCCTTCTTTTTACCTTTGTCTTTCTTGATAACACGTTTGGTAGTTTTGACCTTTTTAGTCTCACCAGTTTCAGTTTTGACTTCAGTCACTTTAACTTCTTCTGGTTGCTCTTCAACTTCTTCTGCGGATTCAGGCATTTTGAAGTCATCTAGTGGTGTAAGTGTTTCGTCAGTGAGTTCTTGTGTAGTGTGAACTGTGACGACGGGTGTTTGGTCATCTTCTTGTTCAATGATTATTTCTGTAGTTTCAGGTTTTCGACCTACCTTTTTAATAGTACGCTTAGTTATTTTCTTTATTTTTCGCTTACCTTCAGGTGTTTCGGTCTCTTCAAATTTGGTCTCTTCGGGAAGCTCAACAATCTCAACCGGTTTAATTTCATCTTCCTCGGGTGCCTTTTCTTCGGTAACAGTGACGCTAGTGATCGGTTCTTCTCCATCCTTCTCGACCGTCACAATTTCAGTGACCTCCTTCTTTTTGCCTTTGCCTTTTTTGATAACACGTTTAGTAGTTTTGACCTTTTTAGTCTCACCTGTTTCAGTTTTGACTTCAGTCACTTTAACTTC
Source organism: Mycalesis mineus (assembly GCA_034621355.1). Classification (NCBI taxonomy): domain Eukaryota; kingdom Metazoa; phylum Arthropoda; class Insecta; order Lepidoptera; family Nymphalidae; genus Mycalesis; species Mycalesis mineus. Next base: position 23,731,537 of record CM067908.1, on the reverse strand, counting down.
TTCGGGTTGCTCTTCAACTACTTCTGCGTTATCAGGCATTTTGGAGTCATCCAGGGGTGTAAGAGTTTCATCAGTGAGTTCTTGAGTAGTGTGAACTGTTACGACGGGTGTTTTGTCATCTTCTTGTTCAGTGATTATTTGTGTAGTTTCAGGTTTACGACCTACCTTTTTAATAGTACGCTTAGTGATTTTCTTCACTTTACGCTTGCCTTCAGGCGTTTCTGTCTCTTCAAATGTGGTCTCTTCAGGAAGCTCAACGATCTCAACCGGTTTAATTTCATCTTCCTCGGGTGCCTTTTCTTCGGTGACAGTGACGCTGGTAATCGGTTCTTCTCCGTCCTTCTCGACCGTCACAATCTCAGTGACTTCCTTCTTTTTACCTTTGTCTTTCCTGATAACACGTTTGGTAGTTTTGACCTTCTTAGTCTCTCCTGTTTCAGTTTTGACTTCAGTCACTTTAACTTCTTCGGGTTGCTCTTCAACTACTTCTGCGTGTTCAGGTATTTTAGAGTCATCTAGTGGTGTGAGTGTTTCGTCAGTGAGTTCTTGTGTAGTGTGAACTGTGACGACGGGTGTTTGGTCATCTTCTTGTTCAGTGATTATTTCTGTAGTTTCAGGTTTTCGACCTACCTTTTTAATAGTGCGCTTAGTTATTTTCTTTATTTTTCGCTTACCTTCAGGTGTTTCGGTCTCTTCAAATTTGGTCTCTTCGGGAAGCTCAACAATCTCAACCGGTTTAATTTCATCTTCCTCGGGTGCCTTTTCTTCGGTAACAGTGACGCTAGTGATCGGTTCTTCTCCATCCTTCTCGACTGTCACAATCTCAGTGACTTCCTTCTTTTTGCCTTTGCCTTTTTTGATAACACGTTTAGTAGTTTTGACCTTTTTAGTCTCACCTGTTTCAGTTTTGACTTCAGTCACTTTAACTTCTTCTGGTTGCTCTTCAACTACTTCTGCGTGTTCAGGTATTTTGGAGTCATCTAGTGGTGTGAGTGTTTCGTCAGTGAGTTCTTGTGTAGTGTGAACTGTGACGACAGGTGTTTTGTCATCTTCTTGCTCAGTGATTATTTCTGTAGTTTCAGGTTTACGACCTACCTTTTTAATAGTACGCTTAGTGATTTTCTTTACTTTACGCTTGCCTTCAGGCGTTTCTGTCTCTTCAAATGTGGTCTCTTCAGGAAGCTCAACGATCTCAACTGGTTTAATGTCGTCTTCCTCGGGTGCCTTTTCTTCGGTGACAATGACGCTAGTGACCGGTTCTTCTCCGTCCTTCTCGACCGTCACAATCTCAGTGACTTCCTTCTTTTTACCTTTGTCTTTCTTGATAACACGTTTGGTAGTTTTGACCTTCTTAGTTTCACCTGTTTCAGTTTTGACTTCAGTCACTTTAACTTCTTCGGGTTGCTCTTCAACTACTTCTGCGTGATCAGGCATTTTGGAGTCATCTAGGGGTGTAAGAATTTCATCAGTGAGTTCTTGAGTAGTGTGAACTGTGACGACGGGTGTTTTGTCATCTTCTTGTTCAGTGATTATTTGTGTAGTTTCAGGTTTACGACCTACCTTTTTAATAGTACGCTTTGTAATTTTCTTCACTTTACGCTTACCTTCAGGCGTTTCTGTCTCTTCAAATGTGGTCTCTTCGGGAAGCTCAACGATCTCAACCGACTTAGTTTCATCATCCTCAGGTGCCTTTTCAACAGTGACAGTGACGCTAGTAAACGGTTCGTCTCCGTCCTTCTCGACTGTCACAATCTCAGTGACTTCCTTCTTTTTACCTTTGTCTTTCTTAATAACACGTTTTGTAGTTTTGACCTTCTTAGTCTCACCTGTTTCAGTTTTGACATCAGTGACTTTAACTTCTTCCGGTTGCTCTTCAACTACTTCTGCGTGTTCAGGTATTTTGGAGTCATCTAGTGGTGTAATAGTTTCATCAGTGAGTTCTTGTGTAGTGTGTTCTGTGACGACGGGTGTTTTGTCATCTTCTTGTTCAGTGATTATTTCTGTTGTTACAGTACCAACCTTTTTTATAGTACGTTTAATGATTTTCTTCACTTTGTGCTTACCTTCAGGCGTTTCTGTCTCTTCAAATGTAGTGTCTTCGGGAAGCTCGACGATTTCAACCACTTTAGTGTCATCTTTTTCAGGTTCCTTTCTTTCGGTAACAGAAAAGCTAGTGACTGCTTCTTCTCCGTCTTTGTCAACTGTCACAATCTCAGTGAATTCTTTTTTGTGTTTTTGTTTTTCTTTTAAACGTTTAACAGTTTTATCTTTTTTTGTTTCATCAGGTACAACTTTTTTAGGCTTTGTTTCAGTGACTTCCATTTCCTCAATAAAAACTTGATTAAGTACTTTTGGTATAAACAGGTTGTCATCTGGTAATTCGACCATACTTCTATCCGATACAGTATTATCTAAAATTTCTTCTCCTTCGTACTCTTCTATTTTAACGCCATGTTTTAAATCGATAGTTTGAGTCGTGTCTACATCATCATCTATAGTTTCTTCTATAACAATGTCACCTTCATGTTGATCGTTACCTTTTGCTTTCTTCTTTTTTCTTAAAATTGTTCTCTTGGTTTTGATTTGCACAGGTTCCCTTTTTCCTGGAGTTTGCATAAATTTTGTTACTATTTCTTCCGATTCCTCTACATCTGATGATCTAGGTGAAATTGAATGAAGTCGTTCTTCTTCTGAAAGCAAAGTCATCGCTGCTTTTATCTTTGTAGTTTTTCACTTTCTTGTTACTTTACTAAATTGTTAATATAATACTTATAGTAATTAAGTATATTGTGAAAATAGTAAATAGTTTATTGGGTCGTATGATATGCTTGCGGTAAGTGTGAATGGCGGTTTAGCATTGTATAATGTTTTTAAATGTTCAAACCTAACTATGCCATAAGCGGATAAATAGATTATTATGTTATCTAAAAATTAAGTCGCTTCAATTATTGGGTAGGTACCGACAAAAAATTACGAATTGGTCAATTACTGATAAGGGATTATAAAACGTTTATGTAAAAATTCCTGACTTCTTTAAAAAACAAAGGTTTTGTTAATATTGCATCGTTAACTTGTCTTTGCAATTAAAAATTATATGTTTAAACATTTTTTGAGGAGATTCTAGTTTCTGAATGAAATGAAAACATTTTCTGTCGGATCTTTCTCATGATGACTCAGATCTCATCTGAGTCATCATAAGATAACAAACAAGCCTATATGCAGCATCAACTTGGTTTGATTTATTCTAAACTTAACTGAAAAAGCATGCAGCAAAATTACAAAATCTTTGCCTTTAGAGAAAGGAGTTGAAAGGCCTCCAATATTTGACACACAAGCACATGAATAAAATAAAAATGGGTAAATAGGTATAAAATGATAAAAACTATTATAGCTAAAGCTACATAATTATAGCTGGTTGACTATGACTCTTTTTATTATCGCAAAGGTCTACTGACAACTAAATTTATCCGTCAAATCTGTTTTCCTACTCAATAGTATAAGGATCTTTATATATAGACTAAGACTGTATAAATTAGTAATAACAAAAGCAATAACTGACGGACCAAGTAATTGCTCCACCTAATGTTAATTGGAAAACTAACCTCTTCTTCTAATTTCTAACCAAACTCCTGATGGCGGAGACTCGAGAACTCTTTTACACACAATTACGAATTTCGTAACAGACCTCGTGAATTGCCACAAGCCTGATGAAAGCCGTAAGGCTTGCAGAAAGTATAGCCGATCCACCAACCCTAGGACTCTACGTTGGGTAATAGATGTCTCAGATATCATTACTCATACATGTTTTGAAGGAAACACAATCAGGTGAAAATATTCTTGTACCCTTAACCTTTCGACGTTTAATAACCTAGTTGAGATTTTAGCCAACGGCGAATATTCTATATATTTTTCGATATAAAAGTAAGTAATAGGAAAGTATAATTTAACTAGAACTTTAACAATCGCACTCCAGCGGCTATTTTGTGTCTTGTAGTACTTAGTTCTGCATCTCATTCCAACAGGACACATTCAGCATGTGTCTAGTGCAGTACAGAGTTATTCATCAATACATTTTTTGAGATCAATCGAAAAGTACGACTATGAGAGCCAGTAAGTAACCTTTTTTATTTTGCTTTGCTTTAAAGAATGTCCAATATATACGTGGATATTTCATAAATAAAAAATTGAATAAAAAAATTTAAATTTCTCTTTTAAACCTACACACACATGTCACATGTGTCACAAGTCTCAGTTCAGAGTTGTTTTCTCAGCCACACCATGGACCCGGCACCCGCACGGTGAATCCATGGAATGCTAAGATATTCGTCTCTTCATTATTAGAAAATTCACAAAAACTCGTCATTCTGCCTATCGTAGATTGTATTTATAATTTTTTTCAACAATTATAGTATAAGTTAGTTGTTCATAAAGATCTTCTTTAAGTTTTAGGTGTATCAATGTCAGGAATCGACTACGACTCATCAAAATCAATTGGATTCGTCGGCTTATTACGTGAAATAGTAATTAATTTAAACAAATTATATATTTAATGAGATTAACATACATATTTTATAATTTTATTAAGATAAACTATTTAAAAACGCATATCACTTATAAAACATATAACATATGGATATATGGACTGGATATTTTTAATTGGAATTTTGCGAAAAATGTTCCGCGAGTATAGGTAAAACTGCGCGCGTTGCTAATTACTAACGTTACGTATTAAACGTATCAAAGTAGAGGGTAGAAGTTAAATTATTTTATTATATAATAAAAATTGAAGCTCAATTACTTCGATTACTCAAATGTTAATCGATTTCATTCTCTTTGAATGGTTCTATGGTTTATACTTTAAATGAACAAAGGTATCGCTATTAGTATCTTTATTAGTTTATTATACTTCTCTTAAAGCTATTGCAAATGGTATGTTGGTAATACACGTACATATAGATGTAAAATAAGTACTTATTATAATAATTAGTGTAATTCCGTGTAACTCCTACTAAAAATAATTTTAAAGGACATAATGTTTTAAACATCAATTTAACGTATTTTCACGATATTATACTTATACTTATTATTTGCTTTCTTACTTACCTATATTATGAGTATCTTCACGCAATATGGTTAGAATTTCTTCGTAATCGGCAGTTTCACGTTGTACAGGTTTTAGATGGGCAGATTTTAGTTCCATCGTCGTCTCCTCCGTTAAATTTGTGGTATTTTCACCCATTATAATTTCTGTTTGTTCTAAAGGTTTCAAAATTAAAATATTTTCTTTCACGTTACTCTTCGTGAAGAGCTCATTTTTGATGTCAGTCAAAGATTCACCGCAAAGATTTTCAGTAACAACGAAGATAGACAGACAGTCTAGATTGACACTAGCTGTAGTAGATTCTGCGAGTGATGGTGTAATAATATCACGCGTAGTTTCTAGTATTTGCTGCTTCGAAGCGTTTAGTCCTTCTAAAATTACAGGAGTTTCTTCGGCTTGCTTAGTAGTGACTGCCTTAATTTTATCAAATGATTGAGGTTCTTCTACGGCTATAACTTCTGTTTGTTCAATGTTTTTTAATTCGAAAACTTTTTCTTCAGCTTGCTTTGTGGTATCTTTTATTGTATCTAAAGTCTCAGGAAATACTTGGGTTATATTTTCCTCTGTTACATATATTTTATTGAGTTCAAATTCATATTTAGCAGAGTTTTGAGCAACACGGTTATCAGGCAATTTCAATATACTATCAATTACATCGGGTAATATAGTTATGACTTCTTTCGCAGTAGTTTGCGTTTGCACCACATGTTCTTCTTTACTGGGTGGTTGGTCAAAATTGTCTGATTTTTCATGTATAAATACTTCTGCACATTCAGCAGCTTTAAGATCAGAAACTTCTGTTGTTGCGAAAGACATTGACGGTTCTTTGCATGTATCAAAAGTCCCTGTAGTTTCAATTACTTGTTGCTCTTGTTTATTTAAACTTTCTAGGATGACATGCATTTCTGAAGCTGTCTCACTCTTTGTTTCATTACTCTCCATTAATTTTATTGCATCTTGAAAAGCTACGTCCTCACGTGTTAAAATGTGACTAGTTGTTTTGATGCTCACAGTTTGTGTTTTAATTAGTGGAGTAGGAACAGATGGAAGAAATTCTTCTTTTTCTTCAGGAAAAATATTAGTAACCACTAAGTGTTCTTGTGAATCTAATCGCGATGATAGTTTTTCTTCCTTCAGTATATTATTTTGAGTCAGTGGTAATTCTGATTCTTTTGGTATAACTTCGTCAACTGAAATTGAAGACACACACTCAATTGCAAAGTTGGCTTGTTTTCCTTTTGGTTCTGGCCTATTTTCTAATGGTAACTCGTTTTCTATGGATTCCATTTCAAAAACAGTAACATGTTTTGCCCTTTCAATATTTGCAGTTAAATTTTCGGTTTTATCATATCGAACTTGATTTAAACTTTCACCTTTTTCATACGGAATAATTTCAGTTGTATCAATGTGGTCACCTACTTCTACACTTAAAGATAACTTTTCACTTCGGATTTCACCAGTAGTCAATAAACATTCTGGTCGTTCTTCACTTTTTATTTCGCTAGTATATATAGGTGTTACAGTATCTAAAGTAAAATCTTTTATTTGTTTCGTAGCATAATCTATTTTTTCAAATACACCTTCGAATTCAGTTACATGACAAACGTCAACATTTATATGTTTATGAGTGTCAAAAGTTATCTCATTAATAGCTTTTATAGGTTCTTTATCCAAATGTAATTTACTTTCTTTTTCAGCAATAAGCTCCTCTGACACGTTAACATAATGCGATGGCTTGACAATGAAATCTGCCTTTTGAGATTTTATGTTATGTGATGGTGCAAAATCACTTTCCTGTTCACTAACCACAGTTTCAATTGTATCTAGAGAAGTGTGTAGCGTAATATTTTGTGAAGGTTTAAGCGTATGTACTTTTGCAACAGGCTCTGGTTTTAAAGGAGCCTCCGACTCTTTAAGGAAAATTTCTGATACATTTACAGCTGTTTGTAATTCAATATTTGATTTTACAGCTTGATCTCTATAAATATTTTCAAGTTGTTTAAGATTTTCAGTCTTGTTAGATATATTAACCTCTGTGCTTATAACTCCAGTAAAAGGTAAAAATTCAACTATAGCATCATGACTAGGCAAAATAAAATTATCTTGTAGATCTTTCTCTGTTTCAGTAATATTAACAGCGCTTTCAATTACAGATTGAGATTCGACAAAATTCGATGTGACATTACATTTCAATGGCTTCTCGTGTAATAGTATATCTTCGCTATCAGCTACTACTGTTTCTATTTGCTCTAAATTAAATAGTTCAGAAGATTTTATTCCGGGTTTTTGTTTTGTAAAATCTTGAGTAAAGTCTTGTGTCGATTGAATAACAGTTAATTCTTCTATTTCAGCCGTTTTACCATAAACTTCATCAATTTTAGTTTGAGCTGTTTTACGAGGAAGCTCTAAACTTTCTGTTTCATTCAAGTTGTCCGATTGAGATAAGGTTTCAACAATTTCCAATCCACTGTGCTCACGTACAGTTATATTAACTTGGTGTTGTTCTGGTATTTTTGGGGAAATAAAAACGTTTTCTTTTTCAGCAGTTATTTCCACCAATTTTTTCGGAGCAGAGAGAGCAGTTACTGTAATTAAAGCCTTTGTTTGTTTAATTTCATCTGGAACATCCAAAGTAAGTTCTGACGAATTCACAATAGTTTCTTGCTGAACTAGAGCTTCATGTGTAATTGGAGCTGGTATCAAAGTAATTTGTTGTGAAGTATCCTGAGTTTTAAGCTTTGTTGGCAATGTTTCAGATGTAGTTTCATCTACAATAAGAGCTTGCATTGAATTAATATTAAATGTTGCTTCAGCCAAGGGCGTACTGCTTAAAGTTAACAAGCTCTCTTTTTCATTACATTCAGCAGTCGATATTACAACTTCTGTATGAGGAAAACTTTCTACGCTTGCTTTAGAAATTTTATCGGATACATCAAATCTTTCAGTGAATGCTACACTAGAACTTGGAACTAATTCCAATGAAGTTGCTACAGGTCTACTAACTAAATCTTTAGATGGTTCACAAACTTTCTGTGGTGGCATAGTACTAGTACAGAGTTCCTCTTTTTCATGAGTTAATATTTCAGATACTTTAAGAGTTCCTTGAATTGGAATTATTTCTTGGCTAGTAAATTTTGAACTTGGTTTATCAATAGTTTTTAAAATAGCTTGACTGTCTAAGGCTGCATTTTCAGTTATTTGAACTGGGTAAATTAATTGAGCTGTTACATCTGCTTTACGACTTTCAGTTTGTGGAGTTTCCAGTTGCACTGTAGAATCCCGCAAATTTGTTTCAGTAACAACCGCAGCTTTATGACCCACGTCAATATCTATTTTAGCAAATTTATTAGACATAGTATTCTCAATAATTAATTTTGTTTCCAAGTAATTAGGTACTGTTTCTATTATACTTAAACTTTCATTTTCATTGAATGAAGTGCAAGCTTTTGATTGATTATCTAGATGATCTTCTAATTTTTGTAGTTGTTCCTGCACTGTCGCTTGCAAAACGGTTACCTCTGTATGTAAATCCCTTTGTTCAGTGGCAGTATTGGGTTTTTTATCCAATGATTGTAAAATATCCACTTCACTTGATGTAATTACTTCTTCAGCAACAAGACTCTTGAAATTATGAGTTAATTTTGGTTGAGTACAAGTCACTTCAGGAATTCGTTCAATCGACAGTTTATTTTCAAAATCTGATGCATTCATTTCCAGAACAGATACAGAAATATTCGGAACTAAGGAAACCGATACATTTTCGGAGCGCTTTTTTGAAAATTGCTGCGAAATTTCTTGGTCGTGAATAAAAGGTGTAACTATAATTTTTGCATTTTCAGTGATAACAGACTCCGTTGCTGTTTTACTGTCTATTTTATCTGGTGGTTTAAAATTACCTGAAGCTGTCAATTGTAATGTTTCTGAAGTAATAAGAGACTCAATCGGTTTTATATCAATGTTGGCTAGTACAGTAGGTTTATCTTCCACATTTATTAATTCTTTTTCACACTCGTGTACCTGGACTTCTTCCGTCATATTTTTATTTAATGCCAATAAAGTGACATTTGCCTGACTGCTTACTAAACTTTCTCTCTCCGGTAAAAAGACTTCAGAATCATGAACGTTAGTTTCAATGTTACCCTTATGCTGATGTTCATTGAAGCTTATATCAGCTTTTTTCTCTACGCATATATCAGTTGTAAATTCCGACTCCTTAAAATGAGGTACAGTCATATAGTTACATAAGCTGGAATGCAATATTAAATCTTTATCAATGTTAACTTCAGCAGGAAGATTAACTACAGCCAAAGAACCTTCTTTTTCGTGAACTTCATTTGTTGACACTAAAATGCTTTCTTTTGATACAATGTTTATATTAGCTTCTTGTGGATGTGGTATTTTGTGTAAACCTAAAGACCCTTCTTTCTCTTGTACGTCATAAATTTCTGTGACGATCTGGTTTGAAACTGAAATATTTTTCTTTGCCATTTCTGTAGGCACAATTAATTCTGGATAATATTTTCCCGATCTGTCGTCAACAAAAATTTCGCTTACTTCTACGGACTCCAGTAAATTGAAATTAACATTTGATTTAACTGGCTTATCAATATTTCTACTTATTAACTCATGTTCTCTAGATTCCTCTTCAACTTGTGTTACCCTTAGTCCAGTTAATGGTGTGATAGACATCTCTGCAAAAGATTCGGTGACAATGGAATTTTTCAAGGGTACTTCGTCAATGGCGGTGATATCTTGTGAAACATTTAAAGCATCTTGTAAAATAATTGTTGATATTGCTTGTTCCACGTGTTTGAGATCTTCTTTATTGATGTTGGCAACGGACATACTCACAACGGTCTCTGCAGTTACGATGTTTTCAGCCGGCACAATATCTTCACGCGCTTTAGTATTAGCTTTTATAGTTTTCGCCTCATACTCACCTAAAGAATGATCAGTATCTATTTCTGTAACTTGCAACGATTCCATTTCATTAAACGATTCCCGAACATTTTTTGAATTACTTTCCTTAGTTTTTAACGTTTCTTCTTTATCGTGAACTTCTCGAATATCACTCGCGATCGAATAATTCGTATTAAATTTCACATTTGCTTTATCTTTACACGTTCGACGTTCAGTTACAATATGAGTAACTTCACTGGCTGGGATTACTTCTATTTTACTATCGTGTACATCTACGGCAAAAGTAGTAATAGATGAAATATGCTCTTCCTCCAAAGGTCTAGTTTCTTCATCATCAACATATTCTGCATTTTGTTTCGGATGAACTTCTAGAATCTTTTTAATTGTAATATCTTCTTCAGTTTCAACAACATCTATTGATATTGAACCTATTCTCTTTTTGGTTTTGGTTTTTTCTTTCGTATCTGTGAAATCACAGTACAATACTATATTTGTTTGTATATATGAATTGATCAAAACTCGTGATATGTACAAAACAGCATTAGGTGTTATTTCGTAATCGTGAAGTAACTATATCTTGTTAATACCATTTATTGTAAATTTTATAAGCTTTGCACTTGGTCTACACTACAAGATTTTTTATGTATATATATTATTAGATTATAAATATATACTTACATTTTTTGCTTAAATGCATTCTATTGACTTGGTGTTAATTTGTTGATTGCAAGCGTACTATACTCGTTAAGCTAAGATAACACTAACGTTAAAGTTTCATACAATAATTAAGCAATAATTTAACCAGACATATATTACAACGTCAGTTTCGCTTACTTTATATTCTAATTTGAAGGTTATTTTTACAGTTTTATTAGCATCGACTAAAGTTTAGTCGTTAAATGTTTAGTAATACTACAATACTGTGTTGAAATTAAAGATAAATTAACCCGACTACGAGCTTGACACTATACCTATGTAATTTCACTTAAAATATACTAGTAATATATAATATATAATAGTTTGGAAAATATTTCATTTAAATATATATGATAGTCAGAAAGTAGGTGGCAATATAATTTCCATATTATATTAAATAAATTTAATTTGAATACATTTATCTGAATATTATTACCATTACTATCTTAATATTGGTATAAACAGGCGGAAAATATCATGGAAAATATTATTTCTGTAAAATAAATTATTTATTTAGCTATCTTTGCCACTGTCTTTCTAGCTATAATGTGTGATACAAAATACAATACATACATTTATTCGTGAATATAAAAATTGGCAATAATCACGTCGCGAATCTACATTAACGTACCGCTAAGTGTAAGACAAAACCGTAAATTACGTAATTCACGACGAGACCACAACCGGCTATATATAATAACAAAGATAAAAAAGAACAGAAATATTTATTTCTGTGCGAATTTAAGAGAATTTTGTTTTTGTTCAAAGGTTCAAGCTTCCCGTGGTGCGAGATTGTACGTGTTTGCTTACCGGCACAATGGTGCCTTAGAATGGAGCGCCAATAGTAAGTATTACTCGTTCCACTAAAGTTTCATTATTGGGACGGAATTACTCATAAACCAAATATCATTCATAATTAAGAAACAAGGAAAATGTTAAAATTTGTTCTCTTATGTGTTTGTATACAGCCAAAAATCAAACAAAACTTTTGAAAACGTTTCTAAAAGAAAAGGTATATTGTAACCGAGCTTCAAAGAGAATTTACAAAATATATAATAATGTAGAGTCATTGGAAAATAATTGTGTTGAAGAAATATAGTATAGTTTAATATGTCGAAGATATAGATTGTGTGTGTAAAAATTGAGTGCGCAGTTCGAATGGTGGGCAGAGGTCACTGTACGCAAGTCATCGTCTCTTGGATAAAAATACTGAAAAGGAGCATGCGTTACATAATCCCTACAGTCTTCACTAAATAATTCATACGTACAAATTATTTCAAGAGAGAATAAACTTTTGGTCAGTCCCTTTAAAGTTTACAGCTACTAAGAGCCAGGGGGCATCGTAGAAGTAACTCTGCATACCATGCGGAACCGAATTGAGACCGTCATCAAGATAAGTTGAGTTTGAAGTCTATAATGTATTTACTACATGTGATAAGTTGATATATGTGCACGAATGATGGTGTAGTGGTGATGTATAATTTTCTGCGTAGTCGAGTTGTGATTATTCCGTTTAGGATGCATTAAACACAGACAAGAAGTAAAAGATAGACAGACGTGTAAAAAAAATTAAACACATGATCTTTCACTCGAACGCAACAACCTGCTCTTGTAGTGCAATGGTGTTGACAGTAATCCCACAAAAACGATCAACCAACCAACCGTTCCATAATTACTAATGGTTCGCAGCGTCTTCGCCGGCGAAGATGAAGTTTCCGATTTCTGACATCAGTCGCACGTAGATTCAGCTACGGTCGCGGAAACGTCAGCACTTTTCCCATTCGGCCTACAAACTCTACCTCATGCCAACAAACCGAAGTTTGTGTATAAAGGAAACGGTTGGACCCCGCACGGTATTCTAGCCTTAGAGCTTCGGAGCTTCTGCATTCGCACAAATCCCATGTTGACTGATTACTGCTACTAATTTTCGGTGTCGTGATTGAAAGTTTGGTCCACCATTTTCTTCCTCTTCAACAAACCCGAAATCAGGTGGGACAAATGTATGGAGCAATTTCACCAACTTCACTTCACTTCGTAATTAAGTAGATTAAATATGTTTGAAAAACGCAGAAACTAAATCAGTACCACAGGCTGTCACACTGTACACTTCAACTGTCTATGAAACAGCTTGAATATAAAGACAAAACAAAACAATTTCTGAGATATTTGTTTCCGAAGCTTTCGTCTATCTTTTTCATACAAGTCTGTGACATTTTATATCTTTATGTTTATTATTATTTTTTTTTATTAAGCTCACAGCAGTAGGGTTATACAGTACAAACTGAAGCGCATCTCAGAAGCCAGCAACGAGCACCGACAACACTTCGAAGCAAAGATTAATTTCAACTTACCCTCGGTAGGTTTCTCTTCTGGCTTAACCTTCGTATCTGTAAGTAAAATTACAAAAATCATATATCGAAAGAAAGATATCTGGAAACATTGTAGCATCCTGTGAATGCAAAACATTAAATGTCAGTTAAGTGTATGTCTACAACGCAGGGTGGTAATGTTCACGGGACGTTGTTCTGAAGAATGGAGGAACTACATTGTGTAGTTTTCGTGTACACTTCATAATTAGACAATAAAAAATAAACAATCTTTATTGATAAGTAGGTACAAGTACAATAAAATGTATTATAGCAGCAGTTAGGGAATTATTATAGAATATCTGTAATTAAATCTCTGTCTGTCTATCTGTTCGTGATAAACTCAAGGATTACTGAGCGGATTTTCAAAAGGATTTCACGAACGGATTGAGTAATTCCAATGGAATTAGTATATAGGTAACTAGCTTTGCACTGCGGTTTTACCTGTGTTAATCCCATTAAATAGTAGGATAAGGTTTAGTTAGTCGTACCACTAGGTACAACTTTATGCGCCAACTTAACTCTACTATCACATGAGTAGATAAAAGGAACAGAGGCAAAGCATCTTAAGAACGAGCAAAAATGTTACCTATTTTGGTAGGGTTGTCGTCATAGGTTAAAACAAATTAAACAAACAAACAACGTGTCGCACTGACATGACCCTAAGATTGTCAACTAACTGTGCCAGCGTAAACCGGTTTGTTCCAGTCTCGCCGCGTACGCGACAAGCGGCTGGTGGTCACTCACACATGCCCCGCGTGCTTGTAGTAGTGCAACCGATTCACGCGGTAGTATGAAGCTTTGTTTCTGTTATTTTTATCTACTGATGTGCTATTATATTATTGACATGTAACCATTTTATTTTCACGAGAAGCCAAATATTTTATTACATCTTTGTAAACGCTCATACCTTTCAAAACTTTGACAGCAGACTTCTTTGCTACTTCGTCTAGAGAACGGACGATAGTCTGAAAATAAGTGAAATAATAATTAATTGCGTTTCTCCACACTATAAGTTCATGTAAATCGTTTGATGTAATAATGTAGATATATATTCGTATGTGTTTGGGATACCGTAGCGCAGTGGTATATGCGGTGGATTTATAAAGCAGAGGTCCGAAGAGTTCGATCCCCGGCAGGGAGCTGGGAGACTTCGGCGGGTTTGGTCGTGGCTAGTTACCATTCTAGCAACAAAGTCGTACTGCCAAGCGGTTTAACGTTCGGGTACGATGTCGTGTAGAAACCGAAAGAGTTTAGATATTATTCTACTCCTAACAAGTTAGCTCGCTTTCATCTGAGATTGCATCATCTCTTACCGCTAAGTGCAGTCAAGGATAAAAAAAAAATATTTTTCATTAATTCTCGCTATATTAGGATAGATTTTCCAATTATCATAATAAACAATACTTTCCTAGGAGACGTGTCATTATAGATCAAACTTCGCAGATGTCGAATCTTTTTTTTTATACACCTCCTTAATGTGAGCATCCAAAAAAATATACTTGTATTAATAACTAGCTTTGGACAGCCGTAACAGTGATAGAGATGTCGTGAATAGTCATTAGGTCAGGCTGTTGCAGTTTGTTAATACATGTATCATCGTCATCAACATTATCAGTCAATTAACCGCCCACTTCGGGCCTTCCTCCTTATAGGAGAGGGGATATGGAGCGCAGACCCACCACGCTGCTCCAATTGGCGGGTTTAGGGTGATAATGTTTTATTTATTAACGATCACCACCATAAGGTTTTGATGATAATATCCGGTATCGACGACTTAACGTGCTCGTGAGGCACAGGGGTGTAACGCCACCATCTTTCCAACTACGGGCTTGGAATGTACTAAAGTTTTCTTAGAAGAATGAAAAACTTGGCATTATTTCGACGATCCAGCCCAGGATTAGAACCCAGGTCCTCCTTTTCCAACCCACATAGGCTAACCACTAGACCAACGATGCAGTCACAATACAGATATATTGACGATCTCCGTGGCGCAGTGGTATGCGCGGTGGATTTATACGACGGAGGTCCTGGGTTCAATTCCTGGCGGGGCAGATTGAGATTTTTCTTAATTTGTCTTGGTCTAGCTGGTAGGAGGCTTTCGCCGTGGCTAGTTACCACCCTACCGGCAAAGACGTACCGCCAAGCGATTTAGCGTTCCGATACGATGTCGTGTAGAAACCGAAAAGAGTCTGAATTTCATCCTACTCCTAACAAGTTAGCCCGCTTCCATCTTAGATTGCATCATCACTTAACATCAGGTGTGATATCAGTCAAGGGCCAATTTATAGTCGATAAAAATATATATATATATATATATATATATATATATATATATATATATATATATATATATATATATATATATATATATATATATATATATATGTATATAGATTCATTTAAATCGATTTATTGATAAGTTTAGGTTAAATGGGAATTGATAATTACATACATAAGAAGGCTAGAGTTAATGTTATAGTAAGTATCAAGTACTCAATTGGTACTATATAACAGAAAAAAAATGAAAAACGAAATGTACGGCCTCCGTTGCGAAGTGGTATGCGCTGTGGATTTATAGGACGGAGGTTCTGGGGTTTTATTTCTCGCTGGGCCGATTAAATTTTCCTAAATTGGTCCAGGTATAGCTGCTAGGTCTGCGCTTAGGCTGTGACTAGTCCCCACACTACTATACCTTCCGTCAAGCGATATAACATTCCGGTACGATCGATGTTCATCGTGTAATTCATGAACAAGTTAACTCGCTTCCATCTTTGATTGCATCATCACTATCAGATATGATTGCAGTCACTCACCTCAGTCGCTTCTTTGTGTTCCCAAGATCTCGGCTTGAAGTCATCTGGACTGAAGTGCGTTAGAACTTCTTCGACCGTGGCGTGTTTGGACACGATCATCCGCATGAAGGCGCGGAAACCAACCTTTGATTCCAATACAAATCTCATTTTAATATAAAGTATATTAAAAATAGCCCTGTATATACATTATTATTTGTAAGTACCTACCTAAATTGTAAGCCTTTGTAATTTTCTTTTTGTAAATAATAAAAAAAAAAAAAAAAAAATTGGTAAAGGTTAACCGTGACTTTTGGATTGTTTAAAATACAACATTAAAATGGATCTTGCAAACATTTCAATTATTAGCGTATTGAAGTAGACCTGAAGTCAAAAATCGCCGCAGTTCGCGAACCTTGCCGCGTCTAAACTATCTGCCGTTTGAAAGTCGCCAATTTGCCGGTGCCCTTAACTTACTGAGTGAATGCATTTTATACATAAAATTATAAATAGGTTTATTCATTTGTTTTGTGTACGTCGTGACGCACGAGTTACACGCTTGCACACTATTTTTGTACAATAAAAAACCATCATTCAATTAATGTGGCAACCCACCTTGGCCGCGATGACATCCTCAGCCTGTGTGGTCTCCTCGGTTAGAGCTTCTGTGATCAGAGCACTGTGACCTTGACGCTCCACCAGCCGCACCAGCGCAGATTGCGCCTGAGGAGTTGCATGACAAATAACAATCAAAATATTTACGATTGTTAAAACTTGTCCAAACTCGATAGGGTCAAAGTACTCGTCAATACAAATCTAACGAGCTCTAAGTCCATGGGACTATTCCGTTCTATTCCAATTCCAGCATCGGATCAGCCCCATGTCACCATCATATTGCATTGTATCGCCACATACATCAATTGGAAAGCGGAAGGTGGGTCAAATTTAACTTGCATAGATGCAAAAAGAAACAAGTAATGCTAGGTGAAGGTGAAAGGTGAAAAAAGCTTTTATTAAAAATCCTAAACTCGTCTACTTAAGAACAACATTTAACATTGGAATATCCGATTCAAATCCGGGCCGAACATCCGATTAGTGTAAAGTGGCTTTAGGGCACGCTAACAGATGTTACTCTCTCTGCGTATACCTACCTCTACTTGTGGGTACTGTTTCCACATCCCGCTCTTGAGCTAAATATCTATGGGCGACACTGTTATTTAAAGTGGTATACGCCTTTTATAGAGCCCTATTAAAAGTTTCAATATATTAAAATTTTACCTGCGGGGCTCGCAGCGCCGGGAAGCACTCCGCATCGTACAAGGTCTCGATCTCTTCAGTAGTCGCTCCCTTTCGAAGCATGTATCCTATCTTGGCCAATTCCCGTAGAGGTGATTCGCCGGGTCCGAACTTTTTCACATCAATAACTTCAAGAACTTCCTTTATTTCGTCGACTTCATCAATCTCTGGTTTTTCAGACAACTCCGTCGCAGAAATGACTACGTCTTCCACAGCCTCTTTTATTTGTTCTCTCTGTTTTTCTTTCTTTATTCTCGTTTTCTTCGTAGTGGTTTTTTCAACTGTCTCTTCTTCAACGTCAGGTTCCTCGAGGACGACTTTACTCTCTTCAATGGGCGCCTCCTCTTCGACAGTTTCCTTTGGAATGGAATCTTCTTTCGTTGCCGAAATTACTAAGTCTTCTACAATCTCTTTTACCTGTTCTTTTCTTTTTTCTTTCTTTACTCTAGTTTTCTTCGTGGTAACTTTTTCAACAGTTTCATCTTCGACGAGCTCTGGTGACTCACGATAGATTTTACTCTCTTCAATGGGTGCCTCCTCCTCGACGACTTCCTTAGGAACTTCATCTTCTTCTGTGACTACGTCTGATACAATCTCTTTTACCTGTTCTTTTCTTTTTTCTTTCTTTACTTTAGTTTTCTTTGTGGTAACTATTTCAACAGTTTCATCTTCGACGAGCTCTGGTGACTCACGATAGATTTTACTCTCTTCAATGGGTACCTCCTCCTCGACGACTTCCTTTGGAATTTCATATTCTTCTACCGCAGAAATGACTACGTCTGATACAATATCTTTTACTTGTTCTTTTCTTTTTTCTTTCTTTACTCTAGTTTTCTTCGTGGTAACTTTTTCAACAGTTTCATCTTCGACGAGCTCTGGTGACTCACGATAGATTTTACTCTCTTCAATGGGTGCCTCCTCCTCGACGACTTCTTTTGGAACTTCATCTTCTTCTGTGACTACGTCTGATACAATCTCTTTTACCTGTTCTTTTCTTCTTTCTTTCTTAACTTTTGTTTTCTTAGTAATAACTTTTTCAATTACTTCTTCTTCGACAAGCTCAGGTTTTTCGCTTTCAACTTCAAGATCTTCAATGACTTCTTGTGGTATCGTATCTTCGTCTTTTCTTATGGAAATTACTTCTTCTAAAACGTCCTCGACCTTTACTTTTCTTATATCTTTCTTTACTTTTGATTTTTTGCTAATTGTTTTCTCAACAATTTCTTCGTCAATTAATTCAGGCTCCGGACGATCAATCTTTGTTGCTTCAACTGGTGTTTCATCTTCAGTTATTTCTTCCGAAACTTCTTCCGGTCCTAATATAGAAACTTCTTCCACGACCTGCTTTCTTTGATCCTTTTTTACAATTTTCGTTTTCTTCGTCGCTACCTTGTCTACAGTCTCTTTAGTCTCGATCACTTGTAATGTGGCTGTAGTGGAGGCCTTGCCTACATCACTAATGGCTTCACAACGATATGTACCACGAGAATTTTGGGTAACATTTTTTATTTTGCATACCGTTGTTTCACCATCGTTTTCTATGGTGTAAACTTCGTCAGTCCGAATAACCTCACCATCTTTGTACCAAATAATATCTAAAAATATTACAAATCATATTTGTTAATTCAAATAATATAATAAAAAAATATAAGAAAACAAGATAGAAATACCAAGAAAAAATATATATGGTTTTAAAATACCTGGCTTAGGCACGCCTGTATAAGTTGCACTGAAAATGATGGTTTGTTCGACGCGTGCACGTTGGCTAACAAGCGGTTTCACGAATGTAGGGACAAAGTGACTCACTGAAACGTAACATTTTATTCTCTATATAAACTATAACGCTTACAAATGCTTGCTTTATATAAAACCTTACAAATAACCCTTTCTTTAAAACTATAATATATCCATTATACCCTTTAAGCGTATGTATGTATATAATCACTAGATGATTTACGTGGTTAATAGTTTGTAGCAACCTTCCAAAAACATTAAAAAATAAATATAAAACGTATGTGACCCCGTTTTTAAGAAAAATGCAAGTATAGTATGTATAGCAAGACTTCGATACGTCGTTTCTTTATATCTCAAATAGGTAAAGCAGCGTTTTTGATATGAGCTCCCAGGCGGCTTCAATTTCTACGACTTTCCCACCAATTATTGTGATATTTCATCCAATTTACATAAAATCTTAATGAATTATATACTAAAACCTTTCTCAGGAACCAATCTATCTATTTGCGAAACCCACATGGCAGTCTTAGAGTTTAAGGCTAACATACAGACAAACGTGCCGCGAGAATTTGTTTTATAATATATAAAGATAAAATTTTTGAATAAAATTTTGTACCTTTCAAAGCTTTCTGTAAGTTTTCCATGTGCTTGACCCATTCTGGTTTCCTGTAGTCCGTGGTTCCAATGACACCTTCGGAATAAACAAATATTTTAAGCAAATATCTTTTACTCCATTTTGAATATCGTTTGAATTTTTATTTTTATTTTTTGCATTTCTCTTTATACTAATGCTAGTATAAAAGAACCGGCCAAGTAAAAATCTTTCTCACGCCCTGAACGTTCCGCACTGTTACTAATCTTTTAGCTCTTAGTTTATTTTTACCATGTGCAAATAAGCTTACTAACTTTATTAAGTGTTCTATAGTTTCCGTTTGATTTGATTGCAAATATCAAAACTGCAATATTTATTCCTAAATTATCTCTAAAATTTTTTGAGAAAAAGGGTCTTGACAGACAAACACTAAGGCTGTCCTATAAGAATTCCGTATTTTTCTTCTGAGTGTGGGAACTACATAGAAATTTTATTATTTTCTCTGACTGATTTAAACTCGAACTATCTTGTAATATTTGTGAAATTCTTATAGATAAGTTATATCAAAACCAATAACTGAGATATTGAGTGTAGTAGATGTATATGTAGATAGTGTTCAATATATATAACGCATAGTAGTAGATTGTATTTGTCAATAGTAGGAGTGCATTAGGAGGTGGGCTCTCTGTAAAGGGGACGGGCGTACGTGGTTCCGTATGGCGGCGATAATCTGAAAAACAACTGTAATACAATTTTAGAATTAAAACAATGTTGATCAATATTCATAATTAATCAGCGTAAGCAAACAAATGAACTGAAATAAGAAAGGGAAAAGCTAAAAAATAAAAAAGACGTGTGGCACTCGGAGACTGCCGCGGTAAAGCTATTGCATAGCATTTTTTATCAACTTATGTTTATCTACCGACGTCATCGGGACCGTGGCCGAGCGGTAAGGCGCTCTAAGTGCCCGGATTGCCAGAGAGACAGGTTCGAATTCCAAAGTTGAAAAAAGTCGAAGTTCTAAACAGTAACCGTTTAGTTTTTCCATCTATAGATAAATACCAGAACTTTTAATGACTTTTTGAAATATCACGATTGTAAAAAAATGACTTTTTGAAATATCACGCTTGAAAAAAAAATTTGCGGTACCGACGGGATTCGAGCCCGCGTTTCTCTGACAATTCGGGCACTTAGAGCGCCTTACCGCTAGGGCACACTCCCAATGATGTTGGCGCCGAAATTATGCTTTTTATATTATGTTTTTGATGTCCAGCGGATGTTAGGTGTTTTCGTTACGGAATTTTTGAATTCGGTCACCACGCTCAAGGCCCGCGATAGAAGCTATGCAATAGCTTAATAGAATAACACGAGAAGACAAGATAAGTGTTTACGCGTCACAATAGAGCTTCTTAAACCTACAAGTGCAACAAGTCTCGGGCTGTTTAAAGTTTTTCTCTCTGTCACATGACAGACTCGGCCCCCGCACGGTGAATCCATGGATTGCAAGGATATTCATTACCTCTCTTTTATTGTCGCAAATTAGTTTGTATTGTAAACAATGTTTAATACTCGTAATAATTATATATAATGATGTCTTACTCTCAACAGATAATGCTGCTACTGTGGATGCTGTGCCCAACGGGTTGGAAGCTTCAAACGAGATCTCCCCAGTGTCGTCCTGATACACTTCAGGTATGATCAGTATTGATGTTCCATCTTCTAGTTCTTCAATCTGATATTCATCGGAAGGATGGATTTCCACTCCTTGTTTGAGCCATCTTATCACGGGGGTCGGCACTCCGATAGCTTTTGCTACTAACCTGTCATTTAAAAATACTTTGATCGTGTTATTCTGGCTGTAGGGCAGAGGCAATTTACACATGCGTTTTATCGGAAGGAATCAAAAATAATATCTAGGAAACTTCATATTTAATACGATGATGGGTCCCTCTTCTGGGATGGTACCTGGTTGGCTAAACTTTGCTCGGGAAGATTTTTAGATATTATACGTTTTCTAAAAATAAAACCTAGCTAGATCGATCTATCGCCCCAAAACCCGCTGCATACGAAAATTTCATGAAAAGTATTGGAGCCGTATACGTGGCACCTGAAAGACCAGAACATTTACTTACCTCGTCAGTTCTCCTTCGTTAGCAGACACCACTGTTGGTAAGGCCTTTACAATCTTAGGGGCAAATTCTTCTATGTCACTAGTTTTCTGGAATAATATTATATGAAAATTATCAAAATATACTACAAAAAGCTTGAGGCAATTGTTTTCTTTACTAAAAATGTATATATATATCTTGGCCAGAAAATTTGACAACTGCTGGTCTATAGCCTCTCGAAGTCCTCATGTTAGTTTTTATAATTAATTACTATTTATGAACATTTGGATTATCAACTAACCTAATCTAACGATATCTTATGATCAGAAATGAATTTATATTTGGAATATATAAAAATGTGGATACAAACAAAATACAAGCGACAAACGTAACCCTTCTTGGTAGTCGGGGAATAAATATGTAGTAACTAAGAACACTTACTTCGTCGCTCAAGACATCTTCTTCCGACGCGCTGGGCACATATTCGTATGCTGAAAACACAGAAACACTACTGTATTAATATTAACTTTATTACTCTTATATAGTCAAGTCAATACCCAGCTTTGACAAAACCATTGCAAATTTAAGTTGCGTGTGTGCAGGTGCAATTAAAAGCTTAAGATACCTACTCAAATAATTAAAACTATTAAATCTACTTGTAAAACCCAAAGCTTATAGATAAAATTTTGTATAATACTTCTTTTATCGATCAAATCAACCTACAATGTAAACAATTTTAATCACTTAGTTTCCTTGACGACTTCAAAGTACAGATGCATGGCAACTCTACAAATTGGTGATGAAGGTAATCAATCAATCAATAGTGCAAGTAGCATTCCGTGCAGTTTAAATGTTATATTTGCATGCATTCAAACCAAGTACAGTTAAAACTGTGTGTTTCGCTACCTTCCACCGTCACAATACATTCGCAACTGCTTCGCCCGAAATCGTTTTCAGCCACACAGCTATATGTACCCGACATTTCTGGGAAAGCTTCCTTTATGCATAACTCACACAATCCAGATTCTTGGCGGCCTACCGTAATATCTCTTGCCCATTCTATACAATTTCCGTTATGGTACCAATTGATTTTAGGCCAGGGTTCAGCGTCGATAGTGCATTTCAGTAGTATTGGATCTCCATCCATAACGGTTGCACATTGTAAAAGTGTTATGAACTCAGGAGCTCTACCAGGCGTCTCTTTCGCTGACTTCTCTAACGAGAGAGATGCAGATGACGAGACAGATCCTCCGAAGTTTTCAGCTCTGCACGTTATTATCCCAAATAACTCCTGGCTCATGTTTTCTATACAGAGACAAGATACGTTTTGCTTGTTGGTTATATATATATTACGTATTTTATTTTCCTTGACGTAACTTAAGACATCTTTGTTGCCAATGAACCATTGAAATGATGCACATGGATTTGATTGCACCTCTGTTTCCAAAAGAACTATTTCTCCCAAGCTAACGGATTTGGGCAATAATGGTTTAACAAAAATGGGAGGTTCCACATAATTTTGTTCTGTTGGCTTTAATAATTTGACAGTGCACGCAGACTTTAAGACAACATCGTCTTTTTCTACAAGTACTTCATATTTGCCAACTTTATTTTTATCAGCTTTTAGGATTTTCAGTGTAGATTTGCCATTTTCTATTGTTATAAAAGTATCGTCACTTATTTGAATCAAGAGATTATTACGGTACCAAGTAATCTTATCGACTAAATTTGGCATAAAACTAACTTCAAGTTCGAAATCATGGTTGTCATACACATTCATGGCCTTTATTGCCTGAATTATTAACGGCCCAACTTCTGCAAAATATTTCCTTGTTAATGATACCGATTCGTTAGTTAATTTTTAATATAACACAAAATCTGAGAAAGTAAATTAAAATATTTTACATTCTAGGTTAAATTGCTTCAGTAATTATATTAGTTCAAAATGATTTTTCTGGAATTATTATTATGTATTGGGAAAGGGAAAAGCTAGTCCATTTAATTCGAAACAGTTGATCTGTTTCGCCATGCATCTGTTTTTTTAAATACATAAATACTTCCAACACCCAATAACTAACTTACCTGTGGTTTCCTCCTTTTCAATTTGTTTCTTGAGTCTCTTCTGCTTTTCTACAGTTTTTAATGTGTCTTCGACAACGACTGGTTTTAAATCAGGTGTATCTGTTTTCTCAGTTTCCGGTTTTAGTCTTTCTTCTCTTTTAATAGGTTTCAGCTTAATTTCCTCGGGTTGTTCCTCTTCTGGTACTTTTTGTTTTGGGGCTGGCTTTAGCACTATTTCTTCATTTGTTGGTTCTTCAGGTTTCACTTTCCTGACAGGCTTAAGTTTGACTTCCTCAGGCATAACTTCTTCCGGTTTTACCTTTTGTACTGGTTTAAGTTTAACTTCTTCTGGTTTGTCTTCTTCTGGTGCTTCTGGTTTTGGAATAGGTTTGAGATCTACTTCTTCCACTAGTTGTTGTTCTTTCGGTCGTCTCTTTCCTGTGCGCCACGATACCTCTTGAGGCTGCTCTTCCTCCGTTGGTTTTTCTTTTTTAACAGGTTTAAGCTTTATTTCCTCAGGCTTTTCCTCCTCTGGTGCTTTTTGTTTTGGCACTGGCTTAAGCACAATTTCTTCATTTGTTGGTTCTTCAGGTTTTACTTTTCTGACGGGCTTTAGTTTGACTTCTTCGGGCTTATCTTCTTCGGGTTTTACCTTTTGAATTGGTTTAAGTTTAACTTCTTCTGGTTTGTCTTCTTCTGGTACTTCTGGTTTTGGAATAGGTTTCAGATCTACTTCTTCCACTGGTTTTTGTTCTTTCGGTCGTCTCTTTCCTGTGCGCCACGATACCTCTTGAGGCTGCTCTTCCTCTGTTGGTTTTTCTTTTTTAACAGGTTTAAGTTTTATTTCCTCAGGCTTTTCCTCCTCTGGTGCTTTTTGTTTTGGCACTGGCTTAAGCACAATTTCTTCATTTGTTGGTTCTTCAGGTTTCACTTTCCTGACAGGCTTAAGTTTGACTTCCTCAGGCATATCTTCTTCCGGTTTTACCTTTTGTACTGGTTTAAGTTTAACTTCTTCTGGTTTGTCTTCTACTGGCGCTTCTGGTTTAGGAATAGGTTTGAGATCTACTTCTTCCACTGGTTGTTGTTCTTTCGGTCGTCTCTTTCCTGTGCGCCACGATACCTCTTGAGGCTGCTCTTCCTCCGTTGGTTTTTCTTTTTTCACAGGTTTAAGCTTTATTTCCTCAGGCTTTTCCTCCTCTGGTGCTTTTTGTTTTGGCACTGGCTTAAGCACAATTTCTTCATTTGTTGGTTCTTCCGGTTTCACTTTCCTTACGGGCTTAAGTTTGACTTCCTCGGGTATATCTTCTTCCGGTTTTACCTTTTGTACTGGTTTCAGTTTAACTTCTTCTGGTTTGTCTTCTTCTGGTGCTTCTGGTTTTGGAATAGGTTTGAGATCTACTTCTTCCGCTGGTTGTTGTTCTTTCGGTCGTCTCTTTCCTGTGCGCCACGATACCTCTTGAGGCTGCTCTTCCTCCGTTGGTTTTTCTTTTTTAACAGGTTTAAGCTTTATTTCCTCAGGCTTTTCCTCCTCTGGTGCTTTTTGTTTTGGCACTGGCTTAAGCACAATTTCTTCATTTGTTGGTTCTTCAGGTTTCACTTTCCTGACAGGCTTAAGTTTGACTTCCTCAGGCATATCCTCTTCCGGTTTTACCTTTTGTACTGGTTTAAGTTTAACTTCATCTGGTTTGTCTTCTACTGGCGCTTCTGGTTTAGGAATAGGTTTGAGATCTACTTCTTCCACTGGTTGTTGTTCTTTCGGTCGTCTCTTTCCTGTGCGCCACGATACCTCTTGAGGCTGCTCTTCCTCCGTTGGTTTTTCTTTTTTCACAGGTTTAAGCTTTATTTTCTCAGGCTTTTCCTCCTCTGGTGCTTTTTGTTTTGGCACTGGCTTAAGCACAATTTCTTCATTTGTTGGTTCTTCCGGTTTCACTTTCCTTACGGGCTTAAGTTTGACTTCCTCGGGTATATCTTCTTCCGGTTTTACCTTTTGTACTGGTTTCAGTTTAACTTCTTCTGGTTTGTCTTCTTCTGGTGCTTCTGGTTTTGGAATAGGTTTGAGATCTACTTCTTCCGCTGGTTGTTGTTCTTTCGGTCGTCTCTTTCCTGTGCGCCACGATACCTCTTGAGGCTGCTCTTCCTCCGTTAGTTTTTCTTTTTTAACAGGTTTAAGCTTTATTTCCTCAGGCTTTTCCTCCTCTGGTGCTTTTTGTTTTGGCACTGGCTTAAGCACAATTTCTTCATTTGTTGGTTCTTCAGGTTTCACTTTCCTGACAGGCTTAAGTTTGACTTCCTCAGGCATATCCTCTTCCGGTTTTACCTTTTGTACTGGTTTAAGTTTAACTTCTTCTGGTTTGTCTTCTACTGGCGCTTCTGGTTTTGGAATAGGTTTGAGATCTACTTCTTCCACTGGTTGTTGTTCTTTCGGTCGTCTCTTTCCTGTGCGCCACGATACCTCTTGAGGCTGCTCTTCCTCAGTTGGTTTTTCTTTTTTCACAGGTTTAAGCTTTATTTCCTCAGGCTTTTCCTCCTCTGGTGCTTTTTGTTTTGGCACTGGCTTAAGCACAATTTCTTCATTTGTTGGTTCTTCAGATTTCACTTTTCTGACGGGCTTTAGTTTGACTTCTTCGGGCTTATCTTCTTCGGGTTTTACCTTTTGAATTGGTTTAAGTTTAACTTCTTCTGGTTTGTCTTCTTCTGGTACTTCTGGTTTTGGAATAGGTTTGAGATCTACTTCTTCCACTGGTTTTTGTTCTTTCGGTCGTCTCTTTCCTGTGCGCCACGATACCTCTTGAGGCTGCTCTTCCTCCGTTGGTTTTTCTTTTTTAACAGGTTTTAGCTTTATTTCCTCAGGTTTTTCCTCCTCTGGTGCTTTTTGTTTTGGCACTGGCTTAAGCACAATTTCTTCATCTGTTGGTTCTTCAGGTTTCACTTTCCTGACCGGTTTAAGTTTGACTTCCTCAGGCATTTCTTCTTCCGGTTTTACCTTTTGTACTGGTTTCAGTTTAACTTCTTCTGGTTTGTGTTCTTCTGGTGCTTCTGGTTTTGGAATAGATTTGAGATCTACTTCTTCCACTGGTTGTTGTTCTTTCGGTCGTCTCTTTCCTGTGCGCCACGATACCTCTTGAGGCTGCTCTTCCTCCGTTGGTTTTTCTTTTTTAACAGGTTTAAGCTTTATTTCCTCAGGCTTTTCCTCCTCTGGTGCTTTTTGTTTTGGCACTGGCTTAAGCACAATTTCTTCATTTGTTGGTTCTTCAGGTTTCACTTTTCTGACAGGCTTTAGTTTGACTTCTTCGGGCTTATCTTCTTCGGGTTTTACCTTTTGAATTGGTTTAAGTTTAACTTTTTCTGGTTTGTCTTCTTCTGGTACTTCTGGTTTTGGAATAGGTTTGAGATCTACTTCTTCCACTGGTTTTTGTTCTTTCGGTCGTCTCTTTCCTGTGCGCCACGATACCTCTTGAGGCTGCTCTTCCTCTGTTGGTTTTTCTTTTTTAACAGGTTTAAGCTTTATTTCCTCAGGCTTTTCCTCCTCTGGTGCTTTTTGTTTTGGCACTGGCTTAAGCACAATTTCTTCATTTGTTGGTTCTTCAGGTTTCACTTTCCTGACAGGCTTAAGTTTGACTTCCTCAGGCATATCCTCTTCCGGTTTTACCTTTTGTACTGGTTTAAGTTTAACTTCTTCTGGTTTGTCTTCTACTGGCGCTTCTGGTTTTGGAATAGGTTTGAGATCTACTTCTTCCACTGGTTGTTGTTCTTTTGGTTGTCTCTTTCCCACACGCCACGAAACTTTGTCTTGTTGTAATTCTTTATATGGTTTGTCTTTTTCCGAGAGCTTAACTTTATCAGTAGTTTCGTCATCAGTTACCTTCAAAATAACTGTATCTTCAACAGCTGTAATAGTATCTTCAATAACTATAGTTTCAATCTTTTGTAATGAACTTTTCCGCAGTGGTTTCAAATCAACATCTTCAAACTTTTCTTTTGGAATCGGAGTTTTTTCAACTTTAGTGGGACGTAATTTTATAGCCTCTTGAGTCCAAGGTACTTGTTCTTTGGTATGCTTATCTAATGGTTTTATTTCCTGTTTAATTCCATCTCTCTCTTTACGTAGAACTTCTTCTGTTTGTTGCGAACTCAGGATTGTAGCATCTTCAGTTGTTAGAATTAAAGTTTTAGTTTTCGAAATGTCATTAGTTTGATCAGCTTTAGTTTGAGCAACCTTCGAGTTTTCCGTATCTTCTAAAGTTATAATCGAATCTTCAATAAATGCTGTATCAGTTTTCTGCAATGAACTTTTCCTCACTGATTTCAGTGACACGTCTTCAAATTTTTCTTTTGGTATAGGCGCCTTTTCTACCTTCGTAGGCCGTAATTTGATTGCTTCTTGAGTCCATGGTATCTGGTCTTTTAGCTGTTTTTCAGGGTACTCATCGTATGCTATTTCCTTTTTTAATTGTCTTTCCAATTTAGTTTCTTCTTCTTTAGTTATTCCAAGGATTGAAGAATCTTCCACAACAGAACTTTTGTCAAAAAATGGAGGCTTCTTACCTGTTTTAGGCATACTTCGCTGCTTAACGTAGCGTTCGTCTTCTTCCGTTTCAGTATCCTTTATCGAAGTGCTTTCAACATCGCGACGCGGTTTTCGCCAATGTTTTGTTTCTAATGTTTTTTCTTCAGATGGAATGACCCTAGTTTTTCTCCAGGGTACTTGACGAGTTTGCACATCTTCAATTTTTTGTAATTTTAAAATATTACTATCTTCCGTCATTTTATGTACAACATTAGTTTTAGATATGTCGGAATCCTCTGTTTCAAGAGTCGACACAATAGTTTTTTGATCATGGCTCTTCTGAGTTATTTGCTTAGTTGATTCTGAAAACAAACATGAATATTCTGTAGTTAGAATCGCAGATATTATTTTCACTTGAGCGTATGATTTATATTACGTTATTTTTCAATGAGGCTTGTCGTGAATTGATGAGATTAAAGATAACTATGTACTTTGTACAAATAGACAAAGTGAAAATGACTATCATAACTAGAATATCATAAAAGTATGCCCATCTTGCGATTTTTGGAAATGACGAAAAAAATTTTCTTTATGTAAATTAATGATAGTATATAGCTGCCCAAAACAACTTAATAACAATATTTATCGTAAACAAGAACCACTTCATCTGTATGAAATTCTACTTGTTAAGATAAAATGCTACTTATTTATCTCTTTTCAGTTATGACTTTGAAGCAGTTGGGTTTTTGTTTTTGTAATAATAATTTTATTTGAGACTTTAATTTTAGTTTGTGGTACAGAAATGAAACGGGCGCGAAAAGTTGCAACGTAGTATCTGGCGAAACAGAACAGCAAACAGCGCAGCGCAGATAACCTGCGCGATCGCAGGTCGCTCGCAAACGTACAGACTGAGTTCGAATGCATTTTTGTTATATGTATGAACTAGCAGTTGCCCGCGACTTCCTCCGCGTGGAATTTCCTTATAATACTTATTTTTAGAACACACTTTCATGCAAAGTTTCTCTACCTATCCGTTCCCATGCACGTCCTTCTTTCAAGTTATGTTTTATAGTTTCCCCGTGCGCGTTAATCCATTATCGGTACTATTATCGGTACTAACTACAATTTCCTTCGGTACGCGCCACAATAATATGTTTCAAGCTTTATTTCTTGACATTTACTGCCCTCCCGTACCCCAGTGACTTCTACATCGATCGTGCAGACTAACCCAGCGAACACGCGAACTTCTTCAAATTGAATAATTCAAAAAAATATATAATTATATTAAAGCAGTCTTAAATATGAAGTAATTTGTTTTGATAAGGATTATTACCAAAGTATCAATAAAAGAGCTTTTATAGCGGTGGAATTTCAATATATTTTTAAAGTGAAACAACACCTTTTTTGACATAACTATAATAGTTAAACATACGCTGTCGTGATATTCTTTGTAGATAATTATATTTTCTACAAAGTTGGACTATATTATTTTGTCCTATAATCAATAGTTTTCGCAGCGCACGCGATGTAAGGAAGTATTAATAAATAAAAGTCGCGCTTATTGAAACGTCAATAAGAACGAAAGATGCTTAGTACGGCCGTTCGCATCCACAGTCAAATAATAAGTGACAAAGGCGCTTTTTTTCTGATTGAATAATTGCCGTAGGCTCCATACGGGACCACAGCGGCGTCGCCGGAGCATGCCCGAAGGCAAAGAAAAGAACAGGGCGCAACGACTCTCTAAGGGCGTCTCCTGTGAGACTTGGGCCTCGGCTTAGAGGGACGTTTGGAATGGGTGTGTGGTTTGGTATGATTGTTAAATCAGACTAAAGCCCCCCATTGATGAACGAGTGGGAGGCATGGTGGATGGAAGGCGTTGTCCGTTGTTATGTCGTCGTCAGGGTCGTAATGGATGTTTTTAGGGCGTCTGCGTATGCAGTTGGCGTCTACTTCGGGGGTGTAAGAACACGTTTCAAATACAAGTGGATTGAGATATGTGGCGGCTTTCAAAAACTAATTTTTTTCATGTGTTGTGCAATGGTGGGTAGATCAATATTTTAGTGGAGGTCTTTGTTGCGAACAAAGCACGGGGTTCCCGTGGCAAGGCGCATGAACAGTTTGTGAGCGCTGTATTGTCGCGCTGATAAATCGCGCGTTTAAACAAAGATCTACCGCAAAGCATAGGTACGTACCTAGTCAAAAAATCAAAAATCGTTTATTCTATAAAAAAAAAAATTCAACATAGGTGGTTGGTGCTTTCTTTTAAGCGTAAAACTACACCCGTCTCAGAAGAAACCTCTCGTCCTTAACAATTCATACTTTAGTTTAGTTTAGTAATTAGGTGATTTTAAAAATGAAGTTACAAGTTATTTAAAATCCCTCAGTTTTAATGGCTATATATTTAGCCTCTAATTTATCAAATTATACAAATAAGTTGAAAGTCGGTTATATTGATAGTGAGCAAATTTAGTTTTGGCAGGTAGCGTATTGATCACAAAGTTTTTGCTTCATTTGCTAGTGTTGGTAGGTGTAAGTAGCAGAAGTTTATGCTTTCCTAAAATTACCAATAGGACGTACAATTTTCGTATCGAAAGTAGCCCAGACATAGAATACAGCTGTTCGGTGGAAAACCTAAAAGGTTTGAAGAGCATGACCTTTAAAAGTGAGCGTTGCGCTTTTTCTGATTCTAAAAACCTTGTTTTTGCTGCTCCTCTCCACACAGTAATACAATACATTGCAACAGACTGAACAAGGGTTAAATAAATTGTATTTAAAATGTTTTCTTCAGATCAGTATTCAAATTCTACTCGAAACGAAATCTATGTGTGAGTACCACGTCATTCTCCGATCTATCATTACTCCGAGATATTTAATTGTAGAAACTTTAGTTAAAACTGGACAAGAACAGCTTATATTGTTCTGCGGGTCAGAGCATGCGTGGATTTTAATTTCAAAATCTTACGAAGGTTGTTGCTGCTCACGAAGACTAAAGCACATATCATTTGTCTTAGCTGTGTTTACTGTCAATAGATTATAACTAAGCCACTTCAGTACCCTCACAAGACCCTTGCTTCATCCCAAGAAGAGCCACTAAACACCAAGGCTGTATTGTCCGAGTAACAAAATATACTTCCATTATGTAACCTTAGGTTGCGCAACTCATTAATATAAATCAAAAACAATGTAGGTCCTAACACACTACCTTGTGGTACGCTGTAAGTTACATTTTCATCGTCACTAAAATAGTTTTCTATTTTTATTCTTTGTGCGCGTTCTGTTAGGTAACTACGGAACAATGACAACGGAATATCTCCAAAACATCGAATTCAGTTTTTGTATCAAAATAGGAACAGAGACGTTGTCAAAAGCCTTTTTGATATCAATAAAGACTGCAATACATTAACTTTTAGAGTCCAAATGTTGAACAATTAAATTACTTAAAGCAAAAATTGCATCTTCAATACTTTTCCCCCTTCGCAATCCGTACTGGGATACAGATATTATATATCATTGAGCTAAGTAATTAAGAAGTCTATTATTAATTAGTTTTTCTAATAATTTGGATATTGAGACAAGCAGAAAATACACCTTGGGAAAAAACAAAAATTGGGAATATGTCAGATTATTCGACTAATTAAAGACTCAGCGAGTTTCAAGAACGCTGTAGGCATATTATACCTACCAGGTGCACTTTCCGCCTTTAGTTCAATAATAATTGGATTAATTACTTCGGTATTCGTATCAAGAAGACCAAATGAAGAGTAGTGTTTATAAGACGTTGTAAATGTTGTACTATTCAATGGTTTGATTGGCGAGCGTTTTAAGTATAAAAGTTCTGTGTTGTTTTTATTCTGGTTATTAAGATTAGTAAAACTTTTAATATTTTTCCAGAGGGATTTATTATTAGTACCTACGATACTGGCTCTACGAGATTTGGAATTTTTATTTCTGCTATATCTGGTGTGTTTATATACCAATTCCTATATTTTTTTATTAAATAGATATTAAAGTATTCTTATTGAATATGTGAGTTTGATAAAGAAAAATTATATATATATATATATATATATATATATATATATATATATATATATATAATTAAAAAAAATTATATATATAAAATTTATATATATGATAAAAGCAGATTAATCGTTATTTTATGTCAATATACTGAAACATTTTTGTTAAACATACAAAGTTTAACAAAAATGTAGACCCTTAGTACAGCTAAAACAAATCCACATTAGGTACGTAGTATCCACCATTATATAGATAACATCTGTCAAAAAAGAACTAAAAATTACAAACCTGCCAAGTGCGAATCGGACTCGCGCAACGTGGGTTCGCACAAAGTTATAGGTATATTTGATTATGTTGCAGTTTAAAGATATTATCATCGTCATGATCATTATCGACCTATCAATGGCCCACTACAGGGCCAGTCCTTTATAGTAGAAGGGACATGGAGCGTAGACCCACTGCGCTGCTCCAATGCTGCCCGCGCTGGGTTTAAGGTGATAATGTTTCGTTTATTAACAATCACTATCAGATATTGATGATAGTGACCGGGACCGACGGCGTAACATGCTGTGCGTCTGAGGCACGGGGGTATATCACCACCAACTTCCCGATTCCGGGCTTGAAAGGCTTAGAATGAGCTGAAAATCTCAAATTTATTCGGCGATCCGACCCGGGATTCGAACCCATGATCTCCGAGACAGTAGACCTGAGTATTTGATATGAATTTTAATGTCATACCTCTCATGAGGAAAAAAGTAGTAAGTAATATAATTAAAATATTTTATGATCATGTAACTGAAAATTTACGATTTATGCAATTTTTCCTTTATCTGTTTTATAAAACGACTTCGTACCAAAAATTTAAATTCTGAGTTTACGGGAAGTACTTTATTTTTCGAAACTCGCAAGGGATTCAAAACCCATAGTGGTTTTAAATCCCTTGCGAGTTTCGAAAAATTGTGATATAAACAGCTGTTTATATCACAATTTTTCAGACAGCTGTCTTTTAATTACAATTGAAAGACAGCTGTCTTTCAATTGTAATTGAGTTTTTCACAGCTTCAGGGACAGTAGACCAGAGTATTTGATACAAATTTCAGGTAAATACTTTCACGCGTTCCTGAGAAAAAGGGTTTTGACAGGCAGATTTATAGGGGATATTTTTAGGAATGGTATACATTAATTTTCCCTTAGAAACATGTTATTAGGACGCATACTTTAGGAGATAATGAAAAGTGAATACAATGTTCACCTTCGCAGGCTATATGACGCGTATGGGCCAACATACTGCTTGAGGGGA
Organism: Mycalesis mineus; assembly: GCA_034621355.1. Taxonomy (NCBI): domain Eukaryota; kingdom Metazoa; phylum Arthropoda; class Insecta; order Lepidoptera; family Nymphalidae; genus Mycalesis; species Mycalesis mineus. Next base: position 23,698,044 of record CM067908.1, on the reverse strand, counting down.
ATGTATAAAACATATGCGAAAACTGGGCAGTTCTGGAAATATTACATACATACGGGTCGAATTGATAACCTCTTTTTTTTAAGTCGGTTAAAAATATTAAAAGGGGGACAGGGGAATGAGCACCCTTTACTTTATAAAAGGCTGTTCTGAAAATAAGAAGGGTACCTAAGAGATGTTCACGCGGACGAAGTCGCGGGCGACGGGCATGCTGGCAATATACGAAACATAATACCTAGTACTATCCAACACCACTATATGGAAATTGCAACTATTAAACCAAACGCGTGGGCCGATTTTAAAATAAGAATTATGAAGTCGAAGTTTTTTTTGTTATTTCGGTTTTTGTTTCTTTTTATGTTTTGGTTTTTTATGTTTCTGTTTTTTGTTGTTATTTTTATTCCTTGATTTTGATATAAACTATTTACATATAAACTATTTAAATGATAATTACTTATTTTAATTGTTGTAATTGTAAAAAAATCTCGATATACAATACTTATTAGTAGTAGTAATTATCATTTAGTAGGTACTAAAAATAACCTTGTCGAAAGGGTAACTTTCGTTCGAGCCTAAACCGCCACCACGGTCACGCTACGCAAGGGCCGGGGCTATTTGCTAAGATATTTGTTTAAAGTATAAAGAGTACAAATATTCTACATTAAATTTTCTTTCTAACAAACATATTAATAAATAAATAGGTTAATACCATATGGGCTACATAAGCTTAACAAAAAATGATTATTTTTAATCCACAATTTTGACAGTAATTTATTTATTTACGCAGTGATTGTGAGATATCCGTAGGAGATATGCATATGTTAGCAAGGACTATTTTACATATTATAATACGTTCTTTAATATTGTAGTGCTACGTTTTGTTCTATCCTTGATAGTTCTCGCAGAGCACGCGATGATATAAATTTTTTACACCTTGGATTACATTATATGAGTTGAAATTTGAAAATCTACTCTAAACTTACTATAAGACCTTGGACTTACTAGAAGTGCAGTAAGGTCCATGTTAGAACAAGTATCCAAGGCTGCTCTGGTAGGGTCTTTACAAATTTGGCTGGGCAGGGAGAATAAAATGAACAGAGAAGGTGAGTGTTGACGCGCGTCGCAAAGTCTAACGTCAAAGTGCGTCGCTCTTTGAATTAAACCTACACCCGTGTCACAAGTATCGGGCTCCGTTAGTTTCTCAGCCACGCGATGGTACCGGCACCCGCACGGTGATTCCATGGAATGCTAAGATATTCGTCTCTCTCTAGCCTATGACATTTCATAATAACGTAGCTTTCTATTGGTGAAATAATTTTGAAAGTCGTTCAGTAGAATCAGAGATTTACCTTTCAACGTCACAAGATCACAAATGTTACCTCTTTATATTATTAGTTTAGATGAGTAACTATCCTAAATTTCAATTTGATCAAGTGTATGGTTTTAGGTGGTAGGCTTCGGCCGTGGCTAGTAACACAACCATACAAGCATAGCCATTTCGCCAAATGATATTTTATCGTGTTCCGAAATGATGCTTGTAGAAGCATTTAGGTGGATGGGAGTGTGCAGTTGTGTTGTGTTTTTAATGACAGTTTTCTCATAACTACGAATTGACATCGCTGGACGTCTCAATCTGGAGGCTAGTGGGATCCGAAGCACGGTGCACCGCTGGCCGACCGGAGGTAGCAGGGGGCCCAATTAGTAAGTTCGCCATCTATGAAAGGCTGCCCGCCACCTTTTTGGCGAAAAATCCTGGGATGGCTTCCATCGTGCCGGTTGGCGACCGGGGAGAGATTCCGATGGCGATTTCCAGGGGGGTTAGGACGTCCATGCAGTCTCCAGTCGAGCTTTCCTTTGGTGGTGGTTATATCAAATAGTACTATCCCTTATAGAGTTGTGAAAAGATCAAACTTCTAGACGAAGGCAATCAAAAGATACTGCCGTTTATGCCGAAAACTTCGCAAATTTTCGACAAGAGCGAGCAAATCAAAACCTAACGGGTAGTTCCCGTAAACTTAGGATCTTGAAATTTAGTACGAAGCAACGTTATATAGCACAGATAATGGAAAAATTACGAAAACTGTAAATTTTAGGTTACATCATATAAAAAAAATATTTTTAATAATTTTACTCTTACCCCCTTTTCTCATGAAGGCGTAGAGGCATTAAATTGAAATTCATATCAAATACTGGAGCATATAAAACCTTTAAGCTGTAACAAAATCAAGCTTCTGTATTAACACAATCAAAAGATACAGCAAAATAAGCCGCATTTTTATCCTCCAGCTTTCCATATTGTAATGTTATGGATTTCATTTTGCAACAAAAACACCATATCTATGACTCGATTGTCGTGATGGGTAAACTCTTACACCTACCACCTTATCTACACGTTTGTACGGAACCCTCGGTGTGCGAGTTTGACTCGCACTTGACCAGTTTTTTTTACTCCATGAACCACAACAAAAAGAAAAATAAGTTTAGACAGCGGTTGCACCATCCCTCTTTAAAAGTACACCTCACAAAGATACGAGTTTTGCACTCCAATCTCCCTGCAGTCCATCACCACCTGGAGACTGAGAAGCCGCACTTATTGTTTCTTACGGACACACAATTCGGAAATCCAACAGACACTGCCTACTTGCACTATACTGGTTATTCTTTACAAAATTTTTTTAGACCACGTGCCGAGGTGTGCATGTATGTTCGTAACCATGTCTGTTGCCGGCGTCTCCGTAACTTATAGTTATCCAACTGTTCTACCTTGTGGTGCCTAATAGACTCGGGCAATGCAAATGCTCTATGCTTGCGTCTATCGCTCTCATAGTGGTGGTAGTGAGACGACAAAGATCTTTGAGTATCTCAGCGAAAAGGCCGATATAGCTCACTAACGTTATCCAGATGGGCAGTTAGTTATCCTCGGAGACTTCAACGCATATCATCAGAGTTGGCTATTTCCTATCAGAAGACTGACCATGCCGGTAGAGAGGCTTATAAACTTGCGCTTTCCCTTAGCCTCTTTCAACTTGTCGATGATGCGACCAGGATACCAGATGTTAACGGGCACACACATAATTGTCTTGATCTTGTTCTGATTACCGACCCAGATTGTTTCGCAGTGTCAGTGTCAGCCCCGCTGGGTACTTCTGACCATTGTCTGGTTAGGTCTATTTCCAACCACCATCCTCCTGTCTTTAATCCCGGCTGTATAAGACGAATTTGGAAATATCAATCGGCTAATTGGGATGAGATGCGTCACTTTTTTGCATCTTATCCTTGGCGGCAAACTTGTTTCCTTACAAACGACCCGTCGAGCTGCGAGCATGCCATTTCCGAGGTGATACGTCAGGCAATGGAGTATTTTATTCCATTCTCTGACATATCTCTTGACGGTAAAGTTCTAAAGTGGTACAATGCTGAATGCGCCTTCCCAGATGCACGTAAACAGTCAGCGTTTATTGCCTGGGCAGAAGCTCGTTGTCAAAAAGCTCCGGACATAAAATTGAAAAAAAAAAAGAGTTTAATACAGCTGCCAAGTCGTACAAAAGGGTTTTGAAAAAGGCTCGTTTCTCACGTACTCAAACGCATAGGGAGCAAATTGGCCACTCTTTCGAGCGGTAGTAAGGCCTTTTGGTCCCTTGCAAAATCTGTAGAAACAAACTTTTGTCGTCCGTCGTTGCCGCCTTTGCTGAAATCTGTTGGATCGCTTGCTTTTACAGCAACTGAAAAGGCAAACCTTCTAGCCACTCAGTTTGCAAAAAGTTCACTTCTAAAGGCTGGTAATGCCTGTCCACCTAACCTTCCTACATGTAACTCAGTTATGTCTGAGATACATATTCATCAAAAGGAGGTTCTAAAAACGCTGCGCTCTCTGGACGTGAACAAAGTCAGCGGTCTTGATGGAATTCCAGCTAAAGTGCTGAGATACTGTGCGCCTGAGCTTTCTCCTGTATTGACTCGTCTGTACCGTGTCTCGCTTAAAACATCTAGAGTTCCCAAATCATGAAAGATCGCGCATGTACAACCAGTGCCGAAGAAAGGAAGTCGCACTAATCCGGCAAATTACAGGACATTCTCAATCACCTCAATTCTGTGTAAGAGTATGTAACGAATTCTAAATTCTAAACTCCTAGCATACCTTGAGTCTTATGATCTCTTCTCGGATCGCCAGTATGGTTTTCACGCCAGATCTACTCGTGTATGCTACTCACGTTTGGGGTGAAGCAATAGATATGCATGGTGAGACGCTTGCCGTCTCTCTGGATATATCTAAGGCGTTTGACCGGGTTTGGTATGGCAGCCTTCTTCGTAAGCTTCCATAGTACGGTCTACCACAGAACTTGTGTGAGTGGATATCTGACTTTTTGAGCGATCTTGAGCATTGTCAGTTGGTTGGTTGGTTGACTTTATATTATTTGATCAATTTAATTAGTTTTTCATATTCTATTCGTTAATAAACAGTTTTGAAAACTGATATATTTAGATATTAATCATCTTCTCTACTATTATGTTCTTTATGACAAAGATTTCAAATTAATTTTTTTTACTACCTATCAAATACATAAAAATAATTCTTTAACTCCTCGACAAAGGCTTGACCATTCTTATGATTTTTTTCTGTATATTTGGGATCGGTATCATGGGACACTACAGGGCCAAGCATTCCTCTATATAGAAGTGGGGATATGGCGTTTGTACCCACCCACTACTCCAATGCATGTAGGCAGACTATAGTTATATAGTGTCCCATGATACCTGATGATATTGCCTATTTTATTATGAATAATAAAACAATATATTTTCTTCTTACACTTTTCAGTTTTAGTAAATATATTTTAATGATTTTTGCATTTCTGCAGAATGCTAAATTCTATTTGTCTGTCTGTCTGCACTATTTATTGCTCCCTCACAACTTACAAAAGGTTTGGCCGATCCCCAATATTATGATATATCCTTGTTAGAAAGTCTGGGGAGTGTTGTTAGCTATGTTTGGTTGACCTAGGTCAGCGGGAAGTGGCTGTGAATTGCCAAAAATACCCTAACAATGCATATTTTTCATAGTATTGTTGCAATGAAAATTTTTGTAAACATAAAATTGTCTAGAATAGGCACTTGTTCAAATTTTCAAACGGAAAGAAAAAAAAAAACCAGTAAAAGTAGAACATTGGGTTCAATATTGGGGCGCAGCAGAAATGCAGTGAAAGGCTGGCAGCTATTCTCAGACCAGAGCTCACATTTTAAGATCAATTCTTATTTCAGCTATGATACAAATACAACATTCTAAAGAATTATAGTAGTGACTCAACTACCAGCTAGGAAGGCAGCTCAGGTCAACTCAATTTATTTATTTAATTTTACTAAAACATATTATTATAAATAATTGGTTTAGTTTATTATGCAAATTGGGAGTCAAAGTGATACTGAGTTTAGCTAAACTTTGCCCCAAATTTGTTTTTGAAAATTTTACTTATTTATTTAGTTTCTCTCTGCCACATGATGGGTCCGGCATCTGCACAGTGAATCCATGGAATTATATTCAATTAATGGAATTCATGGAAAGATATTCATCTGAACAAATAGCACTTGTGTTACTTATTTATGGTAAAATAAAAATAATATAAGCTAAGTGCAAAAGTCAAACAAATTAGGCGAAGTTATATTTCAGACTGCACCTATTCTATATCTATTCATTGGATCTGGAGATATAATAGGGGTAACTAGCCCGGCTATGTTTTTGTACCTATCTACGTAAATAACATACACTAACTACATGTAATAATAAATGCTAAATGGTTGTCATTTTAATTTCTTGTGAAATTTAAACTCACTGAAGCTTTATTATTTTTGTGAACGCTTAGTTTTCGAGACCTTCCATAGCTGAGAGTTGACCGAACCTGCAGAAAACCTATATTATGCCCATATCAACTTTTGGTCTTGTCATATACCAATTAGTAATAATATAAATGATAGATATAACACTGATTATAAATTATCCTCGTCGAGTCAAAAAACAGATCAAGTCATAAAGTGGGATAGATTTCATTCATAACTGTATTTAGGTCTCGAAGTCATTCTTATTTCTTACTAGAGGACACCCGCGGTAGTTCCCGTTCCCGTAAAATTTTCGGGATAAAAAGTAGCCTACGTGTTAATCCAGGTTGTCAGCTAACCCCATACCATATTTCATTAAAATCGTTCCAGCTGTTTCAATGAGAAGAAGTAACGAACACACTCAGAAACTTTCATCTTTATAATAGTAGTATAATACCATATAAAAAAAGACGTACCTATTAATTTTTTGTCCAATATCCAAGTATACTTACATAATTACATCAGTAAAGTTAAAATTCAAAAGTCAAAACAAAACAACGGCAATATGCGTCATAATTTCGTAAATTTAAATAATGATTTTTATTAATTAGTTTTATGCTTTAAGATCTAGCTTTTTTGAGCTTCCAGAAGAACTAAAATAACTAACTAAACTCTTGGCATATATAATTAAATAATCAAAGAGTTAATTTAGAAAGATAAACAAGTTAACTTTTTTTCCTTTCTAAATTTAAATAAGGGAGACCCGTTAGCAGATTCATTAATTTTAACCTGAATTTATGAATTGAACGGCAAAAAAAGTAAAATAAAACTGATATTAATCGCTGTGAGTCAGAAAGTATACTCTGTGGTGTAAGCTTTCGTCTTCATAATAACGAATAACGATCTATTTAGCATAGGTACCGCAACCCTGCGCAGTGCGCAACAAAGATAGTAATATCTCGATCTCGAGATGCTACTATGTAGTGTGTTAGCAGTAATTTTCATAAAAACGGCCCATATTGTGACCAGTAGTTGTTGATAATAATTTTATCAGATTATACAGACATTTAAAAATCAAAAAAGGGGAATTGTAATTTGCTAAACGACTTATGAATTTTTGCCTGCTTAATAATATAATACCTAACGAAGGCAGTAAGTTATGAATATTGAGATGCGTTTAAGTACAGTATTATTTGTATTTTTCTATGAGAGACTATCGTACTGTGGTTAAAACAATCTTTTTAGAAAAGTAATTAATACGGCACGAATCTGTAGGATTGTTGAGCCAAGTTGTAGCTAAAAGGTTTAAAATTCACTTTTATAGGTTTTATTGATTGTTGAATGTAGCAATCATCAATAAATGATGCCACGTATTGAAAGACGGTCCATTATGGAGCGTTATGGCGTAAATGTCGTAGCTTTGCTTTGAGCAAGTTATAGATAGCCGCGTCTGAAGCCCACCAGACCAGACCTAAGCTAATTTAAGAAATATTACTAATAATATTACTAATATTAGAACTTAAATTAATTTGAGTTGGGCTTTATTATAAGTCAAACATTACCAAATGCGCCAGTGAGGCCATCTAAACAATACCTACAGTTAATTAGTTACCTATAGTAGCAGTTCGTATTGGTGCCTATATTAAAGTAGGGTACGTTTGCCTCAGCTAAAGGCTTAACTGCTATCCTTAGCAGATTATATTTATAATTATAGGCAAACTCGTGCTACTCTATTGCCATTTATCAGATACCCGCGATTTCGTCCGCGTGCAATTAGTTTTTGTGATTCATATTAATTTCGTTCGATGTGCTTATTATTTACCTACTTCATAATCTATTTACTTTATCTACCCGAAAACTGCATAAAACGGTGTATTAGATTTTGAATAATGCTTGAACAACCAAATAATCACACCTATTTTCTGTTTCCTTAAGATTACATTATTATCAGACGGCATTAGAAGGAAGTTAATGTTTTTCGAATGTATTTTTATTTTTGTTTCGCACGATTTAGATACAAAAACAAAACTTGGCCCACATAGTTATGTTCACAATAGACCAGTGAAAATAATAAAAAATCGCAGTAGGATGAAACCTATTGGAAAAGGGGGAGAATATTATAAAAATGAAAGAAAAAATAAATTACGGGCGATCTGAGGTCGGGAAGCGGTAGGGCGTAAGGTTTTAGGGGTAAAAACGGATTTTCTCGATTTCCGCCAAAACTAAGTCCTATGGAAAAGAGTTATATGGCAAAGTTGTAGGTAATAATAAGATCTAAAACTTTTGTATTTACACTTTTTTCATATAACCTCAAATTTTTTGTGAAAAATTGAAAACACCTACTTTTTTGTTTTTTATTGTTATCTTTTGCAAATAATATTTTACTTTCACGAAAGGAGATGTCCCAAAACTGCCCCAGGGTGGTTTCATATGAAAGACACCAAGAGACCTAAAAAATATACGAAATAAAAAAGCTTTACAATTATAATTTTTAAATATATAAATTTGGGGTTTTTAAATAAACTTTAAAAAATGAATTATTTTATTTCCTATTCACCGGTTTAACCCGCACAGATGCCGCTCCTTTGGATTTATTGGAATTAAAAGAAGTCTATGTGCTGTGCCAGACTATTATCTATTTCAATGTCAAATTCTATCCCGATTTGTTTAGCCGTTGAGCCGCAATTGAGTAACTAATGTTGATATCGACAATTGCATACAAAATGTATGAAGAAATGATTTTTCTTCATAACATTTTGTTTTCGGTATTTTAAATAGCACTAAATATAACATAATAAGACCATTATTTCACTTTTTTTAAATATTTAATCAGTAATCCTTATACTGATTTTCATAAATATTAATACATTATTATTTTATTATTCTGTTTTTTTTTATATATAATTTTCGTGCCTCAGTAGGTTTACTTTATTGTTAATATTTTTCTATCTTTAAGAATTTTATTTGTAATAGATAATAATAATTTGAATCGATAAAATAATAATTGATAAAAATAAAAATAATGTGTATTTAATACATTTATTTAGGTTTCATACAAACTTTCAACTCCTATTTAAATTTTCGCGACCAAGTATCCTGTGCAATACCTTACAATATCAACCATGTCAAGTTTCATTAAAATTCATTAAGTAGTTTTTGCGAGAATCGCGGCCCACAATAATCCGGACAGACAGTCAGACAAGAATAAAAAAAAATACATTTTGGGGTTCAGTATCTATTATTCAGTGCCCACCAACAAACATTTGAAAATATCTTCAGAATTAGACCTGTTACAGTTTATTATAAGTATAGGTATAGATAGACCCGTAGATATTACTGTGTGGACAACCTTCCTACTCGGGTAGTGCAAATAATGTCTCTCAGAATGTTAAAACTAATTTGAGCGTAGCTAGAAAGATACTTACCTCATATAGTCATATACCTACTGTGTCATCCGGCGCTGTTGTTCCCGTAGTAGGTAGATTGTTTGGAGTCATTTTCACTTTGCCTCGCTTAGTCTAGATTTATTATTATAAGTAAGACATATTTGTCAAATTTCTTAAAATGTTTTGGATTAGGTATTTGGTGTAGTGTGACTTTGTGAATGTTATTAACTATATTTAATTTTCTTGTTCAATTAAAGTACTATCACTATCATATTTAATATAACAGATTTTGATGCAATTTCTAAAATGTTGCTTTTGGCAATTTTCATTTAATTCCACTAAATTTTCACAATTCACGAGGGTTACATGGCGCACAAAAGCTAGCGCAAGTTTCTAATATTTGTCTTAATTTTAATTATTAGGCTACTCCTAATTTGATTTCACATTGCTTTCGACCGCGCACTGCTATCAGCTTGTAGGAACTAAACTAGCAGAAGGCCTTGTTTCTATAATAATAATGAATTAGTAAAAACTATAATCTATAGTAGATTGCTAACAAAAACTCTGTATTAGAATAAAGTTAATCAACTGTTTAGTTACAACAGTAGCAAAGAAAAAGTATGGTTTATTAAAACTAAATGCTCAATGGCATGAGTAGAATAGAGGTTTAGATAGAGGTGTGCCAGTCGGTGAGATAAGCGGCAGCGACACCGCGGCCCGCCGCCGCGTCCGAGGCCCGACGCGACAGTCGCGGCGACGAGCGCGGCGGCGAGCGCGGCGCGCGGCTCTGGTGACAGTGCGCGGCTACGCGGCGGAGGATCGGCGGAATGCTTCGCGTTCCGTACATCAGTGTTCTTTTGTGAGGAATAATGCGAAATTATTCTTTTGATAGCGTTTATTAAACTTAAATGTCACATGAAAGTCACATACAAAAGTCATAAGATTATTAATTATAAAAATGGATAGAGATGCACTAAATATTAATTAATAAAATACTGTCACGACTAATAACTTAATACAATCAGGTGAAACGTAGGTACAAAACATTTTAACAATATCGTGCACTTAAAACAAAGTTAAAGATCATCGTAAAGTTAAATAATCTAACGTTCGTTTGGATTTGTACTTGCAGAAATATAAACAAGGTAATGAACGTCGGCAGTGTCGGAACAAACTCGAAAACATAGAAACTGGCAAGGCAAGTGGTGCGTGCGTACTTCGGCGAGATCGCGGCGATGGCGACAGGGGACTGCGACGCGACTGACGCGACGCGACGCGACTGCGACCCGGCCCACGCGCGGCCGTCGCACCGACGGTTAGTGTCAGCGGTTAGAGGCGCGGAGCACACTCGCGCCCACTACGGATCATGCTCAAGGACAAAGCGTGGGGCCCGCCGGCTCAACAGAACACAAAAAGCACGCAGTCATTTATAGATCAGGGTTAATAAGGCCAAGTGATCGCAAGTGTCAGCGCAGGCTCACATCACGAGAGAGTATTGGGTGAAAAATACATTTGACGACTCGTCGGAGGACGCGCCTCGTGTATCACGCATTACGTCGGTCGAGATACTCGGTGGCGAAACGTTTGGTGATCATCGTAGCGGTAAGCGAAACAAACAGTGGACGATGACGGTGACGGTGACGATGTTCTGTCTCGTGTTAATCACATGTTCCGTGTCAGCGCAGCAGCCGCCGGCGCCGCTCTCGCCGCCCTCACCGCCGACGATGTACACAAAAAGCTCAAATGTACAGCAATGTTAGACGCAGTCGCGGACCGGTCTGATCCTCGTTAGTGCTCCTGCCGAAACCCCTTACATTATATATATACAGTGGCGTGGTTTTATCTCAAACGACAAAAGATGGCCAGTTCTGTTACAGCAGATCGCGAGGATGTTTGTTACTAAAGCTGCTAAAGTTCGACCCCAACGGGAGCTCGATGCTACACACGAACAAAAGAGAAAGATGAGCTAGACTACATTAGAGAGAGACGACGAGAGGTCGAGAGATAGACTGAGAGTACTGAAGTATTGAAGATGAAGCGTGTGTCGAGTCGCATCGTCGGTCGGGTCGGGGGCGAGCGCGGTGACGTCACAGGCGAACGCGTCGCGGGTGACGTCAGCGCGCTCGGCGGCGGGTACATGTGTGAAGGGGCTCCGATGTATCGCGTGTCGCGTGTCGCGTGTCGCGTGGCGCGTGTCGTGTTGTCGCGTGTTGTCGCCTGTCGGACGAGTAGGTACACTGATAGTAGTTTTCACCCGATCTCACTGAGGTACAGAAATCATCAGAGACGCTACGTTAATGTATTAAGAGTGCGCGACGCGAGCTCGCTGCCTGTGTCTATGTCTTACTTTTGACCACCAGCTTGGCCGAGGTCTCTGCCTGGCCGGCGGCGTTGGTAGCGCGGCAAGTGAACGTGCCCGAGTCCTCCTCGTACGTGTTGCCGATCAGCAGCACGGCGTTGTCGCCCTCGTGTATCATCTGCGGATGAGACGCGGCCGTCAGTCACACTCACACATCGTACACGACAGTTACAAATACTACTGCTACTACTGTGCAATATTCACCTGAAAGTCGGGAGTCTCCGGCACGAGCGCGTCTTCTCGCAGCCACTGCACGGTGGTCTTGAGGTCGCTGGTGACCTTGGTCTTGAACTGCGCGGGCTGGCCCTCGAACACCACCACGTCGCGCAGCGGCGTGAGCGTGGGCGCGCCGGCGGGCGCCTCGGCCGTGACGCGCAGGCGCGCGTTGCTGGAGGCGCGGCCCGCCGGGTTGGCGGCCACGCAGCGGTACTCGCCCTCGTCTTCGGGGAACGCCTCCGAGATGTGCAGCGCGTACTCGTCGGCCGTGCGCGACATGCGGAAGTACTTGGACGGCTTGATGAGGCGCTCGCCCTTGTACCAGGTGACGGTGGGCGCGGGCCGGCCCGAGATCTTGCACTCGAAGTCGACGGCGCGCCCCTCGGCCACGACGCGGTCGCGCAGCGGCTCCAGCACGGCGGGCGCGGCAGCGGCCTCGCCACGCGGCTCGGCGCGCGCACGCGGCGCCGGCGAGCTCACCGTGCACTCGGCGTCGCAGCGCGCTTCGCCCGCCGCGTTGATCGCGACGCACTCGTATTTGCCCGAGTCCGCCGGGTACGCCTCCAGCACCAGCAGCGTGTGCACGCCGTCCTCCTCGAGGATCTTGTTCTTGATGTCGGGCTGCACCTTGTTGCCGTTCTTCAGCCAGTACACGTCGATGGGCTTGGTGCCCGTCACCCGGGTGTCGAAGCGAACCAGCTGGCCCGCCGTAGCGTGCACGTTCTGCGCCGTGAGCGTAAAGCTGGGCGGCATGGCGCCTCCGCGACCTTGCCGCCGCCGCTCTTCCACCACCAGGTTGGCGCTGCACTTGGCGCTGCCGCCGCGGTTCTCCGCCACGGCGGCGAACACGGCCGAGTCCTCGACGAACACGCGCCGGATGATGAGGATGGACTTGGTGCTGAACGTGTGGATCTGGAAGTCGGGCGAGTTCTTGATGGGGAAGTTCTCGCGGTACCACTTGACGGTGGGCAGCGGGTCGCCGTCGAACTCGACCTCGAAGCGCGCCTGCTCATGCTCGAACACGCGGCACGGCTGCATTTTCTTGGTGAAGACGGGCGGGTTGCTGGGCCGCGCGGGCCCCTCTACCGCGCGCTCCTGCGTCTGCGCGCGGTGCTCCACCTCGGTGGTCTCGGTGGAGGTGATCTTGCGCGTGATCTCGGTGTCGCCGACCACCTCCTTCTGCACCTGCTTCTGCTTGGCGACGTGCACCTCCCGGCCGTGGACCGTCGACTCGGACGGGTCGGGGATCCTCGGCTTTTGTACGATTCTCTTCTGCGTTTGTTTGTCGATGACCTCCTCGCTTTGCTCCCTGAAATGATATTTTTTTCTGTTTTACATCTGATGTATCATCTTTTTCATTGATACATCAACGCACATTATCAATTTTGCTGTCATTTACGCAATCTTTACTGACGATGTTACTCTTGTATGACGATATAACAACTGTTGTTATTTATTGTATCTTAAGTGTGTTTTCTGTACAAATAAGTTTTCTATTCTATTCTACTTTTACAAACACAGAGTACGTAGGTACATAGTATATATGAAAAAGTTCCTACTATATATATATATATATATATAAAATAGCAACGGTCGGAGGACACTCACAGGTGGTCCAGGTACTGTTGCGCCATGGCGCGCGCGGCGGTGGGCGCGGAGGGCGCGGCGGCCGCGAACTGGTGCGCGCCCTCGCGGTTGCGGCTCTCCTTCACGATCTGCTCGTTCTCCAGCTCTTGCAGCTTGTTGTAGTACTCCTCGCTCTTCTTCTTCTTCACCGTCTGCTGCCACTCCGTCTCGCCGTCCTTCAGCACCTTGGGCTTGAGCTCGGGCCGGTGGTCGATGACGCCCTGGCGCTGCATCGCCTGCCGCTCCTCGAACGTCTTCTCCAGCTCGGTCTCGCCGCGCTGCTGCTGCGCGATCTCGTCGTACCACGCTGCGAAATCGAAAACATTACCGGGGGCTCCTCGTCGGTCTCATTGCGGGACGTACCTCTGGCGGCGTCCGAAGCTAAGCCTGCGGAAGCGGGAGAGTAGCGGCGCAGCGGCGACGCGACAGGCGCGGGGGCGCGGGTCGCGGGCGGGGGAAGCGGGGAGGTGTGCGGGGCGAGTGTGGTAAAGCGTGTCGAGTGTGCGTGAGCGTGAGTCGTGGGCGCGTGTTAGTGCAGCGGGCGTGTCGAGCGACGCGGGGCGCGGCAAGCGTCGGCTAACTCAAGGCGTACGTGAGGTGCGGAACTTACGCCGGGGCGCGTTTTTGAGTACTCCTCTGTAATCGTCGTGGCGCGCCACCACTCGCAGCTCGGTGGAGGCGACCGCCTCGCCGGCCGAGCTGCGCGCGATCACCTCGATCTTGCCGGTGTCGTACTGCCGCGTCTTGGGGATGTCCAGGTGGTACATTCCGTCGTAGGTCAGCTTGTATCTGGAGCCCTGCAGAGTGACACGTGCGGTGATCAGTTCGGTCGCAATCGACAGAGAATATAATAAAACATGAGAAGTATAGTTACGTTGACGATGGTGTTGCCGTTGATGAGCCACATGACGCGCGGCTTGGGGTGTCCGGTGACGCGGCAGCAGAAGCGCGCCCACTCGCCCTCGGGCACGGAGCACGGCTCGGGCTTGCTCGCAAACACCGGCGCGCACCGCGGCTTGCTCTCCTCCGCCGCTTGCTCCGGCGCCCTGCGGGTCACAACGTTCTCTCGTACAGTCGTTCGAGCGACCGGTCGCGCACTGTCCGCGCGCATACTCACACTTGCCAGGAGGCCTCCATCTCGCGGATGCGCTCGATGCTCTTCATGTGCTTGGGCAGCTGCGACTCGTACACGATGCCCGGCTTGCCCGCCGTCTGGATGACGGCGCGCGTCTCGTCCTGCCCGTACAGGTTGGTGGCCCGGCAGAGGTACTCGCCGCTGTCCTCGGGATACACCCAGCCGAAGTTCATGGCCACGTAGCCGAAGTCGTAGATAGGTGTGAATCGGTTCTCTGAAACGAAACAAATATCAATTGTAATAAACGTACCTTATTGTATTCTTTCTCAATAAAAAGAAAAACATTAAAAAAAATTGAAATATTACCATTTTATATTAGCTATATTTGTTTTGAGCGCTCTCTGACGAGTTTAATCAATCGCCCGCTGCGGCCCTTTAAAAAGCTTTCGACATTACTCGTCATGGTGTAGTTAAAAAATCCCCGCCATTTATTGAATTTTTAATAGTATTCTACTAGTAAACCCCTTTTATTTGATATTCATATTAAGCAAATAGTGAAAAAATAAATACCTAAAGAGAGTATTGCAACCTTACAAGAACACCAAAGAACGAGCACAGCAAGCTATCCTTTAAGATTAAGTTTTGTAGTCCTAGTAAAGATGAAAAATTGATAAGGCAGCGTTTTCAACGAAAGCTCCTAGGTGGGAGATACTCTTTAAACGATTATCAATTATTGAGCCTATTTGTACAAAACCTTAACAAATTATATACTAACATTTTCCTCATGAATTACTTTATCTATAAGTGAAAATATCAAGAAAAGCCGTTCAGTTGTGTTTGAGTTTACATTGAGTAGAACAAACTTTTATTTTTTTTAATAAGCTTCAATATTTTCAGATAGTTATTGATATTTCAGTGAACAAAATGTATGAACGACTCACTGTGCAGCAATGGCTTCCCGTTGAAGAACCACTCGACCTTCATGTTGGGGTCGCCCACGGGCGCCAACTGGCACTCGAACTTGGTGGACTCCATCTCCACCAGCGTGGTCTGGCTTTGGATCTGCGTCACGAAGCGCGGCGGCTGCTTCTTGTCCACGTCGTACAGGTCATCCTCCGTCAGGAACACCTCCGCTGTGTACTTCTTGATCGTGGCTTCCATCTGTGTCAGCGCTTCCGACTTCTTCATGCCCTTGGGTACTTGGTTTTGTAAAATTATGTCTGGTAATTCTGAAAACAAAACAAGATTTGATTTTATTTGGTTCTACGTTTGATTTAGCTCAACATCGAAAGAGATAGTTACGTTTGCAGGAAACGGTCGCCTTGGTGAAATCTTCCCCGAAGTCGTTGACGGCCCGGCAGACGTACTCGCCCGAGTCCTCGGCGTACACGTACAGGATGTCGAGCGACACGAAGCCCATGTCGTACACCGTGCGGAACCTGTGCCCGGACGGCAGCAGCTTCCCGTTCCTGTACCACTCGACGCGCAGTTTGGGATCTTCCTTCGGCTCGACGCGGCACTCGAACCGGACGGACTCCGACTCCTCGATGGTGTGCGACTGAATCTGCGTGACGAACTTGGGCGGCGAGCTGACGAGCGGCTCGTCCTTGGGCGCGTCGCGCACGTGTCCGCGCTCCAGCTCCTTGATCTTCTCGCCGCTCATGCCGTGCGGCAGCTGCGAGTCCAGCACGACGTCGCGCTTGGTGCTGCACGTCACCTTGGCCGTGGTGGTCGCCGAGCCCCAGCGGTTGGTGGCGCGGCAAGTGTACTCGCCCGCGTCGCGCGCGTACACGTAGTCGATGTCCAGCGCGACGAACCCGAAGTCGTTAAGCGTGTGCACGCGCGAGCCTGTGGCGAACGGCCGGCCGTTGCAGAACCAGTCGATCCTCATCGTCGGGTCGCCGACGGGCTCCACGCGGCAGTCGAAGTGTACCGGACCACCTTCAGCCACGTCCAGGTTGTCCTTTATTTCCACCGTGAATCGCGGAGGATTCGGTTTCTCGTCCTCGACGGTGATCTCTTCCCGTTTGTGGAGGGTCTCCTCCAATTTTTGAATGCTCTCCGTTCCCGTCTTGAACTGAGACGGCAGCTGAGGCTCGAGAATGATGCCCTGTCTTCCTTTGACCTGCAGTTTACAGGACACCGTGGCCTCGCCGTGCTTGTTGGTGGCCTTGCAGGTGTAGAGGCCGGCGTCGCGCTGGTACACGCCGCCTATCTCCAAGATCACGAATCCGAAATCGTTGATTGTCTTCACCCTCGAGCCGGTCAACAGCGGCTTGCCATTGTGATACCACTCGACCGTCATCGACGAATCGTTGACCGGAACGAGGCGACATTCGAAGTGTGCGGACGAGTTCTCCGACAGTATGAGATCGGACGGAGTGGTGATGAACTCCGGCGGGTTGCCGCTCTCGGCTTCGGGCGTCAGATTGTCGGCGGTGCCCGTGTAGCCCTCCAAGGCGGCTATCTTGTCGATTGTACCTTCCATGCCCTTTGGCAGCTGAGAGTCCAAGATGATGTTTCGCTTTCCTTGTACTTTCATGGTAGCAGTGGTGACAGCCTCGCCATAGTTGTTGTACGCTTTGCACAAGTATTCGCCGGAGTCCTCTGGGTAAGTAGGTGAAATTTCCAAAATGACAAATCCGAAGTCGCAGAACGTTCTGAACCTAGATCCGGTTTTCAATGATTTTCCATTCCAGTACCATTCCACCTACAAAAATTATACAAAACATTAATCTCAGAGATCAAAATAGAATTGATTTAAAGTTAAAGCGACATCTATCGGCGCACTCGGATGTTGTATAATTATTGTCTTGAATTCAATCACTCAATTCACTCTTTTTATTTGTTGATGCAAACCTGGGTGGGGTTGTGGCGGAAGTGACAGGGGTGTTGAATATACAAAGTAGGGCTGGAGCTCGACAGACAGTTTTCAGAATCACAAGACGCATAGAGGATAAGACGTTACGTAAACTAAAACATCACACAAGTTAAACAATGCTATTGTGTATTGAGTATGTATGCTAAGTACCTTTAGGTTGGGGTCATCCGTGGGCGTCAGTCGCGCTTCGAAGTGTGCATTTTCACCCTCTCGGAGGTTATCAATATTCGACAAGGGAACAGTAAAGACAGGGGCCTTTCCGCGTTGTTCCTCCACTTCGGTATCCTTCCTGCGAATCATAGAATCTTCCAATGTCTGCAGCTTTTCTAACCCACCTTCCATGCCCTGTAAAAAAGAACATTTTAAATTATGGACGTTGAGGATACCACAAGATGTACAAGTGTCGAACTTTCTTCATTCGACTTACCCGCGGGAGTTGCGAGTCCAAAATCAGATTTTCCTTCGATGTACACTTCAGTGTGGCTTTTGTTGAATCGCGGCCCAACTTGTTTGTAGCCACACATTCATACTCTCCTGAGTTTTCTTCGTAGCAGTACAGGATGTCTAATATCACAATACCGAAATCGTGGAACGTTCGATATCTATGTCCGTGGGGTAACTTTTTGCCGTTGTAGTACCACTCGACTTTGAGTTCTGGATCGTCCACAGGCACCAGTCTGGCTTCGAAATGAGCGCTCTGTCCTTCGACCAGTTTGGTGACATCTTGAATCTGTGTAATGAACCTAGGCGGTTCGGCCGAGGCGGGCGCCGGAGCCTGCTTCTGCATTCCTTGCAAGCTCTCCATCTCTCGGATTTTAGCCAACGACTCTGGCTGCAAGCTGTCGGAATAGACTCCGCTTCTTCCGTAGCAGAAAATGGTAGCTTTGGTAAAATCTTCACCGTATTTGTTGTATGCTCTGCAAACGTATTCACCGGTGTCATGGTTCTGCGTATAAGCTATATCGAGCACCACGAATCCAAAATCTGATATAGTTTTGATTCTATTAGAGTGGCGCATCAGTTGACCGTTGTGGTACCACTCAATGACCAAATCGGGATCGTCGACCGGAATAACGGTACACTCGAAGTGGGCCGACTGACCGTCTTTGAGTCCCTCGATATTTTGAATGTGAGTGGTGAATTTGGGTTTCTGACCTTTACTTCTATCGACACATCCGAGCTTGACGCTTATCTCGGCTTGACCCCACTTGTTGGTCGCCCGACACGAGTATGTTCCGGAATCTGTAGTCTTTGTTCCGAGAATTTCTAGAACTACCATACCGAAAGCGTACACGGTGCGGATTCTATGACTAGCTTCGATGGCTTTGCCGTTGTAGAACCACTCGATGACCATCGATTGGTCACCGGTGGGTATCAACGACGCTTCGTAGTGAGCGATTTGGCCTTCGCTTATTTCTGTTATGTCTTCGAAAACCGTCACGAACTCGGGCGGTCTTCCGACGCCGTCGTCGGCCTGCTGTCCGGGCTCTTTGCGTAGGGACTCTTCTAGGTTCTGTATTTTCTCCAGTCCTTCTTTGCCCTTCGGGTGTTGAGTTCTTTCGATGAGATTTTCCTTACTGGTGCAGTAAACTGTCGAAGAAGTGAACGCTTCTCCTCTCTTGTTCCAAGCTTTGCACGTGTAAATGCCGCTGTCTCTTTCGTACACGTCGGTCAGATCTAGCGTCACAAAGCCGAAATCGCTTCGAACTTTAAACCGCGAGCCTTGTTCCAAAACTTTGCCGTTGAAGAACCATTCGATCTTCAAATCGGGATCGTTCTTCGGCTCCACTTGGCCCTCAAGGTGCAACGGTTGACCTTCGATCAATTGATGTTCAGGTGCGACTGGAACTATCCATTCGGGCTTAGGATACTCCGCGTCCGGAACGGAGGGCCTCCGACCCTTGGCGAGCCTGGCTTCTTCCGCTTGTTCTACGGCATCCAAGCCAGCTTTGCCTTGAGGGTGTTGCGTATCCAGATAGATGTGCTTATCTCCGGTACACCTCAGTGTGCCCGATGTTGTGGCCGAGCCTTTGCTGTTCGTAGCTTTACAAGTGTAAATACCGGAATCTTCCTCGTACGTATGCGTGATGTCTAAAGATACGTAGCTGAAGTCGTGCGTGGCCTTGTATCTGGTTCCCGATGGCAGAGCCTTGTTGTTGAAGAACCACTCGATCTTCAGCGTGGGATCCCTCGAGGGCTCGACGTTACATTCGAAGTGAACGTTATCACCTTCTTTGCATATTATGTTATTTAGATGCGAGATGAACACGGGTGTCTCATAGACCGGTTCTGGTGCGTCCGGCTTGCCGGGCTTAGGTTGCTCCAGTGCACCGATGCGCTCTAAAGATTCGGGATGAAGCGTATCTCCGAGCAGCCAGTGGCGGTCCTCTATCTTAATCGAAGCAGTCGAAACTGCTTCTCCGATCAAGTTGGTAGCTTTGCAAGTGTAGATACCCGAGTCGTCGTATCTCACAGAGTTAATCGAAAGCGTAACAGAGCCGAAGTCGAACGTGCTCTTCAGTCTCGACCCAGTAGTAAGCGACACTCCATTCTTGTACCACTCTACTTTCAAGTTGGGATCGGTTCGAGGCTCCACTTGAGCCTCCAAGTGGACGTGCTGCCCTTCGACTAGCTTGTCGTAGCTCTGCAGATGAGTCGTGAAGATGGGCGCCTGCTGTACTCCCGGCTCCGAGAACATTTCTGGAACTTTATTCATGGCGGCTTCCCTCAGTTGGATCTGTTCCCACGCCTCCGGTCTCATGGCCTCGTCGATGATGGTGGATTTCGTTTTCACTTTCAGGGAAGTGGACGACACCGTGCTTCCTGCTCTGTTGATCGCTTTGCACATGTACAGTCCAGCATCCCCTTGCACTACCGAGTTTATGTCTAATGTGACAAAACCAAAATCGTGTGTAGTGCGGAAACGAGAACCTGAAAAAATAAATAACAGAATAAAAACAGTGTTATTTCACTTGCGATTTGATATTTCATTTGCTAATAGGGGCTGAAACTCACCCATTTTGAGTTCGACTCCGTTGATGTACCATTCGAACCGCAGGCTGGGGTCTCCCACGGGCACGACGCGCGCCTCGTAGTGCGCATGCTGGCCCTCCCACAGCTCCGACGGTCCGGTGAGCGCTTGAGTGAAAATGGGTTTCTCGAATTCACGCTCGGGTTCGTCGGGCTTTCTCTGTTGAGGCTGCTCCAGCTGTTGGATTTTCTTCATGCCCTCCGGATGCTGGGTGTCAGTCTGAATGGCTGCTTTTGCTGAAAAGTTTAAAAGGTTGGCATTATGCGACTGCGGCGGAAACCAGTACTCTAAACATACGTCCATTACCATTATTCTCCGACGCTGAGATTACTCAGATTAATATATCCCTCTGTCCCTACTTTTAACAACCTCCGTTTGTTGTGCTGCTATTTCCTTCAGAATCAGCATCAGTTATGATCTCAGCCACATCCTATCATTAAAATAGTGGAAAATAATAACCCATCTTGGCAATTGGTAAAAATACATGAAATTAGACAATTTTTACTCTCTGATCTTCGACGTGAACTCGTGAAATGGAGGCTTCAATCTATAAACTATACACTAATCGTGTAAAAGACACTCTTCACATAGTATAAAACAAAGTCGCTTTTTTGTTTGTCCCTAAGCGTGCTTAAGTGTTTAAAACTACGAAACCGATTTTCATGCATTTTTTTTATCAGATAGTAATTCAAGAGGAAGGCTTATGTGTATAATACATGCATAATGTAGTAGAGAAACACTGATAATATTAGAGGTTTCTGACGTGATGTCGTAAATTAACTCATTTTTGCGCTTGCTTAACCCTACGAGATATAACAAAATAATGTACTACAGTATTGCACACCTTAAAATGTTCAACCAAAAAGTCCGCTATGGTATATGTCTATCTCTGAGGGATAACCCACAATAACCATTTTTTTATTTTTCACTTTCAACTAAAAGTAATGACTTCTTTACGAAGCAATTTTAAGCAATACTGCATTAATTCTTATTCAGTTAAGTCTCTTACTTTGCCAGTATGTAATTTAGTTAAATATTTTCCAAAATATATAAGATTCAAATTGTAGGGACATAGCGAGCCGGGGCGGGTCGCTAGTAATTAATAAATAATACAAGCGAGCTCACTTCTGATGCGCATGGCGGCCGTGGTGACCGCCTCGCCGAGCAGGTTGGAGGCGCGGCACATGTACACGCCCTCGTCCTCGTCGCGCACGTGCGCGATGGCCATGGACACGTAGCCGAAGTCGTGCGTCTTGGTGATGCGCGAGCTGTCCTCGATGAGCTTCTCGTTCCTGAACCACTCCACCTTGAGTGTGGGGTCGCCGACGGGGATCAGCCGGCAGTCGAAATGCGCCGTCTGTCCCTCCTGGATGTTGTCGATGTTCTGCAGCGGCTGCGTGAACACCGGCCGCTGCCTGGTGACCGGCTCCGGGATCTCCGGCCGCTTGAACGGCTCCGCGGACTCGAGCTCGCGGATCTTCTCGAGCCCCTGGGGGCGCTGGGATTCCGATATGATGCTGCCTTTTGCGGTTACGGTCATGGACGCGGCCGAGGTACACTGGCCGAGGGCGTTAATCGCCCGGACCGAGTACTCGCCGGCGTCCTCCGGCACGCAGTGTCGGATGTCCAGGGACACGTAACCAAAATCAAAAGTGATATGGAACCGCGCCGCGGACGGCAACGCAACGCCATTGTGGTAGAACTCGATGCGCAGGTTGGGGTCGTGCACGGGCTCCACCTGGCATTCGAAGTGCGCGCTCTGGCCCTCGAACACGTGGCTGGTGCCACGCAGCTCCGCCACGAAGCGTGGCGCAGAGATCTTGGGCTCCTCGATCTCCATGCGCGCGGGGTGCCCTTGCGCTTCCAACTGTTTTATCTTCTCGAGTCCACTGGGATGTTGCGTGTCTAGTATTATACTGCGATGGCCTGCAACGGATATGGAATTAATTAATGGAGTTATTTCAATGGGACATTCAAAATAGTCTGATTTCTTATCAGCATAGTAGTAGTGTGCGAACCAGTCTTTGTCGGTAGGGTGATATCTCTTAAAACACACGAAACGCAAAACGCTGCCGCTAAGCGATTTAGCGTTGCGGTATGATGTCGTGTAGAAACAGAAAAGGGTGAGTATTTCATCCTACTCCTAACAAATAAGCCTGCTTCCATCTTAGATTGCATCATCACTTATAATCAGATGTGATTTGAATCAAGGGCTAACTTGTAATGAATAATAAAAAATGATGACTATTAACCATAGTACAGGATTAGTGAACTCACTTGCGACTTTCAGAGTGCACGTGTTAACCGCTTCGCCGAGTTTGTTCGTGGCCTTGCACATGTAGGTCCCGGAGTCTTCCCCGTAGCTGTACAGGATGTCCAGCGCCACGTAGCCGAAGTCGTGCGTGGTGCGGAACCTGTGCCCCGTCTTGATCTTCTGTCCGTTGAGGAACCATTCTATCTTGAGGTCGGGGTCGTTTATGGGCTCCACTCTGCACTCGAAGTGAGCGCGGTCACCCTCCTTCAGGTTCTCCAAGCTGGTCAGCGCAGTGAGGAACACCGGGCGGCGGCCAGGCGTCTCCTCCTCCACTGCCTTAGGTCTCTCGTACTGCTCCAGCTCCTTGATCTTCCGCAGACGCTGCTCGTCCATGGTGTCCAGGTACAACGACTCTTTAGCTGAGAACGAAACGGTAATACTCAATTGATTCGACTCTTTGATAGTTTAAATCGAATACAATCGTTTGACTTTATACAACTTATCGTACGTGTAGGTTTCAGACAATGTCCTCCGAGTACAAAGCTTTTCAATATACAAATATGTAGATAATTGATGTTAACAGAAATAAATATATATAGTCCGTCATTGTATACAACACGGAGATGATTGATATGTATTAGTTTAACTCGTAAAGGAGATCCTGGAAGCAAGCTAGGTGAGCTCACGGAGGGAGTTCTCTGCTGCAGCCACATTTCATTACTTTACAGTCATAGTCTAGTAGACTATTGATGATGTTGATGTAAGAGTTATGTGTGATTAAAGACCATGTTGATACCATCAATATGTTAATGTTAATATATGATAATGTTGATACCGCCTTTAACCACACATAACTCTGACTTTGAAATAATAGGAAATGTATACATTCTCTTACATCTTTAAACTATTTCAATTTACATAGATACCAGACCATTGGTATGGTATTCTACAATGTGTTAGGTGAACCCTATCGAGCTGTCAACCAGGAGTTAGGGAGAGACATGCCTAGAAAAAACAATGAGCTTCCTAGACAGCATCGTGAGGTAAATATAAGGACAAGAATTTACTTAAATCTTCATGGTGTCTAGGTGTAAGGTGCTCTTTTTGACACTATATATACACTGTATTGTGTTAATAAGATAGAAATGTATCGGTACGTTTCGGGATGTTTGCCTAACACAATTGTATACTTATAATAAAACTGTAAAAGGTAAAATTCCTCTTCTTACATTGGAGATATTTGTTTGAAGGGCGCTGTATAATTGAAACTGTAAATAATGAGATCGCTCACCGTCTACGTTGACTGAGCAGGTGGTGATGGCTTCGCCGACGGCGTTGGTCGCCTTGCACATGTACGTGCCGGAGTCTTCGCTGTACGCGTAGAGCACGTCGAGCGCCACGTAGCCGAAGTCGTACGTGGTCTTGAACCGGTGCCCCTGGCGCACGGGCCTGCCGTTGCAGTACCACTCCACGCGCATGGTGGGGTCGTTGACGGGCGTGAGCGTCGCCTCCAGGTGCACGGGCTGCCCCTCGGCCGCGTGCGCGTTCTTCAGCGGCTTGCCGAACTGCGGCTTCTCGGCGACGAAGCCCTCGTCCCTGACCACTCGTCTATACTTGCTGTCGTCCTCCAAATATTGAATCTTCTCCAACGCGCTCTCGTGTTGTGTGTCTCTGATGATCGACTCCTTGGCTGAAATTTTAATTATCGCTATAACATAACGGTTTTGTATAATTTAGAACGACAAACGGTGTAAAAAAATGGGTGATATCTTTGATATAACATGGAATATTGTACAAATTCTTAAAATGCGTCTATACTATTGAACCCGATGGCAGCGGCGCCTACTAATAATGATAGAAATACGTTTTCAGTCTGTTTCCAGACCCATTTGAAGAATTATCTATAATTATGTATAAAAGCCTTTGTCCTAATGGATCTATCAACGTACAGCCTAAACTACTAGGTCACTACTTAAATAGAGACTTGAACTTTTGTGGACAGTATTCTTATATTACGCAGGCTTCCGATAATTAAGAACAGATTTTTGAAAATTTCACCATGTCACCATGGCAAATATGTCTGATATTTTTTTATATTGCTTTTCTTTTATAGGAACAAAGTAAGTAGGAACATAAGAAAAAGTTGGTTTAATTCGAATTAGAAAATTCAAAGGGTCAAGTATCGGAGTCGGTATGAATTCGAGTATGGTGTACTGCTTAGTAAAAGATAAAGATCACTTACATTGAACGTTCAAATTGATGGACGAGACCGCTTGCCCCAGGTTGTTGATCACTTTGCAAGTGTACTCGCCGGAGTCTTCCCCGTACACTGTGAGCACGTCCAGCGCGGCGAACCCGAAGTCGAACGCGGTGCGGTACCGGTGGCCGCTCTGCAGCGCTTTCCCGTTGAAGTACCACTCGACGCGCATGTCGGGGTCGGGGTAGGGCTCGATGCGGCACTCGTAGTGCGCGCTCTGCCCCTCCATCAGCCGCGAGGGCCCGTGCAGCTGCGACACGAAGCGCGGCGCCTGGCTGACCGTCACCTCCTCGTCCTCTCGCCGCCGGTAGCGGGAGCTGTCCTCCAGCTGCTGGATCTTCTGCAGGGCGGCCTCGTGTTGCGATTGCAAGTCAAGCGACGCTTTAGCTGCAAGGTCGAATGAGAGGTCGAGTTTTACAAAAATATTTATGAATGACCCAAAAATACGAAATTGTAATAAAAATACTGAACCGACTTCAAAACACACTAAAAAAATAAAAAATAATTGAGTCATTTAGTTGCTGATGATGAGATAGATGTGACCAGGGTGGACGAGGTGACGGCCTCCCCGAGCTCGTTGGTGGCGCGGCAGGTGTAGGTGCCGGAGTCCGCGGGGTTCACGTACTTCATGTTGAGCGCCACGTAGCCGAAGTCAAATGACAATAATGCATACTCACATTGCACGACCAGGGTGGACGAGGTGACGGCCTCCCCGAGCTCGTTGGTGGCGCGGCAGGTGTAGGTGCCGGAGTCCGCGGGGTTCACGTACTTCATGTTGAGCGCCACGTAGCCGAAGTCAAATGACAATAATGCATACTCACATTGCACGACCAGGGTGGACGAGGTGACGGCCTCCCCGAGCTCGTTGGTGGCGCGGCAGGTGTAGGTGCCGGAGTCCGCGGGGTTCACGTACTTCATGTTGAGCGCCACGTAGCCGAAGTCAAATGACAATAATGCATACTCACATTGCACGACCAGGGTGGACGAGGTGACGGCCTCCCCGAGCTCGTTGGTGGCGCGGCAGGTGTAGGTGCCGGAGTCCGCGGGGTTCACGTACTTCATGTTGAGCGCCACGTAGCCGAAGTCAAATGACAATAATGCATACTCACATTGCACGACCAGGGTGGACGAGGTGACGGCCTCCCCGAGCTCGTTGGTGGCGCGGCAGGTGTAGGTGCCGGAGTCCGCGGGGTTCACGTACTTCATGTTGAGCGCCACGTAGCCGAAGTCAAATGACAATAATGCATACTCACATTGCACGACCAGGGTGGACGAGGTGACGGCCTCCCCGAGCTCGTTGGTGGCGCGGCAGGTGTAGGTGCCGGAGTCCGCGGGGTTCACGTACTTCATGTTGAGCGCCACGTAGCCGAAGTCAAATGACAATAATGCATACTCACATTGCACGACCAGGGTGGACGAGGTGACGGCCTCCCCGAGCTCGTTGGTGGCGCGGCAGGTGTAGGTGCCGGAGTCCGCGGGGTTCACGTACTTCATGTTGAGCGCCACGTAGCCGAAGTCAAATGACAATAATGCATACTCACATTGCACGACCAGGGTGGACGAGGTGACGGCCTCCCCGAGCTCGTTGGTGGCGCGGCAGGTGTAGGTGCCGGAGTCCGCGGGGTTCACGTACTTCATGTTGAGCGCCACGTAGCCGAAGTCAAATGACAATAATGCATACTCACATTGCACGACCAGGGTGGACGAGGTGACGGCCTCCCCGAGCTCGTTGGTGGCGCGGCAGGTGTAGGTGCCGGAGTCCGCGGGGTTCACGTACTTCATGTTGAGCGCCACGTAGCCGAAGTCATGCATCGTGGTGATGCGGTTCGCTGGAAAATAATAGCAAATATAGAAGGTATACAGACTGTTCCGCGATAAAGTGCAACCCCGAAAGGGGGTCATTCTAGACCGTAAAATATAAACAAAAAAATTAATTTTATTTTTATATCTTACACTCTATGCATACTTCCTATGTAGTGAGTCAAATACTTTGAAATAAAAAAACGTGTGCGTCTCGGAACGCGCGATGGAAATGATAACTTAAATACAGCTAGAGCTGCGGGTTAGAGTAAAAGAGGAGGATCCTGTCTACTGCTGCCGTATTCCTGTAAGAAAGGATAGACTAGCAGCGTAGTGTCATGTAACCAAGCAGTATATCCTCTCAAAAGTTATCACTGCAAAATATTATTGTACATACTTGGCAGTAAGGATTAAATAGCAAGTAACTCACAAAACATTACCATTATGACTTTAGGCGTAGATTTTTATTTTTATAAGGGGCATACTTTTGAGAAAATTTGAGATCATTGGAAAAACAGTCATGAAAAATTTTTTTTTTTTAAAAAGCAACGTTACTGTCATAATGCCAGTGTTTACGAGCTAATTGGCTTAATAGTTTTATGTGAAACTCACAAGCCTCTATCGGGACTCCGTTGCGCAACCATTCCACCTTCAGCTTGGGATCGCCGACGGGAATGAGCCTCGTCTCGAAGTGAGCGGCCTGGTTCTCGGCCACCCTCAAGTCTTTCATTGGATTCGTAAACACGGGAGCCTGGGTGACCGTCTCTTCTTGTACTGTCTGTCTCTGATACCTCGACGAGTCCTCCAATTGTGTCAGTCTCGACAGAGCTCCCTCATGTTGTGATTCTAAGTAAATAGACTTCTTGGAGTGCACGACTGCAGCGCCGGACGTAACGGCTTCGCCCAGAGCGTTGATCGCCCTGCACGTGTAGGCGCCGGAGTCCTCGGGCAGACAAGCCATTATGTCGAGCGCCACGAAGCCGAAGTTGTTCGTTTCCGTGAACCTCGAGCCGCTCTTGAGAGGTTTATTGTTGTGATACCACTCCACCTTCATGGTGGGGTCAGAGACCGGAATGAGTCTACATTCGAAGTGAGCCCGTTGGCCCTCCTTTATCTCCACGTTTTTCAACGACGTCGTGAATATGGGCGCTTGCGTGGTCGCTTCCTCGAGAGCGTCGCTCCGATAGTACTTCGATCTGTCTTCCAAAACTTGAATCTGTTCCAGGCCCGCTTCGTTTTGTGTCGCTCGAATGATGTCCGCCGTTTCTCGACACGACAGTCTGCAGCTCACTTCATCGGTGCCGAGCTGGTTGACCGCCCGACATGTATACACGCCCGAGTCTTCAGCGATGAGGTCGACGATGTCGAGGGCGACGTAGCCGAAGTCATGAATAGGCCTGAATCGATGGCCGATAGTTACGGGCTGCCCGTTTTTGAACCACTCGACCTTGAGATTGGAGTCGGTCACCGGTTCGAGTTTGCATTCGAAGTGAACGTGCTGGCCCTCCTTCACGTTGTCGATAGACTTGGGTTTCGTTATGAATCGCGGTTTTATGTGAACAGACTCGTCGATCGCATCCGTCCTCTTGTAGCGCGATGCATCTTCCAAGTATTGTATCTTCTCTAAACCGCCGGGATGCTGCGAGTCGAGGATCAAATCTTTCTTGGCCACGACTCGTAACGCGCACGAAGTGACGGCCTCGCCTAGCTGGTTGGTCGCCTGGCACGTGTACACTCCGGAGTCTTCGGGGTACACGCTCAGAAGGTCCAGGGCGACGTAGTCGAATTCGTACGCCGGCCGGAATCTGTGTCCGGTCTTAACAGGCCTGCCGTTGCAGAACCAGTCTACCTTCATAGTCGGATCGCCGACCGGCTGCAGGCGGCACTCCAAATGAACGTTCGTGCCTTCGACCGTCTCGATGTTGTGCAGAGCCCTGGAGAAGTGAGGGGCTTGCATCACGGTTATGTCCTCCTGTACGCGGCGAGTTCGTCGCGCGGCGTCTTCCAACAACTGTATCTGTTCGACCGCCTGCTCGTTCTGCGCGTCCGTGACGACGTCGGAGCGCTCGATGACGCGCACCATGGCGGACGTGTGCGCTGAGCCGAGATGGTTGACGGCTCGCACGGTGTACTCGCCCGAGTCCACAGAAGTCGCGTGGACGATGTCCAGCGCCACGAAACCGAAGTCGTAATAGGTTCTGAACCGAGAGCCGACGGTGACGGCTCGGCCGTTGTGGAACCACTCCACTCGCATGGTCGGGTCGCCCATGGGCTCCAGGCGACACTCCAGGTGAATGTTCTTGCCCTCCGACACCGCCGGGGGGTCTGAGAGCGGTTGCACGAAGACGGGTTTCGACTTGGAAATTTCCTCGATGCGGTACATCGGTTCAATAAATTTAGATTCTTCCATCTGGCGAGTCTTCTCGTATAGACCGTGATGAATGCTCGAAGTGTCGACGCCCGATCGTGCTGCGAGACAGAAACAATAATTAGTTATTAAAAAGAAATATTGTCACATAAAATATCGATTACTTATAACTACAGTTAATACATGTGTGAACGAAGGATATAAGAAATTTGTATTTTACTACACTTCTACAATAAGAAACTATCCACACGTCATGTGCCTATGCATGCCGACGAATCTCACTTTTTTCTTATGTTAGTTAATAAGTAGAAGGCGCTACTCACTCTCGACCAGCATGGAGGCGCTCTGCTGCGCTTCCCCGTCCGCGTTGCGCACCAGCACGGTGTAGGTGCCGGAGTCCTCCGCGCGCACGTTGGCGATGTCCAGAGCCACGTACCCGAAGTCGTGGTACGTCTGGATCCGGTTGGCCGACTTTATCTGCTTCCCGTTGAAATACCACTCGGTCGTCAACGTCAGGTCGCTCTGAGGCTCCACTCGGGCTTCGAAGTGAGCGCTCTGCCCTTCTACTATTTTATTGGTCCCTTTGAGCGGGCCGAGGAATCTCGGCTTTCGAACGACGCGCACTTCCTCCTCCGCTCGTCTGGTGTATTTGCTCGAATCTTCCAAGTGTTGAATCCTCTCCAGGCCGCCCGGATGCTGCGACTCCGCTATTATGTCCTTCTTCGTTATGATCGTTAGATTAGCGTTGGTGGTCGCCTCGCCCAGGGCGTTGTATGCTCGACACGTGTAGTGGCCGGCGTCGTGAATCGTCACCGACTTGATCGTGAGAGCCACGTACCCGAAGTTGAAGAACGCTGTGATCCTCGAGCTCGCCTCGACCGGGCGGCCGTCCTTCAGCCACTCCACTCGCAGAGTCGAGTCGCCGACGGGCTCGAGGCGGGCTTCGAAGTGAGCGAAGCCACCCTCTTTGACGTTCGTTTGATCTTTGATAGGAGTTTTGAATTCGGGTCTCTGCGTGCTCTCGGGTGCTTCTTGATAATACTTCTGGTGCTGCTGCTGCTGGTAGGCCTCCAGCCTTTCAGTCTTCTCGATGTACCTGCGCTGCTCCGGTATGCCGAGGTCTGAGGTGACGGTGCTCCGGAGCGCCACTGCGATCGTGGCGGTGCTGATGGCCTCGCCGAGTCGGTTCACGGCTCGAACCGTGTACGAACCTGCATCTTCAGCCCGTAGGTGCATGATGTTAAGGGAGACGTAGCCGAAGTTGAAGATTGCCGTGATTCGCGAGCTCGCCGTGATCGGCTTGCCATCCTTGTACCATTCCACTCTCATAGTGGGATCGCTCACGGGGGTCAGCTGCGCTTCGAAGTGCGCATTCCGTCCCTCCTGCAGTTCGCCGAGGTCCTGTAGGGGCCTTATGAACTGCGGCTTCTGAGACGTTTGCTCCTCGATGGACTCCTGGTGTTGGTACTTGGAGTAGTCCTCGAGCTGCTGGATGTATTGCAAGCTCTGTGGATGCTGACTGGTCCTCTCGATCGTCGCTCGCGGCGTCACTTGTAACACCGCCTTAGTTTCGGCCATTCCGGTGTTGCTTATGGCTCGACAGGTATATTCTCCGCTGTCCTCGAAATTGAGACTGAGCATGTCTAAAGATAAGTATCCGAAACGGAACACAGAGGTGAACCTCGAACCTGAAACAAAAATATATTACATATAAAACCCGATGACTTCGTAAAAGTATATTAACATAGTAATTTAAATTTGAAGAAATACTCACTGGCTTCTATACTCTGTCCGTTTCTCAACCATTCGATCCTCATCGACGGGTCGCCGACTGGTTCTATCCTAGTTTCAAAATGTATTTTACCGCCTTCCATTTGCGTGACACTCTTCAGTGGAACGATGAACTGTGGCGGTGGATATACTCGGTCTTCCTCCCCTGGAGGAACGTGCGGTCTTGCCCTTTCCACGTGCCTTAAGTATATAATTTCTGGACCAGGAGCAGGCCTGTGGACATGTAAACAAATGAATAACAACAGTACTACAGGAGATTGTTTACAAATGTATAACGTGCGCTATACTCACTCTGGTTCAATTATTTTCGTAGGCCGTGGCAAGTGCAGCCGCTTCTGCTCGGGCGGAGGCTCCTTGGGAACCTCCACGTAGAGCCTCGCCCGAGTGGCTGTGGAGCCCGCGACATTCTGCGCGGTACACTGATACCATGCCGCGTCCGACGCCTTGGCTCTGGGAATATCTAATGTCGAGGCCCCACCTTCGGTACTGATCCGCAGCTCCGCGTTGGGAACGAGCGGAACTCCGTCCTTCTGCCACGTGATCCGCGGTGCGGGCGTGCCCACGGCGCGCGCGCTCAGCTGCACCGGCTCGCCTTCGCGCACGTTCAGCGTGCTGAACCTCTCCACGAACTTGGGAGCCACGACCTGCTCCTTCTCGATGACGTTCAGTCTGCACTGGAACGACGCTTCGCCGCTCTTGTTGCGCGCCACGCACGTCACCACACCGCTATCACTGAGATCGACGTTCGTAATCATAAGGGCATGATTACCAGATTCGTTTACTAATATCTTATGATTATAATCGTCTCGGATTTGTCTGTCGTTAATGAACCACGTGACTTCCGGGTAAGGCCTGCCGGTGACGCGGCAATCGAATCGCGTCATCTTGCCTTCCGTGACATCTCGGTCTTGGCAGGCCTTAACGAACTGCGGAGCGAGAGCTTTCTCTTCTATTTCTACTTTTTCAGTCTGTACTTGTTGTTGCGTGTCGATTATGAGCTGGGACCTCTGGTCTTGTGCAAACGTTTCCTGAGGAGACTCGACGGCCAGGTAGGCCGACGTGACGATGCATCCGTTGGGATTCTCGGCCAGGAGGGTGTAGTGTCCGCTGTCAGACGATTGTGTGTTTCGTATCCTAAGGACGGTTTGATTGTTAGACGTTATAATGTTATGTTTGTTGGAGTTGATTATCCTTTGGCCGTTCTTGAACCACGTAATACGCGGCCTGGGGTTTCCTGACAGTTGGACTTGGAATTGTGCATCGGCACCCTCCTGCAGTTTGGAATTTCGGGGTTTCTGTGCTATTTTCGGAGGCGACACCGGACCTAACGTCGCATCGATCTCTGTGTTTACTTGTACATCAGTCTCTCCTATATACCTCCTCGTGATAGTCTCCCGGAACGATACCTCCCTGAGCAGTCTGTATTCGAATGTGTCAACTTTGAACTCCTGCGTGGCGGAGTAGTCCGAGGTGCCATTGGTGTAGGCGTACTTCTGCTCGGAGCGCGACTGCTCGCTCGCGTAGCCCTGCGTGCCGTACGACTTGTGCTGCACGCTCTCGCTCACGTGCCGGTAGCTCTGCTGCTGCTGCTGTTGCTGCTGCTGCTGCGCGCCCTCGGGCTGGATGTACACGGAGCAGATGGCCTCGCCGTACTGGTTGCGCGCCGTGCACGTGTACTCGCCCTCGTCGCCGGGCCCGATCTGCTTGATGAGCAGCGACACGGAGCCTGTGCGCTCGTCGTAGCTCATGCTGTATTTGCCACACTCCACCAGCGGCGCCTTCTTCCTCGTCCACGACACCGTGGGCGTGGGCTCGCCCCGCAGCTTGCCCTCAAACTTGGCATTCCCGCCTTGCGCGAATCTTGCATTCTTAAATATTTGCTCGAATATTGGCGGGGAAGGGTCCCCGGGTCTACCGGAAACGATCGGTAGAGCTCCGACCGAGCTCTCAACTGTAACAATGGAAAAAAACAAAATTAGTAAACGGTGCTATGGTACTCTGCTAGTGTAATTATATGATCATGGTTATGCTTCAACAGATATGAGTTCGCTTGCAGTGTGCTTGCTATTGCATCATCAGCAGGTGGTCGCGCGGACGCTGCAGCGGAAGGCGCAGGGCGGGCGGCGGCGCGGTGCGCGGTGCGGTGCGAGGCAAGGCGGGGCGGGGCGAGGCGGCGCGGGGGCGGCGTGACTCAGAGCGAGACGAGGCGCGGGAGATGTTTTCGCGTATCTATTTTCGTGCTCCCAACTCAGATCTTGTTACGAGCGCCATTTTAGTAGTCGTACAAAATATTTGCGTTAATGTTTAAATGCAAGTAGGTATATAAACGACGAAACATATCAATTAGCCAAGTTTTATCCAAAATTAGATTTTTGTATGACCACGTTTTTGACTTTGTTTTAAGCGTTCCAGTAATATATTAACTACATAATATATGTACATAAAATCATTTCGCTACAAAAGATTCTTATATCCTAATGTTGCCTGAAAGAAATCGCTACAAGGCGCGTAAGCATTAATAAGAACCGAATTACTATATTAAGTTTTTATAAATAAAATAAAAACGAACACAGTAGCAGCCAAAAATCGACCTTGATCTCTCCCAGCCGACCTAAAACTACGGTATACATGCATCTAATAATGTTATAATACATGTTATAATACTCGTATATACATCTTATTACCTATCTAGTACCTAATAGTTGACGAACTAGCAGATGAGCCATCTAATCAAAGTGGAAACCTATCGGTTATCAGTATTAAAGTAAGTTAGAATTCACAGAAGACGCAACGAATACGTTCTACAATCCATTACAATCCGCCCATCAACCTAACTCACGTGCCCATGATTTCATCTAAGAACCTGAGCAATAGATTTTAAGCCTCACGTGCCCATGATTTCATCAATAACTATACCAGATCGGAAAACAGCCATGCTTGGCAACAGAGTACCCTCGTCTGTGTTTCGGTTCCATCATCAAATTGTAATGCTTTTAAATGCTTAATGGAGAAGTTAACAAACGCTCTAGTTGTCCCTACAATTTTCGAAAGCTCCCCTCTCCAAGATCCCATTGTCAGATCCTGGTTTCCTTATCATGGTACTACACTCGAACTATCTCCTTTCCAACAAAAAAGAATCATTAAAATCGGTCCATAAACGAAACGAACGATCCGCAAACAAACTTAAATATACATCGAATTGAGGAACCCCTTTTTAAACACATTTAAATATGTTAGTACTTGTACAATCTAGTCACAATTCCCAAGGTGACCGGAATGGCGACCCCGCACCGAAAAGCAAAATGTTAATCGACCCCCACTAGAGGAACCGTCGAAATTAAACGATTGCAGATTGCCGATGGACACAGGCATTATGGCGTAGTTTTGTAATTAATAATAAATAATAAAATAAAATAAAAATCGTTTATTTTCATTCAGTTCATTTACATTATATTAAGGAGATTAAATATATATAAGCTGCCAGATAGCCATCAGTATAAGTTAATTTACATAATATTATTATTTGATAAATATTTTACAATTTAGTCTGAGTCTGCATAGGTTAGCTGTAGATCAATTTGATGGTACTGGGACCAGTACCATAAAATTGATGGTACTGGTCCCAGTACGAAGAGAATAAGTGATGAAGCGGGCTAACTTGCTGAGAATAGGATGAAATCCACACCCTTTTCGTTTTCTACACGTCACACCAGAGTGCCGAGTGTGAGTTTTCACCAAAACAAATCGAAAACTTTACTTTCGCGTTAAGGGCATATTTATATGGAACTGAAGCAGCGCCCCTGGCGGAAATGAGAGAGAACTCAACACTGACACTCGTTTATTTGAGTTTTCTCTCACTTCCGCCAGGGGCGCTGCTTCAGTTCCATATAAATATGCCCTTAACGCGAAAGTAAAGTTTTCGATTTGTTTTGGTGAAAACTCACACTCGGCACTCAGAACGCTAAATCGCTTGGCGGTGAATACGCCTTCCGCGGTAGGGCGGTAACTAGCCACGGTCAAAGCCATATATATTTCTAGTATTTGAAACTTTTCCACCAGAAGTCACCAATTAAAATAGTGAGATTTATCATCAAACAAAACACATTAGTTACCGGCGAAGCTATGAATAAGGATGCCGAGGAATTCAGTGTTACAGTTACCGCTGGTGTGGCATGTTGCCAGACGTGAAAATAACATGCTGCTTCACGTTTGAAAACAACATATTACTGTAACATAGCCATCGGTTGTTTGTTGACTTGTCTTTTTACGTGACAACGTCTTATAATTCGATAGAGGCCTGCACGCACGAAAAAACATTACGTCATGCGTCGTTACCTCGCTTTCTAGGCGTTCCATGTAAGGCTTGAAGTGCAAGCGA
Organism: Mycalesis mineus; assembly: GCA_034621355.1. Taxonomy (NCBI): domain Eukaryota; kingdom Metazoa; phylum Arthropoda; class Insecta; order Lepidoptera; family Nymphalidae; genus Mycalesis; species Mycalesis mineus. The sequence goes on along the minus strand of CM067908.1, from coordinate 23,662,814 downwards.
GAGCGCGGAACGAGCGATAAAGAAAGCACAATCGGCCTTTGCGTTCGGCTGCGTTCGACATCCGTCTATTAAATATAATTATTAAATATATTAATTTTAAATTAAAAATTAATATATTTATTATAAATTTAAAATATAAATTTATAAAATCAAAATCAATTATTTTATTAATTTAAATTAATATTTATAAAAATATACTTGAATTAAAAATTTTAATAACCAATTAAATGCTACCATTCCATCAGTATTTTCTTAAGACATTGACACGTTCAACTATCGTCAGTAAACCGACTTTACAGACAACCAATTTTTTAATTTTATTGTGTTCTTCAGCAGTGGCTTACCACCCTCTGGCGAAGACTTATTGGCAAGCGATTCAACGTTATGAAGTTTGATGGAGGGACACACGATAGATTCTAAAAGTATTTCGTTAATTCCTTTTAAAGTCGTCCGTCGTACAATGGTAAACGGTAATTAGATTAGGTTAATAATTTTATGTAAGACATCAGACAGACTCTGATAGCGAATGTTACTATAGTAACATTACCCTAAGCGACTGAGCGGGCCGTCTTGTGCTTAGGTTATCTACTAAGATGCGCACGAAGAGATTTCTCGTGTAGAGAAAAAGATATAGTCACGTAATAGCGGCAAAATCAGAAATAAAGGTTTCTCCTTTGCAACAAAAGATAAAGATATTTTTGATCGGGCACTATTGTCTACGTGACCCATCTCGACATGCTCATCTTAGGTCTAGGAGGTCGGAGGCCTGGTGAGGAGCAGGTGGTGTATAGAGAAGTTAGAACTAGGCTGATAATTATGAGGTCAGATAATATTAGATCTAACAGAGACGAGATAATACGTTGTTTTGTTGTAAGTAAAGTTGCCAGGCCGCTTGATTTTTCCAAAACATTCAACGTTTTAGAGACCGTTCAAATATTACGTAAAAGATTTATTACAATTATTTACCCCCCAACCCCCCTTGTAAGCAAAAGTAAGAAAAGTTCCTACCCCCTCCCCCTATGCTTACGTAAACATTTTTCAATTATAAATTTCATATTTTTTTTTAATAATTGTCATAATTATAATTTTAAAAATTAGAAAATTATTTTACTGTAGAGATTGGATTTTACTGATACAGTATTCAACATAGAGAATTCACGAATTTTTGCTATTTGTGTAAAAAAATAAATAACTATCGATGACGTAATCATCATCTAGACCCCCCACCCCCCATGTCATCAAAAATAAGCAATACACAGACCCCCCCACCCCTCTATAGAGCTTACGTAATACTTGAACGGTCCCTTACATAAAACCAAATTATACACAAGAAAATCCGCACAGGCACACGCGGCAGGAGATTTCATAGTACGAATATGTTGTTATATATAGGAATCGAACGTCGTTCTATGTTCGTTATTCAAGAGCATCAAAGTATCCTAAAATTAAAATATCCAAGTGTACAGAACTACCACACGCGAAGCATTGCGTCGCTACGCTTGTGGCCAAAAAAACCAAGTTTGCAGCCATTGATGGAATATACTACGAATGTTTGTGAGTGTTTATGTTTGTTACATCTTTAACACTGGAGCGATTTTAATAAATTTTGGTATGGAGTTAGCTGACACCCCAAATTGACACATTTTCACATTGACAGGTCATATTTTATTACAAAATTCTCAGGGTAACGAGAACTACCCGTGTAAAGCCACGGGCGCCTTCTAGTTGTTTTATGAATTAATGTTTGCGGTCAACAGGTTAAAAATTTAAATTTACAAAACCCAACGACAATTGTTTTGAGCCTAAATTTAGTTACAATAATGAGATTAATGTAAGAAATCCTTTCCATCATAATGAAAAATTATTGTAAGCTTTTTTAAAAAAAGACGTATGGCATTCGGAGACTGCCGCGGTAAAGCTATTGCGTAGCATTTTTTATCAACTATGTTTACCTACCGACGTCATCGGGACCGTGGCCTAGCGGTAAGGCGTAAAAAAAAATTGCGGAACCGACGAGATTCGAACCCGTTTCTCTCTGGCAATCCAGGCACTTAGAGCGCCCTACCGCTAAGCCACGTTCCCCGACGACGTCATTGCCGAAATTGTGCTTTTGATATTATGTTTTTGATACTCAGGGGTGTTAGGTTTTTTCGTTACGGAATTTCTGTATTCGGTCTCCACGCTCAAGGCCCGCGATAAATGCTATACAATAGCTTAAAATAAAAACCGTCTTATAGTCGATCCATCTACAACACCTTAATTTTTTCATCGGCGCCTAATAAAACGTTGCAATGTCCTCATTCTTGGCAGTATTAACTGGGAGATCGATCAAGCTCAAAATTTATTTTTTTCAAGTAGGTTGTTATACAAGCACTTTAGATCAATGATCAATCGATACATAATCGCCATCCATAACTCAATTTAAAATTTGCATAGCATCGGAAAATAAATTCAAACGTAGCTTCATATACTCGTTTAAAGACCGCAAGAAAATCGAGGAGTATGTGCGGGTCAAAACTGTGTGACAGAGTTAAAAATAGTGTGATAAGAGAAAAGTGTGGTGTAAAAGAAGATGTAGTGACTAAAATTGAGAAAGGGATGCTTAGATGGTTTGGACATGTAGAGAGAATGGATGAAAGAAGATTAACAAAAGAGATTTACAAGGCGAGGGTGAATGGAAATGTTGGAAGGGGAAGGCCTAGGCGAATGTTCCTGGACCAAATTCAGGACATTTTAAATAATGGCCAGGTCAGAGTACCGTAAACCGACGAACTTGTATGAAAGGATTAATGAGAGTGGAAGAAGGTAAGGAAGTATGCAAGGACCGTGGCAAATGGAGGGATGTGATCTCTGCCTACCCCTATGGGAACAAGGCGTGATGTTTATGTATGTATGTATGTATGAAATTCGAATCGAATACAGAATCCCGAACTTCACATTCATCTTCCTAATATTTTTTTTTCTCTTATGTTTCCATAACCGACTTGTATTTTAGTATTTTGTTAAGCTCTCTGATCTGATTAGAAACCTGTTGTTATCCCATTATTTAAATAGAGATAAATAACAAAAATAAAAATTGTTTAATTGCCTTTTTCTCTATAACATACATAACTAGATCATTGGTAATTATTCGAGCGCTGCCAATTTATATTCTTATAATAGTATCGCTTAATCGATTGATAATTAAATTAATTAATTTGTAGTAATTAGGTCAAGGTCACGGTGTCTGTTTTATAATGGAGAGTATTAGATTAGTACGATTCGATAACTCAGCTCTTAACCCCTGTGGGCCTGACATTCAAACCTTCTTTGAGGCCCGCGGCTACCCGGGTAGCGACGGAGCTATAATGACAGCTGTCATTATTTGCCTGACGGTTGCCAGGGGACCCCTCGGGGCTGTGAAACTTTAATAGAGTTACCGATCTTAATATACATTATAACGTTATATATTGCTTTTTTTACAAATTTATGTATATGAAATAAGCTCGCCTTTGAGAGAAGCTCGCACTAGGTTAGATCGTGTCTCACCTAATGGTAACTGTAGACGTGGTCTAACGTGGAACGAGCACTTATCTCATATTTATCTGCATGTGTACTTTACTTTGTTACTTTTTTGCGTTGACTGATTAATTCATTAATACACAACCAAATTATTAAGTCTCATAAGGTATAATGAAAATCTAACGTAAAGGGGGTGAATAAGAGTAGAACTAAGTTTGACGGCCGAGTGGCGCAGTGGGTAGTGACCCTGCTTCTGCTTCCTAGGCTGTGGGTTCGATTCCCACATCTGGAAAAATGTTTGTGTGATGAGCATGGATGTTTTACAGTGTCTGGGAGTTTATCTATATATTATAAGTATTTATGTATAATATATATAAAAATATTCATCAGTTATCATAATACTCATAACACAAGCTACCTAGGCTTACTTTGGGACTATATAGCGATGTGTGTAATTGTCCTATAATATTTATTTATTAATTTTTTTGAAAGTCGCAGATCAACGTCCACTAGACGACATATCATCAATATCACCATCATCATTATCAGCCTATTAACGGCCCACTACAGGGCCTGGCCAGACTCCTTACAGGAGAGGGGACATGGAGCGTACACCCACCACGCTGTTCTAATGCGGGTTGGTGGGCTTAGGGTGACAATGTTTCGTTTATTAACGATCACTAACAAATGTTGACGATCGTGACCGGGACCGACGGCTTAACGTGCTCTCCGAGGCGCGGGGGTGTAACACCACCAACTTCCCGACTCCGGGCTTGGAATGTCCTGAGAATTTCATAGAAGAATGAAAGTCAGAATCATTCCGTGACCCGACTCAGGATTCGAACCCAGGACCTCGTGATCGAAGCCACATAGGCTAACCACTAGACCAACGCGGCAGTATAAAGCTTACGCCCACCAAACTGATGGTAATGTTATTATTGGTGCAGATATTGATAATAGAGACCGGGACCGACGACTTTTTTTTTATTTTTTTTTTATCGACTACAAATTAGCCCTTGACTGCTATCACACCTGATGTTAAATGATGATGCAGTCTAAGATGGAAGCGGGCTAACTTGTTAGGAGTTCGATGAAATCCATACCCCTTTCGGTTTCTACACGACATCGTACCGGAACGCTAAATCGCTTGGCGGTACGTCTTTGTCGGTAGGGTTGTAACTAGCCACGGCGAAAGCCTCCCACCAGCCAGACCAAGACAAATTAAGAAAAATCTCAATCTGCCCCGCCGGGAATCGAACCCAGGACCTCCGTCTTATAAATCCACCGCGCATACCACTGCGCCACGGAGGTCGTCAAACGTACAACACTACCAACTTCCCGTCTCTGGGCTTTTAATTTTAATAAAAAATTCTTAGAAGAGAACAAATCTCAGTATTATTCCAGGATTGCTACATAATCTAACCACTGGCGCAACAAGACAGTCATTCGACATATATAGGGTAAGAACAGCTGAAGCGCGCCGCGTTGGTGTCTGGCCAACGGGGAACATTTCTCGAAGAACCGCGAGTTATTTAAACGCCCGCGTTGCGTAGGCGTTGGCACTTGTCCAACGAACCCGACGCCGACGCAGCGCAGACGCCCAACGCGCAGTCCGATTTCGAATTCTTTCAAAATATCCTTCATTCGTCATTAGCATAAACAATCTCGCCGCTTTGCCAAGTATTTTGCGCTAATTAGAAAGGAATCTGCTTGCGTGTGGTTATTGCTATATGCTACCAGTCCTGGATTTGAATCCTGCAGTAACACTTTTCCGATGGACTGATGCTTTTACATCCAATTTATTTTAACATAGAGTTACAGAGCAAAACTTAAATCAAAAGTACACATGGTGGACAAAGATTATGTACTCTATGTCATTCAAATTTTTTGATGTGACGTCTTATAATTCGATAGAGCCGGCTGCACGCACGAAAAAATATGACGTCATGCGTCGTTACCTCCCTTTGAGGCGTTCCATGTAAGGCTTGAAGTGCAAGCGAGAGCGCGGAACGAGCGACAAAGCACAATCGGCCTTAACGTTCGGCATATTAATTTTAAATTAATATATTTATAAATTAATATATTTATTATAAATTTATAAAATCAAAATCAATTATTTTATTAATTTAAATTAATATTTATAAAAATATACTTAAATTAAAAATTTTAATAACCAATTAAATGCTACCATTCCATCAGTATTTTCTTAAGACATTGTCACGTTCAACTATCGTCAGTAAACCGACTTTACAGACAACCAATTTTTTATTTATCATTTATGTGTTTACAATTTGTTTTTAAAAATGTAGTTCACCTACTGAGGGGCTCGGGGGCCCAAACAACTGGTGGTCAGGGCTCCAATAATCGTGGACTCAACATTCCACATGGCGATAATCTCGTGAGCAAGGTCCAAGTATTTTGATACTTTTTCATTCTCCACTTTATTGTTAGGATTTCGAAATATGTTATTTTTAATAGATATCAGACACAGACGACACGCAGACGGAGTCGATGGCGAAAGCTAGGCAATCATGCAAACGGTACTTTTTAAAACCAGTGTCCATGAAATTTAAGCAAATGGTAATGAACACTCAAAATGTGGATTACCTCTCGGTTGATAACTCTCTGTTTTTCTATACCCCTAGCATGACATTCACATTCAGAATATACTATTTCGTATTTCGAAAAGTGAAAATGAACTTAACTCGATCAACGTAGCTGTGGGATTTTAAGACTTGTATTACTTTTTAATCATTCATTCGCGGTTCATTTTAACAGACAATAACTTTTATTACTGAATTGCACGTACCTACTGATATAAAGTATGAAAATACATAATTTATTTTACACAACGCAGATCAAAGTTGTCGAGCTGTGTTTCAAATTGTTTATAATAATGCGCACATGTTTTAAGAGCACGATCAGAAATTAATATACATATTCTATTTTAGGAAGATAGTTTGGCTTTTGGGTAGGTTTAGCAGTATAGTAAAAGGATACACAGTATTAAATTGCATATCATTTGAGAATTGATACAGGAAAGCCTTATATCATCACATCACACGTTCACCATTAAAACAGATTCTTGGCAGTCATCCATATGATGATGATTTAATACTATATTTCTACTTTGCTACCACTCTTTCGGTTTCACACACAAACGAGCCTGTCTATTTATCTCATTACAATCACAGACGAACTATCAAATAAGTTTAGTTCTAAAACGAATTCAGTTAGTTCTATGAAAGATGTTGGTGTTACACCCCCGTGTATCGGTGTATACCCTCTCTCCAATAAAGACTGTAGGACTCCAGGACTCCAGTCCTTATTGGCTTTGTTATGGGTCATTAGACTGACAATGATAACAAGCACAAAATAGGAATCTCACTGTTTTGCGAACCAAATAATGAAATTCGAAGCATCGTGTCGAGCGCGTGTCATACTAGAGCATTGTAGATAAATAGTGAGATTACCGTGTCCGTTAGAACATGCTCAATGTTCAGAGCCCATAATACGTCTCATGGCTCGACGCGCATGTCAGACGGAGCCGTTACACATATCGCACGTCTTAGGGTTCCGCAGTCAGCGCCTGGAAGGACATAGGCACGGAGGACCTCGCCAAATCTAATATATAAAATTCTCGTGTCACAGTTTTTTGCCATACTCCTCCGAAACGGCTGGACCGATTTTTACCAAATTTTGTATGCGTATTCAGCAGGTCTGAGAATCGGCTACTATCTAATTTTCATCTAATTTTTTTTTAAATTTTTAATGCAAAACAGCGTTTGCCGGGTCATCTAGTACTATATAAAAACTAAAATATATCGAGCTATCAGCAGAGGTGTGGGCAGTTTAATATGGTAGTTTAAAAAAGTAGTTTAACGAGGGTTGGTCGAGGTGGACCTTTGTGAAAGCGCTGTAACAAGTGTAGATTGTACAACAAGTAAAATTGGTCGCGTGAACCAACTGCTCTGAATGTTAATAATACTCCAAGAATTATAGAAATTTACTCCATGTATCAAACCATTGTAAAATTGCAATAAATCTGTTCGTGAAGACAAATACTTTATTTTAAGCTTGCAAAATACCCTGATCGCCCACGATAAACTAAGGAACACTAAAGAGATGTCAAAGAAAAAATACTGATACGCCGACATATATAAAAATATTTACAATTTTATACTAAAACCTTTCTCAGGAATCACTTTAACAATTGGCGAAGACCGCATGACGGTCCGTTCAGTATTCTTTGAGTTTATCGCAAACATACAGACAGACGCGGCAGGGGCCTCTATAATATTGTTACGAGCTAGGGGTCGGGGATCGGAAGAACAACCACATAACAGGGAGAACTAGACGTTTATTAACCAATAAATAGTTTGGCGTACAAGATTTGCTGCAGCACGCTGCGACGCCGTCGTTTCACGCTTCTAATCCTGAAGGAACCCATCACGACGGCGACGATGATCTGCCTCGGCACCTCGCGGCCACACATCCCAACCACGCTGGGGGACCACTACAGATCCATCGTCCTTACACGCACACTCTCAGGGAACAACTCCCTACATTCCTTCAACCGTCTTGACTCAACGACAGCTCGCTTGAACTCACTGAATCTAGTCTTTGTTATGCATACGAAATAAATTTGAGTTGTTCTTGTTCCATTATTTTAACTTATTCCTTTTTTAACTTTCATTTACTTTTAGCCCAAATGAGGTTTCAAACTGTAAACTCTTTTACTTCGTAATCCTCCGAGGGGTTATCAGTAACAATATATAGCTATTTATATCCAATGTTTATAGGTTTTAAGCTCTGTATTCCGTATAATTTTTTCGGGGCCAATTTGAATGGTTATATTACTTGGTCAAGTAAGTATACAGATGATTTAAAAGGAAATGCGAAATGTAGGGGGGGGGGGAACGCCTAGGCAAATGTTCCTAGGCCAAATTCAGGACATTTTAAAATATGGCCAAGTCAAGAGTATTATAAACCAGGAACTTGCACGAAAGGATTAATGGGAGTGGAAGATGCTAAGGATGTACTCTCTGCCTACCCTCATGGGAATGAGACGTGATGTATATGTATATCTTTAAAAGATTAAAAAAACCAGAATAACTTAAAGTAATAGTTGTAAATACAAACAGACCAATATCATACAAATATGTATGAATTTAGACGGCCGAGTGGTGCAGTGAGTAGTTACCCTGCTTCTGCGTCCTAGGCTGTGGGTTCGATTCCCACATCTGGAAAATGTTTGTGTGATGAGCATGGATGTTGTCCAGTGTCTGGGTGTTTATCTATATATTATAAGTATTTATGTATAATATAAAAATATTCATCAGTTATAACACAAGCTACTAACGAGTACGCTTAATTTGGGGCTATATAGCAATGTGTGTAATTGTCCTATAATATTTATTTATTATGAATTATTCATAATAATGTGTATTCACCATTGACATATTAATAGTTATTTAGAGTATGTACAATTTCTCAGATCCGTTAAAATTTAAACCATTGATTTAACTCAATACTAATTCCATCGTATCGCTAATAAAACCTTGCTTTGCCACGACGTGTTACTTTGCATTGCATACAATAAAGTACAAACAAAGTGTCTGTACGTTAAATAAAAAAAAAATGTACTTTACATGATAAAATACATCTTATTCACTTCGCCACAGTCGGGTAAACAACGGGTAACAGTTAGATGAGGAAACATTAGACCAAATCTAATAATAATGCTAATATTATAAAGCAGAAGAATTTGTTTGAACACGCTAATCTCAGAAACTACTGATTCTATTTGATTTTGTTGTCTTGGATAGTCCATTTATCGAGGAAGGCTTTAGGTATATAACATCACACTGCAACAAATAGCGAAGAATAAGTGGAAAATGTGGAAAAAAACGGGAAATATTATTTATCTTTGAGGGCTTAATTTCTTTTTTTCATTCTATTCCATTTTTTTTCTACACAGACGACGTTGCTAGTATATTAATATTTTCGTTCTCCACGAAACTACTACACGAATTTTCATGCGGTTTTCAGCTAAATACAGTTTATTAAATTGATAGCAAATATAACAAGTGAAATAAAATTATTATTATAAAAACAAAAACCTGACTGCTTAGAAGTTATGAACTGAAAAGAGAAAAACAAGGATCACTATATCTATATAAAATTCTAAATACTTTATGGAGATGCAAGCGGGGACAAAATACTTTATTTCTGCGGGGAAAGAAAGATCTACCAAAACTACGTTTGTCCCCGCCTGCAGCATCATAAAGTATTTAGAATTTTATACAGATATAGTGATCCTTGTTTGTGCTTATGATATAGAAATAAGACTGTACACTTTTTGCCATTTTTTGTTAAAACGGCAATATAAACATGATATGATATATATATATATTGTTGAATTGAATCTTTTTACGAGCTTTCATTTGACACTTATATTGCAAAGTTAGGAGAAAGATATACACAGGTCCCCCCCTTTTCCCCTCATTTACAGCCACCATTTTCAAAATGTATATAGCCTATGTCACTGTCACAATTTTTACAAATTCAACGACACCTCACATGTCAAAATCCGTTCAGCCGTTTAGGCTGTAGCGCGTGCCGAAGAAATGGACATACATACATACATACGCTCGAAAAACATAACCCTCCTTCTGACGCAGTCGGGTAAAAAGTGTTAGGTGTACATCAATCTTTCATCCATATCAGCCTTATTTTAAAGACCGCTACTAGGACAGTCAAACCTCTTTTTGGATATAGCTAAGACCCACCACGCCACTCAAATTCAAGTTTTACACCTAAATTAGAACCTATCGAAGTTCATTCCAACCCGTAATCTATAGAAGTAACACAGAAATGGTATAAGATAACAGAACTTTGATATTAAATAACAAAATAGATCTAGGACCCTTTAAGGTTAAAAAAGCGTCAAGCGTAGCTCGGTATACCAGATATTTAAAACTTAAAAGTAGTAAGCAAATAACATTTACGATATATAAGTAAGGTCATAAACCATGGTGGCTTGCAGAGGGTCGGCGACCATATGGCGTAGGCTATACCTGTTGTACTAGGTCATGGTTCATACAAACGACTTTGAACTTTACTGCGCGGTGATTAAGTTTAACTTCATACGAAATACCATGCGAGTTTAAAACTTCTCACTTTGTACCGATAGCTATAATGTTTTTACGCGATTGCCTGAGAACGGTGTTTTTCGACCGTAACCTTATTGTTTGCTAAATATTTATTATTCAACCAAACTCTTTAGGTTTTAACTCTCTGGCAATTAGTTATGAGTTTGAAATTATTGTGTTGACATAGAAGTTTGATTTTGTTACAGCTTAAACGTATTATTATAGACCTGAATATTTGATTTGATATTCAATTCAATTTATCTACGCGTTCAAGAGTAAAGGGGTAACAAGATTAAAATTATTAAAAATATTTTTATTTATGATGACTATAAATTTACGGTTTTTGCAATTTTTCCTTTATCTGTGCTGCAAGACGTTGCTTGGTACCAAATTTTCAAGATTAAGGTTGAGGTCGTTTAAGGTTTCCTTTTAAGTTTCATTTTTTTCACAACTCCAAGAGAGAATAGACTTGAGTATTTGATATTCAGCATGACGGATAGACAGCAAAGTTATAATATAATGGCTCCGTTTTGACGTGACAACGTCTTATAATTCGATAGAGCCGGCTGCACGCACGAAAAAACATGACGTCATGCGTCGTTACCTCGCTTTGAGGCGTTCCATGTAAGGCTTGAAGTGCAAGCGAGAGCGCGGAACGAGCGACAAAGAAACACAATCGGCCTTTGCGTTCGGCAGCGTTCGACATCCGTCTATTAAATATAATTATTAAATATATTAATTTTAAATTAAAAATTAATATATTTATTATAAATTTAAAATATAAATTTATAAAATCAAAATCAATTATTTTATTAATTTAAATTAATATTTATAAAAATAAACTTAATTTAAAAATTTTAATAACCAATTAAATGCTACCATTCCATCAGTATTTTCTTAAGACATTGTCACGTTCAACTATCGTCAGTAAACCGACTTTACAGACAACCAATTTTTTTTCCTTTCGAGGTACGGAACCCTAAAAACGTCATTACTCACAGACAGGGTAAAGTCTGTAGAATCAAGCTGATTCTACAAACATTGGAGTTAATAATAAATTAAATGATAGAATCACACAGCAAAGCATTTTATAAGACGTTCGCAAAAAGCACACAATATATTAACATTCGCATCGGACACTTGCTTCAACAATATAAAGGGAGCATTTTACTTTAAAACAATAAAGAAAACCATCTGCTTGTTTCGTATAGATTTAAAAAGCTTTGTGTATGTGTGTGTGTTTGTGTGTGTGTGTGCAGTTAACACTTAAAAGTGCATCTTCAAAAAGCTACAAAGCATAGCAGGAGAAGAATTAATCATTTATACTAAAGCCAAACTCGATGGAGAATGCTTGTCAACAAACAAGTTTAAAATGTAGGTAGAAAATGCACTACATTTTATGCCTAATAAATTTAAAATTATGTTTTGTTATTTTAAAAATGTTATTTAAAAGATATTGAATGTATTAATTAGTTTTAAGCTTTCTCATCTAATTTATTGTCATGAATTCGACATTATCTAGTTAATTTTAAAAAATGTGTAAAATGACTAGTGATTTCTACCTTCATTTTTAATTTGTTTGTTGACAAGTATTCTCAATCGAGTTTGGCTTTAGTATAGTTACTTTAACTTAACAATAAGTATCTATAAAATCGGTGCCATCCAACTTTAAGGAAAGTTTATTTAAAGACGTACTTTGTGGAAACGTCCTTTAAGTAGAAAGTTTGGGTAGCACTGACTTCATAGACATGGTTAAGTAAATTAAAGTAAATAAAATACGCATTATTTTTATACTTTTTAGTGCATTTTGAAGTCGGTTTTATATTTTATCAAATTTTTTTCATTTAGTTTAGTGATTTATCAACAACATAGGCAAAACTTACTCGTACAATCTATTATACGCCAGCCACATAAAAATACCGACATCGTCTATACAATTTGAAGATCCCATCATCAGATCCTAATATGATGACTACGGGACTATTTCTGAAGCATGCCCTTTCTTCTAGAATTATCTAAATCGGTCTAATCTGTAAAAAATTATGCGTGATCATTAAAAAAATATATACGCGTCGAATAGCACCTCCTGCTTTTTAGTCGGTTAAAAAGCTATGTGTATTACAAGTTTTTTTTTTATTATTGAGTAAGAATACAAGTTATTTATCTTATTCTTAATTCTATGTAAGTACTTTGTGACGAATTTTCGTTTAATCGTATTTCTTAGTTTTATTTGTAAGATCTTTATAATACGTCCCAAATTTGCAAATGAACTTTTAGGCCAAGAATTACTAAAAGTAATTTAGGTAAGACAGCTCCGCTAAATAGAATAGTATGTTCATATAACAACATATTTAAAAAAGTCGAACTTGATATATTTAATAACTCTGCAAAATCATTTAAATACAAAATAAAAAAAAACATGTCTTCCCTTTAGTTTACTGTTGTGTTGTTTTTTTTTAAATTTATTAGTTCTTTTTTCTTTTTTGTAACTGTAGATTTATTATTATTATTTTTTGTCCAGTTTTCAAATACCTATGTAGTTTAGTTTTGTATTTCTTTTTTTAATAAGGTATACTTTTATTAGAATGTCTAAAATAATACATGTTGAGTTAGCCTGTAAGTGGGGTACATAATATAGAGATTATTCAGTGAATATTATTTTAAGTTAAGTATTATATTGTATACAAGGTTGGCTTCCTAAATAAATAAATAAATAAATAAATTGAATTGAATTGAATGAATGGCATTTCCTTGCGTCTGACAGCCTAACGTAATTTTCGTACAAATTATAAAAATTCTGCCTCGGTTTCATCATCATCATCATCATCATTACCAGCCTGTAGACGTCCACTGTTGGACATAGGCCTTTTTTAGGGACTTCCAAACACAACGATCCCGAGCCGCCTGTTGCCAGCGGCTCGGGATCGTCGTCGTCGTCAGTCCACCTGGTTGGGGGTCGACCAACGCTGCGCTTTCCGGTGCGGGGTCGCCAATCTACCACCTTGGGCCCCCAACGTCCATCAGCTGTTCGAACTACGTGCCCCGCCCATTGCCACTTCAGTTCTGCGACTCGCTGAGCTATGTCGGTTACTTTGGTTCTTCTGCGGATCTCCTCATTTCTGATTCGATCACGCATTGGAAAGAGCAATGCCTCGGTTTACCTACCCATAAAAGAGTTCTGCGTTCGTTTGTATTTTCATAGCACTTCACACACTGTCTACTATGTACATTGTTGCTATACAATAACAAAACGTAAAGAACTGATCGCCAAACTCGGAGCTTGTCTACACGGACCCTAAATATGTTGGACACCAGAGTTTGAGGATCAAAAGCTTCCTCAGATCTCCGTTCTACGCCATGTTTATAACTTAATAGCACGTTAGACACCGTTTTCTATTGTCTACCTACAAGTTACTATAAAATTACAAAACAGAAAAAATAATGCGAAACGTGAGGTGCAGAACTCAGAATCATTATCAGTAAAGGCCCACTACAGGGCCAGGCCTCCCTCCTTATGAAGCGTAGACCCATCAGGCTGCTCCATTACGGATTGGCGGGTTCAGGTTTCATTTTTTTTTAATAAAAATAGCGAGCAAACGGATCACCTGATGTTAAGTGATTACCGCCGCCCTTGAACAACTGCGACACCAGAGGCGCCACTGATGCGTTGCCGGCCTTTGAGGTGTTTATTTATTAACGATCACTATCAGCTGTTAATGACCGGGACTGACGGCTTAATGTGCTGTCCGGGGCACGGGGATGTAACACCACCAACTGCCGCGAACATGCAGAATCTGGAACCAACTTCCTGCTGCGGTATTTCCTGCTAATTTTAACATGGGTATTTAAGGGGCGAATAAACCAATTCCTCAAAGGCCAGCAACACATTAGCAGTGCCTCTGGTGTTGCAAATGTATATGGGCGGCGGTAATCACTCAACATCAGGTGACCCGCATGCTCGTTTGCCCGCTTTAATAGCGATAAAAAAAAAAAAAACTTCCTGACTCCGGGCTTGGAATGTACTGAGAATTTCATAGAAGAATGAAAAACTCAGAATTATACCCAGAATTCGAACCCAGGATCTCGTGATCGAAGCGAGATAGACTAACCACTAGATCAAAGAGGCAGGCAGAGAGAACTCAGAATGATTGTACTCTTTTCTTGTTTGAGCTGACTGTGTTCGATGTAATATTTGAGCCGATCATGTCCGATGGTGTATCGATCGAGTGATCCATACAGTAACAGCTTCCTGTGTCGGTTGTGTAACATCTCGTGCACATTGCTCGTAACGTGTTCTCAGTTGTACATAACCGTGCGAGATCCAGATCTCGGTGAATTACTTTCATTGTTAGGTTATAGCTATCAAGAGTGTAAGTGATTTGTTCGCAATAAGTCTCGATCTTTTATTGTCATTTGATCTGTATGCAAGAACGTAAATCAAACGGCAGTTTTTAATCTTAAAACGTTAACTCCTCCCATCACCGGCTGACCTACATTTGTGTTGCAGGCCCTAATTTAAAAAACTAGGATTTGACGTTAAAAAAACAGGATAATTATAAAATAGGACACTGACACATATGTAATAAAATAGGTTAAATGAATTTCAATTAATGATAATAATCATATTTGGTGGTTAAGAATTGATAAAATTGCGCGCCAATTGTCAGGTTGCTAAAAACCTAGGTGTTAATACTATCCAGGACAGCCCAGGACACTATAAAAACTAGAACATGTCCTGGGAAAACAGGACGGTTGTTAACTTTAAGTTACATCTATAGACTCTAAATCAGGAGTTCCAAAATTTTTAAAATAACGGAACACCAACCAAATGATTTTTATGACATGGCATTATCAATCAAAGACATTGCACCTCTTTGTCTTCTTTAAAAATTATTTTAATTAATTTAAAATTTAAATTTAAATTAAGAATGAATTTTAAATTAAGACGCAGATATCAATTATGATATCTGCGTCTAAATTTCGTGGAACCCTAACAAATATTAACGGGCGGAACCCATTTTCGGAATCGCTGCTCTAAAACAGGTCTCTTCGACAGTTGTTAATATAATACACGACACGCAATAGAATATTTCCGAGTTAGCTCATAACTCAGGTTTTTACGTGTCTAACCATAAACGGTTAATCTGAGACGTGAGACGAGGGGGGCGAGGGGCGAGGGGGGAATGGGATGAGGCTGGAGAGCAAGTACCGAAACGGACAGTTAAGTTACGTATAATGAGTGCCCGCCGCTGCGCGTGCGCAGGCAACCGTCACGGGCGACATTTTATCATGTCTGACCTAAGACGAAATAGTTGTTAGCACTTTCGCGAAGGCAAAATAACTTTATACATTCCTAAAATAGCGCAACTTTACTTTTACAAATAAATAAAATTAACGTGTCACGTAAATAAAGTAAATAAAAGTAACGATAAGTCATGAGAAGTGACAAAGGATTGAATTCTGATATCCAAATGGCAGCGGGGACTGCGCAAGTAGAACCGCGGGTATTCGCTAATCCAACATAAGACTCGTGAATAGATATGATTAGTTCTTAATCTCGCAAGAATAAATTCATGGACGCGTTTCTCTAGCGCCACAACGCCTTAGTGTTTAGATTATCATGTTAATTAACACTATTGAGTACTATGACACGGCGTTACCAGTTTATGATCATTCTCGAATTTGTATCAGTTATTACATAGGTACATACATCACGCCACTTGCCACGATCTTTGGATATCTCTCTCGCTTCATCCAATTCCAATAAAGCTTTCGTACAAGTACGTCGGTTTAGGATACCTCGACGACATCCGTGGCGCAGTGGTATGCGCGGTGGATTTATAAGACGGAGGTCCTGGGTTCGATTCCCGGCGGGGCAGATTGAGATTTTTCTTAATTTGTCTTGGTCTGGCTGGTGGGAGGCTTTCGCCGTGGTTACCACCCTACGGACAAAGACGTATCGCCAAGCGATTTAGCGTTCCGGTACGATGTCGTGTAGAAACCGAAAGGTGTGTGGATTTTCGTCCCACTCCTAACAAGTTAGCCCGCTTCCATCTTAGCCTGCATCATCACTTAACATCAGGTGTGATATCAGTCAAGGGCCAACTTGTAGTCGATAAAAAAAAAAGACCTGGCCTTTAATCAGAATATCTTAAATTTGGTCCAGGAACGTTCACCTTCCAACATTCCAATTCACTCTCGCCTTATAAATTAATTATTAACGCTTCAATATACAAAATATTTATAATACTTTTAAAGATTAATTTAATTAGAAATCAGATCTTTATTTTTTATTAGCTCTTGACTGCAATCACTTTTAATGGTAAGTGATGATGTAATCTAAGATGGAAGGAAGCTAACTTGTTAGGAGAAGGATAAAATTCACGTCCCTTTCGTTTTCTACACGACATCGTACCTAAAATATCTTGGAGGTACGGCCAAAGCCAAGAACATTACTTGAACAAATTTAAAGAATCTTTATCGGGCCAGCCGGGAATTGAACGCAGGACCCCCATCATATACCGACTGCATCCAACAGCGCCATGAAGGTTGTCATACTTAATACAATGAAATCGAATATTTTTTTAATGATATTTCGGATTCTGATCGGATGCAGAGCTTAAATAATTTGATCGCTGTCTTGTCACAAGATGTCTGTCGTGTCTCAAGTCAGAGGTGTGTCGGAACACGTGTTACAAACACGCACAATATGTTCGTGGTATAAAACATGAAGTGGTTCTGCAAACTGGAATGCTTACACTATCAATACGACATATTATATATAGTAATACTATAGACCCCGGCTTTGCATGCGCTGAACATACACCTACATTTTTAACTGCCTTGATAAAATGTAAGTTCGTGTTTGATCTGTTTATTTGTTTGTATACGTGTATTTGATTGCAGGTATCTCGCGTTTCGCTGAATCAGTTGCAATATGGTTTTCAGAAAAATATTTGTTATATCTTGGTTCAACTGAATTTAAAAAAGGTGGGTATCAATTGAAAGGTCGTAAAAAGACCATTTCAAAAATATAAATATCATATCATGTTAATATTACTTTTTTAACAAGAAATGGCAAAAAGTGTACTAAGTGTACCGTCTCATTTCTATACCATAAACTAAAACTAAAAAGTCTCAAATAAAATTATTATTTTAAAAACAAAAATTCCGACTGCCTAGAAGTTATGAACTGAAAAGAGAAAAACAAGGATCACTATATCTGTATAAAATTCTAAATACTTTATGGTGCTGCAGGCGAGGGCAAACGTATAGTTTTGGTAGATCTTTCTTTCCCCGCAGGTTAAAGTATTTTGTCCCTGTTTGCAGCACCATAAAGTATTTAGAATTTTATACAGATATAGTGATCCTTGTTTTTCTCTTTTCAGTTCATAACTTCTAAGCAGTCGGGTTTTTGTTTTTACAATAATAATTTTATTTCCAAACAAATCAAACGTATAGTATCTACTTGATGAGCTTACAGTGCCGCCGTACAAACATCCCTAAAGACCATTCAAAGTGAATAATTATTATGACCTTACTAATGAACTAACTAAATACGGCTATGTGGTTAGTTTATACGCGGTAGAAGTGGGTACGAGGGGTATACTAGCGAAGTCTCTCTATAAGCTGCTAAAAGACCTTGGCCTTACTAGAAGTGCAGTAAGCTCCATATTGGAACGAGTGTCCAAAGCTGCTCTAGTAGGGTCCTTCCGAATTTGGCTGGGCAGGGTGAATAAATTGAACAGAGGAGGTGACTGTTGACGCGCTTCACCAAGAGTCCTCTTTTAAACCTACACCCGTGTCACAAGTCTCGGGCTTTGTTCGGCGATTTACTCTCAGCCACGCGATGGACCCGGCACCCGCACGGTGAATCCATGGAATGCTAAGATATTTATCTCTATTCTGATAGGTAAGCTATATTATTGCGAAGTCTCATCAAAATCCATCCAGTAGTTTTTGCGTGAAAGAGCAACAAACATCAATCCATCTATACAAACTTTCGCGTCTATAATATTAAGTAAGGATTCATGCATACGAGGTACACAGTCAGATATTAAAATTTGAGGAACTTTCTCATTAAACGACGCGTATCGGTCGGTTTCCACTGATGTTAGAGATGATTTACAGACCATAATGTATCCTCAGCAATCCTCAGTAATATTATAAATGCGAAAGGAACTCTGTCTGTCTGTCTCGCTTTCACGCTGAAACTATTAAGAACTATTTAAATGAAAAGACATTGCCAAAATTTGCCATAGGCTGTCCAAACGTATGCTCATATTTAACCATTTTATTTAAACACACAATGAATTTTAAACAACTACCCATGTTTCAATGCGGGTTGGCGGGCTTAGGGTGATAATGTTTCATTTATTAACGATCAAACCTTGGAGCAGCGTGGTGGGTGTACGCTCTATATCCCCTCTCCTATAAGGAAGGAGGCCTGGCCCTGTAGTGGGCCGTTAATAGGCTGATAATGATGACAATGATGGCAGATGTTTCATAGCAGTCACTTGAAAATATATCAAAAATATAAGAATTTCAATCGATTTTTTGTATTCTGGATCACGTGACCGTCGTCGTAGTATGAAAAGTCAACTTTTATAAACCTTCATAACTTATGTCAGCGACTGTTTAGCTACAAGTAACTTTATTACTATTTAAATGAAGATCTGTACTATTTAATGACATATATTATCTCTGGGCACATCTGGGACAGACTTCCATACATATTTTACCTATGTCCTTTGGTACACAGATAGTCTAGACTCTGAAAAAGGACAGCTACTTTTAAGTGCGATCCTCCTCTCCTCGTCAAATTCCTCATTGATGAGGG
Organism: Mycalesis mineus; assembly: GCA_034621355.1. Taxonomy (NCBI): domain Eukaryota; kingdom Metazoa; phylum Arthropoda; class Insecta; order Lepidoptera; family Nymphalidae; genus Mycalesis; species Mycalesis mineus. Next base: position 23,643,320 of record CM067908.1, on the reverse strand, counting down.
TCGTGACCATCTCCATCTTTAATGTTCGAAATTTGGCGAAACTTTACTCTTTCATCCGCTATTCGGAGGGCATCGTAGACCGTGGAGTCGAGTGTGGCGCTCGGTCAATGAACGGTCGGTGGAACGATCAGACCAACGTATGGGGCTGTGGCCACGCGGCCTCTTTCCTTCCACTAACTATTAGTTAACTATTAGTTTTTCGAGATTATCTCCGTGTTTCCTGGCAATGTGTCCAAAGTACTCCAGGATTCGCTCGAGGCAGATGGTCAACAGTCTTGTTTTAATTTTAAGTGTTTCACGTGCGATAAAAGGGTTATATTGGGTTAAAATGAGGGATAAAATGTTGTATAAAAGTAACGTCATTTTTAACCGACGAAAAAAAACGGAGGAGGTTCTCAATTCGACACGTATATTTGTTTTTTTTTTTATGTATGACCACGCATAACTTTTTACAGTGTTGTCCGATTTTGATAATTCTTTTTTATTAGAAAGGGCATACATCCAAGGTTTCTACTTTCAAGGACGTTACCTAGAACCCACAAACTGCTTTACTACGTAAAATAAATGTTCCTTAAACTTGGCTGGCACCGACTTCATAGATATGCTTAAGTAAATTAAAGCAACTAAATGACACAGTTATTTTTTACTTTTTAGTGCATTTTGAGTCGGTTCTATTTTTTGTCAAAAATTTTTTAAAGCTAGAAGCTTAAAAAGTATTTTTAGGCAGTTGATTAAATATTAATAAATATGACATTCAAAGTTCAGAAAATGCAGTAATAACTAATTTGGACGAAGTCGCGGGTAAAAACTAGTTTAGTATAAATTTCATTACGATTACTAAGAACGCATTTCTCGATACTCCGGTACAGATTTATGCGGTCGAAGTCGCAGGGCCCAGTTAGTGTGTAATACGAACTACTGTATTGTCCGGTGGCCGAAATGGGATCAACTTTCATTTTTTCACCAAATGACGTAAATTCAATATCCACTTACGAAGTATCAAGTTGTTGGTATCTCTTACATATGTGAGTTCTATATTGTGTAAAATAACAGTCGTTTTAACAGTCCGATTGTTTTTTTGATTCCTTTTTAACTTTCCAAGTCTAAAGTAGTAAGCATTGATCTTTGTTTTTAACCGACGAAAAAAACGGAGGAGGTTCTCAATTCGACACGTATATATATTTTTTTATGTATGACCACGCATAAGTTTTTACAGAGTTGTCCGATTTTGATAATTCTTTTTTTTAGAAAGGGCACACTTCCAATATTTCCATAGTAATCATATTAGGATCTGATGATGATCTCCTGGGAAAATTGAAGGAACTCTTAAAATTTTATAGACACACTTGCAGCGATTTCGGTTTTTGTGCAAGTATCGGTAGGTTTTTGGCTACTAGTGCCGAATAATATACTACGAGAGTATAATATGAATAGGTTACGTGGCGATAAATCACTAAAAGTAAGAAATAAAATTTTTTAACAAAAAATAGAACCGACTTAAAACGCACTAAAAAGTAAAAAAGGAGGATTAGATTATAGGAGTCGGTGCCAGCCAAGGTTTCTACTTTAAGAACATTACCTAGAACCTACAAACTGCTTTACTACGTTAAATAAATGTTCCTTAAACTTGCTGGCACCGACTTCATAGATATGCTTAAGTAAATTAAAGCAACTAAATGACATAGTTATTTTTTATTTATTAGTGCGTTTTGAGTCGGTTCTATTTTTTGTTAAAATTTTTTATTGAAACTTGTGAGTTAAACGTAATCAGTGCGTTACTTTGAAAGTACCCGCATTTCATCATCATCATCATCATCCGTTGATAGACTGATGATAATGATGATGATAATTCATAATATGTGAATTTAGTGAAAAATTGTTAATTTATAATTATTATTACAGGCTTTGTATAGATAGGTTAAGCCTTACTAAGACCATTTTAGTAAAACCAGTTTTTACAATACGCGAGGTCTGAGGTTTTGTTCTCGGTGAATAATTGCCGGTTTTCTATTTCGTACGAGTGGGAACCGCAGAATAATGACAACGTCGCCGGCGGCGGGAAAAATGTGAAAAACGCGACAAAGTGTCGTTTTCACTGTCGTTTCGCCATTTCCAGCGACCTTTCACTTGCAATTGCGAGTTATCTATAAACTAATACGTAATCACATGGGGGGTAAAGTGCTCCCCTTTTATGTAAAATACGAGAGCCGAACATAACTGTACCGCCTTGGCGTAATAATACGCAGTAATACAGTCTACATATCAGAAGAATACATATGCCAGTTTTTATTTTCTTTTTAAGTTCCTTGTTCTGTACACCCTCACCTTCTCTTTAATTTATTGTGGCTTCTTAACTAGGTTGCCTGGAAGAGATCGCCTGTTGGCGATAAGGCCGCCTATTGTGCTACTGTAAATTCTTGTGTAAATTGTATCCTGTTTCTTATCTTTCCTGTCTTGGTGTGTGCAATAAAGTATATTTTCATTTCATTTCATTTCATGCCACATTTTATCACTAGTTCCCACGGGAATTATTATATAATAGTTTAATACTAAGAACCGGGAGCGTCCTCTAGTACTTAATTTAACTAACTTAGTAGTAGTAGTAGTAGTAATAATATTATATATCCAGTGTCTTTTAAGAGATAATGAATATAAACAAAGAAAACTAAATTTAAATCGCTTCATACGTTCGGCAGGGAGCTATTTTTTTTTGTTATTTAAACAAAAATATACATTTCAATACAACATTACAAAAATTGTTAAAACGGTGCTACAAAAACTCATCTGAGTTTGTCCGTACACCGGCACTCATCGTTCAGCGCTCGGAATTCCTTATTATACTTTTAGGTAGGTAAGTAATGTCATGATTTTTTAAAAAAGTACCCGAAGTTTTTACTCTATGGCATGGTAGTTTATGAAAATAGTTAATCTGTGAAAACATAATGACTGGTCGCGTGTGATTGGTTATGGTGGATCACACCACTTATTGTTAAACCAATGGTAACGGTGTCGTGATGGAGGAATCGGTGTCGAGATGAAAATAGAAAAATTAGGAGGGCATTCATTCTGGCCTGGGTGTTGAAGAAAGTAGATCCTAGAATATTAGTATAACACGAGACCTGTATTGTGAAAAAATAGAAACTGTATTGAGAAGAATAGTAATAGAAGGAGGAAATAAACTGATTATTCTGGCCGTTGGAGTATTATTTACAACAGTAGTATATGCGTAGATGTGTAATTAATAAGAACAAAATATGTGAGGGTAGTTACAAAATAATACCGATTACAGGTGCCTCACTACACTGATGTGACGCATTAGACCAGTTTAAATAAAACATAAACAGGGTGTTCCAAATATATGATGCCACAAACAGACATACACACAGGCACACACACACATAGACAGACACAAAGACAGAAATGATGTAATTTGCGTCGGGGGTCTAAAACAATAACATATACATCATACTACTATTATAAAGTCTAAACGGCTGGAGCGATTTTAATATAACTTGGTGTGGAGTTAGCTGACACCCTGGATTCCCGTGAGGATTTCGGGATTAAATGTGGATATATAGACCACGGGCGTCCTTGTATATATATAAATAATACAAATAAGTTACAGAATTGTGTGTGTATATACAGGGTGACTGGAAACATGATGTATTCCTGTTAAGAGGTTATAGATGAGGTCAAAACTAATCGATTATGTTATATAACACAGTATCCGAAAATTGATGGTTTGTGAGTAATTTGAATTTTTATAAATATTGGATCATAATACGATTTAGACCAACTAAATTAAAAAAAAAAACTACGTATTTGGGTGTGATATTTTTGTTGTTTTTTTTTTTGTCAGAAAACATTGTAATTATTCATAATAAATACTAAAATTATTAAAAAGTACAAGAAATTTTAAATAAAAATAATTTTTAAGGATATTTATTATCTGCAAAAAATTCTAAAGACAGCTACATTTATCCAGCTTTCTAATAAGTTATTTTTCTTGCAAGTAGGTTTCGTAAAACGATAGGTATTAATAAAGGAACAATAAAAGAATAGTACTAAAATTAAATTACATCTTTATTAATTTACAAACGTTGTTCGAATTGTGACCCCATATTTCTTATACATAAAAACAGGATGTATAAACAATGTACATACTTCTATGTAATTGGCACGTGATGATCCACTACAATACTGTATTTACATCTTTACATTACTACATACCTCCTTAGCTTCTTCCACTTTCATTAATCCTTTCATACAAGTTCGTCGGTTTAGGGTACTCTTAACCTGGCCATTATTTAAAATGTCCTGAATTTGGTCCAGGAACATTCGCCTAGGCATTCCCCTTCCAACATTTCCATTCACCCTCGCCTTGTAAATCTCTTTTGGTTATCTTCTTTCATCCATTCTCTCTACATGTCCAAACCATCTAAGCATCCCTTTCTCAATTTTAGTCACTACATATTCTTATGTAAGGAGGTATGCAAGGACCGTGGCAAATGGAGGGATGTGGTCTCTGCCTTCCCCTATGGGAACAAGGCGTGATGTTTATGTATGTATGTATTACTACATGACGTATCAATACGAGTATACAAACAGGTTTAATATGAAATGAACTATGAAAATCACTTTCTTATATTTTTTCTATGCAACGCTTGGCTGCGCTCTCATCTGATGTTAAGTGATGATGCAGTCTACAATACAACACGCCATTTTGTAATTAGTACTGTTTATTTACCGTATTACCCCGGCTAGAGTTTCGAAGGCATCGTGCCGGAAATCTCAATAGCCTGGCGGTACGCATACTGCGTATAGTTTTCTTATTACTCGGAACCTAGAGCTTAGATATCACAGCTGTGTTTAAGACGTTGAGTATCTTGTGGTGTATGAATTTTTACCCGACTGCGTCAGAAGGAGGGTTATGTTTTTCAAGCGTATGTATGTATGTATGTATGTATGTATGTCGATTTCCTCGGCACGCGCTACAGCCTAAACGGCTGAACGGATTTTGACATGTGAGGTGTCGTTGAATTTGTCAAAATTGTGGTAGTGATATAGGCTATATAAATTTTCAAAATGGCGGCTGTAAATGGGGGAAAGGGGGGATGTGTGTATTTTTTTCTTTTATCTTAGCAATATGGGTACCAATTGAAAAGTCGTAAAAAGACCATTTCAAAAATATAAATATTATATCATGTTCATATTACTTTTGTAACAAAAAATGGCAAAATGTGTACCAAGTGTACCGTTTCATTTCTATACCATAAACTAAAACTAAAAAGTCTCAAATAAAATTATTATTATAAAAACAAAAAACCCGACTGCTTAGAAGTTATGAACTGAAAAAAGAAAAACAAGGATCACTATATATGTATAAATTCTAAATACTTTATGGTGCTGCAGGCGGGGACAAATTTTGGTAGATCTTTCTTTCCCCGCAAGTTAAAGTATTTTGTCCCTTACCTTCAAGACGATAATAGAATCTCTAAATAAATCAAACTTGATTTTTTTTTATTTAGCACAAATTAACCTGTGACTGCAATTTCAGTCCTACTGGCGGTAAGTGATCATGCAATCTAAGAGGAAAGCGTGCGTGCGGTGGCTACACGACATCGTACCGGAACGATAAATATATAGATGAACACTGGGCAACTGGATCATCATATAAACATTATCCAGATGTGGGAATCGAACCCACAGCGTAGGGCGCAGAAGCAGGGTCACTACTGCGCCACTCGGCCGTCTAATAAAGAAATATTGAGTCATTCAGATGTTTACAGTTTTTATTACGTTGTGTTTGAACATCTGGCGAGTTGATTATATTGTACCCGAATCGAAAATGTACCAGTAGGTACTGCTTAGCTGTACAATGCCTTGTTGTGCTTTGAGAGGAGATTTCTGATTCGAGGCTGACTGTTCCGCTATACCAGGGCACAGTTGTACCAGGGGATATGACGGCATCCGATTTATAAGACGGAGGACCCGGGTTCGATTCCCGGCAGTCGATTGAGATTTTCTAAATCGATAAGTGTCTAGCTGATGGAAGGTGGTAGTAACCACCCTACCGATAAAGACGTACTGCCAAGCGATTTAGCGTTCCGATGCCATCCCAAGGTGATGATGCAATCTAAGATGGAAGGGGGCTAATTTGTAGGAGTAGGACAAAATCCACACCCCTTTCGGTTTCTACACGCCATCGTACCAGAACGCTAAATCACTAGGTAGTACCACCAGCCAAACCAAAACAAATTAAGAAAATCTCACTTTTCTCCACCGGGAACCGAACCTAGGTCCTCAGTCTTATAAATCCACCGCGCATACCACTGCGCCCCGGAGGCCCGTTGTTTCGAATTGTATACAATTATACTTACTCAGAATTACACTGAAATCTAAACAAGTAACCGTTGTTTCTTACATTCTTGCCCGAGGGACAAAAATATATACGACTAGTGGACGCCGGCGACTTCTTTTAATTCAGATAACAGTGTTCAATCCTCCTTTTTGACATATCATTACATGGTATAAAACAAAGTCGCTGTCTTATATCTGTCCCTAGGTATGCTTCAATCTTTAAAACTAGCCATCCGATTTTCATGCAGTTTTTTTTATCAAAAAGAGACAGAGAGAGATAATTTTAGAGGTTTCTGAGGTGATGTTTTTTTTTCACATTTTCGTGCTTACATTGCAAACGCTGGCTAAACCCTACGAGATATATCAAAATAATGTACCACAGTATTGCAAACCTTGAAAGGGTCAACAAAAAATCTGCGATGTCTATCTCTTAGGGATAGCCCACAATACTTAACCATTTTTTATTTTTCACTTTCAACCAAAAGTAATGGCTTATTTACCGATACCGAGACAAGGACTGAAATCGCTGTAAGCGTGCCTCCAAAATTTGAAGAGTTCCTTCAATTTCTCCAGGATATCATCATCAGATCGTAACATGATGACAATGGGACCACCCTGGAAGTATGCCCTTTCTAATAAAAAAAGAGTTATTAAAATCGGACAACTCAGTAAAAAGTTATGCGTGGTCATACATAAATAACAAAATATACTTGTCGAATTGAGAACCTCCTCCTTTGTTTTTGGTCGGTTAAAAATGAATCACTGAATGTGTTGATTTCGCTAATTCTTTTTTTTGTGTTTGCTATTGTCAGGGTCTTCTGGAAGAAAAATATCAAGAAAATTACGCGGAAAATTAAATAATTTAAGTAAACTTAACGATTATTTTATTGATATTTGTTACTCAACTAAGGCTTAACGGGTGAGCGTATCTGAATGAAATATGGCACAGAGATAGATTATAGTCTGGTATAGCACAGAGGCTATATTTTATACGAATAGTCTTACATAAACAGGAAGTACTCGGATGAAACCGTGGGGCACCGTTAGTATAATAATAATATTGAATTGTCAGTGAGTTAGTTTTCGGCCTCGTCTACACGAAATAGAACTGACTCATCTCCAGATCTCGAAGCATAGTCTCTCATTTCTAAGTTACCCCCACAGGAACGGATAATAAGCAGGTAATACCGCCGAACAAAACTTCTATAATTATATTTACAGCAAAAAATGTTTTAAAATAGGATCTATAGTTTTAGAGATTCAAATCCACGTTCAATCGTTTTCATGTTTCGTATATATTGTTAAGCGATTATAAAGAAGGCTATTTATTTGAAAACTCAAGACTGTCTGTGCGTTAGTACCGATACCTACCACCGGTTGAATCTAAGTGTGTTGTTCGATGCTAGAACGCTACTTTCATTTGGAAACAAACTCACAATTTTACCTCTGTAATTAGATATAATATATTAATTCAAGCAAGTGTTTGCAATTTGATACCGTTCTTTGTTCATAAACAATATAATATCTAGCCACCTAAGCTAGACGTGCGTCTTCATTCCTAGTAATGTACCTACTTTAATAATAATATGTTGCGAAGTTGTTCGAGATAAAAATAGGCTGTATTAGGCTGTATTATTGTAAAGTTTCACCAAAATCCTTACATACATACATAACACCACGCCTTATTCCCATAGGGGTAGACAGAGACCACATCCCTCCACTTGCCACGGTCCTTGCATACTTCCTTAGCTTCTTCCACTCTCATTAATCCTTTCAAACAAGTTCGTCGGTTTAGGGTACTCTTGACCTGGCCATTATTTAAAATGTCCTGAATTTGGTCGAGGAACATTCGCCTAGGCCTTCCCCTTCCAACATTTCCATTCACCCTCGCCTTGTAAATCTCTTTTGTTAATCTTCTTTCATCCCTTCTCTCATGTCCAAACCATCTAAGCATCCCTTTCTCAATTTTAGTCACTACATCTTTTACACCACACTTTTCTTGTATGACACTATTTTTTAACTCTGTCACACAGTTTTAACCCGCATACACTCCTCAAAATCCATTCAGTTGTTTTTGCGTGCAAGAGTAAGAAACATCAATGCATCCTTACCTACAAACTTTAACGTTAATAATAGGTATTAATAGGTCAATATAAGAATACACCTCGCTTTAGTCGTTCGGTTTATGACTGCTTCGTTGGTTTGTATGTTTATTTATTTATTTATTTATTATTTACAAAAACAAAGTCCTGGCTTGCAATTTTTACCTTATAAGTAGTACTATTAAACTAAAACACATTATTGGCCAAAAGTTGTAAAGTAGGAAGGTACTTACAAATAATTAGCCCACGAAAATGTATACGCATGTAAGCCTAGGTCCCAGTCACGGCAACTCCTGTACTAGCATTTGCATATCTAGGAGTCGGTGCCAGCCAAGGTTTCTACTTTAAGGACGTTACCTAGAACCCACAAACTGCTTTATCACGCAAAATAAATGTTCCTTAAACTTGGCTGGCACCGACTTCATAGATATGCTTAAGTAAATTAAAGCAACTAAATGACAGTTATTTTTTACTTTTTAGTGCGTTTTGAGTCGGTTCTATTTTTTGTTAAAAAATTTGCCTAATGAATTTAATAATCTTATTTAAAATATATTGAATACATTAATTAGTTTTACGCTTACTATATCTTATACTTATACTTGTCTAATTTATTGTCATGAATTCGTCATTAACTATTTAATTTAAAAAATTAGATGTAAAATGACTAGTGATTTCTACCTTCATTTTTGATTTGTTTGTTGACAAGCATTCTCAATCGAGTTTGGCTTTAGTATAGGTATTTTATACTGCTTGCTTTCTCAATGCTGTAACATGAGCAATTAGTAAAATTGTTACAAGTGTGAGCTGGTATAGTTATAGAGCATGGATGAGGTTGGGTTCAGTTGTGTATACTGAAGGAGATATATTTTGTTTTGTCTAAGTTCAAAGTACGTTAGTTATTGTCTAGCCATGAGATCACTCTCGCAATACCTTTATTTATTTTAGCGTAGTTATTTACTTATTGCCACGATCACAAGATCCTGGGTTCAAATCTTGGGTCGGATCAAAAAATTCAGTTTAACATAAGTAAATTCCAAGCCGGGTGTCGGGAGGTTGGTGTTACACCCCCGTGTTTCGGAAAGCCCGGTAATCCATTGGTCCCAGTATATTTTTTTTTATCGACTACAAGTTGACCCTTGACTGCTATCACACCTAATGTTAAGTGATGATGCAATCTAAGATGGAAGCGGGCTAACTTGTTCGGAGTACGATGAAATCCACACTCCTATCGGTTTCTACACGACATCGTACCGGAACGCTAAGTCGCTTGGCGGTACGTCTTTGTCGGTAGGGTGGTAACTAGCCACGGCGAAAGCCTCCCACCAGCCAGACCAAGACAAATTAAGAAAAATCCCAATCTGCCCCACCGGGAATCGAACCCAGGACCTCCGTCTTATGAACCACAACCACGCATACCACTGCGCCACGGAGGTCAATATTATCAACATCTGATAGTGATCGTTAATAAATGAAACACTATCACCCTAAGCCCGCCAACCCGCATTGGAGCAACGTGGTGAGTATACGCTCCATATCCCCTCTTATAATTAGGTCCGTTGTTTATTTAGTTAGGTACCCGTTTACAAAGCGTAACGACTTGCACCAGCACTACAAAAAGCATGTAAAAGAATCTGAATAATATTCACAAACCACTTTTACCCGATCGTGTCCGACTTTGTATAAAAAGCGATGCATGTTTAGAGCCCGGTGAATGACGCGCGATGGTAGTCACTTTCCAATCTACTCGATGATTAATTTTTTGTCATCCACGATCATTGATTAACTTAATTGTTTATGAAATTACGTTATTTTTATTATACGTTACAGCGTTGTTTATAATGCATGGTTAATGAGGAATGACTTGATTTAAAAGTCAGTAATTCCGCCATGTTACAGCGATAGCTGCGCTGTTCCGCGTCATCCGGCCCTAAGTTTTTAAGTTATTTGCAAAGTGCTTATTTTTAATTTATTTAAGTAGTAGTAGTAGTTTGCGATAAAAGATGGCCTATATGTTTTTCTGATGACTTAAGCTATATTACCTATTGTAAAGTTTCATCAAAATTTATTCAGTTGTTTTTGCGTGTACCTATTATTTTGACGACCTCCGTGGCGCAATGGTATGCGCGGTGGATTTATAAGACGGAGGTCCTGGGTTCGATTCCCGGCGGGGGAAAATTGAGATTTTTCTTAATTTGTCTTGGTCTGGCTGGTGGGAGGCATTCGCCGTGGCTAGTTACCACCCTACCGACAAAGGCGTATCGCCAAGCGATTTAGCGTTCCGGTACGATGTCGTGTAGAAACTGAAAGGGGTGTGGATTTCATCCTACTCCTAACAAGTTAGCCCGCTTCCATCTTAGACTGCATCATCACTTAACATCAGGTGTGATAGCAGTCAAGGGCCAACTTGTAGTCGATAAAAAAATAAATAAAAAAAAGTACTCAAATCGTGCAAAGTTTCATTTGAATTAATTTAGTTCTTTAGTCAGAATTACGTCCAAGGTGGATTAGTGTCAAATTATTACATCCAAGATGGTCCCATTGTCATCATGTTAGGATCTGATGATGATATGCTGGGAAAATTGAAGGAACTCTTCAAATTTTGGAGCCACGCTTACAGCGATTTCGGTTTTTGTCTCGGTATCGGTAGCTTTTTGGCTACTAGTGCCGTATAATATACTGTGACCGTATAGTACGAGTACGTTGCGTGGCGATAACTCACTAAAAAGTAAGAAATAAAATTTTTTAACAAAAAATAGCACCGACTCAAAACGCACTAAAAAGTAAAAAAAAAATGTGTCATTTAGTTGCTTTAATTTACTTAAGCATATCTATGAAGTCGGTGCCAGCCAAGGTTTTTACTTTAAGGACGTTACCTAGAACCCACAAACTGCTATACTACGTAAAATAAATGTTAGAAAAAGAGCATCTGTGAGACTGTTCCATATAAATTTTATACAGTAATTACACTCACAAAAGAATATATTAAATTTTTTATCTATCTATTTTGGTCCGGCTATTCTCTGAAATAGCTGAACCGATTTTGACGAGCATTTCAGACACAGACAGATATAACTTAAAGAGTAACTTCTATAAATTTTAGATGAAGACGCGGGCTTCCACTAGCCCAGTATTTTAATTTACAGTAGTACATAGTATATAGTACAATACATACATATGACGCCTCATTCCCATACGGGTAGGCAGAGACCTTCCATATACTACGGTTGGTTGCATTTATTAATGTTGAATAATTGTTGACACATAACTCAATTACAATTTCGATGTTGTCGTGAGCAAGTAAACCACAGCTCAATTCAATATGGTTCGCTTTATTGAGAGAAAAAAAGCCCCACGCAGAGTACCAGCGGACCCCCCTAGGTCCGCTGGTTTACAAACATAAAAAATTAGTTTGTTTCAAGAGATTTCAATACTAACAAATGGACGCCCGCGTAGTTCCTGTTCCCGTGAGAATTTAGGGATAAAAAGTAACTTAATTATGTGTTAATACTATCAGCTAACTCTATACCAAATTTTATTAAAATCGCACCAGCCGTTTAGTCGTGAAGAAGTTACAAACATACACTCTCACACTCACGAACTGTTGTATGATTTGGTTGAGAAGAGCCAACAACTTACTTAATAACTGTTTGTAGGTACTTGTAAATTATTTTATGGTTAATAATTAATATTTCTTGCATGTTCCCTACTTTATTAAGTTTATTTCCGATTACCTATCTACTTTTCCCCGTTTAGGGAGTCGAAGTTATAATTATTTAGGTCACAAGTTTCCAAAGCGCAATTCAAGTGTTTAGCTCTTCGTGAGGTATAATGTAATTATTTAGGAAGGTAGGTAGGTAAACCTCGCATCTTGCACGAGCAAAACTATTTATTAGATGTTTAGTCATTATTATAATTAGACTGCTTTAAATAATTTCTGTAGACTTACACGAATACGGAAAATTTGCGAAATTTTGAAAAGAGAAATATTTATATAATTATGAATTTAACAGATTTGTATGCGGTTTTCACCAATAGATAGTGTTTTCTGAGATTCTAGTCGGTAAGTTGTCAAGCTATTATGATAAACAAACAATGAAATTATTATTTACTATTGTAATAGAATAAGTCCAAAGGTCATTGCATACGGAACGGCGTTGTGTCGTGGACGGCGGTGAGGCGACTTAATATTATTTGAAAACGGAGGGTAGTTCATGCAGCGGAATCACGGACGGGACGTGGCACGCGTCAGTTGAAACACGTTACATATGCAGCGGCCTAAACATAGACAAAACTAGCTGCCATCAGCAATGGGCTGCTTGCGACAAGGCAATCCATCGGCTGGAGTGTGGAGCCGGCGAGCGGCTCGTCTGCGGGAGGCCGACAGCGCGACCTCGTTTCATATTAAGCTAAATTAACCCTCGAATGCTCATTTGTTGTCGCCCATATAAGGCCGCGAGTTTGTGCCATAAAAGTAAACAAGTTTGAATGCATAAATTCGCTCGCCGCTGCAGCCTTGCGAGGGGCCGAGGGCTCGCGCGCGCACCGGCCGGCACTTGCAGCGGGCCAGTGCCGGCCTCGGGCCCCCGGGGCTGCGAGCCCTCGGCCTCTCGCCGGTGATGCAATTCGCTCTCGAGGCAGATACAAAAATAGAGCGGAGACAGTGAGATCATTCCTCCAAATGTAATAAAATTAGTGTGAAAAATAGAAGAGCTGGCGCGCATTCCCGAGGCGGGCGGCGCCGCCCACGTGGCCCAGAATAGCCGCACTGCCTCTCGCTCGCGGGGCGCTTGGGCGCGTGTAACCCAACCCGCCCCCGTGACCCGGGTGAACACAACAACAGCTGACTGACCTTGCTGCGTGAGCGTCTGCGTGAACCGCTGCTCGCGCCGCTCCGAGCGCTGCTCCGCCCAGCGCTGCTGCCGCTCCATGCCACTCGCACTGTTGCACCGAACTCACTGCTCGCTCGCGATCGCACGCCACTGCGATAGACTCGGTACAGCGCGTATGCTAGTCCACGGGTTCATTTAGCAGAAGTCAAATCATTACCAGCTCCGACAACCAAGACGTCGGTCGATTGCGAATTCTTAGCGGATAGTGAGGAGCGCGCGCGCACAGCGCAGTGGCGCGGGCCTGCGGGGGACGGGGTGCGGGCGGAGCGCGGCGCGCGGGGGAACGCTCGCTCTCGAAATACGGCGCTATTTCGAGCACCCGCACCCGCCGCCCGCGCACTCTCCCTCTCGCACCTTATTACCAATATTTATGTCATTATTATTAAGTAAATACTTATTAATTTAAACCAAATAATGTAAACTCCATTAAAAGTAGTTAAGTATAATATAACAAATATTTCACTACATAGGTACTACACGGAATAAATACATTTCGTTGCCAAATATTACGCGCCGTTCCAGCGAAGTACCTACCTACCTGAGAACGTTAATTCTATGATTAAGTGTTATAATTATTCTATATATAATTATTGTCTGATTTGATAGGTACCAGAAGCTGGCAGCGTGAGTATAGGGTATAAATATTTATGTATGTGCCTAGCAGATACATAGTTACTTGGATACGTTAATTACACAATTTTTATAAAATTGTGTAATAAACACAAGTCCTTCTTGGGTAGGTAAGTGCCTATTTTAAAAAACATGAAGCGATTTGGAAATGACCTATTGTTTAACGTCGTATTAACCTACACACCTAGCTAATTGAATATAAACCCGATTATGTTTCACATTTAGCGCAATATAAGTATGTACCTTACACCTTAACCTATTTAATATTTTTTATAATAATTAATAATTTCTACGTATGTTAAACTTTCATATAAATATATATTTCGGCTCCAGATAAACTAGTGGTTTTATATATGTGTATGGAGTGTTTATGTATATGTATATATGTAAGTGTATATATATGTATTTATGTTTGTGAGATTATATATTATTTATCAAAATATATTTATTCCGTCTTGCACCATTTCCGCTTTCACTTCACAGTTCCTATCATCAGGGGTTGCCTGTAAGAGATTGCTCCAAGCAATAAGAAGCATGCATTCATGTTTGTTGTTTTATTTTATTTTTTGTTTACTTTGTGTATGACTATGTATTATGTGTGCAATAAAGATTTTCTTCTTCTTCTTCTTCTAGTGGTCATTATTTCTAGCAAAGGAGGTACCTAATAATATTTGAGTTGAGGTTCCGTTTACGAGTGGTCAGGCTAATAAAGCAATGGGCGGCGACCGGGGTTAGGGTCCGAAGCAATAGATGCAATGGGCGGGGACCGGGGTTAGGGTCCGAAGCAATAGAAGCAATGGGCGGGGACCGGGGTTAGGGTCCGAAGCAATAGAAGCAATGGGCGGGGACCGGGGTTAGGGTCCGAAGCAATAGAAGCAATGGGCGGGGACCGGGGTTAGGGTCCGAAGCAATAGAAGCAATGGGCGGGACAATAGTTTTAAACCTAATTTAGATTTCGTCTTATTTCGAACTATTAGTAAGTACCTAATAAAATTATTATTATAAAAACAAAAAACCCGACTGCTTAGAAGTTATGAACTGAAAAGAGAAAACACTATATCTGTATAAAATTCTAAATACTTTGTGGTGCTGCAAACAGGGACAAAATACTTTAACCTGCGGGGAAAGAAAGATCTACCAAAACTACGTTTGTCCCCGCCTGCAGCACCATAAAGTATTTAGAATTTTATACAGATATAATGCTCCTCGTTTTTTCTTTTCAATTATAACTTCTAAGCAGTCTGGTTTTTTGTTTTTATAATAATAACTTTATTGCCATTTTTTGTTAAAAAAGTAATATGAACATGATATGATATTTATATTTTTGAAATGGTCTTTTTACGACCTTTTAATTAGTACCCATATTGCTAAGATAAGAGAAAAAGATACACACATCCCCCCTTTTTTCCCCCATTTACAGTCGCCATTTTGAAAATTTATATAGCCTATGTCACTACCACAATTTTGACAAATTCAACGACACCGCACATGTCAAAATCTGTTCAGCTGTTTAGGCTGTAGCGCGTGCCGAAGAAATGGACATACATACATACATACATACGCTCGAAAAAGATAACACTCCTTCTGACGCATTCGGGTAAAAAAGAAAAGTGTTAGATAAAATACATGTAGGTAGAATATTCTATTCAGACACCAGTTTGATTGTTTTGCTTGCCAGCATAGGCCTCCCCAAGTGTTCTCCATATGGTCGGCCTAGTGCTTTCCCCTTCCATGTTGCATTTGCACGATTCTGCCTTCCTTTATTTCGCTTTTTTTTTTTTTTATCAACTACAAGTTGGCCCTTGACAGCTATTACACCTGATGTTAAGTGATGATGCAGTCTAAGATGGAAGCGGGCTAACTTGTTAGGAGTGGGACGAAAATCCACACCCCTTTCGGTTTCTACACGACATCGTACCGGAACGCTAAATCGCTTGCCGGTACGTCTTTGTCGGTAGGGTGGTAACTAGCCACGGCGAAAGCCTCCCACCAGCCAGACCAAGACAAATTAAGAAAAATCTCAATCTGCCCCGCCGGGAATCGAACCCAGGACCTCCGTCTTATAAATCCACCGCGCATACCACTGCGGCACGGAGGTCGTCAAAACCACTTCGCTTCATGTATCTGGGGCACCAGTCCGTAACTTCCTTAGAACATTTTTCTGTTTTACTTCTTATTAAGTGTCATTGTCAGCCTATTAACGGCCCACTACAGGGCGAGGCCTCCCTCTTTATGCGTGGTTATAGTGCGTAGATCCACCACGCTGCTCCAATGCGGGTTGGCGGGCTTAGGGTGATAATGTTTCATTTATTAACGATCACTATCAGATGTTAATGACAGTGCGCGCCCTTAACTTAACGTGCTCTCCGAAGCACGGGGATGTAACACCACCAACGTCTTTTTGACGACCTCCGTGGCGCAGTGGTAACCGCGGTGGATTTATAAGACGGAGGTCCTGGGTTCGATTCCCGGCGGGGCAGATTGAGATTTTTCTTAATTTGTCTTGGTCTGGCTGGTGGGAGGCTTTCGCCGTGGCTAGTTACCACCCATTCCGACAAAGACGTATCGCCAAGCGATTTAGCCTTCCGGTACGATGTCGTGTAGAAACCGAAAGGGGTGTGGATTTTCGTCCCACTCCTTACAAGTTAGCCCGCTTCCATCTTAGATTGCATCATCACTTAACATCAGGAGTGATAGCAGTCAAGGGCCAACTTGTAGTCGATAAAAAAAAACGTCTCGACTCGGGGCTTGTACTAAGTTCATAGAAGAATGAAAATCTCAGAATTATTCCGTGACCCGACCCAGGATTCGAATCCAGGACCTCGTGATAGAAACCAGATAGGCTACACTAGACCAACGTGTATCAATCAAGTGTCTACTCCATTTCTATGTGTTACGATTACGAGTCGCCAAGCTAGAAGCAATAGGCGGGACTTATAGATTTAATAGCCAGTGGACATATCAAAGAGTTTATAAGGCGCCAAGGTCTTTACGACCGATTGGCGCAGTGGGTAGTGACCCTGCTTCTGCGTTCTAGGCCGTGGGTTCGATTCCCACATCTGGAAAAACGTTTGTGTGATGAGCATGGATATTTTCCAGTGTCTGGGTGTTTATATATATTATAAGTATTTATGTATGATATATATAAAAATATTCATCAGTTATCATAGTACACATAACACAAACTACCTGCGCTTACTTTGGGGCTGTAAAGCGATGTGTGTAATTGTCGTATAATATTTATTTATTTATTACTAGCTTTTGCCCGCGACTTCGTCCGCGTGGAATTAGTTATTACGGCAGCCTAATTTTTCTAAGCTTTGAATGTCATATTTATTAATATCTAATCAACTGTCTAAGAAATAGGTCTTAAGCTTTCAAAATGACGATACTTTCATACAACATTTCATCCCCCCTTTAACCCCTTACAACCCTTATTTCGCAATTAAAAGTAGCCTATGTCCTTTTTCAGGCTCTAGACTTACTGTGTACCAAATTTCATTTAAATCGGTTCAGTAGTTGTAGAGTGAAAGCAAGACAGACAGACAGACTGACAGAGTTACTTTCGCATTTATAATATTAGTTAGGATTTACATCGGCAATTCGTAAGAAACTACAAGTCCCGCCCACTGCAACCCGATGGGCGTTAGGGTCCCAATGCAAAGGGCAGGGCTTGTTGTTTGAACAGCCGGTGGTCCCAAGGGTTAGGTGCGTGTCACAGAGAGCCGCTGATCTCAGGCGGATTTAAGAGATTTTGCAGACATCATGCATTTTGAGTAAATTTTACCGACTACAAGTTGGCCATTGACTGCTATCACACCTGATGTTAAGTGATGATGCAGTCTAAGATGGAAGCGGGCTAACTTGTTAGAAGTAGGACAAAATCCCCACTTCTTTCGGTTTGCACACGACATCGTACCAGAACGCTACATTGCTTGGCGGTACGTCTTTGTCGGACTTAGAGATACTTACCTACTTACCTTAAATGCTTTTATATTATTTATCTTAACGTTAAATTATCCTATCTTTTAAGTAACTGTCTCGTTGGTTCAGTCCCTCAGTGGTTAGCAAGTGTGACTTCGGATTACTATGGCCTAGGTTCGTGACCTAGATCGGGCTTTGAAATTTAGAGTTTTATTAAAAATCATTAATTATAAACCTGAGGTTTTATTTTTATCCGACTGCATCAGAAGGAGGGTAATGGCGGCTATAAATGGGGGAAAAAAGGAGGGATGTATATATTTTTTTTAGATATTAGAATTTTATATAGATTTAGTAATCCTTGTTTTACTCTTTTCAGTTCATTACTTCTAAGCAATCGGGTTTTTTGTTTTTATCATATTAGTTTATTCAATTATTTATTTTGTTTATTAAGGTTACAATTAACATAAATATTACATAACAAGATGGTTATGGCAAAATGTTGAGTTGGTAAATGATGGTGTTATCTACTATATTATGCATTAGACGCCTTGATCGTTAAGTGTTACCATGATCATCGTCAACTCACCAACACGCAAAGTTAACGCGTGGCGGTTCTCAGTTCCATATCTTCTCTTCTACCAAGATGGAGGTGAGATCCTTCAGTGAGCTGTTAAAAGGTGGATAACAATGGAGATGATGATGACGAAAACAACAAGTTTATCCCGGTGGATTTCAGAGTTTATCCCGGGAATTCGTGGTCAAAATTAGCCATTTTATATTCCCGCGTAATTCCCGATTCCGAACGTCATAATCATAATTAGCTGGAATAAACAGACAGGCAAAAAGTTTATATTTTTTATGTAAGTATGTTATGATGTAGCTACCGTATGACGGCCTGCGTGGCGCAGTGGTACGGAGAGCACGGTAAGCCGTCGGTCCCGGTCACTATAATCAACATCTGATAGTGATCGTTAGTAAATAAAACATCATCACCCTAAGCCCGCCAACCCGCATTGGTGCAGCGCGGTGGGTCTTATTAATATTGTTATCTTAACGTTAACTTATCCTATCTTTTAAGTAACTGTCTCGTTGGTTCAGTCACTCAGTGGTTAGCAAGTGTGACTTCGGATTACTACGACCTAGGTTCGTGACCTAGATAGGGCTTTGAAATTTAGAGTTTTATCAAAAATCATTTATTCTCAACCTGAGTGTTATTTTTATCCGAGAAGGAGGGTAATGTTTTTCGAGCGTATGTATGTATGTCCATTTCTTTGGCAGACGCTACAGCTTAAACGGCTGGATAGTTTTTGACACATGAAGTGTCGTTGGATTCGTCAGAATTGTGGTAGTGACATAGGATAGACATAGGAAAGACATATAAGTTTTCAAAATGGCGGCTATAAATGAGGGCAAAAGGAGGGATATGTGTATATTTTTACCCGACTGCGTCAGAAGGAGGGTTATGTTTTTCGAGCGTATGTATGTATGTATGTATGTATGTATGTATGTCCATTTCTTCGGCACGCGCTACAGCCTAAACGGCTGAACGGATTTTGACATGTAAGGTGTCGTTGAATTTGTCAAAATTGGGGTACTTATGTCACTACCCCAATTTTGACAATATATATAGCACCATAAAGTATTTAGAATTTTATATAGATATAGTAATCATTGTTTTTCTCTTTTCAGTTCATAACTTTTAAGCAGTCGGGTTTTTTGTTTTTATAATAATAATTTTTTAGGTATTAGAATTTGAAACTAAACTTATACTTTAAACTGATAATAATCGTTAGTAAATAAAACATCACTCTAAGCCCGCCAACCCGCATTGGAGCAGCGCGGTGGGTCTACGCTTCATAACCCCTCCTATAAGGAGGGAGACTTGGCCCTGTAGCAGGCCGTTAACGTTTTTTGACGACCTTCGTGGCGCAATGGTATGCGCTGTGGATTTATAAGACGGAGGTCCTGGGTTCGATTCCCGGCGGGGCAGATTGAGATTTTTTCTTAATTTGTCTTGGTCTGGCTGGTGGGAGGCTTTCGCCGTGGCTAGTTACCACCCTACCGACAAAGACGTATCGCCAAGCGATTTAGCGTTCCGGTACGATGTCGTGTAGAAACCGAAAGGGGTTTGGATTTCATCCTACTCCTAACAAGTTAGCCCGCGTCCATCTTAGATTGCGTCATCACTTAACATCAGGTGTGATAGATAGCAGTCAAGGGCCAACTTGTAGTCGATATAAAAAAAAATAATAATGATGATGATATATTTAAATGTCAAGGTTTCAGTTACAAAGTGACGTTTGACCTCGCGAGTGTTTCACTCCATTGTTAGGATTATGACAAACAAAGAGTCTTTCATAGATCTACTTTTGAGAGCATTACTCATTTTTATTATGGTTTTGTTACTTTAAGAAAACTGCTGCTGCCCACATCAATCATTGCCACTTTGATGACAACGGGTCTCCTATCTGAAGTAGAAGGTTTTATTAAAACCAGCCAGACCCTGCGACACCAAATGAATGCACATAATATACCTTAATGTACTGTAATATCGTACAATGTTTAACAAAAATGTAGATCTTTAGTACACGGGACGGGACGGAGGATATTGCTTCACGGGAAACTATAAAAAAATTAAATTGAGAGGGGTAGCGGGGAAAGAGCACACTTTATATGAAAGTCTGTCTTTAAAATTAAAAGGGTACCTAAGAGGTTTTCACGCGGACGAAGTCGCGGGCGACTGCGAGTAGGATATAATTACATACGTATGATTGTTGCGTGTCAATGCAATACTACGATGTCACGGAGCTGACCTGATGCTGGAGGTAGGTGTATGGTATTAAAATATTGATGACTACATTAAAAGCTATTGGAGATAAGCAGCAACCTTGAAACAACCCCACATTGTATTGTAGGGGTTTTGAATACTCATTGTTTACTGCTATGGTGAATTTCAATTTTGAATAGTAAGAAGTGATTAAATCAATAACTAAATCAGGAAAATTGTACCACCTCAAGGCGAAAGTCAATAGATCATGCTGCACAGAACCAAACGCATTTTCTAGGTCTATCCAGCAGATCGTAATTTGCCTCTCATATTTTCTAGCATCCTTGAGACTTTCGCCTACAAGTGAATTGTGTTCCAGGCAACCAGAAATCCCGGGTAAAAACCCTTTCTGGTGATTAGGCCTGAAATACCTATTGTTTATCATGTACTTTGTCATTTTTGTTTGCAATATACTGAAAAATAATTTGGAAATAGTATTAGTTAAAGCTATCGGTCTAGTGTCCTTTGGATGAGTTACTTCGACTTTTTTTGGGATGAGGATAAAAATCGCTTCGCCAAATGTCGCTGGTATTTGTTGTCCCAGCCAGATCTTATTAAATATGTTTAAGAGATATTTACGGACTGAAGCACATTTTTTGTACACAATATAGGGGATGCCATCAGGGCCTGGTGCAGATTTAGATGTTTTCTTTCTGATTGTATTGTTTATTTCCACTATGGTTGGTGGAATACTTTTAAAGTTTGCCAGAGGATTGTTAGGCCTTAGTGTATGAGGATTTGAATATAGCCTCCCCTGTCTTGGTACCTCATATGTGATTTTAAAGTGGTCGTAAATCTGCTCATTGGTTAGGACAAGTTTTCCCTTTTTTTCCTTGAAAATGCTTTTTGAGTACTCAAAGGGGTTTTTATCAAAATCGACCAGATATAGACTTTGTTATGTAGTGTAGGTTGTAACTGCTTCGAAGTCCCATACAAAACTAAACATTCGTCAAATATAAATCTAAACACAATTTACATCATGTTTTAGATCTTTCTAAAGGTTAATATGCTTATACTTTAAAAGTATTAGATTGGCACGTGATCGTCTTTCGATTAGAACCCTATTATCAATGTTATGTCCGTAAATAACTCAAGTTCTTTTAGAGTTTTGGAAGATAAAATTCATGCAACCATAAATAAATCTTAACCATCCCTAAACTCACCCTATCTTACTGTATTACATGAAATGATTTTCATATATGTGGCCTCTTCAATTCTTTATATTTTTCAATACACGAAGTGATCTCCATTTATGTGGCCTCTTCGTGTATTGTATAATTAAAAAAAAATGTGATTAGAATTAAATTCTCTTAAGAACTTAAAATTCCAATCAATATTAGAGTGGTATTTCTAGACACATGATAAATGATAGTGGTGTTTATTGTGCTGTGAGAGCGATCCGAGTAAGTCCTCAGATGAACTTTAGATCGATGGCATCTTTCTATTGAAAGATGGTCATATGCTCCAACTCGCATATAACGGTGGCCCGCTTCCGGAGATGTTAGTTCTATGATGCCCGGGCCGAGTGAGGGTTACCGCAAAACGTCTATCGCAATATAATATGATAGCCACACTTCGTGAATGCAGCCTCCGTTAATGTCTCAATAGACTTCGCTAGTTGCTAGAACATTCTGCGTTGGACCGCGTCGCACAACTCACCGAACCGTTCAAAGAACCGACACGATTCTGTGAAAAGAATCTAACAATCGAATCTCTTATTAGAGAAACCGGAACCCCAATTCGTGGATTTATATATCAAATCATTTCTTTGTGAGAGAAATGTATATGGCACAAGTTATACAGGTGTGTTCCTCTTTAATTTCATACCTCGATACCGAGGTGTAAGGCGTTCGAAAAATATTACATATTATAGAGGTGTGTTCCTCTGGATATTGGATTCTAATTGTGAGAAGTTAAAAGAGAATAAGGCATTCAGTAAGTCAACATAGAGCTCAGACATCCGTTTCA
This sequence comes from Mycalesis mineus, assembly GCA_034621355.1. Classification (NCBI taxonomy): domain Eukaryota; kingdom Metazoa; phylum Arthropoda; class Insecta; order Lepidoptera; family Nymphalidae; genus Mycalesis; species Mycalesis mineus. The sequence goes on along the minus strand of CM067908.1, from coordinate 23,620,620 downwards.
AACACCTCGTCAGATGTAGATTCAGAGCTGAACCAAATGTAAGCGCCAGTATCTCACTCCTCGAACAATCAGATGATTATACCTCGTTACGAGGCGTTATGCGTTCAAAAGGCTTTAAAATAGGTATAAATACAACGGTCGTATTTTATTGTGTAAATGCCCAAACTGTCAAGGCATATTTATATGAAGATTTGTTAATATATATATAGTTATGTGTTTGCTATCACATACTTCAATAATTCATTTTATTAAATTCTATATTTGGTAATAAGGGTGCATAGCCTTACTTGATGGATTATTGCTTATAAATCTCTTCCATATATGCCTTCTCACATTATTTATAACCGACTTAACGAAAGAATAAGAAGAACGAAAACATAGAGTAACGCAATGAATCCGCGTTACGGTCGGAACGCCGTTTTTGACATGACTACGTCTTATAATTCGATAGAGCCGGCTGCACGCACGAAAAAACATGACGTCATGCGTCGTTACCTCGCTTTGAGGCGTTCCATATAAGGCTTGAAGTGCAAGCGAGAGCGCAGAACGAGCGACAAAGAAGCACAATCGGCCTTTGCGTTCGGCAGCGTTCGACATGCGTCTATTAAATATAATTATTAAATATATTAATTTTAAATTAAAAATTAATATATTTATTATAAATTTATAAAATCAAAATCAATTATTTTATTAATTTAAATTAATATTTATAAAAATATACTTAAATTAAAAATTTTAATAACCAATTAAATGCTACCATTCCATCAGTATTTTCTTCAGACGTTGTCACGTTCAACTATCGTCAGTAAACCGACTTTACAGACAACCAATTTTTCATAGTAGTGACGAGTGCGCATCACACACGCACAGCGCAAAGCAATCTTGCATTCGTTCAAACGTCACTTTCCGTTTTCAGTAGCCCTCAGGCAGTGCTTAACATATACTATGGATACAAATTTGAATGTGGAAGCTTCACGATTTTGCGTTCATTTAGAAGATACTTCTAATTACTGGTTTAATATAAAACGCTGTTGTTTATCGTTTTACTATTCTTTAATAAAACACATTTATATATTTTACATGTATGTATATATTTATATATATTTGAATTATTTTTAGTGTTATTATATATATTAGTATGTACGATTATGATCGTCACAAGATACATCGATTATAAATCAATTTGGTGTACAACAACCTATTTTTATTTTTTCTTCCCACAACCATAGCATGGATCAGGCGTTGATGGTCCCGTGGTCGTGGTTGTAGTCGTGGTTGTTGTTGCGGTTGTTGTCGTCGTCGTCGGTGTAGTTGTAGTCGTTGTTGTAGTTGTTGTAGTTGTTGTAGGTGTTGTACTTGTTGTAGTCGAGGTCGTTGTTGTTGTGTTTGGTGCTGTGTTTGCCGTTAGATCCCATACTGATAAGAATTGCGCTAGGTAGAGCACTATAAAACATATCCCGCCGGTTACTAGCAAGCTGAAACAAAAATTAAGCGTATTAAAGGTCAGAAAAATATCGTGATCTAAGTTTTTGTGCGGTTGGATCCTCTGGAGACCATTCTGGTAGCAGCATCAGAGGTCGTGGTTATCAATTAAATGCATTTAACACGTTTGGCATGCATGTAGCACTTTATCTTACTTAAGAGTATGCATACGCCAAAAAAGAGCTGATACTCGACTGATGGACCAATATTAACCAAACATAGCTACGCACACACACACACACACACACACACACACACACACACACATACGCACAACTCGGAGTTGAGAAGGAGGTGGTATCACCACCCTGCCACGGAGAACACGTGAAAACCGACGATGCCGCTCATTGTTACCTAGCTGACCACCATCGTTATAAGATTAAAATAACAAACCAAGTTTCATATCTATAGAGGTCTGAACCCTGTCAATCATCATCACATCAGCGGTCAGTCGATGGACATCCACCTCTGGATACAGGCCTTATTTAGGGACTTTTAATATTGTTAGTCCTCATAGACCAACTCTTCGCTTTTCGACATTCTATCACCTTCAGCCGAGCTCCGTGGCGTAGTGGTATGCGCGGTGGATTTATAAGACGGAGGTCCTGGGGTTGATTCCAAGCGGGGCAGATTGAGATTTTTCGTAATTTGTCTCGGCCTGGCTGGGAGGCTTTCGCCGTAGCTAGTTACCACTCTACAGACAAAGACGTACCGCCGCCGATGTCGTGTAGAAACCGATAGGGGTATGGATTTTATCCTACTCCTAACAAGTTAGCCTGCTTACCACCTTAGATTGCATCATCACTTAATATCAGGTGTAATAGCAGTCAAGGGCCAACTTATAGTCGATAAACAAACGTCGATCGTCGGTCAGTGGGGCAAGTGCGAGTTTTTCACCGAGCGAATGTCAAATTATATAGAAAAAAAGCGTTTACTCTCACTATAACTAGATGGCGCTACTCAAATTCCATATAAAATTTGCGTTTACTGTTCTCGATATTGACGCGGTAAAATCTTACACACAGCTGTTTAAACCACGTGCCACGCTCATTGCCACTTCTCACGTTCTGCGACTCGCTGAGCTAAGTCGTTTACTTTGGTTCTTCTGTGGATCTTATTTCTGATTGGATCACGCTGAGATATTCCGAGCTTTGCCCTCTCCATCGCCCGCTGAGTGACCCTTCGCCTTCACATGAGGCCCGCAGTTAGTGATTAAGTCTCGTTCACTGGTCGTCACACACACGCAGGTTAATACGTAAATCCTGTACTCTTTTTACCCGACTGCGTCAGAAGGAGAGTTTTTTTTTGGAGCGTACGTATGTATGTATGTATGTATGTATGTATGTATGTCCATTTCTTCGGCACGCGCTACAGCCTAAACGACTGAACGGATTTTGACAGGTGAGGTGTCGTTGAATTCGTTAAAATTGTGGTAGTGACATAGGCTATATAAATCATCATTATCAGCCTATTAACGGGCCACTACAGGGCCAGGCCTCCCTCCTTACAGGAGAGGGGATATGGAGCGTACACCCACCACGCTGCTCCAATGCGGGTTGGCGGGCATAGGGTGATAATGTTTCATTTATTAACGATCACTATCAGATATTGATGATAGTGACCGGGACCGACGGCTTAACGTGCTCTCCGAGGCACGGGGGTGTAACACCACCAACTTCCAGACTCCGGGCTTGGAATGTACTGAACATTTCATAGAAAAATGAAAAAGCTCAGAATTATTCCATGACCCGACCCAGGGATCGAACCCAGGACCTCGTGATCGAAGCCACATAGGCTAACCACTAGACCAACGAGGCAGTCCTAGACCAACGAGGCAGTCAGGCAGTCGAGGCAAATTTTATAGGCTATATAAATGGTGGCTGTAAATGGGCGAAAAAAGGAGGGATGTGTGTAATTCTATCTCTTATCTTCGCAATATGGGTATCAAATGAAAGGTCGTAAAAAGACCATTTCAAAAATATAAATATCATATCATGTTTATATTGCCGTTTTAACAAAAAATGGCAAAAAGTGTACCGTATCATTTCTATACCATAAACTAAAACTAAAAAGTCTCAAATAAAATTATTATTATAAAAACAAAAAACCCGACTGCATAGAAGTTATGAACTGAAAAGAGAAAAACAGGGATCACTATATCTATATAAAATTATAAATATTTTATGGTGCTGCAGGCGGGGACAAACGTAGTTTTGTTAGATCTTTCTTTCCCCGCAGAAAATAAAGTATTTTGTCCCCGCTTGCATCACGATAAAGTATTTAAAATTTTATATAGATATAGTGATCCTTGTTTTTCTCTTTTCAGTTCATAGCTTCTATGCAGTCGGGTTTTTTGTTTTTACAATAATAATTTTTTGTAATAGGTTAATAATGACAGTAGGTGCATACTTACTAGCCCAATGCCATTGATGAAAGTGCGTGGACTATTCAATAGAGATGATATAATAATTTGTTGTCCAGTGTGTTCTCATTGTGTTACCAGACTCAGACTGTGTAATGTATAGGTTGATGCATTTGGCACTAGTTGCATAGACAATGCGAACAAAGCTTGGTACACACACTGGCCACGCATAAGTTTTTACAGAGTTGTCCGATTTTGATAATTCATTTTTTGTTAGAAAGGGCACACTTCCAATATGGTCCCGTAGAGATCATGTTAGGATCTGATTATGATATCCTGGGAAAATTGAAGAATCTCTTCAAATTTCTCACGGTTGGTGGGAGGCTTTCGCCGTGGCTAGTTACCACCCTACCGACAAAGACGTACCGCCAAGCGATTTAGCGTTCCGGTACGATGTCGTGTAGAAACCGATAGGGGTGTGGATTTCATCCTACTCCTAACAAGTTAGCTCGCTTCCATCTTAGATTGCATCATCACTTAACATCAGGTGTGATAGCAGTCAAGGGCCAACTTGTAGTCAATAAAAAAAAAAAAATTATAGGCACACTTGCAGCGATTTCGATTTTTGTGTAAGTATCGGTAGCTGTTTGGCTACTACTGCCGTATAATATACTATGAGAGTATATGAGACTTCATAGATATGCTTAAGTAAATTAAAGCAACTAAATGACGCAGTCATTTTTTTACTTTTTAGAGCGTTTTGAGTCGGTACGGTTTTTTGTTAAAAAATTTTGTTATGTTAGTATAGTTTCTTTTTTTAATTTTAAATAATCATTGTTTATACAGAACTACGTAAACAAGGTCTTTTTACGACCTTTCATTCGATATCTATATTGCTAAGATAAGAAAAATAATATACACATACCCCTTTTTTCCCCCCATTTACAGCCGCCATTTTGGAAATTTATGTAGCCTATGTCACTACCTCAATTCTGGAGAATTCAACGACACCTCATTTGTCGAAATCCGTCTATCCGTTTTGGCTGTAACATGTTCCAAAGAAATGAACTTACGCTTGAAAAACATTACCCTCCTGTCCTCCTCCCCCCTCCTTACTGACGCAGTCGAGAAAAAAGGATGTAGATGATGAGGGCAGTTGATACCGTGTGCAAGTAGCCTTAATCCAAATAGCGCATTACAATAATAGCGAGTCGAAACAAAACAATCTGCCCACACTGTACACACTAATGAGGTCACGTAAACAAATTACATTAAATACCTTACACTATAACACCTTTGAAAAATAAATTAAATTTTTTTTAACAAAAATAGAACCGATTCAAAACACACTAAAAAGTAAAAAATAACTGTGTCATTTAGTTGCTTTAATTTACTTAAGCATATCTATGAAGTCGGTGTCAGCCAAGTTAAAGGAACATTTATTTTACGTAGTAAAACAGTTTGTGGGTTCTAGGTAACATCCTTAAAGTAGAATCCTTGGCTGGCACCGACTCCTAGATATGCTTAAGTAAATTAAAGCAAGCATAATACGTATAAATACATACGTATACACTAATCCATTTTTTTTAACGACTACAAGTTGGCCCTTGACTGCAACTGAAGATGGAAGCGTGCTAACTTGTTAGGAGTAGGATGGAATCGAATAGAAATCCACACCCCTGTCGGTTTCTACACGACATCGTACCGGAACGTTAAATCGCTTGGCGGTACGTCTTTGTCGGTAGGGTGGTAACTAGCCACGGCGAAAGCCCCGCCGGGAATCGAACCCAGGACCTCCGTCTTATAAATCCACCGCGTATACCACTGCGCCACGGAGGTTGTCATAAATCCTTCCTTCCTACGGGAGCAATGGCGACGGCTTGTGAAGCTTGCCACCACTCCTGATGTGACGATCATGACCGCTCTGTCAAGAGTGTAACAACGAAGAAGAAGAATCCTTCCTTGCATACTTCCTTAGTTTCTTCCACTCTCGTTAATCTTTTTATACAAGTTCGTCGATTTCGGGTACACTGACCTGGCCATTATTTAAAATGTCCTGAATTTGGTTCAGGAACATTCGCCTAGGCGTTCCCCTTCCAATATTTCCATTCACCATCGCCTCATAAATATATTTTGTTGTTATTGTTGATGCAATTTATTAAGAAGCGGGGTATCTTGGTTTTTTTTTTATTGTGTATAGGCTAGCGCTTGGCTACGATCACGCCTGATGGTAAGCGAAGATGCAGCCTACAGTGAAACGCGCTTGCCTAGAAGGTGCCTATTCACTCTTGACTTGAAGATACCCATATTATAGGTGGTAGGGAAAACGTGAGCTGGAAGGGCATTCCATATTTTCGCAGTTCGAATCAGGAACGAGGAAGCGAAACGTTTTGTACGCGTCCACGGAATATCGACTACGTATGGGTGCAGACTACTACGATGCCTAGCAGTTCTATGGTAAAAGGGCGAGGGGGGAACTAGATCAAAAAGTTCCTGTGCACACTCTCCAAAATATATTCTGTAGAAAACCGACAGACAGGCAACTTTTCGGCGGCGATCCACCGAATCCAACGCAGCAAGCTGATATTTAGCCGATCCATCCCACAAATGGGAGCAGTACTCCATGCACGGGCGAACCTGAGCTTGATATAGAATCAGAAGCTGCTCCGGTGAGAAGTACCGCTTCACCTTATTAAGGACACCGAGCTTCTTACCAGCTGTTTCTGCCTTGGATTCAATGCATTGCCCGAAGTTTACTTTTTCAGTAGAGTGGGAAGTAGCCACGGCTGAAGCCTCCCACCAGCCAGACCTGGACCCATTTAGAGAATCTATAACAGCCCAGCCGGGAATCAAACCCAGGACTTCCGCCTTACAAATCCACTGCGCAAGCCAGTGCGCCACAAGAGCTGATAACTTTTTGATAATGGAAGCCAACGATGCCAAATTCTTGTGTTGGCAACATTTTACATGAGAATGCTTTTAGGTGGGATTAAGATTATTCTTGAAGCGAGTAGTGTGTCACGAAACTCCTTGATTCATCCTCGGCGGTGGGATCACGGCTAACACAGGCGACCAAGTCACCCTGTGGCTGTGACGCATACATCGCCGCTATTTCGGGAACGGCGAAGGAATTAACGAATACCTACTCACGAACCGACTTTGCAATGCGTTTTAAACGATTATGACAAAACCAAAAATCGTTTTTTTTTTATTGACTACAAGTTGGCCCTTAACTGCTATAACACCTGATGTTAAGTGATGATGCAATCTAAGATGGAAGCGGGCTAACTTGTTAGGAGGAGGTTGAAATCCACACCCCTTCGGTTTCTACACGACATCGTACCGGAACGCTAAACCGCTTGGCGGTACGTCTTTGTCGGTCGGGTGGTAACTAGCCACAGCAAAAGCCTCCCACCTGTCGGTTCTATTTTTATTTAAAAATTTTTATATGTATAGATAGACCAGAGGTCTCTGTGGGGTTTCACACAACGAGTTCGAACCTACGTCTTTGCAGGTCAACAGGTTCAACACTGAACCAATGGAGTTTCTCTTTGATATTTAGCGCGATATTGTAAACCGTGCTTTTATAAATAAGCACCAATAGAGCAGTTGCACCTGGGCCGCCCACTCCGCGCCTGGAGCGAAAATAATCCAGCATTCAATATCAGAACGGCTCCTGTTTCATTCCATTCCGATCGAATCGACATCGGCACTTTTTTTCACTGTCTTCATTCCATACCTCGTTGTTCTCGTGGTTAATTTGTGTGGCTTTAATCACGACGTCCTGGGATGAAAGCCAGGTTGTAGTTTGTTTTTGACGTGACAACGTCTTATAATTCGACAGAGCACGCACGAAAAAACATGACTCATGCGGCGTTACCTCGCTTTGAGGCGTTCCATGTAAGGCTTGAAGTGCAAGCGAGAGCGCGGAACGAACGACAAAGAAGCACAATCGGCCTTTGCGTTCGGCAGCGTTTGACATCCGTCTATTAAATATAATTACTAATTTTAAATTTAAAATTAATATATTTGTTATAAATTTAACATATAAATTTATAAAATCAAAATCAATTATTTTATTAATTTAAATTAATATTTATAAAAATATACTTAAATTAAAAATTTTAATAACCAATTAAATGCTACCATTCCATCAGTATTTTCTTAAGACGTTGTCACGTTCAACTATCGTCAGTAAATCGACTTTACAGACAACCAATTTTTTTTCTTCTAAGAATTTTCTATGAATTCTAAGCCCAGAGTCGATAAGAGCGTTAAGCCGTTGATTCCCTATCTGATAGTAATCTTTAATGAATTAGACATTATCACCGCCAACCTTCATTGGAGCAGCATGACGGGTCTACGCTCAATATCCCTCTCCTACCAGAAGGGATGCTTGGCTCTGAAATGGGCCGTGATTAATAATAAATATTTATTAAAGTAAGCTTTCGTTAAACCGCAACAGCATCAATTTTTTATACTTAGGGCTAGTTTCACCACCTGATAAGTTACAAAGTTACTTACTTACATTTTTTTTGTCATTTTTCTTACTTTGTGTCAATGAAAAAGACAAAACTTGCGAATCCGATAGGTACTTAAATAACTGTATAAAAGTTCAAACTTCCCAGTGTTGGCAGGTAAATATCTACTACATTTATTTATTTAGTAGAACACTAACAATTTAAATATTAAACATTGTAATTCGATTTTTGATATTTATATCAATCATAACAATCACACAATACAAATGTCAAGTAGGAACAAGTAGAGTTAATTAGTTAATTCTTCACAAATTAGAAATATATCTTAAACTACCCAAAAAACTTGCTACTACAAAATACACAAAAACAAATATAAATTAAATAATCAAAGTTATTATTAATTTTTAATAATAAAAATTCGAATTAAAATGAGATATAATTGCGTTTAATTACAATATAAAGTTATTAGGACATAAAGATATTATTTATTAGAAGTTTTGATCGATTAGAAGATTAAAGATGATCTCTTAACTTATTTTTAAAGTTATTAAAAGAATTAGATATGGAATGGTCTTTTCAATATACATGTTTCCCTTTTCTAATAAAAAAGAATTATTATAATAAAAAGTAAAAAAAATTTCAACAAAAAATAGAACTGACTCAAAGCGCACTAATAAGTAAAAAATAACAGTGTCATTTAATTGCTTTAATTTACTATATATATATATATATATATATATATATATATATATATATATATATATATATATATTTATATATATATATATATATATATATATATATATATATATATATATATATTTATATATATATATAGTAAATTAAAGTAAAGTTATGTGATCTTTTTAGTGCGTTTTGAGTCGGTTATATTTTTTGTTAAAAAATTTTATTTCTTACTTTTTAGTGATTTATCGCCACGTAACGTACTCGTACTATACTGTCATAGTACACGGCACTAGTAGTAGCCAAAAAGTTACCGATACCGAGACAAAGACCGAAATCGCTGTAAGCGTGACTCCAAAATTTGAAGATTTCTTTCAATTTCCCCAGGATATCATCATCAGATCCTAACATGATGACAATGGGACCACCTATATGCCCTTTCTAATAAAAAAAGAATTATCAAAATCGGACTACTCTGTAAAAAGTTATGCGTGGTCATATATATATATATATATATATATATATATATATATATATATATTCTCAATTCGACACGTGTTCTCAATTCGAACCTCCTCCGGGATGGATGGTACATGACTTGTACAAAATATTTGAACTATTACGGTCACTTTGAATGTTGGCACAACCTCTGTCATAAACGTTGACATTTTTATGACAATATTAAACTAAACATAGAATACTACAAATCACACCGCTCACATCTGGGAGACGGCCAACAGCTTGGTGTTACACCCCACCCCCCCTTCCAACCCCTCTCTTCATGGATCTAGACGATGATGGTTTATTGGACCGTTGCTTCTTTCCATACTATCAGCCATGATTAATGATATTTAATTACATGTTCCCCCTTGACTGCAATCACAGTTGATGGTAAGTGATGATGCAATCTCAGGTGGAAGCGGGCTAACTTGGTAGAGGCAGTCCAAAACGCTTTTTGTTCTAGACAAAAACATAACGAACGAACGAAGAGCGATATGCGGGATAAATAAAAAAGAAACCTGTAGGCATCACTTTAAAAGTCTGAAAATTCTCACTGTAACTTCTTTATATATCTATGAGCTAGCGTTGTTTTTGCGAAATAACAATCAATTATTTAATAGGCATCATCGCGAGCGCAGTATAGATTTCCTCCTCATCACACAGCTTACCTTAACAAGACGCCGCACCTGAAATTGTGATAGGTTCGATTTGCGTAAGATAGTAGGTGTATTTTGGGTATTTTTTATAAATAAATAAGTTAAATTAATAGTGTCAAGAGTATCTGCATCATGATAATCCGTGTATACAATCAGTTGCCAAAGCATATCAGACAGCTAAATAATTTTGTTACTTTTAAAATAATCTCCGTACTTTTCTTCTGGAGAATACGTATTATGACCTGAATGAGTATTTTAATCTGACATTGTAAATTTATTTTGACATTTGATATTTGTATTAGACTTTATTAAAGAGTTTCATTTGTATTCAATTTAATAAATCTAGGAATACTAATTAACATTTGATTGTAAATTCATCTAATTTTAATAATAATTTAATTTTGCATGCCAATTGGGCGTGATACAATTGTTGTCTTTCAAGATTATAATGAATACCATAAAGTACAGAATTGTATCAGCAAATAAACGATTTGATTTGATTTGATTTGAACCACCCATTCGTTTCGAGGTACGTCTTTGCTGGCAGGGTGGTAACTAGTTAACCCACTAGCTAGACCTGGACTGATTAAAAAATTAACTGCCGTCGCAAATGATGGACAGTGATGATGGAATCTAAGATGGAAGCAAAGTAACTTGTTAGGAGTAGGTTGATATCTACACCCCTTTCGGTTTCTACACGACATCGCTAATAGAACCCTAACACGGCCGTTCCTTCCCACCAGCCATAATTAGGGAAGAAAATCACAAACCGCCCAGCCGGGAATCAATCCCGGGACCTCCGTCAATAAGTCCACCGCTCGTACCGCTGTGCCACGGAGGCCGGCCATATTCGAAATCTGCATATTCGTACCTGTGGCGAGCACAAGATTTTTAACTAAAGTAGGTACTATCGTAGGTCGGATAGATAGTGCTTATATTATAGATACTATCTACACGACTAGGAAAATTCCTCCTTCAATACTGGTTCACAATATGTTTTAGGGTAGGCAGTGTGTTTTTGCATTTATGAAATGCTCGCTACTGATCCGTAGGTATCAACGTCTGCGCACATACATGTGATACATGAGATAGAAGCCAAAAATAATGTTGTCACAAATCAGAGGTGAACAACAAGTCGAGTTCCATTTCTCTAATTTTTTTGAAATAACGCCCCAGTAGCGACAGGTGTAGCGTCCACAATTGCCCGTATTTCCCAAAATAAATCACCTGTATTGCGCAAGCGATCGCTCACGATCTCGCAGATGCCGAGCGGTGTAGTCAGAGCGCGCGCCGCTCGTGGGCGTCGCCTGTTTTTCTGTTTTTCGCCCAAAATATCGGCCACCTACAGCCGCGAGCTGGCACCCGCGCTCCACATCCGTTGCATTCGTACATGTCGCTGTCCAACTGAGATTCATTGTAATCGTTTCATACAATCGGAATTTTCGATACCGTCGTAAAAATGGCTGCTCACTCCATGTTAATTGAGTAGAGGATTGCGCAATCCAATTTCCTTTTTGAAATGCATGAATATATTCGTCCCGGAATAATTTACTTACTACTTTTGTGGATCCTAGTCGATAATATTAAAACGCAAGCAATATTCATCATTATCAACCGAATGGTCGTCCGCTACTGGACATGGGCTCTTCTTTTAAGAACTTCTGGGCACAGCAGTATTGAGCCGCCTTCATGCAGTGGTCCCTACAGCCTGTTTGATATCGTCGGTCCACCCAGTAAATGACAGCCGAAACTGCGGCGTCGGTATAGGAGCTAAAACGTCCACGAATGACCTATGTGCTATCTGTATCTATAGATATAGACATGGATTTCCGGAGTTAGAAAATATTCGAAATATCCACACGTTTCGATGACCGCAATAATATGTTATTCTACATAGTCCACACTACAGCCGTATTACGCAAATCAATAATTAAAATTCAGATTCTGATGTAGGTATTTTTTGTTGATATTTCTAGAATTTTCACGAAGTAAATGGCATCCTCATTTTCCTACAACATTTGTTTTGGTTTAATGCAATGTAATACATTCGACGAGATTACGATGGGCATCTAACAACATTGACTGCCTCGTTGATCTAAATACTTAGCGTACCTATGTTGTTTCGATTACAAACTCCTGGGTCCGAATTTTGAGTCAGGTTGCAGAATTATTCTGAGTTTTTCTTTCAGTCAATTTTAGGCTCGGAGTCGGAAAGTTAGTGTTATTATATCTCCTTGCCTTGGAGAATACGTTAAGCCGTCAGTGCCATTATCACCAACATTTGATAGTGATCATTATCACTCTAAGCTCGCCTATCCGATTTGAGCAGCGTGGTAGGTACAAGTTCCATATCCCCTCTCCCACAAAGAGGGACGCCTGGTCCTGTAGTGTTAATAGGCTGACATTGATGATTTAAGAACAACAGTGGCAAAAGCAGTAATTTTAACCAACGAAAAAAACGGAGGAGGTTCTTTTTAGATTTTTTTTTATGTATGACACCGCATACCTTTTTTTATTAGAAAGGGCACACTTCCAATATAGTCCCATAGTCATCTTGTTAGGATCTGATGATGATATCCTGGGAAAATTGAAGGAACTCTTCAAATTTTATAGGCACACTAACAGCGATTTCGGTTTTTGTGTAAGTATCGGTAGCTTTTTGGCTGACACCGCATACCTTTTTTTATTAGAAAGGGCACACTTCCAATATAGTCCCATAGTCATCATGTTAGGATCTGATGATGATATCCTGGGAAAATTGAAGGAACTCTTCAAATTTTATAGGCACACTAACAGCGATTTCGGTTTTTGTGTAAGTATCGGTAGCTTTTTGGCTGACACCGCATACCTTTTTTTGTTAGAAAGGGCACACTTCCAATATAGTCCCATTGTCATCATGTTAGGATATGATGATGATATCCTGGGAAAATTGAAGGAACTCTTCAAACTTTGTAGGCACACCTGCAGCGATTTCGGTTTTTGTGTAAGTATCGGTAGCTTTTTGGCTACAAGTACCGTATAGTATAATATACTATGACAGTATAGTACGAGTACGTTACATGTCAATAAATCACTAAAAAGTAAGAAATAATATTTTTTAACAAAAAATTTAACCGAAAACGGAAAAAATAACTGCGTCATTTAGTTGCTTTTATTTACTTAAGCATATCTAGGAGTCGGTGCCAGCCAAGGTTTCTACTTTAAGGACGTTACCTACAACCCACAAACTGCTTTGCTACGTTAAATAAATGTTCCTTAAACTTGGCTAGCACCGACTTCATACACTTTACAATAATACAGCTTATACATCAGAATAATAAATAGTCTATTTTTTTTCCCGAAAAGACGAGGACGGGAACTACGCGGGTAAAACCGCGAGCGACCTCTAGTGCTAAACACTTTTACCGCAGATTGACGGATATAGAACGAATTAGGTACTTACGTCATGTTTCTAGCTATTGTAAAGAACAACATTTCCGATACAAGCGAATGTTTCCACGAACATTTGGTGGGATTTATGTTTGTACACTTTGTAAAATTTAGACGACTTGCGCAGTATACATAGTGGATTTACAAAACGGAGGTCCTGTGTTCGATTGGTCCCATACATTTCTCAATTGGTTCCGGTCTGGCTGTGGAAGGCTTCGGCTAAAAGTTGGCCCTTGACTGCTATCACTCCTGATGTTAAGTGATGATGCAGTCTAAGATGGAAGCGGGCTAACTTGTTAGGAGTGGAATGAAATCCACACCCTTTTCGGTTTCTACAGGCTAAATCACTTGGCGATACGTCTTTGTCGGTAGAGTGGTAACTAGCCACGGCGAAAGCCTCCCACCAGCCAGACCTCCGTAGCGCAATGGTATATGCGCTGGGTTTATAAGACGGAGGTCATGGGTTCGATTCCCGGCAGGGCAGATTGAGATTTTTCTTAATTTGTCTTGGTCTGGCTGGTGGGAGGCTTTCGCCGTGGCTAGTTACCACCCTACCGACAAAGACGTACCGCCAAGCGATTTAGCGTTCCGATGTCGTGTAGAAACCGAAAGGGGTGTGGATTTTCGTCTCACTCCTAACAAGTTAGCCCGCTTCCATCTTAGACTGCATCATCACTTAACATCAGGTGTGATATCAGTCAAGGGCCAACTTGTAGTCGATTAAAAAAAATAAAAACTAAGGAGGGGATGTTCTCACTGGAGAATACACTCGACATGCGAATGTACTCAGAACGAATCTGCTTATAGTCCTCCTCTGATTGCAGATAAACACAAATAAGAAAAAAAAATCATTTAATTACCGATCAAGTTTAATGGTTGAGTCATGTCTTGAATATACCAAAGTGGAGTTTAGAAGATATACAGTAGCTTAATATAAGAGATTTTGATTTTGAGACACGTTTCAGTATTCGGGCGTGTAACACTGATAGATGTTAATGATATTAACGAGTAACGGCTTAACGTGCTCTTCGATACGAGGGCATGTACTTAATACGAAGCTCCCTGAAGAAAGATAAATTTTTTTGACAAAATTAGAACCGACTCAAAACGCACTAAAAAGTAAAAAATAACTGTATCATTTAGTTGCTTTAATTTACTTAAGCATATCTATGAAGTCGGTGCCGGTGTATTTTTTGTTAAAAATTTTCATTTGTTACTTTTTAGTGATTTATCGCAATGTGACGTACTCGTACAATACTGTCATAGTATATTATAGGGCACTAGTAGCCAAAAAGCTACCGATATTTACACAAAAATCGAAATCGCTGCAAGTGTGCCTATAAAATTTGAAGAGTTCCTTAAATTTTCCCAGGATATCATCATCAGGTCCTAACATGATGACAATGGGACCACCTTGGAAGTGTGCCCTTTCTAATAAAAAAAGAATTATCAAAATCGGACAACTCTGTAAAAAGTTATGCGTGGTCATAAATAAAAAATATATATATACGTGTCGAATTGTGAGAACCTCCTCCGTTTTTTTCGTCAGTTAAAAGATTATTGTTACGGCTACGGCCGCCACGGAGACCGAGTGGAGGATTTATAACACTGACTTGAGGTTTAGTTCTTGGCTAAGTCGCGCCACCGCAAAGAAACCGAAAGGGGTGTGAATTTCATTCTATTCTTAACAATTTAGCTCGCTACCATCTTACATTGCATCATCACTTACCATCAGGAGTGATTGCAGTCAAGTCAAAAATAATAGCTTCAATCAGGAATTGTATCTAAGACCTCTTGATCCGAAGCTGTATATTATAACTACTTGAGCAATGAAGCTGTTATCTCAATTAATCACGCCAAATTCTGAGCAGTGCTACAAATAGCAGCAATCCTCATCGGAGTTACTCGCCACTGAGTGCCGTGACGTCACCCGCCTGTAGTGACGTCACTGCCACGTCAGCATTAACAAATAGACATGGGTGAAGCAGAGGACATAATGTAGGGTAATAGGAATTAATTCTAAATAAAAGCTTCTATGTCATTATCATCATTATTCATTATCATTATTCATTATCCTATTCATGGCCCACTACACGGCCAGGCCAGGGATATGGAGCGTACACCCACCACGCTACGCCAATGCAGATTGGCGAGCTTAGTATGATAATGTTTCATTTATTATCGATCAATATCAGATGTTCACGATAGTGACAGGAACCAAAAGCTTACCGTGCTCTCCGAGGCACCACGAGTGTAATACCACCAACCTCCAGACTCTGGGCTTGGAATGTACTGAGAATTTCATAGAAGTATGAAAAAGTGGTAGGTCCAATTTCTAGAAAGAGGACCGCCGAATCCAACTCGGTTGGGCAGCGTTCGAGAAACTGCGTGACATCTTTTCGTACAAAATTCCTCAGTGCCTGAAGACGAAGGTCTTCGAACAGTGCGTGTTGCCAGTGATGACATACGGATCCGAGACTTGGTCGCTAACTGCGGGCTTCATAAGAAGGCTCAGAGCCACTCAGCGGGCGATGGAAAGAGCAATGCTCGGAGTATCTCTGCGTGATCGAATCAGAAATGAGGAGATCCGCAGAAGAACTTAAATAACCGACATAGCTCAGCCAGTCGCAGAACTGAAGTGGCAATGGGCGGGTCACGTGGTTCGAACAGCTGATGGACGTTGGGGGCCGAAGGCTAGAATGGCGACCCCGCACCGGAAAGCGCAGTGTTGGTCGACCCCCCACCAGGTGGACTGATGACATCAAACGGGTCGCAGGGAGCCGCTGGGCACATGCGGCTCGGGATAGTTGTGTTTGGAAGTCCCTAAAAAAGGCCTATGTCCAGCAGTGGACGTCCATTGGCTGATAATGATGATGATGATGATGAGAAAGTCTAAATTATCCCCTACTAGGATTCGAACCTACAACCTCGTGCTAGAAGCCACATATGCTAACCACTAGGCCAGTGATTCTCAACCTTTTTTTGTTGCGGCACACATCTAATGATTTCAAAATTTGGCGGCACACAAAGAAAAAGATAAAAATTATTTAGTTACTACAACAGACTGCATAAATAGTTTATGACAAAAATTTTAAATACACCAAGACCCCGCTTTGCGTCGCTAATGATTCCTGAAAAATGCGACGCAAAGTGAATCACAAATTTTGAAAGTAAATAATAAAATAATTTATTTTTTTGTGGATTTAAATATATATTCATGTTAAAAATATTTTTCTTTTTAAATGATATAATTTAATAATATTAACATTATTATATATTTGCAAAATTTGGCGGCACACTTTTGAAATTTGGCGGCACACAAAAGTGCCGCGGCACAGTGGTTGAGAATCACTGCACTAGACCAACAAGGCAGCTTCTATGTAAGTTTATTAAATTGTATTATATACCAAAACTAGCAGACGCAACCAACTTCGCTCGAGAGGAAAATAATATACCGCTACCTTCCCATAACACTAACAGAATTACATGAAAAATTATTATTACAAAAACAAAAAACCCAACTGCTTAGTAGTTATGAACTGAAATGAGAAAAACAAGGATCACTGTATTTAAATAAAATTATAAATACTTTATGGTGCTGCAGGTGTGGACAAAATAGTTTACTATCTGGGAAAGAAAGATCTACCAAAACTACGTTTGTCTCGCCTGCAGCACCATAAAGTATTTAGAATTTTATATAGATATAGTGATCCTTGTTTTTCTCTTTTCAGTTCATAACTTCTAAGCAGTTGGGTTTTTGTTTTTATAATAATAATTTTATTTGAGACTTTTTAGTTTTAATTTGTGGTATAGAAATGACATGGTTCACCTGGTACAGTTTTTGACATTGCATGATAAAACAGTAATAAAAACACGACATGACATTTATATTTCTGAAATAGTCTTTTTACGACCTTTCATTTGATACCCATATTGCTAAGATAAAAGAAAAAAATGCACTCGTCCCCCCTTTTTTCCCCCATTTACAGCTGCCATTTTGAAAATTCATATAGCCTATGTCACTTCCACTATTTAGCCAAATTCAACGACACCTCACATGGCAAAATCCATTCAGCCCTTTAGGCTGTAGCCCGTGCCGAAGAAATAGGCATACATACATACATACGCTCGAAAAACATTACCCTCCTTCTGACGCAGTCGGGTAAAAAGATGGGTATAACAAGTTAACTTTAACATATACGTTTATATATACCATAGCGGACATTTTTGAAGTCCCTTTGTAGAGGAATAATCCTACCATACATTATTTTGTTATATCTCAAAGGGACCAGCGTTTTCAATGAAAACTTCCAGGCGGCACCAAACTTCCCACAATTCTTACCATATTTGGTGTAAACAAAATCTAAACAAATTATACTATAAACAATATGCTGGAACCTTTCTCAGGAATCACTCTAACCATTGTTAAAAACCGCATTAAAATCCATTCAGTCGTCTTTGAGTTTATCGCGAAGAAACTTACAGAGTTGTGCAATGCAATACTGTTAAGGATCTGATTTAACTGGTACTAGCGTAACTAGATGGCGTTAGAACACAAAACACTCGCGCTATCGTTGTGTTCTTACAAAACCTATAAATGAGGTTGAGATTTTATTGCATCTGTCATCATCGGCATCATCTCGTAACATATGTATACTTTAAATTTTTGCAGCCCTATCTTTCCTAGATGAAAGCAGAGGGCAAAGAATTAAATTATTATTATCTAGCTTTTGCCCGCGACGTCGTCCGCGTGGAATTAGTTATTACGGCAGCCGAATTTTTCTAAGCTTTGAATATCATATTTATTAATATCTAATCAACTGCCTAAGAAATAGGTCCTAAGCTTTCAAAATGACGACACTTTCATACAACATTGCATCCCCCCTTTAACCCCTTACAACCCTTTTTTCGCAATTAAAAGTAGTCTATGTCCTTTTTCAGGCTCTAGACTTACTGTGCACCAAATTTCATTTAAATCGGTTCAGTAGTTGTAGAGTGAAAGCAAGACAGACAGACAGGCAGAGTTACTTTCGCATTTATAATATTAGTTAGGATTTAGCCGCAGTTGTGAGAAGGAGTCCTTTGAATATACTCCCGGGTAGCTCGGTTCTTTCTCCACGTGGTCTTCAACCCGCGCAATCTTATGAAGTGCGTGTTTTTCCCCAGACCCTGTGCCTGGCGCGAGACCTGAGGCAGTAAGAGGGGGATACGCGAAGTTTTCTGGTGGAAGACACGGCGAGTAGACGGGTAGAAGTATCCCCATTAGCCGTAGCTACTTCAGAAGCCTGCGCTTTGATACTTATTGAAGAATTTTTTCTAAGGTACGGCTATCAACGCCGCGCGTGCTGAAACCAAGGAGTGCAATTCGTGTCGGCAGTTGTGCAGAAGGCGATGCATGCGATTGGGTTAAACAACCAAGCCGTCGGCTCTGGCCACTGTCATCTGTTAGTGATCGTTAATTAATGAAACATTATCACCCCAAGCCCGCCGACCCGCATTGGCGCAGCGTGGTGGGTACGCTCCATGTCACCTCTCCTATAATGAGGGTGGCCTGGCCCTGTACTGGACCATTAATAGGCTGATAATGATGATGTTTGTTTCTTGAGTCATTCAATCGCTCACAAGGCACAGAATTTTGTCTGTGTGACTCGCTACGCTTCTCGCTACATAAACAAACATTACATAACATACTTATAAAAACTATAGATATTTTATAGGTATGTAAGGTACAAACAAGATGTTGATATCGACATTTCTTTAATTTTGTTTTCTATATAGAACTAATGGGACACTAAGCACTAATATGATGTATCAACAGTTCTATAGAACTAAAATTAGGGGGTACTAGTACTACTGGGATGCACCCGTCTGCGACACTTGTGTATCTGTGTGTGAGTGTGTGTGTGTGGGTGGTGATGCAAGTTGCACACTTCGCAGTATTTGACACGAGCGCTGCTCTACATGTTATACGAGTCTAATAGGTAACAAGCGCCTCGCACGACTTATTCAAGTATGTATTTTAAACTTGCTATTATAAGATTGAAACTACCATATTCCATGATTAATAAAATTAAAAAAGATCGTACAGACTGAGGCCGATTTTATAAGAATAACCTTTAAAACCTCGTAGCATAACGCTCGAAATACAATCTCCTTGCATTGTATGGAGTTCTAAGTCGCGCTATCAAAGTTTTTAACGTTTTGTGGTATATATGCGCTGTGACGCCGTGTGTTTGGCGGGTCCGAGTCTACGGCGTAACGTAGTGCGGAGGCTGCTCTAAGCTCCAGGCGCGGTTTCGGCCGCACATTCTAAGCATCACAAAGTTGTCGCTTACAATAGCGCTACTTGACCACGTCGTAGGCGACGTTGACCCACCTATTGCACTTTTGGGTGACAATTCAACGTGTACGTAAGAAATTCAAATTCAAATTCATTTATTGCGAATTGAGTACATGGAGATCTTATATAAATATTATAGGTTTTTAAAATTCCGCCTTACAGCTTGCAATGTCCTTTAATCACTAAAAATACTGGTAATAGCTCTGTCATTCAAAACAATTTACGATTCTAATGATGCCTTTACGTCAATAAATATTCTGAAACCTTATATACACTCACCCATAGATTAAAGACTACTAGATAGAGCCCATAGCGTGTCCACTCGTGAGACAGCAAATCAGCCTTATTGACATGACATATCAACATTTAAAGTACATCATGAAACGTTATGTTTTAAAATATTGTAAAATACGAAATGTTACTTTATATAAGATACTTTAGTAAACGCATAATACATGAAATTTGCTAAAAAATAACATATCTAAGCTTCTAATCATCAATCAATGAAGTTTATGCCTACTTACGTATGAAACGTAATTCCTTCGATTTTCTGTTCGCTGCGACTGTTGCAGCCGCAAATATTACAACCCACCATAGCACGATAACGTTTAAATTAATATCGTAACCGCAAAGTTATATTATTTATCAGCAAATTTAATAAAAAGCTAATAATTGCTCAGATATGTCCCTTGCTTGTCACAAACTCCACTCTTGACAAGCAATAAAAACGGACACGCTGAAAGGGACAAAAAATAATCTTGTGTCACTTTCTAATAAAGGCCGAATGAAATAAGTCTGTCACGCTCTTGAACCTGCAGCCGCGTTATGACTCCATCTAGTAGTCTTAAATCTATGCACTCACCTTATAAGAGAGAGGCGGGTATATTATTTAGCCGACAGCGTCAGGAGGGTGATGTTTTTCGATCGTTTGTATGTATATATGTAGGTCCATCTCTTTTGCACGCGCTACAGCCAAACGTTTCTACGGATTTTAATATGTCGTTGAAGTTGTCAGATTTGTGGTAGTGATATCATCATTATCAGCCTATTAACGGCCCACTACAGGACCAGGCCTCCCTCCTTATAGAAGGGGGATATGGAGCGTGGACTCACCATGCTGCTCCAATGCGGATTGTTTGGCTTAGGGTCATTTTTCATGTATCACCATCAGATGTTGATGATAGTGACCGGGACCGACGGCTTAACGTGCTCTGCGAGTCACGGGGGTGTAACACCACCAACTGCCCGACTCCAGACTTGGAATGTCCTGAAAATTTCATAGAAGAATGAAAAGGTCAGAATTATTCCGTGACCTGACCCAGGATTCGAACCCAGGACCTCGATAGAAGCCAGATAAGCTAACCACTAGACCAACGATATAGGCTATATAAATTTTTTTACTATGTCAACCTTTATATTGTGTTACGGGTTTTCTGTAATCTCGCCGACAACGCCCACGGCAGCGCCCTCCAGCTACCGGATGTTATACTTTAATTGTCATCCGTATTCTAATTTTTAATTAATAGAATGCAATGCTATCAATAAAATTATTTTATTTAGCGAATATAATTTTAATTCATAACAAAAGCAAAGCAGTAGGTACTAAACAACCAGTCGTCTGAATCTGAAAGTGACATATGTACCTAGTGCCGAGTGTGAGTTTTCACCAAAACAAATCGAAAACTTCACTTTCGCGTTAAGGGCATATTTATATGGAACTGAAGCAGCGCCCCTGGCGGAAGTGAGAGAAAACTCAACACTGACACTCGCCCATTTGAGTTTATGTTTTTCGAGCGTATGTATGTATGTATGTATGTATGTCTGTATGTCCATTTCTTCGGCACGCGCTACAGCCTAAACGGCTGAACGAATTTTGACATGTGAGGTGTCGTTGAATTTGTCAAAATTGTGGTAGTGACATAGGCTATATAAATTTTCAAAATGGCGGCTGTAAATGGGAGAAAAAAGGGGGATGTGTGTATTTTTTTCTCTTATCTTAGCAATATGGGTACCAATTGAAAGGTCGTAAAAAGACCATTTCAAAAATATAAATATCATATCATGTTCATAATAATTTTTAACAAAAAATGGCAAAAAGTGTACTAAGTTTACCGTCTCATTTCTATACCATAAACTAAAACTAAAAAGTCTCAAATAAAATTATTATTATAAAAACAAAAAACCCGACTGCTTACAGGGACAAAATACTTTAACCTGCGGGGAAAGAAAGATCTACCAAAACTACGTTTGTCCCCGCCTGCAGCACCATAAAATATTTAGAATTTTACACAGATATAGTGATCCTTGTTTTTCTCTTTTCAGTTCATAACTTCTAAGCAGTCGGGTTTTTTGTTTTTTTAATAATAATTTTATCTACTAAGACTAATTGATTATTAGAAAAGAAATACAACTACATACTTCGTATACAACTTTCTTTTAACGACCTCGAAACCTTAAAGCATAGAAATAAAGCACAAGTAAACAATAACAACAGCGATGATGATATATAATATGATTACAGCAATCCCTAGATCTGCGGGCCTCATTAGGACTCAGTATCTCTGCGTGATGCAATCAGGAATAAAGAGATCTGCAGAATAACCAAAGTAACTGACATAACTCAGCGAACTGCATAACTGAAGTAACAATAGGCGGGACACGTGGTTCGAACAGCTGATGGACGTTGGGGGTCCAAGCTGCTATAATCGCGACCCCGCATCGGATCGGAAAGCGCAGCGTTGGTCGACCCCCACCATATGGACTGCCGACATCAAACGTGGCGCAGGGAGCCGCTGGCCACAAGCGGGTCAGAATAGTTGTTTCCAAACAAAAGTCCCTAAAGATTTTTTTTTGTAAAAAAACCCGACAGTCTAAGTAGTAGATAATGACTGAAAAGAGAAAAACAAGGATCACAATATCTATTTTAAATTCTAAATACTTTAATTGAATATTTTACGTGTACCTGCATTTCTAATGAACGCGTAGAGATATCAAGTTGAAACTCATATTAAAAACTTTTACCCTACAGGTTAGTACGACTCGCACTTGGCCGGTTTCTTTCTAGTTTATCCTCTATAACAAATTATGGTTGGGTATGATAATGTAGTAACTGCCTCGTTGGTCTAGTGGTTAGCCTATGTGGCTTCGATCACGAGGTCCTGGGTTCGATTCCTGGGTCGGGTCATGGAATAATTCTGAGCTTTTTCATTCTTCATGAAATGTTCAGTACATTCCAAGCCCGGAGTTTGAAAGTTGGCGGTGTTACGCCCCCGTGCCATAGTGATCGTTAATAAATGAAACATTATCACCCTAAGCCCGCCAACCCGCATTGGAGCAGCGTGGTGGGTGCACGTTCCATATCCCCTCTACTATAAGGAGGGAGGTCTGGCCCTGTAGTGGGTCGTTAATAGGCTGATAATGATGATGTTAATGTAACACAGAAGGATAAAGCGATCGCTGTTTGTTACTATCTTATAACTATTATAAAGGCGAAAGTTTGTATGGATGTATGGATGTATGGATGTATGGATGTATGGATGTATGGATGTATGGATGTATGATATTATTATACATCAGAATAACACATAGGCTACATTTTATACCGAAATTCCCACGGGAACGAGAACTACGCGGGTGAAACCGCGGGCGTCCTCTAGTAACTTAATAAAGATAAGCGCTGAATTATTCCACGACCTCCGTAGCGCAGTGGTATGCACGGTGGATTTATAAGACGGAGGTCCTGGGTTCGATTCCCGGGGGGGCAGATTGAGATTTTTCTTAATTTGTCTTGGTCTGGCTAGTTACAAAATATATGTAAAATGTTACGCGTCGGAATTTGAATGACCTTATTCTCGGAGGGCAATGAAAAATTCCTCGCGATGCGCTCGAGATACGAAAATAAACTAATAATAATAATGAGTGCGAACTCGATTGCGATGCGAACGCGGATTAGGTTACAACTTACGAGTACATGCCTCGTCTCCAGGAGGAATGTTCCCTCAACACAACGCGCAACAAGATTTTTTTTAGGCTGAATAATTGTCGTAGCTCCAAACGTCACCGGAGGGTTAAGGCGAGGGCAGAAGCATCACCAGAGGGTGCCCAGAGGCGAAGAAAAGATGGAAAAAGGTCGTAAAGTACTCTTTAAGGTCTCCTGTGAGATTCGGACATGGGTTTAGAGAACGTTGCAAATTGCGATACATTATTAGATAGGCAGATTGAGATTTTTCTTAATTTGTCTTGGTCTGGCTGGTGGGAGGCTTTCGCCGTGGCTAGTTACCACTCTACCAACAAAGGCGTACCGCCAAGCGATTAAGCGTTCCGGTACGATGTCGTGTAGAAACCGAAAGGGGTGTGGATTTCGTCCTACTACTAATAAGTTTGCCCGCTTTCATCTTAGATTGCATCATCAATTAACATCAGGTGTGATAGCAGTCAAGGGCCAACTTGTTGAAAAAAAGAAAAAGATTTCATGTCACGGAAGAGTTTTATAAACACCACCTTGGTACATTGGACCAAATTGGTGGTGTGACTTCCTGCCTCGAATCGAAGAGCACGTTGCTCTTGGTCGCTATCATCAACATCTAATAGTGATTGTTAATAGATGAAATATTATCATCCTAAGCCCGCCAACCCGCAGCGTGGTGGATCTATGCTGCATATCTCTTCTCTTAAATGGATGGAGGCCTGGTCTTGTAGTGGGCCGTAATTAAAAAGTAACATATTGACCATTGAAAATAAAGATTTCATTGAAAAAAGACATTTGGACTTTTGACTTAAATTAAGAAAATTGGTTATCAAAAACAGAATTCCACGAGTAAGGAGCTAATGTACCTAAACAAACAACGGCGAATCTAATGGGGAACATTTTAGTATATAAGTATACTAGAGCCATCTAACTTATAACGGTTGTACTAATTCGGAAATAAACTTTCACGAAAGGCTTCTGTTTCGAAACAAACCAATACAAGTCTCTATCAGAACGTAAGATGGCGCTTTCCACACTAATTTATACAGGCGAAAGTTTGTACGAATGGGCGGAAGTTTGTTCTTCTTTCACGCAAAAACTACTGAATGGATTTGATTGAAACTTCACAATAATATAGTTTACATATCAGAATAACGTTGTGTAAGTTATTACAACGAGTACTTCGTAACGAGAACTTCGCGGATTAAACCGCAGGCGTAGTTTTGTATAGATGGCGCTGTTAGTTGTTAGTTAGTCTAGTAGATTTATATAGATAGCGCTGTGATTCGAATAACTAAATGTGAAGTGAAATAATTATTTTTAATCGACAAATGTGGAGATTCTCAATTCGTCGGAACCTTTTATTTTCTAAATAAAAATACGAAATGACACTATGATACATTAAAAAATAATTAATAAATAAAACCGGTTATGGCTTAAATGAGCTACCACCCTCCCTAATAAAAAAATGCGCTGACGAACTGACTATACCCCTGACGAAACTAATTAACCTTTCATTTGTTGAAGGCTTTTTTCCAGATCTACTCAAAATATCAATAGTAAACCTAATCACAAAAAAAAATAAAAATAGTGACCCAAGCGACTATCGTCCCATCGCACTATTACCAACAATATCTAAAATATTCGAAAAGGTGATGTGTAATCCCATTTACAATTCTTGCGCGAAATATGAAATACCTGACGACTGCCAAAACGGATTCAGGAAAAACAAGCTCCAGTATTTAAAGAAGTAATTTTGGCTATAGACAAGAAAAAATCCAAAAAACGACTGTAACTTGATCGCCCTTTTTTAACCTACGAAAAAAATGGAGGAGGTTCTCAATTCGACACGTATATTTATTTTTCTTTTTTTTATGTATGACCACGCATAACTTTTTACAAAGTCGTCTGATTTTGATAATTCTTTTTTTATTAGACAGGGCACACTTCCAAGGTGGTCCCATTGTCATCATGTTAGGATCTGATGATGATATCCTGCGAAAATTGAAGAAACTCTTCAAATTTTATAGCACACACACTGGCACACTTGCAGCGATTTCGGTTTTTGTGTAAGTATCGGTAGCTTTTTGGCTACTAGTGCCGTATAATATACTAGGACAGTATAGTACGAGTACGTTACGTGGCGATATATCACTAAAAAGAAAAAAATGAAAATTTTTAACAAAAAATAGAACCGACTCAATACGCACTAAAAAGTAAAAAATAAATGTGTCATTTATTAGATTTAAATTACTTAAGCATATCTAGGAGTCGGTGCCAGCCAAGGTTTCTACTTTAAGAACATTACGTAGAAGCCACAACACTTTACTACGTTAAATAAATTTTTCTTAAACTTGCTGGCACCGACTTCATATACATATGCTTAAGTAAATTAAAGCAACTAAATGACACAGTTATTTTTTACTTTTTAGTGTGTTTTGAGTCGGTATTATTTTTTGATAAAAATTTTTATTTCTTACTTTTTAGTGATTTATCGCCACGTACAGTACTCGTACTATACTGTCATAGTATAGTATACGGCACTAGTAGCCAAAAAGCTACCGATATCGAGACAAAAACCGAAATCGCTATAAGCGTCCCTCCAATATTTGAAGAATTCCTTCAATTTCCCCAGGATATCATCATCAGATCCTAACATGATAACAATGGGACCAGCTTGGAAGTATGCCCTTTCTAATAGAAAAAGAATTATCAAAATCGGACAACTCTGTAAAAAGTTATGCGTGGTACCACACATAAAAAAAAAATACGTGTCGAATTGAGAACCTCCTCCGATTTTTTTTGTCGTATATTTAAATTTCTATTCAAATGTATTTTCACCAATTTTTACCTTACGTTACGCTGTTGTGAGATGAAATATCAGCCTCACTGAATAATCCAGTTAAGGATCCAGAGACGTGACAGGCTGGCCGCGAAGGATGGAAGACAGGGAAAATTCGTCGCGTGACTGACACGCCGTTATTACAATAAAAAAAGCATAAACACATTACGAAAATCATTAGCTCTTGTTTATTTTGTTCGTGACACGTATGTGATGTTTTATAAAGATTGACTTGTAATAATTCGCTACCCATTGCTAAAAAATGCGTATACTTATCTATACTTCTATATATCTATACTTCTATACTAATATTATAAAGAGGTAAAGTTTGTAAGTTTGTAAATAAAGATCTGTTGGGGATAATCTTCGGAACTACGGATCCGATTTTAAAAATTCTTCCATCAGTAGAATGCTACGTTATAGGCTATATTTTATATTTATATTGTATATATTACCCGAGTTATCACAGTTTTGTCGCGCAAGTCGGACCGTGAAATTTATTAAATCGGCTTTATGTGCGTGCGCTTCCTTAGCTATTGGGTATAATTGAAAACAATGTATGAAAACTTTATTCATCTAAAAAGTTCTAGAAGAAAGTCTGCAATAGCATATATCTATCTTTTATATTTTGGCAGATATATAACTTTTTGTGTTTTAAAAAATCATTTGATTCATATACTTACGTTTACGTCATGAAATAATACATCATGAAAGAGCACACTTTATATGAAAGCCTGTCTTTAAAATTAAAAGGGTACCAAGAGGTTTTCGCGCGGATGAAGTCGCGGGCGACTGCTAGTAATATTATAAAGCTGTAGTTTGTTTGGACGCGCTAATCTCAGTAAATACTGGTTCGTGTTGAAAAAATATTTTTGTGTTGGATAGCCCATTTATCGAGAAAGGCTTTACGATATCACGCTACAACCATTAGGAGCGAAAGTAGAAAATGTGGAAAACACGGGGAAATTAATTAAAAAAGTATTTGATATAAAAACAAAAAACCTTACTGCTTAGTTGTAATGAACTGAAAAGAGAAAAACAAGTAGGGGAAAGTGGGGTATATGGGAACACCTAACTTACAACACTGTAAAATAATAAAAGGAAGTCATAAGTGTAATCTACTTTTATTGCAACTTGAACTTTATTAATCTAGCTACAAACAAATCAACTCAAAACTCTTGGAATTAAACTTTGTAATAAAGAAAATAGAGAAAATCAAAAACATTGCCGTTCGCATTTACCCGATATCGTGTGGGGTAATTGAGATCAGTCCGCGGGGGAAATACGAACGATATGGGGTAATCGCGAACGACATATTTAAGTCCTAATAAAGTACTATAATTATTTAGTTTGGCATAAATCACAGACGTAACCCCTACTGCATTGGCCACTGTTACATTGATCATGTGCCCAGTTGTTGCAAACGCACATGATCCAATCTTCTATGGGCGGAGATTCATTTCATTTTCATGTCCTTTAAATACCTTCTTTAAATTTCTGACCTCTTTCCGCTTTAGTTGTGGCTTCTTTTAGTATTCTTAATCTTCTTCTTATTCTTCTTTTAGTAGTTGTGGTTTTAGGATTCTTTTTCATTACAAACTTCTCTTTTTTAATTTTCCTTTCAATTTGTCTTTTCTCTTTTCCTCTAATTGATATTTTATAGGTGTGTTGGACAAAATTTGCGAATGTTTTTTATTTCTTCTGAATGAATGGTTGTTGTGGAAATGACAGGTACATTTGTTATTTCAGGAAGTAGCACAGGAACTGATGGAGGAGTAGTAATCAAGGGTCATATCCATAACAGTTTGAATTATAAGATCAGAAGCAGCGGCATTTTGACTCAGTTAGTAGTTTCAGTCCAGCTTTGCTCAGCTGGAGTTTTACGCATGAAAGTACTTGAGTCTAAAGTTTGACTGACGTTATATTCGTCTGATAACATATTTTCAAAACATTATTTAAACTTGTCGGTGTCCATAGGATGGATTCCAGATACTTTAAACTTTATACTTTAGACTTTGGTGTGGTGGTGCCATAAAAAGATTCACAGCAACCGAGAATATATTCTTCTAACTGGTCTTCCTAATTTTTAGTAAAAACAGTGTAACGGCCATTTTTTGGCTTCTTAAAAACTTCTTGCTTAACTTGTTTAAATAATGTTTTTTTTGGTACTGAATATTTGATCGCTGCTTTGCCCAAAGTAAACTGTTTACTTCTAACATCTTGTATTGCACGGTGAATATTTCAATTTCTAGTATCTATATAGGTGGGGTTTTTCTTTCATAAAGTCTAGGCATCTAAAACAATTTCAAATATTAGAACACTTTACATCATCAATGAACTATTGGGGGTAATTAGGAACGTTCACATTTACCCTCATGATGCCGTTCTTAATTACCCGAACTTGAAAAATTTAAACAAAATGACCGTTATTCGCGATATTATCGACGGTGAACTTAAAACTACTTGGAATTTATAAATAGATAGTACATGTAAGATGGCAACAAAATATGTTGTCATTAAACTCAAAAATATACTTTTTACGCTGATTTTAACTTCGACAAAAATTGTAACAAAATCACGTGAAAGATTGTTTGACTCACCGTGACGAAATGAGTGCATCCTCTCACTCACGCTTTTGCGGCCATACTAAGGGACGGCAAGCACATCGGATTAGATGTGTGCAAGCGGTGTAGTGCGGGGGGTGTATTTGATATTCAACTGTTCTCAATTACCCACTGTTCTCAATTACCCCACCTTCCCCTACCTGTCACTATATCTATATAAAATCCTAATTACTTTATGGTGCTGCAAGCGGGAACAAACGTAGTTTTGGTGGATCTTTCTTTACTTGTTTTTCTCTTTTCAGTTCATTTCATCTAAGCAGTAAGGTTTTTGTATAACTATACTTTGCCATTGAATAACCTGTACAATAACGTGGGTGTAGCTAATATTAACCCGCCGAGTTTGCCCTCGCCGGTAGGTATATCGGATCGCGAAAAACAATATAGCGATGTCGTGGCATACTTATGCTGGAAACACAACAGACTTCAAAACGCACAAACAAGTAAGAAATAATTGCATTGCAGTTACTGCGATTTACTTATATAAGTATGTATGTAAGAAGTGGGTGCCATCGAAGCTTTCTACTTCAAGGATGCCACCTATAAACCCCCCGAAGTGCTTTTAAATTTAATTAACTCAATGATGCAACTGTTGGTTGAGCGGGATTTTAAATAATATTCTGATGTCTTCAAAATCGTTTTATTCTTTCATAATCTTTTATCTACCGCCGCATCGGAAAACCAGTCCGTGACGAGAAAAGACGCGGCCAGAAAAACTCGACACATGCTCTTTTTAAATGAATTACAAAACCACTCAATTACAATAATTAATATTACACTAAAAATATGCATACTTTGTAACAACCAAAAGAACAGTGCCATACACTATTCGACTATTCTAACATATCCATTTTTACATTTTATTTTACGGCCTGGAATCTAGTCCTCTGAAATCATCTCACGGTCGACAGACACAAGCTTACTTTACCATAGACAATATCGTACAGTATTGTCTATGGTAACCAATTGTAATATTTTAAAATGCTAACACAATTATTTATTATTTCTAAGTGCGATTAGAAGTCGTTTATATTTTTTTATTAAAATTGTTTTACTTCCTTCTTGGTGAGAGCAAACATAGATTAGATATTCCTACTCAACTATAAAAGTACCATCATGATGCACTTCTAGCCAACCACTTATTAAAATTATTATAAAATTAAAAACCCGACTTAGATATGATGAACTGAAAAGACAAAAACAAGGACCACTAGATTTATATAAAATTGAAAATAATTCTCTACAAGAGACATGTCTTCTTGCGACGCAGCAACAGTTGGGAAACCTCGTGGAGAGCAAGTTAATTCAGGATCTAGGGCTAAACAAAATATAGTGAAAGTTCTAAGTTCAAATCTCTTCAGTCCATCCGATAATTAGTCGCCGCTGTTTACCCGACCGCGTCAGAAGGAGGGTATGTATGTATAACATGTATGTATGTAGGTATGTCCATTTCTTTGGCACGCACTACAGCCTAAACGTTTAGACAGATTTTGTCAGAATTGTGGTAGTAACATAGGCTATTTAATTTGCAAAATTGCTGTAAATGAGGGGAAAAGGGATCCACCCTATCAAATGAAAGGTCCCTAAAATCCCTTTTCCCCCATTTACAGCCGCAATTTTGAAAATTAAATAACCCTATTATATTATTACAGGTTTAACAAAAAATGTCAAAAAGCGTACCAATAAAATCACTTTTTAGCAAGAATGTATTAACATCAGATTGACCCCCCTAACTTAACCCCCCACCCCTTCCGTATTTACGCTCGTGGTGAGGAGCTAGATTTAATTAAGTCTATTAGAAATATGCTCGCAATGATATGATACAAATAAACCCACGTTATACACGACCGACCGATAATCGGACCCAACTTTGTAGTGCATATATTTTTGTCGGATGCGGGCAGGTAACGTGGCGTGCTAGGCAGCGTGGCGTGTTCCAAGTGTGCTGCGAGCTTGGCTGTACAAACACGTGTTGCTGCGAGCCGACGGCGCGTATAGAAAGCCATACTTGTTATTCACGTCCGCCATTACACTACTCATTGACACCCAAAACTTTATAATTTCCCACAACTAGTTGTGTTCCACTTGTGAGGCAAATTATAAACTTTTACAACACGCCTCATAAACTTGTAACTCGACGAATTGTTTGTGATTTTAATTCTTTAATATCTCTTAGACGCACTGATATTTAAATGTTGTTTTAGTAGTAGAGAGGACGTATATATTTTTATATAAGTATATGAATTTCCAAGGTTGATTCTAGAAGGCAAGATACTGGGAGACAGCGGAGAAAATAATAATAAATATATAGCTTGTATTATACATAAACACTTATAATTTATAGATAAACACCCAGATACTGGAAAACATCAATGCTCATCGTACAAACATTTTCCAGATGTGGGAATCGAACCCACGACCAAGGACGCAGAAGCAGGGACCCACTGCGCCACTCGGCCGTGAAAATGGATTGATGATGTAAAGAAGTGGACCTAACTTAGCTACACGAAGCTTTAAAGCTGTTTCGCAGGACCGGTTATATATATTAAGAATATTCTCTTCTTTTTTTGAAGAAGGCACCTGATTATGATGATGATGATGATAATTGAAGTGAAACTTATTTATCGGGGTTGGAAAAAAATTTAGTGTAACATTTTTTCGTTACGCGTCACATTTTTCCGTTACGCGCCATCTTTGACTTATGGAAGTAACGTGATAAATATATATATATGTTATATTGAAATGACCAGCAAAATAAAAGGGTTTATTTTAATTCTAATTCCAGTGAATTTCTAAAAAAAGTAAGTAATTACGACATCAATGATAGTAATAATTCTATTACAATTAATGAAATTCAATAATAATCTTTGTAGTAATAAGCTAAAATTAAATAATTGTAGAATTTGTATTTATGTCTATGATAATAAAAGCCTTTTATTAAACTTTATCTAATTTAACTTTATTTAACCAATTTCTGCATATAGTAAATTATTTTTTGAAAAATAACGTCACAATAAAGTTTCACTTCTTACGAGTGTACGCTAGTACACGCAAACATTTTTTTTTTATATTTTATTCTTTACAAGTTTACCCTTGAATGCCATCACACCTGATGGCAAGAGATGATGCAATTTAAGATGGAAGTGGGCCAACTTCGGACCCAGACCCAGACCAATTGAAAAAATGTTAATTGGCCCAGCTGGGAATAAAACCCAGAACCTGTGCCATGGAGATCGTCAAAATATGCAAAATATACAGAGTTCATAAATTCCTTTTGATAGAGGACAAGCTAGTATTAATAGAAGTGGCACATGTTTTGCTAATAGCCGCTTTAATTAATATATCTCTCCGTCTGACCGATTAGGAAGGCACGCTTTCGCCGCGTACCTACTTTCTAAGTTAAAGTCATGGATCGTGCTAAAAACATTTAAATTGCTGCCCTCGCCATAAGTCCCAGCGTTATTTTTTTAACTGTCTTCATACACCAGCGCTAAAAGTGGTTTCGACCTAAGGGTCCCGGGTTCGAGTTCTGTTTTAACTATCTTCTATGAGGAATGTCTGGCCTTGTAGTATCAAATATCAGATGTTGATGACATCTGATAGCGATCGTTAAAATGGAATTGAGGTTTTTAATATAATTTTTTTCTAAATTGAATAGTTTGCGCGAAAGATACATCCAAAGTGGTAAAATGTGTCCCCTCATGTAACTTCTAAAATAAGAGAATATTTTTTTAGACACAACTACTACTTGGTTTTAACAACTTAGCTTTTGTCGCAAAGGACATTTTTTTGTTAAAAACAAAATGAAATATCAATCAAAATAATATAAAGTTTATAACTTATATGCTATAAGTAAAGTCAAGAGTAAAAACTATACTATAGTACTATATAGAACTAATGGGATATAATTTGACAGCCCGGAAAATATCCCAACAGTTCTATTGAACTACGGTATCCCAGTAGTACCCCTACTGGGATGCACCCCAGAAATGCATGAATGTGAACGACTAGAAGTCGTTCTCCGAACTTATTCAAATGTTATTATTATTTGTTCCAACTATTAATGATATTGTATGTTGATATGTAACATTTATAAAGTGATACATAAATGACTGACGAGTAAAACACACCTTGTTAATATCTCTTAGCTACGTCTTTAAAGAGAATTCATTCCACACTTCATGTTATTTAGCTTAAAGTGATCGCAGACTGCTTCAGTTGCCGCTCCTTGTACTGAAATTGTAACGTACCTAGTACAACTATTACTACCGTAGGTACTAGGTAGTATAAAATATCCAACCAGTATCCAAAGCTGCTCTAGTAGGGTCTTTCCGAATTTGGTTGGGCAGGGAGAATAACTTGAACAGAGGAGGTGAGTGTTGACGCGCGTCACTAAGGGTAGGGGAGAGCGGGGTTGAAAGTGCCGGGGGTAAATTGTGCCGATGCGAATATCTCGAAAACAGTAAGAGATAGAATACGATCGTATTGTGTTGCGTAATGCTTAACAGACGAGCACACGCGGCTGTCATTTTAGTTGCGCCAGCGACGCGGGCCGAGGGGCAGTGCATGTTAGAAAATATTTTCATCTCAAACGTCACGTTAGTAAATATTTTCGCTTCAATATGTTTTGGTCACAAGCTAGCGTTTTTTGTTTTTTTTATATGAGAGTTTTATTAAAATGTTTGTTATTTATCCTAGTTTGCTATGCAGTATAATTTGAATGCTTCGAGCAGGGTGATTTTTATATATGAGCCAAAATATCAGACTCCATTATTTGGGGTAAAATGTGCCGTTCAACCGGGGTTATTTGTGCCGCAGCACAACCAACTCCTAAGCAGTCAATATTCTTTATACATTGCTTATGTTTACGAGAACACTTATGAAAGAAAGAAAATAGTTACTTTTTGACATAATAAATGATGATGTACTGCATTTATTGTCTTTGAAATTGTATGTTTCAAACGAAAACACAAAGGGGTACAACATCTTAGGTGGGCAAACCCAAAAAAGGGCTGCTGATGCAGACATCAAACGTGGACGTAAACTAAAAAATGTTGCACGTGGCTCTTATCAAACATTCTGCTTTAAAGCTCAAAATAACTGGCAATTTGTGATTTATTTTTACTATACCTGGTGTAGTAAAATACGCTTTACCTTTGGCTGCAATACCCGCTAACATATGCAATGCATATAAAAAGCCTTATGATTCGAACGTATTTACAGACAAAGATCATGCAGTGTCTTTTGTAACAGCTCGCCCGATGCCAGACAATCAACTTTCACAAGGTACAAGAAACTTGCTTGTCCCTCAAAATAATCGAGATAAAACTCTTGAATATCTCGATGAGTCAAATTACGTGGGCAGCAATGTTGAGATGAGACTAGTCCATCATTATTAAAGCTTAATGTTCGTGGGCAAAATGACTACAGCGTTGATTGTACGAGCGAACCATCAGTTAATAAAGAACATGAAAAGAAAGACAGCTATTCTTACAGACATTCCAGAGAAAAGTGCTTTGGCCGAAGAACAGGCTAATAAAAAGAAGAAGGAAGAAAGTGAAAGTATATAAAAGGTTTAAGGAAAAAGGCAAGGAAAATGGTAAACAAACAAAAAACCGACTAAGATCCCCGCTCAGAGAAGAGTTTTGTAAGATGACGACAGTTCTGATAACGAACAAGAATGGTACTGCATCATATGTTGTGATGCCTATTCTAACTCTGCCCCTAAAGAAAAGTGGATTGAATGCAGATAGTGTAAGGAATGGGCCCATTTGCAATGTATTGAAAACCTGGAATGTGTATGTCCTCATTGTTGTTCTAATCATTCTTCTAGGGAATAACTAGTTTTGATTTGTTAAAGAGTCAAGAGACTGATGTTATCATAATTTTTTATTAATAGTACTAAAAGACTGATATTTTTAATAATTTATCATATTCGCATTAAAATAAGTACAAACTTTCGATTAAAACAAAGTTTTATGTTTTGATTATATAATAAAGGGCGATTAGTTCTTTTTTATTATGACGTATTATAATTATTATCTACTAATAAGGTTGATTTATAGTAGAAATAATAACAAATAAATATATTAATACCAAATTAATGTCTTTTACATTTTAAATTAATTTTCATTAATGCAAAACACCTAGCTTTACTACCGGCACAACCAACCTCAGCTACGGCACAACTTGCCCCGAAGGTGGGGTTGGTTGTGCCTTTCCGCCGCAGTGTATAAAAATCACTTTTTCTAACAAACTATAAAACATGTGCGAAATGTATAGGTTAATTCATATTATTGAATAAATTTTACGTAGGATGAACGACTACTTTCAGATTTTCAGTATTTGTTTTACCCGAAAAAATTGAGATTTGTCAAAATCGGCACTTTCAGCCCCGCTCTCCCCTACCCTTAAACCTACACCCGTGTCACAAGTCTCGGGCTCTGTTCGGAGTTTTTCTCTCAGCCACGGGATGGACCCGGCACCTACACGGTGAATCCATGGAATGCTAAGATATTCGTCTCTATAATTAATAGTACACGCATCGGCATACATAACATCACCCCTCGTGCCCGTCGGGGTAGCCAGAGACTACATCCTTCATTTGCTACGATTCTTGCATACTTCCTTCCACTCTCATTAATCCTTTCATACAAGTTCGTCGGTTTAAGGTACTCTAGACGTGGCTATTATTTAAAATGTCCTAAATTTGGTCCAGGAACTTTCGCCTAGGTCTTACCCTAGCAACATTTCCTTTCACCCTCACCAATGTTTAAGTAGTTGTTATAACTTTGAAAACAAATTGACAACTCGAGATAAACATATATAATTTCCATAAAAACGAGTATAGCTCGGTCGACCAGGTACTTTTATGTAAAAGCGATCGAATCCGTATGAGGTCAGAGATGTTCGGGAATGGAAATATATAAGAACGAGAAATCTTAAACTGCGCCATTTTATTGCATACACTGAGAAGGTGTACACATCGCACGCTCACAAATATAGTGACCTAGTTCTAAATTTAGTGTTTTTGATCTTTATAACAACAAATTCAACTTTTGCATCGGCCCATAAGAAAGAATCCTTCCCTGCCTGGTTGAGAACCAGTTCATGCCATACAAATCGATCGCGCCTGTCAACTTTGACGATGCAAATGTTGAATTTAGGTTGTTTTATAGGCATTAAATTTTGTATTAGGTCACTATATTTCCAAGCGTGCGACGTTTTATTTGTTGAGATGAACAGACCTCTTTTTAAAATAACGCCTATTTATTGCAAAATGATAGATTTCGTTGTTCGTTTTTAGATTGGATCTTTACACGAGTTTATCTCTTAATAATCTTAAGCGCCTGCAATCTTTCGTAATAAAGAGGCATCATCATCATCATCATCATTATCAGCCAATGGACGTCCACTGTTGAACATAGGCCTTTTTTAGGGACTTCCAAACACAACGATCCTGAGCCGCATGTGCCCAGCGGCTCCCTGCGACCCGTTTGATGTCATCAGTCCACCCGGTGGGGGGTCGACCAACACTGCGCTTTCCGGTGCGGGGTCGCCATTCCAGCACCTTCGGCCCCCAACGTCCATCAGCTGTTCGAACCACGTGCCCCGCCCATTGCCACTTCAGTTCTGCGACTCGCTGAGCTATGTCAGTTATTTTGGTTCTTCTGCGGATCTCCTCATTTCTGATTCGATCACGCAGAGATACTCCGAGCATTGCTCTTTCCATCGCCCGCTGAGTGACTCTGAGCCTTCTTATGAAGCCCGCAGTTAGCGACCAAGTCTCGGATCCGTATGTCATCACTGGCAACACGCAGTGTTCAAAGACCTTCGTCTTCAGGCACTGAGGAATTTTGGACGAAAAGATGTCACGCAGTTTCCCGAACGCTGCCCAACCGAGTTGGATTCGGCGGTTCACTCAAAGAGGCATAACTTATAAAAATAGTCCCAGTAATACAAAAAGATTTTTAGAATATAGTGATTTAACTTGTACCTATTTCTATTTAAGTAATTTTAAAATAAATATAAGGGGCGTTGGTCGCACCACACTTGACTCCTCGATGTAAGACGCTATTCAAACAGCCGGTAATAGGAGTGGATGGCGTAACATTGAAAGGAAGATCATAAATGGAGGTGGTCACGACCCTCAAACATGAGAAAAACGACTCACGGAGGAGGAAAATAAATATTTAAAATCTTTTAAAATTGAATATAGAAGTTCAGTATGTGAATGCACAAAAATAATAATTTCTGTCAATAAAACGCGGAAGACATAAAGGTAAATTAATTCCACAGCTTCAGTTTTTAAAAAGTTTAATGGTCAGTTCCCAGAAGTTGCAATTTTCTAAATAGGTCACCTTAGACCGCACCCTATGCCGATATGGAATACCCTTCCAGCTTTCGTTTTCCCTACCAATTACAATTTGAGTATCTTCAAGTCAAGAGTGAATAGGCTTATCTTCTGGGCAAGCGTGTACCACCGTAGACTGCATCTTCGATTACCATCGGGCGCGATCGTATCCAAGCTCTAGCTTATAACAAAAGAAAAGTGTATCCCTGTTTAGTAGTGTTGGTTTTCCACTTAATATAAGTTGGGAAATTTAATTTAAAAACAAGGTCTTTAATTTTTTTTGGATTTTAATTCTTGGAGCTCCGGTGTGGGTGAAAGGGAACTAAAAGTTCTTGTTGTCTGGATCTGGCTTTAATTAAACTGTTTTAGTTGATAGACAGAAAGCACAACTTCCCTCGCTTATTCTATTCTCATTTCTCCTTTCAAGCCTACATTTGTCTCTGCTTCCCCTGCCGACATCTCCATTTACTCCTATGTTTTAATCTTCTTTCATTCACTCTCTCTAAATTTCTCCCAAAGCTACGTTAAAATGGACTAAAATTGAAACAATGCGCTATATGAAAACTTGTATTCTTTACTGTGGTGCAGTGCATAGTTCCCATTGCCGTGAGAATTTAAACAAAATTGGCTGGTGGGAGACTTTTGGCTGGTAGGAAGTTTTGGCTGTGGTTAGTGCCGACAAAGACGTACCGCCAAGCGATTTAGCATTCCGGTACGATGTCGTGTAGAATCCGCAAGGGGTGTGGATTTCATCCTACTCCTAACAAGTTAGCCTGTTTTCATCTTATATTCCATCATCATTTCATCTTATATTTCATCACCAGGTGTGATTCCAGTCATGGGCAGACATGTCATGTATAAAAATGGAAATTAACCTATTTAGTTTCTCATGACACTGTCGATAATATACAAAAACAAGTTTTACAATCCGACTGGTAAGTTCAGAGATTAGCGAGAACAAACAGGCAGACAAGCAAAAGAAAAAAAATATTTTTTTTGTACTGTAAGTACTGTATATAATAATATAAATATTTTCATATTCATTTAATCAAAAGCTGTTAATATGAATTTACGGATAGGCATTTAATTTAAAGCTCGAGCAGGACCCTACGAGGTTGGAGAATAAAGCGAGCAGAGTAGGCGAGCGTTGACTTATCACAAAGAGAACTGTTAAGCCTGCATCCATTTCGCAAGTCTCGCAGGTTTCCTCACAGCCACGCCATGGACCCGGCACCCGCACGGCGAATCCATTCAATGCTATACAAGGTGAGTTTGAATTATCTGCCTGCGTTGAAACTAGGATAAAACTAATGCATACGGATTACAACAGCGTAATAATAATATTTCTAGAACCAGTAACAAAAATCTTGAAATTTACCTACATAATATCTACTCACTTGGGACATTTTGCATAAGACCATCCATTGCATTCATAAATTAACCCCAAAGCCAGCTAATTAATCCCAAGGCAGTTAGGTACCTACGTACACACTAGAATTGATCAAAATAAACGATGGTGTTATGCGTACTGTCGTAAGTGAATAAATATTTTGTAATGTTTTTAATTTCTTTTGACGTGACAACGTCTTATAATTCGATAGAGCCGGCTGCTCGCACGAAAAAACATGATGTCATGCGTCGTTACCTCGCTTTGAGGCGTTCCATGTAAGGCTTGAAGTGCAAGCGAGAGCGCGGAACGAGTAACAAAGAAGCACAATCGGCCTTTGCGTTCGGCAGCGTTCGACATCCGTCTATTAAATATAATTATTAAATATATTAATTTTAAATTAAAAATTAATATATTTATTATAAATTT
Source organism: Mycalesis mineus (assembly GCA_034621355.1). Taxonomy (NCBI): domain Eukaryota; kingdom Metazoa; phylum Arthropoda; class Insecta; order Lepidoptera; family Nymphalidae; genus Mycalesis; species Mycalesis mineus. The sequence continues at coordinate 23,581,086 of CM067908.1, read as the reverse complement.
ATAAAATCAAAATCAATTATTTTATTAATTTAAATTAATATTTAGAAAAATATACTTAAATTAAAAATTTTAATAACCAATTAAATGCTACCATTCCATCAGTATTTTCTTAAGACTTTGTCACGTTCAACTATCGTCAGTAAACCGACATTACAGACAACCAATCTTTTTTTTATTGGTTCTGGGAACAAATTTTTTTTCTATTGTAATTTATATGCATAAGACTTGCTCTAGTTTCGACGCTGGCTGGTAATTCTAACTCACCTTATATATTCGCCTCATGAGTGCAGGTTATAAGGCTCGCAGCGGCTGTGAGAGCAGTGTTCGCAAACGATACGACTTACCGTATCAACACGAGTCTTATGCTACACTGATCCTCTTAGTTTGCCTGATGCCACTGTAACTTGCAGCCTTCTATTTCCTTGATGCACACGGTGTGATGTTAGTCTACTTTTTCATTTATAGTTAGATACATTAACAAGTAAATTAACATCTTTTATTCTTTCTTTATTTAAGCCATCAATTATTGTAACATCATTATTTTTTTTTAACATACATACAGGGCCAGGCCTTCCTCCTTATGGGAGAGGGGATATGGAGCGTACACCCACCACGCTGCTTTAATTCGGGTTGGCGGGCTTAGGGTGATAATATTTCATTTATTATCGAACACTATCAGATATTTATGATAGTGACCGGGTCCGACGGCTTAACATGCCTTCCGAGGCACGCGATGTATCACCACCGACTTCCCCACTCCCGACTTGGAATGTACTGGAACTTTCATAGAATAATGAAAATCTCAGATTTATTGCGAGAGCTGAAACCACTAGACCAAAGGGGCAGTTAATTATTGTATATAGGTACATATATGTATTAATAATATATTAATATCTCTATATAAAAAGGGATGAGATGATTTTGACCAGACCAGATCTCCCTCCTTATACCTACGAGACCGGATGTGGAGCATAGATCCAGATAAATTTTGGCTGGTGGCTGGAGGCTTCGGCCGTGGCTAGTTACCACCCTACCAACAAAAACGGACAAGCGATTTAGGGTTCCGGTACGATGTTGTATAGAAACCGAAAAAGGTGTGGATAGGATTAGTTAGTTGAGTAAATTTAAGTAACTTAATGACGCAAATATTTTAACGTTTTTGTGCGTTTTCAAGTTTTTATTTTTTAATACATTTTTCATTTCTTTTTTAATTTTTTTTATCGATTAAAAGTAGGCCCTTGACTGCTATCATACCCGATGTTATCTTATGAAGCAAGTAGGGTGGTAACTAGCCACGGCGAAAGCTTACCGCCAGCCAGACCAAGACTAATTAAGAAAATATAAATCTGCCCCGCCGGGAATCGAACCCAGGACCTCTGTCTTATAAATCCACCGCGCATACCACTGCGTCACGGAGACCATCACTTATCGACTACGAATATAGGTGAAACGTGCTCATACTGAACTGTGACCACAATTATACGCCAGCCACTTATAAAAATACCGAAATCGCTTCAAGTGCGCCAATAAAGATAAAAGTTCCATTGAGATCCTAACATGATGAGCTGTTTTTAGAAATATATAAAGAGTTAGTTTGAAGTTTGTAGATGGATCTGTTGGGGCTAATCTTTGGAACTATTGATCCGATTTAAAAAATCTTTCACCAGTAGAATGCTACGCTATCGGTGAGTGTTATAGGCTATATTTTATGTTTGTATTGTATATATTAACCGAGTTTTTGTCGCGCAAGTCGAACCGCAAGAATCTGTTAAATCGAAAGTCCTAATATATGCTAATAAATGAATAGGAATTATCAAAATCGGACTACTCTGTAAAGAGTTATGCGTAGTCAGGAATTTGATGATAGGTATGAGCTATTCCTACCTATGAAAAATGATCACGATCTCTTAGAACAGCTGCACACCTAATATCAGGGTAATGGAAATAATGAATAAAAGAACTGAAAAAAAATGAAAATAAAAAACTGTTGCCTTTCCAAGAGTTATCTTGGAAGGAAATATACCTACTGGGCAAGAGAGCATCCGGTCTTCAAAGGACGAAATGTGTTGCAAGCGTTATTGTCGAATTGTCCGCATTACACTGCGTCCTCAAAACATTCAAAATCAGTAATCCCTCACATAAAAGCTTTCACTTACATCGTGCAAAACAATAATATCCTGTTCACGAAGTTTTTGTTATCATGCCCCGTACACCCGGTACTTACCTACTTAAATATTTAAAACTATATACAATCTAAATATATAACGTGAAATCTGCAATTGTTTATATAAGGTCGATAACAATGTAATTAGCTGTTTTCCTCAAAAGTTTTGAACAAACAGTACACGTTGGCTGATCTAGAGGCACGTCATTGAATGCGTGGCGCTAACCAAGGCACGTTCACGGGACGCGCGTGCGCATGGAACGGAGCGACATGATTCCATCTCGCTCTGTTGTATACACACGGGTCACTCACACTCAGGGTTGCCAACGTTAGCTTTTCAGAAATATTTAAATATATGTTTATAGGTTAGGTACGTAAGTTTTGGGTGTACAGTTCTAAAAATACGCAAAGTATTCTGTAATTACTAAAAAAAATTAAATATTGAGAAAGCTATTATAAAATCCATCAACTTTGACCACATTCTTCAATAATATTATAAGAGCGTAAGTTTGTACGTATGGGTGGATGTTTGCTTCTTCTTTCTTTGATTTTGATGAAACTTCAGAATAATATAACTTACAAATCGGAATAACACGTAGGCCACATTCCCACGGGAATGAGAAATACATGGGTGAAGCCGCGGGCGCCGTCTTGTACGTACATAATTTTGTCCGAACTTCTATTTTTACGTGGGGAATCCTTATGGATATCTACTCACCATGGGGAGGCATGAAGATTATGTTGACTAAAACCCCCACGGTATTCAAACTCATTGTCTGGGTCACGGGAACGGGAACTAACTCCATCCAGTCAACATTTTTTCATAACCTAACTTACTACTTCTACAGAATACAACAGTTCAATCACTAAATCCGATCGATCCAAAATTTAGGCACCTACCTAAACGAAAAAAAATATATCCTATTTCGATTAAATACGCATCACAAGAACATACTTAGTAACTATCATCTGTTCTCTATCTATGCTACATGCATGCAGCTATATGCTGAGCTGGGTCCTTTTTCTGGGTTGTGCCACACATCGCAGGGTACTGTCCTGGCGACAAATAAACAAGTTGTGATGTGTGGCATAATTGCATTAATAAAGATGTTTCTTTCTTTCTTTCAATAGTACGTACAGGCATTATATTAAAATTAATTTACTATTTATTTTATACCACCACTAACATAGATTTTAAGTTGTGTTGATTTTTTTGCTGTGCTGTATGGGTCACGGCCTGAAATAAACAAATTTTATTTTATTTATTTTTTATGCTCAACATATAAAAGTAAATCGATAATTTGGTTACTAAATAATTGTTACTTAGAGCTATTGAATCTAAATTAACGTTTTCCTGTTAATGAACGTTTTCCTGTTCAATAAAAAAACAATATAATTTAATTTGATTTTTTTGTGAAAACACTGGCTCCTAAGATACGGGCTTACCTAGTTTAGGGGCCAGAGGTTCATTGTGTAAGCTAATCTGTAATTTCCCAAATAAATATAGTCTTATTCTTATTGTACAAGGTCTACAATTAAAGAATTTATGTTGGTATGAAAAGCAAGAGCGAGAGAGTTATACATCATTTTATCAGACTCCGTTGGAAAAGCAATGGAGCAACAAATATTTCCAACTTCACAGAAGCAAAGCAACTCAGTTAAGCATTCGCAGCGCCACTCGCCAGTACGACTCTGACTCACGTCTCACACTTCGCCTCGCCAGTAGATTGCGAGCCGCCGCGTCGGGTGCACGTCTCTTCACATTCCATTTTCCAAGTTAACTTTTCGCAAGTTCAAAATGACGTTGCGTTGCTTACTGGTGATGCTGGCACTAGCCGGGGCCACGTCCGCCGGCCCTGAGGTCACCGAACTGAAGGTCGAAGTCGTCAGCGTTCCTGAAGGGTGTACCACCAAGTCCAAAAACGGCGATATGCTGACCATGCACTACACTGGCACGCTTGATAACGGAAACAAGTTCGATTCCAGGTAAGATTCATTATACAAATAGTAATTAATGCATAGAAACACACATTGACTACACGATTATTATATGAACTATACGAATATTATGTTGGTCTTAATCTAAGTTTATAAGATAATTATTAATACTTATATAGGTATAATTGTTAAAATAATAATATATTAAAAGAAAATAGAGCTTCTGCACAGGTTTTTAAGTTTACTTCTGAATCCCAATATATTACTGTTATATTTCTAAACTGTAAATTTTATTTTCAATTGTTAACTCTATTAACCTAACCTAAACTATCACATGTTAAATGTCAGACATTGCTTGCGTAGTAACCATTAACTAGGTTACTAAGTAGGTACCTAATCACATTCCTCAAATATTGTAGCATTTAAACACATAATGCCGATACCCGTGTATTTTGTTTGAACGCGCTAATCTCAGGAACTACTGATTCTAATTGACAAAACATTTTTGTGTTAGGTAGTCCATTTATTGAGGAAGGCTTTAGGCTATATAACATCACGCTGCGACCAATAGGAGCGAGGAATCAGTGGAAAAAACGGAAATTATTCATCTCGGATTGTTAATTGTATTGTTATTATCGTAATTATATATTTTTTATTTCCACGCGGACGAAGACGCTGGCTGGCATCGGCTCGTATTTTTATTACCATTGTCCCCAACTAGTTCTAAAAATGTATTAAGCTGTGGTACAGTATTCTACTGGGCGGATATCAAATCCATGACCTCTCGAATTTGCCTTCGATCTCTTAAAACGTGGCTTGCTGGCTTGTGCGTCATAACAATTAACAATTAACCTTATAGCATACTCCGTCGAAAATCAGTTTTGTGATAGTTCAACAATAAGTAGCCTGTCTTTCTCAGGCTCTAGAATATGTGTACTAAATTTTTAAGCGACGAAAAAAAAAACGGCGGAGGTTATCAATTCAACACGTATATTTTTTTTTGTTATGTATAACCACGCATTTGGTTGCTTTTATTTCCCTAAGCATATCTATGAGTCGGTGCCAGCCAAGGTTCCTACTTTAAGAACGTTACCTAGAACCCACAAACTGCTTTACTACGTTAAAACGAAAGGTCCTAGATTCAATTAACCTGATGTTGCCTTACACTCGCTTTTTGGCTGAATGGACCAGAAAGAGGAATAAATGCAAAAATATGCCTATGATAAAGATTTGTTGGTTTTTGAATTGGATTTATTGTTTAATGGTATTTAAATAGAATTATAAATATTATAAGACTATACACACATCGTTTTATAGGCCTAAAGTAAGCATAAGTAGCTTGTTTTATAGGTAAATTTTTATATATGTGATACATAAATATTTATAATATATAGATAAACACCCAGACACGGGAAACCATCCATGCTCATCACACAGACATTTTTTCCAGATGTGGGAATCGAACCCACAGCCTAGGACGCAAAAGCAGGGTCACTATCCACTGCGCCACTCGGCCAATGTTTAAATGATACAGTAGTTAGGTGCTTACCTGACCGCGTGTTTAGTTATTTTACCGTAATACAAACTTTATATTTTTATTGAACTATTTTGCGGTAGAGTAGTATTGAAGTGATTCAACCTCAAACTCAAACTCAAAATATCTTTATTCAATGAAATCTTTATGATTATTTTGGATCGTCAATTATTTATTAATTAGATTATGAAAAGTAATGGTGATAATTAAGATCGGAAACTTAAAATTAACTACGTGGGTTCTAAACGCGCCCTGGTCGAGAAGAGCCCACAACAAACTCAGCCAGGTTATTATATTTTTTTATTATCACCATCTTACATTATTATTTAAAAACAAAAGAACCAAGCACCCGACTTCTTACATCAATTCACTCAAACGCCTTTTTATCGTTGATATAATTTTTTACACAATAATATGCTTTGTAAAGCAGTTTGCGTTTGACAGAACAATCATTTATTTCAAGTAGTCTGTTTTACAAGCATTTTTGATACGTCAAGTCTGTCAGTACGTGGTGACTCTACGAACGGTTCGGAAGGCAGATTCTACGGAGAAGAGCCGGCAAGAAACTTAGCTCTTAAAAAGCCATATTACAATTTGTATTCCTTAAATTACAATTTTATTTATCCCGACTTGTGGGTAGAAAGAACAGCTGATTGCTTCCAGGTATATTGTCGTCAATATCGTCTTTCATCACTATCATCATCATTACCAGCTGGGAGACGTCCACTGCTGGACATAGGACTTGTTTAGGGACTTCCAAACACAACGATCCCGAGCCGCCTGTTATCAGCGGCTCCCTGCGACACGTTTGATGTCGTCAGAGTACCGGGTTGGTTTCCGGTCGCCAATCAAGCACTTTGGGCCCCCAAAGTTCATCTGCTATTCGAACCACGTGCCTCGCCCATTGCCACTTCAGTTCTGCGACTCACTGAGCTATGTCGGTTATTTTGGTTCTTCTGCGGATCTCCTCATTTCTGATTCGATCACGCAGAGATACTCCGAGCATTGCTCTTTCCATCGCCCGCTGAGTGACTCTGAGCCTTCTTATGAATCCCGCAGTCAGCGACCAAGACTCGGATCCGTAAGTCATCACTGGCAACACGCACTGTTCAAAGACTCTTCAGTTCAGTCTTGTCTTCAGACACTGAGGAATTTTCATTAATTTTATTTTTGACGACCTCCATGGCGCAGTGGTATGCGCAGTGGATTTATAAGACGGAGGTCCTGGGTTCGATTCCCGGCGGGGCAGATTGAGGTTTTTCTTAATTTGTCTTGGTCTGGCTGGTGGGAGGCTATCGCCGTGGCTAGTTACAACCTTACCGATAAAGGCGTACCGCCAAGCGATTTAGCGTTCCGGTACGATGTCGTGTAGAAATCGATAGAGGTGTGGATTTCATCCTACTACTAACAAGTTAGCCCGCTTCCATCTTAGATTCCATCATCACTTAACATCAGGTGTGATAGCAGTCAAGGGCCAACTTGTAGTCGATAAAAAAAAATAATTGGTACGGAACCATCAGTGGCTGAGTCAACGATATTTAAAATAAAATATTATTATTTATTTAGTGTGGTGAAGTGTCCGGAGTTCAGATCCGGTTTGGGCATCGCGTAAGGACGTCCAACCGACTGATAACGGTACCTACTCGCATACTATACCTACTTGAACTACTACACACGTATGAGGGTATGGCACAATCAAACTGTTAAACCCACGCTTTTGTTCGGCCTGCTTTCTACACGAGTACGGAGGCTCTTGTAAACTTATCCGACTGGACATGGAGGGTTATGTATTTGTGGCAAACGGATGTATGTATGTACACACATTAATTTGACTAAAAGTAGGGCTTCCAATTGCCTCGTTGGTCTAGTGGTTAGCCTATCTGGCTTCTATCACGAGGTCCGAGGTTCGAATCCCGGGTCGGGTCACTTAATAATTCTGAGTTTTTCATTCTTCTATGAAATTCTCAGTAAATTCCAAGCCCGGAGTCAGGAAGTTGGTGGTGTTACACCCCGTGCCTCGGAGAGCACGTTAAGCCGTCGTTCCCGGTCACTGTCATCAACATCTGATAGTGATCGTAAATGAAACATTATCAAGCTTAGCCCACCAACCCGCATTGGAGCAGCGTGGTGGGTGTACGCTCCATATCCCCTCTCCTATAAGGAGGGAGGCCTGGCCCTGTATGTATGTTAATAGGCTGATAATGATGATGATGATGGCTTCCAATCTCTTTTTAAATCCTGCAAAAAACGATATTTTGATTTTTTTAAATAATTTTTACTCATTTTTGACCCATTTAAATTTTACCACATTAGACCATTACCTACCTATAGGTTGTACGAAGAAATTTTTGATAATTTATTGTTGATTATTTTTTTTTGGATTTTTCTCCTTATTATCCATTGAAGTTAAATGTTGCTCCATAAATCTAATTTGAAGTTTTCTTTAACAAACAACACATAACCTTAATTATAAAATCGCAATAATTTTGTAAAATTTTGAATGTATCTACACTAATATTATAAAGAGGAAAACTTTGTTTGTTTGTTTGTTTGTTTGGTTGTAATGAATAGGCTCAAAAACTACTGGACCGTTTTTAAAAATTCTTTTACCATTCGAAAGCTACATTATCCACGAGTAACATAGGCTAAATTTTATTTTGGAAAAAAAATAGGGTTCCGTAAAATATTTGGGTTTTTCGGACACAAGGTGTAAAAAATCAACCTGAAAAGTTACTTATTTTGCGTACGCTGCCTAAACTATAAAAGATAGAACCATAAAATGTTCTAATTAATTGGAGATCTTATAAATATCTACAAAAAAGTCCGCGGCACACTATACCTATCTATGTCGAGTGAGGCTCAACAACCATTTTTTTATTTAAAAATCTTAATTTTTTTTGGACTACAATTAAACTCATTTATTTTACTCATGCTGTTGAGGTACCTAAGAGGTTTTCACGCGGACGAAGTCGCGGGTGACTGCTAGTATAATATATGATTATTTTAAGTCCGTTATTAATTTTCCCTTGAAATGCAAGTAGCAAGTCTTGATTTTCGAAATTATATATAACTCTTGATTAAGACCGACAATTTAAAAAAAAATAAATATGAATAAATAGAGTCACTACGTACTGACAGACTTGACGTTTCAAAAGAGCTTGTATACTGCAGCCCATTTATAATAAAAAAATATGACAAAAGCCTTGTCTAATAGTCTAACATCATCATCTTGCAAGCCTATCATAGGGAGCTAGTAATAAAAAAACTACTAATAAAAAAAATTTTAACAAAAAATAGAACCGACTCAAAATGCACTAAAAAGTAAAAAAGAAAAATAAAATTGTCATATAATATTTATTTTATTTATTTATTTAATGATCGTTACAACATTGTCAAGATATTATCTTCTCGCCTACCCGCATTGGAACACATGGGTTTAAATACCATCTTCCCTCTTTTAAAAATGAGGTAGGCACAACCGTTAATCAAGTAAAAATAAAAAGAAATAATAATTTTAGTATTAAAAATATTTCAATCAAAAGAAACAGCAATATAAGCCGCATATTTTTAAGCTTGCAAATACTCGCAAGGGAATTGAACGTAAAGGATACTTCCAATCGACCTAGAATCTTAAAAGATAGGTAATCTTTTACTTATTTACCTACAGGTTTGCACGGAACCCTCGGTGCGCGGGTCCGACTCGCACTTGGCCGATTTTTTGCATACAGATAGCCACAGCCATGAGGATTGACATAGGCTAATTAGTATCCTGATCTCCCCAGGAATCCCCAGGGATAGGAATACGAACTACGCGGGCGAAGTCGCAGCCTGCGCTAGAAATATTAAATTTATTGAGGTTTTTGATACTTGTTACCAGAACAACCATATTTACTTTTTTTAACCGACGAAAAAAAACGGAGGACGTTCTCAGTTCGACAAGTATATCTTTTTTTTATGTATGACCACGCATAACTTTTTACAGAGTTGTCCGATTTTGATAATTCTTTTTTTATTAGAAAGGGCTTTCAAGGTGGTGCCATTGTCATCATGTTAGGATCTGATGATCATATCCTGGGGCAATTGGAGGAACTTTTCAAATTTTGGGGGCACGCTTACAGCGATTTCGGTTTTTGTCTCGATATCGGTAGCTTTTTGGCTACTAGCGCCGTATAATACTATGACAGTATAGTACGAGTACGTTACGTGGCGATAAATCACTAAAAAGTAAGAAATAAAAATTTTTAATAAAAAATAGAATCGACTCAAAACGCACTAAAAAGTAAAAAATAACTGTGTCATTTAGTTGCTTTAATTTACTTAAGCATATTTAGGAGGCCGTGCCAGCCAAGGTTTCTACTTTAAGGACATTACCTAGAACCCACAAACTGCTTTACTACGTTAAATAAATGTTCCTTAAACTTGCTGGCACCGACTTCATAGATATGCTTAAGTAAATTAAAGCAACTGAATGACACAGTTATTTTTTACTTTTTAGTGCGTTTTGAGTCGGTTCTATTTTTTGTTAAAAAATTTTATTATATATATAGATTCTTATACTTTGTATTTATTTATTGTAATAGAGGCTGTATAAAGTTGGCCGCAGACTGCTTGAGCGTTGAACAGTTTTCGCGTTCCCGTAAATAATTGAAGCATCCGCGTCCATTACATATTTATACCGTGGCGTGCATGCTGCACTAGCTGTGGCGCGCGACCCGCCCCGCCACAAATCATTATTATTTGCCGCCGCTCTAGACCTACGCAAACTATATTACCGTGCGAGAAAGTTCGTGAACTTACTTACTTTATTTCAACTTCTAAAAAGGAGGCGGTTCTCAATTCGTCGGAATATTGTATTCAGAAGTAATTGTCAAGTTCGCCCTTGACTGCACTCACACCTGCTGGCAAGTGATGATGGAAGCTTGAGGAAGATATGTTAAGAGCAGGATGAAATCCAATTCCAATCCTTTTCAGTGACTATATCGAAACGCTATATTACGATGGTACGTCTTTGTCTGTAGGAAGTTAACTAGCCACGACCGAAGCCTTTTACCAACAAGAACAGGACCAATTAAAAAAAATTTAAGCGGCTCGGCTGAGGATCGAATCTAGCATCCGTCTTAATTCAATGCAAATACATAGTTTATAATTCAACAATATTTTTTTTAATATCCAACCAAGTTTATAAAGATATACTTTTTTCACAGACTTCAAAAAAGGAGGTTATCAATTTGACCCGTATGTATGTAATATTTCCAGAACTGCCCAGTTTCTTTTATTTATTTATTTTGGAAAACCAACCACTGAAACACTAATACATATATTAACATTTATTCAAGGATATCTTCTATAAATGCTCAGCTAATTATAGGTTTTCACAACTTTTACAATATAATGTTAAAATATAGTTGTCAATGCATATTATGTTTACTATATTAATTAATTAATATATTTATAAATATATCAAAATTTATTAATAAATATATCAACAATACAAATTAAATTATATAAAACAAATGATAATTAAATACTAAATACTAAGAAACCACAAAACAGCGTTAGAGTCAACAATATTAATTAAAAAAATGTTAGTCTATATCAGCTTCTGAACAAACTTGCCAAATTTCTAAAGTGTATGTATGTATGTTTTTATTTTTGTGTTCGCATATCTCCGGAACTACAAGTCCGATTTAAGTAATTATTTTTTTTCTACTAGGTATTATTCAACTTAGGGAATACTGCAAGTTTCATCACAATGGGTTCATTTGTTTTTTAGATGTTTTATGTATTACCCATAACTTTTTACAGAGTAGTCCGATTTTGATTATTCTCTTTTTATTATTAAACATGTTATTAGGATGCGATACTGAAGAATTAATAAAAATAAATACTTTTATGTATTACCACGCATAACTTTTTACAGAGTAGTCCGATTTTGATTATTCCCTTTTTATTATTAAACATGTTATTAGGATGCGATAATGAAGAATTAATAAAAATAAATACATTTATGTATTACCACGCATAACTTTTTACAGAGTAGTCCGATTTTGATTATTCCCTTTTTATTATTAAACATGTTATTAGGATGCGATAATGAAGAATTAATAAAAATTAATTCTTTTATGTATTACCACGCATAACTATTTACAGAGTAGTCCGATTTTGATTATTCCCTTTTTATTATTAAACATGTTATTAGGACGCGATAATGAAGAATTAATAAAAATAAATACATTTATGTATTACCACGCATAACTTTTTACAGAGTAGTCCGATTTTGATTATTCTCTTATTATTATTAAACATGTTATTAGGATGCGATACTGAAGAATTAATAAAAATAAATACTTTTATGTATTACCACGCATAACTTTTTGCAGAGTAGTCCGATTTTGATTATACCTTTTTTATTATTAAACATGTTATTAGGATGCGATAATGAAGAATTAATAAAAATAAATACATTTATGTATTACCACGCATAACTTTTTACAGAGTAGTCCGATTTTGATTATTCTCTTTTTATCATTAAACATGTTATTAGGATGCGATAATGAAGAACTAATAAAAATGAATACACAGACTATGTCGTAGGCGGGCTACACCTACATAGCGTCGGGAAAACAATAATAATTAATTAATCAATTGCCTTTTAAGAGCGGTCTGAAGCCAAAACAATGGCTATCAGAACGTTGTTGTCTGGCTGCCATAAGCTGTCACTCATAGGTACATAAGGTTACTATTAACATTTCATTAATAATTCAATCTATTTTCCAGTATGATATTGAAACGTCTGTGAAATATCGGTAATATTATAACAACTGATTCGATGTTTTGTCTGGCATCACGAGGTTGTAGGTTTGATGCCTGGTTGGACTGTGAAATATTGAGCATAGTTCAGCCTCCGTGGCGCAGTGGTATGCGCGGTGGATTTATATGACGGAGGTCCTGGATTCGATCCCCAGCGGAGCAGATTGGAATTTTCTTAATTTGTCTTGATCTGGCTGGTAGGAGGCTTACGCCATTACCATCCTACCGACAAAGACGGTAGGCCAAGCGATTTAGCGTTCCGGTACGATGTCGTGTAGAAACCGAAAGGGGTGTGGATTTTCGTCCCACTCCTGACAAGTTAGCCCGCTTCCATCTTAGACTGCATCATCACTTAACATCAGGTGTGATAGCAGTCAAGGGCCAACTTGTAGTCGATAAAAAAAGTAATTAATAATTAAATCTGTATTCCAGTATAATATTGATATTATCCACGGATATATTATAACAACCGCTTCGTTGTTAGTCTTGTGGCTTAGGTTTGATTCCTGGTTGAGTTACGAAGTATGCAGCATATCTTTCTCTCAATTTTTTGTAAAAAAAATTAATAAAGAAAGTTATCCTTAATAGATGGATATATGCTGTTCAGGAGTTTTTTGTAGTGCTAATAAAGATAAACAATTCTTCCGTACATTGTTTCGTTATATCTAAAAAGATAAAGCAGCGTTTTTATCCGTCATGTTTCAATCAATTTACAACCCTAACAAATTATATAAAAACCACTTAATTGGTGTAAACCGCATGACAGTCCGTTTAGTTTTTGACTTTATAACGAACTGATAGACAGACGAACAGAAGTGACAAGAGATACTCTGTTTTATGCGCCTCAACTACGATGTCGAGTAAAAACCAAAAGGGGTGTGGAATTTCATATTACTCCTAAAAATTTAGCGGCCATATTGAATTTAAAAAAAATGTGTGCGTGTACTAGCGTACACTCGTAAGAAGTGAAACTAGCTAACTAACTTATCAACATTCAATTATTAGCAAAAATTGATACCATAATTACACCCACGTGTTAGTGTATTGAAAAATACAATCAAAAACTGAGGTTAATTTTAAATAACGTGGAAAAATAAATACCATAATTACACCTAAGTATTAGAAAAAGAGATGTAATTACTTACTTTTTTTAGAAATTCACTGGTATTAGAATTAGAATAAACCCTTTGATTTTGCTGATCACTTCAATATAACATATATATATATATTTATCACGTCACTTCCATAAGTCAAAGATGGCGCGTAACGGAAAAATGTGACGCGTAACGAAAAAATGTTACACTAAATTTTTTTCCAACCCCGATAAAGAAGTTTCACTTCAAAAATTACATAGTATATCCTACTGTTCAAGCCGTTTAATTTCATACCTATATTTAGGAAGTTGTGATAAAATATGTAATCCGCCATTTTGTAGCGTCCATTTTGGACCGATTTTCATCAAACATAACTAAGAACAACAGAAGGAAGCTGGCTTTCAGATTAAAAAACCCGCATCGAAATCGAAAAAGTAGACATCGACGACAAACTAAAACCCCTCCTTTTGCGTCGGTAAACAAGATATATTTGAGGTCCGCCATAGCGCCACAAGAATGAATAAAGATGCTTGGGAGCGAGTAACCGCGGCAAAGGCAGAGCTCATGCGGCGCACTTTAATATGAGTTGGAAACTGCTATGAGCTTCTTTAACGCGCCTATATCCGAGAGATGATTAAAAAATTAATTACTTCCAAACAAGTTGCGGTATAAGGGCTCCTTCGTACGCCATATAATGGTTATACTTCATTATATAGTATAAAACAAAGTCGGTTTTTTATGTTTGTCCGTATGTATGCTTTAATCTTTAAAAATACGCAACCGAAAATTGAAGGAACTCTTAAAATTTGATAGGCACACTTGCAGCGATTTCGGTTTTTGTCTCGGTATCGGTAGCTTTTTGGCTACTAATGCCGTATAATATACTATGACAGTATAGTACGAGTACGTTACGTGGCGATAAATCACTAAAAAGTAAAAAATAACTGTGTCATTTAGTTGCTTTAATTTACTTTATGAAGTCGGTGCAATTTTTGAAACTTGTAACTTATTTTTTTTTTCCTATATAAAAATATATGGAAACTCAATATACCTACAGTCGAAAGACCTAAAATTAATCATAGTTATTCATTCCACGATGTCAAGCTCACTACGCGGGTGAAACCGCTGGGCACAGCTAATACTTACTTCATTCACGTGTGCGGCAACCCTTCACTACGCGAGCTTGGTCCCAACGGTACGAAGAGCGGAAAATTAAGAAGTTATGTAGGTACTCTAAAACTGAATTCATATAAGCTCTCTATAACTCAAATTCATTTATAAAACGACTTTAAGATAAGGTTGTATTCCACTCGTATGTATGTATGTCTGTTATTGACTGTCTAAAAGTACTGAATCTATCAAGGTAAAGACGACATTAATTTGCATATTTTTCAGGAATAGTTTATTTAAAGGCGGTCGTTGTCCTCGACAAATATTGGTTACACAGCGGTCTAAGATGACAATTAGGCGTACCTAAATATAAACCAAATTATAATAACTTTGCTTAACTCCACGCCGTGTGTTAAAATATTAAAAAGTAAAAATAACTACCTAATAGATCATTCGGCTACGTATGTATTAAATTCGTATATAATTATCAATATTTATTTAAAAAAAAACTGAGCGAAGCTCGCTAAACCGGATGGTTTCTATAATTTATACATTACTATCTTTTGCCTGCGACTTCGTCCGCGTGGTATTAGTTATTACGCCTAATTTGTCTGAGCTTTGAATGACATATTTATTAATATCTAATCGACTGCCTAAGAAATAGGTCTTAAGCTTTCAAAATGACGATACTTTCATGCAACATTTCATCCCCCCTTTATCCCCTTACAACCCTTTTTTCGCAATTAAAAGTGTCCTATGTCCTTTTTCAGGCTCTAGACTTACTGTGTACCAAATTTCATTTAAATCGGTTCAGTAGTTGTAGAGTGAAAGCAAGACAGACAGACAGAGCTACTTTCGCAATTATAATATTAGTTAGGATTAGGATTTATTACTTATTGCATAGAAATGAAAGCCGATCCAATTGCCTCCAGCATATTTGTCCCGGTCACTATCATCAACACCTGATAGCGATCGTTAATAAATGAAACATTATTACCCTAAGCCCGCCAACTCGCATTGGAGCAGAGGTGGGTCTACGCTCCATATCCCCTCTCCTGTAAGGAGGGAGGCCTGGCCCTCTAGTGGGCCGTTAATAGGCTGTTAATGATGATATTTGTCCAAAGATTAATTTTAATTAAGTACTCAGACAATTTTGTGCGAGAAAATTAAAATTTCTTTTGTTATTTGTTTATCACAATAGACGGATAATATTAAGTAGATCTAGATGCTCGAAGCAAAGTTAAACTTTGTCAAGGTTGGAATTGCGATTAAAAATAAAGAAGTACCAATTATCATATAATAAAAACGTGATATGATATGATAATATACATTGTTATCAGCACTGATTGCAAAATTTAAATTACACAATCGTAAACTCAGTGGACTGGGAGTAAAATTTAACATCAGTGTTTTTAGATTCAGGCCAGGCCTGGAGCTCAAACGTTATCCTCATTACCAGGTCACTTTTATGGGTGACGGGGCCGCTCCTGGGGATTTGGAATTCATATAGACTTACCACGTTGTCCTAATGCAGTTCGGCGAACTCAGTGTTATAGTGTTTGACTCTCATTACTATCGGACATTAAGGACAGGTATCTTGATCTCCGAATATCAGAAAACCCATTGCGCCAAAGTTGTTGATAATTCGTAATGATGTCATAGTTAATTATGATAGTGAAATCTACTTAGAAAGGCTTACGTTTTCTTTTTTTGTGATTTGTATGTATTCACTGTTAACAATGCCACATTATTTAATGCATGACACGACAGCCTGAGTACCGAGAATCGAACCTTGTGAACATTCACATGTACACTTTCTTATTTCTAATCTAGAGTTTCAGTTATACATACGAACATACGATGAATACCAAGAGTAGTGTAGGATTTTGACGGCCTCCGTGGCGCAGTGGTATGCGCGGTGGATTTATAAGGCGGAGGCCCTGGGTTCGATTCTCGGCGGGGCAGATTGAGTATTTTCTTAATTTGTCTTGGTCTGGCTGGTGGGAGGTGTATCGCCAAGCGATTTAGCGTTCTGGTACTATGTCGTGTAGTAACCGAAAGGGGTGTGGATTTCATTCAACTCCTAACAAGTTAGCCCGTTTCTATCTAAAATTGCATCATCACTTAACATCAGGTGTGATAGCTGTCAAGGGCCAACTTGTAGTCGACAAAAAAAAAGTAGTACAGCTGTTAGTAGCCAAGGATGTACCGTTCAGCTTATTTCTATATATAATACCAAACAGACAGCTGCGTTCCATTTCAAAGAGTATGGTTGCCGTAATACTTACAAGCAATTAAGGCTCAACAATTCTCCAATTAAGGGGTATAAGGGGGAGGCTAGTACCAGTCAGCCTCTCCAAATATCAAACTCACCTGCTCGCGGTGCACCCTGCAGATGGGCCGACGAGGCTCTGGCGACCGATGAAGGGCGGTATAACCATTCCAAATAGGCTAGGCTATAAAATGAGGCCAGTGTCAGGCAGCAGTGACACTGGTACGAGTAGTCTAGTCCTGCGGTGACCAACCCGCCTGCCCAGCGTGGTCACTATAGGGCATTACTTTTATGGGAGACGGTCCGAATGAAAGACCCTAAAAAAGGCCTATGTCCAACAGTGGACGTCTACAGGCCGATAATGATGAATGATGAATTCTCCAGCTTGATATAGGGCGACAAATTGTCAACAAACTAGGTTTATCGGCTTACACCAACTTTCTTATGCTATTACACTGCAATAAAATAGAGTTAAACTAAGGCCCCTCGAGCACGTCCCAAGCACGTTCCGAGCACGCACCGAGCACGGATAAGTCCATGTGTATATGATACTGTAGAAACATAAATCTCAAATTCTACAATTTTCTGATCAAGTGATGATGTGCGGTGAATATAAAATTAAAATCCGACAAGATAATTATGAGTTATACACTTGTAACTTGGAGTTTGACACCTGTATCTTTAAGGCTTAAATAGGGTACCTTAGTTACTGGAAAACACATCAGAGAACTGGCCAACCAAGTTCTTATGATCAGATTTAAGGAAGCGTCGCTGAAATGGGCTGTGAGGCATCATCTTGGAGTAGGGCCTTACATACATACATAACATCACGCCTTGTTCCCATAGGGGTAGGCAGAGACCACATCCCTCCATTTGCCACGGTCCTTGCATACTTCCTTAGCTTCTTCCACTCTCATTAATCCTTTCATACAAGTTCGTCGGTTTAGGGTACTCTTGACCTGGCCATTATTTGAAATGTCCTGAATTTGGTCCAGGAACATTCGCCTAGGCCTTCCCCTTCCAACATTTCCATTCACCCTCGCCTTGTAAATCTCTTTTGTTAATCTTCTTTCATCCATTCTCTCTACATGCCCAAACCATCTAAGCATCCCTTTCTTAACTTTGTGAGGCGAGGGTGAATGGAAATGTTTTAACAGACAAAGATACTCTTCACACCGCTTAGTAGGATAGATGTAACATTTGCCAATTAACTCAATAAATCATATGGTTGAGGAGAATAACCAAAGATATAACAACAAACTTTTCGTCCACCTAGTAACATATACCCACCTACTCGTAGTAACACACAAGTATATGAAATATGAAAATATTAATTAAAACATGTTCGTCGAATCGCTTTGAAACAGCCGGATCAATTTCGCTATTTCGTTTATTCCTTTTAAATATTTGTAATAGTAATAGCCTCTCTGGAAATAAAAATCATTTTGCGCATAAAAATAGAAAATTGGGAATCCTGCCATGTTTAAATAAATCACATTTACTTATTGATGGTAGAACTTGAAAGTGGTCACTTAATTAAATACTGTATTTGTTTTGGATTTTATCAATATATAATATCTACTTGGAGGTTCCCCCAACATCTTCCACGAGGAAGTCTTATTAATTATTTTTTTTTATCGACTACAAGTTGGCCCTTGACTGCTTTCACACCTGATGTTAAGTGATGATGCAGTCTAAGATGGAAGCGGGCTAACTTGTTAGGAGTGGGACGAACATCCAATCCTTTCGGTTTCTACACGACATCGTACCGAAACGCTAAATTGCTTGGCGATACGTCTTTGTCGGTAGGGTGGTAACTAGCCACGGCGAAAGCCTCCCACCAGCCAGACCAAGACAAATTAAGAAAAATCTCAATCTGCCCCGCTGGGAATCGAACCCAGGACCTCCGTCTTATAAATCCACCGCGAATACCACTGCGCCACGGAGGTCGTCAAAAATTATGTTGTATTTTTAATTTTAATATTATCTTCTTGTAATCTATACTAATATTGCACGGCTAAAGAGTTTGCTTGTTTGTATGTTTTATCGCGCTAATAAGAGGAACTAAGTGAAAAATTATTTTTGTGTTTGATAGTTCATTTATCGAGAAAGGCTTTAGGCTATGTCTATATAACTCAGCTAGCTCAGCAACAGATAAATGGAAAATGTGGAAAAACCGGGGGAAATTATTCATCTTTAAGGGCTAATCATTACATAGTATAAAACAAAGTTTTTTTTTATGTTTGTCCGGATGTAGGATTTAATCTCTGAAACTACGCAATTGATTTTCATGCAGTTTTTTTATCAGATAGAGTGGTTCAACAGGAAGGTTTATGTGTATAATACATGCACAATATAGTAGAGAAAAACTGATAACTTTAGAGGTTTTTGATGTGATGTCGTAAATTAACGCATTTTTTGCGCTTACATTGCAAACGCTGGCTAAACCCTACGAGATATATCAAAATAATGTTCTACAGTATTAAACAACTTAAACAGATCAACAAAAAGTCCGGATATATACTATCCGGACTTTTTTTTATCTCTTAGGGATAACCCAAAATAGACATTTTTTTACTTTTACTTTTAACCAAAAGTAATGGCCTATTTACGAAGTAATTTTAATCGATACTGTATTAATCCTTATCCAATTGAGTATCTTAAATACTTTATGCATTCAATATAGATCACTATTGCCCTTTACAGCATGTAATTTAAGTGAATATTTTCCAAGTTATGTAAGATTCAAAATGCGTTTGGGGATAGCACGGAGTGTGCGGGCACCGCCTTTACTACCAGCATTGCACCCGTGCGAAGCTGGGGCGAGCCGCTAGTATAATATAAGTGTAAGGGCTAACTTAGGCTAGTTTTTTTGTAATCTTATATATTTTAATTCCACGCTGGCATTCGCTACTTAGCTATAAAGCTGCAAGATTTGTAAGTTCGTGAATGGCTTAGTTAGAGGTTAATCTACGGAACTACAGATCAGTTTTAAAAAAAAACTTCATCAGTAGAATTATACGTTATCAGGGATAGGATATATATTATATTTATATTATACTACTCAATTATTGAACAGTTATTCGTATTTAGGATCCCCTAGATCCTAAATACGAATAACTGTTTCATAATTCATTTAAAATGTATTTTAATACATTTTACATGTCGCAGTCAGAATTGTCTATATCGACGGCTTGCCCACGGTCAAATATATCACGGAATTAAGTACAAATCGCCGGAGCGATGTGCGAAGCCGTAAATACATGCGTGAGACCACAATCTCACCCGTCTCGCCACGATCTCACCCACACCCGGGCCACATTCACCCAATGAGCAATCAATCCGGATCCGGCCCGGCCCGGCCCGGCTTCATTAACAATTTTGATTACTTTGTATTTGTGTTGTCCGACTGTCGCCGATAGAAAATTAATGGGAAAGTTTGCAATCGCCGAAGAAAATTAAGTTTCCGATGTGAGGGATTCCGGGGCGATAATTAAATGAGTAAATATCCGGCCCAGCGTTCTTTTATATATAAGACTGGCGGATGCCCGCTACTTCGTCCGGGTTTAATTAAAATGAATAAGATTAGAAAAATAAAAATAGACTAAGTTACTCCTTATAACTTATTATATTATACTAGCCCTTCAAGATGAATAATTTTCAGTATAAATGAATAAGTTGCAGCATGACTAGACTATGTAATAACATTACATAGTCTAAAAAGCCTTCCTCGATAAATGGATGGATGGATGAAGATGGACAAACCAACACAAAAATAATTTTTAATTAGAACCAGTAGTTCCTGAGATTAGCACCTTCAAACAAACAAATTATTCAGCTTTTATATTAGTATAAATAAACACGCTTACGTCTAAAAATAATTGTCCTTCAATCGTTTACAAATAGTACTTTTTCTCTAATAAGATGTTTTCAAATTCAAAACCGATTTGGGATCCGTCTATTTCAAGTAAAGTCAAGTAAAAAAGCACTTTTTAACCGACAAAAAAAACGGAGGAGATTCTCAATTCTACACGTATACTTTTTTATCTATGACCACGCATAACTTTTTACAGAGTTGTCCGATGTTCATAATTCTTTTTTTTTTAATGACATTTTAGACTAGTTGTTGTCATTAACCGGCTCGGAAGGTTTATGTACCTCTGATATACTTGTATGCACTATTTCATGGACGATTGAATAAGTGGTCGACCAGTATCACCCAGCGCATTGTTTACTTTATATAGAAGCCCAAGTCTCACAAAAGACAGAAAGTCAAGTTTCAAGCTAAAAGCTTATCCAAAATCCGTGTTACCAATGCTGCGGTTACGTCGCGTAGTGTAAGTTTTGATCTAACGTGCTTTTGTACTACAGTCCAGTAACTTGACCAATTGGCTGATTGGGCGCAATACCGAATAGAAACTGGAATACCAAACATATTGGAAGTATGACGTCACTACGCTAAGCAGACTTTCTATTTTTGGGTGTTACGTATAATATGTAAAATAATTGCGTCATTTAGTTGCTTTAATTTACTTAAGTATATCTATGAAGTAGGTGCCATCCGATTCCTTTATATAAGTTTAAGTAAATTAAAGTGATTAATGTCGCAATTATTTTTTACGTTTCATCGATTTTTCTAGAATCTTATCATCAGATCCATAATGATGATTATGGGAGCACATGCGAAATGTCAATCTACACAGATCAAGATCTCGTTATACCGTCGCGCTTATTGTTGCTAAGTATTATTGAAGAATATCCTTGCCGCTCTGTTAGTAAGCTCATAGCTGTTGTTCCTAGATAGCCATCTATTCTGCTTTTCAGACGATGGACATTTACTACTGTTCTAGTCCTATTGAAAGGTCTTCCAAACAGAACGTCACTGAAGCGCTTGCTTCATCGGCATCGAGCTATGTTTTTTTTGGTCGCTGGGAAATGCGTTTACGCATCCCTTCCGGAAACAAAGCCGAAGATGTCGAATCAACTTCCGGAAGGATATGTGGGACTCCCCGGCTATGCCGTAATACCCACTAAAACCCAGCGGATACGTCTTCGGGTCTTTAGGTCGGTAGACAGCGTCTTTAGGTAATACGCCACGGGATCGAATACTCATTCTACAATGACGTACCGACGTTTATCAGCGTCTTAATTACTGTGGAGTAGGTGCACATAGCGACGCCTCCTTCTGCCCTGCCTTCGTCTTCGATTGAGAGGAACGTCTGGATCCGCTTCTCTTGCCCTCTCATCAGCCTCCTTGAGAGTGATCACTGACTCGCAGAAAGATACAGCGGCCGTCCAGCACGCCTCGCTATTGATCATAGCGTTCACTACGCTCGGCACCGAGACGTCGTCCCTCAGAATGGCCGCAAAGGAGTGCCTCTGCGGCTCCCAAGCAGCGCACTCCACCAGCGTATGGTGAGCTGTATCTTCTACGGCCCCACATTGCTGACAGGCTGGTGTCAGCTCCCTACCTATCCGGTGCAGATATTTGCCGAAACAACCATGACCCGACAATACCTGCGCCAGATGGAACGTCAATTTGTACATTGCCTATGCAACCTGTTGAGCTAACGTAAGTAAGTTTGGTTCTTTTGGAATCCTTAAATTCTCTTTCGTAACTATTACAAGCTTTTCACCTTATCATATTCCATCAATTGTTACTAAAAATGCAATTCACGCATCGCGTCGCTGGTTTGAAATAACCTTTAGGGCAGGCTAGATGTTCCGCTCTCACGAGCAGCTTCCTCGTGTGCTGTGCCGAGGAAGGGGGTTAATTAAAACCGAGTGGCGTGTCAAATCAGATAATGGTTGTAAACAGTGGCACAATGGCTATCTGCCATCTTGAGGGAACACTCGCCACAATGGCGTTGCGACTACAATCGACGTTCAATGTGCTTCACACGTTGACGTACTCGTAATTACTCTCGACTGTTTCAACTATTATTTTTACCCAACTGCGGAAGGAGGGTTATGTTTAACGAGCATCTGTATTTCTCATATAACCTTGGGTGTCAACTTTACGTGCAGAAACGCAGCTAGTATTCTTATCATTCCCCGTGGGCATGATTTGTAAAGTTGTTATGATAAAGCTTAAGTGTCTTTTGTTTTCTTTCCCAATCAAAAAAACGAAAAGTTATAAATATTTTATACCACGTCTTCATTAACGGCCCACTACATAGTCAGGCCTCCTACTTATATGTGAAGGCATGTAGATCGTACATCCACCACGCTGCTTTAATGGATGGATGGATTAGCGGGCTTACAGTGATAATATTTCACTTATCAACTGTCAGATAATGGCTTAACGTGCTCTCCGAGGCATCAGGAGTGTCCGTAGCCTCTCCGATGTACCACCATCTTCTCAACCCCGGTCTTGTAAAACTAATGGACTGCCTCAGACTTCCAAATACTTCTCAAATCAAATCTTGACCCACTTGCAACCATCAGCTATCTGTCATCCTATTGATGTCATCGATCTACCGACGGCCGAGTGGCGCAGTGGGTAGTGACCCTGCTTCTGCGTCGTAGGCTGAGGGATGGTTTCCCATATCTGGAAAATGTTTGTGTGATGAGCATGGATATTTTCCAGTGTCTGGGTGTTTATCTATATATTATAAGTATTTATGTATGATATATATATGAAATATTCATCAGTTATCATAGTACACATAACACGAGCTATCTAGCTTACTTTGGGGCTATATAGCGATGTGTGTAATTGTCTTATAATATTTATTTATTTAATATTACCTAGAAGATTAGATTGTTAGTCTTAGTAGTATGACATAGGATTTTTAGTTTCTCAAATATGAACCTTTTTAAAACCTACTTTTAAAAAACCTGTCAAGTCATACTATCTTAAGTGCGAGTAAGTATTTTTGATGACTTATTGGTTTGTATTTCCTTCGTGTCATATTACGTATGTATTAGTTTATCTTATGATATTTATTTTAATGTTTATTGTGTTATTCATGTAATTTATTGTCTATTAGTATGTAATTATTTGGATGTATTTATCTAATTAAATTACTCCACCTGCAGCTTAGTACTGATATTTTCCTAAGCCCGAGGTTACCTGGAAGAAATTGCTATTAAGCGATAAGGCCGCCTTTTGTACCTCTACTTCCTCCATAATATTGTTCCTGTATGTTTTGATGTGACAACGTCTTATAATTCGATAGAGCTGGCTGCACGCGCATAAAGAATCATGACGTCATGCGTCGTTACCTCGCTTTGAGGCGTTCCATGTAAGGCTTGAAGTGCAAGCGAGAGCGCGGAACGAGCGACAAAGAAGCACAATCGGCCTTTGCGTTCGCCAGCGTTCGACATCCGTCTGTTAAATATAATTATTAAATATATTAATTTTAAATGAAAAGTTAATATATTTATAAATTAATATTTATAAAAATATACTTAAATTAAAAATTTTAATAACCAATTAAATGCTACCATTCCATCAGTATATTCTTAAGACATTGTCACGTTCAACTATCGTCAGTAAACCGACTTTACAGACAACCAAATTTTTTTTTTGTGTTAACGAACCCTAAACTGCATTTGACTACTTTTCCTATTACACCGATTTATACGTGTATTGAGCAATAAATATATCTTGGTTTACTTCAATCAGCTTACGTACTGTACCAGCATTCCTATAGGCATACAGTATTAATTGAAAACGTTTAATGCTATATTGTATCCACGCTCCTGTAATCCTTGCCTATGTGGTTTGACTACGTAGGAAAGGATGTCTACATTTCGCTAAACGGAACTGGAATGCTTTTGTAATAAAGTCTATAGGTAGCTGAATATTCTATAGTATTTATTAATTTGAATGCGTGTACATGGTATTAAGATTAAATTCCATGAAACGTCACTGCATACCTAGAATTCCCAAGTAATGATTGTATGGATTGAATGTTGGTTTGTTTCTAAAACACACTAAAAATTTTGTACAGGTTTGCATGAGATTTTAATGGCATTAAGAATAATGCCTTTATCTGAGCAATTCTTCTATACCACTCCTTATTAAAAAATAAAGACCCCTACCACGTCTGTCTGTTTGTCAATAGATAGCGTTATTCTTGAGGAAGGTCTTGGTATATAGCATATATCCAGCCAGGACAGCTTTCTAAACCTATTTTGTTTAGCAAGCTGTCCTTTGTTTAAAAAATTTTTTAACAAAAAATAGAACGGACTCAAAACTTCCTTCAATTTTCCCAGGATCATCATCATCAGATCCTAACATGATTACTATAGGACCTTATTGGAAGTGTGCCCTTTTCTAATAAAAAAAGAATTATCAAAATCGGACAACTCTATAAATAATTGGTTGTCTGTAAAGTCGGTTTACTGACGATAGTTGAACGTGACAATGTCTTAAGAAAATACTGATGGAATGGTAGCATTTAATTGGTTATTAAAATTTTTAATGTAAGTATATTTTCATAAATATTAATTTGAATTAATAAAATAATTGATTTCGATTTTATAAATTTATATTTTTAATTTATAATAAATATATTAATTTTTAATTTTAAATTAATATATTTAATAATTATATTTAATAGACGGATGTCGAACGCTGTCGAACGCAAAGGCCGATTGTGCTTCTTTGTCGCTCGTTCCGCGCTCTCGCTTGCACTTCAAGCCTTACATGGAACGCCTCAAAGCGAGGTAACGACGCATGACGTCATATTTTTTTGTGCGTGCAGCCGGCTCTATCGAATTACAAGACGTTGTCACGTCAAAAGGTATGCGTGGTCATACATAAAAGAAATATACGTTTCAAATTGAGAACCTTCTCCGTTTTTTTCGTCGGTTAAAAATAAGGGCCACGTTTTTTCTTCACTGTTGTTAGATTTACTTATTATTTCTTAATGCCATTTATTCGACCATAAAGAAAAAAAGTATACACTAAAGGTAATTAACTTAATTATATATTTAATTAAGTTCATTTAAATTGGTACCAAGGCTTCCACTAACCTAGAAGCCAGTTCTTACGTCCTTTGTGGTAGAATGGAAAACTAAAAGTTAATACCGTTGTTGGGCAATTATCAAAACTATAAAGCAAAATTGTACAATATAATCGATTATTGCTATCGCAAGCGAAATGGTTACGTGGTCTTAAGCCAGTGGTCACACGTTGCGTTCTGGGGCACCAGTGATTGATTTTAAACGCGCTGTACCTACGTCTGTTACTAATTGATTGGATACATGAACAGTTCATTAGTGTACTAACGCTTTATTACATGAAAATCAAACATAAATATCATTTATTTATTATTTTTCATTTGTTATGATTCGATTGAATGTATATGTTGAAAGAGGAAGGCCTCGGCGAATGTTCCTGGACTACTTGACGACCTCCGTGGCGCAGTAGTATGTGCGGTGGATTTATAAGACGGAGGTCCTGGGTTCGATTCCCGGTGGGGCAGATTGAGATTTTTCCTAATTTGCCGACAAAGACGTACCGCCAAGCGATTTAGCGTTCCGGTACGATGTTGTGTAGAAACTGATATGAGTGTGGATTTCATCCTGCTCCTAACAAGTTAGCCCGCTTCCATCTCAGATTGCATCATCACTTAACATCAGGTGTGATAGCAGTCAAGGGCAAACTTGTAGTCAAATAAAAAAAAAAAAAAAACTTCAGGACATTTTATATAGTGGCCAGGCCTGACGAACTTTTATGAAAATACTAATGAAAGTGGATGAAGCTAATGAAGTATGCAAATGTACAAGATGTAGTGTCTGCTAGGTTAGCAGAGACTACATACCGTTACCTCGTTGGTCGAGTGGTTAGTCTATCTGGCTTCGATCACGAGGTCCTTGGTTCGAATCCCGGGTCAGGTCACGGAATAATTCTGAATTTTTCATTCTTCTATGAAATTCTCAGTAAATCCCAAGCCCGAGTCAAGAAGTTAGTGGTGTTACACCCCGTGCCTCGGAGAGCACGTTAAGCCGTCGGTCCCGGTCACTGTCATCATTATCTGATAGTGATCGTTAATAAATGAAACATTATGACCCTAAGCCCGCCAACCTGCATTGGAGAGTGAGTGTACGCTCC
This sequence comes from Mycalesis mineus, assembly GCA_034621355.1. Classification (NCBI taxonomy): domain Eukaryota; kingdom Metazoa; phylum Arthropoda; class Insecta; order Lepidoptera; family Nymphalidae; genus Mycalesis; species Mycalesis mineus. Next base: position 23,554,098 of record CM067908.1, on the reverse strand, counting down.
ATATACCCTCTCTTATAAGGAGGGAGGCCTGGCCCTGTAGTGGGCCGTTAATAGGCTGATAATGGTGATGATGATGACCTACCCCTATCCCTATGGGAATGGGGCGTAATGTTATGTAAAATGTATGTTTATATTTTATTTCAATAACTCACGAGGCAACAATGTATATTTGTTCTGACATATTATTATGACAAAATCAATCAAAAGGTAATTTTAACAAACGCGTGTCGATGTTCCGTGGGCTCTTGCTGTGCCGATTTGGAAGAAATCGAATTGTTTTAGCAGGTGATACAGACGTTACGTTGTAGTGTGATATCAACCGGCCTTACAGTTTTTAGTAGATAAGTATCTAAATAAATGAACGATGTACGTCTTCTTATCAGTTTAGTAGAATCTATAAATACTATTGATTTGGCTACTATCACAACTCATTACCGCTTATGATATATATTTTTTTAATAACCCACATTGATTAGATACTTAGAAGCGAACAATAGATAAATAATTGGGGTATTTGTTATTCTCTGCGAAGAATTGAGAGTACATAAGTAGCTCTCATATAAAAATTTTTAACAAAAAATAGAACCGACTCAAAACTTCCTTCAATTTTACCAGGATATCATCATCAGATCCTAACACGATGACTATGGGACCATATTGGAAGTGTGCCCTTTCTAATAAAAAAAGAATTATCAAAATCGGACAACTCTGTAAAAAGTTATACGTGGTCATACATAAAAAATATCTATATACGTGTCGAATTGAAAACCTCCTCCGTTTTTTTTAAGATTCTACTATGTAATATTTATGTTAATTGTATTGTGTTAGAATTTACTTTAATTATTTTTTTGGAAATTAGGAGTTTTGAAAAAAACGAAGGAAAATTTTCTGCATATCCGATGACAATCGATCGTGAGCTATGTTTCGAAAGTGTTTATTTCATATAACTCATTAGTTTGAGTACTACTACGCGGTTAGGAATATTTAATTAGTTTTATTGTCGGTAAAGAATTGTAACTTAGTAACAAAATAAATACTTATATAACATTTGTATGTGAGCAGGTTATTCGTGACCTCTGCAGTGGTCTTGAAGTGCACTTATTTCGTAGACAATTAAGTGATAATAAGTTACAAGCTCGATTGTACAAAAGGTCACAACATTGTCCGTCATTCAAGATCAACCACTGTTGCAGTTGATAACGTTATTTTTGGGCAACTTAATGATTTTTATCAGCAACATTGTTCAATGTTGATAACATTGCGCGTTACCTACAGTCGATTAGTATGACACTACCGTTATGTAACTGTTCAATACGATTCGTAATTTTTGACGGCGTCAGTGGCGCCGTGGTTTTCGCTGTGAATTTATAAGACGGAGGTCCTAGGTTCGATTCCCATCGGGGCAAATAGATTTTCTTAATTTAGTCCTGGTCTGGCTAGTCTTTGGCCGTGGCTAGTTACTACCGTAGGTACGATGCAGTCGAGCCCTAACTTGTAATAAACAATAAAAAATATCCTACTTCGACTAACACTCTGCAGTGCCAGTCCTTAAAATATTGAGATCGCAACGGAACCCTAAATCGCTTAGCGGCACGACCTTGTCGTATCGGTAGCCACGGCCGAAGCCTGCCAGCAGCCAGGCCTTATTGACTTATGTTGTGTATATTGTTAACTCTTCTTGATTTCATTAATTTTGGATCATTCATTATGTTTTTTATTTAAAGTTATTGAGGAAGCAGATTATAGCATAAAAATCATGACAGGTAGTTTGTATATATTAGAAAATTTAATTTGCGAATCATAAAAATGTATATAATAATTGTAGTAATTTTAATATTATATGTATACAGCCTTGCATTGTGTGAATAATAATTCGTTTAAACCTAACATACGGTTTTAACTAAGTGCTAAAGTAAATCATTAAAATACACTAATGTTTTTGAAATATCGTTAAAATATTTTTATTTATTGGTAGAATTGTATATTCCTTTGCTAAAAATAGCAACTAGGTACAAGATGTTGTAAAAATTAAATTGTTTTCCTTCCGGCCGTTCCCTTGAGAATGTCGGGAAGTCGATTCCGTCTACTTCGCGAAATGAAGAACTGTGCTAAACAAGTCACTCTATACTAAAGCCAAACTCGATTGAGAATGCTTGTCAACAAACAAATTAAAAATAACGGTAGAAATCATTTTACACCTAATTTTTTTAGTTCACTTGTTAATGACGAATTCATGACAATAAATTAGATTATTAAGCTTAAAACTAATTAGTATGTTCAATATCTGTTAATAAGATTTTTTAAAATAACAAAATATAATTTGAAATTTATTTGGCATATAATGTGTTGCATTTTCTACCTTTATTTTAAATTTGTTTGTTGACAGGCATTCTCAATCGGGTTTGGCTTTAGTATAGTGTGTAATATTAGAGATATCATGATGATTCAATAAGTCAGTCAATGGTTACGTGTATAAATAGATGATGTTTATCATCGGTTTCGGTAAGTAATACAAACTGACCCACTGTATTGACAGTAATTTTTAGTGCGTGAATATTATCGCCCCAATTGTCGTGATAAGCCTACCCTTCACGGGTTGGTGAACGTATCTACATATATCTTAACTACTTTCAACATAAGTTAATTGATAACTGCATAATTTGTCTCTTCGTTCATTCGTCCACGTGCGTGTTACATGTCAACTTATAAAACTTGGATCTTTTTACGGTGACAGGTTATTTTTAATCGACGAAAAAAAACGAGGAGGTTCGAGTTGTCCGATTTTGATAATTCTTTTTTTATTAGAAAGGCCACACTTCCAATATGGTCTCATAGTCATCATGTTACGATCTAATGATGATATCCAGGAAAAATTGAAGGAACTCCTCAAATTGTATAGGCACACTTACAGCGATTTCAGTTTTTGTGTAAGTATCGGTAGCATTTTGGCTACAAGTGCTATAGAATAATCTATGGGAGTATAGCGTGAGTAGGTTACGTGTCGATAAATCACTAAAAATTAAGAAATAAAAATTGTTAACAAAAAAAAGAGCCGACTCAACTAAAAAGTAAAAAATAACTGCGTCATTTAGTTGCTTTAATTTACTTTAAGGACGTTACCTAGAACCCACAAACTGCTTTACTACGTTAAATGAATGTTCCTTAAACTTGGCAGGCACCGACTTCATAGATATGCTTAAGTAAATTAAAGCAACTAAATGACGCAGTTATTTTTTACTTTTTAGTGCGTTTTGAGTCGGTTCTATTTTTTATTAATTTTTTATTCCAAATACTATAAAATCAATAGAGTATCCATAGCCCCAAGTGGGTGTATAGGGTAAGAGCAGATATCTACTATTCACCATGTAGAATTATTGTTAATTTACTGTTATCTTATTATTAGCTTGCCTTTGGCTGTGTAGGAGTATTTGCGGATAGAGGTGCACCCGATTCGGACGTATGTTTGCTGTTTGATTGAAGTTGGTGAAGCCAAATACAAGCGCAATATAGTTTTGATTTATTTACATAAACCAAAACTAAATAGCACGTGTATGTAGTTGCTGCAACTTCTCCGTTAGTGCAGGCATCATTTAGTATAAGTAGCTTTGGATTGTGAGGTCCTGGGTCGCTGTCCCGGATCTAAATTTTTTTCGAAGCGGAACAAAAAAAAGTTGAGAGGTGTCAAGGGACACCCGGATGGAACGAAGTTCCTTTCGATTAATTATTGAAGGAATTGTAATAAAATTTTATTTTTTTTAAGTAATAATAATATTTGTTGTTGTACACCGAAACACCAGAGGGCGCCACGAGAGCGCGAGACAGCATACAGCGCGGGCGCCCCCGCCGCTCACGCGCACACACATCAAAGGCGGCGGCAAGATCCTTTGATCAAAAAGTGTCGTGACAACTTTTCGTACGAATTTTTTCCGTCTAGCCCCCTTTCACAACGCGCGATAAGGAACTTCGTTCCAACTAAGAAGTGCTATCTGGTGCTAGTGGCCACATCACCAACCTCGCATGCATTTCTGTCCTCGATTTTTGAATTTTCGGCCCAGGGCATGGCATACTCTCTACATCCTGATTACATGACGCTGGTGGATCGAGCTATAAAAACCTTATTAGTGATATTTGTCTAGGAAAAATAGTCTAATGTACATAAAAGTTTAACACCATCAACTCCAGCTTGCTACCTAATTTTTTTTTATAGGAACGAAAGGTATACAATATGATTTGCTTTAATTCGTTTATTAGCGTAAGCGCGACAAGGAGATTGTGACAAAATCAACTGACATTCAGATATAAAAACCTTCGTAAGGACATCCACTAGCCGCATTAAAATTAATATATTGGACAAGTATTTTTGTTTTACTTTTTGCTTGCTTGTTTTTTGCCTGACTTTCGGTGCTTATGTTTTTTTAAAATGACATTTATTTCAATTTGTATAACAAGATAAAAAGCTTATTTTGAAAAATGTATTTTAATATAATTTTTTATTTTCAATTAATTTTAAATTCAATATATTTTCTATCTTACTATTTTTGTTTAACCATGGATTTGAATAGGTATAGCTGAAATCGCTTGGTGGCATCTATGTCGGTAGGTAGATATCTACCACACATACTTAATCACAGACAAAACCTATCACGGTAACAGAACCATACGTTGACCTGATCTGGAAACCGAAAGCAGGACCGAGGGACCGACAGGGAGGAGACTAAATCTAAATCATTAAATTTGAAAGTTCTATATTTAACAACAAGGAACTGGTTATTTAATTCACTTTGCATTACTAGAATTCCAAGTACTTACCGTCAAAGTTTGAAGATAGGTATCACTGCAAGAACATAACTCCTGTGTAATTATGATATTACTTGCAAACGAAACTTAGTCTGGAAGGCCCGCCCGCCCTTGAGCCTCTCGTGTTGCCCCCATGTATCTGCATCCATCTTTTCTTTATAATCACGTTTCACTTTTATATTTTTTACCAAATATGAGCAAATATTCAGAAGCTTGTAAAACCATCTACAGACGTGCGAACTCTTTACAATATAGATGGATTTGAATTGGGGCAAATACATTATACAAATTTACCAATTGTATTTTTGATAATATCAAATTGTTGATGTTCTATAATTTTATAGCAGCTTAGATATTTTGCTGAACAAAATCTAAATACAAGAAATCCACATGTCTCAACCGTTTCCCAGATAAACATATCAAACAATTCTTAGTAGAACCTACTGAAATCGTTTTCAGTAAGTTAAAGTTATGTCGAGCGCTAGTTTGTGGAAAAATCCTATCACAAAGAATTAAGTAAACGATAAAAGAGCTTGCAACGTAGAAAGCAGAGTACTTAGTTCTAAACTATATCGTGAAATGGAAATAGCAAAATAAATCTAGAACCTTCAAAGCTACAATTTACGTTGTAGGTTTAGGATATACTATAATTTAAATATTAATAAATGTATTAATACTAGTCGAAATTGACGTAACAAATAAATTTAGTTACTGAAGTAAAGTTTGACGGTTGTGAGTTGCACTACCGAGTCGCGGTGTCTGTAGATGCTTATCCTCTAGCAAAAAGCATACGAGCGAGCATTGCGAAGGCTGCATTGCGAATTGAATGGCTCAGCGAATTTGATGTATAAAAGATATCTAATGTATGCTTCTTGTTAGAGGCCGCTGCCGCTGAGGGCCCACCGACCGCCGCTGCACGAGGTGGGTACCTGCTTTGTTTCTTTTTGTACTCCAAAATTAGTTGCAACTGAGATCTGTATGGATCGTAGATATATATTAATAACATCCGTGACTTTTTTTAATTAATGCATAGGTACTTGACGCCATTTCTATTTCATTCATTTTGTTAGACTCATGACCCACTTCGAATAGTCCAGTTTTGAGTTTTGTATTTTTTGAATTCCCTTTTCGGAGAGCTTTAGAGGATCCCTTAGCGCTCACCTAAAAGCTAGGTGTATGTGTGCATTAGCGCAATCCATTCAGTTGTGAGCTGAGCGTATATAGATCAGTCAGTATATGTATATATATATAGGTATTATGCATGTACACACATACATACACCTCCAATAAACATCGTATCTTTTGTGACCAACTACACAGATTATTTTCAATTAGATTGCGTTTTGGCTACGATATTATCCAATTATGCACTTGCCTAAAATGAAATGTATGTCACACATTACTAAGTAGTAGTAATAGTTTCCGTATTCGGTTCTCTAGAATCCTTACTAATATTATAAAGCTGAAGAGTTTGTTTGTTTGAACGCGCTAATCTCAGCAACTACTGGTTCCAATTGAAAATTATATTTATGTTGGATAGACCATTTATTGAGGAATGTTTTAGGCTATTTAACATCATGCTGCAACCGATAAGAGCGAAGAATCAGAGGATCAATCAGTTTTTATTTTCGTAATAGTATTTGTTTTAGTTCCACGCGGAGGAAGTCGCTGGTATGCTCTAGTCAGGTATAGATACCTACGCCAGTGACACTCGTCTCTATAGTTTGGAGTGGAACAAGTCATTTTTTTTAACTTGTTACTCCGATTGTAAGCTTCGTTTCAGGTGCCGCGGGTGTCTCTTTTTAAAATACATAGTGCACAATTTTGTTTAACACAAAAAATAAATTAATATATTCCCGTAATTCTCTGTGAGGATCGGCTTCATTTTCGCGGTATTTCTGAATTGGAGAGACCCAGTTTATGTAGATATTCGCATCAATAGCCAACGGACATTCATACGAGATTACGTGAAATAATATTTAAAAGTATTTATTCCAATGCGAAATCGAAAAATTAAAATTATTATTAAGTATGCATGGTTGTGCCTACCTGCATTTGAGCAACGTGGCGGGTTTTTTTTTTTGGAACGAAGTTCTTTATCGCGCGCTGTGAAAGGGGGCTAGACGGAAAAAATTCGTACGAAAAGTTGTCACGACACTTTTTGATCAAAGGATCTTGGCGCCGCCTTTGATGTGTGTGCGCGTGAGCGGCGGAGCGCCCGCGCTGTATGCTGTCTCGCACTCTCGTGGCGCCCTTTACGAAAATTGAGCCTACTGATTAAGTTTATATAACATTATATTTGTAAATAATAAAAAAAGTATTATTATTACTTAAAAAAAATAAAATTTTATTACAATTCCTTCACTAATTAATCGAAAGGAACTTCGTTCCATCCGGGTGTCCCTTGACACCTCTCAATTTTTTTTTAATGACTACAAGTTGGCCCTTGACTGCTATCACACCTGATGTTGATGACCTCCGTGGCGCAGTGGTATGCGCGGTGGATTTATAAGACGGAGGTCCTGGGTTCGATTCCCGGCGGGGTAGATTGAGGTTTTTCTTAATTTGTCTTGGTCTGGCTGGTGGGAGGCTTTCGCCGTGGCTAGTTACCACCCTACCGACAAAGACGTACCGCCAAGCGATTTAGCGTTCCGGTACGATGTCGTGTAGAAACCGAAAGGGGTGTGGATTTTCGTCCCACTCCTAACGAGTTAGCGCGCTTCCATCTTAGATTGCATCATCACTTAACATCTGGTGTGATAGCAGTCAAGGGCCAACTTGTAGTTGATAAAAAAAAAAGTTTCATCAAAATCGGTTCACTTGTTTTTGAGATAGGGATTTTTTATATAACGCATAACTTTACTTAACCATATCTATGAAGTCGGTGCCACCTGTAAGCTTTCTACTTTAAAGACGATACCTAATTCACACAAAGTGCTTTGCTACTTTGTTGAATAAACTTTCCTTAAACTTGGACGGCACCGAGTTATAGATATGGTTAAGTTAATTAAAGTAACTAAATGACGCATTTATTTTATACTTTTGAAGGCAGTTTAATTTTTTTATAATAGGTACTTTAATTTTACCCTAGTACCAAAATAGTTACATCTTCGCTTATAGACTTCTTTAATATCTAAAGATAAATTTGATATTAACACAATTATGACCTTTAGTTTTTTAGTCTCTTATTATTCCTGCAATCAGTATTGGCACGTTATACTAAATGTTATGAATTTATATTGAAACGTATTTGAACAAGATCCACTAATTTGTTCAATTCGTGTATTGCTCGATAAGACATCTTGAGGTGCTCCTTTCCTTAGCCTTCTAAAGGATGCGCCAAGATTTTTATGCATTACGTTCCTTGCAAGTTGATTTGAGTGATTTTTATTTGAAAGACATGACTATATCTAGAAGTTTTTACGTAACAAAATCAGGATAGGCCGTGGTAATGCAGTTCTTTACAAACAAACATTTTTGTAGTAATAATTGGGTAACATTGTTCCGTATTCGAACACGGAACCCCAAACCGTCACCGCGTATATTCGGTTGGTTTATATTTAAAAAGCTAGACGCACCCTACGGAAAAGGGGATTCCGTGGCCAATCGTCCGCAATAAAACGTGCGAAGATCTTAACCCCGGACACTGTTCGTGTATTATTCAGAGACGGAGCCGAGGCACATGTGTCCGCTGACAATTCACGCTCGACCGCAGCGCCATCTGCACGAGGCGGACTACCCTCGAGCTCAAATCAGACGTACAGTACATACATGTCTTAATAACAAGCCCATAGCAACGGAGTGTAAAGACCGTGTCAATGTCGCCAACAAATACTTAGTTTGAAGGTGGCATGAGCAACGAACAGACAAAGAATAGACTACTCGGCAAGTATACGCGTACTAGTTCCTATAGCCTTGTTGTTATTTTTTAACCGACCAAAAAAAAACGGAGGAGGTTCTCAATTCGACACGTAATTTTTTTTTTTATATGTATGACCACGCCTAACTTTTTATAGAGTTGTCCGATTTTATTGATTTTTTTTTATTAGAAAGGGCACACTTCCAAGATGGTCTCATTGTCATCATATTAGGATCTGATGATGATATCCTGGGACAATTAAAGGAACTCTTCAAATTTTATAAGCACACTTGCAGCGATTTCGGTTTTTGTGTAAGTATCGGTAGCTTTTTGGCTACTAGTGCCGTATAATATACTATGACAGTATAGTACGTGTACGTTACGTGGCGATAAATCACTAAAAAGTAAGAAATAAAAATTTTTAATTTTTATAAAATTAACTGCTCAAATTAGGATTAAGACACTACATTAACACTTACTATTGGGTGTGATCGCAGTAAAGGGCCAACTTATAATGAACTAGAAGACGCCCACGGTTTCACCCGCGTAGTGTCCGTTCCCGTGGGCATTTCTGGGTAAAATGTTGTCCATGTGGTATTCTGATAAATGAGCTAATTATTATTTCATCAATATATATACGAACTTAATAAAAAAAATATTTTCGCAACCACCATTTTTCTCACCTTTAAAAACACTTTCTTTCTTTTACAGTAAAAACATGTACTAACAAAAGTAAATTTTACTCCACAAATGCACTTCTCAATCAAATCCCTAACCTCGGAAAACTCAAGTAGGAGTCTGATTAGAATCACTTCTAATATAACGTCAGGTTAACTTGAGTCAGTTTGCAGACTATTCAACGTGAGTGATGTAACAAAATTACCAGCCTGCATTATTTAACTCTCCATACGTTAAAGGAAAGTGTACAATAGTTTCGCTTGTGCCCTTTGCGAGGCTTTACGGAAAGGCTTTTTTCAAACGTCTTTTATGAAGCCCATCAGCGTGGAGGCCGTCGTTGAGGCTGCAGCGGCGCTAGCAAAGTGCCTCACCCGCGTTAATAATTAAGGGCCCTTTGCCTCGTGGCTGAGGCGGGGCTCGTATCGCTCACCACGCTCGCTCTACCACTAGACGTGCTCTTCGTCTCACACACGACACGGCTAAGTTCGTAAATCTTCTTATTTAAAAACTAAACGGATACTTTCTATTTTTTAACCGGCGAAAAAAAACGGAGGAGGTTCTCAATTCGACACGTATATTTTTTTTTATGTATGACCACGCATAACTTTTTACAGAACTGTCCGATTTTGATAATTCTTTTTTTATTACAAAGGGCACACTTCCAAGATGTTAGTATTTGAAGATAATATCCTGGGAAAATTGAAGCACACTTGCAGCGATTTCGGTTTTGTAAGTATCGGTAGCTTTTTGGCTACAAGTGCCGTATGACAGTATAGTACGGGTACGTTACGTGGCGATAAATCACTAAAAAGTAAGAAATGAAAATTTTTAACAAAAAATAGAACCGACTCAAAACGCACTAAAAAGTAAAAAATAACTGTGTCATTTAGTTGCTTTAATTTACTTAAGCATATCTAGGGGTCGGTGCCAGCCAAGGTTTCTACTTTAAGGACATTACCTAGAACCCACAAACTGCTTTACTACGTTAAATAAATGTTCCTTAAACTTGCTGGCACCGACTTCATAGATTAAATGACACAGTTATTTTTATTTTTAGTGCGTTTTGAGTTGAGGTTCTATTTTTTGTTAAAAAAAAAAATTTATTCATTACTCAGACTGCTATCACACCTGATGGTAAGTGTTGATGCAATATAAGATGGAAGTGGGCTAACTTGTTAGGAGCAGGATAATATCCACACTCCTTCGGTTTTTACACATCGTATTGGAACGCTAAATCGCTTGGCGGTATATCTTTTACCAGCCAGACCTGGACCAATTCAGAAAATCTCAATCTACCCTACCGGGAATCGAACCCGGGACTTTCGTCTAATAAATCCACCGCGCGTACCACTACGCCACGGAGGCCTTCATAAAATGTTTTAGTGTTTGCGCTAAAATGGAAAATCACTTAGAACTATAAATATAGCCTTTCGCTTAATTTCATAGAAGCTAAGATATTTTTTGTGTCTCAGTTGCAATGTATAACATCATTATCATTTGTTGACGGCCTCCGTGGAGCAGTGGTATGCGTAGCAGATTCATAAGACGGAGGACCTAGGTTCGATCCCGGTGGGGCCGGTTCTGACTTTCTTAATTGGTCCTGATTTGGCTAATCAGAGGCTTGGTCGGCAAAGACATACTGTCAAGCGATTTAGCGACCCCGAAAGGGGTGTGGATTTTTATCCTACCCTTAACAAATTAACTCGTTTCGATTGCATAATGTGACCAAAACGTCTTTACTAATGTATGGAAAACGTGTTAATATAATTCTGTCTCGGTTGCTTTCCTCTGAAAGACACCGATTAGTGAATAGCTCGCAGGTAGCGGCAGCGGGTAGCCGTGTCACGTTCGCAACACACTCATGCATAAGTTTAACGAGATGTCTCCATCGCCGCGGAAAGGCGCGGCCCGTTTTTTCAGCTCATACATGCTCCAGCTAAGTTCACGTAAGCCGCTCTTGACAAATGCTCAGGATGAACGGTTATTTTGCACACTGTGTTTGTGTTTTGTTTTTTTTTTATATCATCCGTGCGATAAATGTTCTCTCCCGCACCGCTCCTCTTCTCCAGATACACTGTGATGTATTGCTGTAGCTTATTTTGGTGCGTTTGTTTATTTGAGACAATGCGACGTGACTGCGGCTGCGTTTAACAACAATCGGTTTATTTGTGGCGTGTGTACGGCGGCCGAGTGGCGCAGTGGGTAGTGACCCTGCTTCTGCGTCCTAGGCCGTGGATTCGATTCTCACATCTCGAAAATGTTCGTGTGACGAGCATGGATGTTTTCCAGTGTCTGGGTGTTTATCTATATATTTTAAGTATTTATGTATGATATATATAAAATTCATAAGTTATCATAGTACCCAGAACAAAAGCTACCTAAGCTTACTTTGGGGCGATGTGTGTAATTGTCCTATAATATTTATTTATTTAAATATTTATTATTTTTTTATTCATTTATTTAATGACAAGCTAACAATAATTATGCATACAAAAATTATATACATACAAAATAATTATTAGCTAACCTAACAAGATTTATAACACATATATGGCGAGTACAATAGTTGTAGAAATTAAAATACAAACTACAATAGGACAAAACACACTGAAATTATGAGTACATAAGAAACTTAAAAAACATAATTAAAAAGAAACCACAACTAAGTCATTATTCGTCTTCTTTCCTACGTAAGCAGTGACCGTTACGATGAAAGCCTTTTTTATTATTTAATGGCTTTAAATTATCTTTGATCCAATAATATTAATGTTGTGATGTTTCTGAATTAAAATGGCGACAAATTCGATCAAATATTCTGACTAACTGTAACCACTTTTACATCAAAATACCTCATGTATGGCCACTGCCTCGTTGGTCGTATGCTAACCACTATAGCATTGTGGCTTCGATCACGAGGTCTTGGGTTCGACTCCTGGGTCGGGTCATGGAATAATTCTGAGCTTTTCATTCTTGTAAGAAATGTTTACAGTCCAAGCCCGGAGTCTGGAAGTTGGCGGTGTTTCACCCCCGTGCCTAGAAAAGTACTTTAAGCCGTCGGTCCCGGTCACTATCATCAACATCTGATAGTGATCGTTAATAAATGAAACATTATCACCCTAAGCCCGCCAACCCGCATTGGAGCAGCATGGTGGGTGTACGCTCCTGTAAGGAGGGAGGCCTGGCTCTGTAGTGGGCTGTTAATAGGCTGATAATGATGGTGATGTTGATGGCCACTGATTAGAAATAGACTAACTAATTAGTTAACAAGAGGTTTGAACATAAAGGTTCTTTAATGATCTAAACATGCTCTAAGAAGATTTTCTTCCGCTGCTAGCGTGCTGCCGCGAAGCTATTAAACCTATTATTAATTACTTCTTAGAAAAGCTTGTAATCAAGTTTAAAGTCTTACACTGGACTTATAGACTGCCACATTGATCTAGTAGTTAGCCTATAGCCTATGTGGTTTCGATTACGAATTCCTGGGTTCAAATCCTGGGTGTGAAATTTTCTGAAAGTTGATGGTGTTACACCCTCGTGCCTCGGAGAGCACGTTAAGTCGTAGGTACCCCCGGTCACTATCATCAACATTTGGTAGTAAACGTTAATAAATGACACATTATCATCCCACACCAACCCGCATTGGAGCAGCGTGGTGGGTCGTTAATAGGGCTTAAAATTATTAATGAAGAGCCTACCCATTGAAGATGTCAGTGCAATTTGAGCAAAGTTCGTTGACTTGAACTAACTCTTAGTAACACTTAGACACAACACAACTCTTAGACACAACAGTTCTGTATCGATTTCCCGCATGGCGAATCAATTATAAAGCGAACGCCTCCAACACAGTTAGTTGTGAATCTAATGAAATATTCCATTAAATAAGAGCAGATGGAATTTCTATTTCAAATATGGCGGGATGTTTGCTGGGATCGCGAGCGCTGAGCCAATCGTCACGTGCCCGGCTGCGAGCTAAGGCGAGTGCCCACTGGCCGGCTTGTGGCGTAACAATCACATAATTGTCCTTGTCTAAATAATTCTATCACAGTAAGATGTAGTAAGTTGACAGTATAAACCCCTTTCTGTGTAGGTAAATTAAAGACACGTCTTCGCACCAAAAACGTGTTGTTTAACATGAACCTCATGTTAAAAAGAGGGCGCATAATTTTGGAAAAAAACTGGTCATGTTTCAACGGTTTTAGAATCATCGTCATTAAGCTGATAAACGTCCACAGCTGGACATAAACCTAATGAACCCAACCGCCAGCGACTCCTTACGACACGTTTGGTGTCGTCAGTCCACCTCGTCGGAGGTCGACCAAACCAAGCCTGCCGAGGAAAGACGTTTTATAACAGTAACAGCGTCATTTTTGTCATTAAATTTTTTAACGTACTAGAACTTTAGAAAGTGCGTTCAGTTTAATATCTTCCGTTCTACGAATATTTTTATATTTTAGACATCCAGTTCTGAGTTTGAAGATCGTCGAAACAGCGACGACCTCTGTGGCGCAGTGGTATGCGCTGTGGATTTATAAGACGGAGGTCCTGGGTTCGATTCCCGGCGGGGCAGATTGAGATTTTTCTTAATTTGTCTTGGTCTGGCTGGTGGGAGGCTTTCGCCGTGGCTAATTACCACCCTACCGACAAAGACGTATCGCCAAGCGATTTAGCGTTCCGGTACGATGTCGTGTAGAAACCGACCGAGGGTGTGGATTTTCGTCCCACCCACACGAGGGTGTGGAGTTAGCCCGCTTCCATCTTAGACTGCATCATCACTTAACATCAGGTGTGATAGCAGTCAAGGGTCAACTTGTAGTCGATAAAAAAAAACTTCATCGTCATGATCATTGTCTGCCTATTAACGGCTCACTATTGGATCAGACTGCCTCGTTGTAGTGGTTAACATGTCTGGCTTCGATCACGAAGTGCTGGGTTCGGATCCTAGGTCAGGTCACGGAATATTTCTTACTTTTTCATTCTTCTATGAAATTGTCAGTACATTCCAATCCAAGCCCGGAGTCGGGAAGTTGGTGGTGTTACACCCCCGTACATCGGAGAGCACGTTAAGCCGTCGGTCCCGGTCACTGTCATCAACATCTGATAGTAATCGTTAATAAATTAAACATTATCACCCTAGGCCCGCCAACGTGTACGCTCCATATCCCCTCTCCTGTAAGGAGGGAGGCCTGGCCCTGTAGTGGGCCGTTAATAGGCTGATAATGATGATGATGATAGGACCAGACTTCCTTCCTTGTAGAATTAATATGGAGCGTAGAACCTGCCCAAAACAACTTATTTCAAAACAACTGAGTCCAGTTAATTATTGTGAAAATGTAATATTAGTGTAGACTGGACAGTGGGTTTGCAATGTAAGGCGGCGATGCATCTTCCTCCGTATTAATACATCATTTCATCGCAACTAACTGAGACAGACAAATTGCTCGATCAAATTTAATATTTATTGGAAGAGAAACGCGATCAATCAGGCACTATTCGCTGAATCCGAAGGCGGGGATACCTAACAGGCTTCTGTGCTTCTTGCTAGGAAAGTATTATGTGGGAAGGTATTAAGTATTTATACTACTTGCAAGTACATAGACTAGGCACGCGGCTCTTTCAGAAGTTAGGTTCCATAAATTATTAGTAACTTATTTCTTTTTTAATTTTGACGGGAAGCGGGGCAGTTTTGTGTTCATTCTCTTTAGTTTGTGATACGGTATTAATTATAATAATATAATATTTCCTTTGTTTGTGGTGTTAGCTTACATTAGTGCACTGAGTATCGGGCTAACAGTTTTAAAGAAGTTTACTTCAAAATAAAAAAGATTCACTTCAAGTAGGTCTTTCTGTATGTAACTCTACCACCGGTTCGGAAGGCATATCATGCAGGGAAGAGTCGGCAAGAAACTCAGCAGTTGCTCTTTTAAAATGTAACTATTTGTATTTTAAAAATTATAATTTTTAAGCTATTGCATAGCTTTTATCGCGGGCCTTGAGCGTAAAGACCGAATACAAAAATTCCGTAACGAAAAACCTAACACCCCCTGAGTATCAAAAACATAATATCAAAAGCACAATTTCGGCAATGACGTCATCGGGGAACGTGGCTTAGTGGTAAGGCGCGTTCCCCGATGACGTCTAAATGCCCAGATTGCCAGAGAAACACGGGTTCGAATCCCGTCGTTTCCACAATGTTTTTTTAAGCGTGATATTGCAAAAAGTTATTAATTCTTAAAAAAAATGACTTTTTGAAATATCACGCTTGAAAAAAAAATGGCGGAACCCACGGAATTCGAACCCGCGTCTCTCTGGCAATCCGGGCGCTTAGAGCGCCTTACCGCTCGGCCACGGTCCCGATGACGTCGGTAGGTAAACATAAGTTGATAAAAAATGCTATGCAATAGCTTTACCGCGGCAGTCTCCGAGTGCTGCACGTCTTTTTTTCTTTTATTTCGTCTTATGTGTAGAAAGAAAAGCCTTTTAACGAAATCTTTTACTTATTAATCGTCGTCGATAATAATTAATCCATAACTAAAATATGTTTTCAAAGAAAACATTAACCTTCTGAGATTACTCCTTTAAGGCTTGTGTACACCAAGATTTCGGTTATCATAACCAACGGTTAACATAAGCTAAACGTAAAATTTACTCTTCACGACAACCCGTACACCAGTTATGGACGTAAGCTCGGTTAAGATAACCGCCCGGTTTACGTCCTAATCGGCGTATACAGGTTTATTATAAATAGTAAATTTATAGGTATATGTTAACCGTTGGTTATGATAACTGAAATCTTGGTGCACACAGGCCTAAATTATTTACAGAAATTGCCCAAAAATATGCTTTTAAATAACTATTAACAATAAAAATTAAAAAGTTTATTTCTTATTAAACAGAAAACCTGAATATAGAACGATAATGTAATCGAATCTAGGACCTTTCCGTTTTCAGCCAAACCTCTGATATGAATTATTGAGATACCAGTAGTTTGTATACGAATTCCTGTTATACGTATCTCTTCGTACTTTTATGTCGTCTCAGTTGTGAACTTGTTAAATAACTTAGCGGAAACTCAAGAAGTTTAAGCGAAAGAAAAACTATTATGTAAGCGGATGTTGAAATTCGCACCGCTTCCATCTTTTTAACCGACTGCCAAAGAAGGGTTATGTTTTTATGCGTAAACATTTAACTGACATCTACTTTAGGGAGACTGTGGTTGCATTAGTAAGGCATATTGGGCGTTTTACACGTGCGTTAATATGTGAAACTGGATCAAGTATAAAAAAATGGAATTAATATATAATAATATGTTGGGAATATTACTAGCAGCCGCCCCCGTCTTCGTTCGCGTGGTAAATAGTATTTGCAACCAACAAAACATCGACTTCATAGTAAAATTAAAGTAACTAAATGATGAAATCATTTTTATTTTTTAGTGCGTTTTGAAGTCGGTTTTTTTTTTATTTTGTATACTTTTTAGTGATTTATCGATACTCGTACTAAACTATGACTACCATTATACGCCAGCCACTTAATAAATACCGAAATCGCTGCAAGTGTGCCTATAAAGTTTGAATAGTTCCTTCGTTTTCCCAAGATCCCATCATCGGATCCTAACATAATAGGTATGGGAACATTTTCGACCTTTGTAACAAAAAAAAACTTATCAAAATCGGACTACTCTATAAAAAAATATATACGTACGCGTCGAATTGAGAGCCTCCTGCGTTTTTTCGTCAGATAAAAATCATACCCATACTAGATCCCAAGCCGTATGTTATCGATATTTAATCGATGAACCCGCAAGCAGTCCATAAACCACGCGTTGTAGGTGAAGCGTGCGTGGCGAGGCGGCGCGGGGTGCGGGGCGCGCGGCGCGTGATGCATGGCGGGCACAGTTTACGGCCCGGGCGAGGTTTACCGCCCTTAAATATTTAATATACAAAAAATACAACCAATCCATTCGTCTAAATCGGAACTTATTTATTTCTTATGCCCGACCGTACGATGCCGCCTTTTTTCCAAGTTTTTATAAGTATAGTTTATTGTTCTTCAGCTTTAAGTTATTTACATGATGTATACGGCGTTTATTTTGTTCAAATTTGGGCTTTATGTGACCTATACGCTGGCAAGTTGTTGTATAGCAAGGCTTATTCTTTGAGTAAAATAAGTAAACTTGAATCAGTTTACTTATTCTACTTTTGCTGTTCTTCGAGGTTATTATTCGGTTACCTCGTGAATGAATCAGTTTATAAGACACCATATTAATAAAAAATTTTACCAAAAAGTAGAACCGACTCAATACGCACTAAAAAGTAAAAAAAACTGTCTTTTAGTTGCTTTAATTTACTTAAGCATATCTATGAAGTCGGTGCAATAAACTATACGGTGTTAAATAAATGTTCTTTAAACTTGCTGGCACCGACTCCTAGATATGCTTAAGTAAATCCTTAACCTCATAAACACTCGGTGTATCCTGCTACCTATGATATTCAAGCTCAGGCCTATTTTGGCGGGGATAGAAAAATAAAATAGACGTTGGCTGTCGGAGTTTAGGAGTACGTAGCAATAAGGTCCGTGATGGAGGCGCGAGGAGCGAGGAGCCGAGCGCCAGCCGCGCTACAACTCTGCCAAACGGTCGTAAAGCGCCGCGAACACTGCGCGCGATGTCATACAGCAAACTGGATGTGATAGCATACTGCTTTTATCGAGGTCTTGGAACGTGGTCTTAGGAGACCTTCCTAAAACTAGCAATTGCTTCTTCATCTGTGACTTCTAATCCATGGAGAGAGAGTCTGTGATTTTTTTAAATTATTATAAGTTAGCCCTTCACTACTGATGGTATGCAATCTAACATGAAAGCGGGCTAAGTTGTTAGAAGTAGGATGAATAACATACCCCTTTCGATTTACTCGACATCGTACCGGAACGCTGATGAGTTTATTTGATAATCTCATGAACTACTTGTTCTATGTGAAAAATTCATTTTGTGTTGAATAGTCCATTTATCTTTAGGCTATATAGCATCACGCTGCAACCAATAGGAACAAAGAAAACGTGAAAAACATTAAGGGCTAATATAATTGAATAAGTTATAATTATTTTAACTAATTTTAACTAAAAGTTAATGTACTGTAATATCGTACAATGTTTAACAAAAATGTAAATCTTTAGTACACGGGACGGGACGGAGGATATTGTTTCACGGGAAACTATAAAAAAAATAAATTGAGAGGGGTAGCGGGAAAAGAGTACACTTTACATGAAAGTCTGTCTTTATATGATAAAGATTACCTAAGAGGTTTTCACGCGGACGAAGTCGCGGGCGACTGCTAGTAATAAATAAAACGCATGGGCTGTAAAGGCGCTTCCAGGCGCGCTGTAGCATTTCGCCGCGGCAGCGATGCGGTCGCGCCGCAACTGAATTATTAACACGTGCCATCCAAGAAGTTGAATCGACAGAATTAAAACTTAGCGGGCGCTTTCATATTTCACCTACTTACGTTGTTTTCCTCCTCAACCCATTTAGGGGAGCGCTCAATTAACGCCTGTAGGCTCCTCTCTGGAATTGCCACTTTCCAAACTCACTTTGCATACAAACATTAAATTTAACACGCTTAACAAAAATATTAATTTTTTATTTTATTTTATTTGGTGTGAAAAATTTTCTCGGCAAGTAAAATCTATTTGAATGCTTTGTAAGCAAAGACGACCTTATCCTTAGGTCAGTGGACTTGATGTACAAATAAATATGAGAATGAAGTACCTATATCCAACGTGAAAGTTTTTAACAAAAAAATCTATGAAGTCGGTGCCAGCAAGTTTAAGGAACATTTATTAAACGTAGTAAAGCAGTTTGTGGGTTCAAGGTAACGTCCTTAAAGTAGAAACCTTGGCTGGCACTGACTCCTAGATATGATTAATTAAATTAAAGCAACTAATTGACACAGTTATTTTTTACTTTTTAGTGCGTTTTGAGTCGGTTCTATTTTTTGTTAAAAATTTTTATTTCTTACTTTTTAGTGATTTATCTCCACGTAACGTACTCGTACTATACTGTCATAGTATATTGTACGGAAGTAGTAGCCAAAAAGCTACCGATACCGAGACAAAAACCGAAATCGCTGTAAGCATGCCTTCAAAATTTGAAGAGTTCCTTCAATTTCCCCAGGATATCGTCATCCGATCCTAACATAATGATAATGGGACCACCTTGGAAGTATGTCCTTTCTAATAAAAAAAGAATTATCAAAATCGGACAACTCTGTAAAAAGTTGGCGTAGTCATACATAAAAAAAAATATACGTGTCGAATTGAGAACCTCCTCCGTTTTTTTTCGTCGTTTAAAAATGCAGCCAGTACTCTTGCCACCGTTCCACGTGGGCATGATTTGTATCGTTTCAGCTTGATTTCCTTATTGTATTCTTTCTTAATCCTGAAAAAAGTCTTACCAAATGAATATCTTTTATGTATCATTCATTTAAGGTAGTTTTACATGCTATTATCGTGAAACTTTCCTTAGCTAACCATATAAAGGCGATGTATGTATGTACGGATGGATATTTGTTACTCTTTCACGCAAAAAACCAGTTAATGGATTTTTATGAAACTTTACAATAATATAGTTTATATATCAGATTAACACATTGGCTACATTTTATTCTTAAATTCTCACGGGAACGAGATATACATAAGCAAAACCGCAAGCGTCCTCCTATTTACACATAATTTAACACACTATTTTCCTCAACATGTATTTAATTTAAAGAAACTGAGTAATAATCCAAGCGTTTAAAAATAAAATAAAATATGCTGGACATTGTCTAGTTCAGATATTAAATTGCGGTAAATTGAAAAATGCTAAACTAATATCGTCCTCTATATAAGCGCGGTTTATCTTGAGCTTTTGACCAGCGGCAGGGTTGTGGACATATTTTTAACCGATGATAAAAAAAATTTAACAAAAAATAAAAACGCCTTCAAAACGCACTAAAAAGTAAAAAATAACTACGTCATTTACTGACTTTAATTTACTTAATAACATCTATGAAGTCGGTGCCGTACAAATTTAGGTAAAGTCTTTAAAGTAGAAAGCTCGGGTGGCAGGAGGAGGTTCTCAATTCGACACGTATATTTTTTTTATTTTTTTTATGTATGACCACGCATAACTTTTTACAGTGTTGTCCGATTTTGATAATCCTCCTTTTATATCAGAAAGGGCACACTTCCGAGGTGGTCCCATTGTCATCATGTTAGGATCTGATGATGATATCCTGGGAAAATTGAAGGAACTCTTCAAATTTTATGGGCACACTTGCAGCGATTTCGGTGTTTGTTTTGCTACAAGTGCCGTATAATATACTATGACAGTATAGTACGAATGCGTTACGTGGCGATAAATCACTAAAAAGAAAGAAATAAAAATTTGTAACAAAAAATAGAACCGACTCAAAACGCACTAAAAAGTAAAAAATAACTGTGTCATTTAGTTGCTTTAATTTACTTAAGCATATCTAGGAGTCGGTGCCAACCAAGGCATTACTAATACTTTAAGGACATTACCTAGAACCCACAAACTGCTTTACTACGTTAAATAAATGTTCTTTAAACTTGCTAGCACCCACTTCATAGATATGCTGAAGTAAATTATTTAGAGTGTTTTGAGTGGGTTCTATTTTTTGTTAAAAATTTTATTCAATCTATTTTTAAAATTAGTTAAAATTATAAATTATGGCGCAGTGGTATGGGCAGTGGTTATAAGACTGAAGTCCTCGGATTGATTCCTGGTTAGACCGATTAACATTTTCTAAACTCGCCCTAACAAGTTACTCCGCTTTCATCTTAGATCCCGTCACTTACCACCAAGTGTGATTGAAGTCAAGGGTTAACTTGTATTGAATAAAAAAATATGAACATTAATAATCACCAACAGTAATGGATTTAGCTAAAATAATTTTCTTTAAATTGCTAACAATCATAATAGAAAAACATTTACATCTTTGGACTGGCTTGTCTGTTCATAGCTTAGAACCATTTCAAATACGCCAGCTCTACAAAAACGCACCCTGATCGGCTTATTCGTTTAGAACTTACTAGAGGATGCCCGCAGTTTCACTTGCATAATTTCCGTTCACGTAAAAAAATTGGAGCCTATATGTCAATCCAGGGTGTCAGCTAACTCCATACCAAATTCTATTAAAATCGCTCCAGCCGTTTAGTCGTGAAAACGTTACAAACATACATACATAAACTTTTGCCTTTATAATAGTATAGAAACACAAGTATTTATGAAAGAGTCACATATTTTATAAGTCCATTATTTGAAGTCTGATTCCTAGGTTATTCTGCTTGACGTGCGGAGAACCAATTGTAGGCACAGGAAGCTTAACACCTCAGGTTTGGTTGGCAAGGCAAGAGTGTGTGTTCTTAGCATGCCCTGCGCAGTGTTGCTGCCATCTACTTGCTTCGGGCATTATTAAAAAAAAATAACATCGACGTCACGGCAGCACAAGGCGGGCGGGACGCTCAAAGCTCTTTGAAACCTTTGTGCCGGCCGGCTTCTAGCTAGTAACCCTGTTAGTGACTGAAAGCGGTTACCGAACGACACTAAAGCCTCGCCCACACTACTCGACGGACATTATTATAAAGGTTTTTCCATTTGGAACAACAACAGTTGGAAGATGTAATACTTATTCTCGTGTAGCATCTGGTTTATTATTGGTATAACTCCGTAACAAAGGGTCTGAGGACCTGGGTTCGCTTCCCGGCGGACCTTTGAAATTTTCCTAATTGATCCTGTTCTGGCTAATAGGCTTTGGCCGTGGCTAGTTACCGCCCTGCTGGCAAAGACGCACCGCCAAGCGATTTATCGTTGCGTGCTGAAACCGAAAGGGGTGTGGATTCACATCCCACTCCTGAGAAGTTTATACACTCCCATCTTAGACTGCATAATCATTTACCATTAAACGTTTAACTTGAAATGACGGCCTCCGTAGCGCAGTGGTATGCGCGGTGGATTTATAAGATGGAGGTCCTGGATTCGATCCCCGGCGGGGCGGATTTAATTTTTTTTTCTATATTTGTCTTGGTCTGGCTGGTGGGAGGCTTTCGCCGTGGCTAGTTATCACCCTACCGACAAAGACGTCCCGCCAAGCGATTTAGCGTTCCGGTATTATATCGTGTAGAAACCGATAGGGGTGTGGATTTCATCCTAATCCTAACAAGTTAACTCGCTTCAATCTTAGATTGCATCATCACTTAACATCATGTGTGATAGCAGTCAAGGGCCAACTAGTCGATAAAAAAATTAAGTCTATTTGGAATAGATACAGTAACAGTAATTACAGTGTTTTCTATAGGGTAGCTCTATTTTTAAAGTAAAAGTTTATAGAACACTGGAAACGCACGTCCTTTTTTTGATTGCGGTTATAAAAGTTAAGGGAAACTTGTGCGAAGTCTGATGTTTAGAGTGGTTTGCTTTGCTTGTCTCTATTTGGTCGCGTTTGATTTTGTCCACTTCCATTTAGGTAAGCTGCTTATTTATGGATGGATGCATAATTGAGTTCTCTCCACACTCGGCGTCAACAACTAGCTACCGGTGCTGCCACATCTAATTACTAATCTATACTTCTATACAAATAAAGTGTTTGTTTGTTATTTGACTTTAACAACTTTCACTAAATGCAGATGAAAGTAAATACTTAGAAATCATCATCATTATCAGCCTATTGACTGCCCCCTACAGAGCCAGATCTCCCTTCTTTTAGGACAGGGGATACTTATTACCATCCATTGTGAGTTGGCGGGCCTTGATTTTGAGTGTTTCATTTATTACCAATCACTATCATATTCAGTATGAATAAATATTATGACCTTACTAATGAACTAACCAAAAATGACTTTGTGGTTAGTTTATACGCGGTAGAAGTGGGTGCGAGGGGTATACCAGCGAAGTCTCTCTATAACTTGCTAAAAGACCTTGGCCTTACTAGAAGCTCCATATTGGAACGAGTGTCCAAAGTTGCTCTAGTAGGGTCCTTCCGAATTTGGCTGGACAGGGAGAATAACTTGAACAGAGGAGGTGAGTGTTGACGCGCGTCACTAAGGGTACCCTTAAACCTGCACCCGTGTCACAAGTCTCGGGCTCGGTTCAAAGTATTTCTCTCAGCCACGCGATGGGCCCGGCACGCGCACAGTGAATCCATGGAATGCTAAGATATTCGTCTCTGTTGATCAAAATTACCGGGACCGACGGCTTAACATGCTCTCCGGAGCATGGGGGTGTAACACGACCAAATTCCCGAGTCTGGGCTTGGAATGTACTGAAATTTTCATAGAAGAGAGACGAATATCTTAGCATTCCATCGATTCACCGTGCGGATGCCGGGTCCATCGCGTGGCTGAGAGAAAAACTCCGAACAGAGCCCGAGACTTGTGACACGGGTGTAGGTTTAAAAGAGATCTCGTAGTGACGCGCGTCAACACTCACCTCCTCTGTTCAAGTCATTCTCCCTGCCCAGCCAAATTCGGAAGGACTCTCTACTGCAGCTTTGGACACTCGTTCCAAGGTCTTTTAGCAGGTTATAGAGAGATTGTGACGACCTCCGTGGCGCAGTGGTGTGCGCGGTGGATTTATAAGACGGAGGTTCTGGGTTCGATTCCCGGGGCAGATTGAGATTTTTCTTAATTTGTCTTGGTCTGGCTGATGGGAGGCGTTTGCCGTGGCTAGTTATCATCCTACCGACAAAGACGTAACGCCAAGCGATTTAGCGTTCCGGTACGATGTCGTGTAAAACCGGAAGGGGTGTGGATTTTCGTCCCACTCCTAACAAGTTAGCCCTCTTCCATCTTAGACTGCATCATCACTTAACATTAGGTGTGATAGCAGTCAAGGGCCAATTTGTAGTTAACAAAAAAAAAAGATTTAGCTGGTATACCTCTCGCACCCACTTCTGATAAACTCAGAATTATTATGATTTTTTCAATAAGAACCAGTAGTTTCTGAGAATAGCGCGTTCAAACAAACTCTTCAGCTTTATTATATTAGTATAATATTTATAATATTAGTATTACTCTTAACTACTAATGAAGTTATTCCTTGTTTAGGTATTAAGTCGAAATCGGGAAAACAAAATCTAAAAATACGTTTCAATTTTCCGCAACGGAGCCCGAGTTTCTTAAAATTCAATCACAAATTGATTTTCAGTTTCATAAAGTCGCTCATGTCGCGGTTATGACGTTGTAGTCGAAGAGCCGGTGGCAAACTGTGGTGTTGATTCGGCAGATGACTTAGATTGATTTGTTAGCTGAGATCATCAAAAAATAAAGGGAACCTTGTTCATGACAATAATTTACTTCTTAGATACGCAAGACTGCCTCATTGATCTAGTGGTTTGTCTAGGTAGCTTCGTTCAAGAGGTCGTGGATTTTAATCCTGGGTTTTTCAAAATAATTCTGAGTTTTTCATTCCTCTATCAAATATTCAGTGCATTCCAAACCCGGAGTAAAAAATTTGGTGATGATCACTATCAAATTCCTATAGTAAAGTTAATAAATATAACAGTGTCACCCTAAGCCCGACAACCCGCATTGGAGCAGCGTGGTGGGTGTACGCTCCATATCCCCTCTCCTATAAGGAGGGGGGCCTTAGTGGGCCGTTAATAGGATGATAATGATGATGAAGATGCTTAAATGTACGTATTGTGAATATCTTACAAAACTTCGTTATTTCCTGAGCGTCAGTTGACTATTTTCTTTCTGTAATACTTGGACGCTTGGTTGTAGGTTCAAGGTTCAATTACCCCCTGGTTGTACGGTGTACCCCACCCCCAAGAGATCCTTTCGCCTTCTAGCCAGAACATCATAGTCACACATAATGTGTTCCATGGACACTGTCTTTATTGCCTGCAGACAGATTGTCGGTGATACCCAGTCAAAATAGATAGCACATAAAGCTCTCTACGACATTTAGCACCGTTTCCTAGAGTATCCAGTCAGTACGACCCGCGGGCGCGCCTCCGCAGCTGCGTCTTGTGGAACAGTGCAACGTGGCCCACACAAATAAATATAAATAGATAAATAAATATTATAGGACAACACACATCGCTATATAGCCCCAAAGTAAGCTTTGGTAGCTTGTGTTATGGGTGCTATGATAACTGATTAATATATTTATATATATTATACATAAATACTTAGAATATATAGATAAACACCCAGACACTGGAAAACATCCATGCTCATCACACAAACATTTTCCAGATGTGGGAATCGAACTCACAGCCTAGGACGCAGATGCGGGGTCACTGCCCTTTGCGCCACTCTGCCGTCAAATATACAATTTAAACCTTCCAACAAGGCCTGCTTGTTTTGGCTTTTTTTGTCTTGGTATGGCTGGTGGGAGGCTTTTGCCGTAGCTAGTTACCACCCTACCGACAAAGACGTACCGCCAAGCGATTTAGCGTTCCGGTACGGTGTCGTGTAGAAGGTGTGTGGATTTCATCCTACTCCTAACAAGTTGGCCCGCTTCCATCTTAGATTGCATCATCACTTAACATCTGGTGTGATAGCAGCCAAGGGCCAACTTGTAGTCGATAAAAAAAAAGGTAATTAAAACTGCTTATTAGTTCGACAAACATTTTAGCTTTGCTCAATGTGCTATGTCGGTAACTTTGTGCTAGAGATATTCCTAACGTAGCTTTTTCGATCGTCCGCTCAGTTGCTGTAATAATGAGCCCCGTAGTTTTCGACGGCCGAGTGGCGCAGTGGGTAGTGACCCTGCTTCTGTGTCCTAGGCTGTGGGTTCGATTCCCACATCTGAAAAAAGTTTGTGTGATGAGCATGGATGTTTTCCAGTGTCTGGGTGTTTGTCTATATATTATAAGTATTTATGTATAATATATATAAAAATATTCATCAGTTATCATAGCACTCATAACACAAGCTACTTACGAGTACGCTTACTTTGGGGCTATATAGCGATGTGTGTAATTGTCCTATATTATTTATTAATTATTTATTAGTTAGAACTACTGAATTCACTAGATACATTAACCATAAGCGTAGGGAAGTAAACAGAAAACAGTGGTTCCACAAAAGTACAGCTAAAACCTATTAAAG
This sequence comes from Mycalesis mineus, assembly GCA_034621355.1. Lineage (NCBI taxonomy): Eukaryota > Metazoa > Arthropoda > Insecta > Lepidoptera > Nymphalidae > Mycalesis > Mycalesis mineus. The sequence goes on along the minus strand of CM067908.1, from coordinate 23,527,649 downwards.
CTTAAAGACAAACTTAAGCTGAAAAACGGTGATCGAATCGAGGACAATGGCAGCCACAGCGATAACGCCGCTATGAATTTTTAACACAGCGGTTAGTGGCGAACAGATGTGTAGCGAACTCTGAGAATACGCCTAATTTAATATTTATAGCTGGCAACACTGAACACACCTCCTTTAACGGCCACCTCACTTGTTTTTTTGTTCAATACTAGTTAGCTCGACTGCGATATCACCTGATGTTAAGTGACAACGCAATATCTGGTTGCGTATGGAAATGGTGACTGGTGAGTCAGTCGCTAATTCAGTTTATCGGAGCAAAAATCAACCGAGGCTGTATGACGTTCGTACTTTCTATATTTATAGCAACTATAGCATAAACATTAAGAAATACCCGTTTTCCAGACTGCAGTCTAACTAAGCCAATTTTTATGCAATTCAGTATACTATCAGGTACTTACCTTTATTGAGAAAATCGCGGTCTTATAACCAATCATACAGGTGCACTAAGTTCGAAAAAATTAAAATTTAATGAGCCATAAAGGAACTTCCTTGTAGGTCTAATAGTTCAAATTCAAATTCAAAATCGTTTATTTCAAGTAGGCTTATTACAAGCACTTTTGAAACGTCAAATTGGATTATTTGTAGTGACTCTACCACCGGCTCGGAAGGCAGGCCCTGTTGAGAAGAGCCGGCAAGAAACTCAGTTAGTCAGCAGTTAGCTACATTGCTTTGATCTCGAACTCGTATGTTCGAGTTCAGAAAAAATTCTCAGGCTACAGTTTAATGTTAAGCCTTCTGTCTCATTCGTTATAAGTTTTAAGTTCGTCACTGAATCAACCATTATAGGTAGCCCGCCAACTCGCATTGTAGCAAGTACAAGCAGATTTTAGCTCTATACAGCCCGACTACGCAAACACGGAGTCTAAAAAGTATGAAACTAGAAAATAATTCAGATATAGGTACCAAATGGTTATGACAGCCGCGGCCGCGCCCTGTACCTACATACCATGTCTGTTTAATAGAAGTTTTCTTGGCTCCATCATAATCATAGTAGGTATAGATACAGTAAGAGATACCTCTCTCATTAAAATCCAACATACATACATGGACTGCCTAAATCAATACCCTTCCTTTTGGCATCGCCGTACTCGGGTTAAAAGAGTGAGGTCTGGCCTTGGACAAAAAGGCTAACAAATGAATCCATGGTACATCATGATCCGGTGTTGCTCGTGTGAAGGAGTTCTCTTACATACTTAATTCATACATTTCGCGAGATGATATAGCATTCGCGATGTCCCGCCCTGCGGCTTAATATTTTACTACGCCGTAGCTTTGGTCGACACTCGACAGTACTTGCATTTTTATATTAGTAGATTATCTACTTCTACTACAAGGTATTCCTCTTGGTTGACTATTGTATATCTATTACTTCTTGCTAGTTTTTACCCTGTATATGTATTACTAACTAATTTATTGTATTATGTAACTGGGCACAGTAAAGCCAGCTGTAGCTTTTGTTGCACAATAGTTAAGGAAAAATTGTAATTTTTTTCATGGTTTTATAAATAAATAAAAAAAAATCGAACTGATTGCAAGCGTTTAGCTATCGATTTTTTTTTTCAATAAATAGCATTGCATTGCATTATATTTTCCTTGCAGGCGTAATCGCGGGCGATAATGTAGATAAATACATAATTGCACCGTCATCATTCGAGTAATGCCAATAAAAATGGAACTAGACTATCGCGCTTGCTAAGCGATAAAACTGCACTTGAAAAGTCGCCCATACTAGTAAATACCATCTTACGAGTACTTTTAAGCTATTGCATAGCTTCTATCGCGGGCCTTGAGGGTGGAGACCGAATCCAGAAATTCCGTAACGAAAAAACCTAACACCCCCACCCTTTTTAGTTTTTTCAGATTGTCTTATTCACGGTTTTGTTGCCAACGTCCATACCATGTTGAATACACCGGTTCTGGTCCGGTCACCGTAGTTAAGCAATATCGGGCGCGGTCAGTAGTTGGATGGGTGACCGCCTGGGAATACCGCGTGATACCGCGTTTTATTTTTTATATTTTTATTTATTTTTTTTTAAAACATTTTTTTTTTTATATTAAAAATTAATTTTTATTTTATTAAAAAAAAAAAATTTGAAAAAAGCCAACATCACGCGGTGTCCCAGGCGGTCACCCGTCCAAGTACTGACCGCGCCCGATGTTGATTAACTTCTATGCAGTCTCCGAGTGCCACACGTCTTTTTTTATATTTTTTTAATTTATTACAAGTTAGCCCTTGATTACAATCACACCTGATGGTAAATGTTAATGCAATATGAATGGAAGCGTGCTAATTTAGTAGGGGTAAATTCCCACCACTTTCGGTTCCTGCACGACATCGTATCGGAATGCTAAAACGCTTGGCGATACGTCTTTGTCGGCACGGTGATAAGCCACGGTCAAAGCCAGACCAGGACCAATAAAGATAATCTCAATCGGCCCCGCCGGGAACCGAACTCAGGATCTCCGTCTTATAACCACTGCGCCTAACACTGCGCCACGGAGGCTGTCAGACACTAAAAGAAAAAGTTATTTAATCACAAACTCTATCTAGTATCTAAAGTGTCAGATGTGAGTGCTCCTTTACAGCAATAGCAGTGACATAAACATATGAGCATTAGGATACATCCTGGGGATGCCATCCTCATGAATTACTTCACGTATAAGAGTACAAGTGATTACCTTTTGAAAATCCGTTCAGTAATTTTTGAGATGAGATTATCGACGGCCTCTGGGGCGCTATACGCGGTGGATCTATTATTTAATATATTTTTTTATCTATTATTTTATATAAGTTTATTTGGAACAAATTCAATATACAAATGAAAACGATGATCCCACTATAAGATGGAGGTCCTGGGTTTGATTCCTGGCAAGATAAGAGATTTTCTGAATTAGCAGTACGTCTGGCTGGTGGGCTAAGACGTCCCGTTAAGCGATTTATCGTTGCGGTATGATATCGTGTAGAAACCGTAGGGGTGTGGATTTCATCCTATTCCTATCAAGTTAACCTGTTTCCATCTTAAATTATATGATCACTTACCATCAATTGTGATTGCAGCCATTGGCTAACTTGTAATGAATATCCGTTCAGTAATTTTTGAAATGAAATGTGCAGAGGGAATTATTTAAACTAGGAGTAGTGCGTCTGCAAACTAACGTATCCCATGATCTATACGTTTACACCTCAATATTGGCTGGTGGGAGGCTATCGCCGTGGCTAGTTACCACCCTACCGACAAAGACGTATCGCCAAGCGATTTATCGTTCCGGTACGATGTCGTGTATAAACCGAAATGGGTGTGGATTTTCGTCCCACTCCTAACAAGTTAGCCCGCTTCCATCTTAGACTGCATCACTTAACATCAGGTGTGATAGCAGTCAAGGGCCAACTGTACTCGATACTAAGGAAACTGTAGTCGATAAAAAAAAAATGATCTATCTCTATCTAATCAGAAAAACTGCATTAAAATCCGTTGCGTGGTATAGGAGATCCAAGGCCGACGGCGACTGTGTTTACATATAGTGATTCTTATATAATACTACATTTCTAACCTAGGCTAACACAGTGCATCCAGGTTACCTACAAAGTTAATATGAAAGCTGATTTTTTATTTACAACACCGATTTCGGCACTTACTGCGGGTAGATAAAACTTTTCGGTAACTATTAAGCGCTATACACACAGCAGTCGGAGCGGGCGGATCAAGTCGGGAATTATACAATTAGGTTAAAACTTTTCTGTGGATACCTAACTTTAGTTTACTTTTCACCGCGACTTATTATTCAATTTCATATTTTAAAAACTTGTACTTAACTGTGACCTCATCCAATATATTTACAACATTCATACTTAACTACACGCCTCATGTGCCACGGTCCTTGCGTACTTCCTTAGCTTCTTCCACTCTCTTTAATCCTTTCATACAAATGCGTTTGACTACTCTTGGCCTGGCCATTATTTAAAATGTCCTTAATTTAGACCAGGAACATTCGCCTAGTTCTACAATGGAAATATTGGAAGGGGAAGCCTGGACTTTACAACTAGATTTCTACAACTAAAATATAAATTATATCGTGTTGTTAGTTCAGCTAATAGAAGAAGTATTGAGTTCACTCTACTTCTTTCTAGAACATGCCATGTCTTTCTAATCTCATCTAACATTATGACAAAAAAGAATTACACAAAATTTTCATGTTTAACATACAAAATGAATTACGTAAATATGTAGTAAGTAGAATTGGTTACTGCCTCGTTGGTCTAGTGGTTAGCCTATGTGGCTTCGATCACGTGGTCCTGGGTTCGACTCCTGGGTCGGGTCACGGAATAATTCTGAGCTTTTTAATTCTTCTATGAAATGTTCAGTACTTTCCAAGCCCGGAGTCTGGAAGTTGGCGGTATTACACCCCCGTGCCTCGGAGAGCACGTTAAGCCGTCGGTCTCGGTCACTATCGTCAACATCTGATAGTGTTCGTTAATAAATGAAACATTATCACCCTAAGCCCGCCAACCCGCATTGGAGCAGCGCGGTGGGTGTGCGCTAAATATCCCCTCTTCTATAAGGAGTGATGCCAGTCCTGTAGTGGGCTGTTAATGTATAACACAACTGCAAAATATCATCTGCGTACATCAATAATTATCGATGAAGACCTGTGTATAAGTAAAATTCTACGCGATCAAGTTCGATGTAAATAAGTTGACATGACAAATCCAAATGAGAAGTTAACATAAATAACTGATCATGTTGTTATCACTATCCCGGCCTGTGTGTATTTCCACTTATAGTATACTAAGTTAGACATCTAGAAGCGAGATCGTGTTACCTAAAATGTTATAAAGTTTATATATTTTTGAGTTGTGTCGAAGTCTGCCTGATGTATTATTAAGTGGGGGCGGGGAGGCTGTGTGGGGGATGTGAGGGGCACTTGTGAAAAATTCAGCGCTCACAACCGCGCCCGTCCGCGTGCTGCAAGACGTGATGCAGCTCGAACCAAATGAAAATACTTATTTTGTGGTCGCCCTGTGACCGCCACTTGCCGCTGGCCGAGTAATGGCAGGGTCACACATAGCACAATAGAAAGAGTTCATAGTATTCATAAAACATTAATATCTCTTTTTGACAGAGCTCGTGCGTACGTATTTATTAACTACGGAACCCTACTGTGACTGTAATTACAGGGGTAATCTTAACACCTGTGTGGCCGTTTAATAACAGAACACTTAGCACAATGAGAAATGTATATAACAACCATAAAAAGCACTCTATAAGATAAAAGTACAATAAGGACGTATTGCACAATATTATTGTTCCAATCTGAAGGTTATGGTCGCTCTTAAATTGCGATTTAACAACTATGCCTTAAGTTGATAGACAGGCCAGCCAAGTGATGCTCTTTTAAAGGGGACCATTTTAAATAATAATAATAATAATAATAATCGATCCGGAACCGATCTATCATCACGGACAGGACTATTCCAGCGAATAAGCCTGACATCGTGGTGTTAGACCGGGCACAGTCGAAGGTATTTTTGGTGGATATCACAATTCCCTATGACGAGAACCTTGTGAGAGCTGAGACGGAGAAAAAACGAAAGTATCTTGATCTGGCTCACGAGGTTGCCGCCATGTGGCATGTGGAGTCTACTGAAATCATCCCAATCGTTATTTCTGCCAATGGGTTGGTCCCAATCAGCCTCGCTCACCATCTGAGGCGGTTGGGGTTCCATGGCAGTTCGCTCGCAGCAAGGATGCAGAAAGCGGTCTTGCTGGATTCGGCTAGGATAGTCCGCCGGTTTCTTCACCTGTCGCCCTGACCCCCGGCCGTCTGGTCTCCCTGCCGGGGTGAATCCTCCGCCCGGAGCATATATGTATTTATGTAGCGTATATTTAAGTTTATTTATATTAAGTATTTTAGTAAGTTTATTATAACAGTTTCGGTTTTTTATATGTATTTATTGCGCATCCGGGCGTGAGAGTATAGAGTATAATAATAATAATCGTCGCGAATAATCCTAATTATATATTATCCCTCTCCAATAAAGAGGGGGCCTAGCCATGTAGTGGGACGTTAATAGGCTGATAATGAAATAATGAATTATTTATATGTGAACAAAACAATTATTATATTGAATAGCATTTGAACACACAGCCTTTCACATTTATTCTTTAAATGTAGGAAGTATATGCTACTAACAAGTAACCTATAAATCAAAATCCATACTTACCTACTCGTTAATAAAGCAAGGTTTGCCTTTCGATAAGAAACTTTTTGTTTTATATTGTTTCATTTGGTGTTAAATATATCGCCTTGGCTTTACCCGTTTTGTTAAACGACTTAAAATAAGGAGTTTCTCAATTGGACCGTATATATATATTATTTTTATGTGTGTTCGCGCATAACTTCGTCGTTTATGAACCGATTTTGATAATTCGTTTTTGTTTTATTAGGTATATTATATGACTAGCGTTTTTTCCACATTTTCCACAGATACTTCGCTCCTTTTGTTTGCAGCATGATGTTAGCCTTTCTCAATAAATGGACCATCCAACACAAAAATAATTTTTCAATTCAAACCAGTAGTTTCTGTGATTAGCGTGATCGAACTCTTCAGCTCTTTATATTAAATAAATAATACGTTTATTTAATATAAATAAATAAATAAAATATTATAAGTAAATACAAACTCTTACATTAATTTTTAAAATAGTGAGTTTCTTATTTCTTTTCTGAAGAATTTGCTTTACAAACCGGTGGTAGAGTGACTACGTACCTACTGACGGACTTAAAATTTCAAACAAGCTTGTATGTAGTACTATTTTTCTTTATTTATTTCTACACACTCGTAGATATAATAATATTATATTAATAGATTAACCTTGAGTGACGAACAGTTCTCTTTAAAACTTAAATTTTATAAGTCTATATTTACTGATTCACTTATCCAAGAGTGAGTCGGGGAATCAATCCACTAGGAATAAGACAATTTTCTAAGCAAGCGTGCATGCCATCTTAAGTTAGATCTAGGTAACTGAAAGCACATGCAGCACTCTTATATAAACAACTGAAACGCGCCATTCTAATATTATTCAGATTATTTTTGCATTATTTATCAATTCTATCCTTTACGTGAAAATAAAAATTTTAAATCAATAAATAATCATTTATTTCAGACCATAGATCCACACATTATTATGTGTTAGTAACAATGTTTCCTTTCTTACTAAGTTATTGTTGTTAGTTTACATATAATTACAATTATTTTAATATTATAAGAGCCCAATCGCCACCTCCACCCAAAGGGGTAGTATGGACAGATGAGCCGCGCAGCGAAAACCTTTAGTATGTCCTTGCTGTTAGTTCGTAACCGCTGTAAGAGAGGTGTTGCTTTTTGCGCAAAGAATCATTCTTGAGTGTGTCTGCGAACATTTTCAATGCACTACAGCACCAAGAAAGCCTCAACAACATCCTAAAGGCATTGTTATATTGAACACGAAGAGGGTTATGTCTCCCACAAGCCACTTGTATAAAAGGACTAACAAATAAAGTACCTTTACAGTTCTTTCGCAATAAAAATCCAGAAATTATCGAGGTTTACAAAGAATACACTGTTTGTTTGATCATAGTCAGGTTCCCACTCTGAGCTTGTGCACATATTAAGGTACAATTTTCTCACCAACCACTATTATTTCCGCAGCATACGCTTATCGGATTACTGCTTTAAAGCTGTATTATTCGGTTGTATAGTTTAGGAGATAGTGGAGACTAGTGTACGAGTAATTTAACAATTTGTCAATATGGTGTGTTAGTTTGTAAGAGCCGTACGGTAAGTAGGTACATAAACCTGCTCAAAGCGGAGAACGAATATTGCCTAATTTATTATAACTCTCATTTATTTTTAACCGACAAAAAAAACGGAGGAGGTTCTCAATTCGACACGTATATTTTTTTTTTGTATGACCACGCATAACTTTTTACAGAGTTGTCTGATTTTGATAATTCTTTTTTTATTAGAAAGGACACACTTCCAAGGTGGTGCCATTGTCATCAGGTTAGGATCTGATGACGATATCCTGGGGAAATTGAAGGAACTCTTCAAATTTTGGAGGCACGCTTACAGCGATTTTGGTCTTTGTCTCGGTATCGGTAGCTTTTTGGCTACTAGTGCCGTATAATATACTATGACAGTATAGTACGAGTACGTTACGTGGCGATAAATCACTAAGAAATAAAAAAAATTTAACAAAAAATAGAACCGACTGAAAACGCACTTCGCATATCTATGAAGTCGGTGCCAGCCAAGTTTAAGGAACATTTATTTAATGTAGTAAAGCAGTTTGTGGGTTCTAGGTAACGTCCTTAAAGTAGAAACCTCGGCTGGCACCGACTTCATAGATATGCTTAAGTAAATTAAAGCAACTTAATGACACAGTTATTTTTTACTTTATAGTGCGTTTTGAGTTAGTTCTATTTCTTGTTAAAAAAAATTTATAAACTATACACACGTCTAGAGTAGTAGTAGGAAGTCCATTATAAATTCCGCGACGTGTAGGATGTTCCGCGAGGCGCCTTCCCAGACCGGTGCCGTCACTTTCACTCACCTAGCTAGATATAGCTGGCTGGTATCACCGGAATACCAACTTAGTAATGTCTTTAACACTTAGTCAATGTGTTTCCTGAGCTTTCAGGTCAGTCAATAAATTCAAATTCATTTATTTTAAATACGCTGTTAGCGCAGAAACAAACGCTTTTGAAACTTTTTTGGCGTGCGGGAGGTTTCGGCAGCAGCTGTTTACCATCCTACCGACAAAGACGTACCATGTGTGATTTGGCGTTCCAGTACGATATCGTGTAGAAACCGAAAGAGGTGTAAATGTTAACCTACTGCTAGCAATCCTGACGAACCTCACCATAGGGAATTGTTAGGTTCACGAAGGCTACAGGTAGGCTTGAGGGGGGGCGGGGGTCACTGTCGGGACACCAGTGAAGCTGTGTCTCAATCACAGGAATTGGGTGAAATGGTTCTAATGAGGACTGACCATCTGTCTGGCCTTGACAGACGTCCCCTCTAGAAATAATAATACTGCTAGCAAATTAGCCCACTTCCAGTGGCGTGCGCAAGATTTATAACTAGGGTAAGGACTATAGGTATAAACCTTGTAAAAAAATCCTTCTCCAATGGTTCGTTATGTCCTCAGGGTAGGCAGTGCATGTAAGCTTTTGTAAAGTGCACGCCACTGCCCGCTTACATCTTAGATTGCGTTATCACTTACCATCAGCTGTGATTGTAGTTAAGGGCTAACATTGTAACATTAAAAATTAATTTTATAATTTACAATCTAAGTTATCCAGCTTTGTGAAAATTTTTGTCGTTCAATCATATCAATAGAAACTAAAAAATAAGAAATTGTTATATTGTCTTGTCCGCCTAAACCCATCAACATTTCGACCAAAAGAGACGTAAGATAGCTCTCTCTTTTCCTGTCCTCCTCTTCTTCCTCTCTTTCTTTTCTCCAATGCAACGAAAGACAGCGATATTTTTTACTGCACTGCTATTGGGCGAAATTCGAAATATCTTAGGCGTATGTTAAGCCTACTAGACCTTTAATAACCAGCTGCAATGTTATTTTTAGCTACATTGCGTCATCCATTCAACAACGTCTGGAGTATTCCGTTGTATAAAGACATGTATCTTTTACATTGCGTAGTTTCCACGTATCGCTCAGCGACACATCTCTATAGTTTGGAGTGTACGCCGTTTCTATTGCGTTGCGGTCCAGCATACCATAGCAACCGCGCTGCCGGCAAATCAAGGAACGTTCTAAATTGGATTTTCTGTACCAAGCCACATATGTATTGAACTTCCAGTATATTGAAGAGCCGTGTTGCAAATTTTGAGAAGTATTTGCTCAAGACGGAAGTCGTTCAAGATATTCGCCGCTAAATAATATCGTTAATTGCTCCGTGGATAAGTTTTAGACGAAACTTTATTCTTGTTGTTTACGTATTCCATTTCATTAGTTGAAAAATTCAAAATCATTTATCACGTAGGCTGTTTTACAAGCACTATTGAGATGTCAAGTCTGTCAGTACGTAGTGAATCTACTACCGGTTCGCAATGCAGTTCATGTTATCTCGTCTTATATGTAGAAAAAAAAGTCAATTGCTTTCAAGAGTCTTTGTCGTTAATAAAAAACAATCAATCGAAATTAAACTTCGATTTCGGAAAAAAGATGAAAAAAAAAACACAACAGCGTATAGGTTAGAACGCGCACGGCTTGCTAAATACATACGTTCTGATATTGTAATATTAAAATATAATTTGCTTTTGCTTTGCAGCACAGAGCAGCAGCGCAACGCAGGTGGCTTTTCCTTCCCAAGCGATACAATATCTTACTATAGCAAAAAGTGTCGTTACAACTTTTCGTGAGATTTTTTTCCGTCTAGCCCCATTTCACAACACGCAATAAGGAACTGCGTTCTAACTGGAATATAAAATGCGAGCGAAGGCAAAAGCGCGCTAAATTAAATTAAATCGATACCAATAATATAAAGTAAAATACGCTCGCGGGTTCACCCGCGTAGTTTTCATTCCCGTAAAAAATTCGGGATGAAAAGTAGTCTGTGTTATTCAGATGTATAATCAGTGTTATTGTAAAGTTTCATCAAAATCCATTTAGTAGTTTTTGCGTTAAAGAGTAACAAACATCCATACATACAATTTTTTTTACCCTAATCAGAAAGCAGAATCTATAAAAAATGTATAAAAAAGACCCATAGTTTGGCACTACGAAAAGCCAAAAACAAAAGAAGAAGACGCAATACAATGATGCTACTAGCTCTTATACTACTCGTGTAAACATAGGGACAGGAATTATTACATTCCAACGTTTATGCTGGTCCACGGATCGTGTGTTTGATCCATTAGTGGATCGCTCGCACCTAATCGTATGTAGAAGGTGAAAGCGTTACGATGAAAGAAGAATTATTTTGTTTTCGAATCACGCCTTTGTATTATGTGTGTACACGTTTTGTGCAAATGGGATAATTTGCTCAACACGTCGATTTCCAATTACCTTGTTATTTAGTGGTTAGTCTATGTGGTTTCGAATACGGGGTTCTTAGTTTGAAACTTCGGTCGGGCTGTGAAATAAAACTGAGTTGTTTTCATTCTACATTTGTTGTCAAATTGTATTATTATTTGAAAAGGCATGCTTCCAGAGTGGTCGTATAAAAATTAAAAAGAAACTTGTGCAGTAGTTTGGTTTTTACTTCAAATCTAGCGAATGCTAGCGGCTTAATCCGCGTAGAATTAAAAATAAAAATAGCTTGAGTTACTTATTAATTAGTCCTCAAAGATTAACAGTTTCTTATTAAATAAAAAAAGAAAGAAAAAATAAGAACTTACTTATTAAGTATATAAAGAAGTAACTTATTAAGTAGTAGTAATAAGTAGTAGCGTATGAATGATTTTTCCTGTTTTTTCCACATTTTCCACTGACTCTTAGCTCCACATCATTGGCTTCGAACACTGGGTCCTTAGTTTGTAACTTCGGTCGGGCTGTGAAATAAAATTGAGTTTTTTTCATTCTACATTTTTACGCAGAAAGAATATGACGGTGGGCCTGGGCTCGATTCCCAATAGGGCCGATTGAGATTTTGTTAATTGGTCTGGCTGGATTTGGCCGTGGACAATTACCACCCTACCAACAAAGATGTACCGCCAAGCGACCCCGTAGCGTTTCGGTACGATGACTAAAAACCGTAAGGGATGTGGATTTTCTTCCTACTCCTAACAAGTTAGCCCGCGTCCTTCTTAGATTGCATCAAAATTCAAAAATTCAAAATTGTTTATTTCAAGTAGATACTAGTAAGTACTTTTAAAAAGTCAAATTGGACTATTTCTAGTGACTCTACCACCGGCTCGGAAGGCAGGCCCTGTTGAAAAGAGTCGGCGAGAAACTCAACAGTTGCTCTTTTTATAATATTATCAATTTTACAATATTAAGTGTGTTGTTACATAAAGTTATATATTTAACTTCCTGTGTGAAGTTGCAAGCCGATCCTATTGGCTTTTTAACATCTTTCATCATCACTTAGCATCAGGTGTGATTGAAGGCAAGGGCTAACTTGTAGTAGTAAAACAAGAAAATTAGTAGTAAAACTTGTCAGTTACGTCATGTCGTATTTAAAATTGATTTACGTTTGAGTATTCGGGCGTTACTTTCATATTCATAATGTATGGATTGCCAAAAAAGCCTCTCATATTAATAACGCACAGCCCACCGGATTGATACGGGAACATCATCGGAGTAGTAGAGAGTAGAGTACCAAATACACTCATGCTTATTGCTCATACGATGCTATTTATCAGCGCACTTTACTTTATCGAATACCCCGAGCCGGTCCTCTCGCTCGCACCATCCCTTCTGTGTAATACTGCAGCTTTTGCTGGCTTTACATCAATCGGAATGTTTAAGGTTCATCTTTCATCTCTAGTTATGAAGATTTAGGCACATATTTTCTTTCAAACTTCAAAAAAGGAGGAGGTTCTCAATTCGATGCGTAATTTTTTAGTCTTTGTTACCTCAACTCTGTCATTTATTAACCGATTATGAAAAATGATTTTGACGTGACAACGTCTTATAATTCGATAGAGCCGGCTGCACGCACGAAAAAACATGACTCATGCGGCGTTACCTCGCTTTGAAGCGTTCCATGTAAGGCTTGAAGTGCAAGCGAGAGCGCGGAACGAGCGTCAAAGAAGCCCAATCGGCCTTTGCGTTCGGCAGCGTTCGACATCCGTCTATTAAATTTAATTATTAAATATAGATATTAATTTTAAATTAAAAATTAATTTATTTATTATAAATTTATAAAATCAAAATCAATTCTTTTATTAATTTAAATTAATATTTATAAAAATATACTTAAATTAAAAATTTTAATAACCAATTACCTAAATGCTACAATTCCATCAGTATTTTCTTAAGACATTGTCACGTTCAACTATCGTCAGTAAACCGACTTTACAGACATCCAATTTTTTATTTGTAAGGGTATGTTTGCTGATTGGTCACACGAATATTAAGAACAAATCAGCAGTAGTTTGGTTTACGTTAACAAATTTGCGTATAGTTTTCTGTGAATTTTTAACTCTGCTAATGGTCGATAATTGCTCGAAGTATTGCGTTCTTTGTTCTGTCCTCTTCATCGACTCACTCTTGACAGAGTAGTGGTCGTCACATTAGGAGTGGTGGCAAGCTCCACAATCCTTCGCCATTGCTTCTATGTACTGCATACTGCAGGTACTGTGGTACTGTGGTACTTCTAGTGCATTCGTGCTACAATCAGTACAATAGTTCTAATGAATGTTATCATCAAATGATAAAATAGCAAGGCGAGGAGATGATGTGGTTGTTTCTAGGTCAAACTAAAAAAAGAAAAAATAAAGTCTTTAAAAAAAATCGAACCCATATCAAATATGTATTACTATAATAACAGTTGATAGTAATGGTTAAAGTAATCAAACGTCACGCTAAGCCCACTAATTCGTATTAGAGCAGCGTGATGGGTATAAGCTCTAAAGACCGGTAATAGGCTGACAACTATGATGAAATAGGTGTATTTTTTGTACGTCGGTTAAAGTAAACAAGGTTGTAGAAGCGCAGTCGGAGTAGGTGTACAATGGGCGTAGAGATGCACTTTCTCTCGGCAGTTCCGCGAGTCACGGGTCACGTGCGATTGCGTTACACCTGGTGACCTGCACCGCGCATTCTGACTTCTAATGAGTTGTGCAATAGGCGGATTTAAACGTCGCTAACCGACTTCAAAAAAGGAGGTAATAGACTCTGCGTATTTTTTCTAATGTTTGTTACCTCATGACTCGATTATGGAAATTGTTTTATTATTTGAAAAGGCATGCTTCCAGAGTGGTCGTATAAAAATTTTTAACAAAAAATACAACAGACTCAAAACGCACTATAAAGTAAAAAATGACTGTGTCATTTATTTGCTTTAATTTACTTAAGCATATCTTTGAAGTCGGTGCCAGCAGAGACGAATATCTTAGCATTCCATGGATTCACCGTGCGGGTGCCGGGTCCATCGCGTTTAAGGAACATTTATTTTACGTAATAAAGCAGTTTGTGGGTTCTAGGTAACGTCCTTAAAGTAGAAACCCTGGCTGGCACCGACTCCTAGATATGCTTAAGTAAATTAAAGCAACTAAATGAGACAGTTATTTTTTACTTTTTAGTGCGTTTTGAGTCGGTTCTATTTTTTGTTAAAAAATTTATTTCTTACTTTTTAGTGATTTATCGCCACGTAAGGTACTCGTACTATACTGTCATAGTATATTATACGGCACTAGTAGTCAAAAAGCTACCGATACCGAGACAAAGACCGAAATCGCTGTAAGCATGCCTCCAAAATTTGAAGAGTTCCTTCAATTTCTCCAGGATATCATCATCAGATCCTAACATGATAACTTGGGAATACTCCCAAGTCATCATGTTAGGATCCCTTTCTAATAAAAAAAGAATAATCAAAATAGGACAACTCTGTAAAAAATTATGCGTTGTCATACATAAAAAAAAATATATACGTGTCAAATTGAGAACCTCCTCCGTTTTTTTTCGTCGGTTAAAAATTAAAAAGAAACTTGTGCAGTAGTTAGGTTTTTACTTTAAATCTAGCGAATGCTAGCGGCTTAATCCGCGTAGAATTAAAAATAAAAATAGCTTAAGTTACTTATTAATTAGTCCTCAAAGATTAACAGTTTCTTATTAAATGAAAAAAGAAAGAAAAAAAAGAACTTACTTATTAAGTAAATAAAGAAGTTACTTATTAAGTAGTAGCGTATGAAGGATTTTCCCTGTTTTTTCCACATTTTCCACTGACTCTTAGCTCCACATCATTGGTTACAGCGTGATGTTATATAGCCTTCTTCAATAAATGAAGTATACAACACAAAAAAAAGACGTGTGGCACTCGGAGACTGCCGCGGTAAAGCTATTGCATAGCGGTAAGGCGCTCTAAGTGCCCGGATTGCCAGAGAGACTCGGATTCGAATCCCGTCGGTTCCGCAATTTTTTTTTAAGCGTCATATTGCAAAAAGGCATTAATTAAAAAAAAATGACTTTTTGAAATATCACGCTTGAAAAAAAAAAATTCGGAAACGACGGGATTCGAACCCGTGTCTCTCTGGCAATCCGGGCACTTACAGCGCCTTACCGCTAAGCCACGTTCCCCGATGACGTCATTGCCGAAATTGTGATTTTGATATTATGTTTTTGATACTCAGGGGTGTTAGGTTTTTTCGTTACGGAATTTCTGTATTTGGTCTCCAAGCTCAAGGCCCGCGATAAAAGCTATACAATAGCTTAAAAAATATTTTTTCCATTCTAACCAATTCTTCTTAACAAAGGCGCTTTCAAACAAACGAACTTTTCAGCTTTATAATATGGATATCCTGGATTTGAAACGTCCGCAAACGTCTTCCCATTCTAACTTTTGTTTGTACATTGTTGATCTATCTAATGCTAATTTCCTTTTTAAATAAAACGTCAAATGTATGACTAATGTTTACTGCAATTGGAATAATCTAGACTTTGGAAGCGTGCTGGTACAATCACAAATATGCTCGACAGAACAAGTTAGCCATGAAATGGAACGAAAGCTTGGCTGTGTATTGTACTATAGTATAGTATAGTATAGTATAGTAGCTACTCGTACGTGAACACGAAATCAATTAAATTAATTAATCTGTTTGTACAGGGGTATGTATTGCTGGCCAGTATAAATAGCAAACTCCATACATACGTACATACATACATGTTATATAGAGCTATTATTATCAGCCTATTAACGGACCACTACTGGGCCAAACCTCCCTCATTGTGGGGGTGGTTTGGAGCACTCACACGCTGCTCCAATACGAGTTGATGGGCTTAGGGTGATAATCTTACATTTATTAACGATCATTATCAGATGATGATAATAGTGACCGATGACTTAACGTGTTCTCCGAGGCACGGGGTTGTAACTACCAATTTCGAAGCCTGACCGTGCCTAGAGTTTTTTTTTGTACTGAAACTTAGAATGATTTGACAACGCGGTTGGGGTTAGAACTTTTTGTGAATGATTTCATGTTCTAAAGCCACCAGGCTTACCGCTAGGTGACCAGACCAACGAGGCATAGAGATATGCATGATGGTAACCGCGGTATTCGAGCCGATATTTTAATCTATATATCTATTACTAATACACAGCAAGCAACTTTGTTGTAGTGGAATCTTGTACGCCATATTGATGGGGCAGTGAGATGCTTTCGTTTAGCTACAGGAAAACTAAGTTGAGCGGCGGTTGCATCATTAATGTGAGGCCAAGGGTACTAGACCTATGTCAACTTACGATTTTAAAAATTTAAAGTTATTTTGTGGTTCTTCAATGTAAATATAACCTGGTTGACCGAGCCTTGTTCGGTAGAATTTATTTTTATTTATTAAGTTTTCTAAAAATGAGACCTTGTTGGATAGAATTATCGCCCCTGAAACGCCTTAAAAATAAGGTATTACATATACAACATATTTATTAATTTATTTAATATTTACTATTTAATACATATTGCTATACTAAAGCCAAACTCGATTGAGAATGCTTGTCAACAAACAAATCTAAAATGAAAGTTGAAAATGCAACACATTTTACGCCTAATAAATGTAAAATTATGTTTTGTTTATTTATAAAATCTCATTTAAAAGATATTGAATATATTAATTTGTTTTAAGCTTACTAATCAAATTTATTGTAATGAATTCGTCATTAACAAGTTAATTCAAACAATTGGGTGTAAAATGACTAGTGATTTCTACCTTCATTTTAAATTTGTTTGTTGACAAGCATTCTCAATTGAGTTTGGCTTTAGTATAGTCATATATATGGATATAATGTCTATATGGCCTTTGGCCTGTTGTGGATCGGCGGGCATCTGTCGGCGGTTGTGATGACGTGTATTTTTATTTTGATCTAGTTAATTGTAGGTCAAAATGTGATAGGAAAATTAACCATATCTTTTATATACATAGGTATATGTAATCAATTCCCCTCCAATTAGTCGTAAAGACTGTAAAATAGACGTATATCGAACCTATTACCTCTAGCTGTTGAGTCTCCTTAACTGTGACGCTATTAAGGCTTTATGTCTGGCGAGGACGCCAAGCGGCAGGCAACTGAAGGCTGAATGAATGAAGCCTGTGAATGAGTTAGTGAGCATTGTCTCCACAACCGTCCCCATTGTCCGAATATTATTTGCAATAACAAATACTGAACCGGTGATTCAAATTATGTTTCGCTACAATGTCCTGAAGAATTCATTGTGTTGAGTAAATTTTAATAATATATATATAATAATGTATATCATCATTAACTAACTATTAACGACCCACTACAGGGCCAGGCCTCCCTCCTTATAGGAGAGGGGATGTGGAGCGTAGACCCACCACGCTGCTCCAATGCAGATTGGCGGGCTTAGGATTATAATGTTTCGTTTATTAACGATCACTATCAGATGTTGACGATAGTGACCGGGACCGACGGCTTAACGTGCTCTCCGAGGCACGGGGGTGTAACACCACCAACTTCCCGACTCCGAGCTTGGAATGTCCTGAGAATTTCATAGAAGAATGAAAAAGTCAGAATTATTCCGTGACCCGACCCAGGATTCGAACCCAGGACCTCGTGATCGAAGCCAACCAACGAGGCAAGTAGTTAGATAATATGAGAGCGTTGAGGAGTATTACGTTTAACGGATTAAAACTGAGTGTCATAGTTAACGATAGTATGATAAGAGAACAGTGTGGCGTAAAAGAACATGTATACTAAAGCCTAACTCGATTGAGAATACTTGTCAACAAACAAATTAAAAATGAAGGTAGAAATCACTAGTCATTTTACACCTAATTTTTTTAATTAACTTGTTAATGACGAATTCATGACAATAAATTTGATTAATAAGCTTAAAACTAATTAATATATTCAATATCTTTTAAATAAGATTTTATAAAAAAACAAAACATAATTTTAAATTTATTAGGCATAAAATGTGTTGCATTTTTTACCTTCATTTTAAATTTGTTTGTTGACAAGCATTCTCAATCGAGTTTGGCTTTAGTATAGTGACTAACATTGAGAAAGAGGTGCTTAGGCGTGTACAGAGAATGGATGAAAGAATATTAACTAAAGATATTTATGAGGCGAGGGACATTTTTAAGATAGGCCAGGTCAAGAATACCCTAAACCTACGAACTTGTATTAAAGGATTAATGAGAGCGGAAGTTCGTCGTGGCAAATAGAAGGGTGTAGTCTCTGCCTACCACGTTGACAAGCGTGGTGTTACGTATGTTTGTATGTGTACTAGTAACTTCCTGCGATTTTATTCACCTGAACTTATGTTTATACGTATGTATGTACTTAGGATATTAGTTGTGACAAGGTCAATTTCTCGGAAGGTAATGCTCATAGCGAGTTGTCGACTGAGGAGTTTTTAAAGCTGTTTCTGTTGTGTTGTTTCAATGCGCCATTTGAAGTAGTATGCACCGGTGCCCCCCGAGAAATATCTGCCCAGTGGATAGTGACCCTGCTTCTGCATCCTAGGCTGTGGGTCCGATTCCCACATCTGGAAAAATATTGATGAGCACGGATTTTTTTCAGTGTCTGGGTGTTTATCTATATATTATAACTATTTATGTATAATATATATAAAAATATTCATCAGTTATCATAGTACATAACACAAGCTACCTACGAGTACGCTTACTTTGGGGCTATATAGCGATGTGTGTAATTGTCGTCTAATATTTATATTTATTTAATATTATATACGGATCGCGTATCTATGTATGTAGAGATATGTTGGTTGAACTTGAAACTGTTACAATCCTCCTCCGTCTTCCCTACGTATGATTTACTGTATTTAAAGCGCATATATTGGAGTCAAATCATACGAGCATAAGTGAAAGTTTAATATAATTGAAAGGCTGTTTTTCCTTGAGAAATAAGAATATTTATTAGCTTCTATATTTCGATATCCTTTCTAAATATAGAAGGTAGTTGTACAATAAAGGCGTTTATAACAAAGGCATCCTTCGTACTATCATTAAAACGGATCATTCCGTCTAAAAATAGACAAAGCTAATAATATAGCCGTCAAGCCCGCATGGCTATTTAATCCGAATATTATGTATGTGTGTTAGCAAATTAGTTATGTATGTGATAAGCGTAATGGTGCGGCCTGGTACTTGGAACAAAGGCCTCTATAATAGTGTTATTTCGCGGCCAATTTATCTGATGTCTGGCCGACCGGCCGCCCGCCCGCCCGCCGGCCGATGCGCTCATCGTAATATACGGCTAATGTGGGCCCGTTAACACTACGTGCGACTTGCACCGCGTTAATTAAGTGTCCGCTTGTGAGGGCCCACGTTTTGCACCTTTGATCTTAAATTAATCTGTGTTTACTATTGTAATACTAAAGTACACCTACTGCATACTTAGTTTTTCTTAATCTCGTTTGAGGTCTGTGATTAATTTTAAAAGCTATAGGCAATAACGAACAAAGCGCCGCCTATTTACGTATATTGATAGATCTTTTATGCTTTACCGGATTTTGAGTATTTAGTTTATCTCCTTTAAATTACATCACCGGGATATATTCAGTGTTCGACACCTCCATTTTGTACTGTCGAATTATTTTGTATCGCAAGGAACCACTGATTATCATTGCCGGCACTTTTTTCATATACCTGTTTTCTACCGGCTATCCCTCTATCTACTAATTTAACCTACCACCAACGCTATCGGTTCAATGAAACACAATTGGACAAACTTCTTACACAGACCTCCAGCTTAGATCACAGCTAGTTTATTTATAAAAATAATTTTGTTCTAATATTCCGTTTCCATTGTTTCAGCTTTGACCGCGACCAACCGTTCACTTTCCAGATCGGCGTGGGTCAGGTGATCAAGGGATGGGACCAGGGACTGCTAGACATGTGTGTCGGTGAGTACTAGACGCATCAGTGTCAACCTAATGACGGCGCCTATATAATATAAAGGAGGCTTCGGCCATGGCTACCTACCAAGCGATATAGCGTTCCGGTGCAATGTCGTGTAGAAACCGAAAAGGGTGTGTGATTCATCCTACTCTTATAAGTTAGCCTGCTTCCATCTTGGATTGCATTCGGTGTGATTGCAGTCAAGGAGTAACGTGTAATAAACAAAACAACAAAAAGTAAAAAATAACAGCGTCATTTAGATGCTTAAATTTACTTGAGCATATCTATGAAGTCGGTGCCAGCCAAGGTTTCTACTTTGAAAACGTTACCTTTGTGCCCTTTCTAATAAACATTATTATTAAAAAAACAAAAACCCGACTGCATAGAAGTTATGAACTGAAAAGAGAAAAACAAGGATCACTATATCTATATAAAATTCTAAATACTTTATGGAGATGCAAGCAGGGACAAAATACTTTATTTTCTGCGGGGAAAGAAAGATCTACCAAAACTACGTTTGTCCCCGCCTGCAGCACCATAAAGTATTTAGAAATTTATATAAATATAGTGATTCTTGTTTTTCTCTTTTCAGTTCATAACTTCTATGCAGTCGGGTTTTTTGTTTTTATAATAATAATTTTATTTGAAACTTTTTTGTTTTAGTTTATGGTATAAAAATGACTAGGCACACTATGCCATTTTTTGTTAAAACGGCAATATAAATATGATATGATATTTATATTTTTGAAATGGTCTTTTTACAACCTTTCATTTGATACCCATATTGCTAAGGTAGAAGAAAGATATACACACATCCCCCCTTTTTTCCCCCAATTACAGCCCCCCCCATTTTGAAAATTTATATAGCCTATGTCACTATCACAATTTTTATAAATTCAACGACACCTCACATGTCAAAATCCGTTCAGTCGTTAAGGCTGTAGCGCGTGCCGAAGAAACGGACATACATATATACATACGCTCGAAAAACATAACCCTCCTTCTGACGCAGTCGGGTAAAAAAAGAATTATCAAATCGTAAATTCGTATTCGTATTCGTAATCGTAAAGTCTGTAAAAAGTTATGCGTGGTCCTGGTCATACATGAAAAAATACATGTCAAATTGAAAATCTTTTTCGTCTGTTAATAAAATAATTATTAACCAACTGAACCACTATTATCTGTCGTAAAATCGTATGGATAACTTCAATATACACATTGTAGTAAAATGAGCCACAAGGTAGCCATAACCGAAGCATTAATAACAAGAACAACCATTCATATTTATATCGAAGCTTGTTTTAAATACTGGCCATTCGTTCCGTTTCGCGCATCCCCTTTATTGAAATCTGATAATACCGGGACTGTGGAAGGTAAATCTTATAAAATTTCGCTGTGACAAATATTACCTAAATGGTTTTAGTTTCCAATTCAAATTGAATAGGTACACTTTTAATTAAATCCCTAGTTGGCGATTTTTTATCCCCGAACCGTACGTAAGTTAGATATTGTTGACGGCCAAGTGGCGCAGTGGGTAGTGACCCTGCTTCTGCGTCTTAGGCTGTGGGTTCGATTCCCACGTCTGGAAAAATGTTTGTGTGATGAGCATGGATATTTTCCAGTGTCTGGGTGTTTAGCTATATATTTTAAGTATTTATGTATAATATATATAAAATATTTATCAGTTATCATAGTACCCATACCATAAGCTACCTACGCTTACTTTGGGGCAATATAGCGATGTGTGTAATTGTCCTATAGTATTTATTTATTTATTTAGATATGGTTGTCTGTGACATCGTTGCATCTAATTTTAAATTCATGACTGTTAAATACTTTTAAATTTTATAATATTTTAACTTATGTAATTAAAAAAAAAGAAATGACTTGTGTAAAAAAAGAAAAAAATTAAAATGGCTTAATCAAAAATATATATACCGACAAAGACGTACCGCCAAGGGATTTAGCGTTCCGGGACGATGTCGTGTAGAAACCGATAGGAGTTGGATGTCACTCTATTTCTAAGAAGTCAAGTCGTTTCCTTCTTAGATTGCATCATCACTTACCACCAGGTTAGATTGCCGACAAGGGTTAACTTGTAATGAATAAAAAAAAGACGTGTGGCACGCGGAGACTGTCGCGGTAAAGCTATTGCATAGCATTTTTTATCAACTTATGTTTACCTTCCGACGTCATCGGGACCGTGGCCTAGCGGTAAGGCGCTCTAAGTGCCCGAATTGTCAGAAAGACGCGGGTTCGAATCCCGTCGGTTCCGCAATTTTTTTTAAGCGTGATATTGCATAAAGTCATTAATTAAAAAAAATGACTTTTTAAAATATCACGCTTGAAAAAAAAAATTTCGGAACCGACGGGAATCGAACCCGTGTGTGTCTCTCTGGCAATCTGGGCACTTAGAGCGCCTTACCGCTAAGCCACGGTCCCGATGACGTCGTTGCCGAAATTGTGCTTTTGATATTATGTTTTTGATATTCAGGGGGTGTTAGGTTTTTTCGTTACGGAATTTCTGTATTCGGTCTCCACGCTCAAGGCCCGCGATAAAAGCTATACAATAGCTTAAAAGTAACTTTTGAACTTAACTGCAAGCTTAATATGTGTTTTAAAAAAATTTTGCCCCTGGCCTACCCCGTAATGGTCTGCAGCTAAGCTAGGTTATACCAAAGAAGTATAAACGAACGTATGACATACCGGAAAACACTAGAATGACCTTTGCACCGTGGTCTATGAACCGGGATCTTATGTAACGTCTAGAAAGGCAGAGGCTCTAGACGGACAGAATAGAAAGTGAACGGCTGTATTTAATGTCCCATCGCTTTCGGTGGGCAATTAACATTGTCCAATTATACACACTGGGAAAATACCGCAGTTCTTTCTCTCTTCGATTAATTTACACGCCATATTTGTTGCTAAACATGTGCCTATGGAAGTTTCCTTTAGTATTGCTAGAAGACGCGCGCGGTTTCGTCCGGTTAGGTATCGTTACCGTAAAAATTTCGGCATAAAAAGTAGCCTGTGTTATTTTGATCTATACCTAAACCGTATTTTTGTAAAATTGCATGAAAATACATTCAATTGTTTTTGCGTAAAAGAGAAACAAACATACTTACAAACTTTCGCGTATATAATATTAATAGGATTAGCCGTAATAATTTCTGTCACCGTAAGAATATCAGTGTGTCTATACTAAAGCCAAACTCGATTGAGAATGCTTGTCAACAAACAAATTAAAAATGAAGGTAGAAATCACTAGTCATTTTACTCCTAATTTTGTTAGTTAACTTGTTAATGACGAATTCATGACAATAAATTAAATTAGTAAGCTTAAAACTAATTAATATATTCAATATCTTTTAAATAACATTTTATAAAAAAAACAAAACATAATTTTAAATTTATTAGGTATAAAATGTGTTGCATTTTCTACCTTCATTTTTAATTTGTTTGTTGACAAGCATTCTCAATCGAGTTTGGCTTTAGTATAGTGTGAGTTTGTTACCGATCAACTGCGTAAAAACGTAACGCAAATTTATATAGAATTGAAGCGGCGCCATCTAGTTATAGCGAGAGTAAACGCTTTTTTTTCTATATAATCGAGTGGTTACGTTTTTACGCGGTGAAGAACTCGCACTTGCCCAACAGGATACAAATATCTAAGTCACTGCTCATGAGTTTGATCGACAGCCCCTTTGGTTTCGGCCACGATGATCGAATCCTGAGTCGAGTTACGGAATAATTCTGAGTTTTTCATTCTTTTATGAAAATTTCAGTAAATTTCAAGTCGGGAAGTTGGTGGTGCTGGTGTTAGACCCCGAACAAGTTAAACCGTCAGTCCCGGTTACAATCATTAACATCTGATAGTGATCGGTATTAAATGAAACATTATCACCCTAAGCCCGCCAACCGGCAACGAGGCATTGGTCTTAATCCTCTCCTGTATTGGGCCGTTAAATAGGTTGATAATCACGATGATGATATCACTCCTCTTAAGTCTGATTATCATAATATACACAAAAAGAGTTATTGCAAACCGACTGATTAAAAATTAAAGTAAAAATTGTTTTTTAATGTACCTACTTAACAACCGTAAAGCTGTTAATTTAATGTTAACAAACAGACACTTAAATTTTATTTATTTTGATAGATTTAGTATCATCATTGTCAGCTTCCAACTGGCTAGGCTGTAGTTATGAGGCCTAATAGCCCTTAGAATTTATAAATATTCATAAGACATTTTTTGACAGCCTCTGTGGCGCAGTGGTATGCGCGATGGATTTATAAGACGGAGGTCTTGGGTTCGATTTCCGGCGCGGCAGATTGAGATTTTTCTTAATTTGTCTTGGTCTGGCTGGTGGGAGGCTTTCGCCGTGGCTCGTTATCACCCTACCGACAAAGACGTACCGCCAAGCGATTTAACGTTCCGGTACGATGTTGTATAGAAACTGAAAGGGATGTGGATTACATCCTACTCCTAACAAGTTAGTCTGTTTTCATCTAGGACTGCATCATCACTTAACATCAGGTGTGATAGTAGTCAAGGGCCAATTTGTAGTTGAATAGATAACAAAAAAATAAATTTTGAATTCATATTTTAAATTTCTAGTCCAAAATGGTAGTGTTCTGGTTAGTTAATTTGAAGAGATACGCTTTTACCTCCCGAAATCTCGTACGCGGTATTATGCCGGAACTCTAAATTGACCAGGGCTGTGAATCGAACCCTGGCCCGCTTGTTTGTAAGCCAAGGCATTACCAACTGCCCCAGGGGCAACAAGTTCTAGTAATTATAAAGTTCCTCGTTTTGTCGCCGTTCGCGTTGCCTTGCCCGTTCACTTGCACTCGTAACTTACGAAACTTGGTAAAATGCGTTCGTACTGAACTAGTTAGAATGTATTATGCACCGACAAATGTTTTCACCTGAACCCAAGCGACATCAAAAGCTATGACGTTAAAAACCAAGGAAAATAGTAGGTGCTTATATAATACTGTGTAAGAATAGGTACTTGATGCTTTATAATAGAAACCTGTGTCTGTAGTTTCGCACGTCCGATATTAATTTATTTTAGGCTATTGCATAGCTTCTATCGCAGGCCTTGAGCGTGGAGACCGAATCCAGAAATTCCGTAACGAAAAAACCTAACACCCCCTGAATATCAAAAACATAATATCAAAAGCACAATTTCGGCAACGACGTCATCGGGACCGTGGCCTAGCGGTAAGGCGCTCTTAGTGCCCAGATTGCCAGAAAGTGTTCAGTTTTTCCATTTATCGATAAATACCAGAACTTTTAATGACTTTTGAAAATATCACGCTTGTAAAAAAAATAATGACTTTTTGAAATATACGCTTAAAAAATAAATTGCGGATCCGACGGGATTCGAACCCGCGTCTCTCTGGCAATCCGGGTACTTAGAGCGCCTTACCGCTAGGCCACGGTCCCGATGACGTCGGTAGGTAAACATAAGTTGATAAAAAATGCTATGCAATTGCTTTACCGCGGCAGTCTCCGAGTGCCACACGTCTTTTTTTATTTTTTTATTAATTACAAACTAGCCCTTGACTGCAATCACACCTGATGGTAAGTGTGATGCAATCTAAAATGAAGCGCACTTACTTGTTAGAAGTAAGACGAAATATCCACGCTCGTTTCGGTTTCTATATGACGTCGTGACGGAACGCTAAATCGCTAATCGTCTTTGTCGGTAGGGTGGTAACTAGCCACGGCCGAAGCCTCCCCCACCAGCCAGACCTGGACCTATTAAGACAACTTTAATCGGCCCAGACAACTTTTAACTGCAGTGTTTTGGATACTACGCCTCCAACAATGACCGTCATATTAATACATACATACATAACATCACGCCTTATTCCTGTAGGACCACATCCCTCCATTTGCCACGGTCTTTGCATACTTCCTTAGCTTCTTCCACTCTCATTAATCCTTTCATACAAGTTCGTCGGTTTAGGGTACTCTTGACCTGGCCATAATTCAAAATGTCCTGAATTTGGTCCAGGAACATTCGCCTAGGCCTTCTCCTTCCAACATTTCCATTCACCCTCGCCTTATAAATCTCTTTTGTTAATCTTCTTTCATGCATTCTCTCTACATGTCTAAACCATCTAAGCATCCCGTTCTCAATTTTAGTCACTACATCTTCTTTTACACTACACATTTTCTCTTATCATACTATTTTTAACTCTGTCACACAGTTTAACCCGCATAGGAGAAGTACATCATATTAAACTCATTTAAAACAAAAAATGTACAAAGTATACTAATGCCTTCCATATGAAAATTTACCTACTGGTAAAAATCTGTTTCGTAATCAAATATTTGGAAGCAATAATAATAAATAATTAACATTTTGTATAACAATATATTTTAATTGACTGACAACCAAATGACAAGACTGACGTTAATAAGTTTTAATTCGGGATTAACCCAATCATTTACTAACTCTAGGCCAGTGCAAATAGCTTTTAAAATAATAAAAAGTATAAAAAATCGCAGTAGGATGAAAGCCTAGAAAAGGAGGAGAATGTCATAAAAATGAAAGGAAAAATAAATTACGGGAGATCTGAGGTCGGGAAGGGGTAGACGGTCAGGTTTTAGGGGTAAAAAACGGTTTTTCTCGATTTCCGGCAAAACTATAAGTCCTATGGAAAAGAGTTAAATGGCAAAGTTGTAGGTACTAATTATGTTATATTATGTATTATGAATTATGTTTCAAAAGTTACACAGCTACCAACATAACACTTAATGGTATAATATGGGTATATGACGGATGGTAAATGCTTGCGAGGCAGGTACTCGTATAACGCGAAGGCTCGACTCAGCGCCGGGTGATCGTTTGATACGGCCTCACTTTGAGTTGCAATTGCGATCCTAATTACTGCTAATTGCTTTAAGACAACCCGGTTGATACTGCCAAACAACTTAAGTACCTCGAATGTAACAGTTTGCGATTTAATAGACAATTTCAAACTTACCTAACTATATCTATACAACTAACCTAAATCTAAATAAATAAAATGCATGTTTGTGTTTGTTGCGAATTAACAGTTACAGATTGTTCAATCCACGAAGGCTCGTCGTTTTTTGTTTTTCAAACGCTTAAGTTGAAAAACTGCAAGAATATGAGTTCTATTACACATTACTACTTGTCACGTAGTAATAGAACTCACATTCTTGCAGTTTTTATTGAACATTTGAACCGTAAGCGTTTGAAAAACAAATTACGACGAGCCTTCGTGGATTGAACAATCTATAGTCACTAAACGCATACATTAGTAAGTAGGTATATACGATACTTACATTAAAAATCAACGTTTATGTATGACTGTCTGTTTATTCCGGCTAATTTCTAATACTGCTGCACTGATTTTCAGTCGCAGTAGGTATAAGGCTACTTTATTGTTTTCGAATTTGAATCTTCTTATCACTACACATTATAAACCGAAGTTGTGATACATTCAAAGACTGTTAGCGGATTTTCTTACGTGTTTTCATCAATAGATAGTGATTTCTGAGGAACGTTCCGTGTAAATAGGCTCAAATATGACAATAGTTGTTAAAAAGTTTCCCCACTTGCGAGCTTTTATTGAAAACCCTGCCTAGTACTATTGAGATATGTAAAAATAGTGTATGGAAGGATTGTTCCCCTTTATTGGGGCTACAAAAAATTCCGCGACAGCATATATCTATCTTTTAAGGATATCTTGCTATTCCCATTCTTTTCTTAATAATGATGAAATCATCGTGTGATTTCCAGGTGAGAAGCGTAAACTCACGATCCCAGCATCGCTCGGCTACGGCGAGCGCGGCGCCGGCAACGTCATCCCCCCTCAAGCCACCCTCCACTTTGAAGTGGAGCTGCTCAGCATCGGGGACTCCCCGCCCACCACCAACGTGTTCAAGGAGATCGACGCCGACAAAGACAACATGCTTTCGCGCGAAGAAGTGAGTATAGAGCTAGCATTCCGCGCCATGGACGTCGACGACGACGGCGAGCTGTCGCGCGAAGAGGTCAGTCTGCCTGGTGACCGTCTGGTGACCGCCTGGCGACCTGGTGACGGGGTGACGGGGCTCGCGGCCGCTTTACAAATGCTAACTAAAAAATGTTAACGTAGATGTAGTTACGTATTGTGGCCTGCTATTAGAAATTTATGGGTGTGTATTATCACATTAGGTGATAAACGCGACGCGATGCGACGCAATGCTACGCGACACGACACAGGTGCCTTTTGCGTCGCGTTTCGCCGCAGGCAGCTTCATAGGACGCAAGTAGAGAACACACGCAACGCAAGACACCCCCTAATATTTCGGAACTTTTCTTCTAATAACTAGTTAATTCGAAGCCCGTTTAGGAACTGGTGATATAAACTCCCGTGCCTGGGAGAGCACAATAAGACGTCGCTCTCGATCAGTATCATCAACATCTAACGCTCCTTTCACACGGCAGTCCAGTTTTGCAGGATCCAGTAAAAAGCTGGTCCCGCAAAACTGTACTGCCGTGTGAACACGGTTGCATCCTGGTTTTTGACCATTCCTACGCCGGTCATCAGGTGAAATGGAGTGAATACTATCCTAATATTCTATTGGTATTATCGTCGGCATCGAAATAGAAGATTCTGGGTTCATCCTATTATGTCACAACGCTCGACTTTAGGTATTTTTCCGAATCTCATGAGCGATTTGAGAAAATTTTTCAATTTTAGAATTAATAGAAGGGCGGGAGCTGCCACCAGCCACCACTCAACTATCCCGCAAAAAATAGTGTCCAGCAAAAAAACCGCATGCAGGAAGCCGTGTGAACAGTGCTATTGAAACATATGTGTAATTAAACGGGATCCCGCTTTTTACTGGACTACGGATCCAGTTTCTAGTGACAAAACGGAATGGCACAATTCGACCGGATCGGATTTTTGCAGGATCCCACTTGCGGGATGCTCATGTGAACGCTAGCATATAAACACATTCGCCATCAAACGAAATCCTGCAGAAAACGTAATCCTGTAAAAAACTGGACTGCCGTGTGAAAGGACCGTAATAGTGCATGTAAACGCTCATTGGAGCGGCATGGTGGGTCTTCATTCCATATCTAGCCTGCTCCTGAATGGGCCGATAATAATCTGATGAACCCACTTCCTTATGGTAAATTGCGCATCAAATGCAACTCAAAATGCGCCTTGTGTAATTCGCGACGTAACGTCTGTGAAGACGCGGCGCACAGACGTCACACATCGCTTAGCTGGTCGAGTTGATCTAGCTCAATTGAATGTAGCTACTTCCGCTTCGCTATGAAAACTTTCTAGAATATAATACATAGAATTGATTCCTTGACTAACTTCTCTTTCTGGAACATTTAATATTTCTTGCGTTCTGTTCTGTTCTGTTAATCACTCTATTTACATCCTATTTACTGACGCTACATATCCTGCCTAGAACTATTGAATTGTGTGTATAAAATGTAAATACTTAGCATTACTTTATAGGCACCTTTTTTTTTTTTGACGGGGGGGAAATCTCCTAGAGATACCCAACCACTTGTGGGGAGAGGTCGGGTTATGTGGGATTTTTACCCACTAAAACCCCCTCGGTGGCCATCC
Source organism: Mycalesis mineus (assembly GCA_034621355.1). Lineage (NCBI taxonomy): Eukaryota > Metazoa > Arthropoda > Insecta > Lepidoptera > Nymphalidae > Mycalesis > Mycalesis mineus. The sequence continues at coordinate 23,497,920 of CM067908.1, read as the reverse complement.
TCAGTGCATATTCAGAGACCCCGGGCTCTCGTGAGAATTACATACCGGTGTCTCCCTTACACTCTACCCTTACGGCTCATCTCAGCTCGTGCCTCTTGTATTCCTCCCAGGTCGCTCTAGGTGATGGATGAGCTACCTGAGCCCCCACTCTGGCAGCTTGCGACCTCCATGTCCCTACGAACGGGAAAATTGTACATTATAGGCACCTAGTAGATACCTATCATCAACACCATCAACAGCCAATGGACGTCCACTGCGACACGTTTCATGTCGTCAGTCCACCTAGTGGGAGTCAACCAACACTGCGCTTTCCGGTGCCGGGTCGTTATTCTAGCACCTTGGGCCCCCAACGTCCATCAGCTGTTCGAACCACGTGCCCCGCCCACTGCCACTTCAGTTCTGCATTACTTTGGTTCTATGGATCTCCTCATTTCTGATTAAATCATGCAGAGACACTGACCTATAGATCTGAGACTTGGTCGCTAACTGCGGGCCTCATAAACAGGCTCAGAGTCACTCAGCGGGATAGCTACCTATTACGAGCGTTAATTATTAAATGTATTTAAACCATAAATTATGATGACACAAATCATTTTCTCGTTTCATCTCCTTAGGCTTAACTCAGACTGGTGCAGACTCGTAGCGAAGTGTCGCGTCAAAATTCTCAACTGTCGTCGCATCGAGGCTTAGTTCCATTTTTTGTGTAATACAACTATACTTCAACATCATCATTATCAGCCTCTTAACAGCCCACTTCTGGGCCAGGCCTCCCTTCTTGTAGGAGAGGGAATATGAAGCGACATGTTTCGCAACCGACGGCTTTACTTGCTCTCCGAGGCACGGTAACACCACCAACTAACTTCCTGACGCCTGGGCTTGGAATGTACCTACTGAAGAATAATGAAGAAGAATGAAAAACTCAGAATTATTCCGTGACCCAAATCAGGATTCGAACCCGCCACTTAGGCTAATTAATAGACCAACGAGGCAGTCACTTGATGATAAAATAGACATTAATTTGCTAAGACGTTGACGCGACGCTTCGCTTCGACTTTGCGTATGACTCAAGCCTTAGGGTGGTTCCCTATAAAACTCACAGATATATAATAAATAATTCAGATGTTAACCCTTGAACGTAATAAAGATATTTCCGCATTATAATATTCATATGGATTTACTAAAAACCAGCATTTCGTACTCAGGTCAGCGACTACTTGAAGAAGCAGATGGTGCCTGAAGACGGCGCTGAAGTGAGCGACGACATCAAGCAGATGCTGGAGGGCCACGACAAGCTGGTGGAGGAGATCTTCCAGCACGAAGATAAGGACAGGAACGGCTTCATCAGCCACGAGGAGTTCTCTGGCCCCAAGCACGACGAGCTCTAAACCCTTAATAATTGTAATGCTGATCGTAAATATGCCTGTCAGTCGGTGTCCGCTCTGCAGTTGCAATGCGCCGAACAGCGCAGGTGACACTGCGGCGGTGTCAATGTGCACAGACACAGGTGTGCACAGGCACAAACATACGCCTGGTGTTCACAGGATGCTCTAAGTTTGATGATTTTTTACTTGACATTTGAAACTGCAATCACTCCGCTGCTGGCATATCTACGGTTGAAATCTCTACCTAATTAATACATAAGTAAGTAATTGGTAAGGCCATACTAGTAGTGATCGTTAATATTTTGCCTCGTCGTACAAATTCTCGTGTTTTTTGTTTACAATAATGACATAATTTGCATTTGCTTTAACTACACAAATGACTTGATCTCTGAGACGTTATAACGTAACAAGTTTTATAGAACGTCATCGATTCTTATTAGCTTTTAAAATATCACAGCTTTTTAGCTGGTGGAGCTTTCGGCCGTGGTTAGTTACCACCCTAACGACAAAGACGTACGCCAAGTGATTTAGCGTTCCGGGACAATGTCGTGTAGAAAATGAAAGTGTGTGCATTTTATTTTACTCCTTTCAAGTGAACCCGCTTCCATCTTAGACTGTATTATCACTTACCACCAGGTGTGGTTGCTGTCCAGGGCTAACTTGTATTGAATAATAAAAGCTATTCAATTGTTAGCAAATTACTAGTGTGGTCTTACATAAATCCGCTCGTAGCTCAAATGGTAACCAAAAACGTACATTTTAACATTTAACATTTTTATACTTTACCATCGCCGTAGAAATTAAATGGTTAAAACAATCACGTACCACTTGACCTGTTCACATGTCAGAGCATTGAAACATGTCCTAGGAATCAGTAAACTACAAAAGTTACAGGGTTTCCATTACATTTTCACTGCCTACTGAAGTTATTAATGCAGAACTTATCTATGATGGTGTCACACCAGTGCATGAGGGACCTATTTCAATGTGATCCTTCTCTTCCCATGAAACAAGCCAATTAGATATAAAACCCTGACATATAGAGCAGTACGTAATGTAGCTGTACCCACTGCCTTGACTGATTGCAAATTGTACCGAGACTCTACTAACTGCATTCTATACAATAAAGATTTAGATAAGTCGGACAGAATCTGTTCCTTCAGTTTTTGAAACATTTAGATAGGATTCAGTACATAATCGGTTACTGTCTGTAGATTCGATGAAAGCAACTCTGTTCTATAGCGAAACATTCCATACAAATAGTACTACGGTTACTATAACACCTACAAGTATAAGTTACCCAAAAACGAGCGTGTTGGTGTGCGTACACCTTTCAGTTGAGATTAGACGTGGTTAGGTGTGTGGTGGGTACACTCAGGTGCATTTGATGTGTATTAGCTTGTAAGTCGTTTTATTGTAGTAATGGCTTGTTGTATCTATGAGACGAGGAGTTTGTGTTTGTAGATGTTCCAAATATACTGTCATATATGGATATTAGTTCTTGACCTGTGTTATGTATCCGACTGTACCTAACAAATATACAATTTGATAAATGATATAACGTGGCTAGTTACCACCCTACCGACTGACGTACCGCCAAGCGATTTAGCGTTCCGGTACGATGTGTAGAAACCGATAGGGGTGTCAATTTTCATCCTACTCCTAACAAGTTAGCCCGCTTCCATCTCAGATTGCATCATCACTTAACATCAGGTGTGATAGCAGTCAAGGGCCAACTTGTAGTTATTAAAAAAATAAACTTCCCGAAACGTACCGATACATTTCGATCTACCTAACACAATTCTGTGTATAAAATTATAAGTTTAAATTAACAGTAACGATTTTTTTTCAAATATTTCGCTCAGGTATTCACTCATATTCTCTAGGTAGATAGTAGTACGTTTGAATCTGGTAAGGTACCTCTAACATCCTCAGTGGATTCCTAAACACTTGAACGGTAGACCCATCATTCGTTTTTGATGACCTCCGTGGTGCAGCGGTGGATTTATAAGACGGAGGTCCTGGGTTCCATTCCCGGTAGGGCAGATTGAGATTTTTCTTAATTTGTCTTGGTCTGGCTGGTGGGAGGCTTTCGCCGTGGCTAGTTACCACCCTACCGACAAAGGCGTATCGCCAAGCAAGTTTCGGTACGATGTCGTGTAGAAACCTCGTGTGGATTTTCGTCTCACTCCTAACAAGTTAGCCCGCTTCCATCTTAGACTGCATCATCACTTAACATCAGGTGTGATAGCAGTCAAGGGTCAACTTGTAGTCGAAAAAGAAAACAAAATCTATCGCTACAGAATTGCGGAACTGGTGTACAGGGGGATACAGGTCTATAAAAGCATTTGCAGCTTCCTAACCTCTTAATTACAAGGAACATCTACGTTTGAGTTAAGCTTCAATATTGTAATATTTATACTTTCTTATTTCGCATTGAGCACGTTTCGGCAGTTTCGTTACTTCGTTGTTCTTTTTATTGAGTAACTTGTTATCATAAGATATTTTACGATTTTAATACATTTTTGAATATTGAGGACATGATAATAATTAATATTATAATAATTGTTTGTATGTATAGTTTAAGAATAAATTTTATGTTGTCTTTTATCATGTAATTGTTTTATTTTTTAAATTCCTTATCCTTACTAATATAATGTTTGTAATATTATTTCACTTCCGTGAAAGAGTAACGAACTAAGGTCGCCTGGAAGAAATCGCTGTTTAGCGATAAGGCCGCCTTTTGTACCATTTCTACTTAAGTCCTTTTTTGTCTCTGTTATATGTTCTTCTTTGTTGTGGTGTACACATAAAGAATAAATAAATAATAGATTAGTATTAAATTTAAAATTAACTTGACAATAATATAGCTGACATATCATTTGCCCCGATCATAGATTAAAGACTACCAGATAGAGCCCATAGCGTGTCCACTCGTGAGACAGCAAATCAGCCTTATTGACATGACATGTCAACATTTAAAGTACATCATAAAACGTTATGTTTTAAAATATCGTAAAATACGAAATATTACTTTATATAATATAGTTTAGTAAACGCATAATACATGAAATTTGCTAAAAAATAACATATCTAAGCTTTAAATCATCAATCAATGAAGTTTATGCCTACTTACGTATGAAACGTAATTCCTTCGATTTTCTGTTCGCTGCGACTGTTGCAGCCGATTATATTACAACCCACCATAGCACGATGTTTAAATTAATATAGTAACCGCAAAGTTATATTATTTATCAGCAAATTTAATAAAAAGCTAATAATTGCTCAGATATGTCCCTTGTCTGTCACAAATTCCACTCTTGACAAATAATAAAAACGAACACGCTGAAAGGGACAAAAAATAATCTTGTATCACTTTCTAATAAAGGCCGAATGAAATAAGTCTGTCACGCTCTTGAACCTACAGCTGCGTTATGACTCCATCTAGTAGTCTTTAATCTATGGCCCCGACAGATCTTTATTTACAAACATACAAAGTTACAAACTTTACCTCTTTATAATATTAGTACAGATAATAACATTTTGGTTTTCGTTTGATCGCGTGTAAAATTTGAGCAAGTCAAGGACTGCGCTAGTGGTCCGTGGTAGCGTGCGATAATTCAGGCCTCTGCGGTTTTAAACAATCTGCTACAGTTGCATTCAATTTGAGTTCTTACTTCACAGCAAATATTTTACAAAAATAAAAGCACTAAAACTATACACAAAAGTCTTTCAGTGAGCTTAGCCCGCGGCAGCGGCAGCAGCGGCGGCGAGAAGGCCTTCAGGCAAAGACTAATACCATATATCGACATGCAAATTATTTTTAATATGAATTTAAATTATTTTTCCTATTATAGTATAATTTTCTTTTATATAAAATTTGTAAGTTTAAATAGTATACACTTCAGGTTGTTTTCATTATTTTTAATACTAGTAGTTGTTAATCCTTGTAGATTCCATAATAATTTTGTAGATAGGAAAATGGTGTATTTTAAAATTTATAAGTTGGGTGTCGTTATTGTATATATAATGTTATATCATACATTTGAGATACGTTTTCCCATTTTATGTTTACTTTTCACGTATAGAATTTTGTTTAGATTGTACGTATATGATCTCGCTATGTTATATTTTATTATATTTCGATTATGTATTTATTTGTTGTATTATAAATATTCTTATTTTAAGCATTTTATATTATTAATTTATAGAAATATTATATATCGAAGCGAGGACGTAATATATTACAACTGCATTTACCTACTCGATTTTGAATATATATTTATTACGTTACTACTTATATATTATCTATTTATACTATTACTTAAAAAAAGGCGCTGTAAACAAATTTCTTAAAATTGGTTTTCTCAATGCTGGTTCTCTTGGAACGCGGCATGATGAATTTATTCTAGCTATGGATCGCTTCAAAGTGGACGTAATGGGAATTAACGAGACATGGCTGCGCGAGGGGGAGGAGGGGCGCGCGCCCGTTGTCCCCGGGTATCGGCTGCGACACGTTCCTCGGCCGGACTCCGTGCGCGGAGGCAGGGGTGGCGGAGTTGCGTTCTACATTAGGCGAGGCGTTGCTGCGCGTATGTGTGAGGTCTCTCAACACGACAATGTTGAGCAAATGTGGATTAGTTTGAAAGTTAATTCGGCTACAATAGCGATAGGTACAGCTTACAGGCCGCCGTGGTTTGATGCCGATACTTTTCTTGACGCTATCACTCAGAGCGTCCAATCATTATCAAATCATGATTATATCGTTATACTGGGTGATTTTAACATTAATTTTATAAGGAAAGATGACACTAAAACTAAAAAGCTAATCACATTTCTTCAATCTGTGCAGTTAAATCAAATAGTTAATTCCCCCACGCACTTCACTGACAATAGTGAAAGTCTTATTGATATCATTTGTACCGATATTCCTACCCTTAATGTTACAGTCACGCCTATACCTACCCTTGGCAGTCATGCATTCATCGAATGTATTTTTAATCTTAAAAAAAAGAAAATACCCCCGAAAATGTTGACCTTCAGATCTCTTGATACTATATCTGTTGATATATTTAATACTCATTTAGGTATGATCCCATGGTCGACACTATCTTCCTTAAATGATGTTCACTTGATGGTTTCATCTTTCAACAATTACGTGAAGATACTTTTCGATGTGCATGCACCCAAAAGGACAAGATTATCTAAGGATCGTTATGAGCCGTGGATTACGGGTACTGTGAGACTTATGATAAAGTTGAGAGATGAAGCTCATATGAAGTGGCGTAATATAAAAACTCAACAGAATAAAGACAGTTATTTACAGTATAAGACACTGGTCGTTGAAGCTTTACACAGTGAAAAGTGCGCATATTTCTCACATGATATTAATAATAAAGTTAAGTATCCCAAAGTATTATGGGGAAACCTCAAGAACACGGTGTTACCTAAGAAGGATACAAGTTTGCCTACTCATCTGTGTAACCCTGATGAAATCAGTGACCATTTCTTAAATATACCAGGTGATAACAATATTAGTATCTCCCAACTCACGTTATATGAATTTGACAGGGCTACTCTTTGCAGATTGACGCTTCGTGTTGCGAGTGATACCGAAATTTATAAGATTATTAGGAATCTGAGCTCAAATGCTGAGGGGACCGATGGGGTTACTTTGGATATGCTGCTCATGACACTTCCGCAGAGTCTTGGACTTATCTCGTCAATCGTCAATGGATCTATTGAGCAGTCAAGCTTTCCTGATGCTTGGAAAGTAGCAGTGGTGCGTCCAATTCCTAAAATTGATAATCCCAGTACAGTAAAAGACTTACGGCCGATCAGTATATTGCCCTGTGCATCAAAAATTCTGGAAAAGGTTGTATATCTACAAGTTTCTGAATACCTGGAAAGTAACAATTTGTTACCAGATATGCAATCAGGTTTCAGGGCTGGTAGAAGTACGGTATCCGCACTTCTTGATGTAACTGACAATATTCTGACGGCGCAAGATAATAAAATGTGTACACTTTTAGTATTACTAGATTTTTCACGCGCATTTGATAGTGTAAACATCCCGCTGCTGCTCTCTAAGTTATCATATTACGGTTTTGACATCAATACGGTGAAATGGTTTGACAGCTATTTGATGAACAGATCGCAGTATATAGAAATAGCGCAAGATGATGGGAAGAGGATACGTTCTTCCATCACTAATGTGAAAAGGGGAATCCCACAGGGGTCTATTTTGGGTCCACTCTTATTTATTTTGTACAGTGCTGATATAGTGCATAATATTCAACATTGCAAATATCATTTATATGCCGATGATTTGCAGGTATATTATTCTTTTGAGCCAAATGATTACGGATTGGCGGTCCAAAGAATAAATGAGGACCTGCAACGAATCATTGATTGGTCTCATAATAATTCGTTAGTTCTGAATCCCTGCAAATCAAAGCTTATATTATTTGGTACAAGAGCTCAAATAGCAAAAGTTGACTATGATTCTGCCAACGTTATACTAAACGGTGTGACATTAGAGCGTGTTTTTGAAGCCCGGAATTTAGGGCTCCTAATGGATTCTGAGCTTAGGTACGTAAACTACATAGCTTCGGTAGTACGTAATTGCTTTTATCGATTAAAGGTCTTGTACAAAATTCGCAAATATATCAGTCAAGAGGTGCGCATTCGACTAGTAGAAAGTCTCGTGCTATCGAAACTAAATTATGCAGACGTAGTTTACGGACCTCGTTTATTAGCCAGAACCAGTAAGCTTATACAAAGGGTTCAAAACGCCTGTGCACGCTATTGTTTCAGCATTCCCCCTAGAAGTCATGTCACTCCGTTTTTGAATGAGCATAGCATGCTAAAAATGAGTAGTAGAAGGAAGGTACATCTTGCTAGCTTACTTTTTGGAATATTTAAATACAGTAAGCCATTATATATTAGTCAGAAGCTCAGCAGGTTGTATGATAACAGAGAGTTATTCAGGTGCTCACGTAAGCCTCTAAGCGTACCGAGGCATTGCTCGGCTGCTTTTAGAGGTAGTTTTAAATACGCCGCCACCCGCTGTTGGAACAATATTCCACCGCCAATCCGTAATTCGCAAACCAAATTTACGTTTTGTAGAAAATTGAAAAAATTTATGCTAGACAAGCAAAAAGAATTTGAAGGCTACGCGGTGGAAGTATCAATTATATAGGAGGAATTTAGGACTTTAGAAATTTGTTTTAATTATTATAATTCTGCTTCTTCTTCTTCTCTTCTTCATCATATTATATTACTTGTATGCAAAATATAAATTCACATTTCTTTTTCTATGGGTATATATTTATTTTACATACATCCAACTTAGTTATTAATTATATTATATTATATGGAAAGGTTTTTCCTTACACGACCTTTTGATCGGTTTCAATAAATACTCCGTCCTACGACCCGCAGGAAAAAGAATATTTATTCCCCTCTACTACATATTTCTCCTTCTTCCTCTGTTCCTTCCTCTTCCTCTTCTTTGGTGAGCTTGTGGTGTGTTTTGTGTAAGAGTATTTGTTGTAGCTGAAGCTTGGTGTGGGTTCTGTGTGTCTAATGTATTTTGGTTGTTTTGTGAGTGTTGTGTGTTTTGACCTGAAATTGGCGTGTTGTGAACAAATACAGTGTCTCCTAAAACTTTACTAATTATGGTTGAGGTATGAATGGCAGCTTGTTTTTGAAGGATGCTTATATCTATATATGTGTCTAATTTTTCTATGTATTTTTCTATACTTTTAGCTACCACACCTGTCGCTCCTATTACTATTGGTATTACAGTCGTTCTGGTATCCCATAAACGACTGACTTCTGTTTTCAATAGATGGTATTTGCTTAGTTTTTCTATTTCTTTTGCTCCTATGTTATAATCTGATGGTACTGTAATATCTATTAGAAATGTTTTATTATTCTTTTTATCTATATATATCAAATCTGGTCTATTGTGTGTAACGGTGACATCGGTTTGAACGGGCATTTCCCATAGTATTTTCGCGGATTCATTTTCTTTTACCTGAGGTTGAATTAAAGTTTCTTTCCACCAAAGATCAGAAACTTCAATTTTGTGTTTTTTAGCTAAACACCAGTAGACGTACTGGACGAGGTTATTATGTCGTTTCACATAATAAGTCCCCGCCAGTTTTTCACATCCAGAAATTATGTGTTGTGTGGTTTCGTCTTTACTTTTACATAATCGACACTTGCCGTCTACTGGTTTTTTAAGGATGTCACGTTGATGCTGCCCGGTCACTATTGCTTGATCTTGTATGGCAAATATTGATGATTCTACGCTGGGGGACACCTGTTGTTTTTTAATCCACCTAAACGAGAGCTGACGATCAATGTTTGCCTGGTCTAAAACTTTCTTAGGGAATTGCCCGTGCAATTGTTTATTCCGCCAATTTTCGTTTTGTTTCCTGTTTATTGCTTGTTTAATTTCGTTTTTTGTGTGTGCATCTTTTTGTGCTAATCGTAATTGTGATTCTATTTCACCTGCTTCCTTTAATATTGAATATTTAGCCCTATTTTTATCGTGTTGTACTATTGCTTCTATGAGGTGGTCACTTTTTGTATTGAGATATTGTTTATAATTAAGTATTTGAGATTTATACATGTATTCGATATTGATGAGCCCTCTCCCACCCTCGTCAACAGGTAAGTAAAGTCTTTCGACTTCTGCTTTTTGTTGATGAGCTTTTTTCATTGCTAGTAGTTTTCTTGTTTTAGTATCTATTTTCTTTAAATCACTGATTTTATAATTGATTATGCCAAATGAATATAACAAAACTGGAATAGCGTATGTATTAATACCTTTTATTAAAAATCTAGAATTTAAATGTGTGTTTACAAGTTTTTTGATTCTTTTAAAATATTCTTTTGATAATTGTTCTCTAATATAACTGTGATTTATTTTTCCTGATTCCTCTATTCCTAAATATTTATATTGTTGACCGACCGCAAGTTGATTAATAGTTTCCCCGCTCAGTAATACATGTCCTTCTCCTGTCGTGCTATTTCTATATCCTGAACAAAGATGTATTGTATTACATTTATTTAAACCGAATTGCATTCCTATGTCATTTGTGAAAATCTCTACGCTGTCTAATAATACTTTTAAGTTGGTTTTATTGTTTGCATATATTTTTAAATCGTCCATATATAAAAGATGGTTTATCCAGAAACTGTCTTTAAGTTTATATCCCTTCATTTCATACTTATTAAGAATAAATGAAAGAGGGTTAATGGCTAGACAAAATAACAGCGGAGAAAGAGAATCGCCTTGGAATATACCCCGTCTTACATAAATCGGTTCAGTTGTTATTGATTCCTGGGAGCCACGGGCTGTCATGATCACCTTCCAAATCGGCATTGTTAATAACAGGAATTTTTTGATTATTGAGGGACATTTATAAATATCTAGTAATTTAAGAAGCCATTCGTGTGATATGCTATCAAAGGCTTTTTGGTAGTCTATCCACGCCATGCTTAGATTTTTTTTGGATTCATGCGCATCTTCTAATATGGACTTGTTAACCATGAGGTGATCCTTACAACCCCTAGCTCCACGTCGACATCCCCTTTGTTCCACCGCCATTATATTATTTTCCTGACAATGAGCATACATTATATTTGCTAAAACAGATGTTAGTACTTTATACATAGTTGGCAAGCATGCTATTGGTCTCCAGTTTTTTGGTTCATGTGTGTTTTCGTTTTTGGGTATAAGTATAACCTGACCTGTGGTAAACCATTCATCTAATGGTTCCGCGCCTGAAACTATATTAGAGAATAAAGAAGCCAAATATTTGTGAGCACTTGTAAAATATTTAAGGTAATAATTTTGAATTTTGTCTATGCCGGGTGATTTCCAGTTCAGCAGCTTCTTAATGGCACTTTTAACTTGTTCCTCTGTTATATCTCGTACTTCGTTTGTTTTAACCTCATTTGATGAAATTTCTATTTCTTTAATCCATTTGGCTTCCTGATTATACTCTACAGGGTTAGATAAAATTGACTTCCAGTATTCTTCTATATTTTGCTTAGTAGGTACTTTGATATCTTTACTGGAACTATTATTTAAGCTATTATACAATCTGTGTTCATTTCCTTTAAATAGTTTATTTTGTTCTTTCTTTGTATTTAGATCTACATATCGCTTTATTCTACCTGCTAGAGCTTTAATTTTTTGTTTTATTGTTTCTACTAGATTATTGTGGTCGTTTTCATTAATAATTTTGTATTTACTGTATATTTTTTCTTTGATTCTTATCATTTTTGGTGTACTAATTCCCCTTTGTATTTCTATTAACTGCCCCAATTCTCTCCTAAGCTTTTCTATTCTGCTTTGAATTCTCCTTTTCCACGGTGGATCATTCTTAGGTTTTATTATAGTTTTAGGTGTGTATGGGATTTGTTTATTGTTCACTATCAACGTTTTAGCAGCTGCGTATATTATGTTATTTATTTCTCGTAGAGAGTTATTGACAATTAATAAGTTAGGTAGGTATGCGTTTAATGTATTTAAGTTTTTTATAAATTGTTTATTAATTTTAGCTTTAGGCAGAAGCAAGCGTTCCTCAATAGGCATCTCCTTAACTTCAGCTAGTACTTGTAGAAATTCTAAAATTAGCGGATCTTGATCTTCGTTTACTTGTATGTTTTGTATCATTTCATCAATTTCTTCTAATTGATCGTTTGTTGTTGAATTGGCAAGTGTTTTGTGAATTTGATTGTATGTTGTATGATTGGATTTGTGTTTCAGTTTGATCCTGGTTCAAAACCGGTTCAATATTGTCAATTGGCATAAGGCCTTCCGCTTGTTTTTGTACTCGGTCTAGTAGTTCTTTTGATATTATGTTTTGTTTTAAAATTCTACGAGCTTGATTAGACAAGGTGTTTCCATTAAATTTGTGTATTTTAGGATTATTGGGGTTGCGTTGTGTAAAAAGTTGGTGTAATCTGCCTATGTATCCGGGTCCTTCCGATTTTGCTTTGAAAAAACAAAACATTAACTCCACTAACTCTTCATTTGACCACTTTCTTCTATTGTCGTCTGAAATCTTATTAGTGGTCGATGCAGATGAGCCGACGGAACATGTGGGCGAAGCCCTATTCCGCAAAGCATCATCCGCCCCCTCCCCGCCCCATTGTTCGGCTGTAATACTTTCGGGTTCCCCGACTCCCACCCGCCTGCTCAGTGAGGAGTCGCTGACGGTTTGCATGCTGGAACGCCCAGCGTCAGCTCCAGACGTGCCCCGGCGATCGCCCCCGGGAAGCGGCCCTATACGTTTATTTTTATTGTTCACCATCATTATGGGTTACCTACCTTGTTAGCCGTGTAAGTTTTTATAGTACACGTTCCACCCCCACGTGGCCAGATGTTCAGCGCGGACGTAAGGTAGGATTTTGGGGGCATATTATTATATATAATTATTATTATATTTAGTATTATTATTATTATTTATTTTTATTGTTACATATAGGTATGTGCTTATAATTTAATTATAGATTTAATTTTTAATGTCTGAGATGTCACATAGGTCACGGCTGAAAATCAGCGCCATGTATGTCACAATACACGGCATTATGCTGAGCCGTACACCTTTTCTTTTTAAGGTTACAGATAGGTGTATGGGGCGACTACCCAAGGTTCCCTAGGTATACATATATGCATATGCATACATGTTTATAAATACTTATAACTGTGCCTCTTCTGTACTGTCTGTAACTCTTAAATATGAATAAATATATTTTCTTTCTTTCTTTCTTTCTTTCAAATAGTACCGTGGTATCATTTTCATGTGAGAAATACTCCGTGGACTATTTCTATTTCGATAAAAAGTCGCTTTAATGTCAATTTAAGCCAAACATTAACTCGCTAATAATTTTAAACTCCCATAATAACAACCCTCGACTTAATGGTATCAAACAGCGAACTTCATATCGAATACTCTCCTATGATGTTCAGGATAGTACAGAAAACAGAATTTCTTCATCATCATCATCATCATTATCAGCCTATTAACGGCCCACTATTTTTTTTGATCGACTACAAGTTGGCCCTTAACTGCTATCACACCTGATGTTAAGTGATGATGCAGTCTAAGATGGAAGCGGGCTAACTTGTTAGGAGTGGGACGAAAATCCACACCCCCTTTCGGTTTCTACACGACATCGTACCGGAACGCTAAATCGCTTGGCGATACGTCTTTGTCGGTAGGGTGGTAACTAGCCACGGCGAAAGCCTCCCACCAGCCAGACCAAGACAAATTAAGAAAAATCTCAATCTGCCCCACCGGATATTGAACCCAGGACCTCCGTCTTATAAATCCACCGCGCATACCACTGCGCCACGGAGGTCGTCAAAAACACTACAGGGCCAGGCCTCCCTTATAGGAGAGGGGATATGGAGTGTACACCCACCACGCTGCGTCAACACGGTATGACGGGCTAAACAGAATGTAATAGCGTGTAACTATGTATGTTTCATAGCGTGTGTATATCTACGTAAGTGGCCGTGGTACAGATAGTAACAAAAGGTTCCACTATATAGTAACACTAGAGGACGCTTGCGAGGAGTTTCAGCCGTGTAGTTATCGTCCATGTGTTGTTCTGATATGTAAGCTATATTATTGTGTAGTTTCATCAAAATGCGTTCAGTAGTTTTTGCATGAAAGAGCAACAAACATCCATCTATATATACAAACTTTCTTTATAATATTCGTTATTAGAATTTTATGTAGATATTGTAATACTTGTTGTTTATGTAGATTAAGTAATTCTTTTTTTAACCGACGAAAAAAAACGGAGGAGGTTCTCAATTCGACACGTATATTTGTTTTTTTTTTTATGTATGACCACGCATAACTTTTTACAGTGTTGTCCGATTTTGATAATTCTTTTTTTATTAGAAAGGGCATACATCCAAGGTGGTCCCATTGTCCTCATGTTAGGATCTGCTAATGATATCCTGGGGAAATTGAAGGAACTCTTCAAATTTTGGAGGCACGCTTACAGCGATTTCGGTTTTTGACTCGGTATCGGTAGCTTTTTGGCTACTAGTGCCATATAATATACTATGACAGTATAGTACGAGTACGGTACGTGGCGATAAATCACTAAAAAGTAAGAAATAAAAATTTTTAACAAAAAATAGAACCGACTCAAAACGCACTAAAAAGTAAAAAATAACTGTGTCATTTAGTTGCTTTAATTTACTTAAGCATATCTAGGAGTCGGTGCCAGCCAAGGTTTCTACTTTAAGGACGTTACCTAGAACCCACAAACTGCTTTACTACGTAAAATAAATGTTCCTTAAACTGGGCTGGCACCGACTTCATAGATATGCTTAAGTTAAATTAAAGCAACTAAATGACACAGTTATTTTTTACTTTTTAGTGCGTTTTGAGTCGGTTCTATTTTTTGTTAAAAATTTTTATTTCTTACTTTTTAGTGATTTATCGCCACGTACCGTACTCGTACTATACTGTCATAGTATATTATATGGCACTTAATTATTGCTCAACTTAGGGAATACTGCAAGTTTCAACAAAATTGGTTCAGTAGTTATTGAGATAGGGATTTTTTACGCATAGCTTTTCAGAGTTGTCCGATTCTGATAATTCTTTTTGTATTAGAAAGGGCACGCTTCCAATGTGGTCCCATTGTCATCATGTTAGGATCTGATGATGATATTCTGAAAAATTGAAGGACCTCTTCAAATTAATTAATTAATAATTATATAACACCTTTTTCCGATCGTGTGTAAGAGGGATCAACCCAAACACACAATACAAAAATATTCACCATGCAGAGGTTAATTGTATGGATGTTAAACTCTGAAGGGAGAAGTATATGTATTTGGTTTGAGCACAACGATAGCGCGATGTCTATGACGCGTTACGCCACCTGTCGAACGCTCTCGCAACTAAAACTGCCGCTGGGACAAGAGCGAAACCAGACCACTTTATAATGACCCATGCAAAGCCAGGCTTATATCTTTATAGGAGAGTGGATTTAGAGCTTTGACCCACCACGCCGCTCCAACATGTGTTTATGCGTGAAGTATCATTTAATTTCTGAAACTGTTAATACCAAAGTAAATAAAAAAATATATAAAGTTTTTAACTTATATACTATGAGTAAAGTCAAGAGCAAAAACTATACTACAGTACTATATAGAACGATTGGGACAGAATTTGCACATTTGACAGCACTGAAAATATCCCAACAGTTCCATAGAACTACAGAATGGGGTACTACTGGGATGCACCCCATACTCCTCGACCGAGCCAACTAGGCATCTGAGTTTATGACGTCAAGCGGGTTTTGGATAGGGTTGGCCAACATTAAAAGTATACTTATATGGTTATAAAATGTTTATTAGTAAAATTATTTCATTCTTCATTTTACTTACATTTCTTAAAGTTTTAACAATGTTATATGCTACAAAAATAAACATAAAAACACTTGAAAATTTATAAAAAGGGGCCCTGTCGGTGACATCCTTTCGACGCAGGTACAAAGACTGGAATCATATTCAAATTGAGAAACACAGAATAACTCCGAACGTGGCTGAGAGAATAACTTCGAACAGAGCCCGAGACTTGTGACACGGGTGTAGGTTTAAAAGAGATCTCTTAGTGACGCGCGTCAACGCTCACCTCCTCTGTTCAAGTTATTCTCCCTGACCAGCCAAATTTAGGGATGTTTGTTTGCTACAACAACCAATCAATCAATGATCAATAATCCGACAAATTAACTAAGGAATAATCACAACGATGACCAATAATAACCAATTCAATAAAATATTAACTAATTGAACTATCAATAATAATGATTAATAAATCTGGCGTGATCTGAGTTACGACTGAGAGATGTGGTCGCAGTGAACGCCACGAAGAGAATCAATAGTGGTCGTCTCAAATGGTCCTATTTTGGCCCATTTGAGGTTACGGGCCTCGAGCGAACTCCTTACCCGGGTCGGGCGCGGGTGAACTTTTATCTCCCGGTAAATATTCCAGCCTCTTGCGAGGCTGAGGCTTTTCAGCCTATGGGTCCACGTTTTATATGGCTCGCCTAGGAGGATGGGTAATTAAACACATCCTGCGACTAGGCGAGCGTAGGTCACGGATGTGACCTAGTACAGTACCTTTACAGGTGCTGTAATAGTGCGGCCACTCCGGCTTGGATGGCCGCCACTGGTCCCTGGCCCTGTAGGAATACCGTCAGTCCGGCCATCAGTGCCTCCACCACAACCCGGATTATGACCGTCAGGTCCGGGTTGGTTCTGGTGTCGTGCTGCTGGGGGACCGACGTGTTTGGCTGGGTCTGCTGGTTGCGCGGAGGTTCTTCGCGCCTAAGCCTTTCGTTGGGCGGGCGCTGTGGTTTGGGCGGCTGTGATGGTGCCGATCCCGCCGTGCTTGTGGACGGCGGTTGCGGTTGTGGTTGATCGGCGGCTGTTGACGCCGCCGTCTCGCGCTGGTCTCCGCTGGGCCTCGGAGTTGAGGCCGCAGTCGGAGCTTCGGTCGGGGCGGGAGCACCTCCCCTGCGCCGCTTCCTTCGGAGCGCTTTGCCCCGTTCGGTAGGCGGGTTCGCCGGCGGGTTGAGATTGGTGGTAGATGGCGCCTGTGTCGTCGGCGGCACTTGTGCCTGCGGCGGCGGCGGCGGAGCCTGCGTTGGGCGCGACTGCGCTGGGCGCGCTTGCGCCGGGCGCGCCTGCGCTTGGCGCGGCTGTGTTTGATGCGGTTGCGGCGGCGGTGTCGGTGAGGAGTCATGCGGCTCGCGGCGTCCTTGCTGGTGCTGCGGAGCTCGGGGGCGCGGAGCGGGGAGTGTAATTCCCCGCTTCCTGGCCTCCCTTCTCAGCACCTTGCAGTGCACGTCGCTTGCTACGTGGTGCTTCCTGCAGTTGGCGCAGGTCGGGACGGCGTCGCGAGGTTGCGGGCAGTCGCGCACGGCGTGCTCGCCGGCGCACCGCACGCATCGCAACGGGCGGAAGCAGTTGGCCGACGCGTGCCCAAATGCTTGGCATCTGTGGCACTGCGGCGGCCTCCTTCCTCCGCGCCACGCCTCGATGGTGACGCTCGGCATCGCCAACAGTTCGCTGGTGTTATACAGCGACTGTAGCTCTGCCGAGGTGGGCAAGGGCCACGTAGTACGTGCACCCGTGCTTACCCTTGGGTGGTGGTATGGCCCTGGCGCTCACCGCCGGGAAGCCCATGCTGCGAAGTCCCGCCACGTCTTCGTCAGTGGGCGTCTCGTACGGTAGGCCACGAATGGCCACCTTGGTTGGGCGCTCCTGGTCCGGACTGTAGCAATGCCAGGACAGTGATTTGTCCCGGCTGGAGGCTCCGACCATGTACCGTTGTACAGTCCGGAACTCTAATTCGGATTTGGGAAGGAATCGCACTCCCTTCCCCAGTGGTCGCGCGTTAGGCGCGTGTCCGAGAATTCGCCTAATGGCCTCAAAGTGGACTGTCCAATTGGGTAGACAGTCCACTACTATTGGCGGGTAGGCGGATCGTGTTGGCCTATCGGGGGTCGGTGCGGGCTGGCTGGGCGGTGGCGTCGCGCGCGGCGCGGCCGGCGAGGCGGCGGCTCCGGCGTACGACGTGGAGGGACGCGGCGAACTAGGCCGCGACACCTCCATCGGCGAATGAACGCGGGCCGGCGACGCTAGGCCCGCGTAGCTCGTCGACTGCGTGTGGTCGGGCGGTGAGGTAGGCGGGGCCGGGGAGGTGCGCTGCAGGGGAGCTCCGCGGGGAGGGAGCTAGTCGTGCTTCTGCGCTGGTGGCGGTGTGGTGCGGGGGCGCGGGGGTGCTGCGCGGAGAGGCGCGGTGCGACGGCGAGTTGCGAGCGACGTACTCGTCATCAGTCGTATGTTGATCCTCGGCCGAGCTGTCCGAGGACTCTTGATTCGAGGAGGAGGATGAATCCCTCCTCCTGCATTGGGCCGGTGAGGAGGCCAGAGAGAGCTGCGCGGTGCGGCTGCTCATCTTTAGCCTTTTATCCTCTTGACCTGTTGATGATGATCCCGACGAGTAGTCGGGCCTGGCGCGCTTGGCGATATCAGTTCCGACCGTAGGCACAGCTACGGCGGATGCGATAGCGCCCGCGGCGCCGGTCTTCTTCGACTGGTCGGGACTGCTGGATGTTGCGGTAAGCGGGGCGGCGGCGCGCTCCGGGGAGTGCGCCCACGGCGGCAGCGGTGCTGCGTAGGTGGGCCGGCTCACGGGGACGATTTCGCCCGTAATTAAATTACGAGCGACAATCGCCCATTGCTGGCCTGCGCGGCCACGGCGGTGGCGGGGTTTGCGGGGGGGGTTCCCCTCCGACATCCTGTCTGTGCGACAGGGACGGGTGATGCTGTCTTTTGCCCTGGCGTAGGGTACGACCCAGTACTCCCTCGGCGCGTGCGACCCAGCCGGGTGGAACCCAGACGGGAAGCCCAGCTCAGGTGCCCGCGAGCGGGAGCAGTAGGGTCGGCCTACCGGATGGACGGGCGAAGGCAAGTGGAGTGGTGATCCTTCGGATACCTTTCACAATGAAAGGTGCGAAGGATCGCGGCGCAGTTGTTCGGGCGGGCGGCAGACGCGGGCTCGACCAGCGTGCCTCCTCAAGCCGTGCTTGTTCAGCGCGGCGAGGTCAGCAGCGGGAGCGGCGGCGGCGGCAGACGAGAACGTGTGCGCGTGTAGAATTTACCACAGGAGAAGCCTCGACTGTTGGATAAATTCGAATCGAAGAGAATCAGCCTAGTCTCTCCAGACTGCTGCCTTATATCGGCATCGATCGGTCATCCCCGTCACCACCGAACTTGGCCGAGTGGCTGTCATGATACTACTCCGCCAACAGGCCCTGGTTTTATTTATTTCCAACGCACGTATATTTAAGAATTTATATTTTCTAAATTTGTTCAAATCTGGTCAATTAGCAAAATAGTATGTATGATAGTTCTTAAATGTCTTTCATTTGTTGTTCTTTTCTCCATCAAAAACTACATTACTTGTAAAATTACATTGCGTTCTCCACTACATACATGGTTTTACCCATTTTTACAATTAAATAACAACAACAACAAGTTAAACCTTAAATCAACAGCAACAATATTTAACAAACGAATACACTAACATCAACTAACGAACAATAACAAATAGAAGCGTGAACAACTAACCAGTGAGCTCGGTAACAGCGGTAACGGGTGCATCCCAGTAGTACCCCCTAATTTTAGTTATATAGAACTGTTGATACACCATATTAGAGTTTAGTAATGGGACAAAATTAAAGAAATGTCGATATCAACATCTTGTTTTTACGTTACATATAAATTACCTAGTTTCTATAAGTATAATATGAAATCACAGACAAAAAACGAAATCCCTATAGATTTGTAAAGTCTTTCTGTCCGTCTGTATGTAACAGCCACCTTTTCCGAAATGATAAGAACTATAATATTGAAATTGACTAAATAGATTTATTCCTTCAGACAACATTTCATACAAAAATAGAAAAAAAAACAATAAGTTATGGGGGTTCTCGTACTTCGAACTGGAACACAATTTTTTTTTCATGAAATCTATACATGTGGGGTATTTATGGATAAGTCTTTAAAAATGATAATGAGGTTTCTAATATCATTTTTTATCATTAAAATAATATAAAGTTTATAACTTAAATGCTATAAGTTATAAACATTATATTATTTTAATTGATATTACATTTAGTTTTTAACAAAAAAATGTCCCTTGCGACAAAAGCTAAGTTGTTAAAACCAAGTAGTAGTTGTGTCTAAAAAAATATTCTCTTATTTTAGAAGTTACAGGGGAACGCACATTTTACCATTTTGGAAGTATATTTCACGCAAACTATTCAGATTATATATCTACACATCGAAATGGGAATCTCCTCCGTTTTTGTTCGTTAGTTAAAAGTGCAGGACTCTAATACCATAAGAAATAATACATTATCTGTATTCACAGATCTTTTTACAATAGTATCAAATAGCTAGGTTATGTCCGTAATTCTGCTTGCGCCAGAACATCTTGCTTGCATCGAAGTTGAACTTTCTTGAGTTTCGAACGATCTCGAAGTACTATAGATAAGATAATCACCTCGACAGAGATGATTGCTTGCGGACTCACATCGGAGTTAACACTATTGGTGATGATCATCTGGTGATGTTACGTCTGTGGCCACGGGTGCGACGGAAATGCGATCCATCGACGTCCACACTCTGCATACTTTTTCATGGAAGTTCTGGCCGCATCACCTGAAATTTAATCGCCGTTAAAATCTGACCAGTAGCCCTGAACTACTCGGAGATATCTCGTGGAGAAAAAAGACACTAGATTTATAAGATGGAGGTTCAAGGTTAAATTATCTACTGTGATCTTAATCGGTCCAGGTCTGGCTGGCAGTTCATGTTATTCTCCCTGCCCAGCCAAATTTGGTAAGATCTTACTAGAACAGCTTAGGATAGTAGTTTTAATATGGAACTCACTGCACTTCTAGTAAGGCCAAGGTCTTTGAGCAGGTTATAAAGAGTATGAATTACTCTTTATTATTTAACTTAAAAAAAAAACAATGTACAATTGGCGGTCTTATCGCTAATGAGCGCTCTCTTCCAGACGACCAATATTGAAGAGGAAAGGTGCATACATTGGAAAGGTTCGGGTGTACGTACACACAAGTAGAGGAAGTATTGTATCAAATTATGTAATATAGAATATACTTACATATAAAAAAATTTTAACAAAAATAAAAACGCCTTCAAAACGCACTAAAAAGTAAAAAATAACTACGTCATTTACTTACTTTAATTTACTTAATCACATCTTTGAAGTCGGTGCCATCCAAGTTTAGGTATTAAAGACTTTAAAGTAGAAAGCTCGGGTGGCACCGACTTCATAGACGTGATTAAGTAAATTAAAGTAAGTAAATGACGTAGTTATTTTTTACTTTTTAGTGCGTTTTGAAGGCGTTTTTATTTTTGTTAAAATTTTTTTATTTCATACTTTTTAGTGCTTTATCAACAACGAACATACTAATAAACCTACTCGAACTAAACCATAAGTACCAATATTCACTACCTACTTATAACATTCCGACGTCCCTGCAAAAGTGAATATAAAGTTTGAAGAGTTTCCTCGAGTTTTCGTAGATCTCATCATTGGATCATGACATAGTAAACATTAAACTAACTGGAAACTATAACCTTTCAAACTTCTTATTGAGACATAAATTAATCGAGCCCAATCACAAAGTAGCTACTGTAAACCGTTAAATAGCTCCCTCAACTGTCCTTCTTCTTCATCGCCAGACCCTCAATGACAGTCACAGCCCATCTAAATATAAAGTTCTCATTGACACAAATTAATCGAGCCCAAACACAAGGTAGCTACTGTAAACCGTTAAATAGCTCCCTCAACTGTCCTTCTTCTTCATCGCCAGACCCTCAATGACAGTCACAGCCCATCTAAATATAAAGTTCTCATTGACACAAATTAATCGAGCCCAAACACAAGGTAGCTACTGTAAACCGTTAAAGAGCTCCCTCAGCTGTCCCTCGTCTTCATCGCCAGACCCTTAATGACAGTCACAGCCCATCTAAATGTAAAGTTCTCATTGAAACAAATTAATCGAGCCCAAACACAAGGTAGCTACTGTAAAACGTTACGGAGCTCCCTTAACTGTACGTCGTCTTCATCACCAGACCCTCAATGACAGTCACAGCCCATCTAAATGTAAAGTTCTCATTGAGACAAATTAATCGAGCCCAAACACAAGGTAGCTACTGTAAAACGTTACGGAGTTCTCTTATATATAGATCGGCTCCATCATCAGATCGATTCCAGACCTTCATCAAATTGTAGTGCTTTTAAATACTTACAGGAAAAATTAACAAACGTACTTATTGTCCCTACAATTTTTGAAAGTTCCCCTCGTTTTCTCCAGGATCCCATCATCAGATCCTGGTTTCCTTGTCATGGTACCACCACCGGATTATCTTCTTTCCAACAAAAAAAGAATTATCAAAATCGGTTCATAAACGACGAAGTTATGCGCGAACACACATAAAAAAAAAATAAAAAAATATATACGGTCGAATTGAGAAACGCCTTTTTTTTTGAAGTCGTTTAAAAATACTAAATAAATACATACATACAAAAGTTCCCATATAGTAAATAAAAAAATAAATGAATATAATAGAAACTAGACGATATTGAAGGGAGAGAGTAAACTAATAATGACAATGTAATATATACACAAATAAGTGAGTACGAAACTTAATTGAGGAATCATAACGATTTTATGGGGGATAGAAATGCCCATTCACCAGCCGTTTAAAAGTAACTAATGATTGAGCACGCCGAATCTCTAGAGGTAAAGAGTTCCACAGCCAAGCAGATTTAACAGAGAAGGATTTAGAGTAGAGTATTTACTGGTGTAACTCTCGCACCGACTTCTACAGCGTATAACTTTGAATAAATGTATTAATATGAAATCGGAATATCAAATAATTTTAGATAAATAATAATATATTAGACCGGACACAGTCGAGGGTGTTTTTGGTGGACATCACAATTCCATATGACGAGAACCTTGTGAGAGCTGAGATGGAGAAAACGAAAGTATCTGGATCTGGTTCACGAGGTTACCGCCATGTGGCATGTGGAGTCCACTGAAATCATTCCGATCGTTATATCTGCCAATGGGTAGGTCCCAGTTTGCCTCGCTCATTATCTGAGGTGGATGGGGTACCACGGCAGTTCCCTTCCGAGGTTTTGCTGAACCTGTTAGTTTAATTATAAGTATAGAATGCCTACTATTGGACGTGTGTTGTTTTCTTTACACGTCACATCGTATGTGCGTATCTTCGGCCTACATGTGTGTGCGTGTGTGCGTGTATGCATGCGTGTGCGAATGCTTACTTGCTATATATATATCGTCGCCATATAGAGCCTCGTGGCACACTGCGTAGAGCAGTGTTCGACATCCGACCGACATCGACTCTCCAGGTTCGTACTCTTCAAACTCATGGTTCTTCTTCTAGATGTGATACTGTAAACATTTTAAAATAATACAGTTAATTAATTTATTGAGACTCAATTTGAGAGGATTTGTAAAGTCCCTGGTTCGATTGCCGGCGGGACTGATTTAGATTTTCTTTGTTGGTCTAGGTCTGGATGGTGGGAGGCCTCAACTGTGGCTAGTTACCACCCTACCGACAAAGACACTGCCAAGCCATTTAGCGTTCCAGTACGATTTCGTGTGGCAACCGAAGGAGTGTGGGGATTATCCTACTCCTAACAAGTTTGCTTGCTTCCATCTTAGATTGCATCTTCACTTATCGTCAGGTATGATAGCGGTGATAGCCCTTCACAGCAATCATACCTGATATGTGTAGTAAAAAGAAAAAAAGAGCCGTATTTGGTTAAGGCCATGGAGTCCTCAGAAAAATCTTTGTGAGCTTTACACTATACTAAAGCCAAACTCGATTGAGAATGCTTGTCAACAAACAAAATAAAAATGAAGGTAAAAATCACTAGTCATTTTACACCTATTTTTTTAAATTAATTAGTTAATGACGAATTCATGACAATAAATTAGATTATAAACTTAAAACTAATTAATATATTCAATATCTTTTAACTAAGATTTTTTTAAAATAACAAAACATAATTTTAAATTTATTAGACATAAAATGTGTTGCATTTTCTACCTTCATTTTAAATTTGTTTGTTGACAAGCATTCTCAATCGAGTTTGGCTTTAGTATAGTTGCACTTTGTTTCCCATTTTAGTTTATCTATATCTGGTGATCAGCCTTGTACTTTCATTGCTCGCCATTCCTTTTAAGAACAGTTGTCCTTCCACAATTGCGTTTTGGCTCTTGTCCCTTACTAATGAATTAACTAATAATGGCTATGTGGTTAGTCTACACGCAGTAAGTGGGTACGAGAGGTATACTAGCAAACTCTATACAGCCTGCTAAAAACGTTGGCCTTCCTAGAAATGCAGCAGCTTCTTATTAGAATGGGTACAAAAAACTGCTCTAGTAGGATCTTTCCAAATTTGTCTGGGCAGAGAGAATAACGCGAACAGAGGATGTGAGTGTTGACGCGCGTCACTAAGGGATGCCTTGTAAACACACCCGTGTCACAAGTCTTGGGCTCTGTTTAGAGTTTTTCTCTCTGTGAATGTAAAGATATTAGTCTCGTAAAGTACCTAAAGCATATTTAATTACAATCAGATAAGGAGATCTCATCAAACACATGCTGACTCCTGAGACTACCCAGTTAGAGGCCACAGTTATGTCTATTACCTCTATTTTCTTCACATTCTTCTAAAGAGTTTGTCTTCTTCGTTTAGTAATGAAGCTCTTAAGTACACCCGATGGTTGGCACTTCACTTCGTTGGTTGCCATGTTCCACTAGGTTCTTGATTACATCAGTTACCGGTTCGTTTTCCTTGTAAGGAAGATAGGCAGAGTTCAAAGGTATGAATCTCCTGCCAGTACCAGATACCTGCAACAGAGATTATATAAGGCCATTGAATTTACAACTGTCCTGGTGTAAATGCATGTCCTCATATCATTAGTAGAACAGTTGAAATACATGACAAGATGGACACATTGTGTCCATCCATTCTATGGATGTTTTCCAGTGTCTGACCGTTTATCTATATGTTATAAGTATTATATAAAAATATTCATCAGTTATCATGGTACCCATAACACAAGCTACTTACCTACACTTAGGAGGCTATATAGCTATGTGTGTAATTGTCCTATAATATTTATTTATTTATTCTATTCATCCTTATAAATATTTATTTTGTGAAAAGCTTTGAGTTAAAAATACAGACTCCATTTTTTTTTATTTGTATAGATATCAGGATGTTCACCACATTTCAAACATGGACAATATTTCCCTATCCCCTCCAACTAATTAAACCATTGAGCAAGTTGATAAGCTCTTGGAAAGAATATGAAATATAACTAGTTACCTCAATAAGCTTTCCTATGTCTGCACCATCAGCAAGCAGTATTGAACAGTGCATGTCATCTGAAAAGTGGGTAATATTGGTCTAAATGTATTTTTTTTTATCAACTACAAGTTGGCCCTTGACTGCTATCACACCTGATGTTAAGTGATGATGCAATCTAAGATGGAAGCGGGCTAACTTGTTAGGAGTAGGATGAAATCCACACCCTTATCGGTTTCTACACGACATCGCACCGGAACGCTAAATTGCTTGGTGGTACGTCTTTGTCGGTAGGGTGGTAACTAGCCACGGCGAACCAGACCAAAACAAATTAAGAAAAATCTCAATCTGCCCCGCCGGGAATCGAACCCAGGGTCTTATAAATCCACCGCGCATACCACTGCGCTACGGAGGTCGTCAGACATGTTGGCATAAGGCATGTTGTAGGTTGACTAGCAAGATATTTTGATTGGAAAGTGTGGCTATGTTATCTGCAATGGTGACCAATGGCTTTCTAAGTCAACTATTAATTTAAAACTCATTTTTTTCAAGGAAGCTTTTACACAAGCACTTATGAAATGTCAAGTCACTCAGTGATATAAAATCACTGTAAATTATAACTGTAAAGACACATCTGATAACCTCTTGGTCTCATGACATTACCTATACCTCATTAAATCAAAAATATACCACACAAAATCTACTAATTGGATTTTGATGAAATATCTCAATAATGTAGCTTATTCATCATAATAACATATTTTATCACCCCACATTTTATCTCGTAATTTCCACAGGCATGAGAAAAAGTAAAAGGGGCTATCGGTTGGTTTAAAATTAACAACAAATATACAGAGTCCATTTTAGCTTTTGCAGATGACCTTGCTTTACTGACAAGAAACGCAAAACACTGTCAGGAGCTATTGAGTGTATGAGTTCTGTACATGGACTTGTGGGCAGAGGGCAAAACCCAAAACACTGTCAGGGAATAGTGATATTGAAAGGAGAGTAAATGCTGGAAACTTGGTGAATGTTGGTCTGTATGCATTTATGAACAGCCAGAAAGTGTCCCAAAAGGCAAGACTGGCTGTTCATAGAGGTGTATTGGTGCCCACACTTATGTATGGTAGTGAAAGTTGGGTATGGCAGAAGAAGCACAAAAGTAAAATAAATGTGGTAGAAATGAGAGTATTGAGGAGTATGTGCAGGTAAAAACTGTGTGACAGAGTTAAAACTAGTGTGATAAGAGAAAAGTGTGGTGTAAAAGAAGATGTAGTGACTAAAATTGAGAAAGGGATGCTTAGATGGTTTGGACATGTAGAGAGAATGGATGAAAGAAGATTAACAAAAGAGATTAACAAGGCGAGGGTGAATGGAAATGTTGGAAGGGGAAGGCCAAGGCGAATGTTCCTGGACCAAATTCAGGACATTTTAAATAATGGCCAGGTCAAGAGTACCCTAAACCGACGAACTTGTATGAAAGGATTAACGAGAGTGGAAGAAGCTAAGGAAGTATGCAAGGACCGCGGCAAATGGAGGGATGTGGTCTCTGCCTACCCCTATGGGAACAAGGCGTGATGTTTATGTATGTTATTTTGTGAGTTATTAAACCGTACAAATAAATCAAGTTTAAGTCACTAAGACTAACCTGTATTGTGATAATCCAGGTTACATTAGACAATTTTCTTATCCGGTGTAGTTTTTATTCGATCAAGTAGTTTTAATTAGTTTTGTTTATTTGAATTTTTAAATCCGCAAAATCTTGACGTTCTTGACGTTTATCAATGTTTTAGGTTTCCATAGAGAAAACAGTTCTAAAAAAGATAATTAATTTTTTAAATTCTCAATAAATAAACACTGTTTGAGTTAAAATTGAAACTTAAAAGTTTTCACTGGATTGTACTGCATTAAATTTATGCAGGCTCAAGTTTATATTTAAAAAAATAATATAGTTTGCATTAATAATCAATGTTATATGGTGGTCAATGATATTAGAGGAAGTATTTTGTCATGGTCATCTTTGACAAGTTTTAAAAAACCATCAGTAACTAAAATGACATTTGCGATTTATATAATATCCCAAATTCCAAATTCATTTCCAGATGAATCAAAATCGCAATTAACCTCACGTACCTCCTACTTGAGTCTTGAACCTACTTCATTTTTAGAGTGGTATCACCGTTGATTAGATTTTGGTTATGGCAACACTGAGCCACCCACACCGTCCTGTACATCCTATGTAATCCAGTATTGACCATTAATTTTTGCCTATTTTTATCTCAGGAGCCAGTCTCAGTTCAGTTTTAAAGTGAAAACTCGTAACAGTGGTCGTCAGTACTTGCCATTCAAATAAACATATTTAAAAACCCTTCTTTGCCTACATTATAATTATATTGAATATAATGTAATTTAAAGTAAACAATACATTTAAAAGTTATTTTGTCAAGAAGTGAATACATCAATCATGTTAAAATCAACAGTTTTAGTTCTATTTTTCGGTATAGTGCTGACGACGTGTGAGGAAATCCAAATAATACCTGGTAAGTGGTATTTGTAATATTCACATTCATATCATACAATGTTTCGTATATTATATCTTTTAATATCCAATTTTTCATGCAATATGCATTACATAACAAAAATCAATACAGCCACAGCCCCTGTAGCTCCTGTAGAGGGAGCTAGAAAAATCAATACATTTCAAGTTCAAGGCCCACCTTACATAGTTATAAATATTTGGACCCTTGATTGAAGCTATGTCTGGTACTGGACTTTGGATCTTTCTTCAGATAAATGTACTAAGAAATGCACTTTGCCATCATGTTTGTGGCTAGTCAATGTACTATTGAAAAGTATATTCCAATACAAGTAGGTGCAGCTCGGGGTCATATTGCTTTTACTCATATAACAATCAAAAACGTAATATGATGTTAATGGCTAGCACAAAGAGCTTTATGTGCTCTTCGTGGCCCAGGACTGTAACACCACCTACTTTTTAAACCCTGGCAGTTAATTTCTTTGAAGAATCTCATCTATCGAGACTCATTGTTGAGAGGTAGTCTGCAGCGGCAGCAGGGGTCTTGTAGGTTCCACAGCTTACTCAGAAGCTCAATTCATAGCCTGACCTAGAACTTCAACCCAGAATTTCGTGACTTAAAGCTTCATAATCTAAATAATGGACCCATAAGGCGGATGCTATAATAAAATATAATAGTCTGTCTTAATCTTGTATAGATAATAGACAACTATAAAAACCATAAGAAAAAAACATGTCTGATCATCATTCTTCTTGGATACTTAAAACAAAGAATAAAAACAAAGGAAACAAAAATGTTAAACATCACAAAGAGCATTAATCACCAAATTTGCTACCAATTTCTACTGAAAAATTTAAAACTCCTCTTACTTAGACCACCAACTTAACTAAGTAATGAACTATAAGAGAGATAGAGACCGAGAGAACATGAGGACGAATATTTTTGCTGTAACAGATGATTCCACATGATTAAAAAGCTAAAAGTAAATATGACAGGCTCAGGTCATTACTGAATAGGTGGTAAAAATATATATTTGACAAGAGACAAAGAGAATGGTTTCTCTCTCAGACTTTCTCAGGAGGTCATTCTCCCATCCCATATCATCAAAAGGCTTCATCGACAGCCCAAGTGTGCTGGTGTTACAAATTATTTCATTACTAATTATAATTTAACGTTTTTATAATAATAATAAAATTAGTATCTCAATATAACAGGCTTTCTTCACTGATTAAATTATTTTTCTTTTTCATTTTGTTAATTTTTTTTATGTTTCTTGTTTTATTTTATTTTAATTTTTTTAGATGAGTTTAAATGCTCATTGCCAGATGTCACCAGTATCGATGCCAACCTCGATATACACCGTTTCCGTCAAGATTTTGCAAAAGTATCTGAAGTAAGTGATATTTTCATACTTCATGACTATATGACCAAGGGATGTAGACTATTGTAATACTTGATGATTCATAAATATTTTCAAATTAAAATACCTTGTATCAACTTGATTTCAAATGATAGGGCAGATGATTTATAATAGATTAAGTCCTTAGCAGCAATTTGTAAAGATCGGATCTGGCTTTTTAATAATTAGCAATTGATTTCTAACTTGACAACAAATATTAACTTACACAAATCCAATGGATTATTCTGTGATATGTTCAACTCTTGAGAAACTCAAAGCAAATATAGCGCATTAGGGCCCAAAAGAATAGCCTTAATGACAAGATGTTAGAAAGATAATGACCGGTTTCTTACAACTTGTAATTTTAACTGAACCTTTGAAGAGTAGATTAGGTATTTTATTGTTATAGTAGGGGCCATATCCTATCTTCTGTTGGTATAGTTATAAACAATCCAACAGGTAAAGTTCCCCGGCCTCATTGGGCCGTTGAATGAGCGGCTGATCTGTAAGATCAAATGTGTGGACGGTAACTGGGTGGGGCCCCTGTGCTCGCAGACTCAAAGTAAGATTGCATCCAACCACCAATTGCATTCCTTTGTCTATCTGTTTATCTACTTTGTACAAATGATAATAACAAATCTTAAGCTTGGGAACAGCATCTCCTTTTTAATCTGTTTCTTAACTGTAAATTCTTTAACAGCTACATTCTATTATCTCAAATATCCTCAACCATCTGCCCTCGCTATTCATCTGGCATCATTTGTCATTGTTTTTCCAATTCTTTCCACTCGTTTTTTTTAAATTCAAAACTTTTTATTTTTAATAATTTTCTTGTTCTTGTGTTGTTTGTACTTATTTCTTATATTTTATTGATTCCTCCAAATGTTTACTTGTTTATATATATTACTATGTTTAATTGTTAAGGCTTATTACACTATTTAAAAATATTCTAATAATATAGAAGATTGAGAAGAAGAAAAAAGAAAAAGATTTAAATAAAATATAACATCATACTTTTTAATTTTTTTATTTTATAATTAATTTTATTATTGAATAATATTATTCTCTTGACATATTGTAACTTTTATATAACTCTAGCGTTTTGTATACCTTTGCATACATATTGCAGGTGAGGCATTTAAAAAAAATTTGACATAACAACACCTATGTATTAAAATGAACTTAATTGATTGATAAATAATGCGACTTAAAAAATCACATTTCATATAATAAATATATATGTATGAAACTGAAAACATAATGTAAATTTTCCGTTTAGATTGGGTCGCCAAACGTTCTTTGTTCGTAGCCCGTGAACTTCGATACGCCAACGCAAACCTCCCCTTCCCGCCACCCTCCCCTCTCGCCAAGGGCAAGGGCGGGCGGGGTGAGCTATTAATAAAATAATCAATACAGCAGGCAAAAGTGCGCAGACTCCAGAATATCAAGGTCGAGGGCAATGTCGTATTCTGTTTAGGTTTCTCGATGTTTACAATTAAAATCATATCTAAAGTATTTGGTTTGGATTATGCTAACTGCCTCATCGGTAGAGTGGTTTACTTCTTCGTCTACTGTTCATAAGGACCGGTCTAGGCTTTAAATCGGGAACCATGTTTTTTGTTCGATGTTGTGATGATGCAATCTAAGATGGAAGCGGGCTAACTTGTTAGGAGTAGGATGAAATGCACACCACTTCGGTTACTTCACGACATCGTACCGAACGCTAAATCGCTTGGCATTATATCTTTGTCGGCAGGGTGGTGGTAACTAGCCACGGCCGAAGCCTTCCACCACATAATTACTTATTATTATCTGATGATATTAATGACCTATCTGGTTTCGATCACGAGGTCCAGGATCGGTCACGGAATAATTCTGAGGCTTTAATTTTTTATGAAATTTTCAGTACATTCTAAGTCCGGATTCGAAAATTTGGTGGTGTTAAACCCCCGTGCCTTGAATAGTACGTCGGTCCCGATTACTATCTATTTATTTATTTATTATTATTATTTAAAAAAAGTCCTGGCTTACAATTTTTAGGTAGGTACTTACAAATAATAATTAGCCCCAGAAAATGTATGTGCTTGTAAGCCTAGGTCCCAGTCACGGCAACTCCTACTGTATCACAGTGAGTTGACATTCCTCGTTCCCAGGGTCACATTTACAAAACATTTCACTTAAAACAGTTACATACACAGAAAGTAGGTATAATAACAAACACAGAAAAAATAACAAGCGGGTTTGACGCTCGACTTGTGAGTCTTGCATCATCCACGCGTCATATCATCACCAGATAGTGATCTTTAATAAAATAAACATTATAACCCTATGCCTGCCAACCCACATTGGAGCAGCGTGGTGGGAGGCCTAGCCCCGTAGTGCAGTTAATAGGCTGATAATGATGAATATCTGATACAAGCATTAAAACATTATCACCCTAATGTTGGCAACCCGCATTGGAGCAGCGCGGTAAGCTCCACACCCCTTAGGCCGGGCGTCCATTGTGATTTTTTGTCACGGTAACATTTTGTTGCCGTCACCCTCTGTCACCATCAAGGCGCCCACTGTAACTGTCACCGGGTGGCAAAGTGAGCTTATTCGAGTTCTAGATCGATTTCAATTAGGTTGCTATAATATGTTCTCTAAGAATACACAAAAATAAATTAAACGAAAAAGACGCTGAAGGGTGTATCCTATATGTACACTGAAAGGCAATAAGGCAATATAAGAAGCGAAAAAAAAAATTTGACTAATTAATGGCGCACCCAAAACATTTTGAGGCATCTCCTTTCAAACAAAAAGTGTTTATTTTTTATGTGCAGCATACGTCTAATCAGAACATTCAGTAGCCCAATGACGAAATGTCGCCTCAGTGAGCGCACTCGCATAGCGATGCATAAGTCGAGTGACAGTCACGTCGCCAGCAAACGAAACTATTTGTCACCTTATAGTCACTATGTTGACGTGACTGTAAGGTGACAAATAGTTTCGTCTGCTGGCGACGTGACTGTCACTCGACTTATGCATCGCTATGCAAGTGCCTTGCCTTTCAGTGTACATATAGGATACCCTTTACCGTCTTTTTCGTATATTTTATTTTTGTGTATTCTGAGAGAACATATTACAGCAACCTAATTGAAATCGATCTAGAACTCGAATAAGCTCACTTTGTCACCCGGTGACAGTTACAGTGGGCGCCTTGATGGTGACAGAGGGTGACGGCAACAAAATGTTACCGTGACAAAAAATCACAATGGGCGCCCGGCCTTATCGGTAAGGAGGTAGGGTTGGCTCTTTAGTAAGTAGTTAAACATACGAAAACATATGAATTCTTCTGTACGTGTGTTTGTCACAACGCGAATCCCTGAAATGTTTCTAAATATTGCATTTTTATGAAAAACGTATATTCCAAATTTTCTGCAGACATTTGTCGGATATTTGTATATATTTTGTGTATTTTTGCAGCTGGCCGATTCCAGCCGATTCTACGCGAATGTGTCTTCACCAACCAAAATAAGATCCTGGCTGTAACATACAAAAACAAAACTGTAGCGGTAAGTCTTAAACTATTTATTTGTAGATGATACGGAGCGGCCATTGCAGCTCTGGGCGAATATGCGGCTTGCCTGGAAGCGGGTCTTCGACCAGCCGACCAGCGTGTACCATAGTTGCTACTTGCTACTGCGAATTATAATAGCCCGGCTGTATTTTTTTAATATTACAAAATAAAGATGCACCCATATCTTTGTTTTGGCAGTAAAATAGATTTATTGCAAACAGCGTATCGAACGACAGCTTCATGTAATGTCTATAGAATATGCTTTAAACTTCTAAATGTAATAGCGAAATTTACTTTCATTTTTATAATGTTGACATAGATGTTTTTTATCTGCCAGGACACTTAAGAGCCTACTTTTTTTTATTATAAATACCACACTATATTTGCTAGAACAAAATTAAAAATTAACTTACTCAAACATACACACACACGCGCGCGCACACACATGCACGCACCACCACGCACGCACCCGCATAAACTTAAATAAACTTGGGTCATAGTCTAGTCAACAAGTGCCTTTTAGGTCAAAATTTTTGCGCCTTTTTCGAAAATTATGATTGAGGTGTCATTCGATTCGGAATGGCATGTAGATAGTTTTTGAGAAAATGCTAAGCCCGCTCGCAAAAATTGCAAGTTATAAACTTTTTCTTAAAAATTTTTTTTAAGAAACGATTTTTTTTTAAATCATAATTATCATCAAAGATTATGTTATCAAAAAAAAATTTTAAATTATCTCATAAACAACGCGTTTGTTTATAACAATTTTTTAAACAATAGGAGATAAAAAATATTAAAAATCATTTTTAAGTAGCTTCTGATCATAAGAAAATGGACTAATAATAATATTGGATCAATATTATTATTAGTATTAACATAATTTTCGAAGAAGGCGCAAAAATTTTGACCTAAAAGGCACTTGTTGACTAGACTATCAATATAATTGTTTTTATTTCTTTTTTAACTGCATTTTTTTTCTTTTTGTGTGAAACATTTCTTTTATTTTTGTGTAAAACACTGGCCCCTAATACGGGCTTACCTAGTTAAGGGGCCAAAGGTTCTTGTGTAAGCTAATCTGTAATTTCTCAAATAAATATATTCTTATTTCTTATATACATACATAACGTCGCGCCTACATGTCTCTGTTCTCACAGGGGTAGGCAGAGACTAGATCCATTTACCACGGTCCTTACATACATCCTTAGCTACAAGTTTGTCAGTTTAAAATGTCTCGTCATAATCATTTATGGAAACACTGGAAATATTGCATTGGGCTACAGATTCTCGTTGAATAAATATGCACCTACTTTATTTAATAAAAAAATATCTTACTTTTAGTTGGGAATAATTTATTTTAAATTCCACACGAATAATTCTTTTAAGTGCGTGCGTTAACCACATGGGTAGATAAGAGGCTCTTAGGCCTGTGTGCACCAAGGTTTCGGTTATCATAACCAATGTTTAACATAAGCTAACCGTCAGTTACTATAAATTTACTGTTCACGACAACCCGCACGCCGGTTAAGGACGTAAACCGGGCGTTTATCTTAACCAAGCTCGCATTCCCCGATTATCCCTCGGTTACAGAGTTTGACAGATACATTTGTAATCTATATTTGAATTGTAGTGATTTCCTAGCCTTTGTTGTTCTTTCTATCCGCTTATTTTCTATGATATTCTTATATTTTTGTATTAATTTAATCGAGACATTTTTTTTTTTTTTTTTATTAAAATTGGAAGTACGCTTTTTTGAAGTAGTATTAATTTTAAAATGAAACTAACAGTGCAATAAACAATATAACTTTAAATTTTAGTATACCTATTACTTTATTTTTTGATTTACAACAAAATTTTATCATCCACAGAATAACAACGTAGATAATAATGTAAATACCTATCTTCTTTGACAAATTACCATGCGGCCATAAAGAACTCGATTCCAGGCCGTTAAATTCATTAAAAACAAATTAACATGCACTAGAAAGTGACAAAGAGCAAATTGTGTCTACAAAATTTGTTACGATGCCAAATTGAGATTTGCGTCCGTCCTATTCGAAAGTAAAGATTTACATTTGGTTAAATTTTTTTTTTCCACAAATTTTTTATTTACAATTCGTTCAAACGCCCGGTTAACAAACCGAAGTTGGAATGCGTGTGAAGATCAGTAAATATATGAATTACTAGCAGGCACCCGCGACTTCGCCCGCGTGGTAAACAGTGTGTTGCAACCTTATAAAAACATCAATGAATATTTTTTTAGGTTCCGTAGACAAATGTCAAAATACGGAACCTTTATGAATTCGTCATGTCTGTCTGTCTCTCTGTCTGTCCGTCCGTGTCACAGCCACTTTTTTCTAACACTATAATCTGAACAGTTTACGCGAAAGACTTCCAAAGTGGTAAAAGTAGTTTTTTTAATACGTCATAAATTGTAAACAGCAATTTACCTTTCATTCAATCAACTCAAATAAAAAAAGTAATTTATTATGTTACTTGCTGATGGACGTGTCCAACACGCTCTCAGCCGAAGAACTGGCATATAGCAAGTTATTCTTAAAAAAGATATATGCCTTCGTAGACTTTTTGTTGTCCTATTAAAAAAAAGGCCGGCAACGCATTAGTGGCGCCTCTGGTGTCGCAGTTGTTCATGGGCGGCGGTAATCACTTAACATCAGGTGATCCGCTTGCTAGTTTGCTCGCTATTTTTATTTAAAAAAAATTCTTCCACACATTGTTCCGTTTTTATCTTACATAGATAAAACACCGTTTTGGAGCAACAGCTCAGAGGCGGCTTGAATTTCATCAAAGTAACATAAAACCTTAAAAAAAAAAAAAATTTAGAATTATGCTTATAGTTAAGTTAGTTAGTTATTATAATTATTCTGTTTTTTTTATATAATTTTCGTGCCTCAGTAGGTTAACTTTATTGTTAGTATTTTTCACATAATATAATATAACTAATTAACATACTGTAAAATACAAACAAATTGAAAGAAAAGATCATAGATCAAATTCTCAAAGAATATCAGTACCAAAATATTGACACCGATTCAGTACGTATAACATAAACACGGAGGAGGTCAACTTAATTTGGACAATATAGCGGCAGTGCTGTTTTTTAGAAATTTAAAATCTCCGAAACTGTATAACTAATTAACATACTGTAAAAGGCAAATCTTATTTCTATAATATCCTTGTGATTACTAAATAATTTATTTTGATAAGGATTTAAGTTTAGTTATATAAATAATGACGTAAACGTAAGCATATGAATTAAATGATTTTTCTTAACTCTTATATATTGAAACATTCCTCAGAAACCATTCTATCTATAAGTGAAAATGTGACAGTCCGTTCAGTAATCTTTGAGTTAATCGCGAACAGACATTCTGATAGACAGACAGGCACGGCGACGAGTTTTATATTATGTAAGGATAACATAGGTGTACAAACTGCGCTTGCGCTCTACAAATACACACAACTTTTTTTGACGTTTCAGAGACAATAGCAGGCGCAAAATGTCGTTGGGTCAGTGAAGTACCAACAACGTTTGATTTTTAGAGTTTTTTTTATATACTAACAGATTATACAAGTAGCACTAACCCACTAAATAGTTTTAGTTTATATTTATCTAGAATATGATATTAGAGGAACTCTGATTACTCTGATAGAGATAATAGCTAGGATTAGAGTTCCGCTTATATTAATCGTGTAACAAAAGCGGTGAAAGATCCTTTAAAAATAATCAAGTGTGCAACTAATTGGTCGCGGTATGCTATACGTGGGAAAACACGATGAGAAGCTGATAACTGAACGAAGTTGAACTTAACGTCACAAGGGGGCGTTGGGTCTGATTTAATAATCACGTCACCCACACCCCCCAGACTTGATCAAATAATTTCGCATTTTTTTATTCATTTTTTCATTCAGTAAGCCCTTTACTGCTATCACACGTGATGGTAAATGTTGTCTTCATGTCGTGCAGAAAACGAAGTGGTGTGTATATTATCCTACCCCTAACAAGTTAACCGCTTTCATCTTATGCATCATCACTAACCGTCAGGTGTGATTTCAGCTAAGGGTTTTTTGACGTAACAACGTCTTATAATTCAATAGAGCCGGCTGCACGCACGAAAAAACATGACTCATGCGGCGTTACCTCGCTTCGAGGCGTTCCTTGAAGTGCAAGCGAGAGCGCGGAACGAGCGACAAAGAAGCACAATCGGCCTTCGCGTTCGGCAGCGTTCGACATCCGTCTATTAAATATAATTATTAAATATATTAATTTTAAACTAAACATTAATATATATTTATAAATTAATATATTTATTATAAATTTATAAAATCCAAATCAATTATTTTATTAATTTAAATTAATATTTATAAAAATATACTTAAAATAAAAATTTTAATAACCAATTAAATGTTACCATTCCATCAGTATTTTCTTCAGACGTTGTCACGTTCAACTATCGTCAGTAAACCGACTTTACAGACAACTAATTTTTTTTTTATCGACTACAAGTTGGCCCTTGACTGTTATCACCCCTGATGTTAAGTGATGATGCAGCCTAAGATGGAAGCGGACTAACTTGTTAGGAGTAGGACGAAATCCACACCCCTTTCGGTTTCTACACGACCTCATACCGAAACGCTGAAACGCTTGGCGATACGTCTTTGTCGATTGGGTAACTAGCCACTGCTAAAGCCTCCCACCAGCCAGACCAAGACAAATAACAAAAATCTTAGTTCGCCCCGCCTGGTTTCGAACCTAGGCCCTATGTCTTATAAATCCACCACGCATGCCACTGCGCCATTAAGGTCGTCAAACTTAACTAACTTGTAATAAAAAAAAATATAGCGTTTTTTTGGATGTTTTATTTGGAATAATCCCTCCGTGTCCTTAAACTTTTGAATAGTTGCTACCAAGTAGTTGCGCACGACTTGGGCTTGTTTATCTTAACAAATACTTACACATTGTATGCGTTTATTAGTAAGTAGATATTATAAAAGGTTTGGTTTTTGAATAATATACTTACAATGCTAATGGAGTTGTATTATAAACGGTTGATAGCAAAGCTGCATACCTACCATCAACTGTAATAGCGACTCAACTGTAGATCTAAACCGAATTGCAGTTTAGGTTATTATTACGCAATAACGCCGACTGAGTGCCTAGTGTGAGCTTTCACCAAAACAAGTCGAAAACTTCACATTCGCGTAAAGGCAAATTTTATATGGAATTGAAGCAGCGCCCCTGGCAGTATCGAGAGAAAATCTCAAATGGGTGAGCGTCAGTGTCATATAAAATTTGCGTTTACCGTTCTCGATATCGACGCGGTCTTACACTAGCCACACTGAGTGCCGAGTGTGAGTTTGTTACCGAGCGACTGCGTAAAAATGTAACGCAAATTTGTATGGAATTTTAGTAGCGCCATCTAGTTATAGCGAGAGTAATCGCTTTTTTTGCTATATACGTTATGAGTGACTACGTTTTTACGCAGTCGCTTGGTGAAAAAATCACACTTGCCACACTGGTCGGTTTTGGTCTACAGTTGAGTAGCTGTTATAGTTGATGGTAGGTATTCTGCTAGACATAGACTTTACATCTAGATGTAGCTTAGAATAAGATAGAACTAGAGATAGAAACACATTAGTGTCGCGCCTTGAATGATGCAACAGAATTTTTGTAGTATAAACTTTTGTAGTATATTTTTTTATATAAATAAATAAATATTATAGGACAAGCACACACATCGCTATATAGCTCCAAAGTAAGCTTAGGTAGCTTGTGTTATGGGTACTATGACAACTGATGAATATTTTTATATAGATAAATACTTATAATATATAGATAAACACCCAGACTCTGGAAAACATCCATGCTCAGCACACAAATACTCTCCAGATGTGGGAATCGAACCCACGACCCAGGACGAAGAATCAGGGCCACCACCCACTGCGCCACTCGGCCGTCAATAAAAATATATATATTTATTTAATTTTAAAATGAAATAAATATATATTTTATAGGAAAATACACACATCGCCACAGCCTCATATTGTTTTTTTTTAATTTATTACAAGTTATCTCTTGACTGCGATCACACTTGATGGTAACTGAAGATGCAATTTAAGATAAAAGCGGGCTAACTTGATATTGGTAGCAAATGTCCTCACTGCACTCTCCTATAGAGTGCAGAGCTAATTCATAACTGTTTCTCCAAAATTATTAATTTTAAGTGCCTCCATAATTATCTACTGTTGTTAATAAGTAACATTATTAATTGACACATCCATACAATGTTCGATACTAATGTGAAATCGGACGTAGACTAGAGAACCAGAAGGTGGTGGTAATTATTTAAGGTTTTGGTGATCATTTGTGGATGGATTTTTGTTTTCATCAATTATTAAAACCATTACCAAGATGGCAAAATAATAAACTTGAATGTAATTGTTTGTATTTGCTTTCACTATGAGTACTTCTTTAGCAGTATAGGCGATAGTAAATATAGTTAGAGCCACAAAAGCCTATACCAGGGCTTTCCAAACTGTGCGTCGCGACGCCCCGGGGAGTCGTAACATTGTCCCAGGGGCGTCGCATGTCGACACAACCAAATCGAGCCACCAGCTGCTCCTCTTCTGTTGAAAGTGTTCATCGACACTTTCAACAGAACAGCTAATTGAATTGTCCTGCGATTCCAGCCAAAAAACACAATATGACAAGGACAAACTATTTGAATTTTGGAGCTCCGTTTCTCATGAATATCGTGCTATCGAGACTTCTGCGTTAAAGTTTTTTAATACCATTTGCAGCCTAGTGTGTTCCTGATAACCTGTTACTAGGCTGATTCTAAATTGAAAAGTATTTTGGAAGGCTGGGTTGTGGGGCGTCGTAAATAAATGGCGGAGTCCCAAGGGGTCACAGTACAAATAAGTTTGGGAAGCCCTGGCCAATACGATATTTATTCTACGTTTTGTCATAACTTTATACCATTTACCTGCATGTTACTGACAACCATAATTCGAACTTATTTAATTTTGCAATCATGAGACTTCGTGATATTTTAAAAGTCATATAGGCCCGTGTGAAATATTAATTACTAGCAGTCGCCCGCGACTTCGTTTGCCTGAAAACCTCTTAGATACCCTTCTAATTTTAAAGACTTTCATGTAAAGTGTGCTCATGCCCCGCCCCTCTCTCAAATATCTTCTAAGATGTTCATTGAAATTAAGTGATGTCAAAGACAATGTTGTTCACAATTAAATACTCTTAGTCAACAACACATTTATTTGGATAAAGATTAATATTATTACGTTGATACAACTCTTAACAAATGCATTAATTTCGACCAAACTTGATTACCATTAAAACGGTTCTAGTGAGTTAATTTTAAAAGATAGACATATACTGTCGTGGACATTTTTTTAGATCATTTCAAGAGAAATAATTCTTTCATACATATATTTTTAGTATCTTGAACCGTTTTCGCAGCGCAGGTAACGGAAGCCCTCAAAGATAAATAATTTTCCCCGTTTCTTTTCACATTTTCCATTATTTCTTCGCTCCTAATGGTTGCAGCGTGATGTTATATAACCTAAAGCCTTCCTCCATAAATGGCATATTCAATACAAAAATAATTTTTCAATTCGAACCAGTAGTTCCTGAGATTAGCGCGTTCAAACAAACAAACTCTTCAGCTTTATAATATTAGTATAGATTTAAAAAAATCAAACCGACTTCAAAAATATATTACACTACAAAGTGAATAATAACACTATACTTCGAAACATAGATTGAAAATAAAGGGCATTGACCTCGAATATGTACACAAATACGAATATGTTCTTTTACTTTTACTCACTTTACTTTTAGGTTCAATGCTCTTTATTGCCAATCTATATGATTCCGAGTATAACTAGCGGCATGTAAGTCTAGCGCTGAACGAAACGTAGTAGGGATGGCTGCGCATCGGTACCGTCGCGTACGCAATACAATATTTACTTTAATTACCTAATTAATATCAAATCATGTTACGACATCGTTTTAATATGTGTGTGTGTGTGCGTGCATGCGTGTGTGTGTATGTGTTTGTGTACGTTACGTGCGTGTTTGTGCTTATATATGTTATAGTTCATAGTTCTAATTTCCAAAGATTTCGTATTACTTAAGACATAATTATATAGTAAAAAATATTAAAAATATTAAAATATATGGATAGTTACCATAAATGAATAAATAAATTTTGAAAAGCTTACGGGGAGTAGAAAAATAAAACATTATTATATTCTCAATTTTTATTATAGATATAAGACTAGTCTAATCTGAATCAGGCAATGGTAACACGCCTGGCGTCGCAAAACGGTATTTCTTCTAGGTATATTATTCCCTTTAAATTCATAAACAAACTTAAAAAAACAACAAAATATATAATTATATTTAACAAACCAACTGAAAATTAACAATAATAACAATGCAACTCAGAGCGAGACTGTACACTGGAAGTCCGCGTCGCGTCGTTTCGGTGCGGGGGACGGAATGCGACAGGGGAGCCAATCGCCGCTACGCACGCCCGCCCCTCATTCCTCAAGCTCCCCCATGATACCTAAATTTTTACTTCTGCGCAATAACGGTCAGCGCTAGAGTTTCGTGCCGCTACTTGTATATACCTATGTACTGATTGGTTTAAAGGCGGTACAGACCCACATATACTTTAGCGTTTTACTGCAATGATATTATTTTTTTAGACGGACACTTCGTTTCCACATGGTGCCGAGTTAATCTCTCGCTGCGCTGACTTTGGACTATACAAGATCTTGGGGGATCAATCGACTGTCTGCGTGAACGGAGTGTGGTCGAACAAACTGCCCACTTGTGTCCCAACGTCTGTACTTACCAACTACACAGGTACGCCAGCTTCGAAACTAAAGCTACCCATAAAGTTCCCATAGACAGCTCCGTTCCTTGCCTCCTTAGCTTCTTCCACTTTTATTAGTTCTTTTATACAAGTTCATCGGTTTTGAAATCCGTTTACTTGGAAATTATTTAAAATGAATTGAGTCCAGAAACCCTCGGTCCTCCATTTCCAATATTAGCACTCACACTCGCCTTATAACTCTCTTAATCTTCTTTTACTCATTCTCTATCTTTATAAATTCCAGTGTCTATGTTTTCCTTAACCTAAGTATGCCTGGAAGAAGAACCGAAAATGGCAGAAGAAGGCCGCTTTTTGTACTAGTTCTACTTAATATTTTCTGTGTCTGCTATATTTTCTTGTTCGTTGCGATGCACAAATGAAGAATAAATAATAATAATAATAATAATACGCCGTGTGGCACCGGCAGATTAGAATGTTGCCACCCCCTATCTTTCCCGTGGGTGTCGTAAGAGGCGACTAAGGGAGATCGGAGAACCCTTTAACATCTTTTGGTTCTCCGAAAATGAGTAAGCTGCCTCTATAAAACAGCCTCCTCGGGGACCTGAGTGGACCCCGGGTGATGTAACAGCCACTCACCCCCGACACCAATGATGATGGACCAAAAAATAAGAATACGTATAGGGCCGCTACCTGGGGGCCGCCAGGGCGCGTCTGGGGCTGGCGCTGGACGTGGCAGCATGCGACCCGCCAGCCAAACCAGTCGACTGCCATCACCACCGGGTCAGTCGGCG
Source organism: Mycalesis mineus (assembly GCA_034621355.1). NCBI lineage: Eukaryota > Metazoa > Arthropoda > Insecta > Lepidoptera > Nymphalidae > Mycalesis > Mycalesis mineus. The sequence goes on along the minus strand of CM067908.1, from coordinate 23,455,365 downwards.
CATCCATCATCCCCACCAGAAGGCTTGGCTCCGGCTGGGTCCCCTAGGACCCAATCATCGGTGCCCGCCGCTGGTGGTGTACGTCGCATGAGATGGACTACTCCAATGAATGAGAATGTCATGCGATCGTACTACAGGGCTACAGGGGGAGAAACTGGACGGACTGGCTACCGAGCTGCAATGTACCGCGAGTTCTTGCTGCTTGAGCCGCATTTAACTGTCACGGAACAAAACCTAGCAGATCGGGCTCGGTTTATTCAGCGTTCGAACATCTTTAACGCTACCGAGCTCGAACGATTACGACGTGAGGCTGTTCCCGAAGTAGTAACCTCTTCCGCAGAGCAAATCGTCTCACCGGCGGCACCTGCCCGCGAAGAGACTGAACCTATGTCCCAAGATTTGCATGTGGAGGAAGACACCGAGGGAACAGTCACCCTGGACTTAGAGCGGATGAGAAGGATTTTAGAAGAGACGATTTCTGAAATCCGTACTGCTCCTCTTGAGGACCGTCCGCGGCTCTCCCGTATTACGCTGAATATAGCGACGCGGGATGTCATTGAGGCTGTCAACCAAATGCTTCACCAGCATTTGGCGGTCAGCACTGGCCTGGACGATACGGCTTCTATTCTCTTCGGGGCAGCCCTGGCCGTCCATCGGTTCATTGGTATCAAAGTCAAGGAACCTGGACGGCCGGGGCGTTCTGCTAATAACACCAGAGCAGAACCAGCCTGGAAGAGGAGGATAGAACGCCGTATCACCCACGCCAGAAGACTCATTGGCAGACTGCAATGCTTCAGGTCGGGCAACACAAGGCCAAGGATTGTGCGCTCTGTTTGGATAGCCTTTAATGGGCTCGGGGTTAGGCTGGATCAAGCCGACATAACCCAAAAACTAACGGAGCGCATCGACGATCTGAAGCAGAAAATCGCTGCGTGGGGGAACCGCATACGACGATACTCGGAAAGAGTCGAGCGATTTCAACAGAATCGTCTTTTCTCGAGTGATCAGAAAAGGTTCTATAACAAACTGGAGTGTCCTGCGGTCTGTTCTGCCTCTCCACAGCCGAGTCCGGCCGACCTCATCGCCTTCTGGCGAAGTATCTGGTCAGGAGAGGTAGAGCACGATGAGGGCCCTTGGATTGCGGCGATAGAGGAGGCATGTGCCGCAATTGAGCCGATGAACCCGGTCGCCATCTCTTCGGAGGATGTAGTTGGTGCGGTAAGGCGGGCTGCGAACTGGAAAAGTCCGGGGCCCGACGGACTGCACCACTACTGGCTGAAGGCGTTCTCGGCTTGCCATGTCACCTTGGCTCGCCAATTCCAAGAGGCTCTCGTGCAAAGGACGCTCCCGAACCTTTTCACCACCGGGATCACTCACTTAGCTCCAAAGACCACCGATACCGCGGACCCATCTAAATACCGCCCCATTACGTGTCTTACTACCATCTACAAGACACTGACATCCGTTCTGAGCTCCAAGATAACCCGTCACGTTGACGAAAATAACATCATATCTGGAGCTCAGAACGGATGCCGGGGCGGTAGCCGCGGTACTAAGGAGCTCCTTCTCATCGATTCCGTTGCGGGCCAGCTGGTCAAACGCAATCGCCGGAACTTCGCCGCTGCCTGGATTGACTATAAAAAGGCATTCGACTCGGTGCCTCATTCGTGGCTCTTGAGGGTCCTTGAACTGTACAAAATTGATAGTACAGTTCAAGACTTCCTCCGGTCGTGTATGGGGCAATGGAGCACGATCCTTTATCTCCATGGCAAGCGGCTGGCGGCTGCCGATGACCGGATAAGGATACGGAGGGGTATCTTCCAGGGCGACTGTCTGAGTCCACTGTGGTTCTGCTTGGCCTTGAATCCTCTTAGTACATTACTAGAGAATTCGGGGACAGGCTTTCAGTTTCGGAGAGGAGGGACAAAAGTGCCTCACCTTCTCTACATGGATGACCTCAAACTGCTGGCACCCAATGCTGCCCGTCTGAAGGAATTACTGAACCTCACCACGGGATTCAGTAATTCTATCAGAATGGAGCTTGGGCTAGACAAGTGTGCGGTCTTGCATGTTGAGAAGGGAAAGGTTACTCATACGGCCGGGATCAACCCCGGGCCAACTAACATCAAGACCCTTTCTGAAGCTGAAACATACCGGTATCTGGGCATGTCACAATCCGTAGGGGTAAATGAGGCGGACATGAAACAGTCAGTTTGCGAGGACTTTTTTCGACGTCTGACAAAGATCTGTAAAAGTTACTTGTCAGGCGCCAATAAGGTCCGAGCTTATAACGGCTGGGTCATGCCCGTTCTCATGTACTCCTTTGGCGTGCTCAGATGGACTCAGTCCGAACTTGACGCCCTGGATACAAGAGTCCGCACGACTATGACTCTCCACCGTATGCATCACCCAAAATCGTCTGTCATGAGGTTGTATATCCCCCGAAAGTGCGGTGGCAGAGGCCTACTCAGCGCCAAAACCATGCACAATCGGGAGATATGCAGCCTCAGGACCTACTTCGAGACGAAAAGGGAGTCTCCGATGCATGTGGAGGTCATAGAATGTGATAAAGGACTCACCCCCCTATCCTTGGCCAAGAGCGATTGGCAGAAACCAGTGGTACTGAGCACCTCTGACCGAGAGACCGTATGGAAGGGGAAGGAGCTGCACGGACGCTTTTTTAAGGCTCTTCATGAGCCCCATATTGATAGAAAAGCGTCCGTGCAGTGGTTGCGCTTCGGAGACCTTTTTGGGGAAACCGAAGGGTTTGTCTGTGCGATACAAGATCAGGTGGTTAAGACGCGGAACTACCGAAAGTACATTCTGAAGGATGGCACTCACGACATTTGTCGAGCCTGTCGCCATCCCGGAGAGTCACTCAGACATGTGCTTTCGGGCTGTTCGGCTCTTGCCAACACTGAGTATTTGCACAGACACAACCAAGCAGCCAAAATCCTTCACCAAGAGCTTGCTCTGATGTACGGTCTCTTGGATCAGCGGCTGCCTTATTACCAGTATACACCGGTGCCAGTGCTAGAACGCGACGGAATCCGGCTCTATTGGGACCGGTCTATCATCACGGACAGGACTATTCTAGCGAATAAGCCTGATATCGTGGTGTTAGACCGGGCACAGTCGAGGGTGTTTTTGGTGGACATCACAATTCCATATGACGAGAACCTTGTGAGAGCTGAGACGGAGAAAAAACGTAAGTACCTTGATCTGGCTCACGAGGTTACCGCCATGTGGCATGTGGAGTCCACTGAAATCATCCCGATCGTTATATCTGCCAATGGGTTGGTCCCAGTCAGCCTCGCTCACCATCTGAGGCGGCTGGGGTTCCGTGGCGGTTCGCTCGCAGGCAAGATGCAAAAAGCGGTCTTGCTCGACTCGGCTAGGATGGTCCGCCGGTTTCTTCACCTGTCGCCCTGACCCCCGGCCGTTTGGTCTCCCTGCCGGGGTGAATCCTCCGCCCGGAGCATATATGTATTTATGTAGCGTATATTTAAGTTTATTTATATCAAGTATCTAAGTACGTTTACCATAACAGTTTCGGTTTTTGTTTATATGTATTTATTGTGTGTCCGGGCGTGAGCGTATAATTTATGTATAAAATAATAATAATAAATAACTTTATTGCAAAAACAAAAACAAGAATGGTACAATAGAACAAGATATAGCGAAAAAGCAAAGGGCGACCTTATCACTAAAAGTGATCTCTTCCAGGCTACCCATCCTAAAGAAGAATAATTATGTGAGACGGGATTGCAATAAACTACATAATCAAAACATACATGCAACTAATTAAATAAACTAACAATAATAATATACATACTACATATATCGATAAATATAAATACCTATTATATATACATATATATATTTAATAAATACTTACTATATAATGATACTAAGACATATAATTACAAATAATATATTTTAAAAACATAAATAATAACACAATAATAAATACACATAGCATAAGAAACATTATCTACCATTACAAATTGATGACAATTATAATGATAGATAATGCCTCTTAACACGATTCTTAAATACAGCCAGTGATTTAGAGCGTCTAATATCATCCGGAAGCGCGTTCCATAATGTAGCAGCCTTAATGGTAAAAGAATCTGAGTCACCTTTAGACATAGCAAGCACATTCTCTCTTAAAGACCGTTGTGAGCCCTGAGAAGTGCAGGGTCCAAGAAAATTAAATCGCTCCTTAAGGTAAGGCGGTGTCCAAGGATGGAAAAGGATAGAATATAAAAGTGAAAGGACATGAAGATTGCGCCGATGCCTGATAGGAAGCCATTGAAGTTTATTGCGAAACTCGGACACATGATCGTATTTTCTAAGGCCAAATATAAACCTAATGCCCAAGTTTTGCAACCGTTCGAGTTTGTTCAGGAGGTCTTCGGTCAAGTCCAAGTAACAGGCATCAGCATAATCTAAGATAGGAAGAAGAAGAGCATTCACCAGTAAAGTTTTAGTTCTAATGGGCAGCAGATTACTCCATCTTTTTAAGGACCCAAATGCGCTAAAAAATTTCTTGCTTACTTGAGCAACTTGTGGCCTCCACGATAGATTGCAATCCATGATAAGGCCAAGGTTTTTTACAGTCTTGCTATAGGGTAGCACGGCGCCATCAAAGACAACTGGGGGTAAAACGGGAAAGTTAATTTTAGATATCTGCCTGGAATTACCCAGTATAATAACTTGGGATTTATTAGCATTCACTAATAATCCATAAGACTTGCTCCAGTCGCAGACAGCCTTAAGCTCATTGTTGAGACGATTTATGGCCTCTGAAATGCCAAGAACAGGGGTTTTAATATATAATTGAAAATCGTCAGCATACAGGTGATAAGATATTGACAGGAGACTAGTAACTGTATTGATAAAAATAGAAAAAAGCAAAGGTGATAGCACACCACCCTGTGGGACACCAGCGTTAAGAGAGCAGTAAGAGGATAACTTCTCCCCAACACGGATGCACTGAGTGCGATCGTACAGGTAAGAATGAAACCAGCTGACAACAGGAGGAGAAATATTAATAGACTTTAGTATCGCTAGAAGAATTTCAAAATCAACAGTGTTGAACGCGTTAGAAAAATCGAGCAAGGTTAAAATTGTAACTTGCTTGTTGTCAACTCCAAAACGAACATCATCGCAGACTTTAGTTAAAGCCGTAATCGTGCTGTACCCACGACGAAAACCAGACTGAAAAGGGCTGAGAATGTTATTCTTAGAGAGGAATAGTGTAAGTTGGGAATGGACAATACGCTCAAGGACTTTGGATAAGAATGGAAGAATAGAAATAGGTCGGAAATGGGAAAACAAAGTAGGGTTATTGGTTTTTGGTATGGGTATTACATGAGCCACACGCCATGCACTGGGAAAGACGTTAGTTAAAAGGGATGTGTTAAATAAATGACATATAATAGGCAAGACACCGTCCAAACTTAGATGTATCATCTTACGACTGATACTGTCGCTACCCATGGCGTCCGATTTCACTGCCATTAAATGCTTCATAACTTCATGGGGTGTAACAATTTTGAAATAGAATTTTGGATAAATAGGATAAGGAAGTAAATTAATTGAATCAAGAGTTTGAGCCTTCAATGGAACATGAGTCGTACCTTTACAAAAATGTTGATTTAACGCATTCAAATCAATATCATTTGAAATCCCTTTTTGCTGACGTCCAACGCCTAGCGAGCCCAAAAATTTCCACACAGTAAGTGTGTTTTTCCCATCAACTGATTCGTGGATATAATTACGCTGGGCTTCTCTGCATGCTTTATTACATTGATTGCGTAGACGCTTATACTTAAGTAAATTAGCTTCAGTAGGGTTGATTTTATATTTAGATTTTGCCGCATTACGCTTGGACATCATGAGCCTAATATCGTTGGTTAACCACGGTGCAGGAAGGTGTTTTAATTTAATTGGGCGCAAAGGTGCATGAATATCAAAGAGATCTGAAAGAAGGGAATTAAAAATTAAAAGTTTGTCATCTACTGTTGGAGCATTGAAAATTGCCGACCAGTCAATGCAATTAAGATCATGGAGAAAGCTATTGTTATTAAAATTTTTAAAGCTACGTCGCATGACAATTGTCGGCTTCAATTTAGGAGGACGAACTTTGTACGATAAGTAAATGAGATCATGGTAACTGAATGCTTCAGCAGGTAGCTGACCATGCACACTTACATAATCAGAGGAAGAAACAAGCATAAGATCGAGCTGAGAAGGAGAACAGTTTGGAAAGTAGTGAGTGGGATTAGTAGGAAGAAAGGACAGATTGGAGCTTTCGATGATATTTTTTAATTTAACAGCCCGTGAATCATTTTTAACCAAACAGGTATTAAAATCCCCCATGATTATAGTGTGATTTGCATTAGGTACGAAAGTTTCCAACAAAGACTCAAACTCCTGAAAGTAATTGATACGCAAAGATGGACAATAAAAAACACCTAACAGTAATTTTATATTACCAAACAGCAGTTCCAAAAATAAATGTTCAGAAGAATCAGTAGAAGATTTATGTAGAACAGAAAAGGGTATGTGGCTACGAAGATAGATGGCAACACCACCCCCACCTTTTCCTTCACGATCATTACGGATTAAATGGAAACCTGGGAGTGAGTAAGATGTGGAGGGTAGGCAGGGTTTTAAAAAGGACTCTGATATTAGAACAGCATGGATATTTCTGCAATCAAAGGAAGCAAGAAGATCTGGATAATGTGCAGGTATGCTTTGGGCATTAATGTGTACCACATTAAAATTTTTAGGAAATACCGCAAAGGTTGACTCAAGGTGCGTGCATAAAGGTATTGATGTACTATGGAAACTTTCATCCGATGAACAATTTGGAGAGTAAAAAGTGCTCTCATCAGTGCTATCATTATTAAACGTGCTAGTTGCATTATTTGTAAATAGGCTATGTATATTCATATTAAAATTAAATATAATACTATTATATATAAATAAAACTAAAGATAGATAATAAATAGTTAAATAACCAATAAAAACACATAAAATTGCCTGCCGACAGTGTAAACGCATCAATTAACAAAAGGCAAGTTTACTACATTTTACATTAAATGTTATTAAAACGTTAAACGTAGCAGTACATATTAACTACAATTAATATATGAAAGGAAGTGTAAAAAAAAAAAAGCATCTTAACTATTAATAATAAAGCAATAACAGGGAAATAAAAAAAAAAAACACAACAACAACTGCTATTGTGCCTCCATAGACTACACAATCTGTTACATAATTAAAAACAATTGTTTATTGTAAAGATCTAACTATATCATAAGCAGAGAGACAAGTGACAGACCACAAATATTTTACCTAATCTATGCTACAACGCACAGTTATACGAGTATTAATTACTCTGTGGCTATAACACATACACCGCTCTGTGACTTGTTTACAAAATAACTGGATTAAATAGTATTGTACGCTTGTTGTACTAATAGTTAATACTAATTACATACAAGTCATGAAGTCAAGTTGAAAGTAAACATTAAAACTTGTAGATTAATTAAATTAAAAAGTTAAGACCTATAAATTAATATCTAGAACTAATAATTTTGCAACAGATCAAACAAAAATTCACCAAGAATACATACAAGCTAGTTATTTCTTAACCACTCTTCGGGATCTATGTGCTTGTGAAGGACCCGCTTGAGACCTGGGTGCTACTCCGGAGGGGCAAGCTAGGGAGGGCATTGGTGGCTGGCTCCTGAACACTCTCGGAAACAATGGAAGTTAACTGTGCCTTTGAAGTGATAGAATGGCGCTTACCATCAGGGCCTATAACAATGACTAGACCGTCCTTAGTCCAGCACCTCGAGAGGCCTAATTGTTGCCTGGCAGCCATGAAGACTTCATGCCTATCCTTGGTCAAAAATTCAGCCAACGTTATACCTTTACCTTTGAGGCATTTCTTAGCGAACCAAATCCTGTTTCGCACTTGCAAGTCACAAAATTTAACCAATATAGGCCTAGGCTTGTCCCCGCCAGTCTGTCCCAAGCGATGACAGCGAGCAATGGAAGTCGCTGACAGTTCAGGAAGTTGCATGTTATCCTTCAGAACTTTTACCACTCCAACGGGAACATCTTCCTTCGCGACTTCTGGGATGCCATGGATTAAAAGAATCTTTCTTCTACTCCTAGTTTCCCGCTGCTCCACCTGCTTAGTTAATAACTCGACCTGGCCCTGCAGACTTGATAAAGCAGCCAGCACAAAATTCCGGAACAGGCTAAATTGTGATGCTATGTTCGAGGTGGGGCTGGTAGCTGGTATTGCAGACTGCAAATTTTGTTGAAATTCTGCCATGGTTTTATGAAAGTGATGTGATAGCTCGTCCATAGTTTTCTTTATAGAATCCATATTGTGCAATATGTGGTACAGTGACAAGTTAGTGGTTGAGTGTAACTCTTGATGTCCAATTAATATTGTGAATAAAATACCTTAATGTGACACTGGTGGCAGGTTTGAAGATTTTAGCACATATTTACGTAAGTTAATACGATAAAACCATATAAAAATCAAAATTGTATAGAGGAGCACAAAAAATACGTGTCACTTGTTTTGCAACTACCCGCCGAAAAAAAAAAAATAAATGAATATCTTGAAAGCTATGCTTAGTTTCTGTCTAAACCGTCGTTTTAAGAATTTTTCAGTGAATTGCAAGTCTGACGTCGCTTGATTGTGTTGCACATCTGTGCATCTGAGAACTGTAGCACATGAGTAGATAAAAGAACAATAGGTGAAGACAAATTAAACAACCAAACAAAAAAAGTTGAGAGGTGTCAAGGGACACCCGGATGGAACGAAGTTCCTTTCGATTAATTAGTGAAGGAATTGTAATAAAATTTTATTTTTTTAAAGTATTAATAATATTTGTTGTTGTACACCGAAACACCAGAGGGCGCCACGAGAGCGCGAGACAGCATACAGCGCGGGCGCCCCCGCCGCTCACGCGCACACACATCAAAGGCGGCGGCAAGATCCTTTGATCAAAAAGTGTCGTGACAACTTTTCGTACGAATTTTTTCCGTCTAGCCCCCTTTCACAACGCGCGATAAGGAACTTCGTTCCAACAACGTGTCGCACTGACATGACAGTAAGATTGTCAACTAACTGTGCCAGCGTAAACCGGTTTGTTCCAGTCTCGCCGCGTACGCAAGGCTGGTGGTCACTCACACATGCCCCGCGTGCTTGTAGTAGTGCAACCGATTCACGTGGTAGTGTGAAGCGCGGTCTCTGTTCCTTTTATCGTGTGCCTGTGGTGAGCTGCTAACAGGCTGATTGTGTTGGCAGGAGGAGCCCCGCCCACCATCCAGTACACGGTCGCCGCTGGTTCAGCAGTGGTGGACGCCAAAGGCGAACTGCTCGTGTACCCCGGCAGCACGGTGTGGCTCGACTGCCTGTGGCCCCGCGGCGGCGACGCTCCTGAGTGGACCTCCAGCAATTCTGCCAAAAACACTGCAAGTGAGTTATGCTTATGATACTATACTAATAATATACAGGTAATATATGTAAGTTAAGCCGTCGGTCCCTTAAGTAATCGGTTAATAAATTAATCATTATCCGCCAACCCGCATTGGAGCAGCGTGGTGGCTCTACGCTCCATATTCCCTGTCCTATAAGGAGGGATGTCTGGCCCTGTAGTGGGCCGTTAATAGGCTGATGATTTTATGTATACTAATATTATAAAGAGGTAAAGTTTGTAAGTTTGTAAATAAAGTTCTGTCGGGGCTAATCTTCGGAACTACTGATACGATTTTGAAAATTCTTTCACCAGTAGAATGCTACGTTATCGGTGAGTGTTATAGGCTATATTTTATATTTGTATTGCATATATTACTAGAGTTATCACAGTTTTTGAAAATGATTAAATCGGTTTTCTGCGCATACGCTGCGTTAACTATTGGTTATAATTGAAAACATTGTATGAAAAATTTATACATCTTAAAAAGTTGTACAAAAAATTCCGCGATAGCATATATCTATCTTTTATATTTTGGCAGATATATAACTTTTTGTGTTTTAAAAAATCATTTAATGCATATGCTTACGTCTACGTCATTATTTATATAACTAAACTTAAATCCTTAACAAAATAAATGATTCAATAATCACAAGGATATTATAGAAATAAGATTTGCCTTTTACACTATGTTAATTAGTTATATAGTTTCGGAGATATTACAAAATTTCTAAAAAACAATATCGTCCAAATTAAGTTGACCTCCTCCGTGTTATGTTATACGTACTGAATAGGGGTCAACATTTGGATATTCTTTGAGAATTCGATCTTTGATCTTTTCTTTCAATTTTTTTGGTATGGCAAACCATATTTATAGTTAAAGGTTTGTTTGTTTGTTTAAACGGGCTAATATCTAGATTTGCGTGTCGGATTGTAAATTATTTTGTTTATTATGGAAGCTAGACTCAAAAGTGAAATAGACTATTTAATACAAGCTATACACATCTGATTTCCATAAATATATATTGTTAATGTTAATGTACTGTAATATCGTACAATGTTTAACATAAAAAAATTTTTAGTACACGGGACGGGACTGAGGGTATTGCATGACGGGAAACTATAAAAAAATTAAATTGAGAGGGGTAGCGGCGAAAGACCACACTTTATATGAAAGTCTATCTTTAAAATTAAAAGGGTACCTAAGAGGTTTGGCCGAGGGTTCAGTGCAGAAAGTACAGTGTGTTTCCTTGTTGCAGACTGGTCTACGCACGAAGGTCAGGCGGAGCACTTCCGACTGTCGCTGGTGCGAGTGACGCCGCGGCACAGCGGCAGCTACACCTGCACCTCGCCCGTCGGCAGTACCAACACGGCCTTCGTTAAAGTTGTTAGTAAGTCTTTACCTATACCCTTTTATTTATTTATTGATCCTCTTTTTCTTTGCTTGCATGTTTTAAGCTTCTACGTCTCTGTTTTAATTTATTTATGGATGTTTATCTATTTTTCATATAATTTATTTTCAATTTTAGTAGATTTTTGTTTGTTTTTGTATTTCTATTAAATGAATATTTGCATTGGTCAAGTTCTAGTTTCAATAAAATTATTATTATAAAAACAAAAAACCTGACTGCTTAGAAGTTATGAACTGAAAAGAGAAAAACAAGGATCACTATATCTGTATAAAATTCTAAATACTTTACGGTGCTGCAAACAGGGACAAAATACTTTAGCCTGCGGGGAAAGAAAGATCTACCAAAACTACGTTTGTCCCCGCCTGCAGCACCATAAAGTATTTAGAATTTTATACAGATATAGTGATCCTTGTTTTTCTCTTTTCAATTCATAACTTGTAAGCAGTCGGGTTTTTTGTTTTTATAGTAATAATTTTATTTGAGACTTTTTAGTTTTAGTTTATGGTATAGAAATGAGACGGTACACTTAGTACACTTTTTGCCATTTTTTGTTTAAAAAAAAGTAATATGAACACACATACATACATACGCTCGAAAAACATAACCCTCCTTCTGACGCAGTCGGGTAAATAGTAGTAAAATCTGTCAGTACGTAGTGACTTAAGTGTCCTCAAACTGTTCTTCATGAGATGTTCCTCTTTTGCAGATATAGTCTGCCCGCCGCGCAACTCGTCCTCACCACAGCTCAGCGCGCACGCGCAGGGCACGAGGATTGGGAGCGCCATTTTTTACCGCTGCCGACAGGGGTATAAAATCAACGGATCCGCCATTGCAAATTGTATGGGGGACGGTGAGTTAACGCATATACTAACTTTTTTACTTATCACAAGTTAACCCTTGACTGCGATCACAACTTGGTAAGTAATGATGCAATCTAAGATGAAAGCGGACTCGTACCGGAACGCTAAATCGCTTGGCGTCTTTGTCGGTAGGGTGGTAACTAGCCACGACCAATTAAAAAAACCGCCACTACTACCAGTTATATCGGGTGCAACTGTTTATCGTCTCGGAAAAATTTGGGTTACAATTTTTTTTGTTAATTCGATTTTGTAACTTATTGAAATAATTATTCTATCAATGAGAATTAATATAATGCCGATTTCTGTATGATAGTTCTCTAGGTGAAAAATAGGCGGATTTCGGCATTCTCGTTTACGCAGTTACGGACTACAAGAAAATATTCAAATAAAACGTCTAATTAGCTTGGCCCTTCCTTTAAACCATGTTCTAAAACGATAAACTATTATTGCAGAGATTATTAGTTCAAATTACTGAATTATTTTATTTTTCGCAATCGTAACTCGTAGACTAATGACCCGGTGATGACTTCATGGTTTCTATTCAGTGCCTTCGCATGTTATGGGTATGTTTAGCCCCTTGTATAACAATCTTGACAACCTGACGACCTTCGTGGCGCAGTGGTATGCGCGGTGGATTTATAAGACGGAGGTTCTGGCTTCCATTCCCGGCGGGGCAGATTGAGATTTTTCTTAATTTGTCTTGGTCTGGCTGGTTTTCGCCGCGGCTAGTTACCACCCTACCGACAAAGACGTACCGCCAAGCGATTTAGCGTTCCAGTGCGATGTCGTGTAGAAACCGATAGGATTGTGAATTTCATCCTACCCCTAACAAGTTAGCCCGCTTCCATCTTAGATTGCATCATCACTTAACATCAGGTGTGATAGCAGTCAAGGGCCAACTTGTAGTCGATAAAAAAATCTACAAATACCTCATTAATTAACTACATTAGTATAATTTTCTCACATTTATTTGTTTACCTTTTTTTATTAATTATTAAGTAGCACCTATTTCGATTGTCGGTTAAGTTTTGTATTATTTAAGTTATCTTTATTATCTACTATATTGGGCATGCTGTGATTGCTTGTAAGTAATTACTACACTTACACACACAGTATAAATTAAGGAATAAGTTTAAGATATCATGTTTTAGTGTAAGTAATTGTAAGCCAACCTAATAAATAAATAAATAAATAAAAATAAATAAATTAATCATTTAGTGTGTAGTATAGGTATATATATCACAATCTGTTCCCCAGGGCGGTGGTCGTCCGAAACCCCCACTTGTGAACCGATACTGTGCCCCGAGCTGCCAGCTCCCGGAGCACATTCCTCCCTGCAAGAATATAACACTTCCATTGGGGGTCGGGCCGTTATTGCTTGCGCCTGGGGTTATCGGCTTGTTGGAGCTCCCGGACTCGAGTGCGAATCCGATGGCCGCTGGTCCGACAGTGTTCCCCGGTGTTTGCGTAAGTATGCTCTTCTCCCTTAAACTCTTCTCTTATCAAATACTTAATATATTTAATGAAAGTTCTCATACTCATATGCAATGGAACTTTATATTGGAACGAAGTTCCTTATCGCGCGTTGTGAAAGGGGGCTAGACGGAAAAAATTCGTGCGAAAAGTTGTCACAACACTTTTTGATCAAAGGATCTTGCCGCCGCCTTTGATGTGTGTGCGCGTGAGCGGCGGGGGGCGCCCGCGCTGTATGCTGTCTCGCGCTCTCGTGGCGCCCTCTGGTGTTTCGGTGTACAACAACAAATATTATTATTACTTAAAAAAAATAAAATTTTATTACAATTCCTTCACTAATTAATCGAAAGGAACTTCGTTCCATCCGGGTGTCCCTTGACACCTCTCAACTTTTAATAATAAATTAGCGGGGACTCGCGACTGCTCACGTGCATTTCTGAATTATTTTTATTTATTAAATATTACATATGTACATATTTTTACATATTTTATACTTATAGCAAATAAAAATTAAAGGAGAGTGCCAGATCCTAACCCAGATAGAACACAAATTGTAAATATACTAAAAATATCCTATTATAATATAAATGTTTTACAATAAGCCATTTTTACTGTTGGACCTCGGAATAAAATTCTGTTAAAAAAGTAATTTAACTATTTCCTTTTAATTTACACTCTTTACGCATTTTTAAATCTTTATTGTTTCACTGGGTTCTAGCCTTTTAAATAATTTTTATTGTATATTCAACAAAAGTGGGCTTTAAAAGGCTAGTATTCAGAGTCGTAAAGCCTGTTTAAAAATGTATTTAATAAAGCTTTGCAACTTTAATGTCAGGGTGACAACTATACGAAACAACAATACGGAATTGGACGATAACCAACGTTAGGCTCGGGTCGAATACTCCAAGTTCTAGAGCTTTTGAATGCAATTTATATTAAATAGTAAAAAAATAATGCAATAAAATGGTGCATAATACATTGTTGTACAAAATGTTTCTATTAGTGGGTTAAAGTCCTATGCATTGTATGGCATTCTCCTTTACAATCTAATTGTTCACCTAAAGGCAAGGTGCCCAAAACATTGGCGCCAAAATGAAAAATATTAAATAATAAATTTAAATGAAAAATGGAATTTTTATGTTTATTTCATCAATATTAAGCTATTGTATAGCTTCTATCGCGGGCCTTGAGCGTGTAGACCGAATCCAGAAATTCCGTAACGAAAAAACCTAACATCCTCTCAATATCAAAAGCACAATTTCGGCAACGACGTCATCGGGGAACGTGGCCTAGCGGTAAGTGCCCGGATTGCCAGAGAGACGCGGGTTCGAATCCCGTCAGTTCCGCAATTTTTTTTTCAAGCGTGATATTTCAAAGTAATTTTTTTTTGCAATAATATAGTAATATTTCAAAATTTTTATCGAGAGATGGAAAAACTAAACTGTTACTTTTTAGATTTTCCATCTATCGATAAATACCAGACCTTTTAATGACTTTTAGAGGCGCCTTACCTCTCGGCCACGGTCCCGATGACGTCGGTAGGTAAACATAAGTTGATAAAAAATGCTATGCAATAGCTTTACCGCGGCAGTCTCCGAGTGCCACACGTCTTTTTTTTTAATTTGCTACACATTGCCAATGACTGCTATCGCACCTGATGGTAAGTGATGCTGCAATCTAAGTTGAAAGCGGAATATTAAGAATAATCTTGTTAGGTATATAATCATTACATATTCTTGTTGGCCCTTGACTGCTATCACACCTGATGTTAAGTGATGATGCAATCTAAGATGGAAGCGGGCGAACTTGTTAGGAGTAGATGAAAATCCACACTCCTATCGGTTTCTACTCGACATCGTACCGGAACGCTAAATCGCTTGGCGGTACGTCTTTGTCGGTAGGGTGGTAACTAGCCACGGCGAAAGCCTCCCACCAGCCAGACCAAGACAAATTAAGAAAAATATCAATCTGCCCCGCCGGGAAACGAACCCAGGACCTCCGCCATATTCATGTATATCACTGTTGCAGCTATTTACTGTCCGGAACCAAGAATCGTCCCGGAGATGGGTAGGCTTGCGCAGGCTGATCCCTCCGGAAAACAGAACCACCCAGTTGGTCATCTACTTGTGTACCATTGTGAACCCGGATACCAGCTGGTGGGAGAGAACTCCATCGTCTGCACCGAGAGCGGCTTCTGGTCGCACCCCCCGCCCTTCTGCAAGCGCCCCTCTGACGTCAGAAAAACGGACACTATATTTGTGGACAATACTACCCTTGTTCATTTTAACGAATAGGGGTAGTTAAGTTTAAGTGTATTGATATTTAACAAGATTCTAAACTTTTTGTAATGGGACGCGTTTAAGAGATTAACGTTGAAGATACTACACGATATTGATGTAACATTGGATTATAACATACATTATGTTATATTATAATATTACGTGACATGTTACACAATATGTAATGTAATGTAACGTGTTATATATAACATTTTAATACAATCTTAATCTCATAACTCGTCCTATTTTTAGCCGCTAAGTTGAAATTCTTATGAATGATAATTAAATATAATTACTATAATAAAAAAATTTGACTCTCTGTACTATATTAAAATTATACAATGTATTGAATGAATTTACAAATTGTTATTTGACGTTTTAGAAATTATATTATGTTATACGTATATGTAACTTTGACAGCCGAGTGGCGCAGTGGCAATCGGCTTCTGCGTCCAAGGTAGTGGGTTCGATTCCCACATCTGGACAATTTTTGTGCGATGTGCATGGATGTGCTCCAGTGTCTGACTGTTTATCTATATATCATTGTATTTATGTATAAAACATAATATTATATTTATTTATAACTTAGGGTAAAGCAACTATTATTGTATTATATTATTATGTTGTAACATTTCGATATTTAGATGCGTTGTTTTGTAGGATGTGTTGGCGTTATTCGCTTAGGAAATGTTGCATTTCTTCCGGAAACATATTGTGATAGTTTACGAAGGGGTGTGTTACACCCAGCGGACACGACTGCATCAATTGTATGGAACGTGACTGACCCTAGCCAGGTCAGCTGTAAACGGTGTGCGGTGTTATTGTAAGCTCAATAGAGGGCGCGCTTTATTGCCAGTAGAGCTTAGCACACCGTATGTATTCGTTACTGAGTAACGGCTGTACCGTCTAATACCGAGTACCGAAACGAATACATTTCGTTACTCTAAGTAATATCGCGCTCTCTCTCACACACACTTTTGACGACCTCTGTGGCGCAGTGGTATGCGCGGTTGATTTAAAAGATGGAGGTCTTGGGATCGATTACCGGGGAGGGGGGGGAGGCAGATTGAGATTTTTTTAAATTTGTCTTGGTCTGGCTGGTGGGAGGCATTCGTTGCTAGTTACCACCCTACCTACAAACCGCAAGGGGTGTGGATTTTCATCCCACTCCTAACAAGTTAGCCCGCTTCCATCTTAGATTGCATCATCACTTAACATCAGGTGTGATAGCAGTCAAGGGCCAACTTGTAGTCGATAAAAAAAAACACAGACACATTGGCGCGCACCTTTTTTTGATAACTATTTGTTTCTTTTTACTTTGACGATGCACGATTGCTGGCTTACGAATGAAATATTCAAAAAATTAAATACATTACAAATTTAACGAATTTCTGTCACATTTACGAACTAAATAAATTAGAGTTTACTTGTATTTGTTACCTATTATACCAAATTAAAGTTTACGTTTGCATATATAAAATACGGCAAACTAAAAAAAAACGCATAAAAGTAACGTTCGATTTGTATAAAATAAGAAAGAGATCGAGAAACGACTCGAAGATGTTTTGTATAAAAAGTAACAAGTAACGTAAAGTACCGATACGGAAGTAACGAGTACTGATTGTTACAGTAACGAATATACGGTTACTCTGAATAGCGTTCCATTACACATCTCTAGGGGCCCTTATGTCGTGCGCGGTGTTGCTACACTCACTAATGACAATAAAATTAAAGTAACATTTGACTGACATTAGTTGTAACTAGAAGATAAATACGAAATTATAAAATATTTACCTAATGTCAAAAACGATATACCTACTTTATCAATTATTGGTTAATATTTATAAATAATTTTTTGTTTTGTGGAATTCTGACGTATCATCGTATGTCACTTTTTGTAGTTTCTGATGTCACAAACCTTTTTTAAAGATGATAATTGATATTATCTATATTTATGAATTAAAATAAATATTTTATTATTTGTTAATGCAAAATTTAAACATTGCATACTTTAGAATTATTATTTATTACCTCACTTTTACATTAGTATTAATTCAGTATTATATAATTATCTATATTTTCTTGATCATCGACCTGGTGATTTTGATCACCGTCCGCATTATTGATATTATTACTAAAAGTATCATAAACATTTTATTAAATAGTATAAAACAGTTTCATTATTTTCTACACAGTATTTCTTATAGTTTATATAAATGGCTTAAAACTAAACTTAAATTAATTGAATGAAATTTTGTTTATTCTAAAATAACATCGAGTACATTTCACTATAACAAAAAAAGACTTTTTTTATTGTAGGGAAATATTTTATTCCCTACTACATATCTTTCGAATTTGTAAATGAAATTAACTGTTAATTGTTAATTAAATATCAAGTCCTAATTTTATTTTTTAATTTCAATAGAAAATTATTGTTTTTTTATCTTTTTTGTGAGAACTATTTTGTCTATAGCAACATTAAGAAACGTCAGGTGAACTTCAGAATTCCACGGAATTTTAATATTGAGTACAGATTATATAAAGGCGGACACTGATATGTATGAGAAGGAGTTTAGAAGACGTAACCACTAGTCACTACCAACAACGCATCCGTTATTTGTAGTTAACAAAAATACGCGTAACAGTGACGTCATTCACTGCGCGACCACTTTGCGTTGCAGCGATGCAGTGTGGTACTGGTAAGTGTGTCATCCCAACAATTAAAACATATGTCTTAAAATAAAACAAATAACGTAATATAGTTAATGAAAAATTTACATTATAGACCAGGGTGGATTCCTTTAAAAATAATAAAAAGTAAAAAAATTGCAAGATGAAAACTTGCCTTTATATGTCCCAATCCCAAATACCTACTCTATAAATCACTTGATTTGAAATATTTACTGTTTCACCTTATTTTAAAAAGGTAAGTTTACACCGAATTTCGTAAAAAAAAAGACCTTTGTTTTTTGAATTTTTCACATACATTTTGAGGTTATGTAATAAAAGTGTAATTACAAAAGTTTTAGATCTTTTACCTTCGAGTCGACCCCTTAAACCTCACGATTATTTTTCCTTAATAATATTCGCCTCATTTTTCAATGAGTTTCATTCTAATGCGACTTTTTTTGTTTCAAAATTTATCTACCCTGGTCTGTTAAAACTGTCGTAAGCTGAAAAAAAAAATCAATAATATTAAGATATAATATATTTGTTGTTTTAAATGTTAGCGCTTAAACAATAAGCTTAACTTTAAATAGTGTCTATGGAATAAAAAAGAGATTTTAAAACTTTACAAACAAATTTATCAGTAGATATTATATGTATAACAAATATATAGAATAAAAAATATTTTAATGACTTCAGTAAACGCTCTTCGGTTATATCGCTAAACTATAATGAGAAATGTTATAGTTTTGATGTACCATCTTAATTAACACCTTCTAATTATAGTAATTGTATCTTCAAATAAACGATTTGATTTGATTTTTTTGTACTAACTATTCGACTATCTACAGCTGAAAAAAAATATCAATAATATTAAGATATAATATATTTGTTGTTATAAATGTTAGCGCTTAAACAATAAGCTTAACTTTAAATAGTGTATATGGAATAAAAAAGAGATTCTAAAACTTCATATTTATCAGTAGATATTATATGTATAACAAATATATAAAATAAAAATTATTTTTATGACTTCAGTAAACGCTCCTCGGTTAAATCGCTAAACTTTAATGAGAAATGTTATAGTTTTGACGTACCATCTTAATTAACACCTTCTATTTATAGTAATTGTACCTTCAAATAAACGATTTGATTTGATTTTTTTGTACTAACTATTCGACTATCTACAGCTGAAAAAAAATATCAATAATATTAAGATATAATATATTTGTTGTTATAAATGTTAGCGCTTAAACAATAAGCTTAACTTTAAATAGTGTATATGGAATAAAAAAGAGATTCTAAAACTTCATATTTATCAGTAGATATTATATGTATAACAAATATATAAAATAAAAAATATTTTTATGACTTCAGTAAACGCTCCTCGGTTAAATCGCTAAACTTTAATGAGAAATGTTATAGTTTTGACGTACCATCTTAATTAACACCTTCTATTTATAGTAATTGTACCTTCAAATAAACGATTTGATTTGATTTTTTTGTACTAACTATTCGACTATCTCCAGGGATAATAGGCATGTTGGTGTTTAAAGACGATGGAGCTTTTATTGTGCAGTATATTATATTAATGTTAATTATAAAAAGTAATTGAAATACAAATATATATATTTTACGACAAATACACACATATATCTCGTCTTGGTAACCAATATTGCTATTTATAAAATACAAATTGTAACATTCAGTTTTAATAGAGCAACTGTTTACTTGTTTTTACTGGTTCTTCTCCGCTAGGTCTGCCTACCGATCCGGTGGTAGAGTAACTACGTACTGACGGACGTGACATAAATTATTTTCAATTTAAATATTTGGTATCTGTATTTTAATGAATAATTAAATAAAAATGTAATTTTAATTGGTATTTCAATTACCTAACATTTGTAGTTAGTATTTCAAATACTTATGGTACAACTACATTCGTATCGCTCGCTAATAATATGTCAATCTTTAAAGTTGGCGACACTGAATCTGTAGTGGTGTACCGTTACCAAACGTCAATTTGAGAAGACTAACATGTGTCAAATTGGTTTGATATTTTTACGAAGCGGTTGACACCGGACTGTATTTTTAAATTGTATTATAAATAAAAATACTGTATTTTGTATGTCAAATACACAATTTTAAAAATATTTTGGATTTCCTATTCTAGATATATTCCTATTCGAGATATTATTTTGTAATTTGTATTATAATGAAATCGAAGCATATATTTTGCTCAGCAATGGCTATTTATTATAATTATTTTTTGTACATGCATTTAAACTAATTTATTAATAAATACAATTAACCCCTCAGCTTCTATAGAACCGGGTTCGGTACACTATAAATCTTAAAATGGCGTTGGACCGTATATGGTCCCGCGCGAGTTGGTTTTAAACTCTTTTATGTAAGTCATAGAGTAAAGTTTTGATCATACAAGTGTTGACCAGAGACAAGTAGAATAATTTATTTAAATAAATTAAATACGAAGGACGTAGATGGTGAGGGGTTAAGAGAATTACTTTAATATTATCTATAATATAAACTATCATTTTTATGTAATTAATTTACATTCAATTTTGTAAAATTTAAAATTCTGCAATGCAGCCGCTAATTACGATCTTATGAATTAGATATATTGTCCATCTTAAAAATGAACGTCCTGGGAATTCAGCCATGTATTCTGTAAGCGGGTGAATTCGCAGGACATTGCTAGTATATCACATAACCATCAGGCGTGATCGTACTATCACTGGCTGGGATGGCTACCCAAGCGCTAGCCGATACTTGTAAAAGAAAGTCCCATCGCGTCTGTTCGCTATAAACTCAAAGGCTACTGAGTGCCTAGTGTGAGCTTTCACCAAAAACAAATCGAAAACTTCGCATTCTTGTAAAGGCAAATTTTATATGGAATTGAAGCAGCGCCCCTGGCAGTATGGAGAGAAAACTCAAATGGGTGAGCGTCAGTGTCATATAAAATTTACGTTTACCGTTCTCGATATCGACGCGGTAAAATCTTACACTAGCCACACTTCGCTATAAACTCAAGGGCTATAAGATCAATTTTCAACAGGCAAAAATCGATGGAACCGCTATGTCTATTGATAAAGAGGTTCCAGAGAGCATATAATTTGGTAAGAGTATATAAAATCGACGATAATTTTTGGAGAAGTCGGAGATATCAAGCCGCTTTGTCTGTATAAAGTCTTATGAAGTTGAAAATATTCTAAATAAGTGCTAGTGAAAATGTTCTATGAAATCGTTATGACATTCAATGGAAATAAATGTAACATGAAAAAATATCTTTTTTATTTTTATCGTCCTATCATCACAAGATCGCTAAAACTATTCACTCAATTGAAAGTGTAGTTACTCATTTTATGATGTTGGCGCTCATTAAGTACTTGACTTCCGAGCAAGCTTCCGAGATTGATTAAGTCTTGGATTACCAAGTATAATCAATTTTATTTCGGCTGTGGGTTCGATTCCCACATCTGGAAAAATATTTGTGTGATGAGAGTTTTCCAGTGTCTTATCTATATATTATAAGATACTTCATTACGTGGATGGATGATACAGTTAAATTTAGTTAAGTTAGGCCGAGTGGCGTAGTGGGTAGTGACCCTGCTTTTGCGTCCTAGGCTGTGGGTTCGATTCCCACATCTGGAAAATGTTTGTGTGATAAGCATGAATGTTTTCCAGTGTCTGGGTGTTTATATTATAAGTATTTATGTATAGTATATATAAAAATATTCATCAGTTATCATGGCACCCATAACACAAGCTATTTACGAGTACGCTTACTTTGTGGCTATATAGCGATGTGTGTAATTCTCCTATAATATTTATTTATTATTTATTTACTTAGTTAGGTACATGAGTTTAAATAAAATAATAAATACAATGTAGAAATAGACCTACTTAGGTACGAAAATTATATCTTAAAAACAACAATTAAAATAACTAACTAATCAACCTACTTATTTTTGCCCTTTTGGTAGGGTGCCCATCACGCAGGCACCATTTCCGCGCTGAATTGCGATAGATTTCGTTGCGCGAGAATTTTGCATAAACCTATCATGATTTAAAACGATTATAATGATAATTTAATAGATACTTTATTAACACGTTGACTGCTGTCCTATCAAATAAGAAACCATGAAAGGAAACATTTTCATATTTTGTAAATTGACCCTAGCTGGGAATCGACCTCGGATCCTCCTTCGTAAGCCACAAGACCAACTGCGCCGGTGAGGTCATCGTATATACGGGTGCATCTCAGAAGTACCCCAATCCCCATAACGTAGTTCGATAGAACTGTTGGGATATTTTCCGTGCTGTCAAATAATGTCCCAATAGTTCTATATAGTACTGTAGTATAGTTTTTGCTCTTGACTTTACTTATACCATATAAGTTATAAACTTTATATTATTTTGATTGATATTTCATTTTGTTTTTAACAAAAAAATGTCCCTTGCGACAAAAGCTAAGTTGTTAAAACCAAGTAGTAGTTGTGTCTAAAAAAATATTCTCTTATTTTAGAAGTTACAGGGGGGACACATTTTACCACTTTTTAAGTATCTTTCGCGCAAACTATTCAGTTTAGAAAAAAATTATATTAAAAACCAATCAATACCATTTTAAAGACGTTTTGTGCAATTTAAGCAAAGCTGTATTCGTTATAGTATGTTTATAGTGTGTATATATATATATTAAGTGGACATTTATTATTGCCAGAGATGTGACTTATTTGAAATACTTCTATTTAAAATGCAAATACAAAATGCAAAATACCTATTTTGTATTTTGCATTTAAATACTTTTTCACAAAAACATTTTGTATTTTATTTGAAATACCTTTTGAGATGTATTTTGCATTTTTAAAATTAATTTCAAAATGCAAAATACTTTGTGATTAAGTTTAGCCAACATTACCAGTCAAACGAAATGAAATGAACAAATGACGCTTGTATTGCCGAATTTGACCGATAGTGGCGCCGGTTAGCCATGCGTGCCTATTTTTTCTTCTTTGGTCAGATTGCGCGCCTTATGTCTGACTAGTGTCAATGTCTAAAAAATTTAATTAAAAAAATGTTTGTCTATTTTCTGTCCGTCTGACTGTCTGTCTATACGATTCACGCTAAAACACTGAATGTATTAAAATGAAACTTGGCACGTTTGTAGTTCATATTTTGAGATATTGTATAGGATAGTTTTTGTCGCGAAAATTAAAGTAGAAGGGGTTGAAAATTTTTATGGAAAGTCTTTAATTTTTGAAGTTATGTTAATGAAATTTTGTATATGAACTACTGAATAAATAAATATGTTATTCAAGGATTTTTCAAAATTTCGTCCCTACAGGGTTATATAAGGGTGGAAAGTTTGTATATAAAATTCCTTTTAAATGTTCTTAATTTAAATATTCAAATCAAATTATCTTTATAGAACTACTTATTATACTGCACCAACAATCAATTTTTTGTCAATCTATTTGTTCCGGCTAATCTCTGAAACAGCTGGACCTATTTAGACGGGTCTTTCGACACTTATTTACTAATGTTATAAGTAACATAGGTTAATCTTATATTAGTAATGTTGTAAGTGACTATTCTAAAATAAATGAAAATATCATACGATTTGGTCAAAAAGTATTTTA
Source organism: Mycalesis mineus (assembly GCA_034621355.1). NCBI lineage: Eukaryota > Metazoa > Arthropoda > Insecta > Lepidoptera > Nymphalidae > Mycalesis > Mycalesis mineus. Next base: position 23,431,499 of record CM067908.1, on the reverse strand, counting down.
TTTTAAAAAAGCATTTTGAAAATACCTATTTTGCATTTTGCATTTGAAATACAAAACTCAAAAGCATTTGGTATTTTGTATTTGAAATAGTAAATCTGAAAAGTATTTTGCATTTTGTATTTAAATGCTTTTATAGAACCATTTTGTACATCTCTGATTATTGCAATCAAAAGAGATTCCATTTTATACTTATAAAAACTATAGATATTTTGTATGTGACGTACAAACAAGATGTTGATATCGACATTTCTTTAATTTTGTCCCATTACTAAACTCTAATATGGTGTATCAACAGTTCTATAGAACTAAAATTAGGGGGTACTACTGGGATGTACCCATATACACATCTCAGAGAGAAGTGATTGGGAAGGTTCAAATGAAAACTGGAGTAATTCGACCAATAAAAACTTTATTATATAAAAAAGCTACAAAAACGGAGATATATTTTCAAACAATTTGTAAAACAGTGTAAAATTCTTATTATTATTCGTCAGAGCATATAATATAATACATTTCTCTATCCTATACAAATATCCATATCAAACGATTTCAAAGTAGGATTTAAATGACACCGATAAATTTAAGTTTTCCGACCAGATAAAAAATAGTTACTTATTTTCCTCTTTACATTAAATAACAAGAAATTCAAATGCCAGTAAATATTGTCTGTCGGAATCGGAGAGGCATACTATGAACAAACAAACTCACAAACACAAGGTTTTTGTTCAATGAGACAAATCATATACAAATACGTGAAATGATAACGTTTCATTTTTGATATGTAAGTAATTATAGCGAAACGGCACAAACCCGTAGGTATCCGATCAGCCCGTGAGATCATCTTGGGTTACAGCCTGTATCTGTATAGCTATAGTACGGTAATATTATGAGTACAGTATTCCAACTTCATACAAGCAGGCGAAGCGCGAGCTATACCTACGCGCCTCGATCTCGGTATGCGCTCGACATGCAGACAGCCTCGGCTGTGCCGCAGTGACGAAACTAAATGGAAACATAAAGTAGGCAAATGTAATTAAATTGCTTAGTTGTCAGCCCTAGCACGTTGAAGGCAGTTAAATGCAAACATAGGCCGTGTTGATGTGTTGAAAAGAGATGTAGAGAGAATGGATGAAAGAAGATTAACAAAAGAGATTTATGAGGCGAGGGTGAAGGGAAATGTTGGAAGGGGAAGACCTAGGCGAATGTTCCTCGACCAAATTCAGGACATTTTAAATAATGGCCACGTCTAGAGTACCCTAAACCGACGAGCTTGTATGAAAGGATTAATGAGAATGGAAGAAGCTAAGGAGGTATGCAAGGACCGTGGCAAATGGAGGGATGTGGTCCCTGTCTACCCCTACGGGAATAAGGCATGATGTTATGTATGTATGTATAGGCCGTATTAAAAAAATTATACAGAAAATTACCGTGGCTGTAGTATCGAGTCGAGGCAGCGCTCCATTCAGACAAAAATAACAATATAAACTGGTGTAAGTACTATATTTTAAGTAGTTAGGTATCTTTTATTTATGAGCTATTTGTGCCTGGCTTTCGTACCTATGCCTTTTCAGTCATTTAGGTTTTTCGGGAGCCTTAATACCAAATTTAATTTAGTTTATGTTTTTTTACCTCTTTATGGCTCTTTTTGTTTTTTTTCCTTTTCTGGCTGAATAAACGATATTTTATATATTTATTACAATAGTGTCAATAATATCACAACCGTCAAACAGTTAACAAAATAAACAACAACCACTAACAGGCAAAGTTAAAATGTAAAAATAAAAAACAACTAACAATAATAAATATAAGCTGCGAGACACTTGAGATTAAGACCGGCCGTATATTGTAAGAATTTTTCTGTTAGAAAATTTCTGACGCCCGTCGGTACCACGCCGCACACCTATCAGAAACTATCGGCGAGTCTGAGTTTGAATCGGCTGGCTGAGCATAGTAGGGCTTACAAAAACTAAGACAAAAACGAAATGGACGACGATTAGTTACTTTCAGTAGCGTAAGTAGAACTATATACTTTGACGGCCGAGTGGCGCAGTGGGTAGTAACCCTGCTTCTGCGTCCTAGGCTGTGGGTACGATTCCCACATCTGGAAAAATGTTTTTGTGATGAGCATAGATGTTTTCCAGTGTCTGGGTGTTTATCTATATATTATAAGTATTTATGTATAATATATATAAAAATATTCATCAGTTATCATAGCACCCATAACACAGGCTACCTACGCTTACTTTGGGACTATATAGCGATGTGTGTAATTGTCCTATAATATTTATTTATTTATTTGTCCTATAATATTTATTTAGTTCAAAAAAGTCGGATCAGAGTAGAATAGAAAACAACAATAAAGTTCTGACGTCCGATCGTTTGCATCCGGCGCCCGTCAGAAGCCAACGTCAGACACGTCAGAATTGTGATAGTATGCGGGATCCACAACGATATATATGAACAGCGTCCGTCCAGCGGGCGTCAGAATTTTTCTGACAGAAAAATTCTTACAGTATGCGGCCGATCTTACATCGACATCGTTATCAAAGCGTATGCTTTTTGAAAATAAATGTAATATCAAAAATTGCGGAGCTGGCAGTATTCGGACCAGCGTTGCCATTTTTTGCGATGTTGGGATTTTTAATCTTTTGAATGAAAAAAAGCGGGATTTTTTCGTCGCAAGCTGGACATAATATAAAACCGAATATTATAATAAGTTTTAAAATATATATCGTTTTATTTGAGTTTAAAGTAGGTTTACGTGACAATGGGCGTTTGCAAAAAAGCGAGCCATTTTTCATACAAAAAATGTATGAAAATTTATGGCTCGCTTTTTTACTTACCGGCGCCGGGGTAGCAAGCTTTCCACCGGTGCCGGCCCGGAAAAATTGCATGTGTATTGTATATTTATATGAATTGTAGCCGTGTGAGTGTGTAACTGCGCGGGGCGGGTAGGAGTAAACCGGCATCGACACCGGCGCAGTGGAAAAACGAAACCCCGGCGCCAGTGCCGGTGCACGGACATGCCGGTGCCGCGCCGGTGCCGGGCCGGGTAATGGAAAAACGCCCAATAGGTAACAGAAAAACCTTTAGAAAATATAATATATTAATAAAAATCAATACGGTAAATCTGATTTAAAATATCATTTAAATTAGATTGGTTTTGAATAAAAATAAAACAGAAATCAAAGTCAAAAAAAATACTCATTGGAAAAATGTAGCATTGTCGTTATCCCCGAAAAGCGGGACTGAGTCTGTCCTGATTTAATTTTCATTAAAAAAGCGGGACGTCCCGCCAAAATCTGGGCCTCTAGCAACGCTGATTCGAACGCACGTCTCTTTGGCTATACTTTTATCTTATCGATTATGCAGTATTCTTAATTCTATATATAATTATAAAAGTTATACATTTTGACACAGATCATTGAGTTATTCGACTGGGGCTGAGAGAAAATGACTAGAATATTAGAAATTATAAAATACAACGCGCTCCGCTGCGCCGGAGTGATATAAATATAAAAGAAATCTTTGACATCTTTTGGCTCTCACTACGTGCACTGCACTAGTGCTGCCCCTCGTCCTCCGCCGCGCACAGGAACAGCTTCTGACAGAACAGCGTGAATTTCACTGAAAGTAAATAATTAGCTACTATACAATAATCCATTAAACTTGAAGCATTCATTACAAGTATGCTTAGAAGCACTTTGAAACGTCACTTTAGGCTATTATATAGAAGTAACGGCGATAACTCAAAGTCTGAACTTGGTTTCACATCAAAGATCAGACTAGCTCTCGGTCACGCTCTCGTCATTAGTTCAGGAACAAGATGCTAGATGGCGTTGATAAGATTTTTATTACTATTGAATGCACGTTTCATTTCACGCAGTAGTTTTTTTTCAAAGAGTCTAAATGTCTGTAATCTGGCTTTATAAAATATTAAATCACTTGAATAGCTTTAATTGTCAAAATATTAACATATCGTACAGCATATGCAATAAAGTGGTGTGTACCTACTTATTATAAATGTACATTTAAGTTTGTAAGCATGTTGTATGAATGAATAGTTATTCATTTGTTTACTATTTGAGCCGGTGGTAGAGTCCTTATAAATAGTCTAACATGATTTCAAAAGTACTTACAATAAGCCTACTTAAAATAAACGATTTAAAATTTTTTTTTATACTAAAATTTATCTATAGTTATTTTCACAAGAAAATTACTTTAGAAAATGAAACACTAGGAGCGTTAGTTAGTATGGATTGGTTAATATATGCGATAACTCTATATCCTATATAAGATACTTTTATTTGTATATATATCATATATTTGACTGCAATCACATGTGATGTTAAGTGATGATGCAATCTAAGATGGAAGCGGGCTAACTAGTTAGTATCCTTTAGTTTCTACACGACAGGCGGTACGTCTCTGTCGTTAAGGACTCACCGGACAGTTCTCTGACGACCCGGGGCTTGGCGGCCACCAGCAGGTAGTACACGGGCACGCCGGCCAGCGTGATGAGCGTGCCGCCCAACACCGCGCCCGGCTCGCTGGCCACCGGCACCAGCAGCAGCGGCGCGCTCGAGCACACGAACAGCGCCGGCACCGCCCACGGCACCTGCGCAGAGAGAGGAGAGGGCGGTCAGCGGAGGAGAGGCGCACTCACACGGACGGGGCGGACGGGGCGCACTTACGCGGATGGGGCGCGCGAGGTCGGGGCGCGTGCGGCGCAGCCACAGCACGGCGCTGACGCTCAGCGTGGTGAAGAACGACTCCACCACCGTGCAGTACGTGATCAGCGTCGACAGGTCGTCGGGGATCAGCATCACCAGCGACACCAGCATCTGCCCACAACATTCCTTATGACAATGTTCCTTTTGAGATTTTTGTAAAGTGCGAGCTTCTCCGAAAAGCATATTATAGTGTTATAATTAAAACTGCCGCGATATTATTAAAATAGACATTATGACCTTAATATTAAAATGAGTGAACATAGCTATGTGGTTAGTTTATACGCGGTAGAAGTGGGTGCGAGGGGTATACCAGCGAAGTCTCTCTACAACCTGCTAAAAGACCTTGACCTTACTAGAAGTGCAGTACGATGTATATTAAAACGAGTATCAAAAGCTGCTCGTGTCACAAGTCTCGGGCTCTGTTCGGAGTTTGTCTCAGCCACGCGATGGACCCGCACGGTAAATCCATGGAATGCTAAGATGTTCGTCTCCATAACTCAAGTTTTTGCTATCGGAGTGTGCCTGACTAGTTTCGTACCTATACGGGGCTCTTATTCCTTAACCTTTCTAGATCAAGCAACAACTTTTCCTATGACTTAAAAAGCCTAATCAAAACGGATAATGAGACTTCTGTACATGTTCTGCTGTTGGTGATCCGTTCGTACCCACGTTCTTCGAATGTTAATCCTAACCACTGCCAATGTACGGACACGTGTCACCGAGTCGTATCTCCGACGAGATAGTGACTTATTTCGTTCACCATTGCCTCGTTAAACTTACATAAAGAGCGTGATGGACTTATTCATTCACTATCTTCAACGGAGATTTATCTTAGTGACAGTGGCCTTCAGCGTGGAAACCTCTTCTACGTATAAAGCCACAGATAAGAATACGACACAGTTAGTTCGGTTTGCACCCAAGAATACGGCACCTACGCTCCCCCGCCTCAGTCCCCGTTTGAGTGCGCGCTACGTGCATTTTGCTTCACGCCGAGTTGCAATAAATGGTTTTGGGTTGGACTTTAAAATGTTATGTTATAGAAAGCTAATTTCGGCCCGGTTACCAAGAAAATGAGCGAGGGCAGCGGCGCCAAGCGCGTGACGTGCACGTGCGCCAGCAGCGCCGGCATGTGTCCGTTGCGAGCGCCCGCGAAGCACATGCGCGACGACGTCATCACGTGCACCGACAGCCCGCCCAGCACCGCCAGCGCCACCAGCGCCGGCATCGCCCAGCGCAGCGCGCCCAGCGCCGCCGCCGCGAACTGCACGGCCACGGCGTCTGCGGCGCGCATGCCCGCCGGGCCCAGCACGGCCAGGTACGACGCGTTGGCCAGCAGGTACGCGGCCGTCACCAGCGGCAGCGACACGAAGATGGCGCGCGGCAGATTCACGAATGGGTCCTTCAGCTCCTCCGTCATGAAGTTCAGGTAGCTCCTGCAACGTTCCGATACGTCAACTTCGCGGCCCGACGGAGAGCTCACTCTCCCGTCACAAGTCAACTCACCAGCCCGAGTAAGAGAATATTCCCGAGTAGAAGGCGACCGACCAGTCGCCGACAGACGTCTTTGTTCCGGCCCAGCCGTCCTCGAAGTGCTCTACGCCTCCTGCGACCACAAACTCCTCGGTTAGCGGAGGGAGCTTCAAACGAGCGCACAATTATACTATATGCAATTCTTTTAAATCAATCCCAATAACGCATGTAATTTATTCTATTCAAGTAGGCAACTATTGAGCAGAACATACTTTCGTACATTATTTAGGTAGACCAGAAATATAAAGAACCTACTAAGGGGGCGACACTGGTTTTTGATCATAGCAATATTCATTTAACCACCAGTAAAGAATAACAACAACTATGACATATGGCTGCAATTCCTAAATGACATTTGTGATGTTTAACATTAGTGTTTCTACTGGACGAAAATAGTTGTACATGTTATATTACGTATGTATTTCCTGGTCTGGCTGTAATTGCTTTTTAAATTGTTAGTATTAGCAACAAACGCCACGTCTCGATACAATGTACGGTATCGGCGCGGGTCGGAGCTGCCCTCGCGCGGGTCACACAAACAACGATAAGAAAATCCACCGTTCTGTTCAAAAAGTGAACAAACTAACAAACATTTTGTAAAATGAGAGTTTGTGCGAATTAATGTTAAGTATAACATGCTAATGAGTGCTAGTATCCATTATTTTAATTTACGCCTTTAATAAAATATGTTGTGTTCTGGAGTGGAGACCACGAACCACTAAGCCCAGTGTAGGACGCCCTCCAGCCCGATGGTCCGACGAACTCAAAAAGGTGGCGCGCTCTCATAAAGGCCTATGATGATAATGATTATAAGTAACCAAAAAAAGTATTTATCCCCTCTCCTACATGTAGGGAGGTTCTTGTAGTGGACCGAACTGAGATCATATTCGTCAATTTCAGAAGTATGATGTATTAAAAAGTTGAAAACTTAATTGAATTTCGTTTAATAACATCATACGTTTGAAGGAGTTTCTGTTCTGAAGCAACGAAACGTTGCTGCGCCACTTTTGACTTATAGGGCCACGTGTCGACATAAGAGAGAAATATGTTTATATTACTTGCGGTCTCAGAGAACGCTGGACAAATATAGTTGCATGTCGAAGCCAAATGGGCGCAGGTATTCTCTCGCCAATGCGTAGACAGGCTCCAAGACACGACACGCACAATCCGAAAAAAATTATATCGAAAACTCATAGCGGTCTCTGAAACCGGAGGTAGATGGTTAGGAGTTGAAACTCACTGAGTCAAGGTTATTATACAGTTGGTGAATTTTTAAACGATAATAATGTTGAGAGGCTATTGGATCGGGTTTAAATTTCACACAAGAAGTGGAATAAATAATTTTATGTAACAATACAGTTGATATTGTAAAAATCTTAAAAGAGTAACTGTTGAGTTTCTTGCCGGCTCTTCTCAACAGGACCTGCCTTCCGAGCCGGTGGTAGAGTCACTACAAATAGTCTAATGAGACGTTTCAAAAGGGTTCGTTGCCACTAGTTCCATTAAAAGTTCCATCATGGAACTAGTGATAATTTTTGTTATCACTAGTTCTAGTACAGGATCCGTGGCCTATTTTTTCACTTGATTACTATCAAGCTAATTTTCCGTGAGTAGCTTCATTTTGATAAGACGCTCAACAATTTCCTGTGCGAAAATTTTTGATTGTGGTAGCTAACAGAGGTAGCAATGATATCGATTTGATGATTCTTCAATATTTATTACTAACTGAATTGTTTTTATTAAATCTTAGGATAATTATCTAAATTATTTGAAAAAATATTTGTCCTACAAAATCTATGGTTTCATCAAAGAGTCCTCCCCCTCCAACATGTATTGATAACGAGATCACCAAAAATGATTACTAACCAGCTGATTTTTTTTTTATTACTTAGTTAATATATATATAATTTAACAGCCATATTGTCCTACAAATTTCGTGGTATGTTATCCCGGTTCCTACGCTTAAAAGTAGTAGTACAGATCATTGATGTAAAAATAATTACTATCAAGCTGAATCTTCCGTGAATAGCATCGTTTTAATGAGACGCCCAACAATTTCCTGTGCGAAAATTCTCGATAGTGGTAGCTAACAGAGGTAGCAATAATAAAATATGTCGATTTGATGATTCTCAAATATTAATTACTAACTGGATTGTTTTTCATTAAATCTTAAGATAATTATCTAAATAATTTGAAAAAATATTTGTCCTACAAAATCTATGGTTTGATCAAATAGTCCTCCCCCTCCAACATGTATCAATAAGGAGATCACCAAAAATGATTACTAACCAGCTGATTTTTTTTTTTACTTAGTTAATATTTATATAATGTAACGGTCATATTGTCCTACAAATTCCGTGGTACGTTGTCCCGGTCCTACGGTCAAAAGTAGTAGTACAGATCCTTGATGTAAAAATAGCGTGGTACGCTATTGCGGTGCTCCAATTGAGTATATATTGGAAAGTCATGAAATTAAAAATCAATTTATTTCTCAAGCGTGCGAAAAAAAAATGTTGACTTTTTGGTAGATTCAAATTATTGAAGAGTATGTATGCAGAGTGTATTCATTAAAAACAAAAAATTATATCAACAAAGGACGGTACGAGTTATTTGAAAAAGGATATAAATCAAAAAATGAAAATGAAGAAATTTTAAAACAAAAAATCGTAGGATATGATCCTTCCAGTTTGCCACCAACAAAAGAAGAATTGTTACAACAAATTAAAAGAACTGCATTTATCTGCAATGTATGGTGTAACGCACATATGCGGTGCCCCACGGAAAAATTGCCGGAAAATTCTGGATGGACAATAATTGATGGCAAATATGAATATTATTGGTTTGATGGTCCCCAAAGTCCATCTTTTGAAGAATTATCTTCTGAAATACAAGGTACCCTATTTATACTATTGTTATTTATTGATTGATTATTCATTATTATATAATTTACTAAATTTTTTCATGTTATTACAGAGTCAGATATCACGAGTGAGGAAAGTGAAATAAATGAAGATGACAGCGTTGTTAGTAGCGAAGATTATGAAGATTCATCAGATGAATATGATGAAGATTAATTTTTTTTTTATCTATAAATACACCAATACACCAATTTTTGTACCTAATTTTCCTAAAAAATAAACTTATTTAAATTTTAAAAAAGATTTTTTCACTGTATCTTATGTTAGAAATAGGAAAACGAAAAAATTACAATTCTTGTCGGACTAGTGATACATACCTGTTTTTTTGTAGGACATTGTTTTATTTGGGCACTGAACACACTAACCTATTATGTAATATTTTTGTCCTACAGTTAGTAATGAGAAAAATGGTCTTATGGTATTAACAATTTCTGAGCGTAGGACCGGGATAACATACCACGAAATTTGTAGGACAATATGGCTGTTAAATTATATATATATTAACTAAGTAATAAAAAAAAAATCAGCTGGTTAGTAATCATTTTTGGTGATCTCCTTATCGATACATGTTGGAGGGGGAGGACTTTTTGATCAAACCATAGATTTTGTAGGACAAATATTTTTTCAAATAATTTAGATAATTATCTTAAGATTCAATGAAAAACAATCCAGTTAGTAATTAATATTTGAGAATCATCAAATCGACATATTTTATTATTGCTACCTCTGTTAGCTACCACTATCGAGAATTTTCGCACAGGAAATTGTTGGGCGTCTCATTAAAACGATGCTATTCACGGAAGATTCAGCTTGATAGTAATTATTTTTACATCAATGATCTGTACTACTACTTTTAAGCGTAGGAACCGGGATAACATACCACGAAATTTGTAGGTCAATATGGCTGTTAAATTATATATATATTAACTAAGTAATAAAAAAAAATCAGCTGGTTAGTAATCATTTTTGGTGATCTCGTTATCAATACATGTTGGAGGGGGAGGACTCTTTGATGAAACCATAGATTTTGTAGGACAAATATTTTTTCAAATAATTTAGATAATTATCCTAAGATTTAATAAAAACAATTCAGTTAGTAATAAATATTGAAGAATCATCAAATCGACATATTTTATCATTGCTACCTCTGTTAGCTACCACAATCAAAAATTTTCGCACAGGAAATTGTTGGGCGTCTTATCAAAATGAAGCTACTCACGGAAAATTAGCTTGATAGTAATCAAGTGAAAAAATAGGCCATGGATCCTGTACTATTCCATTTTAAAAGGAATACGAAGACAATGGAACTAGTGTTGATTTATTTTATGGTTCGTTGCCACTAGTACCATTGACAGTTCCATAATGGAACTAGTGATGATTTTTTTAGTCACTAGTTCCATATTATTATCTTAAGCACTTTAGGCACTTGCGAAATTTTTCAAGGGTGTAAAAACACTATAGCTAGAAACTATAGCTATTCAATAAAATCAAGAAATATTTATTTTTTCTTACTTTAATTAGTTTTACTATAGTACACTGGCTAAACACTACGGTATATATCAAAATAATGTAGTACAGTATTCCGCACCTTAAAAAGGTCAACAAAAAAGTCCGCGAATATACGCGTTGTCGGATGGCGGCAACATCACCTCAACCTCTAGAAACCTCTCACCAATAGAAAGTTACTTTATTAATAAGTGCCATAAGCTATATTTTATATTTGTATTTCGGAGTAGTATCATGACAGCCACTCGGCGGAGTTCGTCAGTGGTGGGGAGGACCGATCGATGCCGTATATAGCAGCGGTCTGGAGAGTCGAGGCTGATTCTCTTCGTGGCGTTCACTGCGACCACATCTCTCAGTCGTGATTCAGATCACGCCAGATTAATTGATCATTGTTATTAATAGCTCAATTAGTGAATATTTTAGTTAATTTGTTGGATCAAATGTAATAAACAAACATCCCAAAATTTGGCTGGGCAGGAAGAATAACTTGAACAGAGGGGGTGAATGTTGACGCGCGTCACTAAGAGATCTCTTTTAAACCTACACCCGTGTCACAAGTCTCGGGCTCTGTTCGGAGTTTTTCTCTCAGCCAAGCGATGGACCCGGCACCCACACGATGAATCCTTTAAACTCAAAAAAGATATTAGTCTCTCTCAATTTAAATATGATTCCATTTTTTGTCGAAAAGATGTCGCCGCCATCCGACAACGCGTATATTCGCGGAATTTTTTGTTGACCTTTTTAAGGTGTGGAATACTGTACTACATTATTTTGATATATATCGTAGTGTTTAGCCAGTGTACTATAGTAAAATGATACTATAGATAATAATGTGGAACTAGTGACTAAAAAAATCATCACTAGTTCCATTATGGAACTGTTAATGGTACTAGTGGCAACGAACCATAAAATAAATCAACACTAGTTCCATTGTCTTCGTATTCCTTTTAAAATGGAACTAGTGATAACAAAAATTATCACTAGTTCCATGATGGAACTTTTAATGGAACTAGTGACAACGAACCTTCAAAAGTGCTTGTATTTAGCCTGCGTAAAATTTTGAATTTGAATTTATTCTGTTCAGTGGTAGACTATATACAGTAAGGGGATGATTTTCGGAAATACTCTCGACAGATAAAGTATTTACCTTTTGTATAGGAGCGGAATAATAAAATATTTATAAATGTCTATCATCAGAAATGCTCAACAAAAAGTCATGGATAGTGGTATATAAAATATGGGAAAATCAAGAGGAAGCTAACGAATAAGATGGAGTGAGTAACTTGGCAAAGATTAACACAAGATAGAGTTATGTGGAAAAACCTGTAGGAAGCCTTCGTCCACAGGAGGTACTGGAAATATTACTAGAAGTATTTTTTTTATCGACTACAAGTTGGCCCTTGACTGCTATCCCACCTGATGTTAAGTGATGATGCAATCTAAGATGGAAGCGGGCTAACTTGTTAGTAGTAGGATGAAATCCACACTCCTATCGGTTTCTACACGACATCGTACCGGAACGCTAAATCGCTAGGCGGTACGTCTTTGTCGGTAGGGTGGTGACTAGCCACGGCGAAAGCCTCCCACCAGCCAGACCAAGACAAATTAAGAAAAATCCCCATCTGCCCCACCGGCAATCGAACCCAGGACCTCCGTCTTATGAATCCACCACGCATACCACTGTGCATAGTATATGTAAGTATATAACTATTAGGTAAAGATTAAACTAAGGTTAGTAAAAAATAACTGTGTCATTTAGTTGCACTTAAGCATATCTATGAAGGCGGTGCCAGCCAAGTTTAAGGAACATTTATTTAACGTATTAAACGTAACGTCCTTAAAGTAGAAACCTTGGCTGGCACCGACTCCTAGATATGCTTAAGTAAATTAGCAACTAAATGATATAGTTATTTTTTACTTTTTAGTGCGTTTTGAGTCGGTTCTCTTTTTTGTTAAAAAATTTTATTTCTTACTTTTTAGTGATTTATCGCCACGTAACGTACTCGTACTATAGTGTGATAGTATATTATACGGCACTAGTAGCCAAAAAGCTACCGATACCGAGACAAAAACCAAAATCGCTGTAAGCGTGCCTCCAAAATTTGAAGAGTTCCTTCAATTTCCCCAGGATATCAGCATCAGATCCTAACATGATGACCACCTTGGAAGTATGCCCTTTCAAATAAAAAAAGAGTTATCAAAATCGGACAACTCAGTAAAAAGTTGTGCGTGGTCATACATAAGAAAAAAAATATATACGTGTCGAATTGAGAACCTCCTCCGTTTTTATTCGTCGGTTAAAAATACACAATCCTAGATCGACCCGAACTGAGAATTGAACCCGGGAAGGTCGTCTCAAAGCTCAAAGGTATGGAAACGCCGAGAGAAAGTAAACAACTGAGGTTAACAAAGTGGTTACAATGTGGCGGGTCAGGCCAAGCGTGGAACGTGTAAGATTACACGCGCGGCACCCCACACAAACAAGCACACGCCCGTAACTTCGCCCGCGCGGTACATAGTGTTACAAAAACACCAAAATTAAAAAAAAAATTGGTTGTCTGTAAAGTCGGTTTACTGACGATAGTTGAACGTGACAATGTCTTAAGAAAATACTGATGGACTGGTAGCATTTAATTGGTTATTAAAATTTTTATTTTAAGTATATTTTTATAAATATTAATTTAAATTAATAAAATAATTGATTTTGATTTTATAAAATTTATTTTTTAAATTTATAATAAATATATTAATTTTTAATTTAAAATTAAAATATTTAATAATTATATTTAATAGACGGATGTCGAACGCTGCCGAACGCAAAGGCCGATTGTGCTTCTTTGTCGCTCGTTCCGCGCTCTCGCTTGCACTTCAAGCCTTACATGGAACGCCTCAAAGCGAGGTAACGCCGCATGAGTCATGTTTTTTCGTTCGTGCAGCCGGCTGTATCGAATTATAAGACGTTGTCACGTCAAAAGTTGAGAGGTGTCAAGGGACAGCCGGATGGAACGAAGTTACTCTCTCGATTTCGTAAACACAACAGCGTATAGGTTAGAACACGCACGGCTTGCTAAATACATACGTTCTGATATTGTAATATTAAAATATAATTTGCTTTTGCTTTGCAGCACAGAGCAGCAGCGCAACGCAGGTGGCTTTTCCTTCCCAAGCGATACAATATCTTACTATAGCAAAAAGTGTCGTTACAACTTTTCGTGAGATTGTTTCCGTCTAATTCCGCGCGAATACATAATCCTTATTTTAAGAATAGGTAAAGCCAGTTATCCTCAAAGGACAGATATACGCCATCGTGGACATTTTGTAATCTTAATAAACTGAGGCAATTCTTCCATACATTGTTTCGTTATATCTCAAATAGATAAAGCAGCGTTTTCGAAGAAAGCTCCTGAAGTATCGTCATATTTCATTCAGTTTAAATAAAACCTTTACAAAGTATATACTAAAAATCCTCAGTAACTACTCAGTCAGTCAGTTCAGTAGACGGACGCGCACAGCAGGGGGGTTTTGTTTTATAATAATATGTAATAAAAGGATGAATAAATTTGAAGTGTCTGTTGAAGAATATGGTACGATACATACATGAAAAAATATTGTAAAAATTGTTGTCTGTCTGTCTGTTTGTTCTGGTTAATCTCTGAAAGTATCCGTTGGACTGTACAAAATTTCTTATATTATAGAAAAATCCTTTTTTTTATATGTAAATATAGGTATATAATCTTCTTTAGAACCTTTTGTCATTTGGGCACAATTTGTTTTGCCTGACCGTGAAAGTAAGAAAATTTGAACCACCGAAAATATGGAATTAAGTTGAAAACATTCCATAGATGAATTTATCTTGCCTTGGCGGTAAATCCCCATAGCCTGAGAAGCGCTGGTCTGGTATTGAATTTTATTATGGTTGCAGTTCGCTCAAGAAAAGTCGTAAAGGTCGATCAAAACCAGCTGTGGGGCCACAAGACATCGATTGCCATATGATCTGTCGTGATATTGATTGAGGTATAAGCTTCTGTGTCGACCAGACTGTATGGTATATTAATAATAACTCTGACCCCCTCTTTGAATTTGTGGGGCCCAGGCCTCCCTCCTTATAGGAGAGGGGATATGGAGCGTACACCCATCTCTGCTCCAATGCGGGTTGGCGGGCTAAGGTCTAATGTGATAATGTATCATTTATTAACGATCAGTATCAGATGTTAATGATAGTGAATGGGACCGACGGCTTAACGTGCTCTCCGCACGGGGGTGTAACACCGCCAACTTCCAAACTCAGGGCTTGGATGTAAATGTACTGAACATTTCATAGAAGAATGAAAAAGCTCAGAATTATTCCATGACCAGACCCAGGAATCGAACCCAGGACCTCGTGTTCGAAGCCACATAGGCTAACCAGAGACGTATACGATGTTTAATTTTAATATTGCCATAGAAGTTTCTCATCTGCTGGACGCCGCGCCACGCGATGGCAAGCTTTCAACGACCGATAAAAACTTAAAGTCGTCGTAAAAACCGACTCGATAAAATATTTATTAAAGAATAGCTTTTATTACGGGATCATGAGATTGTAATAATTTATTAATGACTAGCTTTTGCCCGCGACTTCGTCCGCGTGGAATTAGTTATTACGGCAGCCTAATTTTTCTAAGCTTTGAATGTCATATTTATTAATATCTAATCAACTGCCTAAGAAATAGGTCTTAAGCTTTCAAAATGACGATACTTTCATACAACATTTCATCCCCCCTTTAACCCCTTACAACCCTTTTTTCGCAATTAAAAGTAGCCTATGTCCTTTTTCAGGCTCTAGACTTACTGTGTACCAAATTTCATTTAAATCGGTTCAGTAGTTGTAGAGTGAAAGCAAGACAGACAGACAGACAGAGTTACTTTTGCATTTATAATATTAGTTAGGATTAAACAGATTTGATTATATATATAGCATCGGCTATCGTGTGGATTAAAATGTATTAGATAGATAGAAATGTCATGGGTGGCTGCACCCCTGGTGACCCCGCCGCGCGCTGCACCGCCGATGTGCGCGTGTTGTTTCGCAAGCGCTACTTAACGGCGAGCTTTTCCTTGCGGTTTTCTGTTCCACCTCCGGCAGCGAGCGAGCCACTGCGCCTCCAGTGAGGGTAAGTGCAAACTGTAGCCCTTCGCTTCCACCGCTCCCGCGTCGCCTCACGCCGTCGGATGCATTCCAGTACCCTCTAAATGTAGTTCTATGGAATTGTTGGGATATTTTCCGTGCTGATCTGACAAATATGTCCCAATAGTTCTATATAGTAATGTAGTATAGTTTTTGCTGATAACATATAAGTTAAAAACTTCATATTTTATTTGATTTTTTTTACTTCTGTATTTAAGAACGAACATTTTATTTCTCAAATTTAACAATTTATTTCATGTACAAATTGCGATATGGTCCTTCAATTTATAAATTTTCTTTTCCCTAAATTAAAAGCAAAATTGGTATAGAATCCGATTAATATTATGAAGGAAAAACGGACCCCTTATAGGATGACCCACAAGTCACGGGATATCTAGTTTGGGGGTCCAGGGTAATTTTAAGTAATGTAAATGACTTTTGAGTAAATAAATAAATTATAAATTATTAATTATAACTTCGTTATCCTTCCGTCAGTCTGTCAAACTTCTATGTCAACACAATCAAAAGATATAGCAATATAAGCCGCATATTTAACTCACAACTAGATGCAACTATATCAAAACCTAACGGGTAGTTTCCGTAAAGTTAGAATCTTGAAATTTGGTACGAAGCAAAGTCATATAGCATAAATAATGGTAAAATTACGAAATCGGTAAATTTTTAGTTATTATATGATAATAAAAATATTTTTAATGATTTACGCTTACCCCCTTTTCTCATGAACGCGTAAAGGTATTAAACTGAAATTCATATCAAATACTTGGCTCTATAATACCTTTAAGCTATACAAAATCAAACTTCTAAGACAACACAGTCAAGAGATACAGCATAAGTTGCATATTTAACTCTCTACTACTCGCAGCTAGTCCTAGAATCTTGAAATTTCGCATGAAGCAATGTTTAGATATAATTCCGAAAACCTTAAAATCGGAACCGACGACTTTTGACGACCTTCGTGGCGCAGTGGTATGCGCGGTGGATTTATAAGACGGAGGTCTTGGGTTCGATTCCCGGCGGGGCTGATTAAGATTTTTCTTAATTTGTCTTGGTCTGGCTGGTGGGAGGCTTTCGCCGTGGCTAGTTACCACCCTACCGACAAAGACGTACCGCCAAGAGATTTAGCGTTCCGGTGCGATGTCGTGTAGAAACCGATAGGGGTGTGGATTTCATCCTACCCCTAACAAGTTAGCCCGCTTCCATCTTAGATTGCATCATCACTTAACATCAGGTGTGATAGCAGTCAAGGGCCAACTTGTAGTCGATAAAAAAAAACCCTTGGTGCGCCAGTTCGACTCGCATTTAGCCGTTTTTTTTAAGCTTAAACAGACGAAATTTTAATTTTGGATTAAGCACTAAGCATTTTTTCAATTACAGCTAGATTCTGCGGTCGGCACCGCTGTCAGCCATGATTATCTATAAATTAATTTCCGAAAGGTCGAATCCCAATCTTGTCGCGCAAAATCACCTTTTTTTAATTTCAATTACAAAATTTGAAAAAATCGTGGCCAAAACAGTCGGTAGTAAATTTTGACATGTAAGTTATTAGTTTTCAAAACAATAAAGTGAAACATCGCGAGTGCCTTGTTACCTGCGGCCATCCACACGACCCCGCCGCCGATGATGGCGAGCAGCGCCGCCAGCTTGGTGAACATGAACACGTTCTGCGCGCGCGCCGTCAGCCGCACGTCGTACGCGTTCACGAACGTCAGCAGGCCTGCAACACGCCGCCCACCACACCACATCTCACTACGAGCACACATAGGAACACGGTGAACTAGACGCTTTTCCGTTTTGAGCCTATGTAATTTCGTTAAAAGTAAACCTAGAAACATAAATTTGCAGTAACAAAGAGAGTAAGTTTTATACGATTTGGACCATACGAATTATTTAGAGTCATTGTCATATTAAGAGTTAGTACTATGAACTTCGGGTGTACAAAATTCACGACAAAAGTGTCTCGAGATATCTTATACATACTAGAATGTATTTGTATTGTTATAAACAAACTAAAACCTAAAATATGTGTTATATTATTGTTATACAGTCTAATTTGCAAAGGTCTAAGTGCTTGCAATTAGTAATCAGTTTTGACTGACGGTTGCCATGGCAGCCTTTTTTGAAATGGCAGCTTCTCGTGAAAATAGAACAACATAAATGGTGTGGAGTAGGTAGCTTTGATTTTTTTTGGCATCTTTAATCAATATATAATATTCACAGCAAACTTTAAATGTACCAGTGACCTCAATATGTTGGGATAAATCTAGAACCAACCAATATATTTTTTACTACAATGACATAGTAAAAAATACTTACTAAAATAAATACTAAATAGGTCACTGTTAATTATAAGATAATTCTTATAGTATAATTTATACTTTATTAATATATGTGGAGAGAGATTGCCACACCACAGTCTTTATTCATTAAATATACTTATGCTAAACATCTTTGGCTTATCATGTAATTTGTTGACGGAAATTATCAACCTATCGGGTTGTTTGTTCACGGACAGTGATAGGTATCTAGAACACTCGATGTGGTTTTCCCAAATATATTTGGGCGGCGAATAAACGGCGACAAATCTTATCTCAATAGTATTGTATGAGATAACATTTGTCTTTTACAGTATGTTAATTAGTTATATATTTTCGGAGATATTACAAAATTTCTAAAAAGCGCGAGACTGCTCTATGGCGCCCAAATTTAGTCGCATCACTTCCTAAAGACGAGGGTCCCAGAAAACTTGACTCCATGCTTCAATTTTACAAACAATTTATGGCAGAAGCTCAGGTAAATAGAATCGAGTGGGGTGCAAGACAAGAAGGAAGATGTCTTGGACATAATAAAATCTTATCTTAAACAAGATGATGATGACAACTACAAAGTGCACGCCATGAACTTAGAAATGCAAAATGAGTGGTTAAATTTAGGTGAGTTCTGCATCCCTCTAGTTCTGAAGTGGCGCGCCTTGCTGTACGATTGGTCTCCTGACTTTCTCAAATCAGAGTAACTTAGTAAGATGGGGAAAAGCCTCGGAAAAATCTTGCTATACCTGTGGTGAGGCAGGGGGCACTGCAAGGCATTTATTAGTTGGATGCAAGGTGCTACTGGACAGGCGTTTTTACTCACGCCACCACGATAGAGTACTAGAAATCATACGTGAAGCTTTCAGTAGCTAGAGCTCAAAAAGGGTTGACGACGAATAAAAGACAAACTAACATCGTTAAAGCAGGCTCCAATACAAATTCCACCAGCAAGCCTCATCAATTCGTGCTTGATCTGCACCTGATTTGACTATATTAATGGACACGTATGAAAAGCACTATAAAATCCCGGAAGACTTAGCTATTTCGACATCTAGACTGGACATATTTCTTTTTTCCAAACAAATCAAACGTGTAGTACTTGTCGAGCTTACAGTGCCGTGGGAAACAAACATCCCTGAAGACCATGCATTCAAAGTGAATAAATAGTAGTGGGTGCGAGAGTTATACCAGCGAAGTCTCTCTATAACCTGCTAAAAGACTTTGGCCTTACTAGAAGTGAAGTAAGCTCTATATTGGAACAAGTATCCAAAGCTGCTCTAGTAGGGTCCTTCCGAATTTGGCTGGGCAGGGTGAATAACTTGAACAGAGGAGGTGAGTGTGGACGGCCATCACTAAGAGATCTCTTTTAAACCTACATCCTTGTCACATGTCTCGGGCTCTGTTTATAGTTTTTCTCTCAGCCACGCGATGGACCTGGCACCCGCACGGTGAATCCGTCTCTGAGTGCAGAATTTTCAACAATAACTGGGTGGAGCGGAACATGAGCACTACACATGATCTTTGTCTTGCTCATGTTCATTTTAAGGCCCACCTGTTGAGAAACTCTGCTGAGTTCATTGAGCATAATATTATATTAGAAACGTTAATACGGCGATGGATTTAGAATTCGATTTTTGTTCAAATATCTATATAGTACACGGAAGAGTTTGTTCTTTTGCTTAAACCGGCTAATCTCTAGATGTAAAATTATTTTTGTTTATACTGAAGGCTAGACTGAAGAGTCAGTGTGAAATATACTATTTAATATCAATTTATACCTATCAGCTTGCCATAAATATATATTGTTAATGTTGAGGTACTGAAATGTTGTACAATATTTAAGAAAAATGTAGATCTTTAGTACACGGGACGGGACAGAGGATTGACAGGTAACCATAAAAAAATTGAATTGAGAGGAGGAGCAGGGAATGAGCACACTTTATATAAAAGTCAGTCTTTAAAATTAGAAGGGTACGTAAGAGGATTTCACGCGAACGAAGTCGCGGCCGAGTACTAGTGCTATATATGATTGCTATATACGAAGTTAAGTGGCAAAGTCACCCAAATCCGTCAGAAATACTCTTCATATGTTTCATTTCAAATCTAGGGCATAGATCAACGAGTAGCCTACATTGGTACCTCAGACTTTCCACATGGCTATCAGTGACCTCAGTGGCCTGTCAATCTTCTGGAGCAAGCTCGGCTGGTTGAAATGAGCCAAAGGGAACCTAAACCGATAAAATCAGGCATGACGGCTAACCTCATGGCCAGATTTGGGAAAACTCCAGAAAGAGAAAGAAGAATATTTTGTCCTAATGTATGTTTAATAAAAAGGACTTTTTAATAGATTGAGTGTTCTTAACGCCAAAGCTGTTAGGAAATATTAGCTAAACAACGTTATAGGAGTGGTGCACTTACATATGGTTGCAGCTGCGATTAGCTTCCTGCTCACCGGGTCGACAGAGCAATCAGGAAATATTGGCTGCAGAATGTTGTTAGCAAAAGTTAATGCCATGATTGCATTAGTGCTCGGCCTGTAAACAAATAATTCGGGGTTTTTCATTCTCCTCTGAAATTTTCAGTACACTCCTATCACGGAGACTGTTGTGTTGGTTGGTGGTGTAACACTTCCGTGCTTCAGAGAGCATGTTAATCCATCAGTCCCAGTCACTATCATCAACATCTGATAGTGATAATTAATAAATAAATCATTATCATCCTAAGCCTACCAATCTGCATTAGAGCAGCGTGGGTCTAGGGTCCATATCCCCACTCCTATAAGGAGGGAGGCCTGGTCATTAATAGGCTGATAATGATGATGAATGATGTATATGTCTAAAAATATTATTCTAAGTAAAAGATAACAAGCCTCACTATCATATGTCACTTTATTATAGCAAGTTTAAGTACAATTTGTATGTATGTATGTCAAAAAAGATCTGGCCTTTCCTTGTTTATGATATTGGTAGATATGGCTAAGTTAGATACCAAAGTCATAAAGACATTGAAGTTTGATTGGCCTGTCCTCTCTCCAACTGATCTGTCAACTCGGGGATCACAACAGTTTTGGGTGAAACTTGAAATGCGATTGGAACTCTACACACACCTTACAGGTAATAAAACATACGTAATAGTTAAGTCCCAGGATGAATTGGTTCCATCAGTCCCAAAAGATTAGGAAGAAGAAGAGAAATATTTACAGAGAATTCGATTCTAGGCTTCAATTTCATAAGCAATTTATGGCAGGGGCACAGGTAAATAGAGCCAGATTGGAATCAAGAAAGAAGAAGACCAGAATATAGTAAAATCCTTTCTAAACCAAGATGAAGACGATAGCTATAAAGTGCATGCCATGCATTTTGAAATGCTAAATGACTGATTAAACTTGAGCGAGTTCTGCATTCCTCTAGCTCTGAACACCTTGCTATATATGACTGATCTCCTGCCCTATTAAAGTTCTATCTTAATGATCAGAGTAACCTAGTAAGATGGGGATAAGCCTTGAAGAGCAAGCATTTATTGCCATGTTGCAAGGCGCTCCTGGACTGGGGTCTTTACTCACACTGCTATGATAGAATACTTCAAATCATACATGAAACTATAAGCATTTCAGTAGCTTCTTTTCTTTGACTACAAATAAAAAACAAACTAACTTTATAAAATTGGGCTCAAGTACAAATTAATCACAGCAAGCCCTACTTTGTCCTAGGCACTGCACCTGATTGGACTATATTAATGGACACATTAAAATCCCAGAAAAGATAGCTATTTCAACATCTAGACAGGACATTTTCCTTCCAAATTAAATAAACATATAGTACAATATATGTTTAATTAATTAATTATATATATATATATATATATATATATATATATATATATATATATATATATATATATATATATATATATATATATGTGTCGAATTGAGAACCTCTTTCGTTATTTTTTCGTCAATTAAAAATTAGTCTATATGCAGTAGAATTGGAGGTGAGATTGGAGGAGAGGAGGTGCCAGCAAAATCTCTCTACAGCCAGCTTATAAATCTTAGATTGGCTAAAACTATGTTAACTTATATATTAAAATGGTGAGAACAAATTCATGAACAGAGAAGGTGAGTGTTGGTGTGTCAAAGAGGTCTTGAAACCTACACCAGTGCCATGAGGCTCTATTTAAAGTTTCCTCTCTGTCACACGATGGACCCGACATTTGCACAGTGAATTCATGGAATGCTAAGTTATATTCATCTCATTAATCTTTTTGCTGTAACAACTGTGCATTCTTCTGACAAATCAAATCCCAACAGTTGAAAAGCTACAGAATGGACATTGAACACTTACACAAAGACTAAATTAGCATCCCAGAGGTAGAGGAAAGCCGGCAGCGGCCCGTACGCCTCGTTGATGTAGTGGTAGTCCCCTCCGCTCTGCGCCAGTGTAGTCCCTGCAAGTATACCACGGTCACTTCACTCACAACTACCGCTGTGCGTCGCGTGCTTTAGCTGTAGCTTACCTAGCTCCGCGTACGCTAGCGCCCCCAGCGTGGCCAGCAGCCCACACGCCGCCCACACTGTCAACGCCCCCCATACTGATCCAGTCTTCTCTATCACTTCCTTGGGTGATATAAAGATCCCGCTGCCGAGTATGATTCCCAGTATAATCGCCACTCCTTCCAGAAGACCAAGTTGTTTTCTCATTTTCACTCTCTCTTCACCCATGATTATTGTTTTTTGACTTACGAAACTTCAAAATTCACATAGAAAGAAGAAGTTATTAATAAAAACGTGTGGTTTGTAAAAACATTTTGGTAACCTATAACCTCAAGAGTATAATAATAATATTGGAATAACCTATTTACAAGTTACAATATTTTGAAATGACATTTGACATTTGTTTATTTTTTTATTAAAACTACGGCTTTATTTACGGCTCTGGGTTCTTATTCATTTGCATAGATTTTTTTATCGACTACTAATTAGCCGTTAACTGCTATCACACCTGATGTTAAGTGATGATGCAATCTAAGATGGAAGTGAGCTAACATGTTAGGAGCAGGATGAAAGGTGGGTTAGTTATTTATTTAGAACGCGCACGCGTCTTTCGCAAAATTCCTATAAAATAATATCCTGTCCATTTCTCTATGTTTTGTTAATGGGTACCTATGTTTATAATCTCTTAGATTTAAAATCGAAAACTTGTAGTTTTGGCGCGGTAATTTAAAATGCTCGAAGATGTTTTTGTTTTATTATTGGTGAATATTATTATTAACAAGGATTTACACTAAGAAATTTAAAAAATTGGGAAAATAAATTGTTATTTTATTAATTTTTAAAGTCGCAAGCCTCACCTATCTTGAAAAAAATTGCTGATTTATTAAAAGTATTGCTAATTTAAAAGATTATTGACGTTTAAATTGTAAAATGCCCAGTTTTCATTCAAATTAAAGTTGACCGTAAAGTAGGTCGATTCCGTAAATTCCCCCTAAAACTCTGGTTATAGTGGTTGGAGAGCTTTTATTTTTTTAGGAAAGATAGAACCCGCTAATTTCGTCGCGACGCTAAGAAGCGCCATCTATGTAAATAACTTAATTTTTCTCAATTTGAGGGTTGGTCCCTTTTTACCCGACTGTAACAGATGGAGGTTTTTCGAGCGTATGTATGTATGTGTCCATGTCTTTGGCACGCGCTACAGCCTAATTGAATAATATGGTCCAATTTCTGCATCCATACAAATAACTTACAGTCTGATTTTAAAATATGAGCCCATTCTGGGACACCTCCATCAGCAATCTTTAAACGATTTATAATAAAGGAGTTGAATTCAACCGTATGCCGATTGTGTACATGTCGTCCGTACATGTGACAGTCATTTTTTTCACAGACAGACTTCACAAATTTATAAACGTTCCTTTTTTGATAATTGGCAATAGAACCCGAAAAAGAAGAAATATATCTATTGGCGCGAATTCTTTTGAATTTTCTAAGAAATTCAAATTATTAAATTATTGTTAAATAGAGGACGCCCACGGTCTCACCCGCGTAGTCTAGTTCCCGTGGGAATTTCGGGATGAAATGTGACATGTGTTATTCTGATATATAAGCTATATTATTGTGAAGTTTTCTGTTTCAGTTATCGCAGTCTGCCCTGGTTCATCCCGTGCCTAAAAAGGGCGATAAATCGATCCCTGCTAACTACAGACCAATTGCAATTACCTCTCTTCTATCAAAAGTGATGGAGCATATTATGAACTCCCAGTTGCTTAAGTGCTTAGAAGAGCACCATCTCATTAGCGATAGACAGTATGGCTTTCGTCAAGGTCGTTTAGCTGGTGACCTTCTAGTGTATTTAACTCATAGATGGGCTGAAGCTATTGATAGTAAGAGGGAAGCTCTGGCAGTTGGCTTGGATATTGCAAAGGCGTTTGATAGGGTATGGCATGAGACTCTTCTAGCAAAGTTACTTCTTTCGGACTTCCGCAGAATCTGTGTAAATGGGTTGCTAGCTTTCTTGATGGTCGGAACATCGGAGTGGTTGATGGTTCTTGCTCTGATCCTAATCTCAGGGCTCTGTGCTGTCTCCCACCTTATTCATACTTCATATCAATGACATGTTGAAAAATAATAACAACAAACATTGCTATGCAGATGACAGTACTGGAGACGCTTTTTATAAAGGGCATCCGCAGCTATCCGGAGCACAGCTATTGGAGAACAGATGCAAACTTGTGTCCGATATTAAGGACACCCTGGAACAAGTTTGCGATTGGAGAGCACTAAACAATGTACATTTTAATAACGCAAAGACACAAGAAAAAGACCCCCTTCAACATCGCTCCTACATTTCAGAACACTCTCCTCACCACCTCAAACAGCATTGGGATTCTTGGCGTCAATATTTCAAACGAAATCCAGTTCCGTGATCATCTGGAAGGGAAGGCTAAGTTAGCCTCAAAAAAGCTGGTTGTGCTTGGTAGGGCAAACAGGTACTTTGCGCCCAAGCATAGACTTTTGATATACAAAGCTCAAGTACGGCCTCATATGGAATACTGTTCCCACCTGTGGGCCGGTGCACCACAGTACCAACTCCTTCCATTTGACCGGATCCAAAAGCGGGCTGTTCGTCTTGTTGACAACCCCAAGTTAACTAGTCTGGAGTCTTTAGAACACCGAAGGGACGTCAGTTCCCTTTGTGTATTTTATAGACTGTATTATGGAAAGTGTTCTGAAGAGCTGTTTAGCTTAATACCACCGTCAGGATTCTCTGCCCGTACCTCACGCCGCAGAAACAAATTTCATCCTCACCATCTGGATGCCTGGTACAGTACTACCATCTGCTATACTAGGTCTTTTCTGCCACGCACTTTTAAGATATGATCCTCGGTGTTCCCACATTCTTACAATTTGGGGATTTTCAAGGGGAGAATTAATAAACATCTCAAAGGCCGGCAACGCATCAGTGGCGCCTCTGGTGTCGCTTGTTCATGGGCGGCGGTTGTCAGGTGATCCACTTGCTCGTTTGCTCGCTATTTTTAACCGACGAAAAAAACGGAGAAGGTTCTCAATTCGACACATATATTTTTTTTTTATATGTATGACCACGCATAACTTTTTACAGTGTTGTCCGATTTTGATAATTCTTTTTTTATTAGAAAGGGCATACACCCAAGGTGGTCCCATTGTCCTCATGTTAGGATCTGCTGATGATATCCTGGGGAAATTGAAGGAACTCTTCAAATTTTGGAGGCACGCTTACAGCGATTTCGGTCTTTGTCTCGGTATCGGTAGCTTTTTGGCTACTAGTGCCGTATAGTAGGTATACTATGACAGTATAGACGAGTATATGGCGATAAATCAGTAAAAAGTAAGAAATAATTTTTTTTAACAAAATAAATCAAAATCCATCCAGTACTTTTTGCGTGACTGAATAACAAACATCCATCCATTCACAAAAATTTTCGCCTTTATAATATTATGTAAGGATTATCAAATTTAAATTCATTTATTGCTTGAATGTGGTAAGTAATACAAAGTTCTCTAAATCAAAGGTATCTCATAATCGTAGCGAAAAATAGTAGGTCTTTTATAACCCGGGTCCTATATTCGTTTTTAACCGACGAAAAAAAACGGAGGAGGTTCTCAATTCGACACGTATATTTTGTTTTTTTTTTTTTTTTTTTATATGTATGACCACGCATAACTTTTTACAGTGTTGTCCGATTTTGATAATTCTTTTTTTATTAGAAAGGGCATACATCCAAGGTGGTCCCATTGTCCGCTTATTAGGATCTGCTGATGATATCCTGGGGAAATTGAAGGAACTCTTCAAATTTTGGAGGAACGCTTATAGCGATTTCGGTTTTTGACTCGGTATCGGTAGCTTTTTGGCTACTAGTGCCGTATAATATACTATGACAGTATAGTACGAGTACGCTACGTGGCGATTAATCACTAAAAAGTAAGAAATAAAATTTTTTAACAAAAAATAGAACCGACTCAAAACGCACTAAAAAGTAAAAAATAACTGTGTCATTTAGTTGCTTTAATTTACTTAAGCATATCTAGGAGTCGGTGCCAGCCAAGGTTTCTACTTTCAAGGACGTTACCTAGAACCCACAAACTTCTTTACTACGTAAAATAAATGTTCCTTAAACTTGCTGGCACCGACTTCATAGATATGCTTAAGTAAATTAAAGCAACTAAATGACACAGTTATTTTTTACTTTTTAGTGCGTTTTGAGTCGGTTCTATTTTTTGTTAAAAAATTTTTTATATCAGAATTTGAACTATCGCGCGGATATTCCACATTACCATAATTACATAGTATAAAACACAGTGGCTTTTTTGTCTGTCCCTATGTATGCTTAAATCTTTAAAACTACGTATATGATTTTCATGCGGTTGTTTTTATCAGATAGAGTGGTTCAACACTGATAATTTTAGATGTTTCTGATGTGATATCGTAAATTCCCGAACTGACATGACTAAGGACCCCGTATCCGTATGGGCTCAAAACTAGTCGGGTATACTCCGACATCAGTGATGTGGGTTTGATAATCAAAGATTCCCCAATAAAATTTGCATACCTAAATGTACTTTAAACATATTTAAAAAGAATGCTTTCTTTATGGCAATTATAGTTTTTAATAATTTACCATGCAAGTTACAGGCAATGCCTCTCCAGAGTTTTAAAAAAGAGCTAAATAAATGGCTTCTAGAAAAGAATTTCTATAAGATTAATGAATATATTAAATTAAATTCTTAATACTATTATTGTTATATTAAATATACTCTCACGCCCGGATACACATTAAATAGATATATAATGCCAAAACGATTATAATAAACTTACTTAGATACTCAAAATAAATAAACTTAAATATACGCTACATAAATACATATATGCTCTGGGCAGAAGATTCACCCCGGCAGGGAGACCAAACGGCCGGGGGTCAGGGCGACAGGTGAAGAAACCGGCGGACTATTCTAGCCGAGTCGAGCAAGACCGCTTTTTGCATCTTGCCTGCGAGCGAACCGCCACGGAACCCCAGCCGCCTCAGATGATGAGCGAGGCTGACTGGGACCAACCCATTGGCAGATATAACGATCGGGATGATTTCAGTGGACTCCACATGCCACATGGCGGTAACCTCGTGAGCCAGATCAAGGTACTTACGTTTTTTCTCCGTCTCAGCTCTCACAAGGTTCTCGTCATATGGAATTGTGATGTCCACCAAAAACACCCTCGACTGTGCCCGGTCTAACACCACGATATCAGGCTTATTCGCTAGAATAGTCCTGTCCGTGATGATAGACCGGTCCCAATAGAGCCGGATTCCGTCGCATTCTAGCACTGGCACCGGTGTATACTGGTAATAAGGCAGCCGCTGATCCAAGAGACCGTACATCAGAGCAAGCTCTTGGTGAAGGATTTTGGCTGCTTGGTTGTGTCTGTGCAAATACTCAGTGTTGGCAAGAGCCGAACAGCCCGAAAGCACATGTCTGAGTGACTCTCCGGGATGGCGACAGGCTCGACAAATGTCGTGAGTGCCATCCTTCAGAATGTACTTTCGGTAGTTCCGCGTCTTAACCACCTGATCTTGTATCGCACAGACAAACCCTTCGGTTTCCCCAAAGAGGTCTCCGAAGCGCAACCACTGCACGGACGCTTTTCTATCAATATGGGGCTCATGAAGAGCCTTAAAAAAGCGTCCGTGCAGCTCCTTCCCCTTCCATACGGTCTCTCGGTCAGAGGTGCTCAGTACCACTGGTTTCTGCCAATCGCTCTTGGCCAAGGATAGGGGGGTGAGTCCTTTATCACATTCTATGACCTCCACATGCATCGGAGACTCCCTTTTCGTCTCGAAGTAGGTCCTGAGGCTGCATATCTCCCGATTGTGCATGATTTTGGCGCTGAGTAGGCCTCTGCCACCGCACTTTCAGGGGAAATATAAACTTATGACAGACGATTTTGGGTGATGCATACGGTGGAGAGTCATAGTCGTGCGGACTCTTGTATCCAGGGCGTCAAGTTCGGACTGAGTCCATCTGAGCACGCCAAAGGAGTACATGAGAACGGGCATGACCCAGCCGTTATAAGCTCGGACCTTATTGGCGCCTGACAAGTAACTTTTACAGATCTTTGTCAGACGTCGAAAAAAGTCCTCGCAAACTGACTGTTTCATGTCCGCCTCATTTACCCCTACGGATTGTGACATGCCCAGATACCGGTATGTTTCAGCTTCAGAGAGGGTCTTGATGTTAGTTGGCCCGGGGTTGATCCCGGCCGTATGAGTAACCTTTCCCTTCTCAACATGCAAGACCGCACACTTGTCTAGCCCAAGCTCCATTCTGATAGAATTACTGAATCCCGTGGTGAGGTTCAGTAATTCCTTCAGACGGGCAGCATTGGGTGCCAGCAGTTTGAGGTCATCCATGTAGAGAAGGTGAGGCACTTTTGTCCCTCCTCTCCGAAACTGAAAGCCTGTCCCCGAATTCTCTAGTAATGTACTAAGAGGATTCAAGGCCAAGCAGAACCATAGTGGACTCAGACAGTCGCCCTGGAAGATACCCCTCCGTATCCTTATCCGGTCATCGGCAGCCGCCAGCCGCTCGCCATGGAGAGAAAGGATCGTGCTCCATTGCCCCATACACGACCGGAGGAAGTCTTGAACTGTACTATCAACTTTGTACAGTTCAAGGACCCTCAAGAGCCATGAATGAGGCACCGAGTCGAATGCCTTTTTATAGTCAATCCAGGCTGCGGCGAAGTTCCGGCGGTTGCGTTTGACCAGCTGGCCCGCAACGGAATCGATGAGAAGGAGCTCCTTAGTACCGCGGCTACCACCCCGGCACCCGTTCTGAGCTCCAGATATGATGTTATTTTCGTCAACGTGACGGGTTATCTTGGAGCTCAGAACGGATGTCAGTGTCTTGTAGATGGTAGTAAGACACGTAATGGGGCGGTATTTAGATGGGTCCGCGGTATCGGTGGTCTTTGGAGCTAGGTGAGTGATCCCGGTAGTGAAAAGGTTCGGGAGCGTCCTTTGCTCGAGAGCCTCTTGGAATTGGCGAGCCAAGGTGACATGGCAAGCCGAGAACGCCTTCAGCCAGTAGTGGTGCAGTCCGTCGGGCCCCGGACTTTTCCAGTTCGCAGCCCGCCTTACTGCACCAACTACATCCTCCGAAGAGATGGCGACCGGGTTCATCGGCTCAATTGCGGCACATGCCTCCTCTATCGCCGCAATCCAAGGGCCCTCATCGTGCTCTACCTCTCCTGACCAGATACCTCGCCAGAAGGCGATGAGGTCGGCCGGACTCGGCTGTGGAGAGGCAGAACAGACCGCAGGACACTCCAGTTTGTTATAGAACCTTTTCTGATCACTCGAGAAAAGACCATTCTGCTGAAATCGCTCGACTCTTTCCGAGTATCGTCGTATGCGGTTCCCCCACGCGGCGATTTTCTGCTTCAGGTCGTCGATGCGCTCCGTTAGTTTTTGGGTTATGTCGGCTTGATCCAGCCTAACCCCGAGCCCATTAAAGGCTATCCTAACAGAGCGCACAATCCTTGGCCTTGTGTTGCCCGACCTGAAGCATTGCAGTCTGCCAATGAGTCTTCTGGCATGGGTGATACTGCGCTCTATCCTCCTCTTCCAGGCTGGTTCTGCTCTGTTATTATTAGCAGAACGCCCTGGGCGTTCAGGTTCCTTGACTTTGAAACCAATGAACCGGTGGACGGCCAGGGCTGCCCCGAAAAGAATAGAAGACGTATCACGCAAGCCAGTGCTGCCAGCCAAATGCTGAGGCAGCATTTGGTTGACGGCCTCAATGACATCCCGCGTCGCTATATTCAGCGTAATACGGGAGAGCCGCGGACGATCCTCTAGAGGAGCATTACGGATTTCAGAAATCGCCTCTTCTAGAATCCTTCTCATCCGCTCTCTATCAAGGGCGACTGTTCCCTCAGTGTTCTCTTCCACATGCAGATCTTGGGACATAGGTTCGGTCTCTTCGCGGACAAGCGCCGCCGGTGAGACGATTTGCTGTGCGGAAGAGGATGCCACTTCGGGAACAGCCTCACGTCGTAATCGTTCGAGCTCGGTAGCGTTAAATATGTTTGAACGCTGTATAAACCGAGCCCGATCTGCCAGGTTCTGTTCCGTAACAGTTAAATGCGGCTCAAGCAGCAAGAACTCGCGGTACATTGCTGCTCGGTAGCCAGTCCGTCCGGTTTCTCCCCCTGTAGCCCTGTAGTACGCGCGCATGACGTTTTTATTCATTTGATTTGTCCATTTCATGCGCCGTACTCCACCGGCGGCGGGCTCCGAAGATTGGACCCTAGTGGGCCCTGTCGGAGCCAAGCCCTCCGGTGGGGATGATGGAAACGTCGACTGGCCAGGTGGTAGTGGCAGTCGACTGGTGTGGCTGGCGGTCCGCATGCTGCCACGTCCAGCGCCAGCCCCAGACGCGCCCTGGCGACCCCCAGGTAGCGGCCCTATGCGCGCTCTCTTAGTACGTTCCATCATCATATAAAGGGTGGGGGTGAGTGGTGGTTACATCACTCGGGGTCCACTCAGATCCCCGAGGAGGCTGTTTTTTTGGAGCCAGCTAGCTCATTGACGGAGAACCAGAAGATCTTAAAAGGTTCTCCGACGTCCCTTAGTCGCCTCTTACGACACCCACGGGAAAGATAGAGGGTGGCAACATTCTATTCTGCCGGTGCCACACGGCCTCTATTATTGTTATTATTATTTTTTTCGACATTGTATTTAATTATTTAATATGACCAATTTAAGTGTTAAAAATTGTAATATTTTATATGAATACTGTATATTTGCACGCCAGAATGGCAAAATATGTCGGAACCAATATCGAAAAATTGTACCTATATT
The DNA here is from genome assembly GCA_034621355.1 of Mycalesis mineus. Taxonomy (NCBI): domain Eukaryota; kingdom Metazoa; phylum Arthropoda; class Insecta; order Lepidoptera; family Nymphalidae; genus Mycalesis; species Mycalesis mineus. The sequence goes on along the minus strand of CM067908.1, from coordinate 23,399,935 downwards.
TTAAACCTATATTTGAGCAAATAAAAAAATCTTTATCTTTATCTATATCTTTTATCTTCTATTTAGTATAAAAATACCTCGTACGTATATAACGGATCGTTTTAGCCCTATAATATATATAGTTATGTTAGGTTGCAATATCTATAATATTACCTACGTTGTTTTTCTCGCGAAGTCGCTGGCGTCAGTTATGATTAATATTAGGTACAATTCGCTACTTGGTTAAAGTTCATGTTAATTTTACGCTCCATTATCTTGAACGTCTGTCAGAAGTAGATTTTATCTTTCTAGGGTTAAATAAATAAAGATACAGTAAATTTAATACTCTAATAACGTATAGTCTTGGTAGAAAAGCGTGATCCTTTATAAATGGCGACTGACATGTGATTTTACAGTGATATGTACTTATTATCTAAAATATATAGGATGATGGAAATAAACAATCGTGTATAGAGTATAGATGGAGCCATCTTTAATGCAGTGTTAGATTACAGTTACTACCCTATGTCTTTGTTGCGGCACTTACAGTGGTGAGGTCGTTACTGCTGGTCATATTATAGGAAAGAAGTAAGAAAGTAGGTACCTATATGATTATTTGGATTGCATGATTTTGCCCTGTTAAAATGAGCTAAAATATATTCACGTGTGTTTTATTAATAATTATTTTTCCGTGCAATGTTTGTTGATACTGTTCCAAATGACGATAACCTGGTATAAACTGAAAAGAAAAAAGTATTAAAATATGGTATTGGACTTTGCTCACGAGATTACCGCCATGTAGAATGTTTAGTCGACGATTATTGTTCTTATAGTCGTTTCACTGAATGGTCTTATTGCAAAAAGCTTTAACCAACATTTTAAGAAGCTTTCGCTTGGCCGTTGGATCAAGGGTCGGATACAGGAGGCGGTAAATCTTGAGAAGGCGCGTATTGTGGAGGTTCCTCACTCTGAATCCCTGGCCACCGGTTGCTCGTGTCCTCAAAAGCCCCGCAGGTTTTTTATGAATTTTAAAAGTGTTTTTTATTTATTTTGTTTATATAAAACGTGGTTAAAATTAAAAAAAATGTAAATAAAGATAAATGAGAGAAGGTGACATTTTGTAGTAAGTATTGAGCGTGTTGTGTTCACACGTGTAATACGTAAGTACGTACAAAACTTTGCGCTGTTTTTCACTTCATCAATATCAGCTTGTATCAGTCCAGTGCTGATCATAGGCCTTACCGTGACCCGGTCACCTTTTCGAGTTCGTCGGGCCATCGGGTTGGAGGACGTCCTACACTGCGTTTAGTGGTTCGTGGTCTCCACTCCAGAACACGCCGGCCCCAGCGGCCATCTTTTCTGCATATTATATCGCCTGTCCACTGGCACTGCAACTCATAATAAGGATAAGGCAAGTCATAATAAGGATAAGCACTTTCCTTATTATGACTTAGTTATTTATTATTTAGTCTGTCGCTCTTTTTTAATCTGAGTAAGCCAACATCCGTGTTTCAAGTCCCGGACTCTGTATTGCACAGGGAATTCTATGCTCAAATTTGTCTCTCGGTTTCAGCAGTCAGCAGCCGATCAACAGTAGTCTTGCAGCGCTTCTGCAGCACCAGCCATGAAGATCCCCACGCTCCTCCTGCTTCTCGCCTGCTTGAGTAAGCTGTTACATAACTATTTAGTATCTTCTGTATTCATCATGATCGTTTATGCAACTTTTGAACATTAATTGATAGAGTTTATAAATTGTAGCTTGATATAGCATTATTAAAATCTAAAAAAATAAACTTTTTTAAATTGTTTTATATTATACTTAAGGTTACTGTGGCGTAAATTTTTTTTATTTAATTAAAAGAATATCATTTATCTGTACATATATTCAACTTCTTGTAAATAAAATAATTTTTTTACAATGTATAATAATGAATAATGCTGTATTATGTTAAAATTTAAAGTACCGCGAGTATTTTCCATATTATTAAAATATAAACTTTGTCGGAGTATGCCCGACCATTCCATCAATAGGATAAGACGCCGGACTGAAGCGCGACAGACCTTACGTTGATCCGACCTCTTCGCCTGTGTCAGCAGGCACTGAACATTAACTTACTCGAAAGGATAAAGAAATATTGATTATATTTTCCGACGACTTCCATATCGCAGTGGTAGGTATACAGTAGCGTTACCAGCTTTTATTGCGCCCTGTGCCAGCGTGATAATTGCGCTCTACAGACTTGCTCTTGAATCAGACTGATAGAGGTGTGTGTTTTATCCTACTTCTTCTAACAAGTTAGCCCGCTTACACCTTAGACTTATACAATTTAATTTCACCCGCAGGCGTCGCGTCGGCCGCCGTGACCCGAGCCACGTACTGCGGCCGGCACCTGGCCTGGGCGCTCGACGTGCTCTGCGCGAGCGGCTCCGTAGAGTTATCGGCGGAGATGAACAATGCCGTGGAGCTGGGCCCGCCCGAGGCACCGGCTGTGGTGGCAGGCGCGCGGCGCAAGCGGGGTATAGTAGCCGATTGCTGTGACCAGCCCTGCTCCGTAGACGAGATAATAGCCTACTGCTAATTATATACATAATATACCTATGCACATTTCACTTTTATTTTATTTATCCTACCCTGAAATCCAATTCATATTTATTTGATATCCATATTGTAGGAGGGCATTAACAATAATTAGTCCGCTATCTTGGGTACACAATTAACTATGCATTGTCATTCAAACTGAATGCTTACACAAAATTTCAGCTCAATCGGTTAAGATATATCTGCTTCAAAATTTATTATGAAGCTTTAAAAGTCCGCCATATTGGTGACATCGCTTTTTTTAAAGTTAGTCAAACAAGATAACTGATCCTATATAACTGGTCCTACATTGCTACCAATGATTTAATAATGCGCACAAAAAAGTAAGAATCCGCAGCTGTAAATGCTATTTAAAAAGGTAGACATACATTATTGTCATTAACTAGGCCTTTTCCCAACGGGAAAGAATCAAGCAAAAAAAAAATGTCATTGACTAGTTTTTAATACACTGATTGATGATAAAAAAAGCTAGATCCCCGAGCCAGGACGCCAATTAAAAAAAAAAGTTTGAACTTTTGATATGTCATCAATTGACATATCAAAAGTTCAAACTTTGATTTGATTCAAAATAATAAAAACATTTAGGTTATGAAATAAGATTACTATATACAATACCTAACAATGGAGATTTTATATTTTTCTCGAGTGTTCGTAACAGTTGTATTAAGTGTAAGTTATTTTTCCTCCTTTGTCAGAAGTAGCGATTTTTTGCCGCCTAAACTGCCAACAATCGGAATTTCTGTGCTCGTAAGGAATAAAGCTCCAGCGCTCCCGTATTTTCTTTCCTCACTATTGGAACAAAACTACCCCAAAAATCGTTTATATATTAGGTGAGTACCTACATATTATGTTGACTTTTGTAACCTTAACAAAACGTTCCTTCTACATTGTCCCATTCTGACTTCATCTTATCCGAATAGTAGTAACAGTAGCAAGTAAACAATATTTATAAAAGTGAAATAATACTCTTTGATTAACCACAAAATCTCAGGAACTGATAAACTTGATATATGGCAGGTTAAATAGGCTGTAGACATCTACTAAGTACTAATGCATTTCTAGAAATCAACTCCCTTTAGGGGTTCAATCAAAGGATGGTAGTGTATGTTTGTTATTCCTTTACGTTGCAACTATTGGTCCAATTTGGCTGAAATTTTAGCTAGTTTGTACCATGGATTGAAACTTTTGATCCTGAAATTTCCATTAGAACAAGAAGTATACAGGTAAAACCACGGGCACAGCTAATTTTTGCCCTTAAGCATCTGTGCGGCATATTTTGCGACTGTGTTTGGAGTTTTTCTCTGCCACACTCTGGTCCCAACACCTGCTCAGTGAATCTATTCAGATGTATATGTTAGGATTCAGTAGTAATAGTTTTTGTTACTTTTTATCCTAATTTTCACACCGTGCTGTGCTTGGAAATAGCTTGTATGCAAGATAAATAACAATTTATGTTTTTATTATGAGACAGTGGAAAAGTTATTAAATTATTAATGAACTGATAACATAATTTAGGATGAGTAGATAACAGTGCATTGACATTATAAATCATTTACATTTAGGTTCATATTGTTACATACTATATACCTATCCCATGTCTGTTTGTGTTTTTTTATGAAACCTAGGCAACCACTACAGTTTTTCTAGGTGACCTTAGATTTCAAATTTGTGTGGGTTGCTCATATTATGGTGATGTTAGCAAGAAAACTTAACTCGGCTGTTAAGAAGGTTGGAAGCAATCTGCTGTACTTCCAACACACAATGCATGATGACCAAGAATTCAAATATAAGTTTCTTGCTGATCTTATTCCAGTGATAGAGCCACTACTTACTGACAGAGTTGGTTTTTTTTTGATTTTGATTGTCTCAAATATGGCAATAATTTGTAAATGTGTTCTACTTGGGGTTTTTATAAAACACTTCCTTGAGATATAACAAAAAAAACATATGGAAGGATTGGTGCTCTTTATTAGCATAATCTAGAATAGGTAAAACTTTGAGCTAAAAGTTCAATGTCCTTTAAATTACAGGTTCTACTGTGACCACACTTCAGATAACAGTTTGGAGATACTACAACACTTTGTGGACGAGTTTGGATCCCTCTACCACGACACAAACATAGTCGCAGACGAGACCAGTCCACCGAGCTATGAAGACGAGAGCACTCCAGTGCTGTGGAGTCCCAAGAGATTTGAGCATGTCATTGAACTGAGGGAGGATGCACTCGAGTATGCAAGGCGGCAATGGGCAGATTACATTTTTGTAAGTATTGCCCTGTAGACAGTGATGCTGCTAGGCGACAGGAGTGAGCAGCTTAGATAGTTGATCAGGTGATGCATTAGTTACTGAAAGGATAATATCATTGCAGATGCTAGATGCAGATGTTTTCCTGACGGAGCAAGATACGCTGCAAGTGCTGGTGGAGCAGAGGCTGCCCATAGCCGCTCCCATGCTGCACTCAGAAGGCTCCTACTCTAACTTCTGGTTAGGAGCTACACTATTAGCATGTATGTGGACGCTTTTTGCATGCCGAACAACTAATAAATTTGTATTATATTTATATACTAGCGGATGCCCGCGATTTCACCCGCGTAGCTCGCGTTCTTGTAAGAGTATCAGGATACAAATCAGCCTTTGTCACTCATGAGTCTGGGTATCATACACAAAAAGAGTTTTTACAATCCGACAAAAATAAATTTTTTTTCCAAAAATTTAAAAAAATGTTATTTTTGGTGTATGTTCCGTATGTATATATGCATGTAGTAGAGTAAAAATTAACGGTATTTTAATATGACAAACAGAGACTCCAATTTTATTTATATGTATATTTTTATAATTTGCTCACTTTGCATGCATGGCTCTTTGTATGATGTTCTAATTATTTTTTACAAGCTTTTACTAAGTTTCACCAGTCCCAGTATCTGTAATCTAATCTTGTAAATTGAATTTTATTTCCTTTCCAGTTTCCAATGAATTTCAAATTGTGTATGCTTGTATACATGTGACAATACTATATTATGATGACATCTTAATATATAAAATTTCCCTGTCACAATGTTAGTTATGTACTCCTCCGAAACAGCTTTACCGATTTTTACCAAATTTTATTCGCGTATTCAGCAGGTCTGAGAATCGGCTATTTTTCATACTCCTAAGTGATAAGGGTTGTCTACCCCTAATATTGTATTTCAATTGTTTGGGCAATTGTTTTATAATGTAACATATAAAAAATATATACACCCATTGACATATTAATACTATGGACTTCGGGTCTAATGCAAAATTTACGTCAAAAGTGTCCCAAGATATTTTATACACTAGGATGTATTTATGTTTTTATACACAAAATAACATTGTAATGTATGTCTTATCATATTGTTATACAGTCTAATTTGCAACGGTCTAATTGCATGCAATAAGTAATCAGCTTCGATTGACGGTTACCATGGCAGCCTTTTTTTGACATGACAGCTTCTCGTGAAAATAGGAAAACATAAATGGTGTGGAGTCGGTAGCTTTCAAATTTTTTTGGCATCTTATATTTATATATTATATTTACAGCAAATTTTAATTTATATTTACATATCCCTGACCTCTATATGCTGGGATAAATCTTGTACCAAATAATCATTGTTGTAATTATCTTGTATAAAATAATAATTAGTTATAATAATAATTAATTACAAACCAAATCCACTAATGTACAAAATGATATGCCACTCGACATAGTTCTTTACTTTGAAATTTTAAGTTCTCGATATTTTCCTCTTTTTAATTAAACTGAAAATATATTTTTTTACTTCAATGACGTTAGATCACTTTTTTAAATAACTGTTCCTAATTTCATGTAGATAATTGTTATAGTTATCAAATAACCATTATGGTAAAAGTTATTTGATTAATATTCATGACATAAAAAATAAAAGTTGACATAAAAAATAAAAATTTTTAATTGAAAATAATTAAATTATTTTCATTCAAAAATTAAGTAATTAAATAATTCAAATGTTAAACAACAAAATAACTCTATGCAGTCGTTGTTCTAAAACATTCTATTGCTCACGGCAGATCCGAACTAAATGTGGTTAATTAGATAAACATATTGCACTCCTTCTATCCTATACGCGGGTAGCGTATGGGAAAACGACAGATAGATACTTTTGTTCATTTTGGTTGGTTATGCAATTCGTTTCTATAGTTTATTAAAATTTTAATAAAATAGCTTGTTTCTAAGCAAAATAATACTTTAAAATCATCAGTAAATATTTACTTACTGAAAATATGGTACACCGTCTTCTTTTCTCACCTTACTCGGGTAGTTCTTACAAGTTTTTTATAACACATTACGGCATTATTGACGTGTATTCTGTCAGTCAGCTAATATGAGACTGAATTGCGATTGGAACTCATTTCGCGTTTTGGCTTACTTTTGGTTCGGACACTTTTTATCGCTGACCCGAAGTCCATAGTATTAATATGTCAATGTATACACCCCTACACGATCAACCCTTATGTATAAATAATGTTTCCTAGAAATAATATACATGGCAAAACAACATTTGCCGGGTACAGCTAGTATATATAAAATAGTGATCGTGACGGAATTAAATATTATCAATCCAATCGGCATAACAACATCGTGGGTCTAAGTTCCACATCTCATCTTCAATAAGGCGGAAGGTTACGCTCTATAGTAAACTATTATAAAAGTCCAACAATGATGACAATATATATGAAAATTAGAAGAATATTGTATTTTATTCGCTATAGGTTTTAAATGTCAAATGGCGAAAATTTTTGTTTCTGGTGCCTTTGAAACACACACTAGACTCAGGATTCTAACTTAGAATCAAATGTAGAATCCTTAGCTTGTAATATATATATTAGAAGGCTTGAGAAGAGCACCTCAAGATGTCTTATTATAGACAGTGCAAAATATAAATTGGGCAAGTCAATGGATCTTGCTCCAAACACGCCTTAAAATAAATACATAACATCCAGCTGAATGCTGAAAGACAGATTGCAGGAATAATGACAGTAAAAAAAAATGATGTCATAGATCATAATATATTTATTTATTTATTTTAAGTTACATTTCCATTACAATTAGACTTGTATATAAATAATTTATAATGGAACCCTGTGAGGGTGTCGTAACTTGTAGAGAGGCGGACTTATTTTTTATGATTTAGAAAGTCATTTATTTTATAATATGCTTTTTCGGATAAAAAGTTTTTTAATGATGATATAAAGTCATTAAATTTTTCTTTTTCTTTAATGTAGTCTGGTAGTTTATTATATATTTTTATGCACATTGTGTGTGGGCCGGTGCTATGTATTTTCAAATTTGATTTTGGTAGCATTAAATTATATAGCAATTATATAGCATATATAGCATGGATGGTGCCCATGGAAACTCTGCAATAGAATGTGACACAACTCCATTATGTTTGGACTTGTTTGATATGTGTTTGGTCCTGGTAGTATGGCAAAAATGTTAACTTTTCTTTAAATTTAGTTTTAGTAATAAACTTAATTTTTATTGCATTCGTTCAGGTCCAAAGGATCTGGGTCAGGTATGAAATATTAAGTTTTCTAAAGAGTACCCTAAATGACAGTCACGGCCCATCGAAATGTAAAGTTCTCATCAAGACAAATTAATCAAGCCCAAACACAAGGTCACTGCAGTATGTCGTTGAGGAGTTCCCTCATCATAATTTCAGCTCAGATGATCATCATAATGATCAGATTGACACTAGTCCTTCTTTAAATTAAAGTGCTTTAAAATACTTTACGGAAATATTAACAAACTCACTAGTTGTCCCCATAAATTTTGTAAAACATTAATATTATAGGTGTGCGGTAACGGACCAGTTCTTCTACGAACGCTGCGACGACTACCACTCCATACTGGACAGGGAGAAGGAGTTCATAGACTGCCACGCGGTGCCCCTGGTCCACACAGCGGTGCTGGTGTCCTTGGCCAGCGAGCTGTCGGACCAACTGACTTACTTGCCCAACAAGCACTACTCCGGCCCTTTGGATGATACTGTGCTGTTCGCGCACAGGGCCGCTTCTCTGGGTAAACATCTGATCATCATCATCGTCATCATTATCAATCTATTAACGGCCCTTTACAGGGTTAGGCCAGAAGAGAGTATGTAGAGCGTAGACCCACCACGCTGCTCCAATGCAGATTGGTAGACTTAGGGTCATAATGTATTATTTATTAACGATCACAATCAGATGTTGATGACAGTGACCGGGACCGACGGTTTAACGTGCTCTCCGATGTGTAACACCGCCAACTTTCCGACTTCGGGTTTGGAATTTATTGGAAATTTCATAGAAATTATTCCTTGACCCAACCCAGGATTCGAACTGGGGACCTCGTGATCGAAGCATGTGGCCTGAGGCTTACCACTGGACCAGCAATAAAAGAGTTTACTTTCTTATTTTATTATCATAGGTCGAGCCGGTAGCGAGTGGGCAACCAATGGATTGATATTTATAGGAAATCTGAAATGATTCATGAATATATTTCATTTTAATATTTAATTTTTGGACATTTTATTAAATAGACATTTTTTTTACCATAAACTAAATTTAACAGTTTGGTCACTGGCCTGATTCATTTTTAATTTAGTTGACATTGGTTGAATGTTTGGCTACTTAAATAGTTTTTAAGACCAAAAGGATATTGCCAAAATTTGCCCCAAGCTGTCCAAACGTACGCTCATATTTAACTGTTTTGTTTAAATATACAATACATTTTAAACAACTACCCATGTTTCATAGCAATCACTTGAAAATATATCAAAAATATAAGAATTTCAATCGATTTTTTGTGTTCTGAATCACGTGACCGTCGTCGTAGTAATAAAAGTCAACTTTTATCAACCTTCATAACTTTTATCAGCGACTGCTTAGCTACAAGTAACTCTATTACTATTTAAATAGAAGATCTGTACTATTTAATGGCATATATATAACCTGTGGGCATCTCTGGGGGCAGACTTCCATACATTTTTTACCTATGTTCTTTGTACCACATTGTAGAAAATAAAGAATGATTGATTTCATCAGTAATGATGATGAGTGGTTTACCGTTTGGCAGACATTCCGATGCACGTATGCAACAGCCACGTGTTCGGCTACGTGCCCAAACCGCCGGCGCCTTCCGGCGAGCTCCCGGCGCACGTGCTGGAGAGGGACAGCCTCCTCAACGTGAAGCTGCAGGCCATCGCGCGGGGCACCCCTCTGCCGCTGGTGCCCCCCTTGAGCCGCCATGTCGTCTACCCCCCCAAGGATACCCTCAACTGCAGCAAAATCTTCATGATCAACCTGGAGCGAAGGGCCGAGAGGAGAAAGCTCATGGAGTTGAGCTTCCTCGAGCTGGGCTTGGATGTGGAACTGGTGAAAGCGGTTGACGCCAGGTCAGTTGCAAACTCAGAATTAATACATTTATTATATCCGTGGCGCAGTAGCCGCGGTGGATTTATAAGACTGAGGTCCTGGGTTTGATTCCCGGCGGGGCAGATTGAAGTCTTGGTCTGGTTAGAGGGAGGCTTTCGCCGTGGCTAATTACCGCCGCTTTTATCTTAGATAACATCATCACTTACCATCAGGTGTGATTGTCAGATATTTTTTATAGCCAATAATAATGTTTTCTCTCGTTAATACATATAATTTCTAATGTATTTCAGAACCTTGAGTCAAGAGATCCTCCAGGAGCTGAATGTGAGGCTGATGCCGGAGTATGAGGACCCTTACCACAATAGGTAAAGAAACTTTGCCATCATTTCATCATCATCATCATCATCGGCTTATTTTCATGGGGCATTATTTTTATAGTATGAAAAAACTTCACAAACTCATAATTGTTAGCATTCTTAACGTTTATGAGAATTTTCAACATCTTGGGCTTGTGACTCGATGACGAGGCCCTAGGTTCGAATCCTGGGCCTTAAATCCTTGACAGTACATTCCAAACCCGGAGTCGGGAAGTTGGAGGTGTTACACCTCCGTGCCTCGGAGAGCACGTTAAGCCGTTGGTCCTGGTTATTGTCATCAACATCTGATAGTGATCGTTAATAAATGAAACATTATCACCCTAAGCCCGCCAACCCGCATTGCTGCAGCGTGGTGGGTGTACGCTCCATATCCCCTCTCCTATAAGGAGGGAGGCCTGGCCCTGTTGTGGGATGTTAACAGGCTGGTAATGATGATGAATTATGCGTCAGCAATAGATTTTTACAGTTACACAACGATATTTTCTTCATATATTTAATTGCGCCTTGATGATTTTGCAAGTCATCAAGATTTAATCATTAAAATCAAGTTAATTTACCAACGTAATTATGATCCTATTAGCTTGAACTCGCTTATCATTTAAAGCACGATATTGACAACAGCAAATTATATTATTAATTAGAGGACCCGCGTATTTCTTGTTCCCGTAGGAATATCGGGATAAAATGTGATCTATGTAATATTCTGATATGTAAACTATATTTTTGTCAAGTTCCATCAAAATCCATTCAGTAGTTTTTGCGTGAGAGTTCCTTCGAACTGTCACCCCTTACTGCCTATCGTCGGAAGAATTGACCAGTTGAAATCGTCATTTCAACGGACCTCCTACCCTAAAACACCCCCCCCCCCACATTACTGCCAGATATAACCAAGTATCTCATTAACTGAAGTCGGAGGTAGTTTAGCAGAATTATAACTGTAATATTAAAAGCCTTCATAGTTCCACGGTTTAAGTTTTCAAAGAAATCCGAAAGCCATAGTGGTGGGTCGAAGGTCCTTATCCCCTCTACTTTAGGGAGGCATTCACTTGTAATTGGCTTTGAGTAGGCTGATAATAATGACGTATATGTCGTCATTAATTAAACGTCCATTTTCGTTTTTTCAGACCGATTAAAGCGGGTGAGATCGGCTGTTTTTTGAGCCACTACAATATATGGAAACAGGTAAATATTATGTTTTATATTTTTTTTATCCGACGAAAAAAACGGAGGAGCTTCTCAATTCGACACGTATATTTTTTGTTTGTTTTTTTCACGTATAACTTTTTACAGAATTGTTCGATTTTGGTAATTCTTTTTTCTATTAGAAAGGGCACACTTCTAAAATGGTCCCATAGTCATCATGTTAGGATCTGATGATGATATCCTGCGAAAATTGAAGGAACTCTTCAAATTAAAAATTAAAAAATTAAAGGCACACTTGCAGCGATTACGGTTTTTGTAATGTACTATAATATTATAGTACAAGTAGGTTACGTGTCAATAAATCACGAAAAAGTAAGAAATAAAACTTTTTAGCAAAAAAATCGAACCGACCCAAAACGCACTAAAGCTTTACCTTTATCCGATTGCGCCAGAAAGAGGGTATTGTTTTTTAGCGTATGTATGTATGTCCATTTCTTTGGCACGCGCTACATCTTAAACGGCTGAACTGATTTTGATATATGAGGTGACCTTGAATTTGTCATAACTGTGGTAGTAATGTAGACTGTAGTAGACTACACAAATTTTCAAAATGGCGCCTATAATTGAAATAAAGGGGATGTTTTTTTCTTAGCAATATGGGTATCAAAAGAAAGATAGATATCATATCATGTATTTATTATCAAAAAGGGTGCCAATAATATGATTACTTTTTAGCAAGAAGTACTCAGGAATTATTTTGCCTGTACTTAGTTATTTATATCCAAACCTATAACAAAATGTGTACATAGATTTTATCTTGGACAAACATAGTTTTGGTAGATCGTTCTTCGCCCCTAGGTAGTAAAATATTGTTTTTCCCCGCCTGCAGCACCATAATGGATTTAGAAATGTTTTTCTCTTTTCAGTTCATTACTTCTAAGCAGTCGGGTTTTTTGTTTTTACAATAATAATGTTATTATTTTTATGTTTGACGATTTATGTATGTGTTTCCAGATAGTGCACAACGGCTACGAGTTGTCTATGATACTGGAGGACGACGTGCGCTTCGTGCCGTACTTCAGACTGCGCCTGCGCAGCGTGCTGCGCGAACTGAGCGGGCACGGCTACGACTTGCTGTGAGTTCAGCCTAGCAAAAATTAAAAAAAACGGCACTTGAATAATTAAATTGACTATTTAATGAATTACACAGATTAAATGCAAAATCATTTTTGTCAAGTAGGCTAATTATAAACACTTTAGAAACGTCAAATTAGACTATTTATAGTGACTCTACCACTGGCTCCGAAGGCAGGTCCTGCTGAGAAGAGGCGACATAAAATAGATGTAGAAGAGTATACGAAATCCCACGAATGACTTTTGTACTTTTTGGAGGCGATACACTGATTATGTCTATTTCTAGGAAGACGAGCATTTAAGTCCTTTTTCTGTTTATACATATTTATATTTTGTTATTGTATATTGACAGGCTAGTATATTTTTGAAGTGTAAAGACAGAATTTATGACAGCAGGCTTGCCTCAATGATTAATATATCTCAAAAAATATATTCTCCAGATCATATTTTTACATTCACATCTGATTTTCTAAGCAAAACACCAGCGAAGAAACGTCGAAGAACTATATAACTACATCCACTGAATAAAAATTTTTAGCAAAAAAATTGAACTGACTCAAAACGCACTATTTTAAACGCATTATTTTAGTAAAGCAGTTTATGGGTTCTAGGTAATGTTCTTAAAGTAGAAACCTTGGCTGGCAAATTGAGAGGGGGTAAAACTGAAAACTTGGTTTGACAGGTATAATAAGTTACAGACAATACAATATTATGATATAATTATGACATTGAAACAAAATATTATGAGAATTGACATTTTAATTAAATGAAAATATTACTAATTGTATTTTTTTATAAAACATGAATTTATTAATGTACTAGCTGACCCGGCAAACGTTGTTTTGCCATATAAATAATTAAATTACTAAAATGGCTATTAAAAAATAAGGGTTGATCGTAGAAGGGTGAAAATTAAGGATTGTATGTATTTTTGTATGTTGTATCATAAAAAAATAGAAATTAAAAATTTTGCCTAAAAAATAAAAAAAATTTAGGGGTGGACTACCCCTAACATTTAGGGGGATGAAAAATAGATGTTGGCCGATTCTCATAGATACCGGATAAGCACAAAAAATTTCATCAAAATCGGTCAAGCCGTTTCGGAGGAGAATGGCAACGAAAACTGTGACACGAGAATTTTATATATTAGAGATTTTTTTTATTACGATTGACTATTGCCTAGTAGCTATGCTTCTTCCTCATAAGCCCTCGCTCGCCTCGGGGTGGTAATGTCTCGCCGGAACTTTTTCGTATGCGACAAGTATACAATGTCTCTGTGGCAGATACCTGGGGCGCAAGATCCTGTCAGCCAGCGGCGAGCTGCCGGTGACCGCGCACACCACGCGTCCGCTCTACTCGTACTGGACGCTGGGCTACCTGCTGACGCTGCGCGGCGCGCGCAAGCTGCTCGCCGGGAACCCGCTGCAGAACATGCTGCCTGTCGACGAGTACCTGCCCATCATGTTCGACCAGCATCCCAAGTTTGTTTTATTCACTACAACACGCTAACGTGTAGCCGCGCTCGCCGCGCTCTCTGCACTCGCTGCACTCGCTCTACTCGTACTGGACGCTGGGCTACCTGCTGCTCTCTCCTTATAGGAGACCTACCACGCTGCACCAATCGGGTTTGTCGGGTTTAGGGGATAATGTTTCATTTTTTAACGACCACTGTCATAGGTTGATGATAGTGACGGGACCAACGGCTTAACGTGCTCTCGCCACCAGCTTCCCGACTCCAGGCTAAAAATGTCATAGAAGAATAAAAAACTCCGACCTAGGATTAATAGGAATCCACATAGGCTACCACTAGAGCTACGAGGCAGGAAAGTATTGAGAGTAATGTTTTGATTGCAGTGACACGTGGAAGTCCCACTTCCCGCAGCGCGACCTGAAGGCTCTGTCGGCGTCGCCGCTGCTGCTGCACCCCACGCACTACACGGGCATGCCGGGCTACCTGTCCGACACCGAGGACTCGCCCGTAGTGCGCACCGACCCGGACCGCTCCGACCTCTGACCTCTGCACTGCACCGTCGCCGCTGCTGCTGCACCCCACGCACTGCACGGGCATGCCGGGCTACGTGTCCGACACCGAGGACTCGCCCGTAGTGCGCACCGACCCGGACCGCTCCGACCTCTGACCTCTGCACTGCACCGTCGCCGCTGCTGCTGCACCCCACGCACTGCACGTCCATGCCGGGCTACGTGTCCGACACCGAGGACTCGCCCGTAGTGCGCACCGACCCGGACCGCTCCGACCTCTGACCTCTGCACTGCACCGTCGCCGCTGCTGCTGCACCCCACGCACTGCACGGGCATGCCGGGCTACGTGTCCGACACCGAGGACTCGCCCGTAGTGCGCACCGACCCGGACCGCTCCGACCTCTGACCTCTGCACTGCACCGTCTCCGCTGCTGCTGCACCCCACGCACTGCACGGCCATGCCGGGCTGCCAGTCCGACACCGAGGACTCGCCCGTAGTGCGCACCGACCCGCACCGCTCTGACCTCTGACCTCTGCACTGCACCGTCGCCGCTGCTGCTGCACCCCACGCACTGCACGGGCATGCCGGGCTACGTGTCCGACACCGAGGACTCGCCCGTAGTGCGCACCGACCCGGACCGCTCCGACCCCTGACCTCTGCACTGCTCCGTCGCATCAACATTGACAAACCAACATTGTGCTTGAAATAGTAATACAGAAAATGTGTTCATTAGGAAATATGCGTATCATCATCATCATCATTATCAGCCGGTGGATGTCCATTGTTGGACATAGGCCTTTATTTGGTACTTTAAAACACAACGATCCTGGGCCGCCTGTGGCCAGCGGCACGCTGCGACAGGTTTGACGACCTCCGTGGCGCAGTGGTATGCGCGGTGGATTTATAAGACGGAGGTCCTGGGTTCGATTCCCGGCGGGGCAGATTGAGATTTTTCTTAATTTGTCTTGGTCTGGCTGGTGGGAGGCTTTCGCCGTGGCTAGTTACCACCCTACCGACAAAGACGTACCGCCAAGCGATTTAGCGTTCCGGTACGATGTCGTGTAGAAACCGAAAGGGGTGTGGATTTCATCCTACTCCTAACAAGTTAGCCCGCTTCCATCTTAGACTGCATCATCACTTAACATCAGGTGTGTTAGCAGTAAAGGGCTAACTTGTAGTCGATAAAAAAAAGACCTTGGGCCCCCAACGTCCATCAGCACCAATTAGCTCGAACCACGTGCCCCGCCCATTGCCACTTCAGGTCTGCGACTCGCTGAGGTATGTAAGTCAATTATAGGCGAATATTTTTTAAATACTTACCACTTTATTTATTTTGACTGGCAACAAACTATAGCGGACACATCTAGCAACATTCATAAATGATGCTTGTGACAGAATAGCATAGCTATTTATAACCGACATTTATTTACAATGCTCAATTTCAATTTTAGTCCGATTTTCAAATTTCTTTTTACGATTGAGGAGTATCCGATTATTTTTGTTTTCCTGTGAATTTGTGCTGTTATTTAAGTCTATAACAATCCTAATGAATCTCAACACGAGGCGTACTCCTGCGCATGGACGAATTGATTTTGTTGTAGAAAATAATACCGCGCTGAAAATTATTTTGTACGCGCAGTTTGTTACGACTGAGAGAGTATGAGAAGTTTGGCGCGGGATGTGCAATGGGAATTTTCGCTTTATGTTTTACATCTTGTATTTTATTAATTAGTTTATATTTTGCCATAAACGACATGATTCCAGACCGTTAAGTAAAAAAAAGTTTTTATAAAGTTTTTATTAGACCGCATTGTCCGTTTTAAATTGATATTGAATGACAATAATTGAGTGGATATTAAAATACTGGTCATTTTAAAAACATGATTGAAAACAAATGAAATTATGAAATAACTAATTAAATTAATCAAAATATAAAAAAATAATAAGACTTTAAATATCAAGAGTTGGATATAGAGGGCATTACGGTGCTGTGACGTCATGCCTAAGTAACGCCATATGAAAGTAGTTAGTAAAAATTTTTATTTTGCCAGAAAGAGACGGTAGACCCCTACTCCAAAATTATAGTGCCTATATCTTTGTTTCTCTTTGTCGGATTTTACTTTAATTTTAACGGTACGCCATTACTTTTATTCTAGTTAATAATATAAATATAAAATAATACAAATTTTACTTAATTTTTTATTTTTACATATTTTACTTTATATGAAATAAAATGTATTTTTTGTTAATAAACAATGCATTTTTTTTTAGTCAATATTTTTATACTTGTTTACATTAGTTATTAATATTTTTATGCATGATATTAAAAGAATTGTAATCAAATGACCAAATATTTTCTATTTTTTTATTATATAATATAATTTCGTGTTATTATGTTAATTTCTGCATGGCATATTGTAAAAGTTTATCTGTCCTATTATACAACTGTAGCAAAAGTTTTTATTTAAGAAAAAGTATAAACTTTTTATGGCCTTTGACTCTTTTATCAATGCATTTATTTTATGTTGGTTTTTTCATTAATACTTGGATACAATTTTAAAGAGATTTAGCCCAGCCGCATATTGTAAGAAAAATTATGACGCCCCGCCGCGCTATCAGAAACTTCATTCTGGCGAGTCTGAGTTTAGTTCGCAGCTGGTCGGCAGCATAGTTGGCCATACAAAAAGCCAGACAAAATACAAAATGTACGACGATCAGTTACTTTCATTAGCGTTATTGTTCTATTTAGTTAAAAAAAATCAGATCATAAAAATTTCTGACGTCCTTTCGTTTGTATCCGGCGCCCATCAGTGGGGCAAGTGCGAGTTTTTCACCGAGCGACTGCGTAAAAACGTATTCACTCGTAAAGACAAATTATATAGAAAAAAAAGCGTTTACTCTCGCTATAACTAGATGAAGCTTCACCAATTCCATATTCAATTTGTCTTTACGGTTTTCGATATCGACGCGGTAAAATCTTACACTAGGCACACTGAAGCACGAGTCAGAATTTGATAGTATGCGGGGTCAAAAATATATGAACCGCGTCCGGTGAGCGTAAGAAATTTTCTGACAGAAAATTTCTTACAATATGCGACCGGTCTTAAACAGTTGCATATGCTTTAGCGATATGCTATAGTTACAGTTTTATTATAATATAGATGTAATACCAAAAATTTGTAATTTTGCCAGTTTTTTGTGCCATGATTAACTTGTTCCTAATAAATGATAAGATATTTACTTACACAACTAGTCTTTTATTTTTCATAAGTTCTTTTCCTATTTCTGCCAGGTAAATTGAAATGTTTTTCGAAAAATTACAATTTTTTTGTTACTTTGTTTTTCGGCCTTTACTTACTTTGTGTTGGCCTTCATTGCGCAATAGATTTATATATAAGGGAGAGACCCTGGGGTCGATTCCCGGCGGGGTCTATTAAGGTTTTCTAATTAGATCCAGGTCTGGCTAGTGGGAGGTTTCGGCTGTGGCTAGCTAACACCGACCGTGCTGCCAGGCGATTTAGCGTTCCAGTACGATGTTGTGTACAAACCGAATAGAGTGTGGATTTCATCCTAGTAAGGTAGTCCGCTTCCATCTTAGACTGCATCATCACTTACCATCAGATATGATTGTAGTCAAGGGCTAATATGTAATGAGTAAAAAAATGTCATAATTTTAACTAAGTTTTAGAACTGTGGTGAGTGGTAACTATTATAAAAATCATTTCTGTTTAGGCCGTTCCCAAATCAGCCAATAGATGGCGAGTTTTAGATGAGACGTCAAGCCTCTTTGCGTTTTCTTCGTCTTATAAAATACATTCGAGTTTTTGAAAACCCCTGTTATGTATAATGTATACATAGTAGAAGCATTCATCATTATGAGAGTTTATGAAGTTAGGATAAAACGCGAAAAAGAGGTTCGATTGTCTTTATAATGCGTACAGATTTTTTGGTAGTATTTGTTTTAAGATTGAAAAAAAAAACATTAGGATCAATTTTTTTCAAAAATTTTATTAAATAAGTAGGGTAAGTTATATTGCTTTCCTTTTAAAATGTTACTTGTTACAAAAGACGACCGACATTTTCAATCAAATGACCTCTGGCTCTGGTTATGCCTTTGGAAAGGCAAGCAGATCGCGATGAGACAGTACCCATACTGAACTCGCAGAGCACGTTTTGTATATCACTCGTCACAATTTAGAATCAGCCAGCAACTGGAACACGAGTTCGAGGATCGTTCGAGTGGGTCTGCCCGTCATTCCGCGGCGGAGGTAAGGGAAGTCGAGTCCCTTAGTGTACGCCACGTTGTAGGTGTCGAAGTGGATCCACTTACTGTCGCAGACGAACTGCTTGAGGAACGCGGCGCAGTTCGGTGAGTCCCCGTAGCGGTCGCGGCCCGTGTTGGCCACGTCGGCGGTCTGGCAGTCCCTCACGCGCTCCTCGTAGAACCTCCACAGCGGCATGCGCCACACTCGGTCGCCCGTGTGGCCGCCCGCCGCCGCCGCGTAGCAGTACAGCTCCTCGCAGTTGGCGTAGCAGCCACACGCCGCGCCACCCAGCGTGGCGATCAACTCCTTGGACATCGTGCCGACGTCGAGGATAAGCCGCGGCCAGTAGTTGCGCGCGTACACCAGGCTGTCTGCGATGAGTAGGCGCCCCTCGCGCGACGGCACTCTGATGTGAATGGATTTGCCGCATGCGCTGGACACCACGTCCCCGAACTTGGGACTCTTGCCACTCGGCATCAGCTCGCACAGTGGCAGGATCCCCCGGATGTTGACGGGCAGCTTGAGCAGCGCCGCGGCGCGTGTCACGGCGAGCACGCACGCCGCGCCCGCCATGTCTCCCCGCATGTGACGCAAATCCTTCGGCGGCTTCAGGTCCAAGCTACCGCTGTCGAACGTGACGCCCTTGCCGATCATCACTATAGGTCGCGTGCACTCGGACGCCCCGAAGTAGCTGATCTCCACGTAGAGCGGTGGCTGCACCGAGGACTTGCCGACGGCCACGAATCCTCCCATCTCGTGGGCCGCCGCCCAACCCTGCGTCTTTACCTCCACGTTGATGTCTAGCTCGCACAGCAACTCCACTGCGATCTTAGCGAACGACGTCGGGTTCAACAGGTTCGCGGGCATTTCTTGAAGATGACGAGCTAAGTTTTGGGATTCTGCTTTTAAAGCGCCCATCTTCCAGCCGTCAAGGTCGCAATCGTCGTACAGCTCCAACTTGGGCGCGGGCAACAGCATCGGGCTCATCGAGCTTTTGTACTTTTGGAATTTCCAACACGCCAGCGTCGCGCCCTCCGCGGAGGCTTCGGCGTTTCCGAATGACTCTACGTGGATGGAGGACGGCTTGAACCGCTGCAGAGCCTCCGTGCCCAGCCCGGCCGCTATTCGGATCGCTTCTTTGCTCTCGTCCAGCGCTTCCGTGGTGTTGTATCGCAAGCACTCGGAGCCCAGGCCGGCGACGGCCACATATCCGAAGTGGGCGTCCAGGTCGTAGAACACCCGGTACTCGCCGAGGCGTGGTATCGGAGTCAGCTTTAACTGGTTCCAAAGTTTCCCGCCGCAGTCTTGGTCGTATTTCTGTGCGCTCGCCGTCAGTATGGCTCCCTCCTCGGTGACGTGCTCGTTGTAGTACACGCCGAGCACGAGGCCGCGGTCGCGCAGCGCGCACTGCTTGGGATCCCGCACACGCCGCGGGGGGCCGTACGCGACGCAGTCCGTCGCCGGAGTTCTAAACTGCGATATGAATCTCACACATACACTTCCACGTCGATAGTCAAACATGCTTTACTGATTTAAAAATTTAAAAATACACTGTTTAATTTTGTAAAACAATTTGTCCAATGTCCGTTAAAGGTCCCCGGTAGCTCGTCGCCTACTAGATACTGGATAAAATTACATTTTAATTACATTTTCTTCATACATATAAAAACTTTATATTATTCAACAATACAAATCGCATCATCCCAAAACACACAAAGTTCACATTCTTACAAAATAATCGCACACTCAATCGGGAATAATCAAGAAGTCTTCTTTTTAAGCCACTGGGGCGTGTTGCGGCGGATCCATTCGGGTAGATTTTGGAAAATAGTTTCCTGGAGCTGACGGTAAATGATGAGTACCAGGAATGGGATCGCTAACCTCTCGTCCTTGAAGAAGTACACCCAGAAGGCGAGCAGCAGCAGGCACACGTCCACCGTGTAGTCAATGGCGGTGCGCACGTTCACTTTGGCTCTCTCTTCCAGCTCTTTGTAATCTATGGGTATGACGACGGTCGCTCGTTCCGTTGTTTTCAGAACAACGCGCGTGTCCACCGTTTTGCTGGCCGGATATTTCCCACTTTTCTTTTGTACAGTCGAGTTAGGTAAATGTTGGTTACTTGTGATTTCCGGTTTGGTTCCCGTTACTTCTGGTTTCGTTGACTTTTGTTTCTCTTTAGGCGATATTCTTTTCTTTTTTATGGAATTAGCTTTATTCTCGGTAACTTTTTTAACAAGTTTTTTCTTTGGTCTGTCAGGTTCCGAGGATATTTCTGTCATGGCATCAGCTTTGGTTTCTTTGTTTATTTGTTGTTCGGCAACTTGTTTAAGATCTTCCGTATTTAAATACAGGGGTGTCGTGGACCGCTTCGGAGTGCCATATTCTTTCACAATGTTGCCGTAGTAATCGATAACTGTTTTTCCTTCGTCGCCATATTTATCATCTATCGTTTCAGATTTCTTTGTCGATTTGTCGTCTTTTGATTGCGTCGTTGCTTTCGTGGTTTTGTCGGTATCTTTTTTAGTTAGTATTTTTGGGAAACTAAAAGGTTTTTGCTTTGTAATTTTCTGAAATAAAGTACTTTTTTTCTCTTCTTTCTTCTGTCTGTCTTCAAAATTGTCCTGCTTTTTGATAGAATCTAGTTTTTTGTCATTTTGTGTTGTTCTCGCAGGTGCTATAGGTTCAGGCGTCGGAGGTGTTCTTATCTTTAAAATCGGCTTTGGTATGAAATTAGGGTCTATCAAAGGTAAAGGTTTTACGTGTTGTCTATCTGGTTCTTCTTCTTCCTCTTCTTCTATAATTTCATTGACCGCTTGCGGGAGTGCAGTTTTGTTCCTAGGATGGTAAGTTTCCTCTTCCTCCGCTAATTGAATCTCCCTCCCAACATCCTCAGTGAGACTGTCTCCTTCGTCCTCATCCGTGTAGTCACCGTCGGACACCGTGCTGGCAGTGTAATCCTCTTCAAACGACATTTGTTGCCATTTATCTGAATTGTCTGAGTTTTGTCGTTGGGTTTTAGTTTTATTTTCATCGAAAGAACCAGTTTCAAAGTGGATTTCAGGCGTCTGTAATTTAGGATTGATTTCTTCTGTATTTTGTGTTTTTTGGTTAAATATTTGGTTTTGTTCGACATTTTTGTACGGAATGTGGTTGGATTCAATTTGTTGGGGGTTTTCGTCTTTCTGTTTTTGATCGTCTTGTCCCTCTTTCATGGCTACGGCTTTATAGAATCGGGCCATTGCTCGCTCGTGTAGGAGTTCTGTTGAGGAGACGGCGTTGCGGAGGGCCTTGAAGGGTAGGATGCACCTCGAGCTGAGCTCGGGCGCTGACAGTGATATAGGAGGCGGTGACAACGCGTCTTCTAGATCCAATTGAAAGGACTTCCTTTTCTCTGTAAAATAGAATGACTTAATTTAAACCATTGATATAAGTAGTAGGTACACAAAGTTTCCATTTTTAAAAAATAATAAATTCGCTTTTGCTTTTATGCATAAAACATGAAGGTCAGACCACGGCTCGCTTTCGCTCAATTATACATAAATGATGAAGGTCAGGCCACAACTCGCTTTCGCTCTAATACACAAATGATGAAGGTCGGGCCACAACTCGCTTTCGCTCTATTATACACAAATGATGAAAGTCAGGCCACAACTCGCTTTCGCTCTATTATACACAAATGATGAAGGTCGGGCCACAACTCGCTTTCGCTCTATTATATACAAATGATGAAGGTCGGGCCACAGCTCGCTTTCGCTCAATTATACATAAATAATGAACGTCGGGCCACAACTCGCTTTCGCTCTAGTATACCCAAATGATGAAGGTCGGGTCACAACTCGCTCTCGCTCTATTATACCTAAATGATGAAGGTCGGGCCACAACTCGCTTTCGCTCTATTATACACAAATGATGAAGCTTATACGTATAAAGAAGAACGGAACGATAGCACGATACATACAGCGCCATCTAGCGAGGATCCAGCTTGGCGACTCATGATTACCTACAGATATCATTAAGCTAGCGCACGCCCGCCGTTTCATCTGCGTTACTTCCCTCCCTTATTTGTATTTAACATCTATAGTAATATTATAAAGAGATAAGTATTGCAAGTTTGTAAATGCCTTCACGGGGGGTGAGAAAGTGATCCTCGTAAGTACTGATCTGATTTAAACATTTCTTTCACTGGTAGAATGGTACGTAATCGTGGAGTGCTATAGACTACGATACTCGTGGTGAGCCTAGACCAACTAGGCAGGTAAGCACATGAAAATATTACCGATACCTATTTCATAGTCCAACCAAGGTCTTGAACCAAGAACCTAGTGATCCACTCCACAGATCCAACGAGGCATTATCGATCGGACTGAAAATGAAATCTGCATCGCAATGCATGCAAGAAACGGCAGCACAAAGATAAACAATAACATTTGCGTAGCATTTTTTTATCGACTATAAGTTGGCCCTTGACTGCTATCACACCTGATGTTAAGTGATGATGCAGACTAAGATGGAAGCGGGATAACTTGTTAGGAGTGGGACGAAAATCCACACCCCTTTCGGTTTCTACACGACATCGTACCGGAACGCTAAATCGCTTGGCGGTACGCCTTTGTCGGTAGGGTGGTAACTAGCCACAGCGAAAGCCTCCCACCAGCCAGACCAAGACAAATTAAGAAAAATCTCAATCCACCGGGAATCGAACCCAGGACCTCCTTCTGGTAAATCCACCGCGCATACCACTGCGCCACGGAGGTCGTCAAATATTTTTAGGTTTCATCCATCTATGTACTTGCCTACCTATCTATACAACGTGTTAAGCCTATCGAGCCTTCAACCAGGAGTTAGGGAGAGACAATACATGCCTAGAAAAAACAATTAGCTTCCTAGATAGAACCATGAGGGGGATATGTGGACTAAAATTTACTTAAATCTTCAAGGTTTTTGTTTATGTTTAGTACAGATTTTTTAAATTTAAAATAATAATTTGATACACGGAATTGTGTCAACAAGATCGTAATGTATCGGTACGTTTTGGTATGTTTTACCATTTACCTAACGCGTTGTAAGTATAATTAGCACGCAGTAGCGATTGGTGAGGTTCATTTCAATGTGATTGACTACATACGAAAGTTCGCATTACACTTATGTCACGCCCCGGGATTCTTCGCCAGTAGAACTAGTTCCTGGATTTGATTTTTTATTCCAACCACGGTCAGGTCTGATACCGCTTATCCTTCAACCCTCATTGACCCCAGAGTGCCCCTTGGAAGGGCACGAGTCACAGGAGACGCCCTTCGTCATCAGATCTGGCCCAGATTCTAATACTTTTACGCTCGCTCAAATTATAGTAATAAACATAACAACATAATAAACATCGATGGTCCCATTAGACCAACAGAAAATTTACATTACATAGACATCATTACAGTTTTAAAAATATATTTATAATGATTGCCACTTGAGTGGAATTCAATCAGCTTGCCAATATAGAACTAGTATCAAGCAATAATATTATTATCATTAACTTCCTTAATTCCCTGATCATGATCACGTTAGTCGGTTTCAAAAGTTTTCTAATTTTTATTACAGACAGGGTGACCACCTTTATTTGTTGCATGTTGTACCTATTCTACACTTTACATATATATCAAGAGTAGATCATGCGAAAAACTTTTGCATTTTAATTTTTTTTAGCGAATCTCTTCCATTCATAACTTTTTCCTGAGTGAGTACAAATATAGATTGTGTTATATTTATGTAGATGTATATTTGTAGGTATAATTGTCGCATTTGCTAATAGTTGCAGCACATTTTTAACAGTCGCATTGTCCTTCATAATACATAGGTAACATCACATTCGCTCATCTCTGTAACAATACACTGCTGTAAGTACCTACAATGTAAATAAACAACAAATCACTCACCAGTTTTGTCCTCGGATTTGGCGTCCGGGTACAGGAGCAACATGAACTCGTTGCTGGTGCCTTCGCCGGGCACCGAGCTGCGCCTCTGTTTGAGCGGCGGCGGAGCGGCGAGCGTGGTCGAGGCGGGCGCCGCGGGCGAGACGGCCGGCAAAGGCGACGCGGCGGGCGAAGGCGAGGCGGCGGGCGGCGGTGAAGCGAGTGAGGCGCGCTTGCGACGAGGCGCCGGCGACACAGGCGGCGCCTCTCCCTCACGGCGCGCCAGCGACTCGCTGATGATGCGTGACTCGGCCGCCAGCAGCTCGGCGTCCACCGGCTCGCCCGGGATGCGCACGGGCGCCGACGCCGCGCTGGGCGCGCTCATGCCGTACGGGCTCTCCGCCTTGACGCGGAAGCGGTACTCGCTGCCCTCGATGAGGTCGAATAGCGTGACGGTGGTCTGGCGGCTCGCCGTCGCCTTGAGCCACACGTTCCAGCCGGTGCGATAGTACTCCACCACGTAGTTGCCGACGCGGCAGCCGCCGTCGTCCTCAGGCGGCAGCCACGCTAGCGTCACGGAGCGGTCGGCCTGGCGCGCCACGGCCACGGCGCGCGGTGGCTCGGGCGGCGCTGTCACCGTCACCAGGAAGGCGGCCGCGTCCTCGCCGATGGCATTGCGCGCCGTCACCGTGTACTCGCCGCGGTCCGCGCGCCGTGCCGCCGCCACGCGTAGCGCCGAGCGGCCGGGCGCGCCCAGCACGCGCACGCGCGCGTCCTGCTCCACGGGTCGCCCGTCGTGGCGCCACTCCACGGCCGGCGCCG
This sequence comes from Mycalesis mineus, assembly GCA_034621355.1. Taxonomy (NCBI): domain Eukaryota; kingdom Metazoa; phylum Arthropoda; class Insecta; order Lepidoptera; family Nymphalidae; genus Mycalesis; species Mycalesis mineus. The sequence continues at coordinate 23,374,319 of CM067908.1, read as the reverse complement.
GCTGCCCCACCACCGTCGTCTTGAGCGCGATGGTCTCGCCCACCTCGAACAGCAGCCCCTCCTCGTAGCGGCGCGGGTAGCGCAGCCGCGGCGGGGCCTCGAGGCGCAAGCGCGCGCGCGTGGCGGCGTGGCCGGCGCGGTTTGTGGCCGTGCACTTGATCTCGCCCTCGTCGCCGGGCAGTGTCTGGTGGAACACGAGCACGCTGCTCGCGTCGGTGGTGGAGATGGCGGTGCGGCGGCTGCTGAAGATCTCGCAGTCGTCCTTGAACCAAGCGACGGCGGGCGGCGGCGCGCCGGTGAACTCGACGCGGAACTCGGTGGTGTCGTTCTCGAGCGCCGTGACGTCGTCGAGGCGGCGCGTGAAGTCGGGAGCGTGCGCGGCGGGCGCCGGGTGGGGCGCGGGCGCGGGCGCGAGAGCGTCGGATGGCTCGCTGTAGTCGGAGCGGCCCACGGCGTTGAGCGCGGCGACGCGAAAGCGGTAGCGGTGCGGCGGCGTCAGGCCCGCCAGCAGCAGCTCGGGCGCGCGCACCACGGGCGGCGCCGTGCGCACCCACTCGGCCGAGCCCAGCCGGTTGCACTCCACCTGGTAGCCGCGCAGCGCCGCGCCGCCGTCGTGCGCGGGCGGCGCCCAGCGAAGCGTCACCGCGTCGGGCTCCTCCTCGGGCGACACCTGCGGCCTGCCCGGCGGCGCCGGCCGACCTGCACACAGAGGGGGTCAGCGTCGCGAGGCAAGGCGCCGCGGTCCGCTCGTCTGCGATACGTTACCTGCAGTCTTCCAGTGCACATTCTTCCTGGCGCGGTGCGCGGAGGCGGCGGAGTGCTGGTTGCCCATGGCGGCGGCGGCGCGCGCGCCACGACACTGCCCGGGCGCGCAACCCGTGCTAGGCCCGCGCCGAGCCCGCGCCGCAACGCGCTATCGATTGGAAACATTCCCAATCCTCTCCTACACTGCTTTGCTTTCATTTCAAATAAACGACTTACTTAAACGAGTACCTCTATAGTACCTACTGTTATACATAAATGGTTTTTTCTACAATTGTAAAACTTCTGCGTCGAAATTATTATTGTTTTTCTCAACTTCATTAGTTTTAACAATGTAATTATAAAAGCACTTGGAAATTTATAAAAATATCCAGCATTCATAGAAAGCACTTTTATTACCCATACATTTAGCATTAGTGAGTTAAAAATAATAGGTCTGACATCACGGGCATACGGTCAACACGGACTTGGAATTGTAAAAGTAGTTCTATACAGTTCTGGATACATCCAAAGGACCATTAAACAATTTACAGAAACAATACTAACAACTTTCGACAGTTAGTCAGTCGAGCTAACAGTTTGTAATGGTGTTATCTAGAGTTTGTTATTTATTTGTTCATGTCTAGGTGAGAGTGAGTAGGTAGGTATATCTCACAGCAGCAACCACAACACGTCTGATGAATAGGTAGTACGCATGACTCAGATCCAGCCCAGGGCTGCTTTGTACTCGTTTTGTATTAAAATCCGTAAAAGTGTTCGTGAAGACGAGAGCCATTGAGACGTTGAGTGCTGTTGCCAGTGATGATGATCTGAGGTACTTGCTTGCTAACTTCGGGCCTCATAATAAGGCTCAGAGTCACTCAGCGGGCGACAGAAAGAGCAAATCTCGGAGTATCTCTGCGTAATTCAATAAAAAATGAGATCCGCAGAAGAACCACAGTAACCGACATAGCTTAGCAAGTCACATAACTGAAGTGGCAATAAGCGGGCACGTGGTACCCCGCACCGGAAAGCGCAAATTAGAAGTCGCTGGCCACAGGCGACTCTGAATCGTTGTGTATGGAAGCCCCTAATAAAGCCCTATGTCCAACCGTGGAAGTCCACCGGCTGTTAATGATAATAAATCTTCAATTATTAAATGTCTCGTTCTGAGATATAAATCAATTCGACAACAATCTATCGATAAATTTTCGCGATAAGTCGATGAAAGGAAAAGCCCATCTCTACGCTTTCCAGCTCTCCACCGCCCGGCCGCTCCCCGCGCTATGAATAGCTCTCCACGTCGCACCGAGCAGCGCTCTCGGCCGAACAGTTCGACGATCTGGGCCATTGAGGAGTTATCATCCTATGAACACTGTCTCGTATCAATAAATGATAGAAATATTATGCAAACCATTTTTAAAATGTAATATACTCGTATTTAGGGTCAATGTGAAAATTTTACAAGTATGGGTACTTGCGCAGAACTTGCTTTAAATGATAACGCCGCCTCTTTGTCTATCCATGTATTATAAATATCTCTAACTGTATTGTATTGATTTGGTTTGCAAATAAAGTATTAGATTAATAATAAATTTATGGTAAATTAAATCAAAATTTTCATTATAAGTGATATATTGTTTTGACGACCTCCGTGGCGCAGTAGTATGTAGTGTGGTGGATTCATAAGACGGAGGTCCTGGGTTCGATTCCCGGTGTGGCAGATTGGGATTTTTCTTAATTTGTCTTGGTCTGGCTGGTGGTAGGCTTGGTTAGTTACCACCCTACCGACAAAGACGTACCGCCAAGCGACTTAGCGTTCCGGTACGATGTCGTGTAGAAACCGATAGGAGTGTGGATTTCATCCTACACCTAACAAGTTAGCCCGCTTCCATCTTGGATTGCATCATCACTTAACATCAGGTGTGATAGCAGTCAAGGGCCAACTTGTAGTCGATAAAAAAAAAGAAAAATATATTCATTTATCCCAAGAGATAATCAGAATTAGAATGCACCTTTTTAAAATATTCATTTTCGTATCAGACCAATAGGTATAGTTAGTTGATGATCGGTGCACCAGCTATCTGTAAAGAAGGTACCTATCATACTACTACTACCCCTTCCAACATTTCCATTCACCCTCGCATCATCTTTTGTTAATCTTCTTTCATCTTTATTTATTTTTAGGTGAAACTTTGTGAGTGTATGCTGAATGGATATTTTATGAAAGTTCAGAATATACGAATAACACAGGCCACATTTTACCTCGAAAGAGGTAAAAATTGTGAAAATTACACGGTTGAAATTGTGGGCGTCCTCTAGTTTATATATGAATGAATATATATGTATATTAACCATAAAAAAAGTGTCTGTCCGTAGTTTAAATTAACAGCTTTTCATTAAATTCATTACTATACGTAGATATATTTCAGCTCTATGTTTTAGTTCACCCAAAAAGTGTTCTACTCACCTAGAGAAGCTTTTACTTTAAAAATGAATTTTTGTATGTCTGTTTATTTTGGCTACAGTTTCTCCCCCCTTTAATTTTTGTCTAGTCTTTGGGCCGGATTCCGGGCGTAAATAGGCAAGTTTACACCAAATTTCTTGAAAAAAAAAATTGTAAAATATTAAAATAAAAAACACAAAACTTGGTCTTTTTCAATTTTTTTACACAAATTTTGAGGTTATGTGAGAAAGATATAAATACAAAAGTTTTAGATATTTTTATTACCTACAACTTTGCCATTTAACTCTTTCCCATAGGACTTTTAGTTTTGAGGGAAATCAATAAAGTCCGCCCTCCCCCTAAAAGCTCACTCCTTACGAACCGTTAAGTCGTTAAGTTCAGTTTTGAAACGTTAAGTTTATCAGTACGTAGTGACTCTACCACCGGATCGGAAGCCAGATCCTGCGCAGAAGAGCCTGCAAAAGTACAGCAGTTGCTCTTTAAAAAATCAAAGCTACAATTTGTATTCCAATAATTACAATATTGGCTATCCCGTCTTGTGTCTAGAAGGAAAAGCCGATTGCTTCTTAGTATCTTTGTCGTTAAAAAATCATTAATTTATAGCAAAATCTACTCATTAAATGGTTTTAACACATTTTTTGAAACTTATGTAAAGGCAAGTCCAATACTTCCTTTGGAATGAGATTATAAAATCGTATACCCATAAATGATTTTTGCAACTGGTCAAGCGCAGTACTATTACCTCATATTCAACTAGAGGAGCCCGGAGGATAGTAGGTACTGCATTGTTAAGCCTCTTTCTCGTAGCTAAGTTTGGCAGGATTGTGTTGTAATAGGGGGAAGATGGAGCTTAAACCCACGACGCTTCTCTAATACAACTTAGAAATCTTATAGTAATGTGTGATTTTATAACTATCACTACCAAGTGTTAACCATGTCTCCAAGGCATGCAGGCTATTTCTAAGAAATTATTAAATTCTAGATAATATTAATTTAATTTTAGCGGCCGAGTGGCGCAGTGGGAAGTGACCCTGCTTCTGCGTCCTAGGCTGTGGGTTCAATTCCCACGTCTGGAAAAAGTTTGTGTGATGAGCATGGATATTATCCAGTGTCTTGGTGTTTATCTATATATTATAAGTATTTATGTATAATATATTTAAAACTAGCTGACCCGGCAAACGTCGTTTTGCATTAAAAATAAAAAAAAAATTTAGATGAAAATTAGATAGTAGCCGATTCTCAGACCTGCTGAATACGCATACAAATTTTTGGTAAAAATCGGTAAAGCCGTTTCGGAGGAGTACGGTAACTAACATTGTGACAGGGAAATTTTAGATATTAGATATTCATCAGTTATCATAGTACCCATAACACAAGCTATCTACGCTTACTTTGGGGCTATATAGCGATGTGTGTAATTGTCCTATAATATTTATTTTTTATAATTAATTAACATTTGTTTGGATGTTCATTTCGATTTTATTGTCAAACACACCTGGACGAAGCGAGCCTCATAGACCAAGGTATGCACTTGTGTTGCGGTAGGCAGGTATTTGTTCAACTTCCATCCTTGTCTAAATTGCATACTGCTCTTACCTACGTCATTGAGAGCAATGCGTAATGAAAGTGAAATCTTTATAGTTGAAATCAATACGAAATTGCTGACGTTATGTGCCGCTATTGATTTTCAAGACGCCCCGGAGGCCCTGAGTACCAGAGCTTCATGAACGTGTAGGTGTTATCAGTGATACGGGTGGCTTAAAACTATTATAAACATGTTCGACTTCGCACCACGTAGTCCTTGTTAAGGTGAAACAACAGAATACTCAATAGTACAAGAAACTTGAACGTTTTCGCCCATCTAATTTACAATCGGGCGCTGAGAAGAGGTGAAGTAAAAGAATTGCATTTTCAAAAAGTAATCTCTATGAATTGCACTACACTAATGATATCTTATGTTCATTCATTTCATAGATCTCCCTGATAAACATTTTAAAGTAAAGATTAAAGAAATGTTAATAAATGACTATTTGGAATATGAAATGCATGAACCGTATAGAACTGCGCATGACATTGATACAGTCATAAATAGTTAATTAAGGTATTGTTAAAATATATTGTCGCGAAGCTATTGAACCTCTTCAAACGGAAATTCGAAAGATAAAAAAGTATGTCATATAAAAAGAGAATGTTTGAAGTTGTCAATGTTTTTGTAGAAAGTAAACAAGGCGAAACGATTTTGTTGTCTCTTATTTAATAAATTTGCATCCCGGAACCCTAGCTCGTAACAATTGGTGTCAGAAGTAGCGGGATTGCAAAATGCCATTAGTTCCGAAGAATGATAGCGTTATCACTCGGGCAATGTCAGAGGCACAACGTCGCGAGGGCCCTGACGTAAGTGAGGCCGCTGCACCGCAAGCAACGTCAAGCGATTTGGACAAATTACTTGAAAAAATGGCAAGTATGATCCAAGAGCAAGGCCGCCGTCACGAGGAGCAGTTACACATGTTTCAAGCGGAACAGATCCGTTCCCAAGAAAAGCAGGCTCGCTTTCAAGAGTGCCAATTACGTGCACTTCAAGAAGAACAAACGAGCCGCTTTCACAAGGATGTTCTGGTTCCGCTTCTCCAACACGCTGAAACAGTGGAAGAAGTTAAAAAGGAGGTAGGAGTTTTGAAAGCAAACATAGAAAAGCTTGAAGACACGCTACAGGAGCAGGCTTCCAAACTAAGGACCTTTGAAGAAAATAATGATTCCCATCAAGTTTCCGGAAAGTCACTTAGCAATGAAGGTACGAGTATTTCTACAATGAGAGCATTCAAAATTCCATACTACGACGGTAAGTCATCATGGGTAGCCTTTAAATTTCAAATTGAAACGATGAAACGTTCTTGTCGGTGGTCAGATGAGGAAGCGCAGTCTGCATTGACTATAGCGCTTCGAGATGAGGCGTTATCAGTGTTAGAGGCCTTATGCGCAGGTGATTGCGATCGTAAGATTACCTACAATGAATTACTTAGCACATTAGAGTCCCGATATGGGGATAATCATCTTGAACACGTGTACAGGGCACAAATCAAGGACCGTACTCAACGGGCGAATGAAACCTTACAACAATGGTCCGTGGAGATTGAAAAGCTTGTTCGGAAGGCGTATCAATCCTCACCATCTACAGTGGAGACTATGCTGTTGCAAGCTTTTGTGGATGGAATTCGGGATCCAGAGGTAAGAGCAACTGTACGTTTACAACATCATAGCACTTTGAAAGAAGCAGTAGCTCATGCTCTAGAAGTGGAGGCTGTCCGTTATGACTTTCGACCTGTAAGGTTAAGGGAAGTAGCTACTACAGAGAATAATTCACCACGCCGACGCACTCCTTATTTTAATTGTTTCAAATGCGGGGAGAAGGGACATATATGGAGTCGTTGTCCGAGGCAAAGGCAGATTCGGCAGCAGGTAGATGTAGCTGTATCTACATCTGACCAGTCGCAGGAAAACTAAGTCCAGCCAGTACAAAGGGGTGGGTGCTAGCTGAAAGAGGAATAACCCCACATATTGAAATTAAACAGTCAACGGAAGGAAACGGGTTATTGATACGCGGTGCTGTCAATGGTGTTCCCTGTCATTTAACATTAGATACCGGAGCATCGCGCACGGTTGTAAATAGTCGTATATTGAAAGGCGTTGATTCTAATAGTTCACTAAAAAAATGCAATGTTAATCTTACTACGGCCACCGGCCATCGAATTTCCGTTTGGGGAGAGCGAAAAATCAAAATTAAAATTGGGGATAACTTTTTTTGGCAAGACGTTATAATAGCGGATATTGTTGATGATTGTATCATTGGTATAGATTTTTTTCAAAATTATCAGTGCACTATAGATCTAAAAAATGGTTTATTAAAATGTAACGATGAGGAAATTCCAATAAATGGCGGAAAATATGGCAGTGTTCATTGTTTAAGGGATACGGTACTTCCTCCGAGATCACAGAGTCTAGTACCTATTAAATTGCCTCCAAATAATCGCATTAGACCTCGGCGATGCGCAATTGTTGAGGGAGGAAACGACAAGCAAAATAGATCTTGGATTACTGCGAGAGTTATCGTGGGTAGGGAACGAGTTACAATGGTTCCCATATTGAACCTTTGCAATGTCAAACAGATAGTTCGAAAGGGGGAAATCGTAGGGAAGTGTGAGGAAATAAGTTGGGTGAAAAGTTGTAAGGTTAGTCAACAGTTAAATAGTAAAACAAATGAGGTAATGGAGATATTGGAAAGTTGTAGGGACGATCTTACACCTCTCCAAAGAAAGGAAGCAGAAAAGTTACTCTCAACGTATTCCGATTTGTTTTCTAAACACGATGGAGACTTTGGGAGAACTGGAGTAGTAAAACATAAAATCAACACGGGTGATGTCATGCCGATCCGTCAGCGTCCGAGACGTGTACCTTTAGCTAGGGAAAAAGAGGTGGAAGACATGATACAGGACATGAAAAAGAATGATGTTATTGAACAATCATCTAGTCCTTGGTGTTCTCCTGTAGTTTTGGTAAGGAAGAAGGATGGTTCAACAAGATTTTGCATTGACTATCGCCGTTTAAATAATGTCACTAAAAAGGATAGCTATCCTCTGCCGCGAATTGATGACACTTTAGATACCCTGAGTGGAAAGAAGTGGTTTTCAACACTCGATTTAAAAAGTGGCTATTGGCAGGTTGATTTAGACCCAATGGATAAAGAAAAGACTGCTTTCTCAACGGGAAAGGGCTTGTGGCAGTTTAAAGTCATGCCTTTTGGCTTATGTAATGCTCCTGCTACATTTGAGAGGTTAATGGAACATGTACTTGACGGACTACATGGTGAAGCTTGTCTCGTGTATTTAGATGACATAATTATTGTAGGGAAAAACTTTAACGATCATCTTGATAAATTGAAAGCAGTATTCGAAAAGCTAAGGGGGGCTAATCTGAAATTAAATGGCAAAAAATGTTCATTTTTTAAACAACAAGTAAATTATTTGGGACATGTTGTTTCGGAGACTGGTATTTCCACCGATCCAGCGAAAACTACTGCTGTGAAGGATTGGCCACTTCCAGGTAACAAAACGGAAGTTAGGGCATTTTTGGGGTTGTGCTCTTATTATCGACGTTTTGTAAAAGGATTTTCAGACATAGCTAAGCCATTAAATCGTCTCACAGAAGAGAAGAGACCTTTCGTTTGGGATAGTGCCTGTCAATTGGCGTTTGACAATTTAAAGAAACGTTTATGCGAAACTCCTATTCTGGGATATCCAGATACAAATGGAGAGTTCATTGTTGACACCGATGCAAGTAACACCGGGATTGGAGGAATATTATCTCAACGAAAAGGCGAACAAGAAGTTGTTATTGCCTATTTTAGTAAAAGTTTATCCAAACCGGAGAGAAATTATTGTGTTACTTGGAAGGAGCTTCTCGCTGTAGTGAAAACCTTACGACATTTTAAAAAATATTTGTTAGGACGAAAATTTTTGATAAGGACTGATCATGCTGCTTTGAAATGGTTAGTGGATTTTAAGGATCCGGAAGGACAAGTAGCGACGTGGATTGAGCAACTCCAGGAGTTTCAGTTTGAAATAGAACATCGTGGAGGGAAAAGTCACAGTAACGCGGATGCCTTGTCCAGGAGACCTTGTGAAGAAATTTGTAAACACTGTTATAGACAAGAGAAAAAGTCTGCAGTCAAGGTAATCAGAACGGATTCCGTCGATGAACAGTGGAGTAACGATGCTATGCAAAAGGCGCAAGAGGATGATAGCGATATCTGGCCCATTTTAGAATTGTTAAGAAGGGACGTTCCGAAGCCGAAGTGGGTCTGATGTAGCGCCATATAGCACCGCTACTAAAAGCTTGTGGGCACAATGGAACAGTTTAACACTATACAACGGATTGCTGTACCGGAAATGGCACAATACTCGTGGCAATGATTGCCATCTGCAACTTGTTGTGCCGAGGGCAAAGATCCCTGAAGTGTTGCACGCATATCATGACGGTGCATCAGGGGGACACTTAGGTGTTAGAAGGACTCTGATTAAGATCAGAGAGCGATTTTATTGGTTACACTGCCGGGATGACGTTGAAGATTGGTGTCGGAAATGTGTCAGCTGTGCTTCTGTTAAGGGACCTCAGACAAGAAGCCGAGGCGCTTTGAAGCTGTATAATGTTGGTGCACCATGGGAGAGGATCGCTTTGGATATAGCAGGACCATTTCCCATCACTAACTCGGGTAACAGGTACATTTTAGTGATAATGGATTATTTTACTAAATGGCCAGAGGTGCACGCTATTCCTAATCAAGAGGCAGTAACTGTTGCTACTAAATTAGTTAAAGAGGTGTTTTGTAGATTTGGCGTTCCATTAGAGCTGCACAGTGATCAGGGGCGAAATTTCGAATCTCAGGTGTTCTAGGAAGTTTGCAAAATTTTAGGAATATTCAAAACTAGAACTACTCCACATCACCCACAGTCAGACGGTATGGTGGAGAGGTTTAATCAAACTTTGGAACGACATTTAGCTAAAGTAGTGGATAAACACCAAACTGACTGGGATGAATATTTACAGTTGTTTCTGTTATCTTATCGTTCAGCCGTTCATGAGAGCACTACTGTTACTCCTGCATATGCTAATTTTGGGAGAGAATTAAGACTACCTGCTGATCTGCTAAGCGGATGCCCACCGGATACACCTAGGTGTATTACAGACAATGCAAGCGAACTTCGCACAAAAATGGTCGGGATTTACGAGCAGATCAGAGAGGCAGGATTTCAGGCCAGTGACCGCATGAAGACACGTTACGATCGGAAGTCTACTAATCCAAGTTTTGAAGAGGGTTCGCTTGTTTGGTTACACAATCCCATCAGACGGAAAGGAAAATCTCCAAAACTACAACCAAGTTGGGAGGGTCCCTATAGGATAATTACTAAAATTAATGATGTTACTTTTCGCATACAACGCACGTCGCGTAGCCCAGCTAAAATAGTTCACGTGGACCGATTAGCCAAATTTCACGTCACTAATAATGCTCGGGACGAGCAAGATTACAGAGGGGGATAATGTCGCGAAGCTATTGAACCTCTTCAAACGGAAATTCGAAAGATAAAAAAGTATGTCATATAAAAAGAGAATGTTTGAAGTTGTCAATGTTTTTGTAGAAAGTAAACAAGGCGAAACGATTTTGTTGTCTCTTATTTAATAAATTTGCATCCCGGAACCCTAGCTCGTAACAATATGTATACAATGGCAGGAGATCGATACTCTTGAGCTCCGCCTATATTCCCTACGAGGAAAACGAACCGGTAACTGATGTAATCAAGAAGCTGGTTGAATATGGCAGCCGACGCAGACCTAATCATCGTTTGCGAAATAAAAAAATATGTAAAAATATACAATTAAAAAATAATCTGCAGTTTCATATTTTGAAATAATTTTCAATCTAATTTATATAAAATAAATATATTATTTACTAAAAACAACGTGTGCGTATGTTATTTTCATCCGCAACGTCGCTTTTTATCCGCCGCAGTACCAGGACTGCAGGAACTTGCAAGAGTATGATCGCTACAGGTGAGCACAACAACTGACAAGGTTGAGGAAATCTCTAGCCGGCCAAGTTAACATAGCGATCACGCACTTGCCGTGGGAAATTATCTACTTTCATTATGTGACTGGTGGACGCCAGCGACTTTGTTCGCGTAATATAAAATGAATATAATTACTAAATAAGAATAGCCTAAGTTACTTATAACATTAGTAAATAAGTGTCCGAATATCTACTCTAGTTCGGTCCAGCCGTTTCGGAGATAAGCTGGAACAAACAGATAGACAGAGAGATAGGCAAAAAATTGGTTGTCGATGTACTATTAAGTAGTTTTATAATAATTTTATAGAGACATAATTTAAATTAAGAACATTTAGATGGAATTTTTTATACAAACTTTCAACCCTAAAGGAATGAATTTTTGAAAAATCTTTGAATCACATTATATTTCATATTTATTCAGTAGTTCTTATACAAATTTTTATAAACATAACTTACAAATATGAAGGACTTTCCATACAAGTTTGTTAAAATATCTGCAATGTACAGAAATTGACCTTTTCCAGTATCATTATTAATATAGATTCTTAATTAAAACAACATTAAAATAATATATCGGCTGGTTAGTTTTAAGATCAAATAAGTTGAAGAAATTATTAAAATATTTAAAAGTGATTTCTTCACATATTGCATATCGATAAACTATAAAAAAAATCAACTTAAAACAGATGGGGAACACTTTATATGAAAGTTAGGCCTAAAAACGAAATTGTTAGGTACCTATTAAGGAGATGTTCCACGCGGACGAAGTCGGGGGCTATTTTAAATATAAAATATATTTAATAGATAATAGGTATGAACTCACTCTCGCTCTAGAAGTGTACCTTTCTAAATAATAAAATAGTCTACCTTTTAAAATAATAAAATAATATTTAAAATCTATGAAAAAACGGAAACACTTGAACACGTCATGAACATACATAAAAAAAACCGGCCAAGTGCGAGTCGGACTTGCACACTGAGGGTTCCGTAAAGTTTAAGGTTTTCGGAATTATTCATAAGTACTATAAAACATTGCTTCATGCGAAATTCCAAGATTCTAGATGCGAGTAGTAGAAAGTTAAATATGTGGCTTATGCTGTATCTTTTGACTGTTTTGACATAGAAGTTTAATTTCGTTACAGATTAAAAGTCTTATAAATCTGAGTGTTTAATATGAATTTCAATTTGATACCCCTATTATGAGAAAAGGGCGTAAGCTTAAATTTATTAAAAACATTTTTATTACATGATTTAACTAAAAATTCACAGTTGTCGCAATTTCTCCTTTACTTGTGCTAGGTATATGACAAAAATTTATAACAAATTTTAAGATTCTAAGTTTAGGTACGAGAAGTACTTTATGAATTTGCTTGCCAGTGTCGAAAATTTGCAGAAACGGTTGTATCTTTTCATTGCCTTGACCTAGAACTTTGTTTTATCAAAACAATAAACGACCGTAAACTTGATATCAATTTCAGCTTGATACCTCCACTCATTCCTGAAAAAAAAATGGCCTTGACAAACAGACGGACGGACAACAAAGTGATCCTATAAGGGTTCCGTTTTTTCCTTATTAGGTACGGAACCCTAAAATTGAAAAAATAATACTTATTTTTTAAAAACAATTTGACAATCATTGCATAAATCTGAAAATAGAAACTGAGGTGTGGTTTCATCCTACTCATCATCACTTACCGTCAGATGTGATTGCAGTTAATTGCTTACTTGTAATAAATAAAAAGAAATCTATATCTAAGAAATATAAATATATATATAACTAAGAAATATAATTAAGAAATCTATATCTACTTGAAAATATATATTTAAAATAAACGTAAGTGTTTAAAAAAATGTAAAATAGATCCCATTAAACTCGTGATATGTAATGGTTGTTATTTTTGGCAATTAAACTTAATAGAATTTAATAAAGTGGAATCTGATGAATATATATATAACACTTCAAACTTAGCCCTTTTAATAGTTTGTATCTCAATGTATAGTTGTTACGCTGCAATGATACTAGGATCGCATAAATCAAAACAGGTCAAAGTGCATCTGACTAGTGTACGGGAGGGAGTGGGGTTGAGCCTCACACTGAGGGCCCTCAGTGGAGTGAGTGAGGGGGTGCATTTTCTGTACACCTAGACAGATAGGTAAGTACGGTGCACTGGGAGCAGGTATATTCAAAAGTTCATTCAAATAAGATCATTATTAGTTTTGTAACGATGCATGGCAGTGTCGTCCCCTTCATACATGCAAAAAAGCACTGCCTACCCTGACAGAAGCCAGAAAGATATTATTTTTTTTAAAATTATGACTTACTAGCTCTTCCCCGAGGTTTTGTTCTTGTGGACCCCGTTCCCGTTCGACTTCCAATATAAAAAGTAGTCTATGTATTAGTACAGAATATAGTCTATGTAAATATTCCAAATTTCAGCCAAATCGGTTCAGTAGTTACGCCGTAATAGAGTAAAACATACGATATGTGCCAAACAATCATTTTAATAGAGTTTATTTTCCCTATATAGGCATAGACCATAGGCTAACGTTGGTGATGATAAACAAATTGAACATAAATGAATGTATTTTTAAAAGAAATTTAGCTAGTGGGAGGTGCGGCTAGTTACCTACCACCCTACCGACAAAGACGTACCGCCAAGCAATCTAGCTATATATTCCGGTGTGATGTCGTGTAGAAAAGGAAGGGATGTGGATATTATTCTACTCCTAACAAGTTAGCCCGCTTATTACTCCAGTGCCTTAAAATTAACAAAAAGTACAAGAAAATCGCAGTAGAATGAAATCCATCAGAAAATGAGGAGAATATCATAAAAATGAAAGGAAAAATAAATTACGTACGAAAAATAAAAATAAACCGTTAGCTTAGGTTTTGCCTTTTCTGAGAAGATTTACTATAGTAACATATATATATATTTTCACCATTGCAGAGATTTCAATGAACAGAAAGCACACCAATTAAAAAAAATGATATTTTGACGGCCAATTTTTCGGTTAAAAATTAGGTTATTTTTTCGATATTCATTCAAAATAGGGTGAAAAAATAAATATCAAAATTACAAAACAAATAAATTATAGCGTGTTTGGGACATAAGAAGGCAAGTTTTCACCAAATTTTATGAAAATAAAATTTTATTTGTCAACGATAAAAATAAAAAACGAAAAACTTGGTTTTTGAATTTTTCACACAAATTTGGAGGTTATGTAAAAAAGTGTAGAAACAAATGTTTTAGATCTTTTTATTACCTACAACTTTGCCATTCAACTCTTTTTCATAGGTTAACTAGCGACCCGCCCCGGCTTCGCACGGGTGCGATGCTGGTACCGGCGGCGGCGCATGCACGCCCCGCGCGCCCCTCTTACCGCTCGCTATGCGCCAGCATTTTGAATCATATATCTTGGAAAATATTGACTTAAATTACATGCTGTGAAGGGCAATAGTGATCTATATTAAATGCACAAAATATTTAAGATACTTAATTGGATAAGGATTAATGCAGTTTTGCTGAAATCACTTCGTAAATAAGCCATTAGTTTTGGTTGGAAGTAAAAGATAAAAAATGGTTATTGTGGGTTATCCCTAAGAGATAGATATATACCATCGCGGACCTTTTGTAGATCTTTTTAAGGTGTGCAATACTGTAGTATATTATTTTGATATATCTCGTAGGGTTTAGCCAGCGATTGCAATATAAGCTTAAAAAAATGCGTTAATTTACGACGTCACATCAGAAACCTCTAAAATTATCGGTGTTTCTCTACTATATTATGCATGTATTATACACATAAACCTTCCTCTTAAATAACTCTATCTGATAAAAAAAGCCGCATGAAAATCAGCTGGGTAGTTTTAAAGATTTAGTCATACATAGGGACAGACAGACGAAAGCGACTTGGTTTTATACGTATGTAATGATATCGCACCTTCGCAGAGACAAAGGCCGTAGTGCTAAAATTTTGAAGATGGTTGATGATCAATTTATAAACAGGCTAGAACTATTGCTTAACCTCAGATTAATGAAAATTTAGAAAAATCTAGTTTTGCATAATAGTTTTAAAAAGACAAATGCTACTGTTAAAATTAATTCTACGTCAATGGTTGAGCAGTGGATAGATCGCCATGACTTTGAAAATCAGGATCCAAATGATACCTGAAACTACAGCAGAGATAAATTCATCCTTGACAACCATAATATCTGCTATGCAGAATAATGCAATAGCTAGACCATAACACTCACCCACTATAAATGCAACCCTGGATATTAACGATTCTGGATCTGAAGAAAATGGAGATATTTCACCATCGAAAGGTTCAGAAAACAAGCCAAAAGATTTTGATACTCTTCATCTTTATAGACTTATTAAAATTATATCAGCCCTCAAAGATGAATAATTTTCTTCGTTTTTTCCACATTTTCCACTGATTCTTCACTCCTATTGGTCGCAGCGTGATGTTAATAGCCTAAAGCCTTCCTCGATAAATAAAAAATCCGACACAGAAAAAAATATTCAATAAGGATCTAAGATTATCGCGTTCAAACAAACATCATTAGTTACCACAAGGTGAAATTGCAGTCAAGGGCTAAGTTGTAGTAAATAAAAAAACGAAATAAGCCTGGTAGTAGTACTTTCCTGAATGACCTATCGTCACATAAAACGTTACTAAAAATCCTCAGTATTTAATTTATATAGCATTATCAGTAAATAATTCGACGACTTCTTCGACGGCCTCCGTGGCGCACTGGTATGCGCGGTGAATTTATAAAACAGTTGTCCTGGGTTCCACTCCCGGTGGGGCAGATTTAGTTTTTCCTTATTTGTCTTGATCTGGTCGGTGGCTAGTTACCAGCCTACCGACAAAGACATACCGGCAAGCAAATGAGCGTTTCGGTACAAAGTCGTGTAGAAACCGAAAGGGGTGTGGATTTCATACTACTCCTAAGTTAGCCCGTTTCCGTCTTAAATTGCATCATCACTCAACATCAGGTGTGATAGCAGTCAAGGGCCAACTTGTAGTGGATAAAAAATAAAACTCTAGAAACTTGTACGCACGTACAAGATGCTATCTAACCACGTGACATCTGAGCCGCATCAAGCAGATTATCGCAAATAGCAATCACACACTTTACTATTCACAATACTAAAATACTTGCGGGTGAAGCCGGTTCAACCGTATTGTCAATATGTATTTGTGGTGCAAATCTTAGCTTGTTATCTATTGAGCTATTGTGCCTGATCTCATTGTTGTTCATATATTTATTGACAAAGAATTGACTTTATCATGCATCAGCATATTATCGGCCCATTACAAAACCCGGCCTCCCTCCTTGTAGGAGAGGACATATGGAGCGTAGACCCACCACGCTGTTCCAATACGGGTTGGCAGGCTTTGGCATGTTTAATCATTAACGGTCACTGTTGACGATAACTACCGGAACCGAAGGCTTAATGTACTCTCCGAGGCACGAGGGTGTAACACCAACAACTTCCCGACTCCAGGCTTGGAATGTACTGAATATTTCATTCATTCATCATTCACGTGGTGCCATCCTCGAAACGAAGTTTGGCGGTCATTATGCGAAAAGCTTTCCTATTTTGTACAACTCTCTTTAGTTGCGGGTAATATTTCATTGAAGAATCAAAAAACTCCGTGACCCGACCCAGGATTCGAACCCAGGACCTTGTATATTAAAAAATGAATCCCAATTTCCCTTGGTCACAGCATCACGCGTTAACAGCTGGATCGATTTCGGTAATTCTTTTGATGTCGTGTTTACTATTGTCAAGATAATAAAAATAAAAAATTTTAAGAAATGCACGATATAATAAAAAGGGCTCTTGCCACCATAAACGTTCCTGCGCTAATCGAGCCGTCAGGAATAAGTCGGTATGATGGCAAGAGACCTGAAGGATTGACGCTGGTTCCCTGGGAAGTGGGACGGGCCCTAATGTGGGACGCTACTTGCATTGGCTCCGTGTCACATCAGGGAGACAGAATCAAGACCGGGAGCCGCAGCAGAAAAGGCTGAAACCGGTAAGTGGCACAAGTATGCCACTCTGACAGAGAGTTACATATTTGTACCTTTTGCCGTGGAGACCCCTGGGTCATGGAGTCGCAGTGCCAAAAAATTCTTCCGTAACATTTCACTGTGCCTAATTGCCTCAACTGGTGACCGAAGGGCTGGCTCATTTTTTGCGCAAAGGATTAGCCTGGCTATCCAACGCGGAAATGCAGCCAGTATTCTTGCCAACTTTCCACGTGGGCATGATTTGTATAGTTATTAGGATAAGTTAGTTAGCTTAAGTTCCGTATTGTATTCTTTCTCAATAATAATACAAAAAAGAAATGCACGGAAAATGTAAAATTTTATAAAACTTGAAGACTATTTTGTAGATAATTGTAATTCAACCACTGCATAACGGGTCAGCGGATCTGAATTAAAAATGGCACAGAGATAGATTATAGTCAGGTAGAGCATATATGCTACTCACAGAAACGGGATAAAGGTACGCGAGTGAAACCGTGGCGCACCTCTAGCAAAATAGTAACGAAGTCAATTCTGTACAACAAATATTTTTTGATTATTATTATAAACGATATTGTGTATTACATACTCGATACAGAGCACAAAGCGATGTTTTTTAAAATGTTTGTCTGTTTGCGCATCACTTTAAAACTACTGGGCCGATTTTCATACGATTTTACAGTTGGATTAAGCTTAGCTCTGGGCAGGCAGGCTTTGTTTCATGGAAATCGGAGGTAAGAAAAACAGTTATTCCAAAGAAAGTAAATTTCACTAAGGACGTAGAATCCAAATGATACTTGGCACGATCGGGATACTACAAGGAAGGATATAGAATACTGTGAATCCCGAAAATCAGTACTGTTCTCTTAGGAGAAGGGTTTAAAGTCCACGCGGACGAAGTCGCGGGCATTCACTAGTTCGATAAATCGACATATTCGAGCGATAAAGTCGTATCTGGGTGATTTTATTGCTCGGATATGTCGTGAAGAAACAATCGCGAAACATCGTGGATTATCTTTGCTACTTGATTATAATATTTGTGCAAATATTCGCTGTAAGCAAGATGAGAATACTCGGACACAACATGCTCGAGGGAGCCCCAGGACTACATGTTTACGTCTACAGTGCCATATCTCGTAATATGTCTCGGGTAGTTTCTGTCGTACAATTTTCCTCATTTATTTATTTACACTTGTAGCAATACAATACAATTGCAAATGCAACGCAATGTAGGGCAAACATCTTCTGAAGATGGTATAGTTTCGAATTGAAAGAAATGGACATAAGTTAGTCATATCAGCTTATCGCCTCCGAAAAGTACAAAAATCTTTCGTAGGATTGGGTGTACTCTTCTACAACAAGTTGCCCAATTTAGTTTCAGATTTGCCATTGCATAAGTTTAAACAATGTATTAAAACTCACTTACTGAGTCAGGGTTATTATACTATCGATGAATTTTTAAATGACAAAGATGTTCAAAGGCAATTGAATTGGCTTTCAAGTTCACACAGGAAGTAAAATAAATAACTTTATGTAACAACACACTTAATATTGTAAAATTGATAATATTATAAAAAGAGCAACTGTTGAGTTTCTTGCCGGCTCTTCTCAACAGGGCCTGCCTTCCGAGCCGGTGGTAGAGTCACTACAAATAGTCCAATTTGACGTTTCAAAAGTGCTTGTAATAAGCTTACTTGAAATAAACGAATTTGAATTTGAAAGGTACTTTAAGGTAATTTTTCAATTTATTTTGTACCAAATGTTAATATATAAATAGTGTAAAAGAAGATGGAATGCCTAGACGAATGTTCCTGGACCAAATTCAGGACATTTTAAATAATGGCCAGGTCAAGAGTACCCTAAACCGACGAACTTGTATAAAAGGATTAATGAGACTGGAAGAAGCTTATTCGAATTTTTCTTACCTTTTAATCCTTCCGTAGACCTCCACGAACATTTCAAGACCAAGATAAGATAAATATGCTCAGCCGTTCTCGAGTTTAAGCGAGACTAACGAATATTTCGTTTACCAGAATCGAAAACTTTTAAGACGAGACAAGTCCGCGCTGCGTTGACTGACAGATTAACTGATTACTGAGCTTCTAATCTTCTTCTTCTTTGAGTTCCTCTCCGACTAGCGAAGGTTGGCAGTCAGTTTCGCAAATTTCTCTCTATTTTTCGCGAGGCGAAAAAATTGAGCTTCCAATGATGGCGTCCTATTCCGTTTATAGGCACACCTACTATGTCCGTGGGCATAAGCGCAGCTTAGGAGAGGTTTTCAGTTCAACGATCTTTACATAAATAGATGCATAAAATAATAGCCAATTAATACTGTTCCCTCGCACGTTCCCTCAGAGGATTAAGAAAATAAAGAGATTTTTGATATGAAACTTCATTTGAATTAAAATTTTATAAAAAAGGAAAAAAATTAAAGAATGTGGAAAGATTCAAATAATTTTTTATGCAGAACGGAAGAATATTATTTAACATCCTCGAGAGTTCACAATAAGTCGTCGAACAGTGGAGATGACAGAAGGAACGTAGGGAAATGTTGCCTACAAGTTAGTGCGGGCTTATGAATGGTGAATCTGAACTCTTTAGTCCCGGAAACACGAAACTACGGCGTCGCAACGTGCTGCAGTGATTCTTCCCTTGACTAATAAAAGGCTGTTCTCCTGTTGTGGTAGTTCTTCCAATCTCCGACCCCTAGAACGTAAGTTTAGTAAATAACCAAATAATAGTAATACTTGTTACTTACTAATCAACAGTCTAATTAAAACTGCCCAATGGCTAACTTATGTCTGCAGATCACGAACCCAAGATTTGTGTCTTGGATGTAGTAGCGAATTTTACGGTTCTCTTCCAAGAGATTCTCAGTCACAATTCTCAGCCCAATGTGAACTGTGGTAGATATTGGAGCTCAGACCATCGTATACAGGACAGCACGTCAACCCTCGATTCAGGCTATCACTGATTAATACAGGATCAAACATTATCTCCCTAGTTTAGCTAACAGCAGTGCAGTGAGTGAGTCTATGCTTTAAATCCCTTCTCCTCTAAATAACTAAATAAAATGTAATTATTTTACGACAATACACACAGAGACTACCTCGTTGGTCTAGGACTGCCTCGTGACTGTGGCTTCGATCACGAGGTGCTGGGTTCGATTCCTGGGTCGGGTCATGGAATATTTGTGAGCCTTTTCATTCTTCTATGAAGTGTTCAGTAAATTCCAAGCCCGGAGTCTGGAAGTTGGTGGTGCTACACCCCCGTGCCTCGGAGAGCACGATAAGCCGTCGGTCCCGGTCACTATCATCAACATCTGATAGTGATCGTTAATAATTAAAACATTATCACCCTAAGCTTACAAACACGCATTGGAGCAGCGTGGTAGGTGTACGCTCCATATCCCCTCTCCTATAAGGAGGGAGGCCTGGCCCTGTAGAGGGCCGTTAATAGGCTGATAATGATGATGATGATGATGACATACACTCGTTCAGCGGATTGGACGTAACAAGTGCCGCCTGCCAGCTGTAGCGATGACAGCAAGCGTGATAAAGCGTGGGTGCCAGAGTTGTCGCCAATTTCCTTTGCTTGATTTTCCCTGCCTTCTAGTGTTTTCCTTTCATCCTTAAAAAAATGTTTTTCTTATATAGTACACGATATAAATTCCCATAAACGATTGAAGAACCTAATAACGGTGTGATAAGCAATTTTTCTCATTTTTTTTAAACTCATCCAGACTAATTTACTTAATTTTTTATCAACCTATTAACGTCTCACTATAGAATCAAGCCCTCCTCCCCTCTCTCCTTATGAGAGAGGGCATATGGAGTGCAGACCCACTAAGCAGCTCCAATGTGAGTTGGCGGGCGATAATGTTTCATTTATTAACGATCACTATCAGATGTTGGTGATAGTGACCGACACCGGTTAAAAGTGCAAACCACTAGACAATCGACTCACTTATTAAAAATCCAGTAATTTACTTGGTTGAAGAAAATTCAGTTACTGATTTGATTTTGTTAGCATTTCACGTCAATACTTATGAGTATGAGTCACAACGCGTAGAGCTCTCAATGTTTCCAACTCAACAAGTTCATGCTTAAAACCGCACACCCGTATTACCCTTAACTTCGACGATCTCCGTAGCGCATTTATAAAACGGAGTTCGATTCCCGGCGGAGCAGATTTAGATTTTAAGCTATTGCGTAGCGCGCTTCTATCGCGGGCCTTGAGCGTGGAGACTGAATCCAGAAATTCCGTAACAAAAAGAATCCTAACACCCCTCACTCCGACCGGCACAGCGGTGATACTTTTTAGTTTTTTCATCTATCGATAAATACCAGAACTTTTGAAATATCATGCTTGTAAATAAAATAAATATATAATTATAATTGCATAAGTTGATAAAAATGCTATGCAATAGCTTCACCGCGGCAGTCTCCGAGTGCCACACGTCTTTTTTTCTTATTTTGTCTTGGTCTGGCTGGTGAAAGGCTTTCGCCGTGGCTTGTTACCACCCTGCCGACAAAGACGTATCGCCAAGCGATTAAGCGTTCCGGTACGATGTCGCGTAGATACCGGAAGGGGAGCCCGCTTCCATCTTAAATTGCATTATCACTTCACTTCAGTAGTCGATAAAAAAAATCCAAATAACTTACTACTGATTACGTGATCAAACTTCAATGTGTTATTTATGGAGTCCTAAGACACAGTAGCCTCTATCGAAAGAGTCAAGTATCACCCCATCTGTTACATTTCTAGGCCACACAAGCCGGCTCCGCTTATCTACAATTAACTTCTAGTTAACTAACTAAAAGATAATCATTGTAATCACCCCTTTATCAACCCCATTACATTTAACAATTTCAAAAGTCAGATCTCGAGCACCAGGGTGACGTTTTCCGTTCCCTTTCACGTACGCCTTTTTTTTCCTTTAGGAGGAGAACTCATGGACATTTGTAAGCATGTAGTGACGTTTTTTGACGCGAAAAAGGTTTCAAAATCCCTGCCTGGTAAGATGCAAGTCAAAATTTAGTAGAACATTATGATATTTAAATATTCGAATCATCGAACGATTCATGATGCATGTCGAGACATTGAGACAAGAGCCACTGCCGGCAGCGGGCCATAGAAATGTTTATTTGTTCATTATTTTTATTGTTTGTAATTTTTTAATAAAGTCCTGTTACCGAACACGTTTATTATTTGGCCAAGCAAACTGCCCAAAAGCACAAGAGCAGCATCAGTCGCTATTGTTTTGTACGCCCAGCAGGTTGTAATCGCCATTGTCCTTCGGGCGCTTAAATCCGTCTTTTTATAGACCTCTTTATTCATAGCTGTTGCCCGTATAGGTGCTGCATACATCCGCCTGGGTCCCGAATAAGAAATGATAGTAAAAGTAAATATAGCACAATTACACACATCGCTAAATAGCCCCAAAGTAAGCGTACTCGTAGGTAGGTAGGTTGTGTTATGGGTACTATGATAACTGATGAATAGTTTATATATATTATACATAAATACTTATAATATATAGATAAACACCCAGACACTGGAAAATATCCATGCTCATCACACATATTTTCCAGATGTGGCACAGAAGCAGGGTCACTACCCACTGCGCCACTCGGCCGTCAAAGTACCAATCAAACTTTAAAAATACAGACTACTTGAAAACGATTTCAATCCATGTTTAAGCCATAGGTTTGTTAAAAGGCAAATCTTATCTCTATAATATCTTTGTGATTGATAAAGAATTAAGTAGTTGTATAAATAATGACGTAAACTTAAGTAAATTAATTAAATGATTTACTAAAACACAAAAAGTTCTCTATCTGCTAAAATATAAAAGATAGATATTTGCTATCGCGGACTTTTTGTAGAACTTTTAAAGATACATAAAGTTTTCATACAATGTTTTCAATCATATCCAATAGTTAAGGCAGCGCATGCGCATAAGGCCGATTTAACAGATTTTTCGGTCCGACTTGCGCGACAAAAATTGTGATAACTCGGCATATATATATGTGTGAAATAAATATAAAATATAGCCTAAACACACCCCGATAATGTAGTATTCTACAGGTGAAAGAATTTTTTTAAATCGCGTCAGTAGTTTCGAAGATTAGCCCCAACACATCCATTTACAAACTTACAAACATACAAATTTTACCTTTTTATAATATTAGTATAGATTTATAATATTTTAGTATATATAATTTAAATAACACAATTTATAAACCGTATAATACATAATTTAAATAGCCCGGAGTTGTATGACCGACGCGAATTAAGATCTGATGGATCTTGATATTTCAGTTCCATTTTAAAATAACTTGGGAATTCAATTGAATCAGTTCTAAGCTGTTTACAATTTTGGCTTCCAAGGTCTTATGGATATTTCCTAAGTGTCTTGAGAGTGATCCTAAGAGATTCCTCTTTTACATATTGGGTGGAAAGCTTTTCGTAATACTGAAGATTCTTAAGAACTAAAATAAAATGTCAGGTCTTAAAACACTGAAATAGATAAATGCTTATCTCAATAAAACCTGTCCAACGGTGGACCAATCAGGTTGAAGAGGGACTCCTGGGAGTTTATCTGTCTTCTGACAATCAGCAGCAAGCTGAATTTTGGATGTGGGGCCACACTCACGTGCCTCCTGCATTCGTCTTTAACACTTACGTTTATGAGATTTAAGGCTAACGAAGTTAATGAAAAAAAAGATAACTGCAGAATATATGTCAAATTTCGTCCGAATCCGTTCAGACGATCAGAACAATAAATACAAAAATACAATCTTTTATATCCCTACCATTAGTACGATTACATTTTGAATTACGTTATTATACAGCTAGATATCAATTGCAGTACACATGGCCTGTTATTTGTAGATTAGAAATTCAATCGTTGGGTGCAATTTGCATATTAAATGGTTATTTTTTTAGCCATTTTGAGGTAATTCCCAGCCGTCATTAATATTACAAAGTAGCCAGTTGGCAAACATTGGGAATATAAGAATATATAAAATAAGTAAGGGATTTTCTTTCAAATTTAATCCCTTTTATCAATTTAAGGACAAAAGTTTCAAAAATTCTACTTCATTGCTAACCTACTTTGAAAAACCCGTATGGAGAGTAAACATCGTTCATTTACATTTACAGATTTTTTGATTTATTACAAGTTAATCACTTACAATCAGGTGTGATTGTTAGTTAAGGGCTAACTTGTAATAACTTTCTGTGAGGCTCGACATAGCTTGTCTGTCTTGTCACTCTTGTGTCTAGGTGAAAATATTATTATTGTTCCGTTTTTACTCCTTTTTAAAAACTGTCAGGGCTCAAATAAACTCATCACTCCTCATCAATTTGAACCCGCTACCTTCCGCTTCATAATTTAATGTTAGAAAGTCGCAATAAAGTATCGTAAAAGAATAATTTTTCAAGTTCACGGTCAGAGCAAAACTGAGAAAGCTAGATGAAAGTTAAATAATGCTGTTTACATGAGACCCTGATTTCTCATGTTGTTCCGTAGAAAATGTGAAAAATTACATTCTGTTATTGCATTGCGACTGTGTACCTATGTTACCTGTTACTTCCCAAAGCAATCGTGGTCCAACTCACCGCCTAGCCCACGCTAGTTACGGTCAGAAAAATCATAACTCAAAGTTGAAAATATACGAACATAATATAAATTTTGATACAATTAATAATAAGTATAACTGTAACGCAAAAGCTTAAATCGTAAAAGTAATAAAATATTTTTTATCAACGTCATCGATCATTCATATTGAATTCCCAACAACCTCTGGCATTATACTCCGAAAGGCAGGCTTGGCAGGCTAAAGATAAACCATCTTAGGATATCCTTCAATAGCTGTATGATCTCCTCGACGTACATACGAGTCCCAAAGAGCCAGGTATACGATGGGCCGCCCTATGATTTGCCCTAAAGGCAAGCAAATTTTCTCTTCATTTTTTCTACAAGATCTGCATCAGTCCTATTTTGACCTACGCTACGGACAATTCAGCTTTCAAGATTTTCCAGACCCAACTAAATAAATTCCGGAGCCTCACAAAAACTCTGATGTCACTTTAACCCCACACTAGCACCCCTAATACTAACGCCTCTTGCAAGCGTAGATAATTAAATATATAAATATCATAGGAAAATTACAAGCCTCGCTATGTAGCCCGAAATTAATCATAGCTAGCTTGTGTTATGCGTACTAACACAAGCTAGCTATGAATATTGTTATATTATACATAAATACTTTTAATATATAGATACTGGAAAATATCCATGATCATTTCTCAAAAAATTTTTACAGATGTGGGAATCCAATCCACAGTCTAGGACGCAGAAGCAGGGTCACTACCCACTGCGCCACTCAGCCGTGAGATGCCCAAAGAATGTAAAAATTCTGCAATGCAACACAGTCTCAAACGATACAGCCACGATTTTCAATGTCACCTGGACACTGGGGCGCCAAATCTGTCACTGCCTTCACTCTTCTGCATTCGCCAGGGTTATGGAGACTACGTCAAATATTGCTAATCATTTACATTTGTATTATTTTTATATAGTAGTTTTATTACACTTGATTTTATTTGCTTTATATTGGCTAAGGCGCGGGGTCAATCAACAAGTTGCGTACTGGCGGCACCACAGTTTAGAATTTGACAGTCTCACTTTATTACTTTACTAGTAGTCGCTCGCGACTTCGTCTGCGTGAAAACCTCTTAGGTACCCTTTTAAGTTTACAGACAGACTTTCATATAAAGTGTGCTGTTTCCCCGCTACCCCTCTCTATTTAATTTTTTTACAGTTTTCCCTGAAGCTGATCTACATTTTTGTTAATAATTGTACTATATTACAGTACATTAACATTAACAATATATATTTATGACAAGCTGATGTGTGTAGCTTGTATTAAATAGTCTATGTAACTTTTGAGACTAGCTTTCATAACAAACAAAATAATTTACAATCCGACACGCAGATCTAGAGATGAGCCCGTTTAAACAAACGAACAAACTTTTTCGTATATTATATAAATATGGTCTGCCATGCCAAATAAATTAAAAGAAAAGATCAAAGATCGAATTCTTAAAGAATATCAGTACCAAAATGTAGACCCGTATTCAGTACGGTCAACTTAATTTGGACGATATAGCGGCAGAGTTATTTTTTAGAAATTTTGTAATATCTCCGAAACTATATAACTGATTAACATACTGTAAAAGGCAAATCTTACCTCTATAATATCCTTGTGATTATTAAATAATTTATTTTTATAAGAATTTAAGTTTAGTTGTATAAATAATGACGTAAACGTATGCATATGAATTAAATGATTTTTTAGAACACTAAAAGTTATATATCTGCCAAAATATAAAAGATAGATATATGCTATCGCGGACTTTTTTGTAGAACTTTTTAAGATGAAAAAAGTTTTCATACCAAGTTTTCAATTATATCCAATAGCTAAAGCAGCGCACGCGATTTACATCGATTTAATAAATTTCACAATCCGACTCGCGCGACAAAAATTGTGATAACTCGGGTCAAATACAAAATATAGCCTATAACACTCATCGATAACGTAGCATTCTACTGGTGAAAGAATTTTTATATCGGATCAGTAGTTCCGAAGATTAGCCCCGAAAGAACTTTATTTACAAACTTACAAACTTTACCTCTTTATAATATTCGTATAGATATTATTATAATGCAACGAAATAGTAACCAGAGGTTATTGCCAAAATTATAATCTGAAATTACAAAGGGACTACACAATCCCCTTGAGGTACATGCATTATTTGTAATTTATATTCGTACTAACAAACATCCTACGTCATGTGTTTTTTTATACTTTTAAAAATAAATAAAACATCCTATATTCAATTATGGGTTGAATGCTTTCAGAACGCAGTGATATAATATTACATTCGAAATTCGACTTTAATTCATTGCTTTGTGACAGTTACAGTGATTTTGTAAAAATTGATTGAAAGCTATAAAAAATTGTAGCGCCCTTATATTTTCCAACAATTGAAATATTAAGTTATTACACCGATTTCTGTCTCTAGTATTATAAACAATAATTAATCTTTCTGTTCAAAGCCAAACATTCTAATAATTGATTAATTATTTAAGTCAAATCTCACATTTATATTTTACATAAATATATTGTGTTTTATACGTTATTCCTATAGGCAGAAAACGTGTGTGACGTCAGCTTGTGAAAAATACCAACGTTAACATTGTGTTATATTTGACGACGTGATCTATAATGGATACTTTAATGGATTATTATAAATGTAGCCATTGTCTGAATCTTCAGTGTATCACCTACGAAAGCGAAAACAGGCGCGCGGAAAGTTTCAGCCGAAGCGTAGGAGCGTCGGCGTAAAGGCTCTATGCAGTTGCCCGTGCCGCCTAGGATACCTGAACGCCATTCCGGTTGTTGCACTAACACGGCGCTAACGTGCACTCGCGGCTTGTCATTTGAAATCAAATCAAGTTTTTCTGAATAGAGCATGTTTTGCTTTAATCTATTCAATCGCGGGAAAAATGCGCGGAGTGAATCCCTTGATGAATCCTCTAGTGGATCTTTGAGGTAAGTTTCTTTTTTTGTGTAAATTTTATTTATGGCGAATTTATATATTTTTTAATTTTGCATTTATTTTTTGAAATAATTTTCTGCAGCGGCTAAAGCGAATTTTGTATTTATTATTTTTGTCATGTATTTACAAATTGAAGTAAATAATTATAACATTTTAAAGCATTTTTAGATTCAATTTAGTTTTAAAAAAAATCAACATACCTTAATTTAGTTTTAATTAAAAAGTGACTAAAATAATTATTAATTTCTTATAAATTTATTGATTTTATATTGTTCGCGACTCATCAAAGTTTTTAATTATGCCATTTTGTTAGCGACTGTTTTAAAACTAAAAAGTATAAAAAACTCAAATATGGTTTTGGTGCTAAAATAAATACTAGAACTTAGAATATAACTATTCTTCTACTGACAAAAATTAAAGGAAGTATATTACCCAATTTTTGATTATAATTTGAATACCACTCAATAACTACACCGATATATTCTTGACGGTCGAGTAATAAGAAGTGACCCAGCTTCTGCGTGCTGTGCGTTCGATTCCCACATCTGGTTTTTTTTTTCAATCAATCAATCATTTATTTGCCAAAAACATAAGTATGTACATATGTTTAGTTGCATGACATGCAAATACAATAAATCAATAAATGAGGGTAAAATTACAATTATTATTAAAATTCTAATTACAAATTAGGCACTTGAAATATGTCGTATATAAATTTAAAACTTAATAAAAATAAGACTACAATTGCCCACACTACAATTTAATGTTGTAGAACTCCTCTACTTTTGTGATGAGTTTGTTAGATTTTCAGTGTCTAGGTGTATAACTAATTAACTATATATTATAATTATTTATGTATAATATATAAAACTATTGATCAGTTATCATAGTACCCATAACACAAGCTACCTACGCTTACTTCGGGGCTATATAGCGATCTGTGTATTGTCATATAATATTTATTATGTCGAGCTATAATGCGCCGCCCATCTTCCATTAACTTGAGGTGTATTTGTATAAGCGTTATCATCCAGTCAGTTAGCGACAACCTTATCCTTTTGACGAAAATACAGATATAAATAATTATGACCTGGGCGGGCCTTTAATACAGAGTTCTACGGAAAATTTAATTCCAGGTGACATATCAGTCACGTTAAGTTTTACATAGTTATTTATTCACAAACAATCCATCAGTATATAAACGGCCCCGTACGGGCCAGGCCTCCCTCCTTGAAATATAAAGCCTTTCTTAATTCAAAGAAATTCGTAATAATAGTTCAAAGTGTCGAGAATCAGACAACGTTAACGAAGAGCACGTTAGGCCGTCGACTCCGAAGAGTAAATCATATCACCGTACACCCGCCAATTTTGAAGCTGCGTGGTGGGTCTAAGCTCCATTAACCCCAAACATAAGCCTGGCCCGTGGTGGGCCGTTTATATGCTGATGGATTATTTGTAAATAAATAACTAAGTAAAACTTAACGTGACTGATATGTCACCTGGAATTAAATTTTCTGTAGAACTCTGTATTAAGGGCCCGCCCAGGTCATAATTATTTATATCTGTATTTTCGTCAGGATGATAATAAATTTTCAAGATTTTGATCTTCAAAATCTATGAATACGGAATTTCATCGGGAATTGTGATCCTAAAAGTTTCGAAATTCATGACAACATACATGTTCACAATGTGTTATGAAGGGACTTAATGAAGATAAAATTCCGCTGATTGGCATATGTGGTCTACATGATACACGTATTTTAGAGTTCTACTAAATGTAGCTCATTCGATACGGAATAAAATTCTGGATAATAAAAGGCCAGTTTAACGGGGTCTGTGTCCCAGTGGTATGCATAGTGGATTTACAGGACGGAGGCCATGGGCTCGATTGCTGGCTGTGTTGATTGGAGTTTCATGAATTGGTTCAGTTCTTCGGCCGCGGCTAGGTAGCGTACCGTACGGTGCCTCTGTGTCGTTAAGGTGATAACTACCCACGACCGAAGCCTCCCACCAGCCACACCTGGACCAATTTAGAAAATCTCAATTAACGCACGGCCGTCAAAATTGCCTTTGTGTATTTACCCGGTGACTGTAGCTAGTTACCACCCTGCCGACAAAGACGTACCGCCAAGCGAATAAGCGTTTCGGTAAGATTTCGTGTAGATATCGAACGGGTGTGGATTTTATGCTACTCCTTACAAATATAGTCAAGGGCTAATAATGAATAAGTAAAAACAGTTTTAAAAATCTTTTGTATTAAAAATTGCGTATAACTTTAATACTGTTAAAAAATATGACATATTTTCCATATGAGATAATAATTTCATGAGATAATAGGTTCCTCAAAACTTTTAATATTATAAAATAGATTTTTCCAATGATTCGTACTTAAAATTGTAACATTATTCCTTATTTATTTATTAGAAATTCAATTACAATTGTTGTTTACCTACTTCATGTTTTTAATTCTTCAACAACTTGTTCCAATCACGTTTTTCAATTAGATATTTCTATTAACTTCTATTCTAGTTACTTAAAGCATACCGACATTTTTTGACGGCCGAGTGGCGCAGTGGGTAGTGACCCTGCTTCTGCGTCCTAGGCTGAGGGTTGGATTCCCACATCTGGATAAATGTTTGTGTGATGAGCACGAATGGGTCTGGGTGTTTATCTATATATTAAAAGTATTTATGTATTATATTTATATAAAAAGTAGCTGACCCGGCAAACGTTGTTTTGCATTAAAAATTTAAAAAAAAATTTAGATGAAAATTAGATAGTAGCCGATTCTCAGACCTGCTGAATACGCATACAAAATTTGGTAAAAATCGGTAAAGCCGTTTTTGAGGAGTACGGTAACTAACATTGTGACAGGGAAATTTTATATAT
The DNA here is from genome assembly GCA_034621355.1 of Mycalesis mineus. Classification (NCBI taxonomy): domain Eukaryota; kingdom Metazoa; phylum Arthropoda; class Insecta; order Lepidoptera; family Nymphalidae; genus Mycalesis; species Mycalesis mineus. The sequence goes on along the minus strand of CM067908.1, from coordinate 23,343,928 downwards.
TAGATATTCATCAGTTATCATAGTACCCATTGCACAAACTACCCGCGCTTACTTTGGGGCTATATAGCGAGGTATACGAAGTCAAAAAAATAAATAAATACCATAGGTCAATATGGTATTTATTTATTTTTTTGACTTCGGCTTCCCAGTTTGTTATCACTCTCATAGTCTATTGCACAGCTAATAGTTGCCCCAAATTTTTAGCATTCACGGAGAAATATAAGCAAGGTGTATTTTTTGATTCGGTAAAACATTTCTGCTTTTCCAAAAATTTCAAAAGTGTACGCAAATTAAAAAAAAAATTGAAGTGGTTGGTTTTCTGCAAACAAAATGTAATTGATATTTTCTGTCAATCATTAAGAGTGCAGTTCTTTGATAGGGTGTTTTGTTTGCCATCAGATGCGTGACCTATATGATTGCAGTCAATCATGATTCTAAGATAGAAACGAACTAACTAACGAGGTAGGATGAAATCCTCACCCCTTCGGTTACTACACAACATCGTACCGAAACGCAAAATCGCTTGGCGGTACGTTTCTTTCGGTAGGGTAACTAGCCATGGCCGAAGCTTCCCACCAGCCAAATATATTATAGCAGTGTTGTCGGACACAACTTTCCAATATTAGCAGCCGATAGAAATCCACGGCTGGACAAAGGCCTATTTTAGAGACTTCCAAACACAACAACCTTGAGTTGTCTGGGCCAGCCTCCCTGACGGCCGCCCTCTAGTAGTTTTTGCGTGAAAGTGTAACACACATCCGTCCATCCATACTTACAAACTTTCGCATTTGTAATATTCATAAAAATTTTTAACAAAAAATTAACAAAAAACGCACTAAAAAGTAAAAAATAACTGTGCCATTTAGTTGCTTTAATTTACTTAAGCATATCTATGAAGTCGGAACCTTGGAAGTATGCCCTTTCAAATAAAAAAAGAATTATCAAAATCGGACAACTCTGTAAAAAGTTATGGTCATACATAAAAAAAAAATATACGTGTCGAATTGAGAACCTCCTCAGTTTTTTTTCGTCGGTTAAAATAGATTTGCCTCAACAAAACCAAGCTGTATTTTTCAATATATGCGAAAAAAGTGCGACTATAATGCATCAATGTGTGCGAGGCTTTAGGATGAAATATGAGCGGTTTGTAGCGCACTCCTTTTCTATAAGAGATCCCATAACACCTATAGAATAGTGACGTCAATCAATTACAACCATTAATGGATAAGTCGAGTTAAAATACTGTTTTGTGGATCAAATATCGTTAAAGGCATCCTATTTCGTTCTTCATCATAGTTTCCACTCATAGCATCTCGCCCACATTGTATTGAAGAGAAGTTTTGTTAAGAAAATTAATTTTAATAGAATGTAAGTCCTACTTAAGTCCTATTCGTGCCTCCCACACCGAGTTCAGAATATTTTTTGGAATACAATCTCTTTCTGTATGTATGTAACTCTTTCACGCAAAAACTACTGAACAGATTTTGATAATACTTCACAATATTGTAGCTAACACATAAGCCACATTTTATCCCGAAATTCCCACGGGAACGAGAACTGCGCAAGTAAAACCGTGAGCGTCCTCTAGTATTAAAAGCCTTTATTTAACTTGCATTGTAAATATGTTTGTTCGGGTGGAATCTTTGAGCTCAATTTTGAAGCAGATACCTTCAAACGATTGAGCTGATATTTTGTATACACGATTACTTTCGATGACAATGCATGATGTGGTGTGTGACATCATTCTAAATCCAATATGGCGGATCATACAAGATGTCGGAATCGATATTTTTAATGCATTTCTACAATCTATACTAAAATTATAAAGACGTAAATTTTGTTAGTTTGTAAGTTTATTTTTTTGTAAGTTTGTAAATGGATCTGTTGGAAGTTATCTTTATTACCGCGTAGCAGAGCTAAGTATGTTCGATAGACTACTTACTTGTGGACCCCACTACTTGTGCTTACTTTAAATTTAAATTGCTGTTCCATAACTTTGCTTAACCTTTTCTTTAATATACCACGACAGATATAAATATTTTTGGTATGTTGCTATAACGCCCTTCGGTTATAGAAAAAAGAATATCATGAATTAAGCTCCCACGAGGCTGATAAATATGTAGTTAAAAACTTGGTGTAGAAAGTTTGTATGGGAATGGTATCCGTGTTATAATTAGTTCCACGTGTAGTAGTTACGACTACGAAATTAAGACAATACCGAATTCACCTGTGTTTACGTATAAATATGAGCACGTGGCTGAAGTTCATTTTGAAGGACATTATTAACTCTGAATTACACGTAGCAGCTATTGTTCATATTCGTAGTAACAGTTTTGTATTGCAATAGGAAACGACGAGCAGATTTCATCGTATCGTACCAAGGACTTGTACAAAGCGTTTTGCATTCCCAATTTTCAATCGAGTGGCGTTAATCTACAGTTCCTTGATCTGTTTTCTGATTTTTAGAAGTTGGATTTCATTAATATTAGAGTAATCTAAGCCATCTAGGTTCGTTTTAGCTCGTGTTCTACGTCTGTCCAAATTGTTTTCTTCTTGGGGAAATCCTCACGCATATCTTCTCGCCAAGGTATGTCGGACTCTTAACGACTAAGATCCCACGGTGTTCGCCGCCTGATAAACTGAGAACGAATGCACACTAGCGTAATCCAGTCAGCGGTGTCCGATTTAACAGACCTTTCATTGTTTTATTAACGCCTTAAAGGTGCACTGGGAACACTACGTGCTCCTTCCAGCTCGAGGACATATCTCTTTCGGAATAAATTCCCCGTATCTATCGCCAAGAGCTCCTTGTCAAGGAGGCAGGCGGTCTTGGACGACTCACCTGCGCCCAACTCTTCTGCGGCGGATCGGATAACAATCTACGTCGGTCTCCCTTGTTCGCTCCGCTGCTTGCGTCAACCTGCTGTATTTTTACAGTAATAGTTTGACGACGAATCATATCCACGGCCCGGCTCCCCTTGAGTGGAAACAGAGAACAGGGAACAGGGCATGCAATGCATTACGTTTTATTATGAATTGTTATGTACCCCTTACTGAGCCATAGGTGTTAATAATTAAGCCTTATAATTAAATACTTGGACCTTGCTCACGAGATTATCGCCTTGATATCAAGTAGGTATAATACTTTTCTGCGATCTAAGAAAGTTTAGAAAGCGTTAACTTATATTGCCGTTATATACCAGAGACTCTGATGAGATTTGGATTTTGCTGCTGCTAGTTAGTTGTTTTTCGTTTGAAGACTGATGTTAATTTCCTGTTGATGTTTGAGTCACACTTAAATCTAATAGGAGTACATTTTGTATAAATATTAAAACAAAATGTTTTGAGAACTTTTTGAACAAGAGGCTATATAGCCTATAGCCAGCTTCAGCCTGAGCCTCTTTTTGTAACGCACGTAGAAAAAGATGACATAATTATGTTCTTTTTGTATGTATATTACACGATTACGCGAACGATCGCGACAGCTGGACCGATTTGAAAACTTCTTTCTTTTGTTTGAAAGGGTATACTTCCAAGGTGGTACCATAGTCATCATGTTAGGGTCTGATGGTGGGATCCTGGGGGGACCGGGGAATATCTTCAAATTTTATAGGCACATATATAGCGATTTCAATAGGGACTCATTTAAAATTCATTATCATTATCGATAAATCTAGAAAAGGTAATGAAAAAAATTAAAAATAGTTGCGTTGTTTATAAACTTTTATTTTCACCGAGTCCATAGATATGCGTTTAGGCCGCGGCCGCCAATAGATGGCGCGTTTTAGTTTAGTTGTGACGTTACTGTATTTGAGGTTCAATTTATATTAAAAAATCAGTGTAACTCTCAATACGACTTTTCTTTTTAATTTTTAGTGCATATGAAAGTCGATTTTTTTTATTAATCTCTTAAAAAATGATGTCTACGGCGTAGCACGATCACATCTATCGCTAGTATTGGTATAAAACATTTCGTAGTTTCGTAGCTTCTTACAATACGTAGCCTCCTTTCGTAGCACATCCACTACGCCACAAAGCCTATATCATATTGGTGATAAAGCGCGCTTGCTACTTTTTTCGCGTGGGTTACCTTGGTTTCCCCTTACCCTTTTTATTGGCCTCCGTAACGTAGTGGTATGTGCGTTGAAGTTATAAGACGGAGGTCTTGAGTTTCAATTCTCGGCTTAACAAATTTGGATTTTCCAGTTCAAGTCTGGTCTACCACTGCAAAATAAAAACTTGTGTATTTTTTTATCATTAGAGTGAGCAGCTTACTGACAATTTCAATATCGTCGTCATCACCAGCTCAATTTTTATTACCCACTACAAAACATAAGCTTACTCTGTTCGTAACTCGATTAGTAGTTAAACATTATAACGAGTCGAACAATGAGGCAGTCGTATTACGTATAGGTAAATTATTAAAAAGAGTATTATATTTAACCTTGAAGATGTCTTTCAAGGCGTCTTACGATCCGCCAATATCACTATAATCTTAATACATATCAATAGCTAGGTAAACAAAAGAATCGCCTCGGAGCACGATAATAAACAAGTATTGTTTGCTGTCATTGTTGGTAGGCAGTCATGTATATGTTAGCTATCGCAAGTCACAATCTCGCGAACACGAGTTATTTCTGTCGTAGTCAATACAATGTGCACTCAATCCAGAGGTGAGAGATTACCTGGAACCTACCTACATGAAACGCCGGTGTCTTAATTCTGAGAGTACAGGAAGTCCCATTATAGGATGTGCTGTGTGTGGGTGTGATGCCTAGAAGGCTATATTGTTACGATCAGGCGGATACTAAAATAAGCTCAGATTTCGTTTCTTTACTTCGCGTCTAGAATAAAACCACCCACTCCTGATTTAGCCGGTTCAATAAACGATTAAGATTATACCGGTCGGTTCATTGTTTTGCCAGAGAAGTTAGGGTAGAGCGGGTGGTGGAAGATACCTACTGGATTAATTTTTAATTGTTCCGACAAGTTATTATTCCTTTCTAGATGAAAATTTAAGTACCTATAGGTAACAAGTTTTGTGACCTTAATCGGTAAACAAAAAGAAATGAGATGCCTATGTACCAGCGGTCGGAACAAAGTTCACTTGTTCGCCCCTCCACCCGAAATCTAACCGCACGAAAGTTTCGTAAAATTATAACACTTCTTTCTCTCTAACTCCTATCTGCTCAAAGCAAGTAACGTGCGATAACTTCGTTGCCATTAATTTGAGGGGTCGATATAGGCTTTCCTATACGGTGAGGGTGGTAACTAACCACGCCCTAAACCAAACTACAAACATTGAGATAAATATCTGTTGCAACTGAGAATCGAATGCAGAACTTCCCAATTTGAGAGTTAGGCATTGGTTATACGAAGTGCGTCGTAGGAGGCGACAGAATTAACATATTTGTTCAGGTATAACGTATGACTAACACGTGTTGACAGTTTACCTAAGACGCGATTTAGTTTGCGACAAATCATTCACTGGAGTGAAAAGCTGTTGAGGGAAAATTACGTGGAATATTTCTTTTTTATAATTTTTAATAACGTTTAAAAATCTTCCCTTCGAGCTCACGTTTTCCCTACCACCTACAATGTGGATATCTTCAAGTCAAGTGAATAGACACCTTCTAGGCAAGCGCGTTCCCTCCGTGGACCGCATCTTCGCTTAGGTACTATCAGGCGTAATTGTAGCCAAACGCTAGTATAACAAAAACATTCCTTTGATAACTTATACGTTTATTGGCTTGAAAAGACTGAAATTAAAAAAATTCAATTTATGTAAAATTGTATGTGACTTGGGTCCCGCAGAGTCAATGACACAGAATAGTAAAATCACATTCAATGCTGCTACGTACACTAAGTGGAAAGGCGAAGGCGGTTGACCTGAAAATACTTTGTTTGGCCTCGCTTTGATGATACTAAACAAATTATCTTACCTTGAACGATGGACGCAGGAAGATTCGCGTAAACAGGATTCTATCCGAGGAAACAATTCCTTTGACGACTCTTTCTGGGTAGATTTAGCCAACTATGGTTAACGATGTTAGTACATACATATACATAACATCCGCCTTGTTCCCATAGGGGTAGACAGAGACTACATCCATCCATATTAATCCAAATCTTATTTTTTAAATAATTACATGACTATGTACTGATATGTATGTATGTATGTATGACTGACTTGACTACAATCTCACCCAATGGTAAATGATGATGCAATCTAAGATGGAAGCGGCCTAACTTGTTAGGAGAAGGATGAAATCCACCCCTCTATCGGTTTCTACACGACATCGTCCAGGAACGCTAAATCACTTGGCGGAACATCTTTGTAGGTAGTGTAGCTACAGCCCCAGGCTCTCAACAGCCAAAAAATGTGACTTTGACAACAATTTCCTCTGGAAAATATGGTTTCCTAATATTTGTTTACACAGAATTAATTACACTACATAAAATTAAGAATCATGGAATATTATGAATGCTACCTGTAAAGCCTTCTATTTAATCCTGTCCTTGGCATTGCGTTTCCAGTCTGGACCCAAAAAACTTTTGATGTCATGTTCGCGCTTAAATTGCCATACTTCTCTCATAAAAGAAGACACTTAAGATAGAGAGGGATATGTGTGAATTTGTCACTCGCACTTGGGTTATATAAACATCGTTACAGAATAACGCTAAAACATGTACCGTTTTACGGATTTGCACATATGAGGCTGCGGGTCTTCAGCCGTGGCCAGCTACCACCCTGCTGACAAAGACGTACCGCCAAGCGATGTAGCGTTCCGGTACGATGTCGAGTAGAAACCGAATTTGGATATTATCCTACACCTAACAATTTCGTCCGCTTCCATCTTAGATCCCATCATCAATTACCACCAGGTGTGATTCCGGTCAAGGGTTAACTAGTAATAAATTAAAAAAATATGATTTTTCATTAATTTTTTGTATTTACCAAGCCACCAAACAATGTTTTGGTAGACGCCAATAAATAGACAATATTCGGTATTTAACGAATACCGAATTATTTTTACACACGCCCTCAAACATGTACATACACACATACAAGCTCGGGGAGTCACGAACATCCGGACATACTAGGTACTCACGATTCGACGAACATTCCGCTTTTAGCAAATTCCGCATGTCTGAATGCGGGTTTAAATAGGGAATTCATAAAATTACCGTTACGTTAGTCAGTATTAAAAAAAACTTAATTTTTTTAAATATTGAACTATTACCTTCCAGCCCTTCAGGCAGCACGCAGGAGATGTTGAATATGATCTCGGACCTGCAGTCCCAACGGATCGACTCGCAGCGCGCTGAGCTGCCCCCCATCACCAAACAGCCGATATCAGCCAAAGCCATGTCTCTCCTCGGTCTGCTTCCGGTGGACATCGGCATGTGCGAGGATGACTTCATCGACATCGCCCGTGTTCAGGTAACTTTTCTATTTACGATGTACTTAGACGACTAGCACGCGCTTTGAATACCTACGTCTTTTTGGACATGATTCAGTCCAGGTAACTTTTCCATTTATGAAGTACGACGGCCATGGGGACAAGTTTGACGGCCTCCGTGGCATGCACAGTGAATTTATAAGACGGAGGACCCGGTATCCATTCCATGCAGGGTCGATTAAGATTTTCTTAATTGGTCCAGGTCTGGCTGGTGGGAGGCTTGGCTGGTTACCACTCTGTCGACAAAGACGTACCGCCAAGCGATTTAACCTTCCGGTACGATGTCGTGTAGAAACCGAAGGGATGTGGATATGATCCGACTCCTAACAAGTTAGCTCACTTCCCTCTTAGACTGCGTTATCACTAACCAACAGGTGTGATTGCTGTCAAGAGATAACTTGTAATGAATAAAAAAATTCACTTAAACGATCATGACGGCGATTGGCGCCGCGGTTGATTTACAACAAAGTACTCAAAGAGACCAACGCGATCTCTCTCCCTGGACCGCGACCTACCCAGACCACCAGCTCACGACCAAAAGATATTTTTTTTGGATATAAATGCCAGTGTCCAGGTAACTTGCATTCACCATGTTCTTACAAATATTTGAACGGCAATACCAGCCTCCTTGTCGCCGTGGTATGTGCTGTTGGTTTATAAGATTAGACTGCCCAAAGAAACTAAAACTACCTCTCTCTCCGGAGTTCGACTCACGCAGACCACCAGCACGCGTCCAGAAGATTACATTCTGTATATGATTGCCCATGCAGGTAAGGGAATGCCTTATTAGAACTCGTCCGTTGATCCGCGTTGAAACGTCGCGTTCGAAAACGCAACATTTCTCGCGCAATCTCTTCTACCCGCATTGTTCTCACTCCACCAGGTTATTTAAACAGGCATGTCGGTTGAATGTCAATTCAATATTTGCGTTGAAGATTCGGGTATTTATGACATGGGTTTGCTGGACTTCGCAATATTAAGATGTCACCACTTGCGTAGCTGTGATTGGAGTTGAAGGCTGGAGACGAATATCTTGGCATTCCATGGCGTGCGGGTGGCGGGTCCATCGTGTGCCAGAGAGAATAACACCGAACAGAATCCGAGACTTGCGACACGGGTGTAGGTTTAAGAGTACTCTTTATGTTTGATCAACGCTCGCCTTCTCTGCTTGAATTGTTCTCCTTGCCAAACCAAATCTGGTAGGATCCTGCTAGAGCAGCTTTGGACACTCGTTCTAGAATAGAGCTTACTGCTGTTCTAGTCAGGCCAGGATTTTGCTGGTATACCTTAAGTACCTATTTCTACTGCATATAAGCTAACCAAACACCTAGCCATTTTTTTTAGTACATTTGAAAGGTCATAATAGTACTTATTTATTTTCAAAGTATGGTCTTTAGGGATATTTATTTTCCACAGCACTGTAAGCTCAACAAGAATTATACGTTTAATTTGTTTCGAAATAAGGAAAATATCTAGTCTAGGTGTCGAAATAGCTAAATCTTCTGGGATTTTATAGTGCTTTTCATGCGTGTCCATTAATATAGTATAATCAGGTGCAGTGCCTATAATTTAGGCTTGCTTGTGGATTTTGTGTTTTAGTAAATTAAAAAAGAAGTATTTATATTGATAGAATCTTGTTTGACACAGAGCTCGACACGGCTGGATAAACAACGCTCAGAACCACCTCGTCCGAGGTCCGCACTCGCCGCGCCTCTTGCGACTGAAGAGGACTTTTTCAATTACTTCATACTCTCTCAGGTTGGAAGAGTGGAGAACCCGAGGGCTGGTGTACGTATAACTATTAAGTTTCTAAAAATATTTTTGATGTCAAATCATAAAAAATTAAACATACCTACGACCTTTTCTTTAATCAATCTTGTCAAATTGGTCAGGCCGTTTCTGAAGAGTTCGGTAACAAACATTAGTACAGAAAATGTTTATATAACGCCATCCTTGTATAATCATAATAATAGAACCAGATATCTATAGCTTCTATAAAATAACCAAACATTGAAAGAGAGACGAAGAGGCGAATATCTTAGCATTCCATGAATTTGCTGTGCGGGTGCCGGCTCCGTCGTGTGGCTGAGAGAAAATCTCCGAACAGAGCCCGAGACTTTATACTTTTTTTTTTTTGGATCGTGAAACTGGTTACAATCATTAATATTACACCTTATTAACACACAATCCAGAAATACACTTAATTGTAACCTACTCGACACGACCACAGCATGCTTAAAATTATTTACGACAACACTACATACATACACACTACAAATTAACCTAAAATTAAAATAAATAAAATTTTTGCACCCAATCTAGTTCCCCTACCATAAATTGTTTGTAGATTTGAGGCCTAGAATCAAATTTTTCGGCACCCTCGTCTTTTGGAAGTGAAGCAACTAGTTCGGCCTGGGGCTTAACTAGAATATGCGTTTTGGTAACTTTGAGATTTGTTTACAGTAAAATACTATTTTTAGTACCTCAAAAGAAAGAAACGGAACCCCTATAAGATCACTATGCATAATATCTTTAAGCTGTAACAAAATCAATCTTCTACGTCAACGCAATCAAAAGATATAGCAATTTAAGCTGCATATATTTTGGACGGTTTTATTAGTTTTCTTATCAGTCTATCATCCCCGAAATTAATAAAAGATCTACAAATTTCCATGAAGTTTTAATAGATAGATTGAGCGATAGCTGGAGCAACATTCTTGTATTGGCTTATATAGGTAAACATTGCTTGTAAGAATTTTATGCGAAAAGAGTCCCAGGTGTCCAGTAGTAATCATGATTTAAATTATTTTAATAATCATTTACTAACATCTAAAATATTTTGTTTTTCAGACCCCACTGGTGCAGGCTTCACAAAAGAAGCCAAAGAAGTCCAAGAATGGCAAATAAGGCCATTCGTCTTCATCAGAATCCCTATCTATTGTCATTTACCTATTTTAATTTTATTTTACCTTCATTCATATTTAAATATCATATTAAAAATCTATTCCAAATACACATTTCAATCACTCAGTCAATGCTAACGTCTGAGAAAAAATTAAACCTTTATACTAAGGAAATAAAACAATTAAGGCATTTTCTAAAACTATTAAACATACATGCAAACTATTTTTTAATATTATATTATTTATATAGAATAAATGGATAAATATTATTTTGATTTTAAACTGTTATTAATGGATTGCTACAAATTGTCTACTGAATGTTGAATTTGAAATATTATTATTAAAATTAAATGACTAAAAGGAACATACAAAGTTGGAAGTAATAATCGTTTAAGTTATTAGAACATTTTAAAATATGTATAATTATTCTTACACAATTCCTTCAATGAAATATATTGTACCTACGTTGTCAATCACCGTATAAATGAATTATATTCGTTTAATTTTGTAATATTTAATTTTAGGTAAGGTTAATTCACTATTGTTTTATCTATTTTTATACACAAAAAATCTTAAACATTTGACAGAATTAGGAACCTCATAGCGTATATTTTAGATCAGCATGTAGATTCTTGAAAAAAATACATAGTGCGAACATCTCGCTTACATCTCGTCTATTGTGTCACCTTCAGTTCGACTGTCACTTTAATATGGCAAAATGTCATTGGAGAATACCGATTTCTGGTGCATTCGCTTCGAAACCGTGGTACATCGGCTTCAAAACTGACGTTTTTTTCAAGAATCGACATACTGATGATATTGATGAGATAACTTTATGTATATTATCTAAACAAAATAAAACTACTCTATTTATTTTCACCCGACTGCGTCAGAAGGAGGGTAATGTTTTTGTACTTCTATTCTTTATTAATTATATTAGATTAAACTATAATAGATGGTGAGGGGGTAATGTAAAATAAGCAAGCCAAGAGTTGTCCAGGACAACTACGATATTTAAGGATTAATCACTAAAATAGAATTCAATCATTGTCATTTATAATTTTATTAGAATTAATTTAACATTTGATTGGTTTTTTGGAATTACCTTAGAAAATAATATTTGTATGCCAAGAGCAGTGCTTAAATAAAATTGTCATAGATTCTAGCTGTTATAGTCATAGTTTTCGCAATTTCATACACTGTGTATGTAGGCACAATTAAATTCCAATATATATTATATCACTTGTAACCCTTGACCAGTGCTGTTTTATTTGCTTGTTGCCCAAAATTAAGAAAATTTAGTCTCTTCGATACATAAATTAAAGTCAATCCAACATCTGGTCAAAAGATATAGCAATATACGCCACATATTTAACTCACAACTAAACCAAAACCTAACGGGTAGTTCCGCTAAACTTAGAATCTTGAAATTTGGTGCAAAGCAACTTCATGTAACACAGATAATGGAAAAATTAGGAAAACTGTATATTTTTAGTCACATCTTGTAAAAAAATATTTTTAATAATTTTACACTTACGCCCTTTTCGCATGAACGCGTAAAGGTATTAAATTGAAATTCACATCAAATACTTGGGCCTATAAAACCTTTAATCTGTAACAAAATCAAACTTTTATGTCAACGCAATCAAAAGCCGCATATTTTACTCTCTACTACTCGCAGCTAGTCCTAGAATCTTGAAATTTCGCAGAAGTTATGTTTTATAGTACATGTTTTTGACGGCCTCCGTGGCGCAGTGGTATGCGTGCTGAATTTATAAGACGAAGGTCCTGGTTGCGGTTCCTGATTGGTATTTTTAAACAATAAACTCCGAAGAGAACCCGGGACTTGTGACATGGGTATATAGCTTGGCAAGAAAGTCGTGAAAATAATGGTGGCGCCACTATCGTTCATGTGGCCACCCTAGAGTACGCCAATAATGGTTTTGATACTTTGATTTAAATAGAATTTTTAATTACGTGATTTCATTTAATATTGGTTAGGATAGGCGAATAATTATTGAAACTTCTGAAAGGATGGTTATGTATTTTTTAATAAGAATTCTTTGCTTACCTTTAATATGACCTTCGACGACAGATTGAGATTTTTCTTAATTTGTCTTGGTCTGGCTGGTGGGAGGCTTTCGCCGTGGCTAGTTACCACCCTACCGACAAAGACGTATCACCAAGAGATTTAGCGTTCCGGTACGATGTCGTGTAGAAACCGAAAGAGGTGTGGATTTTCGTCCCACTCCTAACAAGTTAGCCCGCTTCCATTTTAGACTGCATCATTACTTAACATCAGGTGTGATAGCAGTCAGGTGCCAAGTTGTAGTCGATAAAAAAAATATTCCCTGAGAACTGATGCCTACAGAAATATCTACCTACAATGTGTACCTAGATGTGTATTATGAGCCACATTTCACCCGAGTGAATCTGGTTTTTCATCTAGTATTATATTAAAGACGTATTATAGAATAAGAATACTAGAAGCATTTTAACTAAAAATACAAATTGCTGCACCTGCCCTCTATGTACGCTACGAGAAACTACGTCATCATTGGTTAAACTTCAGAGTAGTAGGTATAACTGTTAGGTTCACATCTAAGCTATTAATGCTAAAAAATATTTATGATAGATGTCGCTAGCTGTAAAAAAATCTGGCTTGTTGGAGTATGTGATAAAAAATTAATAGATACAGCAAACATATTTATTAGTTTCTTCGTCAGATAACTTTTAATTGTTGTGTCGTGGCCGTTTTTATCTACATAGCTTACGCTCTATGGTTTAAACTTATCACACAAAGGTCAGTTTCATTTGGCTGTACACCCGGCATTGTGAGAATTGTACCTACAAGATGAGCATTAAGAGCAACGCGTGACTGTTCGAGCTTTTTGCGAATCTCGGGTGCATCCCAGTAGTACCCCCTAATTTTAGTTCTATAGAACTATTGATACACCATATTAGTGCATAGTGTCCCATTAGTTCTATATAGAACTAATGGGACTAAATTAAAGAAATGTCGACATCAACATCTTGTTTGTACGTTACATATAAAATATTTATAGTTTAATATGGAATCTCTTTTGATTGCAATAATAAATGTCCACTTAAATTTGAGAGTATCTATAAACATACTATATCGAATACAGCTTTGCTTAAATTGCACAAAACGCCTTTAAAATCGTATTGAGGTTTTTAACATAATTTTTTTCTAAACTGAATAGTTTGCGCGAAAGATACTTCCAAAGTGGTAAAATGTCCCCCCCCACCCCCTGTAACTTCTCAAATTAGAGAATATTTTTTTAGACATAACTACTACTTGGTTTTAACAACTTAGCTTTTGTCGCAAGGGACATTTTTTTGTTAAAAACAAAATGAAATATCAATCAAAATAATATAAAGTTTATAACTTATATGGTATAAGTAAAGTCAAGAGCAAAAACTATACTACAGTACTATATAGAACTATTGAGATATAATTTGACAGCCCGGAAAGTATCCTAACAGTTTTATAGAACTATGGTATGAGGTACTACTGGGATGCACCCGGACAGTTTCATTTGGCTGTACCTACACCCGGCATTGTGAGAATTGTACCTACAAGATGAGCATAAAGAGCAACGCGTAACTGTTCGCACTTTTTGCGAATATCTACGTCGACTCTACAGTTCTTTGTCTGTAGTGTTATACAGAGAAATAGAACCAACGTCGAGACTCGCTGTCGAATTTCGTTACAGAATTAATAAGTATAATATGACGAGCAGCAGTGCACTGTGCATAATTAATAGAATGGGTAGATTTACTCTCAATGCTCATAGGCACACACAGCAATGCAATAGGTTGGATCTAGATGACCAAGCACTTGTCGCGCGTCAACAGCTCAACAGGTGTCACCGTGCGACTGTTTAGTCGTAAAGCAGCAATGTACGATGCGTAACTCGTCGATCATCAATAGGACATTTTAGGGAAGATGTTCCGGGACTTTGGATTTCAGATTCCATAAATATTGTGTTTGAAATCTAAATATGTAATGTAAGTTAAAATCATTAATGAACTATGGAGTGACTTCTTAAACTTGGTTCTTCTATTGTTGAGCCTCGGCGAAGGACCGACCGACCCGGGGCCGGGCTGCTCTCGAGCGGCGGTCATCCAGCCTCGTCCGACACACGGAAACGGCATGACTCAGGCCCGGCACGGCCTATAAGTTTAGCATTCTTATTTTGACGACCTCCGTGGCGCAAAGCGTTGGATTTATAAGATGGAGGTCCTGGGTTTGATTCCTGGGTCCTGGGCCGATTGAGATTTTTCTTAATTTGTCTTGGTCTGGCTGGTGGGATGCTTTCGCCGTGGCTAGTTACCACCCTACCGACAAAGACGTACCGCCAAGCGATTTAGCGTTCCGGTACGATGTCGTGTAAAAACCGAAACGGGTGTAGATTTCATCCTACTCCTAACAAGTTAGCCCGCTTCCATCTTAGATTGCATCATCACTTAACATCAGGTGTGATAGCAGTCAAGGGCCAACTTGTAGTCCTACGTTGTATGATCTTAAGTTTCGAGGACATCAGGCTGTGCGTTGATAGATTAATCAGGACGAAGGATTTTGTTTAGAAGATACAATTTATTTTTAAATAACATAAGAGAGAAATAAATATCAATAAACTGAAATGCACAGATATTCGAAAAATAATAATTTCCCCATAATACTAACAATTCTTGTAAGCATAACAAAACTTTATGTACCTAGCAAGTACGTAAAATTATTTATTCAGCGGAGTTCAGCATTGTTTGCACAGTGTGGAAATAAACAACGATGAGATTTTTTCCGCAAAAAATAAACACAAAATATTCTCGCTTCGTTTTACTACCAGCTCTCTTACTACAATAGCGTTCAGTTTTTTATCATTTTTATTAAGTTCTCAATGCAATTATATTGTTTAGTTAATATTTTCAGATGTATTGCTGTAGGTTTACTAGATAAGATATGAATAATTTCACGAAGTCCCTAATATTTTACATAAACTGTTGCCCAAGAAATACAAGCATACATAAGCTGCAACCATTGACTGCTCTACATATCGACTGCTGCCACATCAACCAGTACTGCGCGTAATGAACAGAGACTAGTGGCGTGTCTACCTTGAGGACACATTGCGAATCAGTATTGGAGAGGGAATTTATCATTTCGTGCAGTTAGTATCTATCGTGCCACAGTTATGAACCTTGTGCACGCCACTGACAGAGACTAAAGCAAGAGTAAGAGTGAGAGTAAAGTTAGTACCATTTGAATGATAATTGTATTTTTAACCGACGAAAAAAAACGGAGAAGGTTCTCAATTCGACACGTATATATTTTTTATTTTAATGTATGACCACGCATAACTTTTTACAGAGTTGTCCGATTTTGATAATTCTTTTTTTATTAGAAAGGACACACTTTCAAGGCAATCCCATTGTCATCATGTTAGTATCTGATGATGATATCTTGGGGAAATTGAAGGAACTCTTAAAATTTTGGAGGCACGCTTACAGCAATTTCGGTTTTTGTCTCGGTATCGGTAGCTTTTTGGCTACTAGTGCCGTATAATATACTATGAGAGTACGTTACGTGGCGATAAATCACTAAAAAGTAAGAAATAAAATTTTTTAACAAAACAGAACCGACTCAAAACGCACTAAAAGTAAAAAATAACTGTGTCATTTAGTTGCTTTAATTTACTTAAGCATATCTAGGGGTCGGTGCCAGTTGTAGTGCCAGTAGGTTGGTGCATTTCCAAATTTCTATGGCCTGACGCACAACTCAGGGCATGTACTGGCATTCCCTGTAAAGCAACGTTAATACTGACGAGATAGCATTCTTTCCCGCTTTCAGCTTAAATTGCATCATCTTTTACCTTTGGATTTTATAGAAATCAAGAGAACTTGTAGTATATAAAAACATAAAAAATCGACTATTGAACTGGCGAGTAAATTTAAAATATAAAATATTAACCTGCAAAAAATGCTCATAGTAACTAACGTATGAAATAAAACCCTACCCGCAAAAATAACATCTTGTGCACTGCGATATTGAAAAGCACTTTCATATCGCACTTGACTCGTTCATTGAAAAACATCGAAAGCTCTCGTACATAAACTCTAGTGTGAAAAATATGGCATTCGGTCAAATGTACAAACAATTTCAAATGTTATAACTATTCTATATACTCGTGTACGGCGAAGCAAAAAGGAAGGATATTCATTTATTTTATAGGGTACTAGGTACCTACCAGGCCTGGAGGAACCCATCAACCGCCCGAGCATCCCATAGCCCACCCAATGTCAACACTGGGAGACGAGTTCAGATTCACCGTCCTTAAACACGCATTGGCTCGTATGGAACATCTCCCTATGTCTCTAATGCCGGCTTGACTGTTCGACGACTCGCTGTTAACTCTGTAGAATGTTCCAATATTTTCTTCAATCTGCATACAAAATGAATTGAATCGTTCCATGTTCTTTTAACTTTTGTTGTTTGCAGCGGGATTTTAAAATAATATTCTGATGTCTTCAAAATATTTTTATTCTTTCGTAATATTGTATCTACCGCCGCAACGGAAAAGCAGTCCGTGACGAGAAAAGACGCGGCCAGAAAAACTCAACACATGCTCTCTTTTTAAATGAAATAACAAAACCACTCAATTACAATTATTAATATTACACTAAAAATATGCACAGGTACTTTGTAACAACAAAAAGAACAGTGAAATACACTACTCGACTATTTGAACATGTCAATTCTTATCTTTTATTTTACGGCCTTTATCTTTTATTCGACAGACCTTACGTTACCATAGACAATATCGTATAGTATTGTCTATGGTAACATATTCCAATATTTTAAAATGCTAACACTTTTTTTATGATTGTATTTTCTTTTAATTCAAGTGAGGGTTTTCAATCAAAAATCTATTTACAAGGTTCTCATTTCAACACGTATATATATATATATATTTTTATGTATGAATACGCATAACTTTTTACAGACTTGTCCGATTTTGATAATTCTTTTTTTATTAGAAGTTCTTCCAAGGTGGTCCCATTATCATCATGTTAGGATCTGATAATGATATCCTGGGGAAATTGAAGGAACACTTCAAATTTTGGAGGCACTCTTACAGCGATTTCGGCCTCTGTCTCGGTATCGGTAGCTTTTTGGCTACTAGTGCCGTATAATATACTATGACAGTATAGTACGAGTACGTTACGTGGGGATAAATCACTAAAAAGTAAGAAATAATAATTTTTAACAAAAAATAGAACCGACTCAAAAGTAAAAAATAACTGTGTCAGTTGGTTGCTTTAATTTACTTAAGCATAGCTAGGACTCGGTGCCAGCCAAGGTTTCTACTTTAAGGACGTGACCTAGAACCCATAAACTGCTTTACTACGTAAAATAAATGTTCCTTAAACTTGGCTGGCACCGACTTCATAGATATGCTTGGCAGATCAAGAACTGAATTGGACATCTTGTTGTGGAAGAGTACACCTAATCCCACGAATGACTTTTATACAACATACAAACTTTTGCCTTTATAATATTAGTTAGGATGTATACATTTCTTACAATATGATTGCATGTTACACTTAAATTACATTACAGGCTTAAGTATATGTTACCTTTCAGGTTGCATGTTACTCAGCTTGCATGTTATGAAGAAAAGGAAAAGTTTTCATGGCTCAAAACTCAATTGTAGATTATCATTATTATTATCGCGTCACAAATCTTTGAAACTATGAATTTGTATTTTAAACACTCACGACGGAAATTCCCAAAACTAGGGCATTGTAAAAATCAATTTCTATCAACCGACGAAAAAAAACGGAGGAGGTAATCAATTCGACACGTATATTTTTTTAAGTATGACCACGCATAACTTTTTACAGAATTGTCCGATTTTGATAATTCTTTTTTTATTAGAAAGGGCATATTTCCAAGATCCAGGTCCCATTGTCAGTGATGATGATATCCTGGGAAAATTGTAGGAACTCTTCAAATATAGGCACACTTGCAGCGATTGCGGTTTTTGTGTAAGTATCGGTAGCTTTTTGGCTACAAGTGCCGTATATTATACTATGACAGTATAGTCCGAGTACGTTACGTGGCGATAAATCACCAAAAAGTAAGAAATAAAAATTTTTAACAAAAAATAGAACCTTTCTTAAGCATATCTATGAAGTCGGTGCCAGCAAGTTTAAGGAACATTTATTTAACGTAGTAAAGCAGTTTGTCGGTTCTAGGTAATGTCCTTAAAGTAGAAACCTTGGCTGGCACCGACTCCTAGATAAGCTTAAGTAAATTAAAGCAACTAAATGACACAGTTCATTATATCATCATCATCATCATTATCAGCCAATGGACGTCCACTGCTGGACATAGGCCTTTTTTAGGGACTTCCAAACACAACGATCCTGAGCCGCATGTGCCCAGCGGCTCCCTGCGACCCGTTTGATGTCATCAGTCCACCTGGTGGGGGGTCGACCAACACTGCGCTTTCCGGTGCGGGGTCGCCATTCTAGCACCTTCGGCCCCCAACGTCCATCAGCTGTTCGAACCACGTGCCCCGCCCATTGCCACTTCAGTTCTGCGACTCGCTGAGCTATGTCGGTTACTTTGGTTCTTCTGCGGATCTCCTCATTTCTGATTCGATCACGCAGAGATACTCCGAGCATTGCTCTTTCCATCGCCCGCTGAGTGACTCTGAGCCTTCTTATGAAGCCCGCAGTTAGCGACCAAGTCTCGGATCCGTATGTCATCACTGGCAACACGCACTGTTCGAAGACCTTCGTCTTCAGGCACTGAGGAATTTTGGACGAAAAGATGTCACGCAGTTTCCCGAACGCTGCCCAACCGAGTTGGATTCGGCGGTTCACCTCTTTCTCGAAATTGGACCTACCTAACTGGACCATATGCCCTAGGTATATATACTCGTCTACAATTTCGAGTGCAGAATTTTCAACAATAACTGGGTGGAGCGAAACATGAGCATTACACATGATCTTTGTCTTGCTCATGTTCATTTTAAGGCCCACCTGTTGAGAAACTCTGCTGAGGTCATTGAGCATATTATTAAGGTCATCTAGAGATTCTGCCATTATCACTACATCGTCGGCAAACCGCAGTTGAGTGAGGTACTCGCCATTGATGTTGATGCCAAGTCCGTTCCAGTCCAAGAGCTTAAAGACGTCTTCCAAAGCGGCGGTAAATAGCTTCGGGGAGATAACATCTCCCTGTCGCACTCCTCGCTGCAATTGGATTGGCCTCGTAGTCTCATCCTGTATACGGACTGACATGGTGGCGTTTTCGTACAGGCACTGCAACGCTTGGATGTACCGGTAGTCGATTCGGCACCTCTGTAATGACCTTAACACAGCCCAGGTTTCCACCGAATCAAAGGCTTTCTCATAGTCCACAAACGCCAAGCAAAGTGGCCGGTTATACTCTTCGGTCTTTTGTATAACCTGCCGCAGCGTATGGATGTGGTCTATGGTACTAAAGCCTTGTCGGAAACCGGCTTGTTCGGGAGGCTGGAAGTCGTCAAACCTACGATCGAGACGATTCGTGATGACTCTGGAGAACAACTTGTAGACATGACTCAGCAGCGAGATTGGTCTGTAATTCTTCAGCAAGGTATTGTCACCCTTTTTGAAGAACAGAACAACCACGCTCCTGTGCCACGCCTCAGGCGTCTTGCCCTCGTGGATGACGGAATTGAACAATCGCTGAAGAACTTTAAGTATCGGTTTACCACCCGCTTTCAGGAGTTCTGCTGTGATTCCGTCATCACCTGGCGCCTTGTTGTTCTTTAGGTGTTCGAGAGCCATACTAATCTCGTCTAGGCTGACGTCCGGGATATCTTCGGTATAGTGTCGGGTCAATTTGGCTCTGGGGTCTTTGGCCAAATTGTCAACAGGCTTTTTAGTTGAAGTGTATAACTGTCCATAGAACTTCTCGACCTCACCCAAGATCTCGGGCTTAGAAGAAATGAGATTACCGTCATCGGTCTTTAAACGCGTCAACTGACTGCGTCCAATAGACAGTTCTTTCGCGAACACTTTCGAGCCACGGTTGTGTTTTATTGTATCAATGATACGCTCGGTGTTGTAACGGCGCAAGTCACATTTCTGCGACTTAGAGATCTGTCTATTGATACGACGGTAGTTCAGAGCGTCCCCTGAAGACTGTAATCGCATTCCTTGTCTTTCTTCCATAAGCTTGAGTGTTTGGTCAGAGAATTTCTTGTTGGTTTTTGCGCGGTGGGTCTTATAGAACTTAGACCCAACCGAATGGACAGTTTCCACTAGCCTGTTATTCAGATCGTCCACGTCAACACAATTTGCTAGGCAATCGAAACGGTTCTGAAGTTCCAGTTGAAAGCTTTCGGGGTTTTGGATGTGAGCACGAGTAGGTCGGAGCGTTGACTTCACCAGTCGGTACCGTTCAAGCTGAACATTGATATTCAACGTGCCTCTTACCAGTCGGACAGGAAATAAGAATCAAAACACTAGAAAATAAAAATAATGAACTTCTAAATAAAAATAAAAATATGGAGTTAAGAGTCGCTAGTGTAGAAATGCAGATTCAGGAAATGAAACAAAAAGCACTTTCGCGATGTTTAGAAATATCAGGATTGCCAGAAAGTGCAGTACAAAAACCGCAGGAAGCAGTTATTGCAGTAGCTAACAAGTTGATGGTGGCAAGCGACACAATCACTTCCATACGTTGTATGCCCACCCGCAAAGAGCAGTCTCCCTCCATTCTAGTAGAATTGAAAACAACAGAATCCCGTGAACAATGGATATCCGCTGCTAAGAAGATAATGCCTACGGTTGGTGACATTGTACCTAAAGCGTTACATGAAGAGGCCAAAAATCCAGTTTACATCCGTGAGGCACTGACTCAATACAATAAAATGCTACTTTTTAATGTAAAGAAAAATCTACGTCAATCCTATGAGTTTATCTGGTGTAAGAACGGTAAAATTTTTGCAAGAAAAACAAAAACAAGTAAGGTACATATAGTTAGATCAATGTCTGAAATTTCGTCCCTAGTTTAATAAATTTCTTTTCTTTTTTTTTCATATTTAAAATAACTACAAACACTAGAATTTAATTACTTTATTGTGTTAAGATATTTAAATTCATACAATGGATAATTTTATTTTACATACATCCGATGTTAATGAATACTTTGATTGCATAAATTGTAATGACTTCTTAAATAAACTACCAAATTGTCATATTGCCCTATTATGTATACACATTAACATTCGTTCAATCATAAAAAACTTCTCAAAATTATTGAGGTCAGCCTACATTCTATTGATTTAATCATATTGACTGAGGTATCACTTGAACAAGACCGATGTCATTTGTTTAATATACCAGGATATAAAATGTATTTCAAACTACGTAAGAATAGAAGAGGAGGGGGCATAATTGTATATGTAAAAAACCACCTAAAATTTACGCCCATTAATTTTTGTTCCCACACATTTGAATTTCTTTCTGGGTATATTAAAACGCCATGTAATAAAACTGTAACACTATGTTCTATATATAGACCTCCTTCCAATAATAAGATATTGTTTGTAAACGAAGTTTCAGCATTATTAAATACCTTGCAGCTCAGCAACGAAGTAATCATAGCTGGGGATATGAACATTGACCTTAAATTATCATCATCTGTTACAAACAAGTACTTGAACATGCTAGCCCAACAAGGTCTGAAGTGTGGTATAAGCGATTACACGCGTATCGAAAAGGTATTGAATATAATCACACGATCGTGCATAGACCACATATTCGTGCGCTCCCGCACAACAGACCCTTGCGCGGCAGCGGTCAACACAGTACTGGCGGATCATCGCTTGACTGCTATTGCACTATGCAGTATACACGAAGTAAGAACAATAGCTAATACCGACCGTAAACGAAAACCGGTTTATGACTCTGTGATATTAGGCGAGGAATTATGTGCTGTAGACTGGTCGAATATTTATACTTTGCAACTTCCGCAGCAGATGTATTTATTTATTAAAGATGCATTTAACAATGCATATTCTAAGGCTTTAAAAATCATTACTAATAACTCGACGTCAACTCGACAGGCACCATGGACTAATTTAAAAATAATTAATTTAAGTAATAAGCGAGATGAATTGTTTCATAAATGGAAGAATGATCAGAACAATTCAATCTTAAGGTTAGAATACACTAAGAAAAGAAATAAAGTCAATAAAGTTTCTGAATATTATAGAAATTTGTTTTATAAAAGTAAAATAAACAAAAATTTGTCTAACTCGAGAAAGTTATGGCAAATTTTAAATGACATTGCAGGCAGAATTATACGTTCAATAGATGAGGTAGTAATAAATGCATTTCAATCCCAAAATCTTTTACCTAGTCAAATTGCGGATAACTTTGCTACTAACTTTGATAAATCGGTAAAAGACATGATCCCAAAATGCAATCAAAAGCTATTAAATTTGGCTCAGTGTAAATTGATCGAAAATGAGGCAATCTGTAGCATGCGTTATAAAAAGGCTACTTCAGACAGTGTATTCAAATTAATTAAAACCCTAAGTATTGATAAGGCACCTGGTTTTGATAAAATTGGTATGAGAGACATCAAGATGATAGCGCATAAAATATCTCAACCTCTAGCGGTTTTTATAAATGCATGCATTGAGTCTCAGACTTATCCTGATGAACTTAAGATAGGTTGTGTCCGACCAGTGTTTAAAAAGGGTAAAAAGGATGATCCTAAAAACTACAGACCTATAACTCTGACATCTTCGATTGATAAAATAGCAGAAAAATTCATTTGTAATCAAATTCATGCGTTTTATCACAAGAACAATATAATAAGTTCTAGCCAGTTTGGTTTTAGACCGGGTAAAAATACGTCAATGTTACTGTCTAATTTCACTGATCAAATTAATACTTGGATGAACCAGAAACTGCATGTTTTAGCTTTATTCATTGATTTTTCTCGTGCTTTTGATACCTTAGACCACAGTAAGCTACTGAAAAGACTGGAAGAGACAGGTATACGTGGACCACTTCTCAATTGGTGTCAAAATTATCTCAATAATAGAAGTTATTACGTTAAGATTAGTGATTCTCTCAGTAATTCTATCAGTGTGACCGAAGGTACAGCTCAAGGATCCGTGCTTGGTCCTTTGCATTTTATAGCTTACGTAAATAATATGAACAAAGTTTTTAACCACTGTACTACTTACCAATATGCAGATGACACATGTATGCTTATTGCAGGTAAAGATGCTAATGATGTGTTAGCGTTACTACAACAAGATTTTGATAATTTAAATAAGTGGTGCCACGATAGTGGTTTAATATTAAATTCCCTCAAAACAAAATTAATTCACATACATTCCCCCAATTTAAAGTCAAATAGTAATCTACGACCCCTAGTGGGACATACACATGGTTGTCTGCATCAACCTAAAAATAGTTGTAACTGCACTGTTATAGAATTAGTAAATTCACATAAATATTTAGGATTAATCATTGATAATAAATTCAATTGGCATATGCATATAAATCAAGTTTGCGATAAGCTCAGATCGTTCTTAGCTAATTTGATTATAATTAAAAAAAGATTAAATTATCGAACTAAATTAATTTTATACAATGCTTTGGCGGATTCAATAATAAGCTACGGTCTAAGTAGCTATGGCAGAACAGATAAGACATATTTACAAAATGTTTATAATTTGCAGATAAGAGTTCTTAAAGCTATTGTACCAAATAATGTAAAATATAAGGCTAAAAATGATGAAACTTTATTATTTAGTCATTGTAAGGTAATTAAAGTCCATGATAAGGTTCAGCTGCAGTTACTAAAAGAACAATTTTTTAATTTAAGTTTACAAAAGTTTGCCTCTAACAAATTCTGCACACGTAGGGTCACACAAAAACAATTGGAAATCATTCCCGCAAATAATAAATATGGGGAGCGCACCACTGCATACATAATACCTCGCCTAATAAATAATCTTAATCATAAGTTGAGGAAAGAGATCTCCAAATCTAATATTAAATTTAAACTCAAGCAATATTTTTTAAATAGTTATAATAATCCATTAGTTCCTGTAGGCTTAAGCTAATTTTAATATATAAGACGGATAGCACGCCTTGCAAACCTTAGTGGTTTTTAGCGTGTTATAATGTTTACTAATAAGTTGATTTGTATGATGATAGTAAATAAAAAAAAAAAAAAAGTTATTTTTTACTTTTTAGTGCGTTTTGAGTCGGTTCTTTGTTATTCTCAAACAACGTGACGCCAGCGACTTCGTCCACGTGAAATTGAAATGAATACAATAAGAATAGTCTAAATTACTTATAGCATTAGTAATTGAGTGTCAGAAAGTCTCATCTAAATCAGTCCAGCTGTAACAGAGATTAGCCGGATTAAAAAGATAGATAGACAATGAATTGGTTGGTTGGCGTAGTGTATATTCAGTAGGGAGTTTTTATAAAGATATTTTGATTTGAATATTTAAAATTAGAACATTTCAAAGGATTTTAAGTACAAATATTCAACTCTTATATATGCTAATTTTATATAACGCTATAGGGATGAAATTTAAAAAATCCTTGATACACATTATGTGTCAGATTTATTCAATAGTTTTTGTATAAATTTTCATAAACACAACTTTAAATTACAATGTTCGTTTGTAAGTTTAAAGGTTTATGATCATTGTGGAACATAATGTATAGTTACATATATAGTTATATATAAATCCATATATATAAAAATCAATGCCACTTTTCGTTGTTATTTTATAACTCAAAAACCGGCTCACCTATCCAAACCAAATTTTTAGGCTATATTCAGACTAATTAGCAGATGGTTTATGTGAAGTTTGCTTACAATCTGTCGATTGGTTCTTCATTTATCACATTTTTTGTAATAAATGAATTCAATAAATGGCGGATCAGTTTGTATTTTTTGAGATGGGGAATTTGCTGTCACATTGAAACTTTTTTATTTGTTTTTTCCGTGTTGTTATGTTATTCATGCGGACATTTTGGACATGCTTCGATAAGTAAAAAAAAGATAAAGCAATTGTGGCTTTGTGTTTATATTAAAATTTGTGTTTATATATAAACATAATTGTTGAGTGCATTCATACTAACGGTTTTTGATATGAAGGAAAAATGCCACAAGCCAGATGAACTATATATAATATCTGAAAAAAAAAATCTGAAAGTTGGTTCTTTGATTACATTATTGCGAAATATTAATCCACCAAAACTATGTAATGGCACCAGATTAGCAGTGAAAAAGTTGTTGCCAAATTTGATTGAAGCTACGATCTTAACTGGTAAATCAAAAGGAGAAGTTTGTTTGATACCGCGTATCCCTATGATACCAACTGATATGCCATTTGAATTCAAACGATTACAATATTCTGTGCGTTTATCATTTGCCATATCCATCAACAAGGCCGAAGGGCAAACACTTCATGTTTGTGAATTTGGAGGAATCATGTTTTTCACATGGCCAACTTCATGTTGCCTGTTCTAGAGTGGGTACCCCCAGCCGTTTGTTTATTTATGCTCAAAATGGAAAAAACTAAAAATATTGTTATATATTTTTTTTATATTTATTATTTGTGTAATTTTGTTTATCTATCAGGATATCATTTATTTGTATGTGTGTGCAGCAATTTACGAGTATATATTGTTTTACACCATATGCTGCATTCGTCATTTCCTAAACCTAAGGTTACCTGGTAGAAATTGCTACTTTGCAATAAGGCCGCCTTTACTTTCTGTATAAAATATATCTATTGTAAAGGTTCTTCTGGTGTACACAAAGCATAAATAAATAAAATAGTTACATTACGTAAAGCTACACAGTCCGCATACAACGTAGAAATGTTTGCTAACTCCCTGCAAGCGGTATTTGTATTTGGATAACGGCGCACATATTCGTCCGGGAAAGAGGGATAAAAAAATTTCTTTTTTTCTCGGCTTCCCTACGTTACATGCGCTTCAAAAACGTCCATTACCTGTTCAAAGCGAGTCTACTAACAACGGCTTTTACTGAGTAGAGATGACGTAAAACTTAATGGCTCTTTGTCTACTCCCATCCATCGTAAAATTTAAATTAAAAAATTAATTAAAAAATTATCAAAATCACATCACACTCGCATCCTATAATGAATGCGCTACGGTGGCAGTCATATATGTAAATTATAATTATCAATTTCATTTAATTCTATTTACTGGATAACATGGATAAACTGTGGTTAAAAAAAAAATTTAACAAAAAAGAGAACCGAACCGAAAATAGAATTACATTTTAGGGCGTTTTAAGTCGGTTCTATTTTTTGTTAAAAATTTTTATTTCTTACTTTATAGTGATTTATCGTCATGTAACGTACTCGTAATATACTGTCATAGTATATTATACGGTACTTGTAGCCAAAAAGCTACCGATATCAAGACAAAAACCGAAATCGCTGTAAGCGTGCCTCCAAAATTTTAAGAGTTCCTTAAATTTTTCCAGAATATCATCATCAGATCCTAAAATCATGATAATAGGACCACTTTGGATGTATGCCCTTTCTAATAAAAAAGAATTATCAAAATCGGACAACTCTGTAAAACGTGTTTACGATTATTTTAGCTGAATAATTAAATACTTTTTGTTTCTGTCAGTCTTTTAAAACAAAACATAGAATTATAAATTCGATCACTATACTAAAGCCAAACTCGATTGAGAATGCTTGTCAACAAACAAATTAAAAATGAAGGTAGAAATCACTAGTAATTTTACACATTATAATATGTGTTGCATTTTCGGCATAAAATGTGTTGCATTTTCTACCTTCATTTTAAATTTGTTTGTTGACACGCATTCTCAATCAAGTTTGGCTTTAGTATAGTAGTACGTCTGAAGTTATTTTGGGTGATAGCCAGAGAATTAAAGTTTTTAATGACAATGAAAAATATTTTATTAATTGAAACCATTTACAAACACATTATTTTCTATTATTAAGTATGTAAATTATTTGCATAAATTACGTGTCTGATTATTCTGTTTAATTAAAGGATGCACCAGAAACGGTAAAGGCCGGCACATACCTAAGAGCTTATTACGACATCGTCGGTGTTTAAATAAAGTCGATATAATTAACATAAATCCCCAAGAGGCAGCTATCAGGTGTTAACTAATTTTCAACCCTATATCCATACTAACAATGTCTCTAATACGGTATGCCGCTACGCGAGTGTTACCTCGTTAGGTGAGCTTCGACCTTTTTTCTTTTTTTGTATAGATATCGTATGCCTACTATAGATAGTTTATATATACACATATACTAGCGAGTAATATGTAAAAAAGGCGGGCAATTTTGTAGCTTCTGTAATTAATAAAAGCGCAGAATATTCGAGCGGAGGTCGCAAAAGGCAATTACTCACGCCACACCTGCAGGAATTATGCCGGGCGCTTTTCATACGAGATTGGCTTCAATCCAGAATTTATATGACGTCATAACATTGATATATGATTGCGAAGATACATATTATATGCGACGACGCGATGAAAGTGTGGCGAAATAATCGTTGATATTACAAAACTATCTACTACTAGAATTATTACAGTTCAAATCATTAAAATTAAAATCCAAACAATTGATATTTCATTTCATTTCAACACCCCTACCACGTCCCGTTTACCTTTTTAATCGACTTCAAAAAGTTTTTTAATATTTATGTATGTTCTCCGAAAACGATTGGATCAATTTAAATTCAATTCAATTCTTTTTTTGAAGGAGCTTCCTGGTACAGGTGATCTAAAAGTCATCAGAGTCACGATTTCTAGCTCTCTTTGCTCGCCAAGTCCTTCTTCACTCCACTCGGCCTCGTAGGTTTGCGTTCACTATCTCCTTCGTAAGCTTCTGGCTTCGTGCTTTACCATAAGCTCCTTATGTTATGAATAATTATTTCGTCCTGGTTATCTGCAAGTTCATTATTATTATTACATTATATTTTTAGGCTATAATGCGTTGCATAAAAAATGATGAAAATGGCGCACCAGATAAAACATCAAAATAGCACAGTAGAGCTTCAATGGGATCTCTGCCAGTCCGCGGCAATAGAAGCACAAAATGTATTTTATGTAACTTTTAGCTCCTGGCTATTAAAAACAATGTTTGTATCACGCTCGGACTCGGCCATTTCCAAAGTTTTCACAATTGAACCACCAGACCGTGATACAGCTTTGAAATCTAAATTAACGGAACAAAGTTGACTAGGTAACACAAATTGTAAACATTGACATTTTGCGTCGTTAGCCATATCGCTTGTGTTTTATTTTTATTGAAGAAAAATTGTAAAATGTAGCATTCAAAACACCGATATTGAGTCAAATAACAGATTGCTACCAGTATTGATATTTGCAAAAGCCTCGCAAACTAGACTGCATCGTCGGTCTCGTGCTTAGTCTGGTCACGGAATAATTCTGAATTTACCATTCTTCTTTCTTTTCTTTCAAAATGAAATTTTCAGTATATTTAAGCCTGTTTTTAAGTCGGGAAGTCGGTACTGTGATACTGTGTACAGGATGGGTATGTGGGAAAGCTCGGTAAGCCGTCGGTCGGTTCCAGTCACTATCATACACATCTGATAGTGATCGTCACTAAACATAACATTATCACCCTGAGCCCGCCAATCCGGAGTAGCGTGGAGGGTCCTTCCTCCAATAAGGAGAGAAGCTTAGTCCTATAGTGGGCCGTTAGTTAGGCTTGTATTGATGATGATATTTGCAAAAACTTTAATTTAACCGCAGTGTAATAAAACATCAGACAGTGGTTTTAATTCTGCTTAGCTGCTGCTGTTATTTAGTATATTAGTTATGGTAATTCTGCTTCCCTCTGATCTACATTTACCAACAAGAAAAGGAAATAAAAGCCTAAAGTAATATTTGATTATGAGTTTATTATTAAAAATTCTTTCATCAACATCATCAACAGCATCCATGGACGTCCACAGCTGGACATAGGCCATTTTAGGGCCTTACAAGTACAACGATTTTGAGCCGCCTGTGGCCAGCGGCTCTCTGAGAATCTTTTATTATCGTCAGTCCACCTTGTGACCACCAACCAGGTCGACCAACACTGAGCTTTCCGGTGTGGGGTCGCTATTCTAGCACCTTTGGTACCCAATGTCCATCAGCTCTTAAATCACGTGCCCCGCTCATTGCCACTTCAGTTCTGCGACTCGCTGAGCTATGTCGAATAGTTTGGTTCTTCCGCGGATCTCCTCATTTTTGATTTAATCACTTATAAAAACTTAAGGTACATCGAGCATTGCTCTTTCTATCGCCCGCTGAGTGACTCTGAACCTTTTAAATTCTCTAGTGAATACTTAAAAAATACTTAACGAAACGCATTTACCTAATTAAAAAAGCGCGGTTAAACACTGACAATGTGCACACTTTAAGTATTTAAGAGCTCATTTTAATATTCAGTTAAGTAGGAACATGAACATTTTTAACTAGCAACTTTTAATGAGAATTAACTAATGTAGGTACAGGATGTGTACTAAGTTGTATGTTAATATAATTAAACTTTATAATACTATTCACATCTTGCGGTTTCAAACACAGTTTGTGATACCTACAGGGTGTCCCATAATTAATGGATCAAATGAAAATGGGAGGTACGTTACCTAAGTATCTAAAATTATTTTGACTAGTTTTCAAAAATCCGTATGGTGTTCAAACTATTAACACTTTTATGGATTTTTAATTTTATTTGTCCAAAATTACATTTTTTAATACTGGAACTACTGTTATTAAAATTCTCAAGATTATTGTTAAATATTACTGATTATATAACCAAAAAAAATATTTTGATATCACTTTTGCAAATAATATTTTATTTGACTTGTTAAAAAAATTGACAAAATTTTTCTTTCGTCCAGGGAACCAAATTAAAATTAATGTCCTAAAAAAACTGTATGATACCAAATGTAACTATAATCTCAAAATCCTTGTACTTTCATTAAGATTTGTAAATTGGTATAAATCTTGTGTCTTCTTGTGGTTACAAAGTTGCTAGTAAAAATCAACGTGATGTGAATTTCAATATGAAAAAATGTTAATAGTGTTCTCATTGGAAAATTTAATTTAGGACAGAGAAAATTCAAAAATACTTTAAAATACTGATAAATTGGTCAGCCTACTGTTGTTTTGAAAACTAGTCAAATTGCTTTTAGATAATTAGGTGTCTCCCATTTTCGTTTCATTAATTATAGGACACGCTGTATATAAGGGTGAGGTTTTCAGTGAAAATACACTGTGGTTCATTTATATGAACAGCTGAGTTGTGTTACTCCGAAGCTTAAAGGAACTTCCATGCGCGCAAGAGTTTGACATTGTTTAAATAAAGCTGAAGTGCAATAAGTAGAAATGCGCGCGGAGATAAAATGTGCTACAAACAATACATTAAGTTAAATGGGATGAACATTTTGATCTAGCTGTAGGTACAATATATTTTGCTATTCTTTAGACTCTAAAGCAAATCGCGAGCCGGTATCCGTACATACCTATTATAGAAACTTTTAGCGTAAATATTTTAATACAAACTTCCAAGAATACCTTATAACAAAAAAAATGTGACCTTTTAAGGATGAGAATAGCTAACTATTGCTAAGTCGGTGGAAATTGGTGGTATTACACCCCGTGCCTCGGAGAGCACGTCAAGTCATCAATCCCGGTCACTATCATCAACGTCTGATAGTGATCGTTAATAAATGAAACATTATCACGCTAAGCCCGCCAACCCGCATTGGAGCAGCGTGGTAGGTCTACGCTCTATATCCATACGCAGTAGTATAGTTTAGAATCGATGGTCCTGCATGGTGGTAATAGCACATAACGAATAATGCCCTTCCATCCCACCACACACAGCATCACCGGGTTTCGCCACAGTCTGTAAAGGCTGACCTGCCTTTGACCAAAACTTTTTCATGTTCGCATATTCTTGTCGTACGTGATCCACTTTTAATCAGCTTCTTTAAAAGTGGTTCGGTTTCATTCCGTCGTAATGAAGAATCACAAGCAAGTACACGGTTTATTAGGTTTCTTTCAGTGAACACGTGAGGTAGGTTCACAAATACTGAGTTATTTTGTATATTAATGTATTTTAGTATATAATTTGTCAAGGTTTTGTGCAAATTGAAAAAAAAATATCGGTTACTTTTTCTTAAAAAAAAATGGGTAGAGCAATTTATCCTCAAAACATAGATATATACCACCGCCGACCTTTTGTAATTCTAACAAAGAGGAACAACCAATCCATACATTGTTTAGTTATATTTGAAATGGATCGGGTAGGGTTTTTAACGAGAGATCCCAGGCAGTGCGACTCTTTAAAAATTAAAAGTCATAGTACAGCTAATTTATACAAATCATTAATAAATTACATACTAAAATCTTACTTTGGAATCACTGTATATGTTGGCCAAAAAACCGTAATATTTATTAGTATTTATGATTATTATTATTATTGAAGTTAAAGTATTTCTTTGATTGACTTATCGTGCACGATATCTAAAGAAAATATTTTTAGGTAAGAAGTTATATCGCTTTTAGTTAGATAAGTATGATCCTAACAAAGTAAAATATAACTGGAACTATATGAAAACCAATAGTTAACATTAAATTTACCTTCCCGACGGAAAATTAATGTAGCTCCTTTCAGGATCAGCAAAATAAGTAGCGGAAAATTCACCGCAATATTGTGGCTTCGTAGATATTTGAAGGATAGACCGGCTATTTAAACATTGTATTACATAACATAACATTACTCCTACAGTACATTTTTACTTATTAACAAAATATGTACAATAATCACAAAATTAATCGAGACTGGTTGAGAATTTGGATAGAAAATCTATAGGCTTAGGCTCAAGCCAACAGAAGACTGAAGGCTTGAAGAATGTCATAACATGGCCTCTTTGCTTCCAACCGTTCACAGTTTCTTACAACTCCCTCTGACCTTTAATGACAAATATATCAATAACTCTAATATTCTTAATATCCTTGTTCTTGAATACTGACCGACAAAGTTGTTAATCACTCTACAGTACAGTACAGTACGACGACCTCCGTGGTGCAGTGGTATGCGCGGTGGATTTATAAGACGGAGGTCCTGGGTTCGATTCCCGCCGGGGCAGATTGAGATTTTTCTTAATTTTTCGTGGTCTGGCTGGTGGGAGGCTTTCGCCGTGGCTAGTTACCGCTCTACCGACAAAGACGTATCGCCAAGCAATTAAGCGTTCCGGTACGATGTCGTGTAGAAACCGAAAGGGGTGAGGATTTTCGTCCCACTCCTAACAAGTTAGCCCGCTTCCATCTTAGATTGCATCATCATTTAACATCAGGTGCGATAACAGTCAAGGGCCAACTTGTAATCGATAAAAAAAAAACAGTACAACTTTGTCCCTGACCAGCCTACGCTGGTGCATATCTGCCATCGAAATTGTTGCATTTCTGCGGAATGCTTTAAATTCTTGTTGTCTGTCTGTTAGCCGGAAGTTGGTGTAAATTGCGGAAAACAAACTAACAATGCATATTTTTGATGGTATTATTGAAACGAAAATGTTTCTAGACTTAAAATTGTATAGAATATGCACTTCCGGTTTAAATTTTCAAACCGAAAAAAGAAAAAACCAAGTAAAGTGTAACATTGGGTTCAATATCGGGCGCAGCATTCCTCCTGTTATTAAAAAATAAACCACTATAGATTTTGTTGGCTTCGAGTTTATTTGAATAACACTTTGACGTTGTAGCCTCTTTGTTAATTTTAAACGCTTTTTGACATCCTTTCTAATATAATAAAGCAGAAAATGTGACGGTAAATTGTTTATTTTGAGGGCTAATGTAGTATAAGTAATGAGGTAGTTAAGTTTCGTAGTCTTATTTATTGCAAGGAATACTTTAAACAGGAAGCAAGCATAAACATAAGTGTTACGGTTAACATAATAGTCAACCGCATGCTTAAGGCTGATGATAGCCGAATCAAATGAATTCTCGTATACTAGCGAACGTCCGCAACTCCACCCGAGTGTGATTCGTTTTTTTGTTATATAATTAAAATCGTAGCATATAATAATGGCGCTAGATATAAAACAGATTAAAATTATTTATTTATCACTGATGTTAGAGATAATGACCAGGATCGACGGCTAAACATGCTTTCCGAGGCATGGGGGTGTAACACCACCAACTTCCCGACTTTAGGCTTAGTCAGAATCAATTAAAACTTTCTTTTTTTATTTTTTAAGGAGGACACTGAAATTTTTTTGAAAAAGGAAAACCTTACAGCCAGACTCGGGAATTGCATACAGGGGCCTATTGATTTGACCATATAGGGCACAAGGCACGCAATGAGGCAGTTACCGTTAAGTTGTTTGCAATAGAGCCGTCTTGAATTTCCATCAACGAAAACGTACGTAATGTATTTGAAAAATTTCATTCAAGTTCACTTTACAGGGAACAAAAGCGAAAAACCTCCCGAAATTTTAAACGGATTTTCTCTTGTGAATAAAAGCTTTGTTTGGATCAATTCAATTTTTTGTTCATTTTCTATACGTCAAGCCTTAACTGCAATCTCACCTACTCGAAATATAAGATAGAAACGGGCTGACTTGTTAGGATTTGGATGAAATCCGCACCCCTTTGGTATCTGCACGACATCATACCGGAACGCTAAATTGCTTGGTGGCACGCCCCTGTTGATTATTACATTGAGACCGGTCGTAAGAGGATAATAAACTACACCAACTCCCGCAGTTGGTCAGTCTAACAATAATGCAAAAAATATACATCGCGACTGACACATATAAATAAAATTTGAAAAGAAAATCTAATTGAATCCAAAAAGTAGAACAAGTATAAACGGTCGAGATAGTCGTCCTCAATTTCTTTATACGATCGATTTAATAGATAACTTTTGTAAATTTTATTTTAGAAAAATCTATCTATACTAATATTATAAAGCGCACCAATTATAAAGTTAATAAACGCGTTAATCTCAGGATCTACTGGTCGTAACTGTAAAATTATTTTATGGATAATCCATTTATCGAGGAAGGGTTTCGGCTGTATAATACCACTCTGCAACCAATAGGAGCTTCGAATCATTGAAAACTGTGGGAAAAACGTAGAAAATAATTCTATTCTGAGTGCTAATATAGTAAGTTATAAGGAGTAGCACGTATAGACAGTTGGGCAACTGCATATACGTGTGACCGCTTACCGCGTAGCGAGCAAACTGAGTTATGACAAGAATGTCCCGCCTACCGCACCTCTCTTTCCCCTTCGTCGTCCTGCTCCCACGCCTCTGTACCCCATGGGACTCTTTTTTATGCCATTTTTATTTCAATTCCACGCGGGCGAAGTCTCTGGCTTTCACTAGTAAATAAATCAATTGTAGACCATTTAATTATATTAGCAACATTGTTTTTTCGATATACTTTTTGTAATTCACGAAGGCGAATGTTATCATGTATAATTATGTAGGTTGCCGTAGTGTAATGTCTGACGGAGCGATCAGTTGGGACCGAAATGTCGCAACAGTTACTTGTGCTTGTTGTTTCTACTACACTCATTGACAGTACTTCGTGTCAATAAGCATCGTGGACGTTGCGACGTTTCGGCCCCAACTGATCACTCCGTCAGACACAAAGGTACCGAACCGAAATAGTATAGTTTTAGAACCTTTTCCAAATTTTTTAAAAAATAATTAAAAAAATATCTGAAATTTTATAATACATTGTAATTATATAAACTTATTTTTTAAACAATATAGCAAGGTGTTGCCCTTTAGTAATATAAATTTTATATCATCAGTAAGGCAATTTAAAGATCGCATAAAAAAATCTAGGTAGATAGTTGCTCCACCTAAGGCCTATATTATATTAGATAGAATGGTATTAAATATATATTTTTTTCAATAATCCTGTCTATAATTATAGTATAGCTAAACGTCTGTGGGGCCCAGCATGAATAGCGGAGACGTCGAGTGCTGAGACGTAATAAGTTCCCACCGATTTCAAATTCTCACAGAAAATATTTCTTTTCAAACGTCCTCCAGGATTTTCAATCCCGTATTGAATCATACAACCTGTAGTACTTATCACACGATCCGAACACTTTCTTTGATAAAACCTTATTTATTTTTAAAAGCTTTCATTTAACTTGCATTGTAAGTATGTTTGTTCGGGTGGAATCTTTGAGCTCAATTTTGAAGCAGATACCGATTCAACCGATTGAGCTGAAATTGTATATACACATTAATTTTGGTTGACAATGCATGATATGTTGTATGACATCATTCTAAATCCAATATGGCGGACCATACAAGATGGCAGAATAGATATTTTTAATGTATTTCTACAATCTATACTAATATTATAATGAGGTAGAGTTTGTTAGTTTGTAACTTTGTATGTTTGTAAGTTTGCATGTTTGTAAATGGATCTGTTGGTCTGGTCTGGTCTGGATTTACAAATCGCGCGACAAGCTTTTATGATCATATAAATTGTATATAATGAGGTTATAAGTTGATAGTTAAAATTTTTAAGGAAAAATTTATTTTCTTCTTTTTAGAGCGTTTAAATAGAAGGTTTTTTTTAAAAAAGTTGCTGAGATTTTCATTTTTCTATAAAATCAGTACATTCAATGTGGTGTTACACCTCCGTGCCTCGGAGGGCACGTTAAGCCGTCGGTTCCGGTCACTATCATCAGCTATCTATCTATTAAGAGAGAGGCCTGGCCCTTGGCCTTAAGTTTGTGGTGTTACACCCCCTTGTATTCTGATAGTCATATGTTAAGCCGCCCCGGTCACATTATCAACTTCTGATGGTGACCTTTAATGAGTTCGTATGACAATCAGTGATAATCCTTGACAGGAGATATGGTTTTTTAACCGACGAAAAAAAACGGAGGAGGTTCTCAATTCGACACGTATATTTTTTTTTTTTTTTTTATGTATGACCACGCATAACTTTTTACAGTGTTGTCCGATTTTGATAATTCTTTTTTTATTAGAAAGGGCATACATCCAAGGTGGTCCCATTGTCCGCTTGTTAGGATCTGCTGATGATATCCTGGGGAAATTGAAGGAACTTACAGCGATTTCGGTTTTTGACTCGGTATCGGTAGCTTTTTGGCTACTAGTGCTATATAATATACTATGACAGTATAGTACGAGTACGCTACGTGGCGATAAATCACTAAAAAGTAAGAAATAAAAATTTTTAACAAAAAATAGAACCGACTCCAAACGCACTAAAAAGTAAAAAATAACTGTGTAATTTAGTTGCTTTAATTTACTTAAGCATATCTAGGAGTCGGTGCCAGCCAAGGTTTCTACTTTCAAGGACGTTACCTAGAACCCACAAACTGCTTTACTACGTAAAATAAATGTTCCTTAAACTTGGCTGGCATCGACTTCATAGATATGCTTCAGAAAATTAAAGCAACTAAATTACACAGTTATTTTTTACTTTTTAGTGCGTTTGGAGTCGGTTCTATTTTTTGTTAAAAATTTTTTTACTCAGTATGTTTATTCAACGTATTAGCTGGCTTAGGCCAATAATATATTATATACCTAGTTAAGTAAATAATATATTATTGCCCTAAGCCAGCTAATACGTAATAATATAAGCAATAATATATGATTTACCTAGTTAGGTAAATAATATATTATTGGCCTAAGCCAGCTAATATGTTGAATACACATACTGAGTCAAAAAACCATATCTCCTGTTCTATAAGAGTGAAATGCTGACTCTGTAGTGGGCTGTTAGAAAAGCTGAGAATAATGATGATGAATGATAAACAATAAGTGCCTTCATATTTCTTTGGAACTCAAAATATTGCCAGTGTATTTAAAAGTAAATCTGTATAGATAATAAAAATACTCAAGATATTGTGAATGCTGAAACATTATGAAAAGTTATCCATGGCTTAGACTGAGAAGCTTTTGAAGTCAAAGCCACGACAGTTAGGGCTCGCACCAGCTGAAATCCCTTCACTATACGCCCCGTCAAGCTGCGCAGAACTATTACTACATTTTGAATGCAACCGCCAAGCGAAAGCTCCTTGAGGTTGAAGCGTTTCAATGTCAAAAGACCGTTGACTGAAACGACTCAACATTCCACATAGCGGTAATATATGTCAGATAAAAAAAATATTTAAATTCATATAAATAAAATTAAAATTTGTGGAGTCAGAATAATAGCTAATTGCTCAATGATTTTAAATATTTACGAAATACCAGGCAGTCCAATTATTTTCTACAAGCTATTATTTATTTTAATTTGTACATGCGTGGTGAAATTTGCATGCATACACGTACTAATAAATCATGTATATCGCATGCCAGTTTAATATTATGATGTAAGAGCTGATCTGCTGTAGCTTACCTATTAGGAGCGAAGCCTGTATCGGGTCTCTAAAATAAGTGCAGCTGAATATCTAATTTTTTACAATTTGCGTGTAAAGAGACGAATATTTTCGCAAAGAAAAAAAAAAAGCCGAACCCGAGACTTACGATTTTGATGTAGGCTTAAGGGTACCTTTTGTAACCGGTCAACGCTCCAATTATACTCCTAACCAAATCTGGTGGGATCCTGCTTGAGAAGCTTTGAACACTCGTTTTAGAATGGAGCTTACAGCAGTTCTTCTAGTTAGGTCAAGGATTTTGAGCAGGTCGTAAAGAGATTTTGCTGGTATACGAACCTACTTCTACTAAATACAAACTAACCAGATAGCCATTTTTGTTAGCGCATTTGTGACGTCGTAATATTTATTCATTTTTAATGTATCGTCTTCTATACTAATAATAGGGGTTAAAGAATGAAATTGCCGTTTTATTGTAATAAGTACTTCGAATTGACATAGAACCTTCATGGTTTAAGATTTTAAAGTGAAACTTTTTCATACGGTACCTGTGTAGTTCTTCTTTTAAAAAATGTGCAACATTCGATTATGAACTTTCAGTTGTTTTTTTTATTCAGCTTAGACAATAAAGATGGATACTTTAAAAATTCGTGTGATTTTTGAATACGAGTTCCGACGCGGAACTAACGCGGCAGAAACAGCTCGCAATATTAATGTTGCGTTTGGAGGGAGGACTGCTAATGAACGCACTGTGCGATTTTGGTTTAAACGCTTTCGTGATGGAAACTTTGATTTGAAAAACGAACCACGTGGAAGACCGCCCACACAGGTGAATAACAATGATTTGAAAGAGATGGTGGAAGCCAATCCGAGGAAAACTACCTTGGAATTAGCGGCATGGTTTAACGTTACTTTACCAACAATATTGACTCGTTTGCGTCAAATCAATAAAATAAAAAAATATGAAAAATGGGTGCCTCATGATTTGACCGATCTGCAGAAAGAAACGCCTGTAAAAACTAGCGTTGCCTTGTTGAATCGATACAGAAATGAAGGAATATTGGATCGAATTATGACATGTGATGAAAAATGGATTCTTTACGGTAATCGTAAGCGGAAATATAATGGCTGACCCCAGGTCGAACGCCGCAACAGTTTCCTAAAGCAAAGCTTACCAAATAAGGTAATGGTAACTGTTTGGTGATCTCAGCGTGGTGTTATTCACTATAGTTTTCTCCGATCTGGTCAAGCAATAACGGCAGATGTCTACTGCGCCGAACTCCGAACAATGATAGCGAAACTAGCAGCGAAACAGCCCCGACTTATGAATCGATCTTCACCATTATTGCTCCATGATAACGCGAGACCTCATACAGCACGAGAAACCGTTTTAACTCTACAGGAACTGCAATTAGAAACTATTCGTCACCCTTCATATTTGCCAGACCTTGCTCCAACGGACTACCATTTTTTTCGTGATTTGGAAAATTTTCTACGTGATAAAAAGTTTTCTTCTCAGGAGGCAGTGTAAAATGCTTTCACACAGTTTGTAGACTCTAGATCACCAGAGTTCTATCGCAAAGGCATAAATGAGCTTCCTATTAGATGGCAGCAATGTTTAGATAATAATGGTAATTATTTTGATTAAATAAATATGTTAAATTAAAAAAAAAAAAATATTTTTCAGTACGAATCGGCAATTTCATACTTTAACCCCTGATATCAATCCATACACATCAGTTTGCCATAAATATATATAATTTTGTTAAACATTATATATAATAATATATAATGTCTAACAAATGTAGATCTTTAGTACACGGGACGGGACGAGCAATATCCTCCATATTGCTTACGGGAAACTATAAAAAAATTAAATCGCGAGGGGTTGCGGGGAATAAGCAACTTTATATGAAAGTCTGTTTTTTAAATTAGAACGGTACCTAAGAGGTTTTCACGCGGACGAAGTCGGGGGCGACTGCTAGTAACTGATATTTATACGCGTTAAGAAAGAATTTTGATTCTTTAAAATTATTATTTTTTATTATGACGTGTATGGACCTACATAGTTATAAAAAATATTATTATAAAAACAAAAACCCTGATTGCTTAAAAGTGATAAACTGATAAGAGAAAACAAGTAGAACTATATCTATAAAAAAATCTACATGCAAACAATACTTTGCTACCTTCGGGCAAAAAAACATCCACCTAAACTACGTTTGTCCCATGTCAAAATCCGTGCAGTCGTTTTGGCTGTAGTGCGTGCCAAAGAAATGGACATACATACATACACACATAAAAATATACGTTCATTTACATACGCATGTGTGCTAACATGTATTGCCACAGGATGGTACGGCCATTACCTGAATAAACCACTAGGGAGTAGAATCTACTACGGGAATATCATACATTTTAAATATCCATCCACAATCCATTTGGACCTTATGCATATGTTATATTCTAAAGCTGAATACCCGGTTTCGAGTCCATTCAAATTTGCTGCAAAAAATAATAACATTTATGCATTTGTCAACCATTTCTTTAGCCCCATGGTTTACGTGGCTTTGGACGATGAGAATCCCGGTCTTGGATGGAGCAATGAAATATTGAGGTGAAATCTCAATATTTCATTGCTCAATATTTCTTGAAAGTACACAATTCGTTGCCCAGATTTTCGAAGTTGGTGGCATAACATCGCCATGCCTCGGACGGCATATATGCCGTCGGCCCCGATAATATGGGATTGTGTTTATTATATGGTATACGAGGAGATCCTCGCGAATTCACACGCGAGAAAAATATTGTCACAACAACTTCCCGAGAGTGAAAAAATAAATTTTACGCGGACCTTTTTTAAAGAAAAAAATGTAATAGCCTTGAAGGCATTTTTAAAAGGCATTGCTTTTATAACTCAAAATGCAGCGTTTTCAATGAAAACTTTCAAGCAGTGGGACTCTTTCATCAGTTATTTTCATATTTGCGCGATTTTATACAAAATCTTAACAAATTATGCACTTAAACCTTCCACTGTATTTGTGAAAACCGCAGGAAAATCCGCTTCGTAGTCTTAGACTTTATCGCAAATAGACAGATGCGGCGGTGGATTTTGTTTTATAATATAACTGTAACGAAGCATGGTCGGTTTCCTTCAATATTTCCCCTCCTATAAGGAGGGAGACCTGGATCTGTAGTTAAGCCAAGTTAGCCCTTGACTGCAATCACATTTGATGGTAAGTGATGATGCAATCTATGATGGTATAGATGTTAGTAAGCTAACTTGTTAGGAGTAGGATGGATTCCTTACCCCTTTCTGTTTCTACACGATACCTTATCGAAAAGCTTTATCACATGGCGGTGCGTCTTTGTCGTTTGCAACAATTTATATAAACAATTAGGGGCGCGGTACGTGCTTCGCAACGTATAAAGTGAATAATAAAAAACATTAGGTAATTGGAACATCAAATTCAATTATTCAAATAAAAATATTTTATTAATTGCTAGCTATTTTAAATCTTAATCTTTTAGTCATCAGTGATAATCGTTCGATCCTAGTAGGGCAACGCACTGCTATTTTCAAGAACTGACGCTGGATTGTACCTATAGTAAGGCGTCTCAAAATCGATAAGGTTACTTGATTATATCTGTGCAAGTATTCGCCATTAGCAATATGAGAACATCCGTAAACTATATGTCCGTGGGATTACCCTGGATGATGACACGCTCGACATATGTCTACCAATAGATGGCGCTGTGAGTCGCTCTTTCCGCGCGACCTGAGTATTTCATATGAATTTCTAGTTAATAATACTTCTGTGCCTTCATGAAAAAAAACGGGGTAATTGTAAAATTTTTAAACATATTTTTATTATAAGATGTACCTAACTTAAAATTTACAGTATTCGTGATTTTTCTATCATTTGTGCTATGTGACGTTGTTTTGTACTAAATTTCAAGATTTTAAGTATGCGGGAACTACCCAGTAGGTTTTCGTTTAAAGGGTTTGGTTCAAGATTCTAAGTTTACGAGAAGTACCCTATAAATTTCGATTTGCTTGCGAGAGTCGACTTTTGATTGCCTTGGCCTAGAAGTTTTATTTTTTCACAACTCAAAGGGACCGTAAATTTGAGTATTTGATATAAATTTTAGCTTGATACCTCCACGCGTTCCTGAGAAAAAGGGTCTTGACAGACAGACGGACGGACAACAAAGTGATCCTATAAGGGTTCCGTTTTTTCCTTTTTAGGTACGAAACCCTAAAAAAGAATAAATATCAATGATTATCTTTTTTTTATCGATTTGAAAGCGAGGGCGTTACCACCAGCGATTATTACCGCCGCCTATAAACATTTGCAACACCAGAGGCGTTGCCGGCCTTTGAGGAAAGTGTTAAGAGGCCCCTTAAATATTTCCATATTAAAATTTACAGGAAATACCAGAGCGGGAAGCTGATTTGGCAATTTACATGTACGTGGAAGAAAGTTTCTGGCAAATCTAGCATTTATAGATGACAAGATGGTTAGGGCCAATGCCATTAAATAAAAATTAAAATAAAATTAGGTACTATGGCTATAATGTAAAAAATGTGTTAAATATGTTACAAAGTGCTAGGTATTGATTTAGGTCTCGTTACTATGTTACAAGAGCCCCACCCTAGCTTTACTTTGGTGCAATATCTGTAAACACTATTTAAACAAGCCTTCTTTAGTGTTTGGCTACTCACGTTCTCAAAGTTTTTGGACTCTGGCCAAGCCTCGTGTAGCATATTTATAATAGGTGCAGGTGCTACAAGTAAATAACGATACCGACTTGAAACCGCAGAAAAGAATTGTGATTGCAAATATTATTTACATTTGCAGTTTTAAAAACTACATAAGGTGTGACTATCTACTTTGTAGTGATTTAGAGTTTAACACCTTCATAGTTCTTATACAAATATAATTGTCAATAGGCAAGTCCATATAAGGCTCACGGATTTATGAATAAAAAAATTTTTAACAAAAAATAGAACCGACTCAAAACGCACTAAAAAGTAAATAATAACTGTGTCATTTAGTTGCTTTAATTTACTTAAGCATATCTATGAAGTCGGTGCCAGCAAGTGCAAGTTTAAGGGACATTTATTTAACGTAGTAAAGCAGTTTGTGGGTTCTAGGTAACATCCTTAAAGTAGAAACCTTGGTTGGCACCGACTCCTACAGTATAGTAGCGTACTATACTATCATAGTATATTATACGGCACTTGTAGCCAAAAAGCTACCGATACTGAGACAAAAACCGAAATCGCTGTAAGCGTGCCTCCAAAATTTGAAGAGTTCCTTCAATTTCCCCAGGATATCCTCATCAGATCCTAACAGGATGAAAATGGTACTACCTTGGAAGTATGCCCTTTATAATAAAAAAAAAAGTTGAGAGGTGTCAAGGGACACCCGGATGGAACGAAGTTCCTTTCGATTAATTAGTGAAGGAATTGTAATAAAATTTTATTTTTTTTTAAGTAATAATAATATTTGTTGTTGTACACCGAAACACCAGAGGGCGCCACGAGAGCGCGAGACAGCATACAGCGCGGGCGCCCCCGCCGCTCACGCGCACACACATCAAAGGCGGCGGCAAGATCTTTTGATCAAAAAGTGTCGTGACAACTTTTCGTACGAATTTTTTCCGTCTAGCCCCCTTTCACAACGCGCGATAAGGAACTTCGTTCCAAAAAGAATTATCAAAATCGGACAACTCTGTAAAAAGTTATGCGTGATCATACAAAAAAAAAATATACGTGTCGAATTGAGAACCTCCGTTTTTTTCGTCGGTTAAAAACTGGTTTGGGTCCACGTTCGACTCACTGAATTTATTGTTCAGTGAGTTAATAACCACTCACCTTCTATGTATTAATTTGTAACATTACTACATTATTCCTTCCATCTTAAATTGCATCACCACTTACCATTAACTCCCCTTCTACGCATTGAGAATTTCTTGAAAAAAAAGAAGAGTTCAATTAAATTCAAGTTAAAGCCAGGTAAGTAAACTTTTCTGGACAGTGCGAGTTTGTCTATATTTTACCTATATTATCTCTCTAACATTAAGAGAACAATGTGGTGTAAAAGAACATGTAGTGACTAAAATTGAGAAAGTGATGCTTAGATGGTTTGGGCATGTACAGATAATGGATGAAAGAAGATTAACAAAAGAGATTTATGAGGCGAGGGTGAATGAAAATGGTGCAAGGAGAAGGCCTAGGCGCATGTTCCTAGACCAAATTCAGGACATTTTAAAGAATGGCCAGTTCAAGAAAACCCTAAGCTGATTAACTTGTATGAAAGGATTAATGGGAGTGGAAGAAGCTAAGGAATTCATCTTTCCATTTATCACGGTCCTTGCAAAATATGCAATAACCGTGATGGAAATGGAAAGATGTAGTCTCTGCCTACCTCTAAGGGAATAAGGCGTGATAATATATATGTATGTATCTCTTTGTCGAACAATATATATATCCTAGAGATGAGAAAAACTAGAGACGAATTTAAAACTTTAACACTCTTATTAATAAAAAACGCTTAATCTACACATCATCCTTCGTTACTCTCACACTAGTAACTATCAGAGAAACGAAGTATTACTTCCGACTAATGACACTTTTCTTAAACCGGTATTAAGGCGTACAATATGGCAACCCCCATTTTTTAAAAGTAAAAAGAGTGAGTCTATGAATGAATATGGAATGAATTTAAAGCTCAATTACTCTATATTATCTATGGTTAAGACATAAATGACATAAACAAAATTCTGAAAACTAATTTAAACTTAAACTCGTGTTTTATGTTTGGTGGTATGAA
This sequence comes from Mycalesis mineus, assembly GCA_034621355.1. NCBI lineage: Eukaryota > Metazoa > Arthropoda > Insecta > Lepidoptera > Nymphalidae > Mycalesis > Mycalesis mineus. Next base: position 23,299,230 of record CM067908.1, on the reverse strand, counting down.
GCCACCTCTGGAATCTCCAACTAAATGGTTTCTGATCAAGTGAATTATGAAAACTGCAGTTTCTTTATGGAATCGATATTTTGTTTTGAAATCGGCTTCTTGCAGTTCTTCAAATGGATTGAACCGTATTTTGTGTAGTTTGACGCGTCTACTTAAGACAAGACGCTGTAATCGTCAAAAACTCCAATTTTCTCAACTAGGTATTCATTCGTTAAACCATGTAGCACCAATGATTAAATTTTATTACGGTAGTAGAGAGTGACTTGCTTACTCGTCCTTTTCTCTGCGTTTATTAATACAACATTTTGTTAGTATAGATTAAAAACTTGTATTAAAGTTAGTTTCGTTCTGGTCTACGTTTACTAATAGGGCTGTAATTGTAAAGGTATAAAACTTTATTAATAATAACAGACTTACAGCCAGGGCTTCGTGATCCGAAACCACATAACAACCAATGTACTAACGTGGCAATTGTATAAAAGTACGTGCGTGTTTAAATATAGGGACTATGTTGACGTAACGTGACCGGCACGAAATCCTTTGTATCATTCATACGTGCTTTCTTTCTTTTGTAAACACTGATAAATAGTATCAATGTAATATTATCATTCAGAGATAATATTAAATCACTAGCAGACGCCCGCGGCTTCGTCCGCGTGGATTTCGGTTTTTTGGTATAACGGTTTTATACATAGAAGCTCTAACGATTTTCATAAAAATGGTGATTAATTACGAAACCTCAGAAGCTATAACACCAATAAACTTGTTTTGCAAGTAGGTTTTCCTTATTAGGTGTAGACATCACCTAAGAACATTTTACGAAACTCCACCCCTAAGGGGTTAAGGGGTGTTGGAAGTTTTAATGGAAGCTATTGAAGAAAGTTTATGTTTTTGTAAAAATGTATACTCTTCAGATGGTGGGGAGGTGTACTAATAATAATATAATGTATCTTTCTAAACCAACCCTTTTTTGTGATTAAAAGAAGGTATGCTAATGTATGTTTATAACTCCTTCATCCCGCAACTATTGACTCGATTTGTCTAAAATTTGGTTTAAAGATAGTTTGTATCGTGGATTGAAATTTATAGAACTGCCACTGGAACGGCAGCTATACAGGTGAAACCGTGAGCTCAACTAGTAATTATTAAACAAAGCCTTAGTTTTAAAACTAAGCTAAATGGCTTGAAGAAATCGTATGAAACACTGTCCATTGGTTTTTGAATGATAGACATACATAACGCCTCATTCGCGTAGGGGTAGGCAGAGACCACATCCCTCCACTTGCCATGGTCCTGGCATACTTCCTTAGCTACTTCCACTCTCATTAATCCTTTCATACAAGATCGACTCTTGACCTGGCCCTTCTTAGAAATTATAAATGAAATGTGTGAATTTGAATAATGCTTGAAAAAGTAAATAGATACATAAACTAATATTAAAAAACTTATATTATAAAGTACTTTATATAGGTACTTACTTTTCCAAAAACGCTTTTCCCTTTACCGATATACAATCTAAACTAATATTATTATAGATTGATTTATGATTCGTATAAAATTATTTAAAACTAATAAATAGCAATTAACAGTCGAGCATATAATTTTGCACTCGAATAAATTAATATTTGATATTATGGTAGACGTCCACATATCCGCGTAGTAAGTATGGGATCATCATCATCATTATCGGCCTATTAACGGCCCAATACAGGGCCGGGCTTCCCTCCTCATACGAGAGGGGATATGGAGCGTAAACCCACCACGCTGCTCAATAATGGCTGGCGGGCTTAGGGTGATAATGTTTCATTTACTAACATCATCTCATTCATTTACGATCATTATCAGATGTTGATGATAGTGACCAGGATTGACGACTTAACGTGCTCTCTGAGGCACGGGGGTGTAATACCATCAATTTCCAGACTGCTTGGAATTGGCTTGGAATGTATATCGTAGCAAAATGAAAAACTCAGAATTATTCCATGACCCGACCCAGGAATCGAACCCAGGACCTCGTGATAGAAGCCACATAGGCTAACCACTAGACCAACGAGGCAGCGAAGTATTAGTCCGGTCAATTTAGACCAAAAAATGAGAGTGAAGTTACATAAAGTCCCAACAAGCTGAATTTTTGTGAAGTTGTTCAAAACATAATTATAAACAATGTCTGGAAGTTCCCCATCATTCCGTTTTGCTGAAAATCGCGAAAAACTCATTTTTTTGACCTTTGACCTTGAATTAAATTTTTCCTTACAGGGGAATGATGGGGAACTTCTAGACATTGTTTGTAATTATATTTTGAACAACTTCACAGAAATTCAGCTTGTTGGGACTTTATGTAACTTCGAATGTCTAAATTGACCGGACTATATCGGATATCGGTATCAAATGGTTACATAAATTATTTTGCAATGCGTCCACAGTGATCATATTTCTCAACACAACAGCAGCTGTATAACGATTTCTGAAAAAAAAAACGTCAATTTTGAAGCCGCTTTACAACGGTTACAGAGCGAATGTAACAGAAATCGGTATTCTCTAATAACATTTCGCCAAATTGGACTGACATTCGAAATGAAGGTGGAATAATCGACGATGTTTAAGCGAGATGATTGTAAGATCTATTTTTTTTAAAGAATCGACATACCGACGCCATTTTAAATTGGTTCTTGAGAGGTCACAATCGCATTTAGTTATGCCGAGTCCATGCAAGAATATGTGAACATGTGAACAGGACGATATGTAAATGGCAAACGACGCGAAGCGAGCGGTCGTGTGGAGTTCGTCCACTGATCGGCATTTTATATGACGTTATTGGTACGCGTCGCAAAAGAAACCGCCTCGGAGTATCGGCATCGGCATTGCTCGGTAGAATGGTGCGATCATTGCGATGCCAATTTCTTTTTTATTACAAGTCAGCACTTGACTGCAATCACGCTAATGGTAATTGATGATGACATTTAAGATGGAACTTGTCTTGTTTCTACACGACATCGTACCGGAACGCTAAATCGCTTGGTGGTACGTCTTTGCCAGTAGTGTGATAACTAGCCTCAGCCGGGGCCTCCCAAAAATAAAAAGCGTATCATAGGACCCGCTTGTATAACTTCATACACAAAAATACTATGATAATAAATAAATATTATAGGACAATAACACACATCGCTATATAGCCCCAAAGTAAGCGTAGGTAGCTTGTGTTGTGTTACTATGATAACTGATGAATATTTTTATATATATTTGTCGCGGATGCTAACGGATTTAAGTTCACGTGGTCGATATCGCGGTCCGCCATGTTACTTTTATAAGCAGTCAGTGCGCACACCGGCGCTGGCGCTGTCTCGAGGATAAGTGATCTCGATCAAACACACTACTGACAGCTAGAATAACAGCGCAGACAACTTCACTCTAGACTTGTACCAAAGACAATCTATGATTTAGAACTGCACTCTCAATCATACCACAGAATATCCACCATAGGCACTTTACTCTAGAGATACCACAGACATACCAAACTGTTCATAACTTGTGTTACGACGTCGTTCGTTCGTATTTTAAATTATCTCTCACACGGCCATTCTGCAATTCAACGCGCTCTCGCGTTGGTTTTTGTTGTCGCATATAACCTGGCAACAAAGCGTTTCAAGAAGCTTTCAACCTCAGCCATGAGAGTTTACGAAGTACCTTACACATTTCCAATGCAAAATTATCGTAAAGCGTAAAGGCTTTCAACATAAGTCAAATCCCTGTAGATATTTCATCGAATTTGTCGCAAAGCGTTAACGGCTTTCAGCATTACTTAAAATCAACAATCATTTATTTCTTTACCATGCAAAGCGTCAAGGCTTTCAGCATCATATGAAATCAATCATGATTTCCTTGTAGTCACGTAGCAAAGCGTTAAGGCTTTCAGCATCATATGAAATCAATCATGATTTCCTTGTAGTCACGTAGCAAAGCGTTAAGGCTTTCAGCATCATATGAAATCAATCATGATTTCCTTGTAGTCACGTAGCAAAGCGTTAAGGCTTTCAGCATCATATGAAATCAATCATGATTTCCTTGTAGTCACGTAGCAAAGCGTTAAGGCTTTCAGCATCATATGAAATCAATCATGATTTCCTTGTAGTCACGTAGCAAAGCGTAAAGGCTTTCAGCATCATACGAAATCAATCATGATTTCCTTGTAGTCACGTAGCAAAGCGTTAAGGCTTTCAGCATCATATGAAATCAATCATGATTTCCTTGTAGTCACGTAGCAAAGCGTTAAGGCTTTCAGCATCATATGAAATCAATCATGATTTCCTTGTAGTCACGTAGCAAAGCGTTAAGGCTTTCAGCATCATATGAAATCAATCATGATTTCCTTGTAGTCACGTAGCAAAGCGTTAAGGCTTTCAGCATCATATGAAATCAATCACGATTTCCTTGTAGTCACGTAGCAAAGCGTTAAGGCTTTCAGCATCATATGAAATCAATCATGATTTCCTTGTAGTCACGTAGCAAAGCGTAAAGGCTTTCAGCATCATATGAAATCAATCACGATTTCCTTGTAGTCACGTAGCAAAGCGTTAAGGCTTTCAGCATCATATGAAATCAATCATGATTTCCTTGTAGTCACGTAGCAAAGCGTAAAGGCTTTCAGCATCATACGAAATCAATCATGATTTCCTTGTAGTCACGTAGCAAAGCGTTAATTCTTTCAGCATGAATGTTCACATAAAATATCCAACACAGGTTTAAGCTGAATCTAACCACAAAGCGTGACAGCTTTCAGTGGTCTACCTGGACAAAGCGAGAAAACTTTCAGTCCATTTCTTTAGCAAAGCGGAATAGCTTTCCGCAATAACAATCGTAAGTCGTCTATTACCTCTAAATTACAATCAGTAAAATAATAAACAGAAACTCTTCTGTAAAACGAAAATATAAAGATCCATTAATTCAATTAATCTAACACATATTAAACAACATATCATAGTAGCACGCCGTTCGTTATAATGATTTGTTATCATTAAATAAAATTAGTTATCTCCTACTCTGGACTCTATAGGTCCCAGACATGCAGATAATTCGGGCAAGCTAGCAGGATATTTACGTAATCGTTCATGACAATCGTATTGACTTCGTCCCCCAGATATAGGCTCAACCATATAACGCTCATTTGGAAAAACTTCAATAACTTTACAAGGACTACTAAACTTTTCATTTAATTTATTAATTATACGGGGATTCTTTTGAACTAAAACTAAATCACCTTCAACAAAAGGATGAATTGTAGCCTTATTGGCATCATAACGTATTTTAGCCTTTGATGCTTGCTCGTCCATCCTATCTTTTGCCTGTTGAATTAGAGTTACCACTAGCGAAATTAGGTCACGATTATCAAAACTTCGCCTAAGACTCCTAATATTAGAATACGTACTCAAATGTCTATCAAGCGCAACAAAATCCGTTGGAGTATTTTTAAGTAAATCTGAACGTACCTGCACATCAGCAATGCCAGAGAGTACTACCTCAATTTTGTTAGCCTCGCTCCAACCAGTCTCCAGTCGGTCTATCAGCGCCAACTTGTTGCTTGAATACTCGATATACGTTCTAGCTTGGTCACTTCTATACTCCACCATGTCACGAAACAAATCATGAAACCTTTTTGTTGCAGCAAACTGTCGCGTGAGTCGCTCCTTTAGTTCTTCCCAGGTTTTGCATAAAGGATATGAACGCGCTGCCCACTTTTTCGCACGTCCATGCAGGTGCGTGAAGACGGCATCCCTCGTTTCGTAATCGGACCACGACTTGTTTTTCTGATGATTTTCAACCTCCTCACACCACTGCGCTGCAGTAAAATGACAATCGTCCGGGTCAAACGAAGGTAGGTAAATCTCACTCAATTTCAGCTTTCTCAGTTCGTTGCTACTCGTAGATGTTTGGTTAGGACTCCGGAAGCCCGCTGCCATATTCTTGAAAAATGCTGCCCACATTTCGGGTGTAGGTTGGCCATATTGGTCACCTCTTGATACGGACGGTGTCTCTGCTACATTTTCTTCAGCTTCATATTCCCGTGTAAAATATCCTTGATTTCGAGTAGCTGGCATCGTAGTAGATTCGCTGGAAGCTTGTGGAAACGATCCCACCGCTGCTGTCGCGGATGCTAACGGATTTAAGTTCACGTGGTCGATATCGCGGTCCGCCATGTTACTTTTATAAGCAGTCAGTGCGCACACCGGCGCTGGCGCTGTCTCGAGGATAAGTGATCTCGATCAAACACACTACTGACAGCTAGAATAACAGCGCAGACAACTTCACTCTAGACTTGTACCAAAGACAATCTATGATTTAGAACTGCACTCTCAATCATACCACAGAATATCCACCATAGGCACTTTACTCTAGAGATACCACAGACATACCAAACTGTTCATAACTTGTGTTACGACGTCGTTCGTTCGTATTTTAAATTATCTCTCACATATTATACATAAATACTTATAATATATAGATAAACACCCAGACACTGGAAAACATCCATGCTCATCACACAAACATTTACCAGATGTGGGAATCGAACCCACAGCCTAGGACGCAGATGCGGGGTCACTACCCACTGCACTACTCGGTCGTCATAATCTATCAGACACTTACGATGCGAAAATGTGGACGCCTACTTTTATATTAGTATAGTTTCATAAATATTTAACGAGTAAAAGCGAAATGACCGTAGGCTATTCATAAATTTAATCCTATAGAGTGAGAGATATCCATGTTATTTACACCTACATTTACTATTATTCAGAGGGAAATATATTTTGCAAAATGTACACGTAAATTTCATTATTCAATTCTGAATTATTGTTTCATTTTCCACTAGTGGCCGAGAGTAATGCGGCCAAAGAGGATTATGTGGCTTCCTTTACTGCGTACGTTCAATGTAACCACGTTGTGTTAATTAGTCATTTATTAACTGCTATAGCCTACGGTTTCAGTCGCATTATTTACGTTAGCGTGGAAATATTAGAATATAAATCCTATATTTTAGTCCAGGATATAATCTATTTCTATTAAAAATTTTAGCCAAATCTTTGCACCTTGAAGTTTTACACGCACTTTTTTTTATTTTTTGATATTACAAACTAACTGTTTATTGTTATTACGATGATAATAAAAATAATTACATTAAATACATTAAATTAAATATTTACAACTAAATAAATAAAAAAGTAAATGCTTAAACACTACAATAACCTATTCTATATATAATATATAAAACAAATAAAAAAAAACAAATTAAAAACTAAGGTGTCATAATATTCTTCCAAATCGGTGTCGAGCGGTATAGTGCCCAGAAGGCTGGCAGCATTGCCACGTTGAATGGTAATGCTGATCCTCTGACTTAAACAGAGACCAGCCCTCTGGTTACAGGAGGCGTCGATCAAACGATTTGAGATTTCTCTATAAAAAAAGTGAGTACTCGCTTTTTTTTTAACTCCAAACGGCTCAAATACATAATCTCCGACGAGGTTACTATACTAGTGCCGCTTGAGAGTCTCCGCTGATGCAGCACCAGCGCCCGCACAGCCCATCGTGCTAGGAAGATGTGAAGTGTCCACGCAAGTTGCGTCCCACACCAAAGGCCTTCCCATCTTCCATGGCATTAATGACAAGCCGTCTGGTCTGAAGCCATCGTCGCGCGCCAAGCAGTTAGGTTCTAAAACAGCTGGCACGCCGACGGTGACAAGGGCACTCTACTTTTAGTCCGAGATTTATTTTTATTTTGATAGGAAGAAACTGTTTTATTCATAAATAATTAAAAGTTTTACTTTTTGTTTTATTCGGACTTGAAAGCGTCCGTCTTGTCCAGAAAGTCTGGTAAAAAATAAGAAAATGCTGCAGCTTATTCTTTTGGTAAATATCTTTATTTGTTTGAAATTTCATTTTTATTTATTTTAAGTATAATGTAATAAATAATTTAATTAAATATTAGAGAAAATGTATCTACTTCACTATTACTATGTTATTCGGGAAAATGAAAAACCCAAGGATCATTTTAATATGTATATAACAAAGCCTTAGCGGTAATTTCTCGAGCTAGTGTGTAACTAACCAGACTTTGTTGTTTAAGCATCGTATGTGGTCAGTAATTATAGAGCTGGTTCGCAAAATTAGTACAGCCATGCCTATTTTTTAAAATACCGCATTTATTCTGTTCCGGTCACAAAGGTATGATCGCCGGTTTTGATAATTACAGCCATGAGTCTTAGCGGAACAACGCAGAACATTATAGGAACATGCAAAGTGTAACATAGAATGTTATAGGAAACAACTGTCTACTTCACAAAAATAGCTATTTTTTGGTTTTTTCTTTCGCTTTGTTGAAAAAAATATGCATTGCAGTCCTCTTTCTCATTCATCCAATATTATCTATCATCATCATTATCAGCCTATTAACTGCCCACTACAGGGCCAGGCCTCCCTACTTACAGGAGAGGGGATATGGAGCGTACACCCACCACGCTGCTCCAATGCGGGTTGGCGGGCTTAGGGTGATAATGTTTCATTTATTAACGATCACTATTCGATGTTGACGATAGTGACTGGGACCGACGGCTTAACGTGCTCTCCGAGGCTCGGGGATGCAACACCGCCAACTTCCCGACTCCGGGCTTGGAATGTCCTGAAAATTTCATAGAGAAATGAAAAAGTCAGAATTATTCCGTGACCCGACCCAGGATTCGAACCCAGGACCACCCAGAACCCAGAATCGAAGCCACATAGGCTAACCACTAGACCAACAAGGCAGTCTATTCTAGTTGAGGCATATTATCTATGGATTGGTGTATATATGAGTACAGTAAACCTGAGTGATAGAATTAAAAACAGTGTGATGTGTGCAGTGTGGTATAAAATAAGATGTGGTGGCTAAAATCGAGAAAGGTATGCTGAGATGATTTGGGAATGTTGGAAGGGAAAGACCAAGGCAATGGATCAAATCAAGGTCATTCTGAATAAAGGCCTGACCGAAAGTGCTCCAAACCTGTACAACGTACAAACGTACTTATATGTTTAATGAAATTGGAAGATGCAAGAGAGATATACAAGGATGGAAGTGGTCTGCCTACACCTATAGGGTATGTATGTTAATTTTTTACAATATCAGCTTATTTTTTTATGAATTATAAGGTTAAGCTTCTCTCTATATTGATTGCAGGACGGAGTTAAAGTTTGAGATCCAACGCAATACTCCATTGATGCAGATGAGTATTAGTAACAACGCCATTTAATTTATTAAAGTTCAGTCAATTTACTCGATATCTAAGAGGACGGGATATAAAAAATGGACCAAAAAACCTCCCAGCAACATTCCGAATCATATTTTGCAAGCTTTTCTGAGTTCAAAGCAATTTATAGAATGCTTCTCATATTTTTAACCGACGATAAAAAATGGAGGAGGTTCTCGATTCGACACGTATATTTTTTTACAGAGTTGTCCGATTTTGATAATTCCTTTTTTATTACAAAGGGCACACTTCCAAGATGGTCCCATTGTCATCATGTTAGGATCTGATGATGATATCCTTGGGAAATTGAAGGAATAAATTTGATTATTTGAATGTATGATTGATTATTTATTTTATTGCAATCCCGTCTGCCCGTCCCGTCAGCGATTTTGGTTTTTGTGTAAGTATCGGTAGCTTTTTGGCTACAAGTGCCGCATAATATAATATGACAGTAGAATACGAGTACGTTACGTGACGATAAATCTCTAAAAAGTAAGAAATAAAATTTTGTAACAAAAAATAGAATCGACTCAAATAGCACTAAAAAGTAAAAAATAACTGTATTATTTAGTTGCGTTGCTTTAATTTACTTAAGCATATCTATGAATCGGTGCCAGCCAAGGTTTCTACTTTAAGGACGTTACCTAGAACCCATAAACTGCTTTACTACGTTAAATAAATGTCCCTTAAACTTGCTGGCACCGACTTCATAGATATACTTAAGTAAATTAAAGAAACTAAATGAGACCCTTATTTTTTACTTTTAGTGCGTTTTGAGTCGGTTCTATTTTTGTTAAAAAATTTTTGTCTTAGATGTCTTGCTACAGGCTTATTAATATTTCTCTATTATATGCCAGGGTTAAACACACAAATGAGTTCCCACGTCAGTCAGTAGCGTTATAAATGGTATATAATCATGGTTGACCACGTTTTGTTGTTCTAGAATCCCAGTAATAACAAGTCTGGCCCGATGCATGCTAGTTTGCATTAAATATGAATGCGGTAGGCAACTGGATTACAGTATAAACGAATATACGACTGGTTCTGGTCTGATTGGCTCAATATAAGCCGGTTACAGGTCTTTCGCTCAATACAAAGCTTTTTGATGTGTGATTTTTTTCTTTTAGAGTTATATTTAAATGATAATATTACAAGTTACATAGACACTATTAAAGTAGTTAAATCATCAATCAAATTTCATTAAATCATGAATTATAACAGTTTTGGTTTTAATAAAAGCAGTTAGTTATAAATATTATACCTCAACAATCTACGAAAAAAAACGGAGGACGTTCTCAATTCGACACGTATATTTTTTTTACAAAGTTGTCCGATTTTGATAATTCTTTTTTTATTAGAAAGGGCACACTTCCAAGGTGGTCCGATTGTGTTAGGTTCTGATGATGATATCCTTGGGAGATTGAAGCAATAAATTTAATTATTTGAATGTATGTTTTTTTATTTATTTTATTGCAATCCCGTCTCACATAACTAATGTTCTTATATAGGATGGGTAGCCTGGAAGAGATCACTTTCAGTAATAAGGTAGCTGTTTGCTTTTTATCTTAATTCTTAGTTATATTATACCTTCTTTTTGTTTTGCAATAAAGTTGATTTAATAAATACAATAAAAATTATTAACAAAAAATAGAACCGACTCAAAACGCACTAAAATGTAAAAAATAATTGTGACATTTAGTTGCTTTAATTTACTTAAGCATATCTATGATGTCGGTGCCAGTCAATTTTGAGGAACATTTATTTTACGTAGTAAAGCAGTTTGTGGGTTCTAGGTAACGTCCTTAAAGTAGAAACCTTGGCTGGCACCGACTTCATAGATATGCTTAAGTAAATTAAAGCAACTAAATGATGCAGTTAATTTTTACGTTTTAGTGCGTTTTGAGTCGGTTCAATTTTTTTGCTAAATGTTTTATTTTTTACTTTTTAGTCATTTATCGACACGTACACAAAAACGTGTGAAAAAAAAGTGTGTGCAAAAATTTAAAGAACTCTTCAAATTATATAGAATTTAAAAAGTTCTTTAAATTTTTCCAAATTTTTTTTTATCATCATCAGATCCTAATATGATGACAATGGGACAGTTTTGAAAAGTGCCCATTCTATTAAATAAAAAATTATCAAAATCGGACGACTCTGTAAAAAGTTATTCGTGGTCATACATAAAAAATTATATACGCGTCAAATTTTCAAATCCCGCTTGTGCTTGTGTTTATTTTAAATTAAGGGCTTTACATTTGATGCATACGAAAGTAATAGTATCTACAGTACTTACATCAAAAAAACATTTTTAAAGTACATGTGTGTCTATCTGTTTTGGCTTCTCTTAAATCACGAGACGGGTTGTAAAAATTGTTTGTACATGACAGCTAAGCTGAAGACGAATGATATAGGTTAATTTGTATCCTATTATCCCAAGGGGGTGGGAATAACGTGGGTGAAACTGCGGGCGTCCGCTAGTATTGATCAACATAATATGACTGTAATTCAGGTTCAGCAATTAAGCGATATCACACTGATATAGATTGCCGTTAAATTGAACAGCTTACTCGCGCCGTTATTCAGTTGCATGCACGTTAACGTAATAATGGGGTGTAAGGGGGCTAATACCAATCAGCCTCCCTAAATGTCAACCTCACCCACTCGTAGCGCAATCTGCAGATGTCAAACTGCTGTATATCCATTCGAGTAGGCTTGACTATAAAATGTCAAATACTGGTGTCCGGCAACAACGACACTGGAGCAAATAGTCTAGCCTTGCGGTGATAAACCCGCAATACCACCATGGTCACTACCCGGTATTTATTTTATGGGAGATGACAGAAAACAAGAGCTCCTATATCCCGGCAGCCGCACTATTCCTGGCTCTGACAGCGATGGTGGTAAAGGTGGGACGAAGGGTGTTAATAATCTCCGAGATTCCGCTGTTAAATCGGTTGGAATTGTCATCCACAAGTTTCTTGTGGACAATGTTGTCAAACGGGGTAGCGTTCCTTGTCTTCCGTATTACTTACTCGTATACTCGTTGAGGGTTAAACAGGTTTACGCGCCTACCTCGGCACAATCCAATGAGGTACGAAGACATCTCAAAACGATTTGTTTTTGACTTAGTTCATGGAAAACCTTTGATAACAAACTTTTTATTGATTAAGCCACCACACAGAAAATGGCCCCAGATGAGGAAACGAGATATTCTATATCTTGTCGACCAGATGGCGTATATTTAACAATGTCTCTGTGATCAAATGGTCAAAACTGGCAGTGATCACCGAACAGTAAGAGGTATGTTAAATATCAAGGCACAGCTGGAATGGTATGGATTGGTGAAGTTTACGTTCAGACTCTTTTAAGTGGAATTTCAAAACCGTTTCGATGGCTCGGAATGCGTTGATGTGGAAGATCTGAACAACAGGCCAATGGATACTGGTCATTACTATTTTTAGAGCCAGTAATGCAAAAATTTAAAAATTCCTCAGCAAAGACTCAAGCTCATGGAAAGACGCTCTAATTATCGTCGCATAAGTAGTTACAGTAGTAGAATTCTAACTTGGGACACAAAACATGTCATAGATAAAATAGAAAACAATCGTGGCTCTAAAAGGTCCACGAGGGATCTGTTTATTGTATGTAGTTGACACAATTGATGACAGATCACCGGTATTTTATTTCCGTCATACCCAATCTTGAAAGAGGTTGACAAGTTCTATACATAGTCGTATAGTACAACTAAAAAGTCGGTTGAAAAAGATCCCACAACCAAATTGACCCGACACTATACGGGAATAACCCGGACGCCAGTGTATATGAAGATACTACTCGTTGTTATTTAGATGTGTAAGATACGCTCTTACACATCAAAATAACAACGAGGCGCCAAGTAATGACAGAATCACAACAGAACACCTGAAAGCAGTTGGAAGATCGGTACTTAACGGTTGCAGTGATTGTTCACATCGATTATTCATGTGGGCGTAACACCTGTTGCGTGACGTCTGTCAGTCTCTCGAATAAGTCAGTTTCCAACAATGCTGCAATACCATACAGATTTATATATGCGGCAGGTTATGCAAAAACCGAAGAGTACAACTGGGCACTTTGCTTGTCATTTGTGCACGATGAGAAAGACTCGGTGGAAACCTGGACTATGCGGAGATGCCGTCAATCAATCAATCATCAATTAAGTACAGGTACATCTAAGTGTTGAAATGTATGTAGCAACGTCACCTCATCAGTCCGTATGCACAGCATGAGCAAGATAAAATTCATGTGTAGTGCTCATGTTTTACTTTAGCTATTTACAGTGCACTCAAAATTGTAGACGAGGATATACTTATAACCTAGGGCAAGGTCTTGTTAGGCAGTTCTATTTGGAAAAAGAGGTGATCCGGCGAATTCGACTCGGCTGGGCAGCATTCGGAAAACTACGCGACATCTTTTGGATAAAACTCCTCAGTACCTGAAGACGAAAATCATTGATCAGTGCGTGTTGCCAGTGATGATCTATGGATCTGAGACGTGGTCGCTAACTACGAGCCACATAAGAAGATCATCCAGTGGGCGATAGAAAGAACAATGTTTGGAGTGTTTCTGTCAGTTAGGATTAGGTAAAAACTAAGGTAACCAAAATTGCTCAACGAGTCGCAAAACTGCAGTGGCATCTGATGGATGTTGATTTCTAAGACGATAGCTCGGAATCAATCACAAAGCACTATATCTAAATCAGTCAAATTGTTGTCATGTTTATTGTAGGGCCCTTTGGTGAATAATGACGGTAACGCCTATATAAGAACCACCGCAGATCAATTAGTTCCGGAGCTTTTTGGAAACTTTGATTTAACAGAAAAATGTTAATTGTAGCGCACTCTCGCTCGATCCTTGGAGGAATCGCAAGAAGAACACCCGTACAATGATACAGTTTAACTACAATTTTTTCGCAACCGCATCTAAGTCGGTTAATCAGTTCTAGAAAGATTTTGCATATAGGTAATTAATTATATTGTCGTCAAGGATTTGTGTAAATTGGCAGAAATATGACACCGAAAAAATATGAAATATGATACCGCAGAAATATGACAGAAAAAATTAATGTCGAGCCAAATAGACGTAAATGCAATATTCGGAGTTTTTAAATACTTACAATAAAATTGAGCATTTCATGTTCTATAGGAAGTACAAGACACATGTAAATTTTCAGTTAATAAACTAAAAGGAAAAAAAGTTTTTTTTTGTCTCCTGAAAAGTAAGGGTTTTGCTTATACGTCCTAATGGCCGGAAGCCCGCGATACGTAAATATATTGTTATATATAATACATTTTATATTGTTATTGTTATTCGATCACGAAATCCTGCGTTCGTATTCAGAATTTTTCATTCTTCAGTGAAATTTTCAGTAAATTCCAAGCCCAGGGACGTTGGTGGTGTTACACCCCCGTGCCTTAAAGAGCACTATAAGCCGTCGGTCCTGGTCACTATTATCAACATCTGATAGTTATCGTAATGAAACATTATCACCCTAAGCCCGCCAACCCTTTTTAGAGCAGCGTGGTAGGTATAGTATAAGAGGGATCATTTATAAAAAGTCAATTCATTTTGATAAATGTCTTTTTGGAATGCAAGATGAAACCACATTGAGTTTTAATCACATAAATTTTAAGCTGCAGTTGGCGGGCTTTACAATCAACGTCGATGGCCATCGATTGGTTCTTCAAACAAGTGCCGATCTCCAGAGTTGAATGCCCTTTGCAAATATGCATGAAGTGCTTCTACATTCAAGTTTCTCATTTGCTTATTAACACTCTGTCAGCTTGTCGTTTAATAGATTCACACTTAAGATATAGATGAAAGGTTTTATAAAATTATGATGTTAAACAAACATTTTGTATTTTTTTGAATACGGTAATGTGTGTACCCTAAGGCTCAACTAGGTTTGGGGTGCCTATAGGGCCAGGCCTCCCTCCTTGTAGGAGAGGAGATATGGAGCGTACACCCACCACGCTGTTCCAAATTCTGCTCGTTCGCTGACTGTGGATGATGATGTTTAATTTATTAACGATGACTATTTGATGTAAATAGTGACCGGGACCGACGGCTTAAAGTGATTTTAGGGATAGGATTTATTTTTGTGACTTTTTTATGTTTTGCGTAAAAATATTTAATTTTTATTATTTATTTATTTTCGATACAAGTTAGCCATTGGCTGCAATCTCACCGGGTGATAAGTGATGATGTAATATAAGATGAAAGCGGCCTAACTTGTTACGAGTGGGATTAAATTCACAACCCTTTCGGTGTCTACACGACATCGTACCGGAACGCTAAATACTCTTGACGGTACGTCCTACGTCGGCAGCTAGCTAAGTCTGAAGTATACCCTTACCCTTTTCACGTGTGTTGTGGGCATCAAATAATATAATTATAGACCTAATTAATATAATAAACGCAAAAGTTTATAAGTATGAATGGATGTTTGTTTAACGCAAAAACTACTAAATAGATTTTGATGAAACTTTACAATAATATAGTTTATACATCCTGAAAATTTTACGGGTACGAAAATTACGCGGGTAAAACCGCGAGCGACCTCTAGTAGCAAATATTTTTAAAAGAAGTAAAGTGCTTCGTATAAGTTTCTGATTGAGAAAGTTTTATAACAGTATTTAGCCGCGCTTTCATTTATTGTACACTTGCATGATTCACGCGATGCAGGGCTTTGGGTTACTAGATCAGGGTCCCAAAAGCTCCGTGTTATTTGTGTAATGACTCCCCGCGACTTTGTCTGCGTGGAAACCTTGAACCAAGCAAATAGGCTTAAACAGGCTGACGTCGAAGCAAAGAGACGAGAGATCAATTTGTCTATAGCAAATTCATTCATCTCTATTTTTGCATCACTAAATTACAAAGTTCATTTATTTATCTATAGTAATATTATAACTTTCATTTGTTTGTTTGAATACGATAATCTCAGGAACTACTGGTTTGAATTGAAAAGTCCTTTTTGTGTTGGATAGTCCATTTATCGAGGAAGGCTTTAGGCAATATAACATCACGCTGCGACCAATAGGAGCGGAGAATCAGTGGAAAATGTGTATAAAACGGGGAAAAATATTCAACTCGAGCGCTAATATAATGTAAATATGTTGAAAGGAATAATTTTTAGTTTCGTAATCTTACACCTAATGGTAAATGATGATGCAATCTAATATGGAAGGGCGCTATATTTGTTAGTAGTAGAATAAAATCCACATCCCTTTCGATTACTACACAACATCGTACCGGAACGCTAAATCGCTTGACGGTACTCCTTTGTCGGTAGTAACTAGCCACGGCCAAGGACTCCAACTAGCTATACCTGGACTAGTTTAGAAAACCTTAATCGACCCAGCCGGGAATGGAATCCAGAACCTCAGCCTTATAAATCTTACTGTGCATGCATGGAGGCCGGCTTGCTCTGTTTCACACACCGCGCCGCAAGTCGTCCGCGTGTTTTGCTAAGTACAGTAGCAATTCTCCAAATTCCACATCATTTTAATAGATGTAACAGGAATGGATGGATGAACAGTCAAATTGAAGGTGACATGATCGACGAGATATAGGTATACTTTTGTGGGGAAGTGGACAATCCGAGGGATGCTCTCTTTGAATGCCCCAGCTACGTAGACATCAGAGCTGTAGCGTGGAAGAGCTAAACGCGCAAAATTTGGTGGCTCACATTTTGTAAAATGAAGAGTTGCACAAATATGCAAACATGCTGAGAGGAAAGAAAATAACGAGCGGGGAAAATGACATTAAAAAGTGAGCACAAAGTAATGCCAGCGGTGCCGTGCTGACTGAGGCGTTAGGGGGAGTTATTCATTAAAAGATCCGTAGGGATTTATTCACTCCCCAAGGAAAAAAGAAGGTTGGTATGCATTTTTTTCAAGAATCGCCATACAGATCGTTGGTCGCTTCGCTTAGTACAAAACTTAGGTAATTTCACTGATCGCAACTGCACGTATACCTACGGCGCTTGATCAATATACTTTCCTGCATTTGTTTTTGTCGCTAGATGCTTCAGCTTTCGTACCGCGCTATGATTCCTAAAGGCAAATGACCGGTGGCCGGCTTGTAAAAGCATAGACTAGAAATTTCTTCACTCTTGTCTTGAAGGTGCACAAGTTTCCGGGAAGAGCATTCTATATCCCACTTATGTTAAAGCGAAACATAATAACATAAGAGGGTCAAAGTCGTTAAAAATATTTACAAACAGAGTTAGACAGCACTATCTATTATTGTAATTTATTTATTTCGTGTACAACTATATATTTATATGGTATATATATATATTATTTATATTTATATTTATGTATATATTTATTTTGTATGTATTTATTAGTGTTATATATTATATATCATATTAATGCATGTATATATTTGTATTTTTATTGGTATAAATAATTATTATCTATTAGTGTACCTATTCGATTGTACATTAATTTATCATGTTTTTGTTGCAATTCTCCGTCTTTCAAGTGTAAAGGTCCCCTTATCTAGGTTACCTGGAAGAGATCACTTCTAGTGATAAGGTCGCCTTTTACGTTTAATTTTGTATTGTACCATTGTTTCTTTATTATTTGCAATAAAGATGTTTAAAAATCAATAAAAAATAAATTTATAAGAATGTATTCGCGTCAATATCACTAACAGGTCGGCCATGGGACATTCGCCATTGCGGATTTTCGCGCGGTAGTTATACTACTTCTATATTCTTCTCACTTTGGGAATTCACTATTTATACCCCAATCTTACTTAAAAATCACAATATCTTGCAAATATTTAAAATAAAAAAATATAACTCGCGTGATATCATGATAACTTCCATAAAATGTTTCGGTTTCGAACAATCGCAATTCTGTAAAGATGTTTTTATAACTCCACTGTAAGAGTAACAGATTCGTCTCTATATGTCTCCATCTAACGCAATACTATATATAAAGACAGATAGAGACAAATTTGAAACTCAAATCTATTAATAAAAACTTGATTACAGAATATCGCTATTGGTATCGTATAGTCGCCCCGCTCGTCCTATCGCCGGTTGCACCCTTTATCCCCGTGGCCAGGCCGTAAGCTCGCTAATCCGCGGTATAGCAGCATGCAACGTTGTGTGTAAGTTTCAAATCCCCTTTCCAACATAACAAGCTAATGAAATAGGTAAACTTACGTGTATTTATCGGAATAAGCTTGTTTATTGGAAATAAACTGATTGAACTGTTTGGATTAAGCGTCGTTATATAAATAGCCCTGATCGAGTGCCCTGGAGGGATTTGACGCCAATCGGTAAATTTCAAGCGAGGGTTGATAAATGCTCAGTAAATTGTTTTTGTTTTATTAAGGTGTTTGAATTAATTGTTGTTTTTATTTTATTGAAGCTTAAGTTTTGTTAAAGTTAAGATCACGAGTTCCTGGATTCGAGTCCTGAGTTTGGGCTGTCAATTAAAACTGTTTTTTTTCTTGTAAAAACTTTTAAGTAGATTCTAAGCCCGGAAGGGAAGTTTTAAAGTGCTGGAGTTCGTTAACACTTTCAATGTTTGCTTTTGTTAGCCGAGGGTTATGGAGCTTATACCAACAACGTTGCTCTAATGCGGATTGGTGGGCTGGCAACAACGGCAACAATGTTTGATTCTTTAACAATTACTATCAGAAGTTCATATTAATGAACGGGACCGACAGCTTAACGTGCTCTCCGAGGTATGGGGCGTGCCTCCCTAATTCCCAACTTAAGTTTTAGTACTTTTGATTTATACTGACGAGCACTTCGAATCCTATTTGATTATCAGGGTCTGATACTGGAGCTGAAGGGCAGGCGGCGAAACTTTGAATCAAAACGACCTTATCGAGTAAGATCTTGTTTGTATCGTCTTGATGAGGACTTAATACTTCGATTGCTAACAGACGAGCTAGCTTTTTGCGGGGGACAGAAAGATCGGCCTGGCTATCCAAAGCCGATATGCAGCCAGTATCATTTCTACCATAACGCGTCAGCGTAATTTGTAAAGTAATTAGGATAAGCTATCTTTATTTTATTATTCTATTCCAACGTAATAAAAATTGCAGTATGTAAAGTTTAAATAATTTTACGCGATAACGTTGATTGATAGATGGGATCGAGGTCGCAATGCAACCGCAAATACGTAGCAAGTATGCAACACGCAGCGTTCATCGGTTTCTGTCATGGTTCCGACGCCGCGGGGTGTCGACGCCTCTACGCGAGATCGAATTACGAGAATGTTGTAAGGGCAGGACACACTAGACTACGTGAATATTTTATTTCTGGTTTACAATTGAGCTGAAGTTTTGATGAGGAATGTGCAGCTAAGGAGTGGAATGAGGCTTTATGTTATTTATGACAATATGCAATGTTGATATAGAGCTGATCTGGTTCTGGACCTGGAAGGTTACCACTGGGACTCCGTAATTTTGTTCTACGGGTTTGGGCTTGTTTGATTTTTCTTGACGAGTAGTTCAGTTATATATGGTAATCAGGGTCTGATGCTAGTGTTGGAAGGTAGCCATGGGAACTTTAAATGACACAAACCTTTCGAGTTAGGGTTTGTTCGATTAGTACTTTGATTCTATATAGTAAACAGCGTTTGGGTCTGATACTGAAGATGGACATTAGGAATATTGCACTCTGGGCTCCTTTGATTCGTCTTATTGAATACTTATAGTAAAAATGTTTTTAAAAACAGTTCTTTTTTATTATAAATTATTCCTTTTAAATTATGGGACCCTAAAAAAGTTACAATGGACTTGAACGCTGTGCTTTTATCTTCAGGTAATAAACTTTTGCATGTCACGTCTCCTATTGTTGGAATGAAAAGATTAAAATACCCTCGTCTTTGCGTCTCTGAATGAATGAACACTGTTAAGATGTGAGCCCCAGTTGAAAATAATTCAACTGTGGATACGGATTTTCATGTTGAAGCTCTATTGTTGAGCCTGATTACTTACGATATCTTTCATGAAGGTCGATTTATACTATCACAGTTTACAAGTAGAATTGGTAATAACAACCGATTGAGATTTTTTCAAGATTTTAGTTTTCTTTTAGGTACAGATCTTGAAGTCAGATTTCTTAAAGCTATGAGTGTATACCTGAGTATTTTACGAAGATCAGTTCAGGCGTTCGAGAAATCATTCACATATATTTACATTTGATTTCAAATTTAGTGTACTGTTACTTTGATGGGATTTGAAAGCCTAACCCGAGAAACTATGTTAATTGACTGTATTCTTGCCACCATTCCACGTGGGCATGACTTGTATAGTTATTAGGATAAGTTAGCTTAAGTTCGTTATTGTGTTCTTAAAAAAAAAAGACGTGTGGCACTTAGAGACTGCCGTGGTAAAGCTATTGCATAGCATTTTTTATCAACTTATGTTTACCTACCGACGTCATCGGGACCGTGGCCTAGCGGTAAGGCGCTCTAAGTGCCCAGATTGCCAGAGAAACGCGGGTTCGAATCCCGTCGGTTCCGCAATTTTTTTTCAAGCGTGATATTTCAAAAAGTCATTTTTTTTAAATTAATGACTTAGAGCGCCTTACCGCTAAGCCACGTTCCCCGATGACGTCGTTGCCGAAATTGTGCTTTTGATATTTTGTTTTTGATACTCAGGGGGTGTTAGGTTTTTTCGTTACGGAATTTCTGTATTCGGTCTCAATTCCCGCGATAAAAGCTATTCAATAGCTTAAAAGAATAAAAAGCATTGACTGGTTTTGAAAAGTTTTATATTCGATCATCACTCACGTTGATTCTGTATATTACGTTTTGTGTGCATGTATTAATGTTATAAAGGCAAAAATTTGTAAGTATGGATGGATGGATGGATGTTTGTTACTCTTTCACGCAAAAACTACTGAATGCATTTTGATGAAACTTTAAAATAATACAGTATCAGAAGAACATATAGTCTACTTTTTATTCCGAAATTTTTATGGGAACAGGAACGCGGGTGAAACCACAAACAACCTCTGTAGTATGTTAATGTTTAATTGATCTTAATAACCACTCATTTGATTTAGATGAACTTTTGTATTGAATTACTTAATACAATCCTAATGGTAACTAATATTATAAATGCGAAAGTAACTGTCTGTTAAAGTGAAATTTTGTAAACAAACAGTCTTAGAGCCAGAAAAAGGACATTGCGAAAAAAGAGTTAAAAGGATATTGCGACAAAAAAGATTTAAAAGGGGGTATAAAATGTTGTATGAAGATATCGTAATTTTTAAAGCTTAAAACGTATTTTCTAGGCAGTTGATTAGATATTAATTAATATAGCATTCAAAGCTTAGAAAAACTAAGCTGCCGTAATAATTAATTCCATGCGGGCGGAGTCGCGGGCAAAAATTAGTATTAAATAAATATTTTCAGATGATTTTCTTTTCGACATTTACCAACGAAATTTAATTTTTATATATGCCGTTTAAAATATAAAAGTGTGATTAATTAGTTAATATGTTTTATAATTGTTTATTAAAAATATATATAACATTTAGCATGGCAAGCATCAATGATATTGATAGCAATGATGATGATGATGAGTGTGATTCATGATCATTCATGATGATTTTGATAAAATAATTTTTTCATCATCATCATTCATCATCATCATCATCATCATCATCATCATCATCATTGACCTTTTACATTAAATTTATGAGTCTTAATAATATATATTCGGAACCATTATAAGTAACTCTCGGGCACCGTTTATGTCTTTTGTATCGGCAATGTGCATCGCATTTTGTACAAATAATTTCCTAGGGATTTCCCTTCGCTGCAATAATAGTTTGAAATACGTGTACGCGCGGCTTTTACTTTGAAATCTGACGTCGGGATATTTCGTACCTACTCGTACTGTATACCTACCGTGCAACTAGAATACTGTGATTAAATTTCTAGCATGTTAAGCCGGTTATACACTAAGTGATCGTTTCAAACTTTAGTTAGTCAGTTAATTTATTAATTGTTATTAACTCCACATGTTCGTGATTGCATATATGTGTAGGTGAGGGAAGTAACTATTTTTGTTTCTGTCAAAAATTTTTTTCCTAAAATTCTCTGCGATCAGACGGCGTGACGGCGACATTGTGTTAGTTCCGGGATTGCCGCGCGTGGTTCGATTTTTTTACTGTAAAATTTTTTTTTTGGAGTATTTTTTTTTAATTCACGATCGATTCTATTCTGTCGACCACCCCCTTCGCTATAATTTTGAGCAATAGGGTGAGAGTATGTGGTGCGACGGCGCGTTGCTCGATTTAAGCACAGGTCGTGGATCAATAGGACTGCACGAGGCGGCAGGGAGCGCGGCGAGTTGTTTCCACTAGTCCGCCGAAGTTGTTCGGCGGCGACAGCGCGAGCGGTAGTGTTCAATCCAATCTCGACTCCATGCGACTGTCGCGTGCACAATGACTGGCCGCTCGCGCAGTGTGCCGCTGCTCTTAGCCCTAGTGGCTGCCTTCCTGCCCTTGGCGGACTATGTTGCGTGAGTACTCACTGACTAATTTAACGCACTACCCCCACATCGGAAATTCGCGCCATAACACACGAAACTTACTTTTAATTTCTAAACTTTTTTAAAAAAATTTTTACGTCCCATAACATAAACCCCACTTAAATAAAATAAAACTGCACGTTAAAAATAATTTCCAACAAATAAAAAACAGACCTAACTCGAAAAACCGCATCGGCAAGTAACTGACGTCACAACGCGTAACTCAAAACTTTCTTCGGAAGTTGTTCAAACAGTTTATACGGCTGTGTGCAGTTGCCTCGCATTTCATTCGGAAAATAAAACTATATTTTCCGAATGAAATGCGAGGGAAATTATTCGTAAACAGCTTTTCAATAAAGTTTCAATTTAACGAATGCCGCATGTTGCGCTCGTGGTTCAGATGGCCACATGCGCAGTTCGAGGCGTAACCTCGAGTATCGGAGTTCAAATATCGTGTTTCTATAAATTACAAATTATGTGAATTAATTCGTTGAACTTTGTCCAATTGATCTTTTGTTTATTTCTATCCATAAGAAACAAATATAATCTTCGTAGATCCTGTGGTCGCCGGTGCCGAAATACTATCGATTTACGTATGAATTGAGCATAAAAGCTTTACAATTGAGCATGTCTTTTGCGCATTGAATATCGCCTCTTAAGTGGTAAGACACCAAAACGCAAAAGTGGTCCCAAGAGGAAGCAAAATAAACTAAATCATATTGTTATTAAATCCTTAAGCTTGAATTTTATTCGATCGCTTGAAAATTGTTACTAAGTTTTATATTTTACGCGTTTATTTGTGAGTCAAAATTTCTTATAATATTTTTAAATAAAACATAATCTATATTACAAAGTGCTGCTAATAAATAAATTAAATCGAAAACCTCCTCGACTCCATTGCGAGAAGACAAAGTGCCTAAGATACTGGTAGCATTTCCTTTTTAACGACCAAATTAACTCATTGACCAAGGTAGCTGTCAGCTCTTTTGTCACTCGATAATTTTTTTAAATTGTTTTCAAAAAGAGCACGAGCGTATAGTCTCCAGTTTCTACACCAAGAGGCACAAAACGAAATATAAAACAATTGTGATATACAGTATATAATATAACTTCATTTGTCTGTCGATTAGTGGTAACAATTTTCCAATAGTAAAGTTAGTTTGCTCTACAATCTAATTATTCTCGTTAGCGCAACGGTCGGCGATAGAATAGTTCAGAATTAAATTTAATAATATTAGTTAGTCCTCCTTGATATCGGGTAATTTAAACTAATTTCTCGATAATAATATGTTATGAATTTAAAATTAACTTTACGAATTATTTATTTAAAAAGAGTGTTTATTACTTCAATATGAATTTTTAAACTATAAAAAATATTTTAAATACAATGCGATCCATATACTGTAATTTAATTCATAAGATGAATATTGTCGTGAAGTCGTGAGTTTTGTTATAATAAGTAAAAATAATTATTATTCTATCGTTTATTTATTTACAGTTTCTTTTTTAATTTTTAACATATCTCAAATAATAACACTATTTAAAATTTATAAAAAGTTCAGACTCAACCGACTGGTGGTCAAAGCTCCAGGGTGAGGAACCTTCTAGCCTTTTGTATACGACCCAACAGTCAAGCGAAAGCTTCTTAAGGTGTTGGTTTCGCTATAAGACCGTTGACTGAAACGACTACAGGAACAATAAAATAGTCGTTTCAAAATTACATTCTCCAAGTTTAAATAGGTTCTGGGGATTCAAGTCAAAATAGGATAAATTTAGTCAAAATTTTTTTTATCCAATTTCCAAAAAGGAGAATGTTCTATATGTGCTTTTTATTGAGATTCAAGCAATGGCGCTATAATCTCCAGTTAACATCAGAATTCGGTAGATGATGATGTTGAATATTACTAGCCTAAAATTATATTGCAATTATCTTATGACTCAATTATAGCATTATCTCTGAATGTGGACCAATTAACACCATAACTTAATATCCTATCAACTACCGGACTACGTAATTATAACTATCTACACCTGCCTCGGAGAGCATATTATGCCGCCAGTCCCAATCACTATTATCAACGTCTGATATTGATCATTAATAAACAAATATTTGCTTCCTAAGCCCGCTAACCCGCAATGGAGCAACGTGGTGTCAATGCTCCATATCGCCTCGCTCTGTAGGCTGATAACACAACACCATTATCACATGGTGCCATTTTCCGAACAAAGTTTGGCGGTCAATAAGCAAAAAGCTTTCCTATTTTCCTAGCTTTAATTGTAGATAATCGAGTCCGGTGCACTTTCTTACGTCGTCCAGCCATTTACTCCTTTAAGGAGCAGGTGCTCTCTTCTTCCAAGATTACTCTTGGAAACACAAACTGAGCAACCATCTGCAGGTGTTCAAAGAACCAAGAAGCTCAGTTTCCTCCGCTTGATGGTAGATATAAGTTCTCTTTTTTGATACATATATACATGCGAGATTGCAGCGCAATCTATTTTTATACTAAACTGTAGTCCTTAAAACAGCTACTTTTTACACGATTAAAAATAGTCGCACGCCAATATCACACAACACTCTTCAAGGCATCTTGTGGCTCTTTCATAGAGATCACAAGTAATTGGGGTAAAACAACATTCGGCGGTGGCAATATCCAAGTTGAAAAGAAATGGAACAGCCTATAATGTGCTTTCATGGAAATGAGAAATGGTTTTTTATGTACCAGTATGAAGATTTTACTAATATGCGTAGATAAAATAAAACAGGTACGAAATACAATAAATTTTTATAACACTTTACGGCAAAATTTTATTGGTTTATTTAAGTTAGCTTGATTGAATACAGGTTATAACAAATAAGTAAGTCGTATTTTTCTGTCATCGACATATTATACCTAATCAACAGCTTATTTGGTTCACTTGTTGCTATTTGGCTACAGATCACTAGGTCCTATGTTCGATCCCTAGAAAAGTTATTAAATGATGGGTTTCTCAATCTCTTATAAAATTCTTAGTAAAATTTTGAAAATCGTTGTAGGGTAAGTAGGAGGGGACCCCAAGAAAAGATTTTTAGAAATACCTACTAGAGCGTGACACATGAAAAAAAGGGAAGATATTTTTCATGAATACCTCCACTAAGAATGAGCCCTTTTTATATACGACGTTCAGAGCAACCCGTTAAATATTAAAAAATGTATATGTAGACAAAACTCAACAAAAACGTTAGATTTGCAGGATAGGATTGAATTCAGGTTTGGTTAGCTAATATCGGAAGCGGGCTTTTTTCCCGTGATCCAAATATCAGGTGACGAGTAGCAACATCGTGGAGCTTTTGTCAGTAAGAGTCTGACACAACCTCCTCTCCTCCCAGTGGCGAGTGTGTATGAGGATTTCCCTCTGAAAAGCTAAGCTACAAGCTAAAAGTAAAGCTTATAGTCAGGGAGTGGAAGGGTTACAAAGTTTCAAGCGACATTGTTAATAAATAAGTGAGAGAAAATAAGTTATTATTAGTTTATATAACCTATAATATTACTTATTTTACATTAACTTTACACTCTATAACGAATACTTCTACGTTATATACGATGTTAGGTAGGTACGATTACAACTGTGTGCTAATTTGTAGACGCATTATTCCTTTACTATCATAGCTCAAACGGGAAACGAACACGATCAAAGCGATCAAACGCAGAACTTAACGTGCATTTAGCAATACCGAACAACTCCAAGCTATTGAAACGTTCAATTAAAGCCCTTAGTTTCACCCGCATAGTTTCTGTTCCCAGAAAAATATCTATAAAATAGCTTGTAAATTATTTCAGAGAATAATCTATTTATCTAAATTCAAATCTATAATTTGCTACCGTCATACTATTTATAAATTGTAATTAAAAAATTAATTTCAGCCAAAGAAAATGGTTGCTGCTTGAAGGTGTAACAAACACGCGCACAAAACGTTGGCTTTTATAATAATAAAGTGTGATACTCTAAAACAAATATGTAATGATTGCGCCAAACGAACATCGAACCTGGTAAAGTCTTTGCTTTGAAAACTATAGCAAATTTGAACAAAACCTTAACAAATTCAATGTTAGAACCTTCCTCATTATCACTCTATATATTGGTAAATACCTCAAGAAAATCTGCTCGGCGGTCTTTGAGATTATCGCAAACACGGACAGATGCGGGGAATGACTTTGTTTTATAACGCGTAGTGATATCAGTCTATTAGTGGCTACAAACAAACAATTATTAGGTATAATTATAAAAAAGTGTTTATCCTTCACTTACTTTACAAAAATACACCACTCTAACTGTAGTTAAATCGTCTAAGTCAGCTGCTTGAGCTGATTAGCTGTATCATTTAAAGTTAAGTAAACTTTGATTTAAGTGAAATCCTGTCGAAGTTTCAAACTAACGGCAACTTTAACCCACTCAGAAGCCACTTTATTTATTAGACAAGAAGCGTATTATATTATGAACCGTGTAATATAATTACGGCATTTATGAGCCACTAACTGCAAGATATGCTTTGTAAAGCCGCAGGAATAAAAATAAATTCCTTTCACAGGAACAGGAAACTTAATTTCTTTACTGTAGAAAAGGAGGTACACGTGCATTAGAAATAAATCCTTAGAGGAAAACCTTGAGCTTAAGTGCTTTTCTTTTCAATATTATACAAAACACTTTTATAAAAAATTAAATATTTTTTATGAAACGATTTTGCTTTTACAGTCACGTTTTTACTACCATTTGTTCCAATTGTGATAATAACTATTATGAAATCAATTATTAACAGACAATCAGTGCTTAGCCAGCAATTGTATTCAATATTATACAGCATTTCCATTAAACCACAGTATCAAACCGTAATCGGATTACGGTTTCCAATCAGTAAGAAGGATCAGAACTCAATCAGCTTGGCGTGTTTTCATGAAAATAATATTAGTATTATAGTGAATTCTACGGCATGCAAATATCTTCACGCTGTACGCTTTCACCGTTAGGGAAAATGATTTTTAATTGCTTACAAGTGAAAAATTAAGATATAATTTTGAGTCTTGAGTAATTTCCATATTATACTAAAGCCAAACTCGATTGAGAATTATTGTCAACAAACAAATTCAAAATGAAGGTAGAAATCACTAGTCATTTTACACCTATTTCTTTTTAATTAACTTGTTAATGACGAGTTCATAACAAAAAATTAGATTAGTAAGCTTAAAACTAATTAACATATTCAATATCTTTTAAATAAGATTTTTTAAACTAATTAATTTTCTTGAACTAATAATCTAAACGCGAAAGTTCGTAAGTATGTATGAATGGATGTTTGTCATTCTTTTACGCAAAAACTACTGAATGAATTTTGATGAAACTACACTTCTTTTTATCTCAAAATTTCTATGGGAACGGGAACTATACGGGTGAAACCGCGGGTGTCCTCTAGTCATTTATAAATTTTCGTATTATACAAGCTATACAAATAAAACTTAGAATGATAATCGGCACCTTCTTTTTAAAGCTAGGACGTCTCAAACAATTACTCAGAGACAAGTTACTTAAAACAAACCTATTTATAAAGTTCGGACTTAAACCATACAACTCCGCGATGTCAGAGGTGCGAAAATTTAAGCGTTTGAACTACGAAACGATAGTCGGATTCCTCCAGCTGTGTAGTCGTTTTCACCGAATGAATATTTAAAAAATTCCCAGTCAAACGCGATAAATAATAAAGCAACCAACGAATAAACTTCTCTCGATATTTAACATTGGGGTTGCGGCTAGATTTCCGCGTTTCCAATGTGCAATCCAAAAGGATTAAATCGAAAAAAAAAAGAGTTTATATGCTTCAAGTTACGTAGACACGTACGTACATTTGTGAAGGGCATTTTTATTCGATAATATTTTTGTGGGCCACAATTTTTAGAGGACCTCCGTGGTGCAGTGAATTTATAATATCCTGGGTTTGATTCCCAGTGGAGTCGATTGAGATTTTCCTAATTGGTCCTAGTCTGGCTGGTGGGAGGTATTGGTCGTGGCTAGTTACCAGCCTGCCGACAAAGATGTAGCACCAAGCGATCCGGTACTATGTCGTGTAAAAACCGAAAGGGGTCTCGATTTTCATACTGCTCCTGACAAATTAGCCCTTTTCCATATTAGATTGCAACATCACTTAACATCAGGTGTGATTGCTGTCACAGGATAACTTGTAATGAGTAAAAAGAAACAAAAAATAAATATAAAAAGAGCAGACAAAATTGTAATATTATTTATTGAGAAACAGCAATCAAAAGAAATTCTATTGACTAAAAATTGTTTTTATTAACTTGAATAAGATAAATAAGTAATACAAAGAAGAGGCTTATTTGAGAGAAAATATTTATAAAAGCCATTTTTTTGTTTAGTTTTTTGTTTATTTCATCCTAATTTGTTATTAAATCTTTTACATAAACTTATGTCGTAACTAACAGTTTCTGCGACGTCGTCCACGTGGACAACTCTTAGCTAATCTCCTTTGATTGCCTCGTTGGTCTAGTGGTTAGCCTAGGTGCCTTCAGACACGAGGCCCTATGTTCAAATTCTGGGTCGGGTCGCCGGAATAATTCTGAGTATTTATATAATTTAGAATATTTTGAAAATTTCATTCTTCTATGAAATTTTCAAAATACTTTTTTATGTATTGAAAATCATCCGTCGGTCCCGGTCACTATCATCAACATCTTAATTTCATTATCAAAAATGAAACATTATCACCCTAAGCCCGCCAACCCGCATTGTAGCAGCGTGGTGGGTGTACGCTCCATATCCCTCTCCTATAAGGAGGGAGGCTTGGCCTGATAATGATGAACAGAAATATCCTTATAAGTACAACAGCAAGTTAAAAGTAAGTAAAGTAATGTAACAAAAAACTTTGTGTTAACATTTTTCCTAAAGAGTGAAAGAAGTAAGTTATTTGTTCCTTAGACGACGACTAGACTGCTTGAATAAAGTAAAAAGGCGGAATCACTTCATAGTAAAACATCAAAAGCTCGCAGTACAAGCGCTTCACTTCTCGGAACTAGCAGCGTCGCATAGCGGTGCACCGTTTTACGTGGAAGCGAAAATCGAAAGTTCCTTTATTGAAAGCGTAGTCGTCTAAAAATATCTTTCATTCATGGCTTTCGTTGAATGAAAATGAAAGCTGTGTAAATACTGAAAAGCGCATTTTCCACACGATAAATTTGATAAGCCTTTTTGACGTTTTGTACATAGTTTTAGATGTGTTCCAGAAAGTTATACCACAGCAAAGGGGTGGGAAAGCGTCCCCTTTCATGCGACGCCCTTGTCACGTCTGCGGCCGTTGTATTCGTTTCATAAATATATTGTCGTGTTATTGAATGGGTTGGAGACAGAGCTTCAATTAAAGTGCAAGGGCACGTTTCTATAACGTAACGTGTAACGTATTGTTTTGTTGCATTTAGGTCAGCTAGTAAAGATGCCCTTGATATTCCAATACATTGTGATAGGAGCTGTGGATTACGAGGTTTTCTTTAATATCTGTTTCTGCCTATATATCTGATGAAAAACTGATTTTTTTCTGATGAACATTTTTGACTGCACACAACTGGACCTATTTGTTAGCCTACGTGGTTCGTGCTACGTGGGGTTCGAATCCCAGGTCGGGTCACGGAATGTCAGTCAAACTCAAGGGATGGTGATACACCTCCCATGCCTCGGAGATCACGCTAATCCCTGTTACTATTGTGGCAAACCTTCTTTAACGTCAAGAAGGTTTGTATGACGACGCCACACAATCATCACCACTATCAGCCTGAGCCAGCTAACCCGCATTAGAACAGCGTGATGGATCTACACTTCATATCCCCTCTCCTATAAGGAGGGAGGCATGGCCCTGTAGTGAGCCTTTAATTGACTGATATTGATAAAACATTTTTGTTATGTTCTTAAAAAGGTTTTTATGTCTATAATTCAGATAGATCGGTCCCTTTTAGATCCCTTGTTTAGAAACAAAGTTACAATTTTCTCAACGTTTATATATGGACAGAACTTAAATAAGGCGCTATGTTATGTATGTGTGCATGTTAATTTAAAAATTCAATTTTATTTATTAGAATACATATAATATAAAAATAGAACCGACTTAAAGTGCACTAAAAAGTAAAAAAAAAACTGTGTCATTTAGTTGCTTTAATTTACTTAAGCATATCTATGATGTCGGTGCCAGCCAAGTTTAAAGAATATTTATTTTACGTAGTAAAGCAGTTTGTGAGTTCTAGGTAATGTCCTTAAAGTAAAAACCTGGGCTGACACCGACTCCGCTTAAGTAAATTAAAGCAACTAAATGATACAGTTATTTTTTACTTTTTAGTGCGTTTTGAGTCGGTTCTATTTTCATTTAAAAATTTTTATTTCTTACTTTTTAGTAATTTATCGCCATGTAACGTACTCGTACTATACTGTCATAGTATATAAGTGTGCCTCCAAAATTTGAAGAGTTCCTTCAATTTCCCCGGAATATCATCATCAGAACCTAACGTGATGAAAATGGGACCACTTTGGAAGTATGCCCTTTCTAATAAAAAAACGAATTATCAAAATCGGACAACTCTGTAAAAAGTTATACATTGAAAAAAAAATATATATAAAACCTCCTCCGTTTTTTTTTCGTCGGTTAAAAATTCGTCGGTTTTTAGAAAGTCTGTAGCAGAAAAACGTATGTCGGCTAGTATATAGTAGTGTAGATGGTAACTGTTCTATATATACACATCCAATGCAGTTGTATGCAATCTTTCTCATAAATGATGACTGAAGAACTCTGCAGCACTCCAATTACTTTGCTACTACGGAAAACTGGATGACAAAATATAAAATAACAGTGCAATGTTTGTTTTTTTATTCTATATTTTTTTTAAACTACATCTTGGAGGAGTGGGTAGTATGTGGCTTCGAATTATGGGATTTTGGGTGGGATGATTTTTTAATTTATTACAAGTTTGACTGCAACCACATCTGATTGCAAGTGATGATGCAATCTAAGATGGAAGTGGGCTAATTTTTTAATATGGTCTGATGAAGATAAGGAGTCTTATAACAACGTAATGAGTAAAAGCAGCACCTTCGAAAAGGTTAAACCGACAGTTGTTAACTAATTTTTTACCAATGCGCAAACAAGTACACATACGGAAACATTTAAACTGGATCGCCATTTAAATTTTAGGTTTTAAATAGTAAAATATTAGTTATTGGAACGAAGTTCCTTATCGCGCCTTGTGAAAGAGGGCTAGACGGAAAAAATCTCACGAAAAGTTGTAACGACACTGTTTGCTATAGTAAGATATTGTATCGCTTGGGAAGGAAAAGCCACCGGCATTGCGCTGCTGCTCTGTGCTGCAAAGCAAAAGCAAATTATATTTTAATATTAATATTATATTATTATTAATATTATATTATAAACGTATGTATTTAGCAAACCGTGCGTGTTCTAACCTATACGCTGTTGTATATATATATATAACTTCGTTCTATCCGTTTTCTATTCTATCTATATATATTTTTTTATACGTATTTATTATTCGCGTAATTCCCGTTCTATTAAAAATTTCGTGATAAAAAGCATATGTGTTATTCTGATTTATAAACTGCACTATTGTAAAGTTTTATTAATATACATTCATTAGTTTTTGCGTGCAAGAGCAACAAACACACATACATACTCACAAACTTTCACGTAGGATTATTAATTGTGACGATACTCGGCAACATTTACTGTGAAATACTCACAATATTTCTTCAATACCAAGTTGGCATCTGCTACGATTCGCTACGAAAATGTAGTTCTCTACGTTTCAAGGACTATTAGTGTGAAAATTAACATACTATGTCTACATTATAGCTCGCTCTTGCTACAATTTGTGCTACGAAAATACGTAACATCTACGTTCTACACGTTTCGTAGCCAACATAAGGATACACGAATGGAATATTATGTATGATAGTAACCAACCAAGCAATAATTAGTGTGAGAAACTAAAATACAATTTCTAAAGAATTCTCTCGGTGATAGAAGAACAATATGCTAGGTACGACATTGCATAACATAAAATTTTTTAACAAAAAATAGATAATAAAAAGTAAAAAATAACTGTGTCATTTAGTTGCTTAATACTTACATACATACATACTTAAGCTTATCTACTCGTATGAAGTCGTTGCCAGCAAGTTTGAGGAACATTTATTTAATTTGTGGGTTCTAGGTAATGTTGAAGTAAGTTTAAAAGTAGAAACCTTGGCTGGCACCGACTGCTAGATATGCTTAAGTAAATTAAAGCAACTAAATGACACAGTTATTTTTTACTTTTTAGTGCGTTTTGAGTCGGTTCTCTTTTTATTTAAAAATTATTATTTCTTACTTTTTAGTGATTAATCGCCACGTATCGTACTCGTACTATACTGTCATAGTATATTATACGGCGCTTGTAGCCAAAAAGCTACCGATACTTACACCAAAACCGAAGTCGCTGCAAGTATGCCTATAAAATTTGAAGAGTTCCTTCAATTTTTCCAGGATATCATCATCAAATCCTAACATGATGACAATGGGACCACTTTGGATTGTGCCCTTTCTAATAAAAAAGAAATATCAAAATCGGACAACTCTGTAAAAAGTTATGAGTAGTCATACATAAAAAAAATATATACGTGTCGAATTGAGAACTTCTACCGTTTTTTTCGTCGGTTAAAAAATAATTACACAATTGGTACTCTCATTTCATAACTGACACTAGGATGTTAATATCTGAGCGACTGAGCTTCATACGGGTTTACAATAATTATATTATTGTATAGAAAACGTATTGAATATTGTCTTTCATGTCATTGGTCTTCGAGGTACGGGTATATAACATCATCAAATCCCGGCTTCGGGTTAGAATTCTACTGAAAATTTCATAGAAGAATAAAAAACTTAAGAATTATTATTGAAAGATAAAAATGTATATAATTAAAGTGACATTTCATTGACGATAAACAGCTGGTAGTATAAAAATAGACACACTATTTCTACGCAATCACGCCGCTGCCTGCTACAATGTTCGTAACGTAATACGACGCGCTCATATTGAAGCTGACATAAGCGCCTTATATCTGGGTGACCGAGCATTGACGACCACGCAATTTAGTATCGAGTGAACTTAAGAGGAATATAGTTTATTCACTTATTTATAACCTAAGTTTAGTATTTCATCATTATTAACCTATTAAGGAGGTTACTAGTATCCCCTTCTGTAAGGATGGAGGCCTGGCTCTGTAGTGGACAATAATGATAATGATGATGATGATGAACCTATTAACGGACCGCTACAGGGCTACTCTTTTTGTGGGAGGGGATATGCATAATTTTTTTTTTAATCATCAAATTTTAACCCTTGACTGCAATCACACCTGATTGTAATTTATGATGCAATCCGATATGGAAGCGGGCTAATTTGATAGGAGAAGGATGATAT
Organism: Mycalesis mineus; assembly: GCA_034621355.1. Classification (NCBI taxonomy): domain Eukaryota; kingdom Metazoa; phylum Arthropoda; class Insecta; order Lepidoptera; family Nymphalidae; genus Mycalesis; species Mycalesis mineus. The sequence goes on along the minus strand of CM067908.1, from coordinate 23,264,900 downwards.
ACTTTTCGGTTTCTGCACGACATCGTACCGGAACGCTAAATTGTTTGGAGGTAAAAAGTCCAGGCTTTAGCGCCATGTAAGAATATAGTGAAGACCAATGCTCTTACTATTCCCAATTTTGTTTTAAGAGAAAGTTTTCTGTCTCTCCATATTTATGAAGCTGAGACATGGCACTCTTAGCCATACCTATTCTTTTGCAAACATCCAAGAGCCGTTATTTGTGATTGTTGATCAAAGCAACAGAATTCTTTAAAAAAAAGAAAATTTTTTTTTTATAAAAACAAAAAATGAGAAAGTCTATTAATATTACACGAACCTACAACACTGGCCTATTTCTCTAAATTTTATTTCTGTTAACAATAATCAAATGTCAAGCTTGCGTGCATACGTTTCAGAATATAAATCGAGAAATAAATCAAACAATTTCCCCATTGCATGCAATTTCAAATGGCCTGTTTTTATATTGGTTATTTTTTTGCTTTACTGAAGGTCTCTTCCGTTTATTTATGAAACGTTACATATACGCTTACGAAGGTCAAAAAATCACGCGATCCCATAGTTAGTGACTAACGAAGAGAAATTGTTGAATTTTTTTTCGGTTAAGATATTTTGCATGCACGTTTGCATGAAATATCTCAACAAAAAATTAATGGACATTCATGTTGTGGTCATAATATGGTTTTTCAAATTATAATTGCATGATCGGTAACCATTAACTAACACTAGGTAATAAGTTTTAGTATAATTATAGTTTTATTTATAGTCTTTATTAGTTACCATTTATTATTTTTCTCATTTATTTTTATTTACATTTTTTTAAACATACATATTTAACATCTTGCCTCATTTCCATAGGTGTAGGCAGAGACATCCTTTCATTCCTTAGCTTCTTCCATTAAGTTAAAGGTACTCTTGAACTAGCCATTCTTTAAAATGTCTTTAATTGGGTCTAGGAACATTCGTCGGGACCGTCCTCTTCACTTTTGTCTCATAAATTCACCTTTGTCTCATAAATCTTATTTGTTAATCTTCTTTCATACATTCTCTCTACATGCCTATGTATACCTTAATCTTTAACCTTTTTTAAAAACTTTATTAAAATGTATAATAAAACACTACTTCAGAGGCTTTAGAGTGCCTAAGCACCGGTGGTCAGAGCTCCAGAGAGAGAAACCTTCTCATAATACACGACCCTTGATTTAACAGATAGCCATCTATTTAGTACAACGTTGTATGGTAAAAAAATGGAAGCAAACAACGACGGGCGCCCCCACAAGTCTATGCCTTTTTGAATTTTCCATATTTTATTAACAGTACTTTAACAGTTAATAAAATATGGATTTTATTAACCGTACTTTAACAGTTTGAAAACAGAAATGAATATTATAATTTGTTGACGAACTTGTCTCATCGCTTCGCTTCCAATATGAGTTCAGCCTCAGAGAAGCTTGCTAATACTACATAGAGCTGTCGGTACGATGAAATTGAGCATCTGTTATATTTGAAATCCATTCAGGTGTTAATTACACCTAACCTAACGTATTGGTTTCAATCGGGCGTTTGAACTGTCTATTTCACTGGCAATAGCTTTCAAATTATTAACCGCACGTAAAGCGCGTGGGAATTACTATTTATCCATGAAAGCCTAGTGATCGTCAATAAATTTAACTTTATCTTTTATATATAGTAAATTCGCCAACCCAACTATTAATTATTGGAGCAGCGTGGTGGGTCTATGTTCCATATCTCCTCTCCTTCATCATAGGATGAACCCAGCTATGCATGGCAGTTTCACCCGCCTAGATCTCTGTCCCTTGGAAATATTGGTATAAATCGTAGCCTTTATACTATTTCCGATTTTATCTAAACCTGTGCTAAATTTCTTCCAGATCCTTCTGTCTGTTATGCTATAAACTGTTTCTTTTATATTTGTATATTTGTTCGCGCTAAATTCAAAGACTACGACTACTTTTGTATACATTGGCACAAATGTCAAGACAATTGTAGTAAGTTGGGGCGCCTGGAAGCTCTTATCAAAAGCGATGCCTAAACTATTTGCGTTATAACAAAACAATGAGAGTTAAAGAATAGTTCCTCTTAATTAGGCCTACAAAACGTCCGCAATGGCATATATCTATCCTTTAAGAAAGGCTGGCATTCTTTCTTTTAATAAAAAAGGGTCATGTATCTACTGTTTTTTTCTTTGATGGTCCTGCAAGGCTGCAAACACTATTTTTCTCGCGGGCGTCTCGTTGTCATAAATTATATAAAGTTAAAAATATTATCACAGAAACAATCGTTTAAATGGAGGTAGGTCTTTCCCTGGGGTGGATCGTTAAATTGGGCTAGTAATGACGAACGTTCGGAAATAGTCAAGGAAGCCGACTATTTTTCAGGTTAACGTTTCCGCACTAAACGTTCCTACGGCGGTTCAGTAGTGTTTTTCTGTAATTATCTTTTTGTTTCTAAAACTCGACAGTGTAAGCTTCTATTTGTTACTATTACTTGCAGCGAGACACTATACTATAAACAAAGAGAGCTTATAAAAACAGTTATAAAAACATCGTGACAGGATTTCTTCTGATTCCTAAAAATTATCATCATCATTATCTGCCTCTTAACGGCCCACTACAGGGACAGGCCTCTCTCCTTATAGGTGAGGGCATATGTAGCGTAGACCCACCACTTTGCTACAAAGCGGATTCATGGGCTTAGGGTCATAATGTTTCATTTAACAAGTATCACTATCAAATGTTGATGATAGTGACACAGACCGATAGCTTAATGTACTCTCCAAGACATGAAGGTATAACACCACTAACTTCGCTGAAAATTACAATGCATAATAAAAAAAATTGGTTGTCTGTAAAGTCGGTTTACTGACGATAGTTGAACGTGACAACGTCTTAAGAAAATACTGATGGAATGGTAGCATTTAATTGGTTATTAAAATTTTTAATTTAAGTATATTTTTATAAATATTAATTTAAATTAATAAAATAATTGATTTTGATTTTATAAATTTATAATAAATATATTAATTTTTATTTTAAAATTAATATATTTAATAGACGGATGTCGAACGCTGCCGAACGCAAAGGCCGATTGTGCTTCTTTGTCGCTCGTCCTGCGCTCTCGCTTGCACTTCAAGCCTTACATGGAACGCCTCAAAGCGAGGTAACGCCGTATGAGTCATGTTTTTTCGTGCGTGCAGCCGGCTCTATCGAATTATAAGACGTTTTCACGTCAAAAACTCAGAATTATTCCGTGACCCGACCCAGGATTCAAACTCAGGGTCTCGTGATCGAAGTCACATAATGTTTCACTAACCACCAACCAACGAGACAGACATTTTAGACACCGAATTCCCAAAAATAGCTAACCCTAAAAAAGATTACCTTCAAAAATATCAAATGTAAGAAGATATGTTATCAGAAAGAAACTCAATTCCACGTGTTAAATATCGCGGTTATCCGGAAAAAGATCTCATAAGCGCCAATTACAATGTTTCATTATATAACATTCACGCTCAATTTTCCGAAATTATATTCGCGATTTTAAATTTTAACTTGATTGCTTTATTATAAAATACTTCCATTCAATTTCATTATAGAATAACGGAATTTCAGGCTCGAACTTTTTACCAGAGGCATTGAATATCGGCACTCATTTTAATTTGGACAATTTCGACATTCATGTGTTATCCTATTATGATATTACGGTGTTCAGTTTTATTATAAGACCCGGTTCACATTTACCAACATTAATATCTGAATTAATTTCAAAAATATTTTTAAGCAGCCTCACTGTGTTGCTAAACGCAAATCTCGTGAGGTGATACGCTAATTGGGCATTGTTAAAAAATTTAAGAAAACTTAACGACTATTTTATTGATATTAGTTACTCAACCAAGGCTTAACAGGTCAGCGTATCTGAATGAAATAGGGCACAGAGACGGGTTCATAAACGGGAACTAGGCGGGTGATACCGCAGGGTACCGCTAGTATGTTGATAATAGCAGGATCATATATTCTTTTATTTTTCAAAGTATATATACTTATGTATAACAAAAGTAAAAATTTAAATTCAGTAAATAGGGTGCATAAAGTTGGTAATTCAATACTAGTAATATTATAAACTTGAAAGTATGTAAGTATAGATGGGTGGATGTTTTTTACTCTTTTACGCAAAAACTACTGATGAAATTTTACAAGAAAATAGCTTATATATATACAGGAACGAGATCTACGGGGTGAAACAGTTTATACTTCTTTTTATCCCGAAATGTTTACGGGAACGGGAATTACGGGAGCGACCTAGTAATTAATAGTTTATTTATTTTGTCAGGTGATAAAGTCACCCAGCTTGAATAGAAAAATCTCACCGTACCTTTCACACGGTTTCAAACCGGTGTACCCTCAGGAGATGTTGAGTGTTCAATGTGCAATTGCAAAAATACTTCATTATGTCGTAAAAAATTGCAAAATACAAGTTGAAAATTGTAAACTATGAATTGGACCATTTACATTTTTGAATTTTTTTGCAGAATCTGCTTTAATAACCATAGCAGAGTACTACTTAGTAACAACTTGTCCATTCAAAAGATTTTGTATAGAAACTTACTTTAAATTAATGAATTTAGCGCTGGAAAGTGTGAGTCAGGCTTAAATATCATTTCGTGAAACACGCTGCATTTTAATAACTGAAATGAAAATGTATTCCCGTAGGGATTTTTCCCGCTTTTGAAGTTGATTACACTTAACGCCAGTAACTTATTTACTGGATTGCGTTGTTTGCCTTTTACTAGGAGGCAAATCCGGTTTTTAAAAGCATTTCTTTTACTTGCAATAAAAGTTTATTTTATATTATAATGTTAAACAGCTTTATCTTTTCTTCGGAAGTAAATAACTTCCGAGGAAAAGACTTTCTTTCGAGGAAGATGTCCGAGAATAAAGAATTATTCTAAGATCTCTTTAGATCTCTTGCTCGAAAAAATAAATACTCGTGATAGTTTAAATTCTAATATTTACACTTTAGTGTTACAATTACAATTCTAATATTTACAATTCTAATTTTTACACTTAAGTGTAAATATTAGAATTGTAAATATTTACACTAAAGTGTAAATATTAGAATTACTAAAAAAACCAGAGGAAGCAAAAACTTTTGTTTTGTTTTAAGCCAATGAAGGAATGAATAAATACCCCGTAAATTGTTGCGAAATATATTTTTAAAACAAACGAACCTCACAATTAAAACCTTTTAAATAAATTGAAATACGAAACGTACCCTCCGTTTCTGAGCACTATGTCATGTTCTTTTATTTATTTTTCAACGTTTCTTCTCTATTGTTATATTTCTATGATAGACGATATTAAATTAAAGCCAGGATGTTATGTTTCAGAAAATGTTAAGTCTGCTATTTGGTAAAAAAACAACATTTGAAAATATTTTGAAATGAATTTAAAAAAAAAAGACGTGTGGCACTCGGAGACTGCTGCGGTAAAGCTATTGCATAGCATTTTATATCAACTTATTTTTACCTACCGACGACATCGGGACCGTGGCCTAGCGGTAAGGCGCTCTAAGTTCCCGGATTGCCAGAGAGACACAAGTTTGAATCCCGTCGGTTCCGCATTTTTTTTCAAGTGTGATATTTCAAAAAGTCATTAAAAGTTCTGGTATTCGATAGATGGAAAAACTAAATGGAGATACTTTTTAGTTTTTCCATCTATTCGCGTAGTTCCCGTCCCCGTAAAAATTTTGGAATAAAAAGTAGCCCTTGTGTTATTTTGATCTTTAAGCTGTAGTATTGTAAAGTTTCATCAAATACCATCTAATAGTTTTTGCGTGAAATTATAACAAACATCCGTTAGGAAGAAGATATCTTTAGCAAAATCATAATTTGATAAACATTTTGAAACTAACATAATATATCTAACATATGATTTAAGTACTGAATCAGCTATAATTTAGCGTATCAAAATGCAACACCTACATAAATGCAATTCAATTTTGAATGGGAAATTGCCACGCCGATGCTGTGATGCCCAGTATATGTGAACATTTAGTATTGATGGAAAGAGCCAATCTACTCGTAGTGTCGACTGATGCATGAACATGGCAAATATTATATTCAGCGTGCGAACGAACGAATGTGCAGATATGAATGTATAGATTTTAAATGTCACCGACTTCTATGAGATATCCTTACTAATATTGTACAGGCGAAAATTTGTATGTATGGATGTTTGTTACTCTTTCACGCAAAAACTACTGATTGGATTCAGATGAAACTTCAAAACGACGATCTCCGTGGCGCGTGGTGGATTTGTAAGACGGAGGTCCTGGGTTCGATTCTTGGCGGGGCAGATTGAGATTTTTCTTAATTTGGCTAGTTACCACCCTACCGACAAATACGTACCGTCAAGCGATTTAGCGTTCCAGTACGATGTCGTGTAGAAACCGAAAGGGGTGTGGATTTTCGTCCCACTCCTAACAAGTTAGCTCGCTTCCATCTTAGACTGCATCATCACTTAACATCAGGTGTGATAGCAGTCAAGGGCCAACTTGTAGTCGATAAATAAAAAAAAATGGTGGGGGGCTTTAGTCGTGGTTGCCACCTTGCTGGCAAAGACGTACCGCCAGGCGAGCCATCGTTCCGCCTTCTTATAAGTACCAAGTCCAGATTCGGAATTAAATTTTAATGTAAAGTACTATTTAAAAGATGGCGTCGATCTTTAAAATATTACTTCACATTAAACTTTATTATTTATGTCTGTCTTCTCGACCTTTCCAAGACATTTGACCTGGTAAAAGTAAAAATTCACGAGTACACTTGAAAACTTCTTCCGCTTTTCCGAAACTTAATAATTTAATGCACGGTACCGAAGTTGCAGTGAATGTTTTAGTGCCAAACTAATTTGAGTGTATCTTATGTTGAGTATCGTCCTTATATGTCTTAAAGGGCTTTAGTTCGCAAACATTGTGCAAGTAGAACGCTTAATACACCAAGTAACTATGATAGCTTGCACTCAGGTGAGCTTATGTATAAACTCTTGACTCTCTCTGGGTCTTAACTCTTTAATAGAAGATCTTGTCAAATTTATAGTGAAATTTCAAAGCGAAATTATACTCGGGGATAGGAAGAACAATCACAAAAGGAAAATAGTTTTTTATTAACTCATTGAATACAATGATGTACTGGCGCCTTTTTTAAGAGTACTGAATGTACTCATGTATTAAAAGACTCCGCTCTTCCTCAATATAGATCATAGTCGGTGTGATGATCCTAGCCCTCCACACTCCAACTACACTGGAAGACGAGTTCAGATACATCGTCCATAAACGCGCACTAATTTGAAGGGAACATCTCCTTACGTTCCTTCTGCCGTCTTGACTGTTCGACGACCCGCTTTGAACTACTTAGAATCTTTCAATTAAGTTAATTAAATAAAGCTAAATTTAATAAATTTCACGGTCCGACTCGCGCAACAAAAACTGTGATAGAATACAAATATAAAGTATAGCTTATAATACTCACCGATAACGTAGCATTCTACTGGTGAAAGAATTTTAAAAATAGGATTAGTAGTTCCGAAGATTAGCCCCGACAAAACTTTATTTACAAACTTACAAACTTTACCTCTTTATAATATTAGTATAGATGAACGCGTGAACATAAATTCGGCCATCGAATTGAGTAAATAGTACAAATTGAACCTTCAAAGTCCAGGAAATTGCTCGATCGTTTTCAAACAAACCAAAATAAACGGCAGGGAGTATTTCGAAGGCAATTAGTAGTGTATTTTCGATGGATGTTTACTGACGTGTCGTTAATTACTCAATTTGTGTGACAGTTTTCGTGTGACGTCACTATTAATTAGTGTCAATAACTCAAAGTCTAATAATGGGCATTTAATATCCATTAATGATTATGTCGAATGCTTCGAATGAAATTGATCGAGGACGTTTTAATATTCGTAGATTAATTACGCAAATCTCATTACTTATCTGTTTAGCATGTTTCTTTTTGTGTCAGAGGGGGACTTAGAGCTCAGACCCACCACGCTACTTCAATAAAGGTAGACGGACTTAGTATGATGATGATGATGATGACATTCGATACTTTTAATTATAACTATTCCATAAAAATAATAATGACTTGAAAGCCGAAAAGGAAAAAGTATCAAAATACTTGGACCTTGCTCACGAGATTACCGCCATGTGGAATGTTGAGTCAACTATTATTGTTCCAGTAGTCATTTCAGCCAATGGTCTTTTTGCGAAAAACTTCGACCAACATCTTAAGAGGTATATATAGAAGTATAGATTTATCTTGTAGAGTTTAGCCAGCGTTTGCAATGTAAGCGCAAAAATGTGTTAATTTACGACATCACATCAGAAACCTTTTAAAATTATCCGTGTGTACTATATTATATATGTATTATACACATAAACCTTCCTGTTGAAACACTGTACCTGATAATAAAACCCGCATGAAAATCTAGTTTAGAAAATCTAAACTAGCAGTCGCCCGCGACTTCGTCCGCGTGTAAACCACTTGCCCTTCTATTTTTCTATGACAGACTTTCACACATCTTACCTATTGCTCTCTCTATGTCTGCTTCTGACAACACTAGATTCACTCAATGTTTCCGGCAAGACGTTTCGTTTGACACATGATGTTTGATGTGTTGATTGGCGAGGCGTATCTAAAATGGCGACTGCGGTTTTTTTGGATAGCAACTACGGTTTGTTTGTCAGTATCATTAGAATTTAACGAAATTCTCCTTAGTCCAAAATTTTACGGATACATGTTGTCGACTCGAAATCAATATTTTTTATGTCTTGTTATTCATCTAAGGTTTTGATGATCGAGTCTACCGTACCGTTTGACGAAATTGTTAATATAGAGATAATGTAATTTAACGTATTTTATATTAGAGAATTTCATAATAAAACGTCGGTCTAACTGTAAAGAACTACGGAAAATATTGTACGCCAAAAGCAATCCATTATTACCATGGAAGCAAATATCTGCGTCAACAACTCGAGCCACAGTGCAAGCAAAGGAAATGCACTCATATTTTTCATTTTTCCAATGCCACGTACACTCTCGGTAATTTTATAATAGAAATTTAAAAAGGCAATATTATAAGCAGCTGCATCAAGAGATTGACGGCTTCGTCGGTGTAGTGGTTATCAAATGTGGCGTCAATCATGATCCTGGGTTCGAATATTGGGTCAGGTCGTGGTTTAATTCTAAGTTCTTTCTTTTTGGGACTTAGACACTACATACAATAGAATTGTTTTTCGATTTCGTCTACATAAGATACGTTAACAAGACGTTTTTCTTTAGAGTTAACGTCATCTGTGATACTCACGATTAATCCGAACCGTGGAATTTTGAGTTTTTCTTAAGAAAATTTCAATATATTTGACGACCTCCATGGCGCAGTGGTATGCGTGGTGGATTTATAAGACGGAGGTCTTGGGTTCGATTCCCGGTGGGGCAGATTAGGATTTTTCTTAATTTGTCTTGGTCTGGCTGGTGCGAGGCTTTCGCCGTGGTTAGTTACCAACCTACCGACAAAGACGTACCGCCAAGCGACTTAGCGTTCCGGTACGATGTCGTGTAGAAACCGATAGGAGTGTGGATTTCATCGTACTCCTAACAAGTTAGCCCGCTTTCATCTTAGATTGCATCATCACTTAACATCAGGTGTGACAGCAGTCAAGGGCCAACTTGTAGTCGATAAAAAAAAAAAGAATATTCTAAATCCGGATCGGGAAGTTGGTGGTGTTATACCCCCAATCCTCAAATCCACCGTGCATACCCCCAGTGGTATGCGCTGTTCGATTCCCGGTAGAGCCGATTTAGATGTTCTTATAATTGGTCCTAGTCTGGGTGGTAGCAGGCTTTTGCCCTGGCTAGTTATCACCCTGCTGTATGAAGTACCTACCTACAAATGATTAAGCGTTCCGGTATAATATCGTGCAAAAACTGAAATGGGTCTGAATTTTCATCCTACTCGTAACAAGTTAGCTCGTTTCCATCTTAGATTGCCTCATCACTTAACATCAGGTGTAATTGCAGTCAAGGCTAACTTGTAATGAATAATAAAATTATTATTATAAAAACAAAAATCCTGACTGCTTAGAAGTTATGAACTGAAAAGAGAAAACAAGGATCACTATATCTGTATAAAATTCTAAATACTTTATGGTGCTGCAGGCGGGGACAATCGTAGTTTTGGTAGATCTTTCTTTCCCCGCAGGTTAAAGTATTTTGTCCCTGTTTGCAGCACCATAAAGTATTTAGAATTTTATATAGATATAGTGATCCTTGTTTTTCTCTTTTCAGTTCATACCTTCTAAGCAGTCAGGTTTTTTGTTTTTATAATAATTATTTTATTTGAGACTTTTTAGTTTTAGCTTATGATATAGAAATGAGACTGTACACTTGGTACACTTTTTGCCATTTTTTGTTAAAACGGCAATATAAACATGATATGATATTATATTTTTGTAATTGTCTTTTTACAACCTTTCATTTGACATCCATATTGCTAAGATAAGAGAAAGAATTACACACGTCCCCCCTTTTCCCCCCATTTACAGCCGCCATTTTGAAAATTTATATAGCCTATGTCACTGCCACAATTTTTAAAATTCAACGACACCTCACATGTCAAAATCCGTTCAGCCGTTTAGGCTGTAGCGCGTGCCGAAGAAATGGACATACATACATACATAAATACGCTCGAAAAACATAACCCTCCTTCTAGTCGGGTAAAAAAAACATTATTGCACTCAGCCCGCCAGCCAGCATTGGAACAATCGACCACAATTCTCTACGTCACGTTTAGATGTCTTTGTTGGTATTACACAATCGTTTGAAACTACGCAGCTCGCCGAAATCTTTTCATAAAATTACGCATCCGCTATCTCACTTACCCATTACTGAAGGGTGAGAAGGGGATAGGGCATTGTATCCATAACATTGCATAATAAGCTTTATTCCAACGTGTTAAAGTGTATTTTGTCTTGCACATGGGCATCTACTTCAGGAAATCTATTTTAAGACCACTGTAAAGGCGTAGGGATATTTTACGCATCCGTTATTTTACTACGGTGGAAATGGAAGGACTATCGTGTGAAACAATCGGCCATATTTACATTACTTATATACTAGAATACCATTTGCATTATCAAATGAAGAAAACACCTTAGACTACTTATTATCTAAACTAAAGAATACTTAAAATGTCAAATGGCCAGTGAAGGTTAAGAGCCTGAGAAAGGACATAGAACTATCACATAACTGAATTTCCCGTCCGCTAGTACTTCATAAAAAAATAAAACAGACTTCAAGGTTAAGGAAATTTCAAGTACAAAGCTTGGATGGCACATACTTCATAGACTTGTTTAAATAAATTAAAGTAACAAAATAATTCAAATTATTTATTGTATTTACTACATTTGGTATCGAGTCATTACAAGTGAAGAGCTCCCTCGATTTTCCCGCCATCAGATCCAACTCAATGACTCGAAAATGAGAGTTTTCCAAATCAATCCTGCCAAGTAATCGCGTCACACAAAAAAAACTCACAGACAAATTGAGCACTTCCTCCTTTCTGAAGTTTAAAAGGTTGACCCTCTCTGAAACACACCAAATCAAATAATAACTGAGCAGATATAACACAACCGATATTCGTTGATAATAATAATAAAAAATAGAATTAAAACATGCCTAAGAGAATAAAAATATAATTTAGATTTTAAATTATTAAATAATAACATTAAAAACTCAGAATCAGACACGAGATGATAATGAAAGCAGTTATTAAGAGCCAGCTATCTCATAGATCCTAACTAATAACATAAATGTAACTTTGACTGTCTCGCTTTCCCGCCTTAAACTACTGAGCTGATTTAAATGAAATTTGGTACACACAAGAGGCTGAAAAACGACATAGGCTACTAGGCTAGGCTAGACAAAGGTGTGGTGAGGGGTTAAAAGGGGGATAAAATGTTGTTTGTGATTATCGTCATTTTTAAAGCTAGAAGCTTAAAACGTATTTTTGGGCGGTTGATTAAAAAAATTGGGCTGCCGTAATAAATAATTTTATGCGGACGGAGTCGCGGGCAATAGTTAGTATTTAAAAACATTACCCTCCTTCTGACGCAGGCAGCTAATAAATCTGAGGGACAGCTGATATTAAAAACGTCTCTAAAATGAATGGCACTGCATCCTCTGGTACTCTCAAGTGCCTGCCAACCCAAATCTAATCTGTAATTTATTATTATGTATTAGATAATGATTATCATCTAAAACAAATCATATAAATATAATGAAAAACAAAATACAAATTAAATTAAACAAAACATAGTACCAATAAAATTAAAATAAATCATAATAAAAAATTAGTCATCCAAAATGTGAGATGATATAGAGAGCAATTATTCACACTGAGCTATGTACTAGAAAATTTAATAATTCTAGTAGACATACTAAGTGCAAAAAACGACTCTCAAACAGGTGTCACTTTAGACTCAGTTTGTGCTCTGAAAATATTAATGGTAAACAAAAAACAAAACAAATTATGAAAAACAATTGGGTATTTGACTCTATTTATTTTATTAGTTTATTATAAACTAGGACAACAATAATAACTTATGGTGCAAAAATAATAAAAATCCGATAAATATCTGCAAAGTTACAGGCATTTAAATGTTTGGAGGAGGAAGAGTAGAGTATAGAATGTTTTTCTGTCCTTTTTCGCAAAACGAAAATTTGTACTAAACCACTATGGCGATACTGTGGTGTGACGTCACATCACAGCATGTCTGTCTCCGTCTTATCAAAAATATTCAAATGCTTATAACTTTTTATTTATTTGATCAATTTAATTAGTTTTATAAGATTTAATTTGTTATAGAATCAAGTTGCAAAAAATAAATTTAAATTCTAATATTTTGATTAGTGTCAAATACCCAATTATACAAAAATTAGTAACATAAATGCCTAAACGAAGGAAATATGGACGTTGCTCTGATGAATTAAGTGACAAATCTGCAATGATGCGATTATAATGAAAGCAATTATCGAGTTCCAGATACCATTTAGTTTAATAACGCTCTACCATACGGCACCTGAACTCAATAACTGCTCTCACATAGGTGTGATGTCAGCCTCTTTGGTACTACTGTCTGTAATTGCATTATCACTTCCTATCCGTTAATACACTGTTTGCATTCAGTAATATGTTTATTTTATGCTCTCACTAGCTGACCCGGCAAACGTTGTTTTGCATTAAAAATTAAAAAAAATTTAGATGTAAATTAGATAGTAGCCGATTCTCAGTCCTGCTGAATACGCATTCAAAATTTGGTAAAAATCGGTAAAGCCCTTTTGGAGGAGTATGGTAACTAATACTGTGACAGGGAAATTTTATATATTAGAAGAAGATATACAGTAGTAATAATCAAAAAACTAAATTGAAATTAAATTATACAAAACAAAGGTAACCTAAAACATATGTAAAGAAAAAAATCATTATTGTTCTAAGCAATAAAAAAAATTATAATAAATGGACTCAGCATTCCAAAACATCTTTGAAATTATTATAACGGGTTGTTTTTTGAAAACTTGCAATATTTTGAATTTAAGATTTCAAAAAGAAAAATAGAGGCATATTTTGAAAATTGTTACATTCATAATAGTAGTTTTTAAGTTGTAAGGATTTAAAAGATTCCCAATAAAGTCCTATTTTTCAAAAACTCATGGACGCTCTGTATTTTAAATAGTTAAGGATAAGTCACACTGCAGCAGCATCACTGCTGCAGTGGAAATAAAATAAAAATTCAAATTTAAATAAAAGTTCTGGATTTATAGATCAAAACTATATTAAATAAATAATATAAAAACAGAAATAATGAAGTTAAATCTTCGCGCCGTGTTATCATTTTGTTCTACAAGCGCGTCACCTTTATATTTTCATAGCGTTATATTTTTCGCCTGTAAAGTAATATTCACCCCTATCTCCCCATTATTTTTAATTATATTACAAAGCAGTAGTATGCAGATATGGAATGCGCGCCAACGGTCCGAATCCGAGTTGAGCATTACTTTAATGCTCAACTCGGATGCGCTTGCTTTACTCTTGCGCAATGTATTGCGTATATTTGTTTAAAAATTACCTCCAAAACCTCTAAATTAAGGACGTTTTTCTAAATCATAGATTGATCGTATTATCGATTTTGAATTATCTCTGAAAATATTGCAGGTTTTTAGAAAATCAACCTAAGCTCGGACTCAGAAATTATAATAATATAAATATATTATAAAAAATGTACAAAACTAAAAAAAATGCTTCATTTAATTATTATTACTTACGTCCGTTTCTCTAAAAATCTTCAAAGTTGATAAAGATGCGAGGAGTTAGAGCAGTTTATGCGAGTACCGATCGTGAGGATATTCAATTAAATCTTCAAGAAAGTTGCTCACAAAAGCTGCTTCCCATTTCTTGATTTTTTTTCTTACTAAGTTGGAAAGCGTGTACCCTGTTCGGGGTGCGAGAACTAACTGATTGGTTACAGACTACAGTGGAGGACTGGAGGTGACTGTTGCAGAGGTAGCGTAGGAATAACAGACAGTCAGCATCTTTCATACAGTATTAGTTAATACTAAGAAACAAATGCACTCCCACGCGTCATTTGATACGTCCATACCAAAGTACTCTACTCTATATTATTAGAAACTAGCCTTAGACCGCGACTCCTGAGTGTATTTAAGATTATTCTATTATCATCAGATACAAATTTCATAGCTTAGGTGAATCTAGCCTCGTAATGAAAATCTACCTATTTGTTTGTGATTTATGCTAACAAAAGTGTTAACACCCTTTGGTCGTCATGTGTATGATTAGTAATGTCTGTTAATTGTCAGCTTTGGTTTTTACAATGTATCCGAATTTTATTCTTATATATTTTATAAGAAATTTAGTTTTATACACTTATATTTTCAACACAACACTTATATGTTTTTATGTAAGACCACGCATAACTTTTACAGAAGAGTTATCAATATTGGACTACCAATTTTGGTAATTCTTTTTTTATCAGATAGGGCACACTTCAAAAATGGTCCCATAGATATCATGTTAGGATCTGATGATGGGATCTTGGGAAAATCCAAGAAAGTCCTCAAACTTTATAGGGACTTTCTTTCAAACTTGCAGCTATTTCGGTACCAATAAATAATAATATAATAATAGATTACTATTGATAATTCACTAAAAGTATGAAAACAGTTTTTAATAGGTATTTATTACCCTCCTTCTGACGCAGTCGGGTAATAAATATTCATGATCTATCAGCAATCAATCCCTGTGGCAAATTTCGCCAAGATTGGTTAAGTGGTTGAATCTGGAATAGAGATGACAATGGCAGACTAACTAAGTAATAAACATAACTTAACTAACTAACTTTGGTATGTAGTCATTAGTCCAGGAGCCAGGGGATATTATTATCGCAATTGATTATTACCAGCAAGCTACTTTGTCGTGAATATTTGCAACTTGATGGGATGCATAACTTTTGTACTTACAAAATATCTTAATTATAGTATCTAACAGGGTAGCTGAAAATAAATTAAATATAAAAGTTTTTGATGTATTTAAGTATTTGATATCAGTGTCAACTTGTGTGTTGAAATGTCTCTTGCGCAAACTATTCAAAACTGAATAATGAAATAAAATTTTTAACAAAAAATAGAACCGACTCAAAACGTACTAAAAAGTAAAAAATAACTGTGTCATTTACTTGCTTTAATTTACTTAAGCATATCTATGAAGATATATAGTCGGTTAAGTGATTTATCGCCACGTACCGTACTCGTACTATACTGTGATAGTATATTATACGGCACTTGTAGCCAAAAAGCTACCGATACTAACACAAAAACCGAAATCGCTGCAAATGTGCCTATAAAATTTGAAGAGTTGCTTTAATTTTCCCAGGATATTATCATCAGATCCTAACATGATGACATTGGACCACCTTGAAAGTGTGCCCTTTCTAATAAAAAAAGAATCAAAATCGGACAACTCAGTAAAAAGTTACGCGTAAAAAAATATATATACGTGTCGAATTGAGAACCTCCTCCATTTTTCTTCGTCGGTCAAAAAATATAGCAAACCTTAATATCATTTTTGAAGACTTATCGATGGATATCCCACACATAATATGGATTTAATGAAAAAACATTTTTGAGGTTCAATTCTAAGTATGGGGAAACTCCAAATTTTATTGTTTTTTTTTACATCTATTACCTACATCTATTTACCAAGTTTCAACAGTATGATTCTTATAGTTTCCAAAAAAAAATGGACAGACGGGTTTCGGACCGACAGACAAAACAGACGACGTCCGTGGCTCAGTGGTGTGCGTAGTGGATTTATAAGATGGAGTTCCTGGGTTCAAGTCCTGGTTCGGGCTATGGAATAATACTGGATTTTTCTTTGTTTTAAGAAATGTTCCGTAAAGTCTAATAAGCCCAAAGTTACTTGTTACACTCCCTTGTCTTGGAGAGCACGTTAAGCTGTCGCTGGTCTTTATCGTTACAATTTGATAGCGATCATTCGCCCGCGAACTCGCATACAGCACCGTGGTAAATCTAAGTACTTCCTCTCTCCTCTAAAGATGAGGCCTGAGCCAGTTCGAGATCGTTATTAGGCTGTTTATAATGTAACAGTTAGTTAATAAAATGAAATAAAAAAAAAATCTCTTTTATTTCAACCGTATTAACAACGGTCAGCGGTGTTAGTTAATACATTGATAAACTTAAAAAACTAGGCGTTAGTAAATACATTGATAAACTTAAAAAACTAGGTGTTAGTAATACATTTATAGCTACTTAAATCTATTTCCGGTCCGACTTGTCAGTACGCGAACCAATGAGCAGTGGTTCAAATACTGACAGTCGAGTCTGGCCGCAAAAGCACTTAAGACACTGTTGGCCCACAACGGTGATGTGCACCGCTTACATACCGCAAACATACCGGAAGCACTGCAGAATCGGGGCAGTCCCATCAGCATCCTAAATGCCTTATTATTCTGCACCCATAGAACGCTATATTGTCTTTGAGTGTAATCGACCCAAAGGCTATTCGTGTAGAATGAAGTGCAGTAAGCTTTAAAAAGCGATATTTTAACCGGCACTATACACCGAGCAAACCTGCGGATGATCACAATTAATAATTTATTTATTTTATATTTCCCCCAATAACCGACGAATACAAGTGACAAAATCACCCAGATCCACTAGAAAACCTACACGTACGTTTCATTCCGAAACTGAAACCTCTTTAGAAGATGTTGACTCTACAATGTTCAATCGACAAGTGTCGCTCACGACTTTGGCTTTGTAATGAAATGCCGCAAAGTAACTCTTGCTTCTGTTTTGTTATTCACTAAAAGTTAGCCTTTGGCTGCGATCACATCTGATGGCACCTAAGTGATAATCCATTCTAAGATTGAAGCGGACCAACTTGTTATAATTGATGAAATCTAGGTTTGCAAATAATCGTATATTCGGCAGTATATTGAATACCGAAGTTTTGGCAAGCCCCCTGACCGAATAGTCGAATATTAGGCAAAAGTATTTGGCCAGGTGTTTGTTTATAAAAATAATTTAAATGCATAGAAATTTTTTTAACTTAACTTTACCAATGGCTAAAATAATTATTAAGAGAAAGAAATGAAAACGTTGTCCTTCTAAATTATGATTACGACAAAAATTCAGATAAATTTTTTCTAATACGAAAGATGATTATGTACCTGTCTTATGTAGGTACCAATAACTACTGAAATGATTATAAAAGAAATGAAAATATGAATATATACGTAATTCAACGAATTTTTGTATTATTTTACCAATTATCTTCCTATAAGAAAATATATTATTTAAGTATTCGGTATTCGGCCGAATATATTCTGCCCGACCTGGATCAAATAGAAAATCTCAATCGGTCCGCTGAAATGGAACCTGCGCCTCCGACTTATAAATCCACCGCGCAAACCGCTACACCAGCGAGCTACGGAGACCGTCAAAACTACTTCTATGTAATGAATCGTTTGTATAAACGTTCCACAGATCCTGGACTATATTATTGCAGTGTTTTGCCGCCACAGCTTGCAGGTTCCAGTGACCGTGCTCACTCGTGTCTGTGTGGGGTCCACGGATACGAGTCAGCATGTAGTGTGTTGTGGGTACTGGGTGCAGTGTTTCTTTGAATTGTTACTAGCAGTATGGAGTAGAGACAAAAACATTATCAAATATCAACGTTACAGCAGTTTCGTTGAGAGTTTACAACGGTGGGACCGGTTAATAACTTATAAACCGACTTGAAAAAAATTTTAACAAAAAATAGAACCGACTCAAAACGCACTAAAAAGTAAAAAATAACTGTGTCATTTAGTTGCTTTAATTTACTTAAGCATATCTATGAAGTAGGTGCCAGCAATTTAAAAGAACATTTATTTAACGTAGTAAAGCAGTTTGTGGGTTCTAGGTAATGTTCTTAAAGTAGAAACTTTGGCTGGCACTAGTAGCCAAAAAACTACCGATACCGAGACAAAAACCGAAATCGCTGTAAGCGTGCCTCCAAGATTTTCAAGAGTTCCTTCAATTTTCCCAGATCATATCATCATCAGATCCTAATATGATGACAATGGGACCACCTTGGATGTATACCCTTTCTAATAAATAATTATCAAAATCGGACAACTCTGTAAAAAGTTATGCGTGGTCCGTCCCGTCCCGTCCATTGCCACTTCAGTTCTGCGACCTGCTGAGCTATGTCGGTTATTTAGGTTCTTCTGCGGATCTCCTCATTTCTGATTAGATCACGCAGAGATCCTGCGAGCATCGCCCGCTGAGTGACTCTGAACCTTCTTATGAAGCCCGCAGTTAGCGAACATGCATGCAAATATATATTTTACAACCAAAGACTACTTACGATTACTCCAGTGAGAACTCTCCACATACTCTCAGCGCATTCGAAAGGTTTCAATTTCGTTAGTATTGTGATTGTGTGTGTATACGTCATTCATTTAACAGAAACATCTGGATAGGCCAAAGTAACAAGAGTGTGATTTTACAAAATTCTCCGAACAGTCAGCGACTTGTAACACGGATGTAAGATTAAGGAGCTCCTTAGTGAGCGGTCAAAACTCACTTCTGCTGAAGTTATCGTATAAACCTTCGAGTATATTGTAAAATATATGTCCTTATTCTTATTTTTTCAATTTTTTTAAGTCTCTTTAAATAACCATTTAGCTGGTAGAGTAGCAGACAGAAAGACAAAAGGGTTTCCATTGACTACAGAACCCTAAAAATAGAGTGTAGATGAATATTCCCGATGTTACTTCTACCTAGCTACGTCGTATAATCACTGCTGTATAACTTGAGATTCTGGATAAGATACCTAAAATTTAAGAATGTTTATTATACTTGACGACGCACGCTGTTTCACATATAATGCGGTCTATGTGTTATTCTGATATGTAATCTATATTATTGTAAAGTTTCATCAAAATCTATTCAGTAGTTTTTGTAGTATAAATTCCCACGGGCGCGAGAACGGTGAAACCGCGGGCGTCCTCTAGTATCTATTCAATAAATACTGATATGTCAAACCATATGTGATTTGACATTTATTAGTGGTTTGAATAATAAAGAGTAAGCCTGTTGTTAATAATATCCCTCGGCATCCCTGTATTTGTACACTTGAGTGGACGGTGACAGGTCATTTACAGAATATCTTATATTATAAGAGAGTGTGGAATTCTTGGACTGCGGTTAGAAATACTTTGTTAAGAAAACGAACCCCGATGTTCGTTTTCTTTTGTCAAAAGTTTTTATGTGTTATTATATCTATTGCATGAAAGAAGGTGTAGTAGAATGTGAAACGACGGGTAAATTTAAATTAAGATATTTAGTGGCTATATTATAAAAAATTTAGCCGACTCAAAACGCACTAAAAAGTAAAAAATAACTGCGTCATTTAGTTGCTTTAATTTACTTAAGCATACCTATCTAAGGACGGCCGAGTGGCGCAGTGGGTAGTGACCCTGCTTCTGTGTTCTAGGCTGTGGGTTCGATTCTCACATCTGGAAAATGTCTGTGTGATGAGCATGGATGTTTTCCAGTGTCTGGGTGTTTATCTGTATATTATAAGTATTTATGTATAATATATATAAAATATTCATCAGTTATCATAGTACCCATAAAACAAGCTACCTAAGCTTACTTTGGGGCTATATAGCGATGTGTGTAATTGTCCTATAATATTTATTTATTATTTTATCTAAGAAGTCGGTGCCAGCCAAGTTTAAGGAACACTTATTTAACGTAGTAAAGCATTTTGTGGGTTTTAGTAGACGTCCTTAAAATAGAAATCTTGGTTTGCACCGATTTCATAGATATGCTTAAGTAAATTAAAGCAACTAAATGGCGTAGTTATTTTTTACTTTTTAGAGCGTTTTGACTCGGTTAAATTTTTTTGCTAAAAAGTTTTATTTATTACTTTTTAGTGATTTATCGACACGTAACCTACTCGCACTGCACTAATATAGTACATTATACGGCACATTAGCCAAAAAGCCATTACACAAAAACCGAAATCGCTGCAAGTGTGCCTATAAAATTTGAAGTGTTCCTTCGATTTATCTAGGATATCATCATCTGATGCATATATGTTGACTATGGGACCATTATAGTAGTATGCCCTTTCTAATAAAAAAATAATTATCAAAATTGGATGACTCTGTAAAAAGTTATGCGAAGTCATACATAAAAAAAAACAAAAAATATACGTGTCGAATTAAATAAATAAATTCTTTATTTCGACCATCAATGGATCATATTATGTGTTAGTAACGAATAACTTAAAAATCTAGTGTTAGTAACAAAATATCTTATAATCTAATCTTACCTAACCTACGACAGGACCGATTTGCCAGCATATGAATCATAGAACAGTGATTCAAATACTGGCAATCTAACCTGTCAGAAAACGCCTTCAGAATACCGTTAGAGCTAGCCCGGACCCTACTCAACAGGGACGTACACCGCTTCCGCATAGTCGTGTAAAAACAATCTACGCGAGCGTCGGCGAACATCCCTGATGCGCTGCAGGATCGAGGCAGCCCCAACAACATCCTGAACGCATTATTATATTGTACACGCAGGGCATTGTACTGCTTTTGCGTATAGTCGACCCACAGACTGCTCGTGTAAAATGAGGTGCAGTAGGCTTTAAAAAGTGATATTTTTACTAGCACTGTACAGCGAGCAAATCTGCGGACGATCATATTCGCCCTTACAGACAACGCCCTACGCTCTCTCTCAATGTCTGCATCATCTTTCAAGTCACAGGTAACCACATGCCCTAGGTATTTAAACTGATTAACTGTGTTAAGAGGAATTCCATACAATTTTATTGTAGGAATAACAGTGGGACGTGGCTTTCCTTTGGCCTGAAAGACCATGCACTCGCTCTTCTTGACATTATAGATCAGACCGTGGCTGTGGGCATACTTCTCACACAGGCTCAGCAATTTTCTCACACCACAGATAGACGCACTCAGCAGCACCATGTCATCGGCATAACTGATATTATTTATACAGGTTCCGTTAATATGGCATCCAACGCGTGTGTTGCTGAGCTCGTCTATCAGGCCATTTACGTAGAGATTGAAGAGTTTAGGTGAAGTTAGGCCACCCTGTCTCACTCCACACTCCAACCTATACGGCCTGGAATAGCTTCCTGACCATCGCACGACATTGACCTGGTTCTGATACCAAAATGTGAAGATTCTTATCAGTTCCTCGGGCATACCGGTGTCTCTTAGCTTTTGCCACATGATGTCGTAATTAACCAGATCAAATGCCTTGGATAGATCTAGAAAGCAAGCATACACCGGTGTTTGTCGCTCTGAATAATACCTTACAGTCTGCTTCAAACACAAAATGGCGGATTCCGTGGATAGACCGGGTCTAAAACCAAACTGGTTATCATGTAAATTAAGATATCCACCAAGTTGTGCATCAAGCAAACTGTCAAGTACTTTAGCAATGATAGTAGCGAGAGAAATTGGCCTATAGTTGGATTTATCGCTAATATCCCCGGTTTTGTTTTTAATAATTGGTACCACCACAGTTTTCATGAGCGCCTCTGGTAGATACGAATGTCTTAAACTTAAGTTAAAGAACATCGCAAGCACCCTAGGAAGATGAGGACCCGCATATTTCAGGTGTTCAATGCTTAGTCCATCGTGGCCAGGAGACTTTCCACGCGACATAGAACAGATAATCTTGTTAACTTCACTGGCTGTAAATTGGAGACCTGTCCCCTGACCACACTCTACCCCACCTCCCTTAGAAAGTGATGGCCCCAACGGTGATTTAACTGCAAACTGATCTTTAAATACGTCGGCTATAAGGCTATGATCATTAACGCCTTCGACACTCACCGGAAGGCCCGGCCTACAGTTCGACTTATTTGTCGCCTTCCAAAAATTACGAAAATCATGCTTTGAGTGATGTGAAGCCAGAATGTCCATTCTAATTTGCTCGCTATTATTTTGACACCATTTTAAGCGCGACTTAAAAACACTCCGACTTCTTTGCATGTTGTCAAACAGCTGACCCCCCATCGGCTTACCAAACCACATCCACTCCAAAAAAGCAGACCTGGCCTCCCGATGAGCGGTTTGGACGTACCTATTCCATCCAACTACAGGTCGCCTCCTCCTACAACTAACAACGCTACAAGAAACAGAAGCAGCCTCTGATAGTATACTTACAATATTATTATATAGTTGGTCTAAAATATTTAAGTTGTGTATAACTTTACAGCCACTATCACAGAAATTTTCATATAACGGTTGTAATAGATTAAGATTAATAGATTAAGAACCTTATCCATTTTTTTGTCAGTTGAAAATGATACCCTTACGGTGATTCGAAACGTAAGTCTTATTTATTAATACAAACATACAAACATACAGACAGACAGTTCTTAGAATTATTAACTTATAATTTTAACCGACGAAAAAAAACGGAGGAGGTTCTCAATTCGACACGTATATATTTTTTTTTATGTATCACGCATAACTTTTTACAGTTTAGTTTAGTTGTCCGATTTTGATAATTATTTTTTTATTAGAAGGGGCATACTTCCAAGTTGGTCCTATTGTGTTCATTTTAGGGTCGGATGATGATATCCTGGGGAAATTGAAGGAACTCTTCAAATTTTGGAGACACGCTTACAGCGATTTCGGTTTTTGGCTCGGTATAGGTAGCTTTTTAGCTACTAGTGCCGTAGGTAGCTTTTTGGCTACTATAACAGTATAGTACAAGTACGTTACGTGACGATAAATTACTAAAAAGTGAGAAATAAATTTTTTTAACAAAAAATAGAACCGACTCAAAACGCACTAAAAAGTAAAAAATAACTGTGTCATTTAGTTGCTTTAATTTACTTAAGCATATCTATGAAGTCAGTGTCAACCAAGGTTTCTACTTTAAGGACGTTACCTAGAACCCACAAACTGCTTTGCTACGTAAAATAAATGTTCCTTAAACTTGGCTGGCACTGACTTCATAGATATGCTTAAGTAAATTAAAGCAACTAAATGACACAGTTATTTTTTACTTTTTAGTGCGTTTTGAGTCGGTTCTATTTTCTGTTAAAAAATTTTGTTTTATTCTCTAAAAGTTAGACTGACTGCAATCACATAAGATGGTAAGTGACGATGTAATATTAGATGAAAGCGGAATAACTTGTTTGGATTAGTATAATATCTAAGGAAGGCCGCTACCGCTAATCTACTACTACTACTCTACCGCTGCGCTATGGAGACTGCCATAATAAACAGCAGTGCTACAGCGATACATACAGGATGGCAGCACTGATCAAGTACAATAACACCCAGAAACAACACCCATTTGAAGGTTTAAAGGTTATGTACACACAATCAATAATACTGCCTCGTTGGTCTAGTGGTTAGCCTATGCGGCATCGATCACGAGGTCCTGGGTTCGATTCCTGGGTCGGGTCACGGAATAATTCTAAGCTTTTTCATTCTTCTATGAAATGTTCTGTACATTCCAAGCCCGGAGTCTGGAAGTTGGTGGTATTACACCCCCGTGCCTCGGAGAGCACGTTAAGCCGTCCCGGTCACTATCATCAACATCTGATAGTGATCGTTAATAAATGAAACATTATCAATATAAGCCTGCCAACCCGCATTGGAGCAGCGTGGTGGGTCTACGCTCCATATCCCCTCTTCAATAAGGAGCCTGGCCCTGTAGTGGGCCGTTGATAGGCCGATAATGATGATGAAGATGAATCAATAATTTTGTCAATATTATTGATTGTGATCAACATTAAAGATAGCTAGCTGTAACCAGTGGTCTCAACCGCGTAGATTATACCTATTGATATAGTAAGCGGGATTATAGAAGTCAATCAAGTCACTGCAGTTGTACTGATTTCATGATGAGTCAATTGGTTAGTGTTACCTAGCTGTGCCATTAGGTTTTACTCGCATAGACGTCATCCCCGTGGGATTCATTGGGAAGTTCATGCTTACTGAGATAACTATGCCAGATTAAGTAATATGAGTATATATTGTTAGAGAAAAAAAAGGAGGATTATTTTCGCAATAATTAGAAAACGGTAAAAGCTTTCAAATAAAAATAGAAGACTTCAAAACCTTATATAAAAAGTTCTCTTCATCTTTAAACATGGCGCCTTCTGCTATCAACCGTAATTACTTCCGCGTCCTGCCGCAACAATCTTGTCCTGGCGTGTTTATGTAATACCAAAACAAGTAGAGCCATCTAGGATAGCATTGGCGTAATACGAGTAGGTCATATTCCTACATAGAACCTAATTTGAGCCATGAACCATCATGCCCAATAATATATTATTAAAAGAATTAAAACGCTTCAGCATCGATTGAATACTATTTTTATATTTATATAGCTATTTTAGAGAAAAATAGTAATATTTTATTTACCAAAACCGTGTTCCCGGTCTAGTTTCATGATAATTTAACACGCGACATCTATTAAAATGTGCTGGTACTAGGAACTTCGAAGCCTTCCTGTAGCGTCCTCCTGGAATTACGTCCGTTTTCCGAACCTCATCCGGGGATATTGGCATTTTCCTTTGTCATGTACACATTTTCCAGTAAAAGAGAGACAACGTGTTTATTTTTAAATTAATCACACTGATTTCTTGAAAGAAAAATGTGAAACACCGTTATATAACCCTGTAATCCATTTTGGAACGACGCTTTTGTGCCATACGGTCCATAAATTCGTCATATCACGTCGGGGTCGTTTGCATCGATGGGCACTATTCTTGGAAACATCGATGCAGGCAACCTATTGCTCCGGGTTCGAATCCATGTAATTTTTCAACTTTTTTTCCTTACAATAGTATATGTCCAGTTTTTAATCATTTTTACAAGCTTTTCCAAACAATTTTTGCAAGCCATTTTATAAGCACTAGTTGTTGGCAACTGCATGTTGATTCTTTAACGAAACTCGTCAGTGCGAGTCTCAAATTCGTCTCTTAATCTCTGTATTTATAGTATCGTGTTAGATAGAGACGAGGTCAAGACTAGCCCTATCGAATTTTGTTACAGAATCGAAAGCTACATAGCAACTGAAGCTCTGTATACTATTCGGGGACAGTACTATACAAGTACCTACGTATACTGGTGCAGGGTACTGTGGAGGTGACATGAATGACTTCCAATCGTACTGTATGTTCCGTTTGTCATTGTCCCCTGCTGCGTTTGTCTGTCTGTTCGCGATAAACTCTAAAACTACTGAATGGGATGACATGTAGTTTTCAGTAACAGATAGGGTGGTAAAACCTGAGGAAGGTTTTGTATAAATTCGATGAAATATTACGATCATCATCATCATCATCATCATTATCAGCCGCTGGACGTCCACTGCTGCACATAGGCCTTTTTAGGGACTTCCAATCACAACGATCCTGAGCCGCATATGCCCAGCGGCTCCCTTCGACCCGTTTGATGCCATCAGTCCACCTGGTGGGGGATCGACCAACACTGTGGTTTCCAGTGCGGGGTCGCCATTCTAGCACCTTCGGCCCCCAATGTCCATCAGCTGTTCGACGTGCCCCGCCCATTGCCACTTCAGTTCTGCGACTCGCTGAGCTATGTCGGTTATTTTGGTTCTTCTGCGGATCTCCTTATTTCTGATTCGAGCACGCAGAGATACTCCGAGCATTGTCCATCTCCCGCTCAATGACCGCAGTTAGCGACCAAGTCCAACCAAGTGAAATATTACAATAGTTGTTGGAAAAGTCGGACCAATTTATGCCGCCTGGGAGCTTCAATCGAAAACGCTGCTTAACCTGTTTGAGATTTTTTGAACACTGAATGGAAAATTTGTTCCTTTTTATTAGGACCTCAAAAACTTTGCACATTATATCTATATTTTCAGGATAAGTTACAACCATTTTTTTCTTAAAAAAGAGTTACGTAATTTTTTTAGGTGTTTTGATAGAGTTGCATTACACTTTTACCACACAGGCGATGTCGCATGCGTCTGCTAGTTGGTAAATAAACTATTGTTATAATTAAAAAGTAATCTATTTAAATTGGGTATTTTGACAAAAAATGTAAATATAGGGGCTTAGCTTATGTAAAAAATGAGAACTGATGTAAAAGCTAGCGCTAATTATTTTGACTACGAGTATGTCACGAGCGTTCAACAGTTCACTTACATAAAACTCGAATGTAATATACTTAAGCACGGTCGGAGAACGGTTTCCACACCCGACCTAGGTCAACCGAAGTAGCTAACAACACTCCTCTGACTTTTTCCCATAAGGATATGTCATCATATCGGGGATCAGCCAAGCTGTTTAGCAGATGTGAGTTAACTTTTAAATAGTGCGCACAGATAGACCGATAACGATAATTTAATTCTGTAGAAATGCAATAATATGTTATTACATTTTAATTTTTAAATTATTTTATGGAAATCAGTACAGTGACGAACGATAAAATCTTAAATGCAGAGGGGTTTCAAAGAGCTAAAAGCTTACACGATTATTCACGCAGACGAAGACGCGGGCGTCCGCTATTCATTTAGATTCTTAAACTTTATAGTATTTTGTTTTTTAGAAACTAAATCTTTGCGTCAAATGCATTATCTTTCATTTGACTTATGTGGTTGATGAAAAAAATTATGACCATATTTTAACGATTCGTGTAGTTCTAAACGGAAAAAAAATTAACAAACAATTACTATTTAACTCTGCCTGCCTCGTTGGTCTAGTGGTTAGCCTATCTGGCTTCGATCACGAGGTCCTGGGTTCGATTCCTAGGACGGGTCACGGAATAATTCTGAGTTTTTCATTCTTATATGAAGTTCTCAGTACTTTCTAAGCCCGGAGTCGGTGGTGTTACACCCCCGTGCCTCGGCGAGCACGTTAAGCCGTCGGTCCCGGTCACTGTCATCAACATCTGATAGTGATCGTTAATAAATTAAACATTATCACACTAAGCCCGCCAACCCGCATTGGAGCAGCGTGGTGGGTGTACGCTCCATATCCCCTCTCCTATAAGAAGGGAGGCCCTGTAGTGGGCTGTTAATAAGCTGATAATAATGATGATGATGATGACTATTTAACCCTGTAGAGCGATTTAAACAAGTAATTTTACACAATAGTTTATTTACTTTATGCAGATTCGAATCTAACTGTATTTACCTATATACAACCCGTTCTTAAAACAGTTATTTATACAGATGGAACATAATATATTATGCAACATAGCCCTTCAATCCACATTAGGGCGTGGTGGGTCAATGCTCAGTCGGTACAGAAAAGAAGAAGCTAGGAACACTGCTCAGACTTTTTCCTATAAGAATATGTCATCATGTTGGCCAAGCCGTTTAGGAGTTGTAAGGGAACATATAAAAAGGGCGGACAGATAGACAGACAGATAACAAGAATTTGAAGCTTTCCGCAGATATGCAAAAATAAAAAAATAGATTTAGGATAGAGATTAGATTTTACCGCTACAGTATTCAACATAGAGAATTCACGAATTTTTGACATTCGTGATAATGATGACGTAATCATCAACTAGACTCCCCTACCCCCATGTTATCCAAATTAAGCAAAACAAAGACCCTCCAACCCCCTGTAGTGTTTACGTAATACTTGAACGGCCCCATCCAGATTATGGTGACGATTTAAAGGCTTAACATTGAATATAATACTCTTGAAAGAAAAAAATCTCAGTGTTAATATGCCTTGATCCAGCCGAGAATTCGAACCCAGGACCTCGCGATCGAAGTCACATGTACTAACCAATAGACCAACGATGCAGTCATAGCATGTACGAAAATATTGTAGTATTTTAAAATATTTTCCCTTCAAAGATAGGGATTTCAACTATATGAGTTTAAACCAAAAATAGCCATTTTTCATGTTGTGTTAACAAAAATCTAACCAGTATTCTTCAACTTGAAAACAGCTGAATCTGTTGAGACACTGGCATGAACAAAAAAAACTACACATCGTTTGTGACAACATTTTTCATAAGAAATGGGTGTAAAAATCTTTTAAAATATTTTATTGGGGATCGGATCCACCACGAGGTCGTTGGGTAAGTAAATAAAAATAATATATAAATTGAACACATTCAACTCATCATATTCACTATGTTAAAATTATATTACGAATATTGTTATTTTCTTACAACTATTACTAAGGAAAAGCGAAGACCGACACAGGAGAGGACACTACTCTTAAAAAAAGGCTCCAGCTTACTGTTTGTCACCTAATTTTATGTTACGGAAATTGTAACGAAACGTTACATAATTTTATTCTATTATTTTACTTAATTAAATACAATTTAATTGTATGAATATTAATAGATTAAATTGCTGGAAACTCAGTAAACATTTTTTAATTGCGCCGGCGTTTTGGTACAACCGAACGTAGTTTTACCGTTAGGCACACAGTCGACCTTCAACAAGTCAGTTGTCACCGATAGCTATAACAAGCGGTCACGCCAAATTGTCTCGTTTACTTTAATTATTATAGCGTGATATTATTAGCTTATTAAAGGATAATATTTTCTATTGTGTTATCTTTCTATATGGTGTTATGCTAATTATTTTCCCGCTCTAGGGTAAGTTTTGAATGGCACATAAAACACTATTTATATGTAATTTGGGCTCACATAGCTACTTCACATCATTTCATAAAAACTTCAATTAATTATTTTTTAAATCTTAATAATAATATTATGTTATTCGTTCATTCAATATTTCTGCTGCAGCATTTTTGTTATTATGGTTTCTTAAGGTTTTATTGTATTGCGTCATGTTTTAACATCACGATTAATTTTACTACCTACCTACTGTAGTTACCGTTCTGAATTCAACCACCCATCGGCAATCCTGGTAGCTATGTTCGTACAAATCTATCATGTTGCCGGTGGTGGCAAGACGGCACGGACAATACTTGGAATACATGTGGTGATGATGATGTTTCCAGGAACGAACCTACGTTTACGTTGCTCACCGATTCACCGCTGGGCCATACCACCCTTTACATCAGCTGAGGACGGATTTACGCCTTGGCGGAGTTGCGTGTTCCCGGCACCTACCTACTTACAAGTCGCACGCCCACGGCCTGCTGAGTCGGACCATTTATTCACCGCTGGGCCGGACCACTGCTGACAACAGATGAGTACGAACAGCGGAAGAAGTTTAAAGTAGTTATTAAGGCTCGTACCCACGATATATAAATTTTGTGCCCCGCTCGTTTTCTTCCTTTTATATTTTATTATTAAATAATATTTAACATAGCAAACTAAATTTTCATTTTTTTTATCTTTGCCTACCTTAAAAAATAAAGGCGGGACACTGGCGCCCTGATCGTGGTTTAACAGCTTTAACTTCTATCGCATTTTTTTTTTGACCTACCTAACAGGTTTTGTGGATGGTTTTTTTTTATTTTTTTTGTTAAACGCTTTAATTTTTGGTTTGCAGTAACTAAGGTGAACGTAGTAAGTACCTATGTACCTGTTTTTTTTAAGATTGTGAAAGTACCATACCTTAAAATATATAATTTTTGAAATTAAATAATAAATATCCAAAAAAAAAGTTTTTTTTTTACTTTCTGGTTAATGTGTAATTAGTATAATTCTTTTCTCACTTTCATTATTGTTAAGTATTGTTCTTACATTATTGTAAAGTATAAAGCTCCGTTCACACTAGTTACAATTTTTTTTTCTCATATTTTTTCTTTTTTCTTCTACCTTGCTTTTGCTATCTATTTCATTCATTTCATCATCAAACCAAAGCGTTCTGTTAAAGTGATTGTAACAGAACGGAATACCTTTTTCTATTCTTTTATAGTTTATTTGTGGGCCATTCACATCTTACCCGTACTTTTTTTTATTACTGTTTTTCTTTTCTTTAAATTGTTTTTCATTTTATTTTATTTTTTGACTACTCCATTTTTTTTTTAAATTATCATCATGTCCCATGCGATAAAGTTTTTTTCCTTACAAAAGCCCGAGCTAGAATATGAAGTGGCCATTAGAGGTGAAACACCTGCCAACACTGTTGCCGAGCTTAGGAAACAAATAAACAAATTATCTCAATTATATCCCTCAGAAGAAATTCTTTGTTCGCATTTGGATCCATCTGATGATTTAACTTGCACCTTAGAACTCTTAGATAAAATTAGTTTAACCCTTGCGGAGGACGTTGATGACAAAAATGTATTGAATCGGATAGAAAACCTTCTTTTCCACCTCTACCACAGGCTCAATAGAATAGAACCTGATAAAGCTTCTCTAGATAAACACACACAGTGTAGTGTACTTTACAAAAATTTATTTGATAAAGTACTTAATTTAAAATCTAAAAGTATTGACCCCCTCGCGGTTGCCGGTACTAGCACAGATAATACTTTTGTGCCCACACCGATCAACGTGACCGTTACCTGTGATGGTAACAGTAGATTCCCGTCGGAAATTGCTAAATTAAAATACGACGGAAAATCTTGTGTGCGTTCCTTTATCGAGCGTGTTAACGAATTTACTTTTGCTCGTGGCATTTCGGGATCAAAGCTCCTCACTTTCGCTCCGGAGTTTTTTGTTGACGATGCGTTGCACTGGTTTCGTAGCATAAAAGACCAGGTAACATCATGGGATGAACTGGTCGTCCTTCTCAAACAGGACTTTGATAAACCCGATTACGATTACCGCCTATTAGCCGAAATTCGATCTAGAACTCAGGGCGAAACGGAAAACATCACAATTTATTTGTCCATTTTGGCCGGTATGTTTTCACGCCTGTCGAAATCTCTATCGGAGGAAGACAGACTTGAAATTATATTACACAATATTAGGCCATGCTACACAAGTACACTTGCGTCCGTTACAGAAATTAAAACTATTGAACAGGTACGTTTAGTATGTAAAAATTTTGAAAATCTCCAATCACGCATGGCACAATTTCGGGAGCCTGTAGCCGGTGCATCAGATGCTATGGTCGCACCAGAGTTCGCATATAAATCAAAAAACACAAATTCACAGAAGCAAAATATTAATCAAAATTACAATTATAAACAAAGCAATTACAAAAAACCTAATACTTACACTAATTCCAATATCAACGTTAATGAAAAATATATACATGCTATACACAACAATGATTCTAATAATGCTATTAAATTGCCCTATTGTCCTAGATGTCGTAACAATTCACATAATTTTAGAAATTGCGAAAATACAGAGATCTTATGTTTTAAATGTGGACACAAAGGTGTTAAGAAACCTGAGTGCCCTAATTGTAATACTGCTTCAAAAAACTAATTTCTCAGAATTGTGGCAGGCCTCATTCTACAACTGATAGAAAAGAATGGGAAGAATGGTTAGTAATTGTTCGTAGGTTTTTTAATACTTACAACATTGCTACAATTCTGAATAACAAACCATTAGATGATACACGACCATACGTGAATATAAAAATTAATAACATTACTGCTTCAGGTCTTCTTGACTCAGGGTCTAGTATATCTATACTTGGCAATAATGCACACGAAATTTTATTAAATGACTATAAGCTTTGTACTGATGATAAGTTATCTTTAATAGCGGCTGGCGGTCAAACACTGCAAAGTATAGGGTATATAAATTTACCTGTTACTTTTAACTCACAATTTCGTATTATAAAGACTTACGTTGTCCCAGAAATTCGTTACTCACTTATATTAGGGATTGATTTCTGGCGGGCTTTTCGTTTATGTCCGAAATATTTAGGGGCTCTGCAATTGGGTTCAACGGCAGTAATGGGCTTAAATAACGAAAATAATGTTAATAGCCACATTTGTTCTTACGATAACCTGGAAAATTCCCAAAAATCCATCGCAGATGATATTATTAATCGGTATAGCAACATTTCTTTTGAAAAAAAGGGTCTTGGTCGGACACATCTGATCACTCATCACATCGACACTGGTGATTCTCCTCCTATTCGACAAAGATACTATAGGCTATCGCCAGAGAAACAAAAAATAATTATCGAACAGGTGGATGAAATGCTGTCCCTAGATGTAGTGGAGCCCTGCGAAAGTCCTTGGCAGTCTCCTGTTCTTCTCGTCACGAAGAAAAATGGCCAGCCTCGATTTTGCCTCGACAGCCGGAAACTTAATTCAGTCACAAAACGTGACGCATATAATCTGCCATACATATCAGAGATCTTGGATAATTTACGGGACGCACGTTTTCTTAGTAGTCTAGATTTATCCAAGGCCTTCTGGCAAATTCCTATATTAGAGAAGGACAGAGATAAAACCGCATTTTACGTTCAAGGCCGCGGCACTTTACGATTTAAGACCGTTCCGTTCGGTCTGACCAATGGGCCAGCGACTCAGCAACGATTGGTCGATGCATTATTAGGAAATGTGGATCATCGAATTTTTGCTTACTTAGACGATATTATCATAGTCAGCAGCACTTTTGATGAACACGTTTCACTCCTGCTTCGTGTGTTAGAGAAACTAAGCAAGGCCAACTTGACCATCAACTTAGAAAAGTGTGATTTTTTTCGAAGTCAGTTGAAATATCTGGGTTATATAGTCGATGCTAATGGGTTACGGACCGACCCCAATAAGGTCGAAGCCATTCTGAACTTTGCGACTCCAACCAATCGGAAAGAATTGAAGCGATTTCTAGGTACCGCTACTTGGTACCGTAGGTTTGTCCCAAATTTTAGCACGATTGCAGGACCGCTCAACAAACTGACCACGAGTAAAAAAAACGCTCCACCTTTTCAGTGGAATGAAGAATCGGACGCGGCTTTTAAAAAATTGAAAGAATGCCTCGTGTCCGCTCCAGTTCTTTCATGTCCCAACTACGACCTGCCTTTCGATGTTCATACCGATGCAAGTAATTATGGAGTAGGCGCGATGCTTACGCAAACCGTCAATGGCCAAGAACACCCAGTTGCGTATATGAGCCGAACACTAACGGCAGCTGAAAAGAATTACAGCATCACTGAACGCGAAACCTTAGCAGTTTTAACAGCATTAGAACATTGGCGTTGTTATGTAGAAAATGGGAAAACATTTAACGTCTACACTGACCACAGTGCGTTAAAATGGTTCCTCTCGATTAACAATCCAACTGGTCGTCTTGCGCGTTGGGGCTTGCGTTTATCGGCATTCAATTTCGAAATTAAACACCGTCGCGGTGCCGATAATGTCATTCCAGACGCTTTATCTAGGGCAATACCTGTATCTGCTTTAACTACAGCCAAATCTGTAGTTACGACTACTGACGATTGGTACAAGAACATTTATAATAATTGTACTACAAATTCTAAAAATTTTCCTAATTATAAAATTAAAAATGATTGTCTCTTTCGATTAACTAAAAATAAATGTCACTTAACAGATGAGTTTTCGTGGAAGGAAGTAGTCCCATTAGAACTTAGAGAATCTATTATAAAAGAAAATCACAATGAACCCACTGCTGGTCACTTAGGGATTTTTAAAACCTATAAACGCCTTACCCTGAGATATTTCTGGCCAGGCATGTTCCGCGATGTTTCAAGTTACATAGGCTCATGCCAAATCTGCCTACAATATAAGATGCAAAATCATACCACACTAGGTGACATGGGCCGGCCCAAGCAGTGTTGTCGCCCCTATCAGATGTTAAGTGTCGATCTCATGGGACCTCTTCCTATTACACGTAAACAAAACTGTTACATTCTAGTAATAACCTGCTGTTTTTCAAAATTTTGTCATATCTTTGCTATTAAAAAAGC
Organism: Mycalesis mineus; assembly: GCA_034621355.1. NCBI lineage: Eukaryota > Metazoa > Arthropoda > Insecta > Lepidoptera > Nymphalidae > Mycalesis > Mycalesis mineus. The sequence goes on along the minus strand of CM067908.1, from coordinate 23,230,477 downwards.
AACTTCTGATATTATCGTTAAAATTTTAGAAGAACAAATTTTTTTAGTTCATGGGGTTTGTCAAACAATTATAATGGACAATGGCCCCCAGCTGATAAGCAGCGTTATAAAGAATTTTTTAAAAAAATACAATGTACCTAATGTATTTTATACACCTAAATATACCCCCCAAGTGAACACTGTGGAAAGGTATAATAAAACTATTATTACGTGTCTCTCTTCTTTTGTCGATAAGGATCACCGAACCTGGGATACTTTTATACCAGCAGTTCAATTCGCTATTAACAACTCGGTCAACGAAGCTACTGGATTTACACCATCGTTCCTAGTTTTCGGCCGGGAAGTAGTTATTTGTGGTTCACACTACCTTGACAACGATGTTGGGGATGAAATCGTGTTTATGCCAAGAGACTTGTACGCTGAAACTGAAAATTGTACTGAAAATCGTGGGTGCATGAGTAGGATATTTGATGAAGTACAAAAATCCTTATTCCATGCACACGTAAAAAACACGCAAAAGTATAATTTACGCAGAAAAGCTTACGAATTCAATGTAGGAGACATTGTGTATAAAAGAGCTTATGTCTTGTCTGATAAGGACAAGTTTTTTAGTAAAAAATTAGCGCCTAAATATATTAGGTGCCGAATTATTGAAAAACTATCACCGCTTGTTTATATACTGGAGGATATGTCAGGTACTAATTTAGGAACGTGGCATATTAAAGATTTAAAAATAACTTATAATAATTAACCTATACTGTACATTGTAGTTGTAAATACGAGGTACATAACGCGGATTTTATTCTTAAAATAAAATCCTTCTAATGGGCCGGGGGGGTAATGTAACGAAACGTTACATAATTTTATTCTATTATTTTACTTAATTAAATACAATTTAATTGTATGAATATTAATAGATTAAATTGCTGGAAACTCAGTAAACATTCTTTAATTGCGCCGGCGTTTTGGTACAACCGAACGTAGTTTTACCGTTAGGCACACAGTCGACCTTCAACAAGTCAGTTGTCACCGATAGCTATAACAAGCGGTCACGCCAAATTGTCTCGTTTACTTTAATTATTATAGCGTGATATTATTAGCTTATTAAAGGATAATATTTTCTATTGTGTTATCTTTCTATATGGTGTTATGCTAATTATTTTCCCGCTCTAGGGTAAGTTTTGAATGGCACATAAAACACTATTTATATGTAATTTGGGCTCACATAGCTACTTCACATCATTTCATAAAAACTTCAATTAATTATTTTTTAAATCTTAATAATAATATTATGTTATTCATTCATTCAATATTTCTGCTGCAGCATTTTTGTTATTATGGTTTCTTAAGGTTTTATTGTATTGCGTCATGTTTTAACATCACGATTAATTTTACTACCTACCTACTGTAGTTACCGTTCTGAATTCAACCACCCATCGGCAATCCTGGTAGCTATGTTCGTACAAATCTATCATGTTGCCGGTGGTGGCAAGACGGCACGGACAATACTTGGAATACATGTGGTGATGATGATGTTTCCAGGAACGAACCTACGTTTACGTTGCTCACCGATTCACCGCTGGGCCATACCACCCTTTACATCAGCTGAGGACGGATTTACGCCTTGGCGGAGTTGCGTGTTCCCGGCACCTACCTACTTACAAGTCGCACGCCCACGGCCTGCTGAGTCGGACCATTTATTCACCGCTGGGCCGGACCACTGATGACAACAGATGAGTACGAACAGCGGAAGAAGTTTAAAGTAGTTATTAAGGCTCGTACCCACGATATATAAATTTTGTGCCCCGCTCGTTTTCTTCCTTTTATATTTTATTATTAAATAATATTTAACATAGCAAACTAAATTTTCATTTTTCTATCTTTGCCTACCTTAAAAAAAAAAAGGCGGGACAAAATAAACTATTTTTAGTTTTTATTTATTTTATAACAAACGTGCAATTGTGCTCAATTACTCAACAGCATACTAATAAGTGCTCCTCGGGATGAAGTATAGCTCGACACTGAGCAAATCATGACCTGGTGACTTTCCTCGCGTCATTCTACTTATCGCCGTAAATCATTCTCCGGTGAAAACTGCAAGATCTCGTTATCCTGGTCCGGTGAACTAGTGTCGCGCACTTGCTCAACACCGTTAGCATGTAATGGTTTCACCTTAAAGTGATTAGCGAATATATCAGCAATTTCGTTACACTCAACTACATTTTCAACGCTACGCGGTAAGCAAGGTTTCCACTGAAGCCGTTTTGTGGTTTGCCAGGGAGTGCTTCGCACAGAAAAGCATCAGTTCGTCACCAAATCTCGACTTGCAGTGTGCTTTCAAGTCACCTAAAGCAAAAGCAGTTTCTATATCGTTGTCATATATTATAGCCTAGAATGTTTGTCAGATTCATCAGAAATCGCTGCAAGTGTGCCTATAGTATTTGAAGAGTTCCTTTAATATTATATATATATATATATATATATATATATATATATCGAATTGAGAACCTCGTTATTTTCGTCGGTTAAAAAATGAAATAATGAACGAATAATTAATATTTAACCCTGTAGATCGATTTAAACAAATACATATTATATTACAATACGGTCCCCAAATTCGGCAGTCACAGCAAAGTAAATCATTGGCTCCGTTAGCACGGGTCCAGCCTCGGATTTACATTATGCAGGTTTAAATCTAACTATTTTTTTTTTTTTTATTATTTTGACATTGTTTTTTATTAACTTTAATAAATAATTTATACAATTGTGGGATCTATGTCCTACAATTGTATGAATTATGCAAAATGTTTGAAAACCGTTTTTAAACCAGTTACACAGATTGAACATCAATGTAGCATAGCTTGTCAGCCCACATTAGGGCAGCGTGGTGGGTCAACGCTGCATATCCATCCCCCATCCTACAATAGTTGCAGGTGCGCCATCTATTGGAACATGGCCGTACTGTGCACTACAAGGCATTCCTGTACGCATCCTACAGGAGATGCAATTAGGTTCGGAAAACGGTTGATCACTTTTATACGAACCTATTTTCGAGCAATGCCGAAAACAAAATAATTTATTTTTCTTTAAAGTTTTTATAATAATAAAAATTTAATATTAAACCCTAATAGTATGGTGAAAAGTTTTTCTTAAGTTATTTAAGAATTTTCAAAATACTATGTGATGAAAAAAGTGATATTTTCTCACGATGCACGTAGCTCAACTTTAAACGAAAAAAATTTAAATAATGAACAGACATTTTATATTAAGCCCTAAACGACACATATTTCTTACAATAAGGTCCTCAAATTTGGCAGACGTAGCAGGTGAACCGGCGGCTCTGCTCGCGCAGAATAAGCGATTGTTCAATGTGGTAGATTTAGGAGGGTCCAAACCTCAGGATATTATGTGTTTTATTTATGCGTATAAATAAAACACATAATAATCTATACATATAATAAAATAGTTACGAAGTCAATTCTGTACATAATTTTTTTGAAAAAGTAAATATTACATACTCGATACAGACCAGAAAACAACGTTTCTTAGAATTTTTGTCAAAGACCTTAGCTTTTAAGCTTTGTTTTATGGAAATCGGACGTAAAAAAAGTTATTTAAAAAAACTGAATTTCACTAAGCCCTGACGGAAGTATTGAGTGAATTTAAATGAAACTTGGCACGATAAGAGTTCATACTACGAGGAAAGATACAGGATACTGTGTGCTCAAAAATCAGTACAGTTCCCTTAAGAGAAGGATTGATAGTGCACGCTGACGAAGTCGCAGGTGTCCACTAGTCTTGAATATAAAGATTCTTACGCTTCAAGTGGTGAGAGTGAAGTGCGTGCGGCGATACAAGGATGGCCAGATTATATAGTTTTATAAGCGCTCGCATTGTTATATGTTTATTATAACACTAGTGGACTCCCCCGACTTTGTCTGCGGGGATTTTTTTAAAAGCGTTGAAAAAAGTATTGACGAGTCAAGAAATATTATAACTTTCGATTTCAAGGATAACAGACTGACAGGTACACTTACTTATGCATTTAAAATATTAGATTCGTATGATTATATTTAAAACTGTTTCCGGTTCTCAATATTGTACATGCGCCATCTATTGAAATATGGTCGTACTGTGTACTGAAGCCTTCCTGTAAGCGTTCTCCTGGGGATGCGAAGGGGTTCGGAACATGGGTATATCAACGTCACTGTTCTTTGTTGAGAATCTATTTGGTGAAAATAAAATAATTTATGAGTTTTACATAATTTATCAGTGTGATAAGTAAGTAAATTTATTTATCAACGAAATTTTGAATAAACGTATCATTCCCAGTACAGTGGTTGAAAATTATTTAAGAATTTACAAAATACTACCTGAGAAATAAAATGACCACTTTCTAATGATGTACGTAGTTGAACTTTAACCGGTAAAAATTAAATAATGAAGAAATAATTAATATTTAGCCCTGTAGGACGATTAAAAGAATTGTTTTTTTACAATACGATCTCCAAATTTGGCAGTCGTAACAGGTGAATCGACGGCTCCGTTCGCGCGGGTACAGCCCCCGATTCACTTTATGCTGGTTCGAAACCAGTGTGTAATTTTTAAATTTAATTTGTTTTCTTTATTTTTATTCTGTATTCATGTTTTTAATAATTGTTCATAATTTAAGGATAGATTTTAAAGCAGTAACTGATTCCCGATTTTCTTCTTATCTCAAGATGACTTGTTTTCAAGCACTTTTACGCAACGTTGTTCGACTTTTTATAGTTGTACCGACTCTAGCATACTTATGTACGTAGTCGAAGATAATCTGATATCGATCCAACTTAGAGAGCCTTAGATGTTATTTTGCCTCTAAATATTATACTACATATATAAACAAAAAGAGTTGAATAAATACGCAATCTTATCTAAAGATTTTATATTTGTGGCGCTTGCGAATGAGACTATGGGTATCTGGGCATCAGATATCACTTTTTTCCAAACAACTGACCAACGTGCTGGCACTTATTTAGCTCAAAGAGAACGCCATGCTATTAACAGGGGAAATAGCGCCAGTGTGTTGGCCATCTTACCTTTGGGTAAGCAATTAAAAGACCTTTTTTGTGAATATCTTGTTTCATATCAACCCAAAGAATATAAAAGAAAAACTCAAGAAATATTTCCTAAAAGTAAGAAATTTTATTTGGAACATCCTTTTCATATTTTATTTAAACTGGTCTAATGCGTCACATCAGTGCAGCAAGGCACCTGTAATCGGTATTATTTTGTAACTACCTTCACATATTTTTGTTTTTATTAATTACGCATCTACGCATATCGTACTCATACTCACCTACCTAAAAGTATAATAAGGAATTCCGAGCGCTGAACGATGAGTGCCGGTGTACGGACAAACTGAGTTTTTGTTGTTTGAGAGATGAGTTTTTGTAGCACCGTTTTAATAATTTTTGTAATTGTTGTATTAAAATGTATATTTTTGTTTAATAATAAATAATAATAAAAATAATAAATATAAAATATTTCATCAATAATACAATAACATCTTTATCAGCCGATAGACCATCATTGCCTGACATAAGCCTCTTGCAATTCAGCATCCTAGTAACCAGCTAAATGCCTTCGGTCCACCTAGTAAGGTGGGGTTAGGGTGACGTACCGCGAAACGACTAAGCGTTCCGGTACGATGTAGAAACCGAATGTGGTGTGGATTTCATCCTACTCCTGACAAGTTAGCCCGCTTCTATCTTAGATTGCATCATTACTTAACATCAGGTGTGATAGCAGTCAAGGGCCAACTTGTAATCAATAAAAAAAACTTTGTAAATGTCAAACACGTCTAAATTACGAAATGAGTGTATTACAATTTATGAGACTTCGTGATGAGTATGCCTCGTGTTTTTTTTTCTGGTAGAAATCTTCAGCCGAAAAAAATTACCACTATCGATAAAGACGTACCGCCAAACAATTTAGCGTTCCGGTACGATGTTGTGGTAGAATCCGAAAGAGATGTGAATTTCATCCTACTCCTAACAAGTTAGCTCTTTTCCATCTAAGATTGAATCATCACTTATCATCGGGTGTGACTGCAGTTGACGGAACTTAAATGGAATTTAAACTTTAGAATGCTATATGCACTTGGACGTTGCATGTACTCGTAACGTGATTTGCATGGAGCAATTTGGCAACTCGCCATTTGGATGTCAGTTTCATAAGTATGAGTACTGGATGATCGAGCTTTGCTTATGAATATATTTACCATGTATTATGCGATATAATATAATATTGATGTTATTTTTTAAAGAGTTTTATTATTTTTTTAAATAAATTCAAAATCCAAACGTACTAGTATCAAAAACTTTCTGAAAACCGTATCAAAATCTATTCAGCCAAACGCGAATCATCCTCTATTTTCTGAATTCGGGTAAAATACACACAAGAAATGGCGGGTAATAATAGGCTCACCATATACAAGGTTAAAGCTCCGGAAGCCTTGCTTCCCGTACGAAGCTTACAAAGCTTAGCTTGCCGCATGTTTTTACAGGATTTAAGAACGCGCGAAAGCTCCGTTTAACCTTAATCCTTCCATTTTAATCACACCGAGCTTGAAGCTTATTGTGTAACTTAACACGCAAGAGAAATTACCAACGGAGCTTTTTAACTGAGTTACTTTTTGAAACGGGTCCTTTTTAAAAGCGTTTTAAGTTAAGCACGTACATATTTGAATAGTTTCTCACGAGGCTATTACGTAAAGAGCCTCAATTTAAATCTGAGAATTCTCGAGCTAATTCTTGCCTATTTCTTCTATTGTTGTACTACGTCTTTTTGCTACGTTTGGAGAAGAATGTATTATAAAAGACGTGAATTATATTTTGCATAAGAAATTCCTTTTAGTCTCAGAGTTTGGCTCATTCTACATTGTAGAATTTAATTTCGCTGATATTATGCATTTCTTTGTCTTCTTCTCCATGAGTCGTTTCCCCAACTTTGAGGGTCGCGGCACCCCAACGATATGACTTTTTAACGGTGGTACGCCATTTCTCTCTATTCATTTGCGGCTAATGCAGATAAAGCCGTGTCTTTCTTTCTTTTTAATATACAAGTATGGTGATGTTTGTTCTGTGTTCGGCCCCAAATACAATAAGCATACGTCACTAACACCACATTTCAAATGCTCAATTCTCTTCCGGTTGGCGATTTGAGTGTCCTAGTTTCGGCTCCATAAAGGAAGATAGGAAGATGGAGAAGACAAGAGTGCGAACAAAGTGCATTTCTGCCCACTGGGAAATGTTCTTGTCTTTCCATATTTTGGACAGCTGAAAAGCTGAAACTAATTTTATTTTACAACTATTGTTGATAGTAAAATACTTGGCTGTAATCAGAAAGCTTCGTTTTGAACACAGAGATTAAACACTGGTTTCGCAACGTGAAGACTTATATTCGAGGGCTGTTAAACAGATCATTTGAAAAATTATCAAATGATAAAAGGCTATTACACTTACCTGCAGTTACTTTTTCATTTTTTTTACGTCTATTAATAATTAATTTTTAAATATTATTCAATAATTTTTTATAGTTTTAAGTATTTCCTTACGTTTATGACGTGTCCAAATTGATGCGACATTATTTTGACATATTTATTTTTTGCACCGCTTGAGTGATCCGAAGTATTTTAATAAAAGTTTTTATGGGTGAAATCCATATAAAACATGTAAAGTATAATGCTAGATTATTACTGAAACGCGTAATTTTAAAAATGTTTTTGCAATCTAATATCAACTTCCACCCCGTTATTATATAAATAGCCTATAAGCGGCGAGACAGTTCTTATAATTTTCTTTGCATTATCGATCTTATAATTATAAACGATTACTAGTTGCAGTGGGACATGAACAAATAATAATCTTTGTATCGATCTGAACGTTTATTTTTAGGTCCATGATTTTATTTTTCACGTCACTGTCACGTTTTTTTTTATAGACTACAAGTTGGCCCTTGACTGCTATCACATCTGATGTTAAGTGATGATGCAGTCTAAGACAGAAACAGGCTAACTTGTTAGGAGTGGGACGAAAATCCACACCCCTTTCGGTTTCTACACGACATCGTACCAGAACGCTAAATCGCTTGGCGATACGTCTTTGTCGGTAGGGTGGTTACCAGCCACGGTGAAAGCCTCCCACCAGCCAGACCAAGACAAATTAAGAAAAATCTCAATCTGCCCCGCCGGGAATCGAACCCAGGACCTCCGTCTTATAAATCCACCGCGCATACTACTGCACCACGGAGGTCGTCATATCACTATTTTGTAATAACAACCAATAATATATGGACAATTTAAAACATCAGTTCTAATTTAATAAATGATATTGAATTTGGCTTTAAAGAAACCTCAACGCATTACATTAGTCTCCCAGGGTGAAAAATAATGTTGTGAAAAAGTGCTTTCTGCGTGAAGCTTAAATCTCACAGGAAGGAACACAAGAAGTATAAAAAGTGTAACTGATAATAATTTATTATGTAATTATAGTCTATTATCTTAAAATAAATAACTTTTAAGTTACATGCCAACCCATTTTAGCAGATTCCGTGTTAAGTAACGATCACTATAATCAGATACACTTGTTATTTCAAAAAAACTCGTATTCTAAGCCTAAAGATAAACCTGATGTCTTAAAAAGCTTGTAAACTAAGCTTTCAGATAAACTTGACATTTCAAAGAGTTTGTAAACTAAACTTACAGAAAAACTTGAGATTTCAAAAGTGTTTGTAAATTAATATTACATAAAATAAATGAATTTTGAATGTTGTTTTTTACGCCTCCTCGTTCTGTAGTTTTATTTTCAATATTCACTGCTTTTGTCAGGTAACGAAGTACAAAGTGATGATCAATTCTGTTAACAATTTTAACTTGTGTTGGCGCGTACTTGCTACTTCATTAGCTGATATTCGGCATTCAACATTTTATTAAAAGCTTTAATTAAACAATGTATTCATTCATTAAGCGAATATTTTATATTTTAAAAGCTGCAGTGTGCGAACAATGTACGCATTCATTAAGCGGATATTGTTACAGATTTATTGGATGTTATGATGTTTATATTCAGCTTTTTAATAAAGTATCGGTTGAAACTTTCATTACAAATAGCAGGTCTTATTCGATCATCGATTAAGAGCTTAAATCCGAAACGTTATGGCTTGATCTCCATGTATTGGACTGTTGGATCGTGTCAATCCTACAGCTGCGTTGGTATTGTGATTAGATTATATGTTCGATCAATCACGAAGTCCCGAGTTTCTGATTTTTCTGTGAAATTTTTATTTAGGTGCAAACTTGGAGTCAAGTCGGGAAGTTGGTGGTGATATACCTCCGTGCCTCGAAGAATACGACCCGCCAATCCCGGCCACTATCATTAACATTTAATAGGATTGTCATTAAATGAAAAATTATCACCCTAAACCCACTAACTCGCATTGGAGCAGCGTGGTGGGTCTACGCTCCATATCCCCTCTCCTGTAAGGAGGGACGCCTGGCCTTGTAGTGGGCCTTTGATAGGTTGATAATGATGATGATGATGAATCCCAGCTAATTTTCATATTCATTGAAAGTGCCGCAGAGAATATCTTTTTTATTGATATCTTGTTCCGGTGGGGTTCTCCATGAGGCCTCCGAGGTAAATTTTGGAACTATATGCCCCGCCCACTGCCACTTCTGCTTTCCGACTCATAGAGCTATGTAAGTTAATTTAGTTCTCTTGCGGATCTCCTCATTAGATCTCTCAGAGATACTCCGAGTGTATCTCCATCGCCCGAACTCTGAGCCTACTTAAGATGCCCATAGTATATATCTAAAAAACTATAGAAATCGATCAATATAACTAAAAACCTAGATTTTGCCCGTGACTCTGTCCGCGTGGAATTAGTCATTACGGCAACCTAATTTTCCCTCTTAAGGGTATTTTTTTTACAAACTTTGAATGTCGTATCTATTAATATCTAAAGTTTCTAGCTTTCAAAATGTACTTAAAATGTTCTACTTTCATGGAACATTTTAAGTACATTTTTAAAGGGAGAAAAGGGCGGCGAAAAAAGGGTTGTAAAGAACAACCCTTTTTTCGCCACTAAAAGTAGCCTATGTCCTTGTTAAAGCCCTAGACTATCTGTGCACAAAATTTCATTCAAATCGGTTTTGTAGTTTTAGTGTAAAAGCGAGACAGACAGACAAAGTTGTATTAGTTAGGATTGCTGACAACAATCAATTTGAAAAATAATAATTGTAACATTTTTCTTTTACAGGGGTGCGGGAGGCGGGGGGATGTATGGTGATGTCAACATTTCCGCCATACTGGATTCATTTAGCATAAGTTACGACAAAAGAGTAAGACCAAACTACGGAGGTTAGTTTAGAAGTAGTACAAGTATCATACAAACAAACTAACGCGTCAGAATCAAAATAAAAATTCTTTTAATCATATCTAGACTGTTATTGTTAATTTACAAGTCAACTTTTAGGACAGAGCTCTTAGAGTTTTTTGGGTGAATATTGCGTAGGTAGAATTTTGTCTTTTAACTTATCCTTATAACTGGTAAAGTCACTCTACATAGTCTAACTTGACTTCTAAACTAAGCGTACTTGAAATTAACTGTTTTTTTAATTTGTTGAATTTTAGAGTAATACTACTACTTATATTTTAATTTAAAAATTAATAAATTCATTATTAAATATTAACAACCCAAATAATAAAAGTGACCAACTATGAGTCGATTAATTTTTCTGGCTGTATCATGCCCAATTTTATCATCGGGCTTTAAAATATGACAACGTAATAAATAGGCAACTAAGGATATTGTTATAATAAACTAGCAGATGCCAGTGACTTCGTTCGCGTTCAAAATAGCCTAAGTTACTCCTTATATCTTATAATAATAATTTTCTCCATTTTTTCCACATTTTCCACTGATTCTTCGCTCCTATTGGTTACAACGTGATGTTATATAGCCTAAAGTCTTCCTTGATAAATGGACTATTCAACAGTAAAATTATTTTTCAATTATATCAAGTAGTTCCTGAGGTTAGCGCATTCAAACAAACAAGCTCTTGAGTTTTATAATATTAGTATAGATTATATTACCTATTTGATATGCTTAAAAGAATTTTTATTATTGTTGGCTTCCATGTAGTGTAAATTTTCAGTGCTACCAATTCCTATATTTTCTTTTCAAACCATTTCAGCAGCAATGTTAATATCTCAATCAGATTTTTAAATTAAATATAAATTTAAAATTACTGAACCAGAGACTTTTAAACATTTTTATGACGCCATCTTATTCATTTTTAAAAATAAAATATTTTTTTTCTGAGACTTTGCTTCCATCTGCAGCTATAATATTGTGTCTAAAAGCGTCTATCGTTTAACATGTTTGCATGTACCACTCTCATCTCGTAAACATGTCCGCAAGTGTATGAGAGCTGGTAGATTATATTTGAGGTATTTATGTAAGCTGAAAACTTGTCCTTTAAAGGTGTGAGTTCGTAGCCGAAGTATACCTACATAGTAATTCGTAGTTTCTACGAGAAGTCGTCTGCTGTTTTGATCTGCGGTCGGCTATGAATCGGCATGTTTAAGGTATTATAGCTGAGTTACAGGACAAGTTTCCAGCTCGTCTCAAATACCTACACAAATGTATATACCAGCTCTCGGACTATGTTGGTCTATTTGGGCTTGACGTCAGGCTATAAATTATGATGGTAACGACGCAACCACTTACGTAGAGCCTACATTGAAGGCTTAATGCGATGCGCTTAATGCAGTAAATTTAGTAGTGTAATAGCCTTAATAAAGGGCAAATCTAATTTTGACTTTATTGTTTTGTGCCACGGCCTTACTTACCAACGGGTTGGTTTTTGGGTTCAAACACCCCGCTCTCGAAAAATTTAGATTTTAACATTAAAAAACTTTAATAACCACAACTGTCGTCAAAGCAAAAAAGTGTGGAAAGCATAATAACTATCACCTCCCTGTCCTAAAATCAACTTTGACATGCCCAGATAAGTGCGGTCTTAATACCCAAATAATGTATTAAAAAATACATTTACCTGTGTTTTTTAATAAAAAACTACAATTTTATATAGAGGGTCCTCCACTTCCCTAATAAAATGGGCAATGTTCTTTACATGGTATCATCGGAACCTTTTATAATTTTGCCCTTATAAGAAATGGGTGATAGGATGGGCCAGAAGCGAACCCACATAAAGACTTAATAAATCTAAACATTTAGATAAAAAATATTTAGATATTTCTTAGATATTATTAGAACAAAACTGTTGTTTGTTACAATTTATTTTTAATGCATATTATATTAAATGCTGAGCTTATGAAGGATTTTAAGATTGATTCGCTAGTTAGATTTTTTTTTTAATCCAGAGGCGCAAGGTACAACGGCGCGAAAGGTAAAACAAAATCAGTCGATTATACAAAGAAAAATACATTTTATTCAAAAACTAACCAAAGTTATTACAGTAATAAAGTAGAAATATTTCTTTAAAATCTTAGAATCCTTCCCACGTTTGGGATTCAATTCTCGCATCCTTAATTATATAAAATTAGCGCGAAAATCTAATAAACGATTTTACAAAGAACGAAAATCATTCACGGAAATCTTTGCTTCATAATAGTGTCATGATATTGTTCATCATCAATTAATTCATAATTGCTATTTCGATAAGCTTCATGTCTCTCTGTAAATCGTATAACCCCTTCATAGTTTAATAATTTGCCTCTATAAATATAATTGTTCTAAGTAGTGAGTTGCCAGTAGACTCTAAACTTCCAAAAGAAAATCTTAATACAATGGTGATAGTTGCGGTAAGAGATGGCGCCAACAAATACCACTTGACATGTTGTGTGTTATGTCGTTTTCAGGACCGCCCGTGGAAGTGGGGGTTACCATGTACGTGCTCTCCATCAGCTCTCTGTCAGAAGTCAAAATGGTATCTTATTTACAAAGCAATATTAAAGACACAGCGCATATATAGCAAGATTTGTCCTTTAGTACAATCACCAGCATTACCGTTCATTGTAGCACCCGTGTCCACGGTTCGATGCTTAGGCGCGTCGCGATGCGTCCTTCCCCCCCGGCCCCCGCCAGCACGCACCCCGCGCCCCGCGACCCCCTCCGGCGATGGGGCACGTCACGTCTCTGGTTTGGTTTTCACGGCGCGAGGCGCGCGCGCGACTCACGATTGGGCTTGATTGCAGGTCCGCCAGTGGAGGTGGGCGTCACCATGTATGTGCTCTCTATCAGCTCCGTCTCCGAAGTGCTCATGGTACTCGCAACTTTCAGCTCACGCTTGACTCGGTCGCTCCGGCCGCGGCCGAGCAGCCCCAGATACGAGGCTGCGAGCATGCCCGCGATTCGTGGAGCAGAACGCCCTTTGTCCGCAATCTTGCTTTCTTATTATGTGTCCCCTGTTTCCTTTAACGTAAATTTGTTTTGTGACCTCATAATAAGAAAAGCAATCCGTTATAACCTTACAAGTTATGAGGTTGTGTGTCCAGCAGTACTCGTAATTCCAAAGATCGTGCGAAGTGGTGATGTTACTAGCTCGTGATTGTTTAACTTCCCCGCGTTGCGCGTACGCCGATGTTTCGGTTCAACGACAAATGAAAACATGCTCGATATAAATATTTCCTTCGATTTCAGGGAATCTTATGATCATTCACATCAACACTTCGTTTTGAACGTTCAGCTCTATTAATATAACGCGGGATAAATTTTCCAAATCACGAATAGGCGTTAAAATAAAATTCTATGGATTTGCGACGACTGTTTAATTCTTCGTCACTCATTTCGTAGTTTGGTGTGTTTGTACGTATATGTGTATCTACTGAAATTGCCTAAATAGTCTTTACCTTCCACGCTCTCCAGTATCTTGGAACACCGGTTTATATATGTAGTAAATTTTTTAACTAATCGCTTCAATTATTTTGAAATCACTATTATATGTTACCGTAATATAGAAATCGTAAGACTCGTAAACAATGGAAAGTATCCGGTCTTCCAAACTGAACGAGCTGCTAGGTGTTGGGTGAAAGACCCCGAAGTGGAAACCAAATCAAAGTTGGGAAGGTCACAGCAAGACGTGACCCATGGCCAAGGAGATATTGTCTTTTTCACATTTACGAGTCTCAACTGATCTGAGTACTGTCGAACGTCCTGTTCTTCAGATCTTCAACGTGGCAATGTATACTTGTCGGCTTCTTAGCTTCTATTAAGAAACTGCCTTTATCGAGCCGTGGGTGCCAGCCTGCGCCATCGCCCACTCACTTCGCCCTGTCCCGATACTCTGCACCCCCATATCTTCATTGTAGCCACCACTGTTAAGCCACTGTATAGCCTTCGTGCCACACACCACTGCACCTTATGTTCTATTTCAAGCTTCGCGCATTTTTATCATTCAGATGTTACCTAGTTCCCTCAGTGTTTTTTTATCATAACATCGTTGTTAGATTCCATGTTTCATGCTCACAAATGTACCACTATGTATCTCACTGCCACCATGTCAACGCATGCAGATGTTAGATATTTTTTTTATATCATAGTTACATTTTGTGTATCTCAGTGTAATCGTTGTGTTTGTGTATACAATACAGAGTTTTCACTGAGTTGTCAGTTTTCATAGCAACCAACAACCTTGATATCATGCCTCAACACACAAATCGCGTCTGATTTCTTCTCCAGAGTTTATAGAGTCATGGTCTTAAGCACCTTGTCTATAGGTGAGCATTTAGATGGAGCATATTTGTAACAATAATTATTATTTAATACATTAACTGCCATAGCCTCATTGTCTTTTCTCCTCTATAGGTATTATCAGAGTCATATATGTTGTTGTAACAAATTATCTTACCATTTAAATAACATAATTCTAGTTTCAACTTTGGAGTTAAACTTACATATTATCCTAGAGCATTTCTTATTCTGGACAGTTAACGTGTTAATAATAATATATAAATAATAAACAAATTAATAAAATACTCGGTGAGATCTATGTCTTGAATCTTTTTGTGAATGAGTACCGGTTGTATTATGAAGTTATTTTGAATTGCATTGTTAATTTTTTTCTCTTCAGGACTTCACACTGGATTTCTACTTCCGGCAGTTTTGGACGGACCCACGACTGGGTTACAAAAAGAGGCCGGGCGTCGAGACACTTTCAGTGGGAAGTGATTTCGTCAAAAATATTTGGGTTCCTGATACATTTTTTGTAAATGAAAAACAATCGTATTTCCATATAGCAACCACTAGCAACGAATTTATACGTATTCATTATTCAGGCTCTATCACTAGGAGTATCAGGTATACAAAATGATATCTATTTGAAAATAAACATAATATCAAAAATTGCGGACAACGGGATTCGAACTCTCGTCTCTTTAGCTTTCCGGGCCAGGCCACACTACCGCTAGGGTACGGTGTTCGACTGGCGTCGGTGCCGAAATCAAGTATATAAAAATTATAAAGGATACAAAATGATGATTGGCTTGGATATAAATGATACTTTCTCACACACACAATATCATACCGACTGTATGTAAGTTAAGGTTGTTTAAATCGTACCATGGCGTAAGTAGTACCTACTCTGGTATGTGACAGTATTATTTCCTTGAACCCTAACTTGTAATATCATCTTAATTTACAGCCCAATAACAACCCACTAATGAGCTAGGTATCCCTTCTTTTAGGAGAGGGGATATACCCCCTCCTAACGCCGCTCCAATGCTCTAACTTTATCAAAGACGTACCGCAAAGTTTTTAATTCATATAATTTAAGGTTAATCCTTCAGACTGTATTGTCATTTAACATCAGGCGACATTAATGTCTAATGCTAACTTATAACCGAATTAGTAATAATGGTGTTGTTGAAGATGTCATTACCAATGAATGTTTCAGATTGACTATAACTGCGTCGTGCCCTATGAATCTACAATATTTTCCAATGGATCGCCAATTGTGCCACATAGAAATAGAGAGTTGTAAGTATCTTAACGTTGGTTTAGATTTAGTATATGACGGTTACATAATAGGGGTCATTAAAACACGAGTGTATTTTGTAAACATAAGAAAGAGTTTTATAATATAGATACCTATGTGAGTAACTACTTTATCTAATCTCATGCAATAAAACTTCTGTGTAAAACACTTACAATAATAATTTAATATGATTAAATTCAAGAAAAAATAAGAATATTAAATTATTATTATATAATATTTTATTGATTTTATAATTTAAGTTTTATGATATGAGAATAGCTAAAGTAATTTTATTTATATGTTTGTGACAACATAGATAATAGTGTATAAAAGAAGACAGTATAATTATGCATAATATTATTATATTTATGCCGTCAACAGTGTTCTATTGAAAGCACGCTTCATATTATAATATGTATCGTGCAAATATGTGAATTATTATTATTTACCTACACGCTGAGTATGCAGTTGAAGTATATTCAACTCGACGGTACTCCAACAAAATATGATAAAAGATGCCAAGATGATAGAAAAATAATATATAATCGTATTTACTAATAATTATGTACGTGTGTTCACCTAAAGCAATCATTGATTTGATTCTTACCACAATGCAAATTTATCACTAGGCTTACAGATTGTGTTGTGACCACCTTCTTGTATCACAGATGCTACTCAGGGCTACCCTGTGAGCACAAGCGTTCAACTTACCCGTCGACACGTGCTGAGATAACCGCGTGTTCATATATTGGATGTCTCCTTCTCGCATACAGCACCCGCAGAAGGCAGACGTAATAGTAAGCCTTTGTCCTCACGAGCATTAAGCGAAAGATATTGTGACATCGACGCTGAGACGGCTGCGGGCTGAAGGAGGCGGGGTCGGCGGCGACGGGTCGAGCCGCCAGACGCGCCGGACGCCCAACCCACCACGTCCACGCAACCACCCGCATCCGCACCCGCAGTCCCTCATCCTCCACGACGTGACACGCTTCGCACCCTAGCCGCACCCTGACTGCACCCTGACTGCACCCTAGCTGCGCGCACCTGCACCCGCGCTACTTTGATGCATGACACGTTGTTGATGACGCAAGAACATTTACTCTTTACATTGTTTACTGATATATTTTAGATATAAAGTTAAAATATATTAATAATGAGAATAGTTATCTTTCGTCACAGAAAAACAATTGTTTTTAAGTGTAGTTACCAAATTCTAGCTGCTAATAGTGCAAATCATTTGTGTGGAGGAAATATTCTTGCGTTCCAAACTCTAAGCAATATTCATATTTTTTTATATATTTACATAATTATAACAACAGTAATTGTAACTTTAGAAGTAGTGTTGGCGTTTTACACCCATTAGGTACAACAAGTAGTATTCTATTTTTCTATCATCCACACCGAGCTGACTCGACGAACATTTGGCGAGCTCGTCGATGCAGCTCGGTACGTCTCGCCCGCGAGTCCGCCGACGCCGGCCGCGCGAGGGAACCGCGATGCTTCGCAGCGTAAGTGATAGCGTTTTGTGTGTTTGGCATGTCTCCGGAGTCGGGTACACTATGAGAGACATTCGGTACCACTGGAAGGACGGGCTCATGAGTGTCGGCATGAGCAACGAGGTGCAGCTGCCGCAGTTCCGTGTGCTGGGGCACCGCCAGCGCGCCACGGTGGTGACGCTCACCACAGGTAACAGTCGCCCCGCCTGTCCAAGCATTGTCCACCCACGCTGTGCATCCGACCCCGTCTCCCTCCGCCCGCGTCAACGACCGATGCGCGACACTTAGCACTCGACGACCGCTCGCGACTCCCCGCTCTCACCCCGACCGAATAGCGACTCGAGTTATAAAACCCATTGCGATGGGCCTGGGGTTATTTCATTTTTGTATCCGCTGCGCACAGTCGGCTACACCATGCGGGACATCCGATACAAATGGAACGAGGGGCCCAACTCTGTGGGAGTTTCGAGCGAAGTGTCCCTCCCGCAGTTCAAGGTGCTCGGACATCGGCAGCGGGCCATGGAGATCTCCCTCACGACAGGTACTTACACGGACAAACCGACCGCTAGTCGGCAGGAATATCGGAAGGGACCATTACCTAACGTGAAACACTGAACATAAACAGTAAACACCACGAATCTTTTCACGTCCTGCTTTCGTATTTTTGCACTAACGACACCGAGTTGAGTGTTTTAGGAAAAATAATACATTAAGTTAAACTGGAATTAAGTATTCTTTACTGTCACAATTAACGTAAATTATCTAATAACTGTTTAGAAGATTTTAGATATCAAACTGTAAAACAATCGAAAGCTTGAATAAAAACATAATAATTATAATTGTTTCATTCACACATTACTATAGAGAATGTTCTAATCAGTATCTAAAACTTTTTGCAGGAAATTATTCAAGATTGGCCTGTGAAATACAGTTTGTTAGATCTATGGGATACTATCTTATTCAAATTTATATTCCTTCTGGGTTGATTGTAATTATATCGTGGGTGTCTTTTTGGTTAAACCGAAACGCCACTCCGGCTCGTGTAGCCCTGGGGGTGACCACTGTACTCACCATGACGACTCTCATGTCATCAACAAATGCCGCTCTACCTAAAATATCGTACGTGAAGTCGATTGATGTCTACTTGGGTACCTGTTTCGTGATGGTCTTCGCCAGTTTATTAGGTAACTATAACACATTATTTTCTGAAAAGCGAAATATTTTAGCTTAAAGCCGCAAGCGAATTTTATGTACATTTGAATAATTATAAATGTGTTTGTATACTTTTGTATTTTTACACTTAATTAGATTATATTTATTTAAAATCTCGTATGCAAAGTGACTAATTATAACATTAGCGTAATTTATTCAATAGTATTCAAATGAGAATGATAATGCAAAAAATTATCTCATTTGAGTATTGTTGATATTTTTTATGTAAACGCGAAAGAAATAAAAATTCTGATTTGTGACCTTTGTGTTTTTATATTATATTCCATTCAGGTTTAAATTTAACGTGTTTCTCAAGCTTCGAGAGAAGCATTGATTGAAAGCAACTCAATATGGTTAAGCAGTTTCAAAGTCAACATCCAAGTAAACAAAGAAAGGGTTGTCTGTCAAGCGCTTTGCTGTTAAAATAAACTCTTTGTTTACATGTACAATTACTTAAAATTCTGCGATAACTTGACAAATCTGTCCGTCTGTGCTATACTTACAGATTTATACAACCAATTACCATTAAACATTATCAGAACAACATTTAATGATTTGGTAATGTAAATGCAGAAAAAGCATCAATGATATCCTTTTGGCTATCCAAGGAATATAATTCTAAACTGAAGTACAAACACTAAAATATAATTGCACTAGTAAGAACAGAATTAATCAATATAACGAATACTCAAATTACAAACGCTGAAATATAATTGTACTATCAAGCACCTTCACAGAATTAATCAATATGAACAAGGACCCAAATGACATCTGTCATCGAAGCAGTCCTAGAGACGTATGGAATATATTGATAACCGACAAAACCGGGTTTTGCCACATAACAAATTGAATATATAAGAGTTGCACATATACCAGCTACTAGTATAAATTATTGCAAAATTAATGCCTGTAATGAATAAGAGGAAACAAATCAATAGTCAAAAAGAATTCAGAACATAGTTGCATTAATAATAATTAAATTTTCCAAATTATAATACATTTTAGGCATATTATTATTTATTAATTTTTCAATTTGCAATAATTACCATAAATTCAAAGCTCTGATTATTATTATTCTGATATTCATTGATTCTGGTTATTTTAGAACGATTTTAATCTGTTACTACTTCATGCAATCTGTCCGGTGCAACTTTGTAAGGACGTCCTACAGTATTAGTAATGTAGTATAAATTGAAGAAATTTGTAATACATGAAATAAAAACAGGATTTTTATATTACATGTAATGAATTAGTTTATAAATATTTTCTCATTATTTGTCTGAATTCATTAGACAGTACGATTTCATGTCGTCCATAGAAAGTTTGTCCATGATTATAAATGACGTGTGTCATAAATGGCAAATCGCCGCCACAACAATAAACACAGCATTGCTTTTTTAATGCTATGCTCTTGGTTGTGTCAAAGAGCAAAAAGAAAAATGTGTTCCTTGTAAATAAATTCCTTCAAATATTTTACCGCCTTCATGTATTTGATATGATTTGTGTGATGCTAACGAACAGATTTGTCAAAGAAAAAATAAATTGAATATTAATTATTGAATATCGTGAAGTTTTTATGAATGCCTAATTCTCAAAATTCAATTTTTAATAAGTATGGAATGTAACGCCGTGAGTTTTTAAAATATGGAGTGTTATCCATTTTTACAGAATATGCGACGGTGGGATACATGGCCAAAAGGATACAGATGAGGAAACAACGTTTTGTAGCAATACAGAAAATAGCTTCCGAGAAAAAAATAAACATGGACTGTGCTCCGGTTGGAGATAATCACACTCTGTCAAAAATGAATACCTTAGGAAGGTGTCCTCCTGGCAGACCGTCTGTAAGTTATTCTCCTGTGTGCCAATATAAATTTAATTCATCAACTTTACTATCAATGATAACTAAAAAATATATTTCTAAAAATTTTTTGGAAATATATTTTAACAATTATATTTTAAAATGCGTGTAAAATTATATAATTTATGTTTGTGCTCTTTTGAACCCAGAACCAAATTAGAGTTCAGTTGAAATGCAAAAAGTTGTTAAAATGCTTCCAACATTCTACCTACACCTACTAATGTAAAAGTTGAATAAAAGCTTTTAAAAACGATTGTATTTACGCACAAAACAAGCTAATGTAATTTACAGAGCAGTATTTAAAAAACCATAACAATAAATTTCAGGAAGTCCGCTTTAAAGTGCACGATCCTAAAGTACATTCAAAGGGTGGCACGCTAGAAAATGCAATAAATGGTGGCCGCGGCCCTGAAGAGGACAACGCGAACCAAGCTGCACATATCCTTCATCCAGGAAAGGTAACAAATAAATTTATTCCCTCTAAAATATTCCTTACAATTTGCCCATAATTGTGGTGACGTCGTAAAGTTCGTACAGGATGCAGTGGTACAACAAGACCTAAGTTGAGATCCTTTAATTTGTCGTGATGGCGCTTACATAAATAAACTTCGAATGAAATATTAAAATTTAAACCATTGCAAATATTTTTCATATAATTAAAATAGAAAGAGCTGTTGTTTACTAGTCGACAACAGTGACGTGAGTTTCGGGCGTATTTATTTCAATAATATAGAATGAAATTTTGTTACAACTAAAATAAATTAAAAATTAATTAAACAAATTATATTAAAACTTAAACCCAAACAAATATTTAACAGACTGTTTTCTACTCAAATGATTTGCACCAACTTTCTAAAGATCTGGATCACCGATTTATTTATCACACTCTGTCCATACATTCATAAACCTGGTGCCCGTTTGTAGTATACAGTTTGCTTCTATTAAAACAAACATTTTTCCTTTGGCTGAACGTAAGTCCGTGAGCTGGATCTTAGAAACTTTAGTATTAATATTTTTTTATTTCAGAGTTTTATATAAATCTGGAGGATTTGTTCTTTGTGTTATTTCCTCATAAAATGGCTGTGTCAAAACCCTTGCTTTGCGTTTATGTACTGCTCTGCGAATTGCTTTTTATTCACATCGCGTGCTATATCCGATAATGCGGTAATGTCACTTGTAATGTTTAAAAAGTTCTGTACTTGAACAATATTATAGTTTTATAGCATGTTGAAGGTTACTTTCGTAATTGGTTCGTGTTTAAAATGGCCGATGTTATCATTATGATTTATAATAACGCGAGGGGTTTTTATTTTATAACGTGTATATAAGTGCCCACCCATTTTAATTTTAATTGTATATATAATTATCTTTATAAGGTGTCAAGGTAGCGTTTACTATTGATTTTTAAATTA
Source organism: Mycalesis mineus (assembly GCA_034621355.1). NCBI lineage: Eukaryota > Metazoa > Arthropoda > Insecta > Lepidoptera > Nymphalidae > Mycalesis > Mycalesis mineus. Next base: position 23,208,457 of record CM067908.1, on the reverse strand, counting down.
TTATCAATTGGTACTTTACCAGACAGCCCACTAACATGTAATACTGTTGACAAGGTAAGGTAAGGTTCCCTAAGGAATTATTGTCGTCACGTTGTTCAGATTTGACTGATGCTGCAGTAAACCTTAGATAGTCTTCCCTTACAAATTGTCAGTAACGATGTTATGTAGCATTTACGGGCAACGAGGTATCTAGTTTCCATCATTTTGTAAGTTGTTGAAAACAAATACCTTTCGTCTTTGTTTTCAAACAAAACTTCACTGTCTAAGTGGGCGGCCTTAATCAATTTTAATCTGTACCTCTCTCTGCTTTCAGGACATCAGCAAGCTACTAGGAATGACTCCTTCAGATATTGATAAGTATTCCCGCATCGTGTTTCCGGTGTGCTTCGTTTGTTTTAACCTTATGTATTGGATTATCTACCTTCACGTTTCTGACGTCGTGGCTGATGATCTGGTTCTTCTGGAAGAGGATTAATGGAGGGCGTTTATTGACATCCACTTATTTTTCCATAATTCATTTAGTAATAATTTGAAACACTGTGTAAATAATAACTAAGATTATGATTCTGATAATTATAATGCTAGACTGCGTTCTATTAAATTTGTAGTGGTAGCTATTTCTTGATAATTCTAGATAAAACAAGTAATAAATACTAAATCTATGATAATATTTAAATAAAAGACTTGAAAGTACGAATAATTGTATATGTCTATATAAGGGTAAGGAATTTTAGTGTTTTCTTCTCTCTTGTGTCTAATATAGAGCAAAAAGAAAGAAAACAATAGACTGAATAATGTAATTTCGATCCGTTTTAAAAGTGTTCTCTAGATTTCCATTGAACCCTTTGTTATATGTATTGTTATTGAAACGCTAATAATAATTTCTTGAAGACCTATTTAATTATAACATTCCTTGTTTTATTAAGTGTCGCACAACGTTTTAGTTAAATTTCATATGATATTTTTAAATATAATATAAAATTAAAATATATTTAGGTCTTTAAAGTGGAAATTTATTATTATCACTAAATCAAATAAATCAAGCAATAATAAAATAAGATATTTTGATAAGCTACCAAATTATTTGAATCATCCAAGTAGGTCTTTGAGGGGATAGCTTTAATTATTTAATTTTTTTACATTTCATGTTCGATATTTGGTGTATGTGGAGAATATAATAATAAAGCAAACGAGCATCGATATGAGTAAAAGGGTATTTGTATCAATAAATATAAACTTGATAAATAGAGCTACTTGAAAATTATCTTTGATTTCAATGTAATTAAAGAGAGTATTAAAGTTTTTATTGACAAGAGAAGGATTAAATTTTCTTTTAAAAATAATCTGGACAATTGGGTAAAGTATGATCTGTTATTTTAAAAATTTATCATACTCAGTTTCAAATTATTATTTACGTGGTAAAATAAGTGGAATGTTGTAAAAATTAATATTATAAGTCTGATGCTCAACTTTTTCTGCTTAAATGTTTAAAAATTTATGTAGATCTACTTTTATTTGGTAATATCCTATAAGATTTAGAAAATTGTTTTCTTTTGCAAATTTTTATTACTGTTACTAATGTTATTAGGAATTTTCTTTAAAGTGTAGTTGCAAACATTTCAGTAACATAGATATTATTCGGAAATTTCATTTCATAGTGGCTTTATCTTCGAACATCTGAATGATTTGAAAAATGTCTTGGTTAAGCGTCTACTTTGCTTCTTACTGATACTAATGAATGCATGTTACTTTTACTACAAAGGGCATTGAACCGTTTGAAAATCAGCCGAATATTTACCTACTAGTGTACTATTGTCCATTTTACTTTTTTAAGCACTTTTTACACTAAATCAAATAATTTATATCACTATGTATCAATAATAGCTCGCATAATTACAAACAACAATACATTAAAAGCCTGTAAACCTACCAGAAATAGTCGTAGCTATTATTATCAAAATTAAACGTAGCGTCGATAGGACAGGAATCAACATTCGAGGCGCGTCAACTAGATTACAGAATAACTAAGAAACCAATTAACTTCTGGAAATATTCATAAGAGGCGCCACTTGCAAAACTAACATGTCTTATATAAAAAGGTTTAAAGGTTTATATTCACTTAAAATTGTTGTTTATTTTTATGCTAATTAGTGATTTATAAAGAGCTATTCCATTTATACAAACTGTTGGAAAAACTTCCAAATGGCAGTCAAGTATGCCAAACGTTCAATGGCCTTACAATTCAACTTATATGTATTCTACATTTTTACGGTTATCATCGTGGTTAACTTAACAATACAACACATTAATGATTCTTTTGTATTTAAACCCAGTTCAACTTACCACTGCAATTAAAATACATTTTTATGGCCTCTTTTGTAGCAGTAGCGTTGTTGTTTGACGCCGAATCGTTTTTCAACTTGACAAAGCTTGATTGAAGATATTTTCAGAATCGGATTCAGATATGGTCTTCAGTCAGAATTTTATTAGGCAACAAGAAAATGAGGTCTCTGATCCAACGAAGATATCAGAACTGTTGCCACCTGTCCCTATATAGCTTAATGTTCCTCTAAAACGAGATCCGAGTCTTACATGAATCAATGTCCTTGGAGATATGTTACGCTCCTCGACGTTCTTCTAATCCTAGCTTTTGAATCTGATAAAACTTCTTCATCCAAACTCCTTGTCGATGCAGTTACATTAAAAAGGCTAGAGCATAATGAAAATTAAAAAATAAGCCGTTAAAAATTAGTTAAACGTTATTTTTTCAAATAAAAAAATATCAATACTGGAACATCATCATTATTAACAGCCGATGAACGTCCACTGACAGACATAGGCTTTTTAGGGACTCCCAAGTACAACGATCTTGAGCCGCCTGCGACCAGCGACGTCTGCGACTCTTTTGATGTCATCAGTCCACAACACTCACTTTCCGGCGCAGGGTAGATATTGGATATGGTTTCTTGAAAAAATCACATAGGTTGTAAATAAAATCCCCACATATAGTTTGCATGCATGATGGTAAAGCTGTCAGCTTGTACCTACGAATTATTTTCAAACTTATTCAATTTATTTGCTCGTTATCATTTGTTACATTAGTAAACGGGAATTTTTTCGTTATAAAAAAACCAATTCCCATTTTTACATCATTCATATATTTAATAGTTGTTTACAATTTGGCGTGGTTCGGTATGATTCAGAAAACGTTTCTATTACGTTTATGTCATTAATATTAAATATTGTTACAAATTGCCACTCAAAAACCAAATGGAAACCCGTACAACAGCTTTTTTCAGAATATCACAAATAAATAATATTCTTTTTTTGTGTTAACTTAGCATCTCAATTTTATTCAATATTTACAGTGTTTGATTATAATTCTTATGATAATTAACATCTACTCGTATCCTATTCTGACATCTCATAGTGCACAACTCTGCTTTCAGATTCTTCAAACGATATCTTACACATTAATGTCCAGTAATTACATTATTTCATATTCTAAACATGCTTACAGTAGTCAATTAATAAATATTTTGCAATAATTATAATAGTGATAGTTCAGCTAGAAATAGATAATAATCATAATCGGTAACCTATTCATATAAATGTGCAGAAGCCAATAGAAAGTTTAGTATAATCTCACACGTTGAAACAATTTTTATACATAGATTAGCGCTGCACTATTTTGTAGTTTGCAAGGCTTTGAAAATTTGTTTGAAATAGATAAAAGAAGCTTATTTTGCCCCCTGGTTTTACCTGCGAATAGTCTTGTTACTAGTAGATTTTTCGCTATTTGAGCATTAGAACGTAGTTGTTGGAGCGGGGAGAGAAAGAGAAAAGTTATAAATGAAGTTATCACAACTGCAAAGTAAACTAGAATACTAAAAAGTATATACGATTCTAAATAAATTTACTAAATTATATTTAATAAATTAAATAATAATTATTTCATTAATATTATATAAAAAGACATTGTTCCGTGGACAAATACCATGTTAAATTGAACTTTGTGGAAAATGCTCATAATTTATTTATACAAAATTAATGGATACTTATAACATTTATATTATAGTTTTTAACGAATATTATACTTTCTAAGAAATTTGATAGAATATTTTTAATAATTTTTAGTTCAAATATTATGGCAAAATTAAGGCTCTATTTGTTCTAAACAAACAAAGATTTTTGTTTATTTAGCGTAGGTGTTTTTATATTTGAAGACATGTATATTTGGATAAGAGTTAATAAAAAGTGGCAATTAATGTCTCTTAGAAAGAAAGAAAATAAAATTTGATACACACACAGGCAAGAAAACACAAACACAAGAAAAAAAAGAAAGTGTGTAGTATCAAAATGGACGCCACTCAGCGTATGCTACGTCAGTGGTAAATCCACCGACGCAGCGCTGGTCTTCCGTGGAGCCAAGTGGTGATGCGGACGGAATAATAAAGTGAAATAAATTATATGAGATAAGATTAAATAACAAAAATATGGATACAGAAGTATAGATAAGAGACATAAAAATAGGTAAATGCGAAGGGTGGACAAAAATATTATAATAGAATATACATAAACTATATAATTTAAGAAATTTGTCTAAAGTCTGGAACGAGGCTTAAAAGTTAGACTGCTTTTGTGAGAGTAGGAATTTTTTTACCGAAATTTTAAACCAGGCCTTGGATCTTGTAACGCGCACGGTGTAAATTATTCCAGCACTTGGTAGCAGCGTATATAAAGCTACCCCGAATTGCTGCAGATGTGTGCCTTGGAGCTCTTAAAATCCAGACTCTGTTTGTCCGGGTGTTACATTTCTTCCTCTAATATATATAAGAGATATTTTGGCTCTTTATCTTTAAGTACGTCAAACAGAAAGTTGCCAAGTGTAGCTTCCTCCTAACCTCCAAATTTAAAAGGTTGCTTTTATTAATATAAGGTGAAATGTGGGATCTGGAAGGGATATTGTAGCAGTAGCGAAAGCAAGTATTTTGTATTCGTTGTACTACTCGATATACACCACTACAATGGTTTTGAAACTATCTAACTGATCGCTCACAATTCGTGCAGTTACGAGATTCTAGTGCTTTATGCGTTTATTCATCTCACAAATCAGTTACAAACGGCGTCCCTCAAGGATCGGATTAGGACCTCTATTCGTTATCTATACAACATATTTATTTAACAGTATAAATAGCACATGTACGCTGATAGCACACATAAATACACGTCTTTTAAATGAACTAACATTTCCTAGGGAATAAAATCAATCAATAAAGACTTGGAAATAATTGCAGACTGGGCAGACGCAAACGAATTGTTACTAAACTCTAATAAAACTAAGTACATGATTCTCGGTTCTCGGAGTATTATAGAGAAAATCCCTTACAATGATCCCCCAATATGTATTTGAGGCGAAGTTCTAGAACGTACGATCGAAAATAGGAACTTCAGAGTTTTGACTGAAAGCGTTCTTCGATTTGAAAAACATATACTCCATGAAGCCCGAATCTGCTTCTATAAAATTAAAATTTTATACCACGTGCGAAATCTCCTTAAAACTGAGACACATCTGAAGATTTGCGAAACTTTAATACTGTCTAAGTTAAATTACGCCGATGCGCTGTATGGTCCCCGTCTGCTAGTTCGCACTCAACGAGTACATTTCTTCATACTAGAAATAACGATTTACAGTACCTATATTAGAATGAAAAGGAAACGGTAAAGGAAAATAAAAAAATATACCTAATTGGCTGTTAGCACGATGAAATACCGCGCTGACTCTTAAGTCAAAGGAAGAGGGAGTTTGAAAAGGAAACCTTAGGAAAAAACAATATTAAATTTGTTGTGCCACAATTGTGAGTAATCATTAATCATCTAACATATTAAGTCTTTAAACTAATTAGCAGTAAATAAGATCCAATCTGCTTATGATATGTTGTTCTAAGATATATTGCGCCTGAAAATATAAGTTGGTTTGTGATAACTTCCATTTAACATATTTTTAAATTCAAAATGTTATTTGCGGTTGCATCTACATTTTGAATAGCTTTCCCATTTCCAACAACACGGTCCCTCGATGGTCTGAAACGCAGAGCTCCTGTCGTCAGCTTCGGCAGAGTACTGGATAAAATTATAGACAATTGTTTAATATTTGGTTTTATAAACATTAGTACTTAAGGGTAACAATCGTCGAATCTCGATAGGTATAGTTTTATGTTCTCACTGCCATATATTGTTTGCCTTAAGGAAGCAGTTAAAAGGTCAAATATTTATAAATATAATTGAAGTAAGAAGTTTATATAATATAATAGTAATATTATAACATTTTGGTACTTAATGAAACTCAACAAATTTTAACAATGTTCATTGGATTCAGATGCCTTAATGATTAAATTTAAGAAATGTTGATAATTTTAAATAACTAGGAATATGTTTTTAAGTAAACATATTAAAGTTGAAGTATTACAATATTATATTATTGTTTTAATAAACAATTCTTATATTTCAACGTTTACGACTCAATCAGTCGATGTTTTGTTGTTGTGAAATCAAAATAATTTATGATAGGTAAAGTATAAGCGCTGTAGACGCAATGTCAAATGAATATTCAGTTTGAATAATACCGATACTAGGCATTTTGCAAAATGCAAGAGCTCATGATCAAAGTGAAACTTCTAATAATATCAAAAATAACAAAGATAAAATGCATTAGGTACTTGTGTTGATGTACGTATCTATTTTATCTCAAATGCTCATATAATATAATATTATGAGGCGTTTGAGCGGTAGATTAAAATAAGATTATTATACATAGTAATTAGAATTCATTTTACTGCACTATATTTTGTGTAGGTATTATCGCTCTATATTGCTCTAATTATGTGGAATGCGAATAATTAGCTCTCACGTTAATACTATTAGTTATCAAACTATTCAATAATAATTGTAATAAAATAACATACATCTTTTGGATAGAAGTTTCACTCATAAAATCTCAAAAAAATATTGAATTACGCTCAAGATTTGACATTTGATTAAATTGCAAACCTATCATGTAAATAACTTTAAACACTACAAGGAAAATACTAACAATTAGTCAATCTAAAATAAGTATTTGGGTGCTATTTGTTATGTTGCTGTTATAGAAGTATTTTATGTAGGATCTACTGTAAAAGAACGTTAAAACTTCCAGTCAAGTAGGTACATGTACTACAACATTTTTATATTATTATACTGTTTTCGATACATTTGTGAGAATATAGAAATCAAAATAATGTTATATTAGTTAAAATAATCAACCAGCAATAAAAAAACATTGCCTTAATAAATTGGTCATTTTTAGTAATAATTAAAGTAGTTTATTTATTTTAGCAAAAATATAAGTTAAGTTGAATAGTTAATACTGTAATAGAAGTTATATACGTGAAATATATTATTATTATCTTTACTACATTAGCAAATACAGTATTCGAGAAACAGTAGTTGTATTAACACAAGATTTTTGCTTGTGGCAACAAGTTATACGCTTAAAAGAATTTGCTGACGTTTTAATAATTCTATTATATTATATAAACATATAGTTTATCTGTATCTAATACGCACTTTGGTATAAAAGCACTCTGTAATCTTCTTTAACACAATTGTTTAATCGCAACTTGTTATTTTTTATGTATATCATAGATGTATAATTCGTGTTTTATAATTTAATTAAATTTTAATAAAATATTGTTGTTAGAAATTTGAGAAGACATATATATGTATTATTATAATGGGTATGCATTTATCAAAACGGATATTCTAAAATAGGTTAATATAGTACAGGGTAAGTTTTTGGTGTAAAAATAGGTCTGTGGATTTATAAGAACAAAAATCAATATTATAGTAGTTAGGTGTGACGCACAAATAAAATGCTTCATGAGATGGCCATAAAACACACAGCGCTTTTAGCATTGGTGATTTTTCGATGCTGAATTCCGCACATTTTATTGGAAATTAACAGTTCAACACCTCCAAAGAATAACATCCGAACATACTTTTAAGATCTTTTGCTTAAAATTGTCTGTTTAACAAAATAAGAATGTACTCCTTTTTTAAATCTTATACCTGTGTTTGAAATCATAAATATATAAAATACCAATGCTATAAGTGTACATAAACTATGTATGTGTACACTTATACATAAACCATGTTCATGTACAGTCCCTGTAGCTGAGTACCTGTAGCTCAAACTAACACAGATAATTTTTTTACGTATTTATAGTTTTGTTAATAATGATACAGTATTATTTCAAAATATGCAACAAATATTTTATTTGAGATTGTCAGTGAAAGAGCGTCTTGATGGTATCTTCTCGGCAAAAACTTTGTGCTTTTATTTCATTTCTTTTTTGCCACAGAACTCAATTAGTACAACCTTAAAGACGTTTAAAAAAAACCTCAAAAACTTGCCTTATACAATGTCTAGTAATTAAGTAAGTAACCAAAGTGTAGATATAACTTATTAATAATAATGATAATTACCTCGGTAAATTTATATTGATAAAATCATTTATGTTTTAGTCTGGTGAAGGTAGTGCGTAGAGATGATTTTATAGGCAAAACTATACTCTGTAGTATTTATATAATATTGATCACTTCATCACTTAATGTTATATTTGGAGCTTTCGATCTTCACACGGCTTTTTGTGAAAATGCATTTTAAAAATAGCAGCGCCACGTCGTTGAGTTTTATGACTCTAAATATTTCTACCAGCACTAACATAAATCATTATGGCCAAAAAATATTATTAATTAGTTGAATATATAAATAAATTAATAATATTATTTGGCCAAAATTTAATAAACAATAATATTTATTGCCATCTGTACAATGCCAGAATTTAATAAAAAAGTAAAATTTATTAGCGACTTGAAAATAGATGGTAATATTATTACTACTACACAACTTACAATATATCGTACTATTATAATATTCTACATATGTTTAATAAAATTCCGATTTTGTTGACTATGGATATACTGACAGAATATCAGTTACTTCAATATTTATTTATAATATTTATAGCTGCAATATTATATAATAAAGATTAGGTGAGAAATATTATATTCTGTATACCTAATAATAATCGAAAAAATAAATACAAATCTTAGATAGTCAATCCTGCTAGTTTAGTCAGAGGGATCGTTATGTTAAATTAAATGTATAATACATAAATATATAATTTAACATAACGATCCCTCTTTATGCACATATTATACAATATGTTCATAAATACATTGTATATATATAAACACATTTTTATTACTTGGATCTATCAGTACAAGTTAATGAATAACATAACAGATTTTTTTAAGTAATCAACTACACCAATAAGATCAAACAAACCTCTGAAGTGAAGTTCGATCATTATTATATGAATCGCATCATTTGTAGATATAAATATTCATCAGGTAGTCGTATAGGTAGGTAGGAGACTACCTGGTGAATATTTATATCGGAAAATGAAGTGCTATAATACAATGGAAGAGAGTCGGTATCAAACATTGAAATTTTTGTATAAAGTTGTATTACTTGATATCCTAAAATAGAATATTTATAATTTGGAGGTTCGATAAAACGAAAAGTTACAATATAATCAGAATCAGCCTGGATTCCACATAACGATGAAATTTGGAATATGCTGAAGTTTAGTTGTGTTTTAGGACATGTAGATATATTTAACTATAATTATTAAAATAAAACTGACTCTTTTTAAACTAATATAATGCATATTGTGATAAATTTATTTAAGTTATACTTATATAGTACAAGAAATATTTAACTTATTTTGTAATTTGCATAGAATTGTTTCTTTACCATTGAATATATTTTACAAAAAAATATGTCCGTAGAATATTGTAGTATAGTGATATTATCTGAATTTAATGTACAACTTAGTAAAAGCTAGACAAAAATACATTCAGTACTGCATTTTTTAAAAAATAATATAAAATAACCAACCATGAGATTTATTTATTTATTTAAGTACACTAACAATATATATATAAAGACAAATACACATTATTAATTATAAATCAAGTAGCCGATCGTAGAATCATTGGTACACATTATATTTAAAACATATTTTAAATAATTTTTATTTAAATATTTAATCACATTATATCAATATTTTCTCAACGATAATAAATCAATTGACCTTAGAAAAACATATTGTGCTATTTTAATAATACACTTATAAATAGAATCGGTGTCTTATTTTACATTGTCACATCAAAATAGATCATAATTGGATTCTGTTTGTCATAAAACTATCACTGATTACGTCATGTTTTATGTGATATTAATGGGATAAAAATAATGTTTAAAACATAAAAAATACAAATTGTCATTTACGAAACCTGCATCATTAATGAACGCCAATAGTGTTATTATTGATAGAATAACTTAAATATAATAATTTTATATTATTATAAAAATTTAGTAACGATAGATAATTATGACGTAGGTATACTTTTTAATTTAGGCTAAGTTGAGATAGATTTAAATACGAATTATGTAAAAATGTCAAAGTGATCTAAAGTAAAGATTAAATCGTTAGATGTGCTCAGATATTGATGTAGAACGGAAAACATTATTGTTTTAATTTTTAAATTCTATTAATTTTAAAACTAGGTATTTATTTTTTAATGTTCTCATCGGGTGTCGGTTCGTAGCTGACAACTTAAGGCGAAGGTAGCAGCGATACTACTATATCTATGTATTTATATGGAAACGACGTGTCACGAATCTTTTTTATAAATATATAAAAATATGCGATTCCATAAAAATAAGAGAGAAAAAGGTAATTTCGTCAGTTTTATCCGAAAAACAGATGCATATGTTTTTTGGACGAAGCCTTTTCCTTTCTTACTTACCAAAAAGTTCCTTCTGATTTAGGTCAACATTAATAATTTATTAAAATATTAAGAATGTTGACCGAAATCATAGATAACTTTTCGGTCGGTTTCCGATGCAGTGCTAAGGGTCCCTGATGCGACACGCCATTTCGCTGGAATATCCAGCATGTGCACATCTGTCGGTTTATGTCTTAAATCTTTAAAATAATAGTGAGAACGGTTAGGTTTAGAAACAATTAATCGATTTGGAATACATTTTAAACACTAGCCGGTATAAAGCGCAGCAATAAATTAGAGACAACGCAAATTAAATAAGTAGGTACGCGAAGGTGATTCAAAACTAAATTCACTAATGATGTATTCTAAATATTGTGATCGATAAACTATTTTCGAGACTCAGTGTACTTAGGGCGCGTTCTCACTATGTCGTGATGTTTAATTTACCGTTAGACGGCAGTCATCTCTAGCTGTTCCGATTATAACGAAAGTAATATAAGTGTCATTGGAATTTTTTTATCGTTAAACGTCACGTCACAATAAATCGAGACGCAATTGGATTTTGCTGTCTCGATTAATTGTGATGATTTTTCTTTAAGTTTTACGACTGTCATGCTAGCTAGTTTCCATTCTCATGATATTTTTGTCATCACGACGAAAAACAAGTCGTGGACGGTAAATAGTCGTGTCGTGCCGTTTGTGAACACTTCCATTTAAATACCCAAACTGCACGGCAACCTGTCGTCACGACATAATGGGGACGCACCCTTACACGAATAGTACCTTTAGTACGAGACCTAACATTTCGCAAGCGTTACTAGGTTACTTGTATATTAGTCCTAATCAGAGATGGATTACGTTTGTCAACTCTAATTGAAACTCCACAGCAAATAAATCCTTTTTATAATACTGAAACTATGAGTATAAATACATTTTTAGAAATTATTATTTATAATTATTATACCAATCACGTTAAATCGAGTGAAATATATAGTATACTCACGCTTTTGTACTGTAAAGTTCGCGAACATAATATAATGAATATTGATTATTACTGCGTTTTAGAAACTTTTAAAATATCATTTACTCCACTTTCTAATAACGCTTGATTTTGCTCCTTATCTAACTTCCGTACCGAAGTGGTCATAATTATATGATAATTAGTTTTCAAGGTGTAAACTACAATATGTGCTTAAAAAGCGATTAAGCCAGATCTCACACTCGTACATTTCTTGAGAACCATTGACGCTTGCGAGATTTAGTCATATAATAAGTAAAAATAGTGGAGGTAAGTCACCAGTACTTTATCCGTTGCCTTGGTAAAGGTATTTATTAGTATTTATTAGAAATAAGTCTGGAAGAGAAATGCGAACACGTTTTAAATAGTGAAGAGCTTTGTCCGCATATGAGCGACATTATCGCTACTGTGCTACAAAGAATAAATTGGGTTAATGTGCGCATCGCTTTAGGGCTGGATCACATGATGAGGCGCAGTGAAGCTTTTGTTACTGTCAAAGTAATGTTAATAATTGGTGATGAATAATTTGAGATCTTATTTTAACGCCACCAATATCAATGTTACTTTGAGGGTAGCAACTGACTCAACAAACGAACACACTTACACAGAGCAAGAGTCGTTTTGAAGGTTTTGTTGCGTCTGACGTTATTGACGTCATAGATTTATAAATACACTGTGCGTCTAGCCATGTTACCTATACATTTGATATCTATTTTTGTAGGTATATAATCGTTAACGTTTTAGCGAAAACAAATCTCTAAAATAGAGAACAAATAAGCGGTAGCTAGGAATTCTTAATTATATTATGAAATGGTTATTGCAAAAAGTAATAATATAATTGTTTTAGCAAAACATCCCCTCAATGCCTGTATTTTTGTAAAATATTTTACAATTTAATATGGAGTCCAACATCTCTTGAAGATACCCGAATATCAGAGAGAAACGTACGTAGAGGGTTTTTTGATAAATCTTGATGACGTTGTTTGGTGAATACATCGGTTCATATAGTCGACGCATTTTAAACTGAGTCATCTGGCAATAATTCTCACTGATAGTATATAATTAATTAAATGCTCTATGCAATTTCGGATATTCTATTTTACGAAATTAAAAAACTTGGTAGTGATTTTTGGATACGATTGACTGCAAATACTCAATAAGTTGTTAAACAACGTTATTTATCACTACGACTACCCAGACTCAGTTTGAAATGCGTTGACTAAACCAAAATAGCGCAACAAGTCGAAATGCCAAATTCTATTCCATGGAATGGAATATGGAATTCTACGATAGATATGGGATTAAATTTTATTCGTTTTACGTGAATCACGTTAGGGGTCACGATATACAGATCGAAATGTTTGTTATTTTTGTCTATAGCGTTAACGATTGTAGAAAGTAAACATGGTCAAGCGCGCTGTATGATGAATTGTGAACAATAATAATATTTGAGCAATAAACACCTTATTCGTTTTTATATTATGCTTTTAAATTTAACCATTTTATTGTTCTGCCACTAGTTGTATATTTACGTAATATATAAATATACTTTTGGAGCTATCAATTGTTGTTATTTAAATGATGATTTTGTAAAAAAACGTTTAGACTTATATCAATAATTTTATATAAATATAGGTCTTCTCTTAAAACATTTTGTTAATTGAGAACAACACTAATAATAATTATTATTTATGTAATAAACTATCAATTCTAATATATATTAATAAAAACATTTTTCATGTAATGTTTTTGTTTGGAATGTATTTTCCTTCCTCTATAATTTTTCCATCATCATAATTAGACAAATAAACGAAAAGAAAATTATATAAGTTTCAATGTGATAATATTCTATTCTATTTTTTCATACAAACTTTTTGTACATGCCTCTCAAACAGCATGCCTTTATTTTATTTGTTGTGAAAACAGGTATTTTACAAATAAGCTTAGACAACTTTCATTGGCGGTACAAAATTCGCAAGATCAGCTAGTATTAACTGCCTTAGTGCTCCAGTTGTTGATCTGCGTGGCGTAACATCGGATTAGAAGACGGACTTGAGTTTCAGTCATGGATCGAGCCTTGAGCTTTTTTATTCCTTTCAAAATCGCACGTCCTCTAATAAGCATTCTCAGGTCGGAATCGTTCAGTTAATGGTGTCATACCCATGCCTAAGCAAGTTAAACTGTCGTTCCCAATCATTAACTTTAACACTAGTGGAGCGGTAAGGTGGATTATGTAAGTCTGTTATCCCCTCCTATAAAGTTTTCTGTGGTGAACATGTCAATTAGGTTGACAATGCTGATATTCACGAACTTTTATTAGGTAGTTTATTATTATGTCACGTTTAGGGCGAGCTTTTCCGGTAAAATTGATCTGAATGAGTGCGAAATCGGTATAGATCTTCAACGGTCAGTCGAATCTAAAAATATTGAGAGAAAACTAAAAATTTTTAAATAGGTATCTATCAATATCCTACTTGATATAGTTTGTTAAATTGAATTTTTTTTTAATTTTATATATATCCAGTAGTAACCATATTTAATTTTCACTAACGTCATGCTATTAGTGACACTCTCCAGAATAAGAAAAATCGATTGACGTGTGAATCAAAAAAAATCAACCCAGGCATTTGGTCTGCGTCAAAGAAACATACATACATAGGCTGATGAACACAATACCACTCTTTTGCACTGCGCAGTCGGGTAAAAAGCCTAACGTTTTATTTAGTAAAATTCCAGAGAAGGTACTGTCCAGGTACGTGGGAATAACGAAAATATTATTTATTCATTCATAATATGGAACAGATCAGTTATCTATTTACGATTCACGCCATTACCATTTACAATATACTCGAAATGGCGCGGATCGCCTCCCGTAAAAATTAAAAAATCGTCTAATCACCTCGCCTTAAATTGCAATAGAGACACGGAGAAAGTACTATTTATAACGATACTACTATCAAAGCGAAGTTTGTTTTTTCGTTTAAGCAAACAAAAATTCATCCGCTTTATTATGTTTGTAGAAATAGGAAAATTATTATGAAAAAAAAAATCACTTAAAATTTATTCATATAACATTTATTTCTCGTGACATCAAACACACATATAATAATTTAACACAAAAAGCAGACTATTTTACAATTGTGTGTAAAACTATGGTAATTGTATCTTATACATATATATCACAAGAAGGTTTAAAGTAACTTTTAAAAATTAGCTACAAAAACACTGAACTTTTGAATTTCATACAAAATAAAAACGAAAAATTAATAATAATTACAAAGTGTCCATCGTGATGATAACACTGACAGGTAATGAAGTTCTTAAATACAGTATTGTTTTGTAGTTTTGTAATATCATGGAATAGGTTATCTGAGAAAATAAATATATACTAGCCGACGCCCGCAGTTTTATCTACTTAGTTCCTGTCCCGTGGGAATTTGAGCCGTGATAAAGAAAGACTGGCGCGAACAAGGGAAATCTATAATGGAATTATCTTTAGCCACAACTACAATCTGTCAACTACTGAAGCGTGGCGAAGGCAGATGAGACACTGTCATGCTACAAAAACATCAATCTGGCCACAGAAAACTGCGATAGGAATATTCAGGTGTGGAATTAGCACCAAGTACTCTCTCTTCTGAGCAAAGGGACCGCCTGCACTTGTGTTCATGCAAAATAGGCGTTTATTATTGAATTATCTTTCGCCACAACTCTATTCGGTGAGTCTCTCAGCAACTGGAGCGTAGAGAAGGTAGACGAGAAAGTGTCAAGCCACATTTACGTAAATCTTACCACAGCTAACAGGGCAGGGTTGTTAATGTCTGGACTGTGCATTAAGTGCTCTCCGTATCCGTACCGTATAAAGGATTTCAGTTGTAGTTAAACTAACTATAATTAAACCATATTGAAGATTTTTCGTTATTAAGGAGTAAAGGGTGCTTATAATAATGTTTAGTTTAAACATGCAGAAGTCGATGTGTCAACTGTTTGCTTGACGTTGTTTTACATACTGTATGTCTTGGTAAATAGTTTTTTATTACTAAATGCATATACGGCACTTCACGTCCGTTTGTTATAGCTAACCTCTGAAACAACCAGTCTCCAATAGTACATGAAATCCAGAATCTTGACAAGTAACATAGGGTAAATTGTATCCTGATATCCCCATGGACACGAGAAATAAACGGGCACCCGCTATTTATTTTAATAAGCCACGTTAAAGTAAGTCTTAAAGTAGGGTAAAATCAATTTGTTCACCCATCACGTATGGCACTTTGCGGCGTCGATAAATCTATCGAATTTACAAACAAATTAGACATAAATCATAGGCAATTTTAGTTATTCTTTACCCAAAAAAATATTAATCTTAAAATGAGTCAGAATACTGATATATATACAGAATACTATCGTCAATATACTGATATTTTCGTTGCGGTACGAGTATAAGCGGTAGAACTACAAGGTGACAAGGAATAGTTGAAATTCGGAAAGAACACATCAAAGTATATAAAATTACCAATTTTCAAAAATGCCGGAATATTTTTCCTTTTGCTTTTTTATTATTGAATACAACTAAAGAACAAGAACTTTGGTTTGTAAAGCATTTTTCAAAATTAGTGATTTTATCGGTATATACATCAAGATCCTATACTGATCGATAAATTTATAATGTATTTATAATAATAGGAAAGGAAGTTATGACTATTGACAGCAAACATAGATCATTTATTTACTGAAAATCTTATTTACATATAGTTGATTGTCTTTAAATATAGATTTTTTTTTGTTTACAAGAACTTATATTTAACAGGGGTAAGGACAACTAGGTACCTGTCACACAGGCCTCAAATACAGATAAATACATCAATTGTCGTAAAGCATTTAATGTGCTTAGTAACACTAAAAAGTTAAACTATGTCATCATTTTTGGATGATGATTTAGGTTTTTATAGTCTAACCAGAAAGACAGAAACCTGGATTGAGGATGCCACAAGTTATACATAGCAGTTTGTGCATAGAAATAATTTAGTTCTACATTTGTTCGCAACATAGCGGGGTATCTTATTTTTCTGGTCGTGCTATATTATATACATTATCATTTATTACGAACTATATTTAACATTTTGTAAATATAGTAAGTAAACACATTATTAATTAGTACCTATATCTTAGGACGGTGAAATCAGTTTAAATTCTCTTGATTTTTGTGGAATGAAGTCTCGCTACATATTATCTGTAAAAAAAAAACAAATTTTAATTAATTAAAATAATAGAATAAATTATAACGTTTCTAGATATGAGTGAAAATTTATCTCCAGGAGGCAGAGTTGAAAGAATTTCTGTTTCTTTCATTTTAAACAGATCAGGGCACATACTGGGAGCCTTTAAGCTTAATAAGAAGAAAGTATCCCCTTGATGGTATTTGGCAATGACTAAGCTGTGACAGCTCTCATATCTTCAAAAATAGGGGCTCAAACGCTTAAAATTTTTGACGCACGAAAAGCATCTTTCTCTCGCATCTGAGAAAATAGGGGCGACAGTGTTTAAGGTAAGCACGAAGCTGAGCCCCATTAATTTTCAAGCCTAAGGCAGGTAATTAAAATATTTCGAGTATATCTCGATGATTGTTCGGTTTAAAGATATTTATTGGTTAAAAATAGCGCACAATTCACATAAATAGAGTTTAAATATTATGATAATTTTTCAGACAGCATGAATTATTACTAAATTTTGAATACATTGTTTAATTCTTTTTTATTGAGAAAAAATACAATAAGGAACTTAAGCTAACTTATCCTAATAACTATACAAATCATGCCCACGTGGAATGGTGGCAAGAATACTGGCTGCATTTCCGCGTTGGATAGCCAGGCTAATCCTTTGCGCAAAAAAGCCCTTCGGTCACTAGTTGAGGCAATTAGGCGCGGTGAAATATTACGAAAGAATTGTTTGGCACTGCGACTCCATGGCCCAGGGGTCTCCACGGCAAAAGCAACGAATATGTAACTCTCTGTCAGAGAGGCATGCTTGTGCCACTTACCGGATTCAGCCTTTTCTGCTGCGGCTTCCGGTCTTGATTCTGTCTCCCTGATATGACACGGAGCCAATGTGTCAACGCAAGTAGAGTCCCACATTAGGGCCCGTCGCACTTCCCAGGGAACCAGCGTCAATCCATCAGGTCTCTTGCCATCATCCCGGCTTATTCCTGACGGGTCGATTAGCGCAGGAACGTTTATTGTGGCAAGAGCTCTTTTTATTATATAATTAAGTGAACAATTCCGAAAAAGCCTACCACCATGATAGCCCGTGAATACCAAATTTATTTACCTCTTTTCCACGTGGACATCTGGGCTCTAAGCACAGTGGTCTTCCCAACCTGAGGCCTAGAGCCACACGAAAAGTTTCGTTATCCAAAAATGTTCCAAGATTTTTTGTGGTAAAGCATGAAGCCAGTACCCAGATACTTTCTCTAATAAAGTTAGAAGCCTAGCTCGATCTGTAGTACTTGTGAGATTTTGAATCAAATTTTTATGTGTTAGTTAAACCAATAGGACATCCCAAAGTATTTGTGCAGAACGTTCCTCTGGGATATCAGCATTGGGACACCTGACCTTCCAACTGTCTAGAGCCTCTGTGGCATAGGTTATGCAAATGTTAGATTTAAAAATACGAGAACTTAGCTATTGTATACTATGCACAGAGAAAAGAAAAGCCGGAAGAGCAACATTAGAAATTTTTCGCATGCCGATACCACCGTAGTTGGCTGGTAAAGTAGCTTGGCTTCAAGACTGATCATCAAAATGTAAATTTAGATTTTTTAAGTGTGTTTTTAGGGTGGTATCCATATTTTCGAGTAGGCCGGAAAATTTCCTAATTTGGCTAGAAGAACATACATCAATTTAGGTACAAAAAGGCAATGCTTTAGAATCGAAAACGCTATATGAGAATTTAGAGAGCCCAATTTGTCTGTATTAGCCGATGTTTAATTAATATTTTATCTAAAATTGCAGAGTCATAGAACTTAAGAGATACATTAAATAATGTTTTATTATTTATTTTATTTAAAAACATATTGAAAAAATCACTAAAGCGTAGAAGCAAGTGGACACTCCTTGCAGATTACAAAATAATGTTATCGTCGGTAGCAGTATTTTCTACAAGGCATCTTTGTTTTCCGTAGCTTCGAATGTAGAGCTTTACTGTATATGTGGAGCTTTTCGGTAAATATACTGGCTTAATCAGCTGGAAAGAAAGCGGAAATTCTTGGCAATCTATTTGCCGCTTGGTGTTTGGGGAAAAACATAGTCTACCATCCCGTGTCATAACATCCGCTTCACTCAGCGTGAAGTGTGTAAAGCGTTTTTGCTCCTAGATATCAATAAGGTAAGCAGGCTGAAAGGTATCCCTTCGTATCACGAACTTGTGTGCCAGAGCTGATACCAATTCAATGTTTGTTTCGACTCTCTAACTCTTCCAGCACCTACTTTCCCTTCTACGTGGAAGACTGCCTGTACCAAAAAAAAATGCAAATGCAATCAGTCAAATCTATCGAATAGGCTCCCTGTTCTCCAAAGTAATGGGATTATCAACGCACAACTGCTTGGATACCTAGAACATCAACTTATCAGCGATTGTCAATATGATTTTCGTCATGGCTGATCAACTGGCAACCGTTTAGTTTACCTCACTCGCCGTTGGGCAATAGCCATACACAGTAACACAGTAACAGAGAAGTTCTCG
Organism: Mycalesis mineus; assembly: GCA_034621355.1. Taxonomy (NCBI): domain Eukaryota; kingdom Metazoa; phylum Arthropoda; class Insecta; order Lepidoptera; family Nymphalidae; genus Mycalesis; species Mycalesis mineus. The sequence goes on along the minus strand of CM067908.1, from coordinate 23,188,803 downwards.
CAGTGAGGTTATATACGAGCATTGTGGAGGCGTTTGAAAGGTTTAATGCATTTCTCTCCAAACTACTTAAACTTATGGACTGCAGAAGCCTTGCGATTAAATCACCAACTTTCCCTCAATCAACTCTCTGATTGGGATTACATACACATATCACAATGTGCAATTCAACCCCTCAGACTTGTATAGACATTACAGACAGTACATTTTTCATAAAAAAACATTGGGTGTTCTTCACTGCTCTTTCAAAACACTTCATACCCCATATAACACTGAAGAGACGTTAGTTTTCTATGTGTTTTCTATCGTCTTTATATTGGGACTTTAAACTGAGAAACTGTTCGAACTAGTATTACTACTTTGAACTAATTTCACCCTCACCATCTGGATAGATCATCTACAACCTCCAGATTTTACAGATCACCGCTGCGCACTTGTTAACTATGGTACAAACTTCCAGTTACGATATTTTCTGCTAATTTTAATGGACATACAGGTATTTAAGGCACGAATAAACCCTTTCTTCAATGATCTGCAACGCATTAGCAATGCGTTAATATTGCAAATGTTCCTTTTCAGCGGTAATCAATTAACATCAGGTGATCCACGTGTTTGTTTGCTTGCTTAAACAGACTACGTCACACATCGGTTTCTATAAAAGCGGTGCTGGTGATTTTGAGGCTAGTGACAGTGTTTTAAATTAGGAGAGGCCACTTCAGGTGCACTCGGTATGATGAGCAGGCGGGTCGGACATCGCAGTGTCAGGCTGCTCACACCAGTGTCGCTGCGGTATAACACTGATCTGTGCATTTATTTCAGTTTGGCAGGTTAAAATGGGTATACCGCCATTTGTGGGTGCTTCAAAGTCTCGATCATTATTCAGCAAAGGATACCGCGTGAAGGTGAGATTGACGTACTATGCACAGAGTTTATATTATTATAGTTTATTGTAGTGCACCCCTTTACCCCCGCTTATGGCAATGACCATTACCAAACTATTTAAATTAGTAGCTTAGCACATAATTATGTATAGATTACACATAGCACGAAGACATACATTCTCAAAAAATAAAATATTATTTGATTATTAATTCTTTACAATAGACAAAAACACATGCAATTAAGTTATAAAAAATGTATTTACCAATAAAAACGATAAAATCCTTGATTAATACGCCTGTATGTGATCCGGGTCCATTCCATTTGCATAACGGTCCCACATTTTAGCATAGAGTTTCTCCAACTCCGTGGCGCTGTATTTACAATCAAACAATGTGCTTGTCAAACGGGCGTTGGACACTTTGGCTCGCATATATTTCCTGCTGTAAAATGAAAAAGAAATATTATAAAGCAAATTTGGAAAAAAAATTGGAAAAAAACTGCTCAGCGCTTAAAGATTAATTTGCTTGATATTGAGATTTTATAGTTCTAGCATTCAGCAGTGACATATCTAAGTAAGAAAAAGAACCTTGAAGGCACTTTCGCGAAGCTGTTAAGGACGCTGTTGAAGAGCTGATGGAAGTTGGGGGCCTAAGCTGCTAGAATGGCGATCCCATTACATTTATAAAAATACACAGCCTACACACGTGGTTATGTAATCTTCTACTTAAAAATGATTCAACGCATGCGTTGATAATTCTCGCTATCGAAATATGACGCACGCGTAGAATCCATCTTTCTTCTTAGCAGCGGGACTGTGATGAGGTTTCTACGTGGAGGAATAAGGTCAGCTAGAAGTCACGGCGAAGCTGCTGAGAGGGATTGGGAGCAATCCGATTCAGCCAAGATGACTACAAACTATTAGTACTAAGTCCCCAACCACTAAACTAAAAATTTTCAAAGTCAAAAAAAAAATATTCTGTATGTCATGTAATAGCATCAATAATGTGTCATTTTCATAACGAAGTAAATTTGCTCAAATTGCTATAGTTTTATGAATCCTCTACAACATCATCATAAATAACCACAGTACATGATTGCCACAATCATTGTTCATTTGTTCGTTTTAGGTATTTGTTATTGTCTGTAATTCTTAAAAATATATAAAACCAATAATGAATTACATTCGACTTTCATTGGCTATTTGATGTTATATATACAAGCGAATAATATGTCGTTGATATGCGCAAGATTGCTTGTATTCGTCCATCACGACCAACGGTGTAGAGGAGCCATTAACTTTAGCTATAATAGTGTGAACTTTGAATGACATGATCAAGGCAACGAATTCGCAGCAGCTGCTTCTTGTTATGTACAAACGCAATGATTCTCTTTGATATATATTTATAAGAGTCTACCTACGTAATCGAGTGTTTAAAAATAAAATGATCAATGAAATTTATAACGTGAGATCGTGAATGTCACAATGAAAACAAAAAGGAAAGTTGTAAATGTATTTTAAACATTACATTGACTGGTCCCTACTCGTACTTCGTATGTTTTGTTAAAACTCTTAAATAAAAATTTTGAACAAAAAACAGAACCGACTCAAAACGCACTACAAAGTAAAAAATAACTGTGTCATTTAGTTGCTTTAATTTTTACTTTTTAGTGCGTTTTAAGTCGGTTCTATTTTTTGTTAAAAATTTTTATTTCTTACTTTTTAGTGATTTATCGCCACGTAACGTACTCGTATTATAACTGTCATAGTATATTATACGGCACTAGTAGCCAAAAAACTACCGATACCGAGACAAAGACTGAAATCGCTGTAAGCGTGCCTCCAAATTTTGAAGAGTTCCTTTAATTTCCCCAGGATATTATCATCAGATCCTAACATGATGACAATGGGACCACCTTGAAAGTATGCCCTTTCTAATAAAAAAAGAATTATTAAAATCGGATAACTCTGTAAAAAGTTATCTGGGTCATACATAAAAAAATATACGTGTCGAATTGAGAACCTCCTCCGTTTTTATTCGTCGGTTAAAAAATTATGAGAAACATTAATGCCACCTCCTTAATTTTTTTTTGGATAGATTTGTCTTATGCCGATCTTTATTATAATTTTCAGCCTATTTTAAAACAGGACATTGCAGGGTACAAGCCTTATTCCAAGATTTTTGATGGCCTCCTTGGCACAGTTATATGTATGTGTGGATTTATAAGATGAAGGTCCTGGGCCCGATTTCCGGCAGGGCCGATGGAGATTTTCCGAATTGGTGTCGGTCTGGCCGGTGGGAGGCCTACGCCGTGGCTAGTTACCACCATACTGACAAAGACGTACAGACAAGCGATTTAGTCTTCTAGTATTATGTTATGTAGAAACCGAAGGGGTGTGGATGTTGTAATGAATAAAAACAAAACATTAGTTCATACAAAGGTCGAGGTGTTGGTGCTGGTCTTACAATCCGTGCCTCCAAATTACGTTAACCCGTCAATTGATACAAAGCTAGCTAATGTACAACATCCAACGTAGTGGGTTTAATCTTTACATTCGCACTTCTATAATGAGGCAGGCTTCGTCCTAGTAGGTCACCAGAGGACCAGCTTGACTTTTTAAAAGATAGAGAGAATAATGAAGTAAGAATGATTGGAAAGACACTCGCATAGGTACAATTAAGAAATAATCTTCATGACCGCGATCAAATTCAAAATAATGAGTAAATTTTCTACATTGCATAATAAATAAGTCAAAAGGCAAAGTTATTATTTTTATGTTTTCGCTCTGCTAAAGTATTGAGTTGATAAGTACCGGTACTAAATTAACAACTATTGTATGCATCCGTTACGTATTCATCCACTTCAATAAATATTGCTTTGGCTTTAGTTTCCTCGAAATGAATAAAACTATTCAATTCAATGTATTATTGAAGAGTCCTTACTATTGATAATCTGTTCCCAATTTCACTGCAATCTCCTCGTAATCCCTCATGTCTTTTGCTATGAGTTCAGGACAGTTCAGAGTTTTAAGTTGTGATGCAGCAACCCTGAAATTAATCGTAGGAAAACTTTAATATGTATTTGTTACAGACACAAAAAGAGAATAACCATATAAAAATTGCGCCGTCCACGAATTTTTAAAATTAATATTCCACTTGACAACAATCATCATCATCATCAGCCTATTAACGGCCTACTACAGGACCAGGCCTCCCTCCTTATATGTAGGGGATGAAGACAATATTATGATGAAAATTAAAATAGTAAATATCAAAATACTTGAAACTTCCTCATGAAATTGCTTTCGTTTGGGATAAAACATTAAAACAAGAATTTGATTTAATGTATTTTGACTAAAAACAAAACTTTCGGACATAATAACTTCAGCTAGAACACTATAATATTATTACCATGGACTTATAGGTAATTTAGTTAGATACCACAAGCACTGGTTATCATATGCCTACTAATAGGGCTCTTGGCTCCTAATAAACGTCCACAATAAAACATCAACATTCCTGCATTAATTGAGCCGCCAGGAATAATTCGCGATGATGGCAAGAGACCTGATGCATTAACGCCGGTTAATGCATCATTAATGTGGGACACTACTTGCGTTGACACATTAGCTCCGTGTATAACAGGAAGATAAATAATCAACACCAGGAGCAGTAAGTGGCATAAGTATGCCTCTCCAGCCGAAAATTCTTCCATAATATCACCGCGCCGAGGCAATTGCCTCAAATGGTGACAGTAGAGCTTTTTTGCGCAAATATCAGTCTGGCCAATATGTAGCTGGCGAAAATGTTGCTGCATTTTGCCACGATATAGTTATTATTAACCTAATAACTGTCCTTATTGTATTCCTACTAAATTAGGTCATAAAAAGCTGCTTGTTCAAACTTGCCTGAAATATAATGTACGAAAGCCCAATTTGCCATATCTTTCTGAAGATGCTCCTATTTTACAATTTTTACAGATTGAATTTTATTATAAATTCATGACTATTATCGCGACGTCACGATTGGTTAGGTACACTAACCAATAATGAAATTAAATAAAAAGTATTGGCCTAACAGAATCAAATCTCATGGTACACGTAATTATAATTACCTTGAAGCTAGAGTTTCTCCTGGTAAGGAAACTACGGGAGTGCCCGCCCACAAAATATCCATCGTAGTCGTATGCCCATTACAAAGAGGTGTATCCAAGCAAACATCAGCTAATTGTCCTCGTCTTACATGTTCTTCTTTACATGCAATTTTGGAAAATATCAAACGATTAAAAGGCAACCCTGTAACATGAGAGAATTAAAGAATAATATATATATAAATTAAGTTAAAGATATTACAAACATAGTTAATATAAAAAATCATTACCTAACTCATGTACATAATTTTGTATATTGGGTTTCCCAGCCCTTGGAAAAGTTAAAATCCAGAGCACACTATTTGGCACTCTTTTTAATATATTTACCCATACTGTCATCATTATTGGATCCATTTTATATAATTGGTTAAAATTACAAAATACTATCGCATCTTCCGGAAGTCCGTAATGTCTTCTTGAGGTAAATACAATATTGTCGTAAACTTCTTCACCTGAACATACTTTTTTATTATTATGAATTATAGATATACCATTATCTACTAACACATTATTTATATATATCTGTAATAGATAAAAATTAATATTAATATTTGGTACACGGTATTAAGGTTATATTTTTAATTGTATTGTTTTACTTTAATATTTTGTACCTGATCTCGCTTTTTTATCGTCGCTTCAAACTCACTTCTCGGAATGTCTATTTCTCTTACATCTACATTGATTGGTTCCAAATTTTCATAATGTATAAATTCATTGTAACATTTTACCCCAAAAAGAGTGTCTACATCAATATACTTTGCTGCATTTATAACAGCTACATTGTCACTAAGAGTCTCTTCGTCTTTTATTTTAATAATATACCGATGTTCTAAATGTGGAAACATTTGTTTATGATCACCAACAAAATAAGTATGGGGCATAAAGGCAAACTTTTCACTAAAATCCATCGAGGTGGATCTTGGACTCGAAACTTCATCCGTTATAAAGTAATCCATATATTTTGCACCGCTAGTTCCAGGATAGCCCAGCCACATGACTTGTATAGGTGCAGATCTTACAGCGAATATTTCATTTCTTGCCCCTTTTGTATAACCATTCATGTTAACTAATATATTTATGTAGTGATTGTTAATTATTTTGGCTGCTCTAATGTTGCACTTTACTAGAGATAAATCAACAAAATGTTCGGACTCTTCCACTATTTTACTACGGAATGTGGTTCCATCATCTGCATTCAGAGAGTAACAAAATATTTCAACTTTCTCTCGATCATGCATGCCTGGAATCGACTGCATCAAATGAGATGTGGGATGGTTACCAAAATCACTGCTAACGTAGCCTATACGCAAACGGCCTTTTAGTTTTCTTGGATATTTAAACATTATATTACACATGCTAACTTTTTCCGAGTATAAATTGGCATGCCGTGCGGCAATTTCTTTTCTTGCTTGGTTTGTCAAGGGATACAAGATGGAATGATGTGGATGTACAGAACATAACTTATTACTATTTAATAACTGGTCTTCAACAATTGCACTAATGGTAATCATTCGTACATCATAGTCCTCCCAGTTACAAACAATTTGTAAACAATGTGCTAAATTGCAATAGGCATCTGGGAAATCAGGTTTTATGCTCAAAGCCATTCTGTATGATTGAATAGCATCGGTCACTTTACCCAAATCTTTATAAATACTGGCTAAATTACAATGCGCATCTGCCAGCGTTGGATTTACTTCTATGGCTTTTTTGAAACTCAAAAGGGCACCAGCGGTGTCTTGCAATTCTCTGAGGGTGTTGCCCATGTTACTGTATGCGTCAGCAAATTTTGGTTGTATACTTACGGCTTGTCTGTAATGGTATAAAGCTTCTTCAAGTTTACCTGTAAGAGATACATAATAAAATTTAATATAAGTCAACTTAAACGAATTGCTCAACAAAAAGCTGAAAAATGGTACGAGAATTCCAGCTATATATTTTTAATTATTTCGTTTTACCACATGGAAGCTTCATAAGAGGAGAAAAAATTGAAATATATCTCGGAAAAATGTAAAACTTGATTTTTTTAAATTCTTAAGTTCCTAAACAAAACAAAGGCGTAATATTAACACTATTTACAATTTTTGGAATTGTAAAGACAAATTACAAAGATCATGGGATTTAGGAATTGCACATTTACTTCTTTTAATCTTAATATTCCCACACGAACGTAATCTACGCGCATATCCACGAAATACAGCTAGTATACAATTAAATTCAGCGTTAAAATAAAATAACCTTAAAAACTGAATTCAATGACGCCAATAGATTGTTTGCTAATCATCAAGTCGACACGTTAGACTAAAATCAATTCTGGGCGTTAAAAAGCCCTTTTTTATGAAAAAAATTCTAGTAAACTTCTACGATATTGTCCGCGTGGCCTCCATAATTGAGTCCACAGATAGTAGAAAGAGGTGGAGTATTCATTAAATATTGATCTTGTTGATTAATGCAGATGCAATGTTGCCAGCAAGAATTAAGTGAACACCACCAATATTCCTGTATTGCCATCATACCGTGTTTTACTGACAGCAATAAAAATAAATTAATGATGAGTATTTATGTATAAGAAATTATGTGTTAACATAATGAATACTACGGAAATAATAGATGGTTATTATATGATATTATAAATGAATTAAAGAAGTTATTGTATAGAAAATATTTCTAAAACTTCGCTATTTAACGTTACGATTTATAACAATAAAATTTATAACCTAAAATTTAAACTTATACGTAAATATTTAATTTTTATTTTCAAAACAAAACACTATTAATTGTATTGCTCTTATTGCATTCATTTACATAATTATATTATTGCTATATTTTATAGGTATTGTAGTATAACTAGAGTACGCCTGCGGTTTCACTCGCGTAGTTTTCGTTTTCGTTAGAATTTCGGGTTAAAAAGTGGCTTATTTTTTATTATTATATGTAAGCCATATTGTTGTGAAGTTTCATCAAAATCAATTCAGTAGTTTTTGCGTGAAAGAGTAACATACATCGATTCATACATACAAACTTATGACTTCATAATATTTGTAAGCACTAGCGGTCGCCCGTGGTTTCGCCCGCGTGGTTCCTGTTCCCGTGAGAATATCTGGATACAAGTTACCCTATGTCACTCCTTATGCGTCTGGCTATAATATATGGTTTTTTCTTTACAGTTCGATTGGTAGTTGTGGAGATTAGCCGGTACAAACAGACAGACAGACAGATACAAATTGTAAAAAATGTTATTTTGGTGAATGTACCGTATGTTTACATGTACGTAGTTACAGTTGTTTCAATATTACAAACAGACATTCCAATTTTATTTTCCAATTTTATTTTTATGTATAGATTACTGCCGCGCATGACATAGTGTGTCTTACCCAAACATACCATGCAATGATGCATCTCATAGATGATGATGTATGATTTTACGATAATGATTTTACCTATACCTCAAATCATTAAATGCTAAATTATTTAACTAACAGACCAGCAAAAAAAACAGGGGGCCATCCATAATTGGTTTTGGTTGGCCAAGAATCAAAGTTTAGCATTGCTTTACTAGATGTCGCTGTACGATATTTACTCACGCTAGCGTTGTTATTACCTGGCTAGTATATAGGCCCCGTACAAATTTTATTTCTTTGGCATTATGGGGAGGTAGCATAATACCTTCTTTATTATAAAAACGTAATATTTTTGGAGGTTAGAGATTTCTTGAATGATTTCTCCCCCTGTAATTTATATGTCATGTTCCTATGGAACAAGCCCGCCAACACCTTGCGGCAATGAGTGAGTCTAAGCTGTTTGTGAATTTATTTGTTACTAGTGGTCGCCCGCGGTTTCGACCGCATAGTTGCTTTTTCCGTGGGAATATCTGGATACAAATTACTCTATGTCAATTATGAATCTGACTATCGCATTCAAAATGTTTTTTACAGTCTGACTGGAAGTTTCAGAGGTTAGCCAGAACAAACAAACAGACAGATAAAAATTGTAAAAATGTTACAATGTTGTCTTTTGATCCAATTCTTAGGTACCCTTTTAATTTTAAAGACAGACTTTGATATAAAGTGTGCTCTTTTCCCGCTACACCTCTCAATTTAATATTTTTATAGTTTCCCGTGAAGCAATATCCTCCGTCCCGTCCCGTGTACTAAAGATCTACATTTTTGTAAAACGTTGTACTATATTACAGTACATTAACATTAACTATATATATTTATGGCAAGCTGATGCGTATAGCTTTTAATAGTCTATTTCGCTTTTGAGTCTAGCTTTCATAATAAATAAAATAATTTACAATCCGACATGCAGATCTAAAGATAAGCCCGTTTAAACAAACGAACAAAGTTTTTCGTATATTATATAAATATGGTCTGCCATGCCAAATAAATTGAAAGAAAAGATCAAAGATCGAATTTTCAAAAAATATCAGTACCAAAATGTTGACCCCTATTCAGTACGCATAGCAACACGGAGAAGGTCAACTTAATTTGGACGATATAGCGGCATTGTCATGTTTTTTAGAAATTTTGTAATGTCTCCCAAACTATATAACTAATTAACATACTGTAAAAGGCAAATCCTATCTCTGTAATATCCTTGTGATAATTAAACAATTTGTTTTGATAACGATTTAAGTTAAGTAGTATAAATAATGACGTAAACTTAAGCATATGAATTAAATGGTTTATTACAGAGTCGCACTTTTTAGAAATTTTATAATATCTCCGAAACTATTTAACTAATTATCATACTGTAAAAGGCAAATCTTATCTCTATAATATCCTTGTAAGTATTAAATAATTTACTTGGATAAGGTTTAGTTCTATAAATAATAACGTAATATAAAAGATAGATATATGCTATCACGGACTTTTAGTACAACTTTTTAAGATGAATAAAGTTTTCATACAATATTTTCAATTATATCCAATATCTAAGGCAGCGTACGCGCATGAAGCTAAATTTAATAAATTTCACGGTCCGACTCGCGCGACAAAAACTGTGATAACTCGGTTAATATGTACAATACAAATATAAAATATAGCCTATAACACTCACCGATAACGTAGCATTCTACTGATGAAAGATTTTTTTAAATCGGATCAGTAGTTTCGAAGATTAGCCGCGATAAAACATTATTTACAAACTTACAAACATACAAACTTACAGACTTACAAACTTACAGACTTACAAACTTACAAACTTTACCTCTTTATAATATTAGTATAGATAAAACTTCCAAACACAACGGTCCTGAGCAAACTGTGACCAGCGGCTCCCTGTGACACATTTAATGTCACCATTCTACCACCTTGGGCTCCCAAAGTCTACCACCTCTTCGAACTATGTGCCCCGCTCATTGCCACTTTAGGTTTGTGACTCGTTGAGCTATGTCAGTTATGCTACTTCTTCTGATAAACTCCTCAATTCTAATTCAATTATGAAGAGATACTCCGAGCATTTCTCTCCATCGCCCACTGAGTAATTCTAAGCCTTCTTATGAGGCTACCAAAGCCGGTACCTTTCTATACTTAAATTAAATTTAGCTATAGGATAAAGAGATAGACCCATCACGTTTCTCCAATAAGTTGGAGGGCTTGTTTTAAAAGAAAATGACATTAAAATTTCATGGAGAGAAATCACTTAAGAAATCTCCGACCTTTAAAAATTGTTTCGATTCAGATTCAAAGGGTTTGACTTTGAATGAAAATGAATAATTGTACGGGAAATATATACTAACCAGATTGAAACAACAGTAGCGTGGGTTAATTTCGTTCAGCGACATCTAGTGAAGCAATTTTAAACGCTGTTCCAATATAAGTTGGCTTGGTTGGTTGGCGGGTTTGCGATTTGTGTAGCATGATTTGACACTTGATGATGACTCTTTGACATTGATGATAATGACGAGACCGACAGCTTATTGTGCTCTTTTCAGGTAAAGTGATGTGATATTACAAATTTTAATTTGAGAATTTACTTAGAGTTTCTTTAATACAGAAAATGTCAGTAATTCATAATCCTTCCATAAGGCCTCGAACTAACACCTACATGGAATTACCAGAAGCCCTATTAACACTAACGATTATTGTTTCCCACAAGTCAGTCCTTTACTACAATAATAATTTTTTTTAGTAAAATATAGAACTGACTCAAAACGCACTAAAAAGTAAAAAAAAAATTTAAACAAAAAATAGAAACGATTCAAAACTTCCTTCAATTTTCCTAGGATATCATTATCGGATCCTAACATGATGACTATGGGACCATATTAGAAGTGTGCCCTATCTAATAAAAAAGAATTATCAAAATCGGACAACTCTGTAAAAAGTTATGCGTGAACATACATAAAAAAATATACGTGTCGAATTGAGAACCTCCTCCGCTTTTATGGTCGGTTAAAAATTTATGGTAAATGATTATGTTATCCAATAAAATTATTATTATAAAACAAAAAAGCCAACCGCTTAGAAGTTATGAACTGAAAAGAGAAAAACAAGGATCACTATATCTGTATAAAATTCTAAATATTTTATGGTGCTGCAAACAGAGACAAAATACTTTAACCTGCGGGGAAAGAAAGATCAACCAAAACTACGTTTGTCCTCGCCTGCAGCACCATAAATTATTTAGAATTTTATACAGATATAGTGATCCTTGTTTTTCTCTTTTCAGTTCATAACTTCTAAGCGGTTGAGTTTTTTGTTTTTATAATAATAATTTTATTCGAGACTTTTTAGTTTTAGTTTATGGTATAGAAATGAGACGGTACACTTAGTACACTTTTTGCCATTTTTTGTTAAAAAAGTAATATGAACACACGACGAATTACGATCTTTCAATTGGTACCCATATTGCTAAGATAAAAGAAAAAATACACACATCCCCCTTTTTTCCCCCTTTTATATGACCTATGTCACTACCACAATTTTGACAAATTCAACGACACCTCACATGTCAAAATCCGTTCAGCCGTTTAGGCTGTAGCGCGTGCCGAAGAAATGGACATACATACATACGCTCGAAAAACATAACCCTCCTTCTGACGCAGTCGGGTAAAATTAGGATGACAAAACGCCTTTCGTTTTCTACACGACGTTTTACCGGAACGCTAAATCATTTGGGGGCATACCTTTGCTGGTAAGCTGGTAGCCACAGCTGTAGCCTGCCATCATCAGGATCGAATATAATTATGTGTCTGGTATATAACTTGCATACCCTGTTAACCAATAGTATTTCTCGAACATATTAACACAAATCTAATTGTTTCGTCCTAACAGCTAATATGTAATTGCATTAACTTAATTATAATGAGCATAGTAGATTTTTTAACTGATGATGCAATCTGAGATGGAAGCGAGCAAATTTGTTAGGAGAAGGTTGAAAACCACACGTGGTATTGTACACGACAGCGTACCGGAACGCTAAATCCCTTGGCGGGACGTCTTTGTTAGTAACTGAATAGCCACGTAACTAGCCGAATCACCAGCCAATCCTGGACCTATTTAGAAAATCTTAATCGGCCCAGCCAGGAATCAATCCCAGGACCTCCAACCTATAAATTTACTGCGACGAGGAGGTCATCAGTGTCAGCTGTGCCCACTTTCCTACCTCGCACTCGTTTTGAAATATTTGACTAAAAATTTAACTATGTAGGTATCTACTAATTGGATACTCACTCACTATTGTCTATCACTGTGACAAATTTTCTCTAGATTTGTTTAGTCACTGAGCCATGATTAGGTTACAAACATTAATAAAATAGCCGTTAAGGTCTCTTAAAAAATCATTAACGGCCCATACAAGAAATACAAAAATATCAAAGTGCCGGCCAAAGAAAAAAACCGGCAAAGTGCGAGTCGGACTCGCGTACCGAGGGTTCCGTATAATTTAAGGATTTCGGAATTATTTCTTCATATGTACTTAGAAGTTTGATTATGCTATGCTTCATGCGAAAGATGAAGATTCTAGGACTAGCTGCGAGTAGTAGAGAGTTAAATATGCGGCTTATATTGCTACATCTTTTGATTGTGTTGACTAAGAAGTTTGATTTTGTTACAGCTTAAAGGTTTTTTAGGCCCAAGTATTTGATATAAATTTCAATTTAATATCTTTAACTATTCATGAGAAAAGAAAATGCATGTAAAATTATTAAAAATATTTTTGGTATATGATGTAACTAAAAATGTACAGTTTTCGTATTTTTTCCATTATGTGTGCTATATGACGTTGCTTTTTACCAAATTTCAAGATTTCAAAGTTTACGGAAACCAATACTAAATATGCTATACTATCTTGTGATTGTGTTAACATACAACTTTGATTTTGTTACAGCTTAAAGGTTTTATAGATCCAAATATTTGAAGTGAATTTCAATTTAATACCTTTACGTATTTATGATAAAAGTGGGTAAGCTTAAAATTATTAAAAAGATTATTATATGATGCAACCATAAAAATTTTGGTTTTCGTAATTTTTCCATTATCTATACTATATAACGTTACTTTGTACCAAATTCCAAGATCCTTAGTTTACGGGAACTACCCCTAAGGTTTTCATTTACTTGACCGTGTCGAAAATTGGGCAAATTTTCGGTATAAACGGCTGAATCTTTTGTTTTGATTGCCTTGACTTAAAAGCTTGATTTTTGACAACTCTAAGGGACAGCAGATTTGAGTATTTGATATAAATTTCAGCTTGATACTTCCACACGTTCTTGAGAAAAAGGGTCTTGACGGACAGACGGACGGACAACGAAGTGATCCTATAAGGGTTCCGTTTTTTCCTTTTTAGGTATGATATCCTAATAAAGGAAGGAATTATTTTGATAGAGAGTATTATGTTAAACATTTTTATGTTGTGAAACCTATAAACCCCATAACTACTTTTGTTGATATTAAAGTATGCAGAATTTTTCCGAGAATTTTATTTTGAAATAGGTTTTGATAATATTAAGTTTTTATTAAGACTGTTATAGTAAAAATGTTCACATTAATACAAATAATAACTTTTTTCTTTGGCCATCACTTTAAAATTTTGGTACGTTTTGAACCTGGTTTACCGGAAACTTTCCTATTCTTTTCTTTTAAATGTTCAGAGTTTCAGACCGAAGCCAATAGTTTATATAATTATTTTTTTTATTCATTAATACTTTATTTGTACACCACATGACATGAAATAAAACAAACAGAAAAAAAAATACTATGAAGGAAGGAAGGATAAGTTTACCACTAGACCAAAGAGGCAATATAATAGTAATTTTTTATTTATTTATTTTTAAGCTGTTGCATAGCTTTTATCGCGGGCCTTGAGCGTGGAGACCGAATCTAGAAATTCCGTTACGAAAATACCTAACACCCCCTGAATATCAAAAACAATATCAAAAGCATAATTTCGGCTCCGACGTCATCGGGAACGTGGTCAAGCGGTAAGGCGCTCTAAGTGCCCGGATTGCCAGAGAGACGCGGGTTCGAATCCCGTCAGTTCCGCAATTATTTTTTTTTTCATGTTCTGGTATTTATCGATAGATGGAAAAACTAAACGGTGATACATTTTAGTTTTTCCATCTATCGATAAATACCAGAACTTTTAATGACTTTACCCGACTGCGTCAGAAGGAGGGTTATGTTTTTCGAGCGTATGTATGTATGTATGTATGTATATAAGTCCATTTCTTCGGCACACGCTACAGACTATACGGCTGAACGAATTTTGACATGTGAGATGTCGTTGAATTTGTAAAAATTGTGGCAATGACATAAGCTATATAAATTTTCAAAATGGCGGCTGTAAATGGGGGAAAAGGGGGGGACGTGTGTATTTCTTTCTCTTATCTTAGCAATATGGGTGTCAAATGAAAGGTCGTAAAAAGACCATTTCAAAAATATAAATATCATATCATGTTTATATTGCCGTTTTAACAAAAAATGGCAAAAAATGTACCAAGTGTACAGTCTCATTTCTATATCATAAGCTAAAACTAAAAAGTCTGAAATAAAATTATTATTATAAAAACAAAAAACCTGACTGCTTAGAAGTTATGAACTGAAAAGAGAAAACCTAGGATCACTATATCTATATAAAATTCTGAATACTTTATGGAGATGCAAGCGGGGACAAAATACTTATATAGTCGTTTGCAAATTTGGGTATCTGAATGTGATGAGTAAATAAATTAAACATTATCAACGAAAGCCCGTCAAGCCGCATTGCAGCAGCGTGATGGGTCTACACTCCATACCCTGACCCTGTAGTGGGTCGTTAATAGGTTAGTAACTGTGAACTCGTAATTTATGAAGATTCGAGTGGGCTATGTGTAAAGTACTTAACTTGATTTATATTGAAATTTTCACTAATTAATATAAGGTCTTTTAAAACGGGATTAACGAGTATTTTCTTGATTAAATTTTAATTACTTAATTAATTCTTTAACAGCCTGTATGAAGCCTAAATACGTCATATTAATAGCCAAGCAGATTTGATATAAAATAATATCGTTGTAAACTGCCAATAAATCTTAACACCTAAATAGACGGGTAGAGAAATATTGAATTACATGAAAGAATATGTTTATAATTTATTTTTTTTACTGTTCTTAATAAAAGGAAATCCATTTTTTGTACATACCTATACCAATATTATAAAGATTGTTTGTTTGTTTGAACGCGCTAATCTTAAGAATTACTGGTTCTAATTTAAAAATTATTCTTGCGTTCGGGCTTTATTACATTAACATCATGCTACAAGTAGGAGCGAATAATCAGCAGAAAATGTGTTACGGAATAATATAATATAATAAGTTATAAGTAGTAACTTGGGTGATTTTGTTTCTTAATCTCATTTATTTTAATTCCACGCTGATGATGCCGCTGGAATTCACTGGTTATAAAGTAAAACCTCCCGCCCCGTCTATCTGTCGTCAAACTACTGAACGCATTGACATGCAGTTTTCTCCAATAAATAGAGTGGTTCCTGAGTAAGGCTTCAATACATCATTTGTTAAGGTTTAATGTAAATTGGATGAAATATCACGATAAGTGTTCGAAAAGTCTGTGAAACTTAAGGCTTTAATCGAAATAAACTTGATGACCTCCGTGGCGCAGTGGTATGCACGGTGGATTTATGAGACGGAGGTCCTGGGTTCAATTCCCGGCGGGGCAGATTGAGATTTTTCTTAATTCGTCTTGGTCTGGCTGGTGGGAGGCTTTCGCCGTGGCTAGTTACCACCGTACCGACAAAGACGTACCGCCAAGCGATTAAGCGTTCCGGTACGATGTCGTGTAGAAACGGAAAGGGGTGTGGATTTCGTCCTACTCCTAACAAGTTAGCCCGCTTCCATCTTAGATTGCATAGTCACTTAACATCAGGTGTGATAGCAGTCAAGGGTTAACTTGTAGTTGATAAAAAAAAAATACTGCTTTATCTATTTGAAATATAACGAAACAGTCTATCAGAAAAATGTTTCTTTTTATTAGGACTAATAATATAAAATATCCGCGATGGCATATATCTATCTTTTCGATCGAGATAACTTGTCATACCCATTTCTCTTAAAAAAATGGTTACGTGCATTATTTTATATATGGTGTTGTGGATAGATGCAACACACAATTTACCACGCGGGCGAAGTCGCAAGCGTCTGTTAGTTAGTCTAATTCGAGGATATAAGAGAGTATATAAAAACAAATACCTTGCTGTTGTAAAAGCGACGCCAAATTGCTATGTGTCGCGGCGAAATTGGGGAACTCCTCCAATGCTTTCAAATACAATTTTGTCGCCTCCTCTATTTTCCCTTGCTCCCTTTTAACGTTCCCAAGATTGTTGAGTGTATCAACATGCGAAGGGCACAGAAGTAGGGCCTTATTGTAACATTCTTCCGCCTCCGTCACTCGGCCTTTTTCTTTGAGCGCGTTGGCAAGATTACAGTACGCGTCCGGGAAATTGGGCTCTAGTTCGATCGCTTGTCTGTAGGTGTCAATGGCAAGGTCTATGAAACCTTGTTTGTAGTAGAGACATGCCAAGTTCCCGTGTATCACGCCGTTGTTCGGTGTCAGTTTTAGTGACTGGAGATACACTGCGGCCAGCGCCCTGAAACAATAAACGTTGGGTATCATCACACTCAGTCGTAATAATAAATTCCGAATATGAAATTCAACCGTTAAAAATTCAATTTATTTAACCTGCGGTTTCAGCTGTTTAGTTCCCATTCTCGTAAAAAATGGGGATAAATTTTTTTTAACAAAATATAGAACCGACTCAAAGACGCACTAAAAAGTAAAAAATAACTGCGTCATTTACTTGCTTTAATTTACTTAAGCATATCTATGAAGTCGGTGCCAGCCAAGTTTAAAGAACATTCAGTTAACGCAGTAAAGCAATTTGTGGGTTATAGGTATTTAGGTAATTCCTTAAAGTAGAAACCTTGGCTGGCACCGACTCAGTTGTTAAAAATTATCATTTCTTACTTTTTAGTGATTTATCGACACGTAGCCTACTCGTACTATACTCTCATAGTATATTATACGGTACCAGCCAAAAAGCTACGGATACTTACACAAAAACCGAAATCGATGCGATTGTGCCTATAAAATTTGAAGAGTTCCTTAAATTTTCCCAGGATATCATCATCCGATCGTAATATGATAAGTATGGGACCTTCTTGGAAGTACGTCCTTTTTAATAAAAAAAGAATCATCAAAATCGGATAACTCTGTATATGTATATGTAAAGATATGCGTCATATATAAAAAAAAATACGTGTTGAAATGAGAACCTCCTCCGTTTTTTTCGTGGGTTAAAAAGTAGCCTTTTTTATTTTTTTTTTATCGACTACAAGTTGGCCTAAATGAAAGGGAAAATATTCCGAATAATAATAATATTTTTAAATTTTTAAAAAAGGTGTAATTATATGATTAGTAGTAAGTATTAATTCCGTGTATACAATCATTACTATACTAAAGCCAAACTCGATTGAGAATGCTTGTCAACAAACAAATTAAAAATGAAGGTAGAAATCACTAGTCATTTTACACCTATTTTTTTAATAACCTTAATAATAACGAATTCATGATAATAAATTAGATAGTTAAGCTTAAAACTAATTAATATGTTCAATATCTGTTAATAAGATTTTTTAAAATAACAAAACATAATTTCAAATTTATTAGGCATAAAATGTGTTGCATTTTCTACCTTCATTTTAAATTTGTTTATTTACAAGCATTCTCAATCGAGTTTGGCTTTTGTATAGTTATGCGGTTTCCCCCGCGTAGGAATATCGGATAATCCCTTCTTAGTGAGTGTAAACATTGCAAAAAGGGTAACTAAATATCAAATCAGTCGAGTCTATGCGTAGCTTTAGAGAACATGTGATAAGTCGGTTGTATTCCGCTGATACATTTATATATTTATTTACAATTTTATTAAATTTCACTTTTCCTCGGTTTTTTTTTATTTGAGAAAGGATACAATAAGGAACTTAAGCTAACTTATCCTAATTGCTATAAAAATCATGCCTACGTGGAACGGTGGCAAGAATACTGGCTGCATTTCCACTTTGGACAGCTGGCTAATCCTTTGCGCAAAAAATGAGCCAGCCCTTCTGTCCTTTTCCTGTTCCCCTGAATTCATATCTATTAGAGATTTATTGTGTTATTTTGATATTTTATGTATCATAAAAGCTGTTACAAGTATGGGTATGACAAATGTTACATATATTAATCTTTTTAAGCTATTGCATAGCTTCTATCTCGGGTCTTGAGCGCGGAGACCCTCTGAATATCAAAAACATAATATCAAAAGCACAATTTCGGCAACGACGTCATTGGGGAACGTAGCCTAGCGGTAAGGTGCTCTAAGTTCCCGGATTGCCAGAGAGACGCGGGTTCAAATCCCGTCGGTTCCGCAATTTTTTTTAAGCGTGATATTTCACAGTCATTTTTTTACAAGTGTGATATTTCAAAAAGTCATTAAAAGTTCTGGTATTTATCGATAGTTGGAAAACTAAAAATAAATGACTTTTGAAATATCACGCTTGGTAAAAAAAAATTGCGGAACCGACGACGATTCGAACCCGCGTCTCTCTGGCAATCCGGGCATTTAGAGCGCCTTAGCGCTAGGCTACGGTCCCGATGACGTCGGTAGGTAAACATAAGTTGATAAAAAATGCTATGCAATAGCTTCACCGCGGCAGTCCCGAGTGCCACACGTCTTTTTTTACGTACATGAATTGTAATGTTTCATCTCAATCCATTTTGTATTTTTTTGGACATTTTTTTTTTATTTCAAATTTTAGTAAGATGTATAATATTTTATTAGTATATTATTAGCATAAGTTAGCTTAAGTTCCTTATTGTATTATTAATATTAGTTCAATTCATTTTTGTGAAGGAATATATTGTGATAACGAAAACTGATGTAAAACAGTAAGAAGATAAGCCAAGGTCTTATACATTTGAAACTAATCGTTATGCATGAACAGCGGCTATTTATATCGCGAATATGTGTAAAGACACCCACAAAAATCCATCGATAATAGCGAGTGTAATAATAAATCCATCATCGTATTGTTTGAAATATGTGGTCCAATGTATCGTTCTGTAATAGTAAGTTTATTTCGTTTTAAGATATCTGGAGAGCTGTAGATGAAGCTAGCTAATAAATCTTTGCCGGCAGTAAAAAGATCTTTCGTGTTTGATATGAAACATTAATTTTAAAGATGATTAATTAAATTCTATTTTTAATTTACGTTCCTTCAGTTATTAATGTTATCTTAGGATCCTTTGATCTTTATGAATAAACTCGAATTCGGGATTGTTTATCCAACTATGTAAGCTCTTTCGACTCGTCAAATCTTATTCCATCTCTTTATATTTACAAGCGTTTGCCCGCAGCTGCGCTCGCATAAATATGGATTTGTTATATTATTTACAAGCAAAGTCTCGCGGTTTTAATCGTATAGTTCTCCTTCCCGTGGGAATATCAGTATACAAAAATATTTTTTTTAAAAGTTTTTTTTTTTTAATGTAAGTACCGTGCATACATTTTGGTAGTTTCGAACATTAGCCGGAACAATCGGACTGAATTGGAATTGAGACCGAATACAGAAATTCCGTAACGAAAAAACCTTACACCAGCTGAATATCAAAAACATAATATAAAAAGCATAATTTCGGTGCCAACGTCATTGGGAGCGTGGCCTAGCGGTAAGGCACTAAGTGCCCGAATTGCCAGAGAAACGCGGGTTCCAATCCCGTCTGTTCCGCAATTTTCTTTTTTCAAGCGTGATATTTCAAAAAATCATAATTTTTTACAAGCGTGATATCTCAAAAAGTCATTAAAAGTTCTGGTATTTATGGATAGATGGAAAAAACTAAAAGGTTACTTTTTAGTTTTTTTTAATTATTTTTTCTAATTATTTCTAAACCGTATTAAGTACATTTAGTTAAACGGAAGGAAGTTACTCCCACGATGCAAGTAATCCTAGTGTGGGAGTTGCTATAAAAGTATTGTTCCTGTACCTACTTCTCAACAAAATTGAATGTAAATATTATGGTTTTTGTGATTGTAATGAAACGTTTTGTATTTTCTGATAAAGCTAAATTTCATTTCTTTAATAATTTGTTTTCTTTTGTTTACAATTAATAATAGACACAGTTTTTGCATGCCGATCGGGCTTAATACAATTCGACTTGATTTTTTTTATTTACTACAAGTTGGCCACTTGACTGCTATCACATCTGATGTCAAGTGATGATGCAATCTAAGATGGAAGCGGGCTAATATAACTTGTTAGGTGTAGGATGAAAACGCCCCTTTCGGTTTCTATACGACATCGTACCGGAACGCTAAATCGATTGGTGGTACGTATTTGTCACTAGGTTGGTAACTAGCCACAGCAAAAGCCTCCCACCAGCCAGACTAAGACAAATTAATTAAAATCTCAATCTGCCCCGCCGGGAATCGGTCCCTGGACCTCAATCTTATAAATCCACTGCGCTTACACTGTGCCACGGAGGCCGTCAAATTAAAACCTTGACAAATTGGACTACATCCTTTCTAAGGAGTCACTCTATCTTTTGGTAGAAACCGCCAAACCAGAACCAATTGAGAAAATCTCCAATTCCGTTCCAGGAATTGAACCCAGAACCTTATATTACGGCACTGCACCACGGAGGCCGTAGAAATAAAATAAATCCGTAGTAAACTGCGATTTGTTTAGTAGGTATAAACAAACCAAGCAGTCGATAATCGCTTAAGCCAATAGGAAGGTACTATATCGAGTATTGATGGGACAGTGACTGAATGAGGTCACGTCAGTTTCTGGAATAGTAAATCACTGAATCAGAAAATTAAGTAATGTATACAAATAAACAAAATTGAAATATCTTTTATCATCATCATCATCATCATCATTACTAGCCTGTAGACGTCCACTGTTGGACATAGGCCTTTTTTAGGGACTTCCAAACACAACGATCCCGAGCCGCTTGTTGCCAGCGGCTCCCTGCGACACGTTTGATGTCGTCAGTCCACCTGATTGGGGGTAGACCAACGCTGCGCTTTCCGGTGCGAGGTCGCCAATCTACCCCCAACGTCCATCAGGTGTTCGAACTACGTGCCCCGCCCATTGCCACTTCAGTTCTGCGACTCGCTGAGCTATGTCGGTTACTTTGGTTCTTCTGCGGATCTCCTCATTTCTGATTCGATCACGCAGAGATACTCCGAGCATTGCTCTTTCCATCGCCCGCTGAGTGTCTCTGAGCCTTCTTATGAAGCCCGCAGTCAGCAACCAAGATTCGGATCCGCAGGTCATCACTGGCAACACGCACTGTTCGAAGTCTCTCGTCTTCAGGCACTGAGGAATTTTGGACAAAAAAAAGTCACGGAGTTTCCCGAACGCTGCCCAGCCGAGTTGGATTCGGCGGTTCACCTCTTTCTCGAAGTTGGACCTACCTAACTTGACCTTATGCCCTAGATATATATCTTTTTATAGTCACTACATATTATACTTAAAAATTAGAAGCTATGCAATAGCTTAAAAAAATTAGGATTACAAAAAAGGATCTTTTAAAAATAACTTGCTATACCCATTTAAAAATAGAGTTCAATTTTGGTTCTCTTGGGATATTGAAATATTTTATTTTCTTCGCGAGCGAATTCGCGGGCATGTGCAAGTACAAAAATACAATTATAACGTCTTTTACATCGTTAAGTCCGTAAGAAAGTTTCTAGCAAACCGCTACATAAAGCTTTTATAAGTCGACTTTGGGTAAGCCTTTAAATAATATTCGTTGGAGCAATTTTATTTTTTAAACGTCTCAAAAATGTATTGTTCAAATTCGTTTTAACCGACTTCAAAAAAAGGAGGAGTATTTCTTTTTATTTTAGTTTAGTATGAGTTTATTTCAGAATAACTGTAACCTGCGTCATTCACGTAAATTAAATAGCGTGTTTTTATGTGACTTTTAGTGGGAATGAAGGTGACAATACTAATTACAGGACAATGAATAATTAATTTTATTTCCTACTATTCCGAAAATAATTCAAGTGTCCACGCCACCCAAACACACTACAGGGTCAGGCATTTCTTGTTATAGGAAAGGGGATACGGAGCTCAGACCCAATACGCTGTTTTAATACGGGTTGGCGGTTTAAGGCGATAACATTTGATTAATTAACGATCACAGTCACTTATTGTGGATAGTGACCGGGACTAATGGCTTAACGTGCTCTTCGAGGCACCGGTGTTCAACTCCACACCACCAACTTCCCGACTCACGGATTAGAAAGTACTAAAAATTTCATAAAAGAATGAAAATGAATGAATTCAGAATTTTTCCTTGCTCCGATCCAGGATCCGAACCCACTCGTGATCGAATCCACATAGGCTAACCGCTAGACAAACGAGGCAGTTAAAAATACTATAAAGAATTTATAAATGTCCGCTCGCTCAGAATTATTAAAGTCAAAGTGAAAATGTGGAATCGCATTTTCCTGGAACCTTACTAGAGTCGTCCTTTCATAAGTTCCTTTTATGGGAGCCATACAAAAGCAAGTATTGTTTGCTTTTCTTAAGAAAACGTTTACCTTCCAGAAGAACTACTTACAAATCAATAATCAACGTCTAAGAATAACTTCCTGCCTCGCATGTAGCGTAGCTTTAAACCAGTAATTAATACAAAGAACGATAAGAAATTTCCGTTCAATGTAACAACTGTACAAAAGTATAAATAGTTACCTAAGATGAAAGATTTGACGGCCTCCGTGACGCAGTGGTATGCGCGGTGGATTTATAAGACCGAGGTCCCGGGTTCGATTCCCGGCGGGGCGGATTGAGATTTTCTTAATTTGTCTTGGTCTGGCTGGTGGGAGGCTTTTGTCGTAACTAGTTACCACCTTACTGATTTATGTCTTTAGAAACCGAAAGAGGTGTGGATTTTCATCCTCGTCTTAACGAGTTAGACCGCTTCCATTTTAGATTGTACCATCACCTAACATCAGGTGTAATAGCAGTCAAGGGCCAACTTGTAGTAGATAAAAAAGATGATGCTTACTCTTGGAACATCATCATCATCATTATCAGCCTATTAACGGCCCACTACAGGGCCAGGCCTCCCTCCTTATACGAGAGGGGATATGGAGTGTACACCCACCACGCTGCCCCAATGCGGATTGGCGGGCTTGGAACATCATTTGTTGAATATTTTATTCAAATCTAACTACTGTTAGACTTGAAATCAGTAAATGAGTGTCTGATACTCTCGTCCAAATCGGTCTAGCCGTTTCAGTTTTGCTGAAAGAAACTGATAGGCAGACAGGTAGATAAAAATTTTTAAAAATTGGTTGTCGCTGCAAGTAGTTTTTAAAAAATTTTTAAATTTTTCAAAAAGATATTTCGTTTAGAACTTTCAAAACAAAATTTTAAATAAAGGGGGAAGAGGGGTTGTAGGAGTTAAATTTTAAAAATTATAAACAAAATTATGTTTTTTATTTATTCAGTAGTTATTATACCAATTTTTAATGAACACAAAGTCAAAAATTTAACATCTATTTCAATCACATATATATACCCAATAAAAAAATCAAAAATATTTTCAATGTACAGAATTGGACCAGATACAGTTTTATTATAAGTATTGACAAGCTTTTATTTAAAATAACAACAATACCACCAATATTTTCATACAAAATTAACATTTTTAATCCATCCCAATGTTAGAGAAAACACGTCAAAAAATATTGAAATAGATCAAGCCGTTCTGGAGTTCCAGCGAGACTACTGAAAACCATTTCATTTTTGTATATACCGTGACTTTACTCTTGCGGAAACCGAAATCAACTTACTTAAGCACATCAAAAAAATCTACACTCTTTGTTCAATGTTGTTTTGCGATAATTATTATTTATGTTTTCCTTACCAGACCGAATTCCGTACCAGACTTTTACAGTGCTACATATGGCCCGTACTTCTATATGGTTGTAAAGCATAGACACTAGAAGACCTATGAAAAAAGCTAGAAGACTTAGAGATGTGGATATACAGTAGGATACTTCACATAGTCGTAAGCTGGACAACTAAACTGTCTAACACTTAGGTTCTTGCCAGAAAACAAAAGAAGACTGGGAAAGGTAAAACCATTAAGCAGCGGAAGATCTCGTATATGGGATATATTTTAGGACACGATAGTTACCGACTGCTGCAGATCATCCTAATGGGTAAAATCAAAGAAAAAAATTGTGTAGTAGAAAGATGTCCTGACTGCGAAACTTAAGGAAGTGGACTGGCATAAAGACTATTCACGATCTAATTCGCCTAACCATGGACAAGGAGAAGCTTAAAAAGCTGAGTTTTAGAGGTTTACTGTAAAATTAATAGAATAAACAAAAACTGAATATTAATCCTTGCACCGACCCAAAACTTGAACTCAAACCCTCGTGATTGATAGTGAGAATTACTAACCATTGAGTTAACAAGGCAGTTTAGTCGTGTAATTTTCAAACTTGTTCGTAGATTCAGATAAAATCAAGAAAATTAAACGCAAACTATAAATAATCGGTTACTGAAAATAATTAGGCATCCAGCCGACAAAAAAACCTCACGGCAACATTCCGAAATGGATATTTTGCAAATAATGTACGTTTTAACACGACTTTGATGGATTGGCGAGTCGAAAGACATTATTATTGCGGCATCAAGATCTCAGAGTTTGCTTGGATGAATTAACGTTTTATTTGATCGTCTATCTCTTACCTCGGTCGATACTAATAAAGGTCGGTAGATTTATTTCAGTAGATTTTCAACTGATTTACAAAAAGGAGGAGGTTCTCTATTTAACTATAATGTATTTTACGCGATTGCTCGAAGACGGCTGGATCGATTTTAAAAGTTATTTAGTTTTTACACTCATTTATTTATTTACAATTATTTTTAAAATTTTTAACAATTCTTATAAAATTATAAAAAAAAACACTATTAAAAATTTATAAAAAAATCCATTCCGCCTGCTGCGGGGCCCGGGGGTCCAAGCAACCGGTGGTTAGGGCTCCAGAGTGAGGAACCTCCTCACAATACGCGCCGTTTCAAGAATTACTGCCTTCTGTATCCGACCCTTGATCCAACAACTAAGCGAAAGCTTTTTAAGATGTTGGTCAAAGCTTTTCGCTATAAGACCGTTGACTGAAACGACTATAGGAACAATCATTGCTGAATCAACATTCCACATGGCGGTAATTTCATGAGCAAGGTCCAAGTATTTTGATACTTTTTCCTTTTCAGCTTTCACCAGATTATCGTCATGTGGAACAGTAATATCAACAATCATTGCACGGCGCGTTAATCGATCAATTATCACTATATCAGGTCTATTGGCTACAATATACTTATCAGGGATAATTGTTCGATCCCAGTAGAGCAACGCACTACTATTTTCAAGAACTGACACTGGGTCGTACCTATAGTAAGGCACCTCAAAATCGACAAGGCCATACTGAAGAGCAAGTTGTTGGTGGATTATCTTGGCTATTAAAAGTTATTATATTATTTGAAAGGGAATACGTCCAAAATTACAATTATGTCAGGATGTAATCGTGGGATGTGGAAAATAATTGCGTTGTTTACTAACTTGTAAATATCCACGGTTACGCTAAATCGTTAATAGCTTGCCATGGCCGAAGCCCCCAGCCAGACCGAAACTAATTAATAAAATCTCATTCGAGCACAGTCGGGAATCGAGCCCAATACCGTCCTACAAATCCACTACGCATACTGCTGTGTCACCGTCAAATACTGTACTCATTTAAGTTTCACGAGTTGATACTTCTAACGTTTGATCATGTAGTCTCTATTCTGAGCTTCTGACACTCTAAAGTACTTGAGTTAATAATATGAACATAACATTGATTATTGGTTTCTAATTAATGGTGATCCTGCACGCGTCAATTTAGACATTAGTGACTGTTGACTCATCATGAAATCTCTAACACCTTAGAATAGAGAACGATATAAGTAACCTGATTCTACTTGCTCACGAGATTACCGCCATTGGAATGCTGAGTTGACGATAATTGTTCCTATAGCCAAAAGCTTCGATCAACATCTTAAGAAGCTTTCACTTAGTTGTTGGACACAGAAGGCGGTAATTCTTGAGACGGCGCGTATTGTGAGGAATTCCTCACTTTGGAGCACTGATTGACTGATTGAGCTCCGAAATAGGTCGACTGGATTTTTTCATAAATTATTAATAGTATTTTTTATAAAATTATTTTTAAAATTGTAAATTCTTAAATATATAGATAGATTTAAGAAAATATAAATCTAAAATCTAAACTACTGCTAAATTTTAGAACTACGCTAAGTTTTAAGATATAAATGTATATCATTTAATTATCTTAAAATTTAACATAGTTACTCATTAAGGTAAATTTAGTTAGGTAACTATGCGGGTAACCGCTGGGTAGTAGGAATGTTTTAGCTGCCATATATTTTTTTCCTTTAAAAAGCGTTAACACCCATGATCATTACAAACAGTTTCCAGTGGTGGAAATCGAACCCACGGCCTTGGACGCTGGAAGCAGCATCCTTCACTAACTACACTGGGCCACTCGGCTTTCAGATAGTTGGTTTTCATGTATAGCCCGCGGAATGTAAGTTATACGGCAAGTAAAATCAAGTGAAATAGAATACCGACTTCTTATTTCGTGACGCTGTCAAAGTATTCGTGTGAATTAATATTGCTAAATAATTCTGCGTTTTCATTTTTCTACGATGTTTTCTGTTCATGGAATGTACAGACAACTTCCCGAAAGCCTGGAGGAGAAGTTTGTGGTGTTACACCCCCGTGTTTCGGAGAGCACGTTAAGCTACCCCTGGATGGACGCCTGGCCCTGTAGTGGTTGTTATTAGGCTGATAATGATGATTGACAGGTCTCCCTCCGTATCTATATGAGGGGAGATATGGAGCATGAACCCGTACCTACTGCTAGAAAGCGTGTAGGCGTGTTAGAGTGCTAATGTTTCACAATGTCGGTCACGATTTTATATTAAAAATAATGACAAGACTATATATATGAAGCACATCACAAACTATAATATTATATTAAGTACTAATAGAAGCCCGCGGTTTCACTCGCGTAATTCTCTTTCCCGTGGGAATTTCGGGATAAAATGCAGCCAATATGTTATTTTTGGTTGGTCTAGTGGTTAGCCTATTTGGCTTCGAACACGA
Organism: Mycalesis mineus; assembly: GCA_034621355.1. Lineage (NCBI taxonomy): Eukaryota > Metazoa > Arthropoda > Insecta > Lepidoptera > Nymphalidae > Mycalesis > Mycalesis mineus. The sequence continues at coordinate 23,161,051 of CM067908.1, read as the reverse complement.
GGTCCTAGGTTCGATTCTTGGGTCGGGTCATGGAATAATTCTGAGCTTTTACATTCTTCTATGAAATGTTCAGTACATTCCAAGCCCGGAGTTTGGAAGTTGGTGGTGTTACACCCCCGTGCCTCGGAGAGCACGTTAAACCGTCGGTCCCGGTCACTATCATCAACATCTGATAGGGATCGTTAATAAATGAAACATTATCACCCTAAGCCCGCCAACCCGCATTGGAGCAGCGTGGTGGGTGTACGCTCCACATCCCTTCTCCTATAAGGAGGGAGGCCTGGCCCTGTAGTGGGCCGTTAATAGGCTGATAATGATGAATGATGATGATGATGATGTTATTTTTATATGTATGCTATATTATTGTGAAGTTTCATCAAAATGCATTCAGTAGTTTTTGTGTAAAGAGTAACAAACATACATCCATACAAACTAACAAACTTTCGCATTTATAATATTAATACTCGTGGGATGTAAAAAATTTAAGAAAACAAAGTGACGGAAAAAAGTCAAGATTAATTTACTATTTCCACTCAGTTAATTTATTTTTCACTATGACATTGCACTGCTTTCATTTATTTAATTCGAAATAATTAATTTTTAGTAATTTGGTGATATCGAACTTTTAAAATTTTCGGCCTTTTCCAACAATCAACAAAAATGTAATAAAAAAGAACCTAAATTTTTCCTTTACCTTTTCCATCAACAACGGTTTTTATTAAAAATAAACAAATATTCTTGCTATTACACGTGGACATTATAATTATGTATGATTATCAGAATAAGTAAGCTTATAACTATATTTCTTCTAAATAAATAAAATCTGAACTCACCTTTTCATCTTGTTCTTGATCCAGTCGACGCATCCGTGGGAGACGCCCGCCGAGTCCGCGTGCCTCGGCGGCGCGATGTTGATAACAGTGTAAACGACGACACATTGGTATTCCATACTACGGACATGTCCTCAGAGCAGCGCGACGATACTGAGCTCCATGCGACGAGACGAGACGCCCGCGCCGGCTAGCGACGCACGCCCCGACCTTCACACCCGATCTTCCTAAAGCTAGTTATTCATGCACCTTTACTGTAAAATTGGCATGCTTTTTTTTAGCCGCCTGCGTCAGAAGGAGGGTTATGTTTTTTGAGAGTATGTATGTATGTATAATGCTGGTGTGAACAAAGATAAAGAAAGACAAAATTAAAAAAAAAAGTTTCTTTGAGGTCTGTACTACGTATGTACCAATAAATTTACTTTTTTTTTAAATATTTAATGTAAAGAACTGTCTTCGTTACTATTATACCCATAAATGTATAAATAAAGGTGAACTAGTGGTTGTTGTGTTTGTTGTTGATGAGGCTAAGGACACGACAGTATTTGGAATGCTGATAGATTATGCTGATAGATCATTGGATCAACAAAATATAATATCTAGAAATAATAAAAAGTTCGTTGCTTGTGAAATACCAAATTTTTTAATGTGTAAAGTGCGGCCGAACCATTAATAAAATATACGTAAATAAAGGACCACGCGAGAGCGGGCAAGTATTACATCTGTCGTACGCAAAAATTTCGTCAGATTTTCAAGTATGATTCATTTGTTTTTTTGTCGTTTCGATGGCTCAATAATTATGAGAGCTTTATTTAACTGAAATATCTTTTTTTTCTTATGGACTACAAGTTGGCTCTTGACTGCTATCACACCTGATGTTAAGTGAAGATGCAGTCTAAGATGGAAGCGGGCTAACTTGTTAGGAGTAGAATGATATCCACACCCCTTTCGGTTTCTACACGACATCGTACCAGAACGCTAAATCGCTTGGCGGTACATCTTTGTCGGTAGGGTGGCAACTAGCCACGACGAAAGCCTTACACCAGCCAGACCGAGACAAATAAAGCCAAATCTGAATCTGCCCCGCCGGGAATCGAACCCAGGACCTCCGACATATAAATCCATCGCGCATACCATTGCGCCACGGAGGCCGTCAAAAATATCTGCTGGAATATTATAGTCCCAGAACTGAAATGGCAATGGGCGATAGTTGACGGACGTTGGAGGAAAAAAGATGCTATAATGGCAACCCGGTACAGGAAAGCCCAGTGATGGTAGACGCCCTACTAGGTGGACTTACGGCATCGAACGTATCGCAGGGAGCCGCTGGCGACAGGTGGCTCAGGATCGTTGTGTTTGGAAGTTCCTAAAATTGGCCTATGAACAGGAGTGGACATCAAGCATGATGATGTTGATGATAATTATATTACAGCCAAAATATATAACAAACTAGCTGACCCGGCAAACGTTGTTTTGCATTAAAAATTAAAAAAAAATTTAGATGAAAATTAGATAGTAGCCTATTCTCAGACCTGCTGAATACGCATACAAAATTTGGTAAAAATCGGTAAAGCCGTTTCGGAGGAATACGGTAACTAACATTATGACAGGGAAGTTTTATATAAGTACATGACAATTGATCAGTTTTCGACCGGAGAGGAAAAATGATTAAATTACTAAAATGGCTATTAAAAAATAAGGGTTGATGGTATAAGGGTGAAAATTAAAGATTGTATGTATTTTTGTATGTTGTATCATAAAAAAATAGAAATTAAAAATTTTGCAAAAAAAATAAAAAAAAAATTAGGGGTGGACTACCCCTAATTAGGGGTAGTAATGTTAGTAGGGGTGGACTACCCCTACTAACATTTAGGGGGATGAAAAATAGATGTTGGCCGATTCTCATAGATACCGGATAAGCACAAAAAATTTCATCAAAATCTGTCAAGCCGTTTCAGAGGAGTATGGCAACGAAAACTGTGACACGAGAATTTTATATATTAGATAATCCAGCAGAAGTTAGCGCTTAAACCGGAGGAGTTTTGTCACAAAGAGTTCTGAAAGCTACTTATTTTTTTTCTTTCGCTAAATGATTACACCTGCGCTTTTCCCCTAATTGGTTACTCCCGATCGATGCCAATGTCATGCCTTATTACGAGGGGTCTCATATTGCATTTCGTCCCTTTTACATCTTTTGTACTCCAACCCTGCTCTTGTCCAAACCCTATATGAGATCAAACAGATGCTTTTAGGTTTCAAGAGCAATAATAATAGTCTTTTGTAACGGATATGATATCCCCAGGTGATCCATCCCCTTCCTTGTTCGTTTTATTCGCAATGTCCAGCGGCCAGACGCTTTATGTTTTTTATATTTCAAATTTTTTACTTGCATTGCCATCTCATATATGATTTAGGTGTCAGCATGAATAAATACATACCAAGTGTTTAAATAGGGTACCATAGATTTAAAAAATAAATGGTTATCAAAATTTAACATACGAGTATATATACTAATATTATAAGTAAAGCGGAAGAGTTCGTTTCTTTGTTTGTTTGAACGCGTCAATCCATGGAACTACTAATTCTAATACATTTTTGTGTTGGATATTCCATTTGTCGAGGAAGGCTATAGGCTATATAAAATCACGCGCCAACTAATAGGAGCGAGGAATCAGTGAAAGTGGAACAAAAAAGAAAATTATGTATAGAATATAATCATTTACTAGGAGACGAAATGAATATCTTAGTATTCTATGGATTCACCGTGCGAGTGCCGGGTTCTTAGCGAGGTAGAGAGAAGAACAATGAACAGAACCCGAGACTTCTGACACGAGTGTAGTTTAAAAGAGATCCCTTAAGATATATTATTTTCGTAATCTTATTCATTTTAATTCCACGTGAATGAAGTCGCTGGCATCCGCTAGTTATTAAAATTTTACAAGAGTATTCACTTTTTTTTATTTATTTACAATTATTTTCAAAATTTTTAACAATGCTTATAAAATTATAAAAAAAACACTATTAAAAACTTATAAAAAATTTTATTTAAAAATAATTTCACTTTATGCGTATTATTTGCTTTTCGCTTGGATTGTAAGGAAAGAAAAATAGGTACCTATTATTTATGTTAGAAAAGTCACTGCTAAAGTAACTTTTAAAAAATGTCTTACGTTTACCTTACTGGGAAAAGCAATATTTTACTTGCAAGAGTCGGAGAGATAGATTTTAAAATTTAATCACTTAAGTAACATTTTCAGAGGAACATTTTATCCTTGAAACTAATGTATGAACGTAAAAACAAATGCATATTTAAAAAGAAATGCGATTTTAATAATTTTAACATAATAAATTCGCCTTCCACAAGATAAAGCTATACAAAATTAATATATTTTATTATGTAAAAGCAAGTGCTTTTCTTACGAAAAGTAAAAAAACTCATAAGAATATCCTTAAAATCTGTATCCAAAATGAGCGTTTCCAAACCAGATACCAAACCAAAATGAAACGTAATCTAGCATTCGGAACGTGAAAATTGAATAGATTTTGCAACCATGCAAGAGTGCTCTCTGTTCTTATTATAGCGTTGTCAGATTTCAATGTAACGGATCACTGTAACGTCAAAGGATACCAAATAAAAAGGTACTCAGTTTTTGAATATTGAACAGGCGAAGAAGCGCAAATATGAAAATATAAACGGTACTTTCGTTTTTGTGCCTTTTGGTGTAGAGACTTTGGGTCATGGGGACTGAAGGCTCGTGCTCTTTTTGAAGATATTTAAAAAAATTATCGAGTCTACGGGTGACCAAAGAACTGGCAGCTACCTTGGCCAACGAATTACTTTGACTATTCCAAGAGAAATGCTGCCATTATCTTAGGCACTAGGCAGGTTTTAGATTTAATGTAGTAATTAGCAGTACTTTATAATATAGATTAAGCATTATCTAAAAAAAATATATCATTTAGTTTCATCATCATAAAGTTTCATATCAAATATCCTGTGTTACTGATTAGCTGTTTGTGTGATTGATAAAAGAAATTAAATAAGTAAAAAAGCCTTGTCAAAAAATATCATCATTGGGACAATGGTTTGGTTCACAGAAACCATGATTTCTCCAAAGAAATTTTACCGTTGATTACCTAAATGAACTGTATTCGAAAAGTTGTTGTATAAGTCGTATCCATAATAAGCCCCAAGAAACCAGAAGCCAGATCAATATTACACTTATGTTACTGTATTTTCTGACGCTCGAAACGTAATCTTCCATTAGGAGCATGAAAATTGAATAGGTATTGCAACCGTGCAAGAGTGCTCTCTGTTATATTCAACGAAATTCAACATCAAAGGATAATAAAAAGGTACTTACTCAGTTTTAAAGCGAATATTCTGTAGATTTTAATTCCCCGAAATTCAGTTCAAAGTTACAATGTGGAAATGACAGTAAATTGAAGTAGCAAGTAAGTAATACATTCTTAAAAAAAATAATTATACCGACTTTAAAACGAGTAAAAATGACTTGCGTCATTTAGTTACTATAAAATCGGTGCCATCCAAGTTTAAGGATAGTTTGTTGAAGGAAATAGCAAAGCACTTTGTGTGTTTTAGGTAACTTCCTTAAGTAGTAAGCTTGTGTGACGCCGACTTTATAGACATGGTTAAGTAAATTAAAGTAACTAAATGACGCTATTATTTTTAGTGCGTTTTGGAGTCTGTTTTATTTTTTATTGAAATGTTTTTTATACTTTATAGCGATTTATTGACAACACACATGTAAAACCTATTCGTACTGAACTACGAGTAACAGGTATACTCGTACGCCAGCCACTTAACAAAATACCGAAATCGCTGCAAGTGGGCCTATAAAGTTCCTTCGATTTTTCCCGTCATCAGATCCTAACATGACGACTAGGGGAACATTTTAAAAGTATACACTTTGTATTAAAATTATCAAAATCGGACTAGTCTGTACAAAAGTTATGGGTGATTATAAACAAAAAAATATATAGGTGTCGAATTGAGAACCTCCTCCGTTTCGTCGGTTAAGAAGCTTTTATGTGATATTCTTTTGTTAGAACCCTAAAAATTGATACATGAGGGGCCATCTCATTTATCTAAGCGGGGAGTTTCTATGGCCACCGTTAAGCTCTTTACAAGGTCAACCTTATATTTTTGAATCAATCAAATTGCACAATTTTAATTTTATTAACCCTCGACGCAAAAAGTGGTGTTATAAGTTTGACGTCGATGTCTGTCTGTCTGTGTATACGTGTGTGTCTTGCTGTGGCATTGTAGCGCTCAAACAGATGAGCCGATTTCGATGAGGTTTTTTTTTAATTAAAAGCCAGTTTCTTAGCTATGTTTGATTAAAATTAGTCCAAGATGGCTCCACCCTTGATTCCCTCAATATGGATATAAAATGAAAGGACTTGACAAGTAGAATACATTATGAAAATTTTCAAATTTAAGGTTGGCGCCGCGAAAAAATGGAAAATAATCTAATTACAAGGTCTCAAGGTCAAGGTATATATATTGTTCAATCAATTATTATTGCTTTAAAAAGTGGTTACCTCATTATAGACTGAGGATAAACGTTTTATGAAGTTAGACGTACAAATGATTACTTTCCAAATTATTAGCGACCGCATATTAAACTTGCATGAACCAATAGATGGAACTAATAAAAACAAATACAGTATTGGATCGCCTGGAGAGCTGTCCTGCCATTTGATCGGAAACTGCAAATACTCTAGTATTTATAACTGATACTGTAATTTTAAATTTTTGCCGTGTAGAATTGCATCTACTTTTTAACCGACGAAAAATAACGGAGGAGGTTCTCAATTCGACACGTATATATATATTATTTTTTAATGTATGACCACCCATAACTTTTTACAGAGTTGTCCGATTTTGATAATTCTTTTTTTATTAGAAAAGGCATACATCCAAAGTGATTCCCATTGTTATCATGTTAGGATCTGATGATGATATCCTAGGAAAATTGGAGGAACTCTTAAAATTTTATAGGTACACTTGGAGCGATTTCGGTTTTAGTGTAAGTATCGGTAGCTTTGGCAACAAGTGCCGTATAATATATTATGACAGTATAAGTTACGTGGCGATAAATCACTAAAAAGTAAGAAATAAAAAAATTTTTAACAAAAAATAGAACCGACTCAAAACGCACTAAAAAGTAAAAAATAACTGTGTCATTTAGTTGCTTTAATTTACTTAAGCATATCTATGAAGTCGGTGCCAGCCAAGTTTAAGGAACATTTATTTTACGTAGTAAAGCAGTTTGTGGGTTCTAGGTAACGTCCTTGAAAGTAGACCTTGGCTGGCACCGACTCCTAGATATGCTTAAGTAAATTAAAGCAACTAAATGACACAGTTATTTTTTACTTTTTAGTGCGTTTTGAGTCGGTTCTATTTTTTGTTAAAAATTTTTATTTCTTACTTTTTAGTGATTTATCGCCACCTAGCGTACTCGTACTATACTGTCATAGTTTATTATATAGCACTAGTAGCCAAAAAGCTATCGATACCGAGTCAAAAACCGAAATCGCTGTAAGCCTGCCTCCAAAATTTGAAGAGTTCCTTCAATTTCCCCAGGATATCATCAGCAGATCCTAACATGAGGACAATGGAACCACCTTGGATGTATGCCCTTTCTAATAAAAAAAGAATTATCAAAATCGGACAACACTGTAAAAAGTTATGCGTGGTCATACATATAAAAAAAAAAAAAAATATACGTGTCGAATTGAGAACCTCCTCCGTTTTTTTTCGTCGGTTAAAAATGAAATAAATATAAGAATAAAAAATGTAAATATTAATAATGTGAACACGGCCATACAATAAATTAACACTAAGAGAGAAATGATTTGATTTGATAGTTATTTCAATGTAAATACGGAAATTTTGAATTCGAGCAATTGACCATAAATAAATAATGACGTATTTCAAGGGTGCTTATTAATATTTTATGTGGAAAGTAAAGGGTTTGTGCGTCACTATAGGTGATAGTGTATTTTGGGGTTTCTCTGTCATTTCCCTATTTATAGTAATTAAATATTTACGATGGAGAAATGGTCAGTTAAAATTTGTAAGGGTGTATTTGTTGTATTTATTAAGATATTTAAATATGTGAGGATCTATTTATTAGATAGACATCATATTATAAAGTTAATATATAATTTAATTTCTTATTGAGCGAAATTTTTTAACCACAGATAGGTATAATAATATATTATATTAGGTCCTTTCATTGGCGTTTTGGCTTACTGGCCATTTTGATCTCAAATACGTCCTCTTTGGTTTGAAATTCCAATCCTAAATTTATACAGTTATTTAGCTTTTGTGTTTTGAAAACGTTAATGGAATAGATGGAAACAACATTGAAAACTTGAAATATCGCATTATTCACGAGTACGAGTTCCACCGTGCCACCAGTGTCACAGAATCGGCTCAAACGATTAATGACGTGTATGGCGGCGGTGTTGCAAAAGAAAGCACAGTATGTTTTTGGTTCCAACGGTTTCATTCTGGAAATTTTGACCTACAGTACAAGCCCCGTGGATGGCTGGAGACCAAACTTGATTATAAAGAATTGAAGACTATTGTGGAAGCGGATCTATCGCAATTCTCGTTCGAACTAGCTGCAGGATGCGGTGTTAATGACAAAATTGGAAGAAGTCCACTTCAAGCAAATTTGGAAGATGAAAATCTTGAAAAGTGGGTAGCTCATTATTTGAGTGCAGTAAACCGACAAACAGGTGTCGACTGCTGCGGTAGGTACTCAACCGACACAATAGTTAAGGGATGACGAATAGGTGATGAAAAATAGATCGGGAACGTCCATCGCAAAAGAACCAGCCAAATTCTGTCCCAAGCAAAAATATACCCAGAAAAATTACTTTAGCAAACTATTGCCGGTATCGTTCGCTACAGCTATCTTAAATCTATCCACGGCATGTCTATTGTCAGCATTTGCAAACTATGATGGATAAGCTAACTGCGAGTCAACCGAGGCTGGTCAACAGCTTTAGGCCACTGCTGCTTTAGGACAACGCTAGGCCACATACAGCACAACAGACGGCTATTAAATTAGAAGTGCTTCAATTGGAACGTCTAAGACATCCATCGTACTCCCCGGATCTTGCTCCAAAAGATTGCCATTTTTTTCGAAATTCGAATCACTTCTTGCAACTGAAAAATTTAAACTCCTATGAGACAGTCTAAAAACTTTTGATTCCTCTCCGGATGGTTTTTTTAATAAAGGAATTAATGTACTACCTATAAAATTATGCACTTTTGCCATGCATAGGTTTATATCATCATAATCTAAATAAAAATATGTACCATATTTTGAAATCGAGTCTATGTTCCTCCCTTATAAAACGGCAATTTAATATGCAAGGACTTTATACAAATAATACAGTATAAACATTTATTTAAAAAAGATTTTATAGTCAGAGGACCTACTTTCTATAATAAATCAAGAGGCTACATTAAGAAAATAGTGGTCCTAAAAAGTTAAATGTAACGCGGTCGAAGTCGCGCAGTTCCGCCGGTGTAATCACATGTTTATAATAAAAACCGCGAAAATATTTTACGACAACATCTATTCCCGACGACATCCAACTTTTAATCTGGCCGACATTTTTATTTGACACACCAAAAGTTTTTAAAAATAGATCCCAACAAATCTGAAACTATCCAACGAGACGCATCCGAAAACGTTCGTTTAATGTGTCCGACGGTTTAATGAAACGTGTTTTTTTTTTTCAATTGAACTCGTTTACGCCATCGCTCGAATCACTACAATAATACATGCGGGCCGTAGTAAAAGTTTTAAAACTGTCGTAAAATGTTTTTACGTGTAATAAAAGTGTTTTAGATACGGAGCGATATTGATTCGGCCACCGAGCGTTACACGTCATAACGCGCCAACCGCTCCGCGCGACTACAGTACTGGCCGGTTTTCCCGCCCAAAGCTCCAGTACACTCGTAGTCGATAACACGTTCATAAACACTCCATATTCTCTGCTAATGATGAGTGATAACTTTCGACGAACTCCGAGGAAACTTTGCCATTTGGTTCTAATTATTTCGCGGGTACTTCCATCTATCATCGTTACCAGCTTCTTAACAAGGCCAGGTCTCGTTCCTTATAGGAAAAGAACTTGGAGCCACGATGCTCCAATGCAAGTTAACGGGCTCTTTCATCTGCACTAATATGACAAAAGAATTTTATGGTCTGCTTTAACGAGCCAGTCTCTCTCTGAAACTCTTTGTGGTATTGAAATAATTTTATTTATTGGCTTTCTCCGCGTTCTTTCATTCTGTTGGTGGCCAGCTTCTCTAGTGTATAGAACGTATGCTTGTACTCGTTCAGCTGGTCAGCCAATTGTTTAAGGGAACAGCCTTGAGATCTCAGATCACTCAATACTGCTAATGATAAGTGATAACTTTCGCTGAACTCCGACGAAACTTTTCCATTTGAGCTGGACGGGTTGCACTAAAATATAACTATGCTCTGTGGGAAACCGTTCGAAGTAAGCAAAATTAGTGAATACAAAAAATCAAGTCAACGAAGTGTGAAGTTTTAGAGATCTCGTGTAAAATGTCTGGAACACGTGTAGTTAACAATGAGCCATCCACCCACAGTTTGTCCCATCTTAGTTGTGTCAACATTGTTTTCCGGATGTGATCTATTTGCATCCAAGTTGCGCGTGTACCCTTTGTTGGTATTGTAAATCAATGCTTGTCCGTTAATCTACGTATTGCAACACGAGCCTTAATTCTGACATAAATGATGAACCATCAGTTTCCACAGTTTGTGCAGTGCTTCAATGTCACGTTAGTCCAGTGGTTTAATAATGAGGCTTCGGGTCACGATGTCCTGGGTCCCAAAATACAAATATTTTTTATAAGATATGTTTTGTAAATTCTAACTCTGGAGTTAGGAAGTTGGTGTTTACACCCCCGCGCCTCGGAGTCCCCGGAGAGTACGTTACGTTATCGGTCCTGTAGGGCAATATATCTATAAAATCTTTTGAGATAGAGACACATATAGGAATTTGAATCGCTCACCGTAGTGTCATTAAAGTTGATACATAATATGGCCTCTGGTCACTATCATCAACATATGATAGTCATCTTTTAATAAATAAGGCTTTTATCTATACTAATATTATAAAGCTAAAGATTTTGTTTGTTTGAACGCGCTAATCCCAGTAAGTACTGGTTAAAAAAATAATTTTGTGATAGTCCATTAATTGAGTACGGCCACTTACTTTTCCACTGATTCTTCGTTCCTATTAGCTGCAGTGTGAAATTATAGCCTAATATAATTATAGTCTAATATAATTACAGCCTAATATAATTTCAAACTGCAGCTAATAGAAACGAAGAATCAGTGGAAAATGTGGACATTGCGGGAAAAACAGCTTTTTTTGAGGACTAATATAATATAATAAGTTATAAGGCCTAACTTAGGCTTATTTGTATTTTCAAAATTTTATTTATTTTAATTTCACGTGGTAAAGTCGCTGGTATCCGCTAGTATAATATGAATTGTGTCAAACGTAAAATTACGTTATAAGTTAACAGCAAAAGTTTTAGCGTACTTGTTAATTTTTAATTTTTACCGCATTTAAATTAAATGTATTTTCGAAAAGGTTTTTTACCTTTAATTTAATGACTGGTTGTATGCAAATAAATTAGATTAGAATTTGAAAGAGGCAGCAACAAAAAGCTAAATTTTCCAGTATCCAACGTAAAATAGGAAATCTCTACTCGTTTGAAAGTTACGCAAGGCGGATGCGGAGTATTTGATCGTGCCGTGACCTGTGCGGCTTCTGCGCTATTCCTTCTAACATATCTACTCGTATTTATCGACTTTGTAGCCGTTTAATCGACGTTTTCATCATCATTATTAGTCTATTATTATTTTCAAATAGCGGATGCCAGCGACTTTGTCCACGTGTAATTAAAATTAATAAGATTACCAAAGCAAAAACAACCCGAGTTACTCCTTATAACTTACTGGCGACCCGCCTCTGCTTCGCACGGGTGCAATGCTGGTATTAAAGTATGTTCCCCCGTTTTGAATCTTATTATCTTGGAATATATTCACTTAAATTACATGCTGTAAAGGGCAATATTTATTTGTCCAGTGTGTTCCAGATTTTATGCTTCAAATAAATTCCAAGCATAGCTCCGCTGTCAGTGTCCACGTCTCAGCACCGTAGGTCATGACAGGTAGAACGCATTGATTGAAGACTTTAGTCTTCAAACATTGTGGGATAGGCGACGAGAGGACTCGACGAAGTTTACCAAAACCCGCCCAACCTAACTGCGTTCTCCGATCGATCTCCTTCTCGAAGCTGAACTAAAGTAACCGACATAGCTCTCAGGGCTAGTACATTGAAGTGGCAGTGGCACTGATGGCCGTTGGAGTCGAAAGGTCCTGGAGTGGAGACCGCGTCTCGGTAAGCGGAGTGTAGGGCGTCCCCCAACTAGATGTAGCGACGATATCCGGAGGGTGGCTGGCACCTGCAGAAAGCCTGTAATAGACTGGGTTGGCGCTGCTCTAGGCAGGCCTATGTCCAACAGCATGATGGCTGATGATGATAATGATGATGATGAAAGGGCAATAGTGATCTATATTGAATGCAAAAAGTATTTGAGATAGGTACTTTTAATTGGATAAGGATTAATGCGGTATTGCTAAAAATCGCTTTCCAAAATAAGCCATTACTTTTGGTTGAAAGTAAAAGATAAAAATGGTTATTGTGGGTTATCCCTGAGAGATACACATACCATCGCGGACTTTATTGTTGACCTTTTTAAGGCGTGCAATATTGTGGTTATTTTGATACATATCGTAAGGCACATTACATCGTTACATTGCAAACGCAGGCTAAATTGACGACATCACATCAGAAACCTTTAAAATTATCAGTGTTTCTCTTCTATATTATGCATGTATTATACACATAAATCTTCCTCTTGGCTCTATCTGATAAAACCGCATGAAAATCGGATTCGTAGTTTTAAAGATTTAACCATACGTAAAGCCAGACATAAGAAAGCGACTTTTTTATACTATGTAATGATTATATTATATTAGCCCTCCAAGATGGATTATTTCCCTCTTTTTTCCCCACATTTTCCACAGATATTTCGCTCCTATTGGTTTTATTTTCATATTTTTACAGGAGGGAGAAAATCCTTACGGACACCCTCATTGGCGAATGGCGCAGTGGCTAGTGACACTGCTTCTGCGTCCTAGGCTGTGGGTTCGATTCCCACATCTGGAAAATGCTTGTGTGATGAGCATGGATGTTTTCCAGTGTCTGGGTGTTTATCTATATATTATAAGTATTTATGTATAATATATATAAAAATATTCAGCAGTTATCATAGTAACCATAACACAAGCTTCTTACGAGTACGCTTACTTTGGGGCTATATAGCGATGTGTGTAATTGTCCTATAATATTTATTTATTTATTTATTTATTTATTATTATTATTGGGTAGTGCCGGACCACCAGCAGCACCCCTGTCTATTCATCTTTCCACTGACTACATTCCTCTTCCCTCTTCTACTAGAAGAGCTTGGCCTTGTAGTAAAACGTTAAAAGGCTGATAATTTGATGGCAAATCTTATTTGGAAACTCTTATATACAAATCATACATCACGGTGACATAGAATGAATAAGAAAATAAAATTTCATACATTTCCATACGACCGGCGGACAAAATGCTAATTTAACCTAAACACGGGCGAGATTTCTCCGCGCAGTCAATTAATTCGAATATTTAATTATCGGGTACGCCTTTGACATAACCTCATATGCCCACGTATCGCCTACACATTAATTATTTCTATCAAAGGGAGCTTGCCATATCTAAAATATTTATACGAGCAACTCAAGTGTATTCTGTACTAGCGAACGCCCACGTCGTCGTCCACGTGGAATTCGGTTTAAATAACTATTAACTACCTGTTCAACTCGAGTTGGTTGTAATAGAAAATATAAATAAAATTAAACTACCTTTTAGAGAAAGAAAGAAGTAATGTTTATTTAGGAAAAACATCACTTAAAAAGTATAATAAAATAGTTCGTTATACAGGATGTTAATTCTTATGTGATCCCAAATACTCGTAGATTCAGTATTTTGCAGTGGCTGTCAGGATTTCGTACTGGTGTACCGTCAGGTGACGCCTGGACATTATTTTTATGTTTTTGAGAAGATATTCAAGAAATACTTTTTGAGAAGATACTTGAGTATTCCAAAAAATTGCCTTGTAGGCTAACATGCAATTGTTCCACCGCCTGCCCCTGTTTCTTCTCCCTTGAGAGAGACTGTGCTCTCGCTTAAACTCTCCGGTAACATTATATTATTTATAACATATTAACTAATATTCGCCAGCGACAATCACTAAAAATAAAAAAAATATTTAAGCCACCACTGCCTCGCTGCTTGCAGCACCATAGAGTATTTATAATTTAGTATAGATATACTGATAGTTGCTTTTCTCTTTTCAGTTAATTTCTTTAAAGCTGTAGGAATTTTACCTATTACCATAATTATTATACCTCAAGTGAATTTCCAGCTATTGACCGTGTAGCAGCGGTGTCGTAAAGGATCTTTTTCACTTTCTGACTTTCTTACCTTGAGGTATTTAAAACTATGCACTAGATTAACTGGAAATTTCATGTTGTAAGTGTTCAATAAGACGAGATTTATACGAGTGAAACCATAGTGCAAGCCTAGTAAGTAAATAAAGTCGACAGCAAAAAGGGATTGAACAAATATTCTTGTAACTTTCCAATGGTTAAAAAAAAGATAAAATATTCGCACACGGTTAAAACTACAAAGAGACAAGGCCCTTATCCATGAATTAACGAAATTCCACTCGACGAAACAGTGGCGTGTTCAAAGAAGTGTCAACCTATGTTAAAAGAACAAAGCTTTTTGGCTCAATGTAACTGGGTTAGGCGTGACGCCGTTATTTAGATATTTATTTGATACATTAAAGTACCTATGTAATTTTTTTTGACATTAAAAAAATATATTAATGGATTAATGAAAGTGGAAAAAGCTAAGGAAGTATGCAAAGACTTTGGCAAATGGAATGACGTAGTCTCTGCCTACCCCGAAGTATGCATGTAATATTTTGTAGTCAAATGAAATAAATAAAAACTTAAATAATTGTTCGTTCTTAGCATTTGACAAGGGAAAGTCCTATCAAAATCATTTCAGTAGCTTTAGAACGACAAAAATGTTTAAAAATATTATTTTTCATTTAAGCTATATTCATATGTATTTAGTGAAACGCTGTTAAGTTAAATTATCCAGACCAGATTATAATTTATTTCCGTACCACATACATTCACACGAAATTGAGTACCATATTAAATCTATAATCTCATAATCAGTTAAAATATTCATCAAGCTTTTTTATTCAATTTTCTAATTTTCCGCACAGCTTTTTAATTTTTTTCTTTTCCTTTCCTTGAGGATACTAAACACAAATAAAATTTTTTAACAAAAAATAGAACCGACTCAAAACGCACTTAAAAGTAAAAAATAACTGTGTCATTTAGTTGCTTTAATTTACTTAAGCATATCTATGAAGTCGGTGCCAGCAAGTTTAAGGAACATTTATTTTACGTAGTAAAGAAGTTTGTGGGTTCTAGGTAACGTTCTTGAAAGTAGAAACCTTGGCTGGCACCGACTCCTAGATATGCTTAAGTAAATTAAAGCAACTAAATGACACAGTTATTTTTTACTTTTTAGTGCGTTTTGAGTAGGTTCTATTTTTTGTTAAAAAATTTTATTTCTTACTTTTTAGTGATTTATCGCCACGTAACGTACTCGTGCTATACTGTCATAGTATATTATACGGCACTAGTAGCCAAAAAGCTGCCGATACCGTGACAAAAACCGAAATCGCTGTTCCTTCAATTTCCCCAGGATATCGTCATCAGATCCTAACATGCGGACAATGGGACCACCTTGGATGTATGCCCTTTCTAATAAAAAAAGAATTATCAAAATCGGACAACACTGTAAAAAGTTATGCGTGGTCATACATAAAAAATAAAAAAAAAAAAAAAAAAAAATTATACGTGTCGAATTGAGAACCTCCTCCGTTTTTTTTCGTCGGTTAAAAAAGAATTAACGAAATTGAACTAGTTACCGCGTGATGCAATAGTCAATGGAAATAGGGATTCATTTTTATCTATAGAAAAAAGTAATTTTTTTAAGTACCAATAACAACACTATTCTAACAAGGAGTTAACAGCATAATAATTAAGTACTAAATAATATTCATTGCGAATTTTCAATTAAGAAATAATAATTGCCTCAACTGGTAACCGAAGGACTGGCTCGTTTTTTGCGCAAAGGATTATTTAGCCTGGCTATCCAACGCGGAAATGCAGCAAGTATTCTTCCTATTATTCCAAGTGGGCATGATTTGTATAGTTATTAGTATAAGTTAGCTTAAGTTCCTTAATTTATTGTATTCTTTCTCAATAAAAAAAATCAAGAAATATTTAGTATGTTTTCATTTAGGAGTATCTGCCAATATGGCTGGTTAATTGCGTAATGGGATATTATATGTGAAACACCTGTTAATAAAGTTTCTTAGTTTATGTTTTCATCTGTGAGTATTTGCCAATACTCTCAAGTGTGTGAGTGGAAAGTTTTTGTTACTACTGGCTACCGGCACCTGTAAATGTGAATCATGCTCGCTTCTGCAACATCGCGACTGCATCTCCTAATCTCTATCTAACTAAGTAAATGATATTTAGTGTTTTCATGGCTGTAAGCTTTTACAGCATTGTGACAATTTTTTTATTAATGACTACAAGATGGCCCTTGACAGCTATCACGCCTTATGTGCAATCTAAGATGGAAGCGGGCTAACTTGTTAGGAGTAGGATGAAAATCTACACCCCTATCGTTTATCTATATATTATAAGTATTTATATATAATATATACAAAAATATTCATCAGTTATCATAGCACCCATAACACAAGCTACTTACGAGTATTATTACTTTGGGGCTATATAGCGATGTGTGTAATTATCCTATAATATTTATTATTATGAGAAGAAAAATAAAATAAATTAAATAAATGTTTTTTAAAAAATGAAATGATTTACAAGATATTAAACAAAACCTGTAAAATAGGCCAAAATGCAATCAAAGGCTTTTGTCAATACTATGTATGTATGGATCTTTTGTTCTTTAGATTTATCTACTAACAGTATTAAAACAACGATCTCTTGTCTCGTCAACGCCTCGTGTTTCTACAGATACTATTGTGTGCTATTGAGAATATAAAGACTCATGCATGGTTAGACATTGGATAACATATTTTGACATTATCATATTTTTACCTTTTTCTTTTGTGTTTCATTCTACTTCGGTTCCTTTTAACGTTATAAATAGATCTCTCTATTTAATAAATAAATAAATATTATAGGACAATTACACACATTGCCATATAACCCCAAAGTAGCTTATGTTATGAGTGCTATGATAACTGATGAATATATTTATATAATTATATTATACATAAATACATACAGCATGGATGATTTCCAGTGTCTGGGACACTGCTCATCACACAAACATTTTCCAGATATAGGAATCGAACCCACAGCCTAGGACGCAGAAGCAGGGTCACTACCCACTGCGCCACTCGGCCGTCAATGTAATGAGATATATAGATATGTTAAAATAATAAAGTAAATATTTTTTCAAAAACACTTTTCAAATGCTTTTAATGTTATATCCCCCTACTAGTACAGTTTACGTAGTATAGGTACAGGCAGAAATATGTTTTATTAATCAACATTATCAGCCTATCAACGGCTCAGGGCCACACCTGCCTCCTTATAGGAGTGGGGACATGGAGCGTAGACCCACCACGCTACGCCAATGCGTACTGGCAAGCTTAGGATGATCATTTATCATTTATTAACGATAACTATCAGATGGTGATGATAGTGACCAGGGTCGGTTTTAACGATTATACATGTAGGTATATCTTAGAATTTAAACTATTGCGAATATTTTCCGTATTATTAACATATAAACGGATGAAACGCGGTACTGTTGGCGGAGTATGCCCAATTAGTTTGGAACCCATACGGGGTCCATAGTCATGAACTCGCTTGTTCATGCAACGCGGCGTGAAGCAAACTCACGTTGAAACCCTGTTGCTCCCACAACAGAGACGTGAGTTTCAGCCATTTATATTTTATTTTATTTATTTAAAAACTTTATTGCAGAACAAAAGGAAGGTACAATATCACTTAGAGCTAACATAAAAGCAAAAGGCGACCTTATCACTAAAAGTGATCTCTTCGAGGCTACCCACCTTTATATAAAAGCATTAGTTATGTGAGACGGGATTGCAATAAAATGAATACTCAGACATATATTCAACTAATTAATATATATATACTACATATATAAATATTATAAATGCCTATTATATATATTTAATTAAACACAATATTATATAATAATACTTATAATTACATAAAATATATCTAAAACATAAATAATAATACAAAAAGAATATACAAGTTTACACATAGCATCAAAATGAAAATTATAATGAAAGATAATGTTTCTTAACACGATTTTTAAAAATAGCTAATGATTTCGAGCGTCTAATGTCATCGGGAAGCGCGTTCCATAATGTAGCAGCTTTAATAGTAAAAGAATCTGTAAATTTAATAACAACTATAACTTTTTTTCCTTTTTTTTAAATCGTTTTCTAAATTTTTACATCTTAACATGTATAAAAGTTAAACTTGCATGATAACAGTAACTTAACTTAACCTAGGTAATTTGTTCTTGTTAACGTATTTATTCCAGCCGATCTGACTAGCCTTTCTACCTGAACCAGCACGAAAACAACTTAATGGCACCATTATGTAAAGCACCGATCATTGTATTACTGAGCTTATTTGATCTTAGAGCTCGCGCAGACTGAAAGTGGTTCGCGTTCTGATTTTGTGTTCTGTGCCAAAGCATGAGCTATATATGAGGCCCAAGCAACCGGTGTGAGGAACCTCCTCAAAATACGACAGCACGTATTTTGGTTCCTCAAAAAACCGTTCTGTAACCGACAATATTTGTCGAAGCTTTTCGGTGTAAGACTATTGATTTAAACGACTGTAGGAACAATAACTGTCTTTACATTTTACGTGACGTTAAATAGGCGGAAAGGTAAAAGTATATACCGGAAGTAAAGTTCATGTTAACGATAACTTAAACCAGTGTTTCAGTTCATGACTCTGAACCAATCATCGTTGATTTCATTGCCGTTCTTTTCATTGTTTAAAAAACATTACAGTTTTATATTAATTTCTTTTCGTTCGTAGTCGATCACATAATGATCTTTAAGTAAAATCAAATAAAATAGGATCTGAAACAAGAAGCAGCAATGTAAATGAAATTTCAAAACGCACGTGAGCAGTTGTTCATAGAGTTCAATGACACGCGCTGCGCGGCTCCGTCGCCCGCGAATGTTCGGTAGATTCGGCGTTATAATCGCATTATTAGCAATACATTGCCCGCTTAGATATGTCAAATAACCAACCCGTAAATCCGTAACCCCTCATTTGATATATGTGGTATTCGTTATATATGTCCAAAGTGCTAAAATGGCGACCCCGTACCGGAAACCCCCGTACTGACGACATCAAACGTGTAGCAGGGACGCGCTGGCCACTCGCGGCTCAGGATTGTTGTGTTTGCAAGTCCCTGAAAAGGCCTGTGTCTAGCAGTAGACGTATATGTTGCTGGCTCTGTAAAGGATAATCAAAACAGGCCAATCATGATGATGATAAATAATTAGGAAGTTTCCATTAATGTAATCTGAAAGACACCTTATCCAGTACTACGGTAGTTCAAAAATAAATCACAAGTATCAAGTGACTCATGCGTAAAGTTAAAACGGGAGAAATTTAATATCTTAGTTTACAAGTTTCCGAGTAAATATAGTTGCGTCCGCGACTTTGCCTGCATGAAATCCAGGTCAAGCTGTTTTATATGAATGTTCTGGATCAAAGATACACCTATTTAAATCTGAGTGTAATATGTTTCATCACAGCCCGCCTCGCGGTTTTTGCGTAATGCGCCAACATAAATACACACAAACTTTAACAATTTCATAATAGTGGGGAATATAAACCAAAATTATTATCTATATTACTTTAGTTGGCTAATGAAAATGGTTGAACCCGTTTATTGGAGTTTATACCCGACTGTTAGAAGGAGGATAATGTTTTTTACTAAATGTTGTGACTTACGCGCTCTTTTACGTCTTTGCTCCTCTCTATCTTTCGCGAAGCGAAACAATTGTGCGACACTCGCGATCCCGGTCTACTCTTCTGAATCAAGACTTCTTTCTGCGACTCATGCCTCTTCTACCATAAACTTTTTCCATCAAAATGAGTTGTAAGAGCTCGTATCTCTCGTGTCGTAGTACGGGCTTTTCTCATCTTGACGGCTTGCACAAGGTCGCACTTCTGTTTCTTTGTTTGCATCCATCTAAAACTGCCCATACATCTTAAATATTATGATTATATATTGTATCTGATGAAATTAAAAAATAATAATGTAATATTACAACTGTCCTAATGAGAATTGTATGTCCATCTTGAAAAAAATGCCAGTTTGAAGCCGACGTACCACAATTGCACAGCGGATGTAACAAAAATTGGTATTCTCCAATGACTTCTTTTTATATATATTAAAATGACAGCCGATCTGAAGGTGGGTCGATCAAACAGATGTACGTACGATGTATTTTTTTTAAGTATCATTTTATTTATACATTTCCTAATACGATATTGGAATTATATACAATTCCTAAGAATTGTACACATTTCGTAAGAAATTTATGTATTAAATATTTTTTGAAACAACATTTTATACATTTCCTAAATAGCTTCGAAATTGTATAAATTTCTCCTTTCTAATCAATTCCTGGTTTTCATACATTTCCGGTAACATATAGATACATACGCTTGAAAAACATTACCAATCTTCTGACGCTGTCGGGCAAAAAAAAAGGATCACGTACATTTATTTCTATTTTGTTCTTGAAGAGTTAATATAGATACTTTATTTTCCTCGCGGGTTAAGCCGCGGTCGTCAGCTAGTGATATATAAAATATTCCAACCTCTGACTTGATAGTTTAAATGAAATATATCTGACGGTTGGTTTACTTTAAACGCGAGGGAGTTCTGGAAAGCGTAACGAATAGGAATTTCATAACAAATTCATATTATATTCCAGTTTCGACGGATTCAAGGAGAAATGCTGACAGTATGTGAAAACTCTTCCGGGATTATGATTATGCTTCATTATGACAACTGCAAACCGTTTACTAAACGGAGGTTACTTTAAAATTAATGACTTTATTAACCGACGAAAATATCAGTGGAGGTACTCAATTCGACGAGTATTTTTTTTATTTAAGACGCCACATAACTTTTTACAGTAGTCCGATTTTGATAATTCTGTTTTTATGAGAAAGGGCACACTTTCAAAGTTCCATAGTTATCATATTAGGATCTGATGATGATATCCTGGGAAAATCAGAGGAACTCTTTAAATTTTATAGACACACTTATAGCAATTTCGGTTTTTGTGTAAGGCTTTTTGGCTAGTTTTGGTTAGTCGATAAACTACTAAAAAGTAAGAAACAATAATTTTTTTATTAATGACAAAGGTTCTTGGCAGCAATCAGCTTTTCTTTCTACACACAAAACGGAATAACTAAAATTGTCATTTATAAAATACAAATTGTAACATTGATTTTTAAAAAGGCACCGTTTGCCGGCTCTTCTCGGCTGGAGCTACCGTCCAAACAGGTGGTAGATTCACTACGCACTGAATACTGACAGACTTGAAGTTTCAAAAGAGCTTGTACGACAAATAAATTATTTTCATTTTTAAAGCTATTGTATAGCTTTTATCGCGGGCCTTGAGCGTGGAGAAAAAACCTAACACCCACTGAGTATCAAAAACATAATATCAAAAGCACAATTTCGGCAACGACGTCATCGGGGAACGTGGCTTAGCGGTAAGGCGCTCTAAGTGCCCGGATTGCCAGAGTGTCTCTCTGGCAATCCGGGCACTTAGAGCGCCTTCAAGCGCGGGTTCAAATCCCGTCGGTTCCGAAAATTTTATTTTTTCAATCGTGATATATCAAAGTCATTTTTTTTTTAAATTAATGACTTTTTGCAATATCACGCTTAAAAAAAATTGCAGAACCGACGGGATTCGAACCCGCGTCTCTCTGGCAATCCGGGCACTTAGAGCGACTTACCGCTAGGCCACGGCCCCGATGACGTCAGTAGGTAAACATAAGTTGATAAAAAATGCTCTGCAATAGCTTTACCGCGGCAGTCTCCGAGTGCCGCACGTCTTTTTTTTGCCTTGTTGGCCTAGTAGTTAGCCTATGTGGCCTCGAATTATGGGTCAGGCTTCGAAATATTGATTAGGTATTTATTTTTCATAAAAAAAAATATCGGTAAAATTTCTCTGTTAAGCCATCAGTTCCGATCATTAATATAATCAGTTTTTTTTATTCATTATAAGTTAGCCCTTGACTGCAATCACACTTGTAAGTGATGATGTAATGTAAGATGGAAGTAGACTAACTTGTTAGGAATATAATGAACTCCACAGACCTTTGTTTTGCACTACATTAAACCGGAACGCTTAATCGCTTGGCGTCTTTGTCAGTAGGGTGGTAACTATCTACAGTCGAAGCTTCCCACTAGCTAGACATGGGCCAATTTAGAACAAATAATCATCCCAGCCGGGAATCGAACCTAAGACCTCCTTCTTATAAATCTACTGCGTATACTAATGCGGATACCGTAAAAATTATTGTTATTATTTTATTCAAACACTGTTACACCGTTAGTCCATTACTTTAGAAGTTTGGAGGCCACTGACAAACCAACAAAAATACTTAAAACAACTCTCTATAAGTCGGAGATTATCATACTACTATTATAATGGCGAAAGTATGTGAGTATGTATGTTTGTTACTTCTTTGCGACTAAACGGCTGGAGCGATTTTAATATAATTTAGCATGAAGTTAGCAGACACTCTGGTTTTTTTTTATCGACTACAGTTAGCCCTTGACTGCTATCATACCTGATGTTAAGTGATGATGCAGTCTAAGATGGAAGCGGGCTAACTTGTTAGGTGTAGGATGAAATCCACACCCCTTTCGGTTTCTACACATCGTACCGGAACGCTAAATCGCTTGGCGGTACGTCTTCATCAGCAGGGTGGTAACTAGTCACGCACAGCACAGTAACAGGTTTAACATATGAGCTACGGTACATCCCGAAATTCCCATGGGAGAACTACACGGGTGAAAACTCCAGGCGTCCTCTACTATAAAATAAAATATAATCGTTCCCCGAGAGGCGACAAAGAGCAAAAAGCTAATTACATTGTGACTTTATTTCAAAGCAACTTCAATTGCAGCAATTATTTCTGGATAGCATAGTTTTGCGTGTTAGAAGTAAAATAAAAAGACGTGTGGCACTCGGAGACTGCCGCGGTAAAGCTATTGCATAGCATTTTTTATAAACTTATGTTTACCTACCGACGTCATCGGGATCGTGGCCGAGCGGTAAAGCGCTCTAAGTGCTCGGATTGCCAAAAAAATGCGGGTTCGAATCCCGTCGGTTGCGCAATTTTTTTTTAAGCGTGATATTTTAAAAAGCAATTTTTTTTACAAGCGTGATATTTCAAAAAGTCATTAAAAGTTCTGGTATTTATCGATAGATGAAAAACTAAAAAGTAACCGTTTAGTTTTTCCACGCCACGCACCAAATGACGTCGGCGCCGAAATTATGCTTTTTATATTATGTTTTTGATATCCAGCGGGTGTTAGGTTTTTTCGTTATAGAATTTCTGAATTCAGTCTCCACGCTCAAGACCCGCGATAGAAGCTATACAATAGCTTAATAAAATACAGTACAATTACTATAGAAGGCATGTGTAATCGTAATAGCATAACTGTATATGTCTATACTAATATTATAAGGAGGAAGCGTTTGTGACTTTGTGACGAGCTTCCCATCAGTCAGACTTGGGCCAATATTTCTAAATTGGCCCAAGTCGATTGGTCGATCATCCCGGCCGGGAATCGAACCTTAGACCTGCTTCTTATAAACCTAAGACCTCCTTCTCTGTATAACATTCTATAAAATTTTCAACGCTATAAAAATTAAAAAATGCAACGGAAAATAATATATGGCAATACAATTGGTATAGAGATAGATTATATAGTCTGGTTGCATAGGTAACTTTTTACCCCAAAATTCCCATAAAAATGGTGGAGGGATTTTGCTGGTCGGAAGCTTCGGCCATGGCTAGAAACCACCCTACCGTTACAGACAAGCAATTTAGAGTTCTGGTACGATGTCGTGTAAAAACCAAAAGGGAAACTCCTAACAAGTTAGCCCACTTCCATCTTAGATTGCATCATCACTTACCATCAGGTGTGATTGCAGTCAAGGATTAATTTGTAATATATAAAAATAAATCTACTCGGGCGAAACCATGAGGCACTGCTAGTTAGTCATATCGTTTGCTTATACGTGCTTTATTTATTTTTTTTAGAATATTTACGGTTAATTACGTAAGCACGTAAGATTCCGCTCAACTCAACGTAACATAACACCGATTACGTGCCGACGGAATGACGGAACTAATTACTAATAGTAAGAACTTTAATTATTATTTTCTGTACAACAGTATTTAATAGTATCACTATAAGTAGAATCTATTCTTAGATATAATAAAACTAACATGTCCAATTCTGTACATTGAATAGTTTTTGAAATTTTAATTGGAGGACACTATATAATAATCGATATTGAATCCAAAAATGTAATTAGTAAAATTTTTGTGTAAAAAATATCTTCAATGCACAGCATGGGACTTGTTACAGTTATATAATAAGCATAGATAGAAAACGGTGCGGCAAGACTGCGGCCCGCTAGATATGCTGGGGCCCTAAGTCGACCATGGCAAGGAGGCCCACAACTGCCGATTCACGGCCGCCGACAATATCCCTTTGTGTTCTTTATCATCCAGACTAATGTCTCTAATATTTTTTTGGCGATCCCTGTTTCTCAACCATTAATCAACGCCAACACTCGCATTTTTCTCTTATTTTCGTTTCATGACAATGATTACTAACATTTGTTTTATGTAGCTTTAATATTACCCTACTCAATAACGACAGCGATACTTGAAGGCATTGCTGTAAATAGGTCAACGGTGCCCAAGCATATTAGGCTGTCGTCCTGCATGTCGATTCTGTACCGAAATTGGGCAGCGCGAGTTTTGACGTCGTCTCTATATCTTTCACTCTCTCTATATAGAGATAGGTACAGTCAGGTCTCGAGTTTCGTTTCATAATCAACATGAGAGACGAATATCTTAGCATTCCATGGATTCACCGTGCGGGTGCCGGGTCCATCGCGTGGCTGAGAGAAAAACTCCGAACAGAGCCCGAGACTTGTGACACGGGTGTAGGTTTAAGGGTACCCTTAGTGACGCGCGTCAACACTCACCTCCTCTGTTCAAGTTATTCTCCCTGCCCAGCCAAATTCGGAAGGACCCTACTAGAGCAGCTTTGGACATTCGTTCCCATATGGAGCTTACTGCACTTCTAGTAAGGCCAAGGTCTTTTAGCAGGTTGTAGAGAGACTTCGCTGGTATACCCCTCGCACCCACTTCTACCGCGTATAAACTAACCACATAGCCATTTTTAGTTAGTTCATTAGTAAGGTCATAATATTTATTATATTACAATATATTGTCAGTAATATTTGATAATTAGATGGCATAAGTCGGAATTATGGTACGCCATAGCAGCGTACACTGGCCATTATAGCACCATGTCTATGCTCTGCAAAAGTATCTCTAAGGACCATACCTGCATGCTTGGTCGTAGGTCGTAGATCGTTGTGATGAAGATACATTTCCACCAATAGGCAGTGAAAGTTTTTGGTAAAAAGATATACTTATTGTACTTAGTAGGTGTGCCCGGCGTTTTAACCCGGTCTATTCGGAATCTATGGGCTATAATGCGGGACATTAATGTGCCTAAAATCATCCAGATCCAGTCAACAGTTAAAGCGTGATGGAGTAACAAACATCCTTAAAAATCTCGTAATATTTTCCAATTTTTTGCGAAATTTTCTTTATTTTGCGAATCAAAGGAAATATTAACAAAGTATAGCAAAATTTAAAATAGAGCAAAACCGTTTAAGATTTTGTCAAATTATGGCGTGACTGAAGGAGATTACTATTTACAATTATTAGAAATTATTTACTCATTACATCTTCTTTCCAAAATGACAATGATATATATAAATAAATAGATTAAGCAGACAAAAATTAGCTTTTCGAAAATCCGTGGAACAATGTCAAACCTACTAAAAAAAAATGGATTTGAATTTTAACAATAATACAACATCGATCGAATCGATAAAAGAGACTGATAACTGTGTGACAAATATCATTAGCAAAACGATAACTGAATACAATGTCTAGGGCGTTTCCTAGATTAACTAAAATATACGAGCATACTACTAGTATATTGATGTAGATATAATTGTTATTATTATTTTTAAACGCAGACGGTGATGGCGTCAAAACAATGACCAAAGCGTGACATACATGAAATTTCAATGTTACTCTCGTACCTAGTCTAATTTTAAAGTAGTCGGCTGTGCAGCTCATTTGCCAAATAGGCCAAGAGACGGTCTTTAAAAATAATTTTTCAATGAATTCAAAAATTTTTAACCCTTAAAATAACGGAGGAGGTATGCAATTCGACGCATATATATTTTTTATAAATAACGCATAAGTTTTTATGGAATTGTCCGAATCATTACTATTATCCGGAATCATTATTTTTTTAATTCCGGGAAATCGAAGGAACTCTTTAAATTTTATACGCACACTTGCAATTTTGGTATTTTTTGAAGGGTGGTCAAGACTTAAGAAAGATTTATTTAACGTAGTAAAGCAGTTTGTGTGTTTTAGGTAACATCCTTGAAATAGAAACCTTGTCTGGCACTGACTTAAGTAAATTAAAGCAACTAAATGATGCAGTTATTTTTTAGTTTTCGTGCGTTTTGAGTCGGTTTAATTTTTTTACTAAAAGTTTTTATTTTTTAATTTTTAAGTGCCAAACTGCCACTTGTAGCCAAACAGCTTTCTTTTTCCCCAGGATATCATCATCCTAACATGATGACTATGAAACCATTCTGAATCTATGCCTTTTCTAATAAAAAAGACTCTGTAAAAAGTAATACGTGGTGAAACATAAAAAACAAAAAAAAAATATATACACGTCGAATTGAGAACCTCCTACGTTTTTTTTCGGCGGTTAAAAATAATTATTAATGGGTAAGCAAATATTGCAACCATCTCTTATCTCACACGTTCATATAATTTTGACATACACACGCGTAGGTTGGCATTAATATTATAATTGAAGAAACATTGCCAAGGACTCGATATGATGAAGCATGAGCGATGATTTACGGCCGTTTGTAAAATTTACATTCATTTTGATTTCCTCTTAAACGACAGAGTATTGTTATCACCTTGACGCGTCATCGTATCATTAAATTGGTAAATAGTTTCGTAACCAGCTTACGATATTGAGATACTTAACTGTCTAGTTATTTTAGTATCCAGTTGTTTGTGTATTACGAGATAGCCCAAGATAGCATCGCTGATACGTAAAAATTAAGTAATCTCTTTTAGTAAATAATTATGTTCATTAGCTATAGGACTGTTTCGTTGGTCTATTGGTTAGCCAATGTTTCTTTGTTCACGACGTTCTGGGTTCGAATACTGGGTCGGTCGCGGAATAATTTTGAGCTTTTCATTCTTCTCTCGAATTTTCTATGAAATTCAATCTACTATTTTACTATAAAAATTGTGGTAATGACATAGGCTATATATATTTTCAAAACAGGGCCTGTAAATGGGGGAAAAAAGGGGGGATGTGCGTATATCTTTCTTCTATCTTAGCAATAAGGGTATCAAATAAAAGGTCGTAAAAAGACCATTTCAAAAATATAAATATCATATCATGTTTATAATGCCGTTTTAACAAAAAATGGCATAATACACTTTATGCCATTTCTATACCATAAACTAAAACTAAAAAGTCTCAAATAAAATTATTATTATAAAAACAAAAACCTTTATATTTAGAATTTTATATAGATATAGTGATCCTTGTTTTTCTCTTTTCAGTTCATAACTTCTATGCAGTCGGGTTTTTTGTTTTTATAATAATAATTTTTTTCATATCGGTTTGGTACCGAAACCTTTACCAAAATGTGATGAATACTCTTTTGAAGACCGAATGAACATCGATTCAGCCAAGCACGAGTTAATCGTGGTCAAAGACATATACAGGTCAAACTGGGGACCTCTGTTTTGAAATTACTTAAAATATTTTGACCCTTAGCCCACCAAATCAACGCAAATATGATGTCGAAATAAACTCTGTGTCCCAAGAATGAAAAGACGTGATCACGGAAGTATTCACGGTCGTATGACCAGCGTGAATACGAGTGACCTCAATATGGCGGCACTTCCGTTCCACCGGCTGCAATGCGTAACATTCCTCATTAATGGTTATTTTTAACTTGTAGCTAGAAACGCTTTATTTAGGATTTCCATATATAGCTGTAATAATACCAAATTTATTTTCATCATTACGTATATTTTGTACTGCAAAACACCGGGCGGGATTTCATCCCTATGTAGTTTATGTTCGTACGCACGTTTTCGTCATCCTTTATTAAACGCATAGCTAAGGTTTGGAATGCCCTTCCGAGGTCAGTTTATTCGACTCGTAATTCCAACAATTTGGGCATTTTTAAAACAATTGTGAATATGCAATAAGATTTTTTACAATCCGAATGGTCGTTTCAGAGATTATAGCCCGGTCCAAATAGACATTGAAGGTTACATAAAAAAACAATATTACAAACAATCTGTGAAAAGTCCCCATCGATTCCATGTGTGCAAAAAAAATTATAAAGCTCAAATGTTGCAAAATTTGGTTTTTATTTAGAACACAACATTTTTAACTGTTTACATTGCTATATCTTCGAAATGGTGATTCTTAGGGAAAAAAGTGTTGTTAACATTTTTATAGAAAATTGCACGCTGAATAATTTTTGTCATGACTATTTTATAATAAAACTTACCGTTTAGCTGAAAAATGCGAAAAACCAAATTTCGCAACATTTGGCCTTGAATATTATTTTACACACATCGGATCGATGGGGATTTTTCATAAATTGTTTGTAATAGTGTTCCCACCTTCATGCCATCATTTTTGATGCTAATTGGACCGGGCTATTAGTTGAGGGTAGCGGGCTATTTTGTTAGGAGTAGGATGAAACACCTCTTTCGGTTTCTACATTACATCGTACTGGAACGCTAAATCGCTTGGCGGTACTACTAGTTTGACCTGCACCAATTGAGTCGAATCGAAGACCTCTTTCTCATAAATCCACGCCACAAACCACTGCGTCATGGAGGTCGTCAAAAGGTTACAATAAATTGGCGGCTTCTTTTAAGGGAACGGAACTGATATCCAGGATACACAGTATGAACTCTAATTATGTCAAGTTTAATATGACTTCATTCAGTACTTCCGTCGTGGCTACGTCCATAGTGAAATTCAGTTGTTTTTCGAATAACGTTTTTTCCTTACGTCCGATCTCCATAAAACAAAACCTAAAGCCTGCCCAGAGCTAAGCTTAATCTATCTGTTTAAACCGTTTGAAAATTAGCCCAGTAGTTTTAAGGTGATGCGCGAACAGATATACAGACAAACAGGCAAAAATTTAAAGATAGTGGTTTTGAGATCTATATGTAACATAGTACATACCACTTACTTTTTTTTAAATATTCAATGTACAGAATTCACTTCATCATTATTTTATTATAGGTATGTATAGATTTACATCAAAATTTATTTTCATAGTTACATCACAATCTGTATTGTCTAAACATTGTCTAAAATAAAATGGAAACCGCAACAATTTCACGTCATGACACTGAGAAATTGATATAGGTGTTAATATGAAAACTTTATTAATTTCGTACATGAGAGCTTGAAATTGGTTTAGGCGCTGAGCCAAAATATCGACGCTTTTCATTTTTATAAAATCCGAAATTATAGTCTTGTAACGGGGTCATTTATGGAATGCCAATTTAGAATTAAAACTTGAATAAAGTAAATAAATATATATTTGGGACAGCACATTTGGGATACACTCATCGCTATATAAATAGTCCCAAACTACTACTTTAAGTTAGTACTATAATAAATAGTGAAAATATATTGTAGATAAAACAGTGTCTGGGACCGTGGAAAACATCCATGCTCATTACGCAAACATTTTTCCAGACGTGGGAATCGAACCCACAGCCTTGGACGCAATATCAGGGTCACTACTAATGCGCCATTCGGCCGTCATATATTTTTTTCTATCATTTATTTATTTACAATTTTTTTTTCATTTTTAACAATGCTTATAAAAACTTATATAAAACACTATTAAAAATTTATAAATAAAATTCTCCGTCTGCCGCGGGGCTCGGGGGCCCAAACAACCGGTGGTCAGGGCTCCAGAGTGAGGAACCTCCTCACAACACGCGCTGTCTCAAGAATTACTGCCTCCTGTATCCGACCCTTGATCCAACAACTAAGCGAAAGCTTCTTAAGGTGTTGGTTGAAGCTTTTTGCTATAAAACCATTAACTGAAACGACTATAGGAACAATAATTGTCGACTCAATATTCCACGTGGCCGTAATCTCGTGAGCAAGGCCCAAGTATTTTGATACTTTTTCCTTTTTGGCTTTAACCAGATTATCGTCATGTGGAACAGTAATATCAACGATCATTGCACGGCGCACTGATCGATCGATTATCACTATATCAGGTCTATTGGCTACAATATACCTATCAGTGATAATCGTTCGATCCCAGTAGAGCAATGCACTGTTATTTTCAAGAACTGACACTGGGTCGTACACATAGTAAGGCATCTCAAAATCGAGAAGGCCATACTGAAGAGCAAGTTGTTGGTGGATTATCTTGGCTACTTGGTTATGTCTGTGTAAGTATTCGCCATTAGCAAGATGAGAACACCCGGAAACTATATGTCTGAGGGATTCCCCAAGATAATGACACGCTCGACATAATTATGTCTAGAGTGCCATCTTTCATGTGGGAATCGAACCCACAGCCTAGGACGTAAAATCAGGGTCACTACGACTGCGCCACTCAGCCGTCCTATAATTATTATTATTATGTCTGTTTAGTTTTAGATGGATGTTATAAGTTTGAAGTCGAGGTCTGTCTGTACTTTAAACTAGCAGAATTCTGTACACTATGAAAAGTTTCAAACTCAAAATGGCCGCCACGGAAAAAAAGTAGATTACATTTTGGTCGTGGGGGTTTTGAAATTATTAATTTTATTTTGTTTCATTCTTCTATGGAATTCCAAGCGCGGAATCGGGAAGTTTTAGGTTCCACCCCCGTGTCTCGAAAAGCACATTAAGCCGTCGGTCTCGGTCACTATCATTATCTAATATGTATGTTGTTCGCTTTTATAATATTAGGTAATTATACAAAAAAATGAGAAATCCAAACGAACGAAGTCGCGGCGGACATTAGTAAATGAATATTTGTACAATCTGTTCCACAGATACTGTTTCACAATACGCTGAAAAGATCTCAAAATAAATCATGTTCTCATTCTAAATACCATTTCCTGAAAGGACCGTTAAGATGATGCTGTGAGGAAGTGTTAAGGCCCGTATACATCACGCTGGTCATAATTAAACAAGCAAGCTGTATCTCTATTCTTAAAAAGAACAGTCAGTTTTGAATGTACAATACAACGGTTGCAAAGCGGATGTAGCACAAATCGGTATCCTGCAATGACATTTTGAGGTATAAAGGAGATGTTCGTACGATATATTTTTCCAAGAATCTCTTGGTCTTGACTAAAATACCTTTTGTCGTCTTAATTTATTTTTATAACTAACAAACACCGCCGACTGTATCCGCGAATAAAGAAAGAAAATCAATTTATTTGATACACACAAGAAAGTTTGCCCGCGGTAAATCCACCTGCGCAGCGCTGGTCTCCGTCCGGTCTTTCACCCTTTTTAAAAAAGAATAGTTTTTTTTTATTGACTACAAGTTGGCCTTTGACTGTTATCACACGTGATGTTAAGTGATGATGCAGTCTAAGATGGAAGCGGGCTAACTTGTTAGGAGTGGGACGAAAATCCACACCCCTTTCGGTTTCTACACGACATCGTACCGGAACGCTAAATCGCTTGGCGATACGTCTTTGTCGGTAGGGTGGTAACTAGCCACGGCGATAGCCTCCCACCAGCCAGACCTAGACAAATTAAGAAAAATCTCAATCTGCCCCGCCGGGAATCGAACCCAGGACCTCCGTCATATAAATCCACCGCGCATACCACTGCGCCACGGAGGTCGTCAAAAAAAATAGTAATTAATTTGACTGTTTAAAGGTTCATTGTAAGACGTCATATATTTTAACAATTAAATATTAACAAAAAACTTGCGGATACATGTAAAACAGGCGTAAGGTAGAATGGAATTTAATTTTGAAACGAAATCTTCAGAATACAAATCCATGAAACACACTGGATGAGACACTACATACAAAAATAACAATATGTTAAAACAATAACATGTACTGCTTACAGCTGTACTGAAATGCAATGTAGTGCCGTTTACGCTATAAGAGTTCTATTGTTAAACTAGCAGACGCCCGCGACTTCGTCTGCGTGGTATTTCAACCCTTGTCTTAAGAGAACAAGTAAGTAAGTATCCAATATCCATCCTGGTAGTATGACTCTAATCATCATAACTTCTTTTTCACGTCCGATCTTCATGAAACAAAGCGTGCCCAGATCTAAGCTTAATCTGTCTTTGAAAACCGTATGAAAATCGGTCCATTAGTTTAAAAGTGATGCGCGAACAGACAATCGTTGTTTTATGGTCTGTATGGAGTATGTAATACATACCACTTACTTTTGATCAAAAAATTTTTAAGGTACAGAATTTACTTCATTTTAATTTATGTATAGATAGTTACGTGTGGGTGCATCCCAGTAGTACCCCTTAATTTTAGTTCTATAGAACTGTTGATACACCATATTAGTGCTTAGTTTTCGATTAGTTCTATATAGAACTAATGGGACAGAATTAAAGAAATGTCGATATCAACATCTTGTTTGTACGTTTGTAGTTTTTATAAGTTTAATTTGGAATCTCTTTGATTGCAATAATAAATGTCCACATAAATTTGAGAGTATCTATAAACATACTAAATCGTATACAGCTTTGCTTAAATTGCACAAAACGTCTTTAAAATGGTATTGAGGTTTTTAATATAATTTTTTTCTAAACTGAATAGTTTGCGCGAAAGATACTTCCAAAGTGGTAAAATGTGCGTTCCCCTGTAACTGTAATATTTTCTTAGACACAACTACTACTTGGTTTTAACAACTTAGCTTTTGTCGCAAGGGACATTTTTTTGTTAAAAAAAAAATGAAATATCAATCAAAATAATATAAAGTTTATAACTTATATGGTATAAGTAAAGTCAAGAGCAAAAACTATACTACAGTACTATATAGAACTATTGGGATCTAATTTGACAGCACGGAAAATATCCCAACAAGTCAAACAGTCGCGGCGTTGTTTTGTAATATGATAGTGATGTGTTTGGTTGACAGGATCAAGATAGGCTCGTTATAAGATGATAAAGAAATTTTTAGACGGCAGTAGGCCTCGGTCCGAAGTAATGTACTAAGGTCGCAATCTATGTTCATATCTTGTAAACTGAAAGGTTCGACGGTGAAACTCACCCCCGCGGGTTCAGTTCTAGATCTGATTAAATTGTATCTGGTTGATTTATTCTAAAAGTCTATAAATTGACCCATTTTCTGTTACAAGGTCCCTTTTATAACATCAATAGAATTATTATTATAAAAATAAAAAACTCGAATGCTTATATTTAACTACGATCACTATATCTATATAAAATTCTAAATACTGGATGCTGCTGCAGTAAGACAATATTTTGCTTTCAGCGGGCAAAAAAACATCTACCTAAAATACGTTTGTCCTTACCATTTGATACCCATAATACTAAGATAAGATTAAAAAAATTTACATGTCCCCCTTTTGTCATTTACAATTAGAAAATAGAAAATATATAGCCAGTAATTACCACCATTTTGACACCTCTATGTGAAAATCAGTCCAGCCGTTTAGGCTGTAACCCGTACCAAAGACTTGGACATACATACATATATACGCTCGAAAAACCTTACCCTCCTTCTGACGCAGTCCGGTAAGAAGTTTGCCTTGTAGAGTTAATGTGTGTAAAATTAAAAGCTTGGCTCTACATGACATTTAATAACTTGTTATCAGTCTGTTAACTTTTTGCCAGTTATTATGTTTTCATCTTGTAAGCTTATGTGAAAATTTTTGATGGGTCAACTTTACCCAGGCAAGTATTTTTCACTCAAGCCTTTCCCTTACCCTTCATTTGATCCCTGGTTTAATATTTAGCTTATTGATACCTCAAACATCGTCAAAATAACAAGATTTTGACGACCTCCATGGCGCAGTGGTATGCGCGGTGGATTTATAAGACGGAGGTCCTGGGTTCGATTCCCGGCGGGGCAGATTGAGATTTTTCTTAATTTGTCTTGGTTGGCTGGTGGGAGGCTTTCGCCGTGGCTAGTTACCACCCTACCGACAAAGACGTATCGACAAGCGATTTAGCATTCCGGTATGATGTCGTGTAGAAACCGAGAGGGGTGTGGATTTTCGTCCCACTCTTATAGTCGATAAAAAAAAACAAGATTATCAAGGTCGATCCCGGTCACTATCTTTAACATCTGATAGTGATTGCTTATAAATGAAACATTATCACCCCGCCCGCGAACCCGCATTGAAGCAGCATAGTGGGTGTATACTCCATATATTCTCTCTTATTGAATAAATAATAATATAATATAAGAATGAACCTATAGTGAGCCGTTAATAGGCATATGATGATGATTATCATTACTT
Organism: Mycalesis mineus; assembly: GCA_034621355.1. Taxonomy (NCBI): domain Eukaryota; kingdom Metazoa; phylum Arthropoda; class Insecta; order Lepidoptera; family Nymphalidae; genus Mycalesis; species Mycalesis mineus. The sequence continues at coordinate 23,125,945 of CM067908.1, read as the reverse complement.
TTTAACTATTTTTTAATTAATTTTATAAAACTCACTTACTATTTACTAAATTAAAGTAGTAGGAATATTAAAATTAAAAGTCAGTTAATTTTTCAACCATTTAATATTGATAAAATATTTTTTTCTAATTTATATAATTATTTATTAATTTATTAATTAGGACTTTGAAAGGAATTGCACAAAGATAGACAATTTAATCACATGCACACACATATAAAGTATATATTTTACTGTCATATATCATTATTATAACGTATAATAAATAAGAATTACATTACCAAATGCTTTTTGCTACAGCTACACATATTTATACATAAATATAGAAATGACAAACTTGTTTAATATTTTAAAGTAATAAGACAAAATTGCCGAAGCGTTAAAAATAATAACATAAATTTTCGATGGTACGACATTCGAACAAATCATCAGATAAATATTATGAAAACGGATGATTTCTGGTCTACAATATGACACACTTAAAAAGTACTTAAAAAATCAACATGACGGCTGCTTATTAAGGGATCTGTAGCCAAAGGGCAAATCACGCAACCCTTATGGATTCGTCATGTTTGTTTGTCAGTCCGTCCGTAATTCACAACCACATTGTTCCGAAAATAGAAAAAATAACAATTTGGAGCACCCCATACTTAGAACTGAAATTCGATTTTTTTTAAACTGAATAGTTTGCGCGAGAGACACTTGTAAATTGGAAAAATGGGGGACACATTCTACCTTGCAAATTCTAAAATAATATAATGATAAAACTAAAAAATATATGATGTACTATGCAAACTTCCACCGAAAATTATTTTGAACGAGATCTAGTAAATAGTTTTTTTTAATATGTCATAAATCGTAAACGTACGCCTCAAGAAATCCACTATTAATAAAACATCGATCAAAGTTACACGGAACAACAACTTTATATTATGTTACTTGCTGCTACGGAATCCTTCATGGGCAAGTCGGACTCGCACTTGGCCACTTTTTTAATTTCAACAGCTGTTTCAACGATTCTGTTTTTAAGGTTGTTACTAATAATACAATATTTCTTAATAATATATGCTTTTAGATAATATTAATTCACACAATAATTATAAGTATTTTTGTAGAATAATTTCAACAACAAGCATGCAATATATTTTGAATACATTGACAGATTATATGGCGAAAGTTGATTTAATAATACTTTAAAAGTATTGTATTTGTTTGGATGTTCCTTTTATTGATTTTTCTCGATTATCGGACGAGGGGACAGGCCTCGTTCTGAGTTGGGGGAGCTGCCCCCCGAGGCACTCTGAGGGCTTCTCTCGTTCACCTGTAAATCGATATTTTTTAATGTACCCTTGTTTGAATAAAATGTGTAGTGTAGTCTAAATTTTATCGAATAAGCGGAATACTAGTCACTACAAGGTCTCCAAAAGGTTACGGTCGATTAATTTGAAGATAATTCACTACTTTCATATTTCGCTTATTTCTATAGTTATTACAATTAAAAAATATATAAATGGGGCAATTAAAACAGCAGAATTTAACGACATCCGTGGCGTAGTGGTGTGCGCAGTGAATTTATAAGACGGAGAAATAGAGCCCAAATTCGATGGGTTATGTCAATTTATTGAGCATATTTTATTGCTCCAGCAAATCAAAAAACCTGTTAGTACAAGACTTGATACAGTCGTATCGTTTTATTATGAATTTCCTTGGGCCGTCTTCTAGGTCCAGCATTAGATCAGCTTTATGTTATCAAGAAATGATTTCGTTGCAGCTGTAAAAACCGTTAGCCTAGTTTTTGCCTTTTCTGAGAAGGTTTACTATGGTAACATATATATTTGTCCCCATTGGAAAGTAGAGATTTGAACAAACAGAAAGCACACCAACTTTTTGAAAAAAGCTGATATTTTGACGGCCAAATTTTCGGTTGAAAATTAGGTTATATTTTCGATATTCATTTAAAATTAGGTGAAAAATAAAAATGTCAAATAAAATAAATTATAGCATGCTTGGGACATAAATAGGTAGATTTTTTTGCATATTCTGATGCCGTATCATAATATGCCAACATATATTCTGGTACCGGACCAGACGTATCGATTCTGAGAAGTTAAGGGAGCCAGCTCAATACCCTAAATTATGATCGGACTCTTTCCCTTTTCTCAGAAGAGGCACGACCGCAACATCTTATATGACTGAAGTCGATCCTCGGCCCAATTCAGTAGAATATCGAATGCTATTAGGTATCGTAACAATTATTCGGTGCCTAGAAGATGGACGGTTTCTGTCGTTGTCTGGAAGTAATGGTCTCCTTTTGCGAAGCTAAATATCGCAAAAGGAGGCAGCGGAACGCCTAAATAGATCAAGTAAAGTCTCATCTGATCCGCCACAGAATAGTGAAATGCAGGCAGTTTGCACACGACTCGGGTGACATGGTTGTTCGCGCTTAGGTAGGTAGTTCAACATTTCTCGGCGCAAGAGTTAACGCCGAAGTAAAAGCGCGCGCGGGGGGCGCCTCCTTACCGTTCGGCTGCTCGCGTAGATGAATTAGTCCAGTACAAAACGTCTTAGCGGTTGCGTAATGTTTTTTGCTAGTGACGTAATACAATTAGAATAAATTTCCTAGAACATTTGGCGCGCGGGTGTGACGTCATTTGTATAGAGTTTGAAGTGTGCTGTGGTTAGAACTTAGTTTGAAGGGGTGATTACTGACACGGTGCGTCACCGAACCGAACTAGGGATACAGACCTCCACAAACAATAATTACTTACACACCTTACATAACCTATCACCGAGATCAAGGATCTGATAAGCCTTACCACTTAACCCCAAGTACCATTTCGCAGGCTTTTTTCTTCTAGGCGAACCGGTCAGAGGCGTATCGCCATCGGCCGGTGGGTTCTATTCCCGGCGGTTTAGCTCATGGGCTCCTAGACCTTCGAACGGAAAGGGGACTGGCCAACACAATTCTTGGTAGTAGAGTGTGGTTACGCCACGTGGTACAAAAGTTACCGAATTGTAGGTACTTATAAATCTATATATATAAAACTTAAATCTATATATATAAAACTCTTCCGTTACTGAGTGATGTACTGACTGACAGACAACGCTCAGCCGAAACTACTAGCTGAAGACAGCTGAAATTTGGCAAGTATGTTTGTTAGGGGGAGTAGGCAACCACTAAGAGAGGTTTTTTCGAAATTACCGCCTAGGGGGGTGTAAATTGAAAATTTTAATTACTTAATGGATTCACTTGAAACTTTGTAAGTAGGTTCCACCAGTGACGCAAGTAACCACTAAAAGAGGATTTTTGGAAATTTGCCCCTTGGGACAGAAAAGGGGGGTAAATTAAAACTTTTTATTTCTTAATAGATTAATTTGAAACTTTGTATGTAGGTTCCACCAGTAAATCAAGTGACCACTGAAAGAGGATTTAAAAAAAATTCCCCCCTAGGTGGAGAAAAGGGGGTAAAAATTTTATTTTCTTGTTGGATTCATTTGAAACTTTGTATGTAATTTTCACCAGTAAAGCAAGTGAGCATTAGGAGAGGATATTTGGAAAATTTCCCCCAAGGGGTGAAAAGGGGGGTGAATTCAAAATTTTAATTTCTCACTGGATTTACTTGAAACTTTGTATATACGTTCCACCAGTGAAGCAAGTGAGCATTGAGTCAGAATTTTCGGGAATTCCTCCCCTTAACGGGCAGAAAAGGGTGGTAAATTGAAACTTTTCTTTCTTAATGGATTCACTTAAAACTTTGTAGGTAGGTTTCACCATTGAAGCAAGTAAGCACTAAGAGAGGAATTTTGGAAATCCCCCCTCCTCTAGGGGGAGAAAAGGGGGCAAATTCAAACTTTTCATTGCTTAATAGATTCACTTGAAACTTTGTATGTAGGCGACACCAGTGAAGCAAGTGAGCACTGAGACAGGATTTTGATCCACCGATTTTAGCACGCGACCTGCGGTCGCGTTAAGGCCGCCCTACTATCAGCGAATTATTCTGAATTATGTCCTGCGCCAGACAACTATGATGCCCCCATGCCTCTTTCAATTTCAATGTGGAATCAGCAAATCTCCAAATTTTCGCGCGCTAGCCTCCTGTCTTAAGCCACAGGTTTGCTCTCACTCTCTTTCGTACTCTGCTTTGCACCAGAGCTCTACGATGTCCCGTGCCTAACTAATTTTTTATGTGAAATCCGTTAATCCACCGAATTTGGAGCGTGACCTACGGTCGTGTTAAAGCCACCCTGCTGTCAAGAAATTAATCTAGATTACGTCCTCCGCCTGACAACTATTATGTACCCGTAACTCTTTCAATTTTAATGTAGAATCTGTAAATCCCCGAATCGTCGCAGGCGTACAGCCGCGAGATTTTGGACGCGGTTTTGGTTAATCCCTCGGTTTTGGCGCGCAACTTAAGTGAAAAGCTCCAGCCTGCAGGTGGGGCGTTTGCTCTTCATTCTTCCAAACTCAGTCCTGCGCCAGCGTTCTGCGTCGTGCCCACGTGCCTGTCTTATTTTTGGTGTGGAATCCGTTGTGGTTACAGTTATACTAATAAAATTACTTATGGTCTTTGTATCTGTCACTTCTTAGAAAGCCAAAAAGCCAGTAAAAATTTTGGAGCATGATATATACCAGGACTGAACTCTAAATTGGCTGAACTCTAAGCTGACCTACCAGGAGCTCCAAATTGAGGTTACCTACTCTGAATTTGGGTCTCGTTCGGTCCGGGCGCGGCGCTTCATCGCGAATGTGCACCGCTGGTGCTCCATCACGAATGTGCGCCGATGGTGCTATTCGTCCCTTAGCCTGCACTTGCAGCGGGACTGTCCCAAATGAAGAACTTGCCCCCACAGGGAGATCGTTTACCGCTATTGTTCGCCAACCGGAACGGCATCGATACCCTGGGATGATCGTTATCAGCGTGCCTCTAGATGCGGGATGGAGTCACCTCCCATTCGAGTGGGGTGGGGAGTTTGCACCCCCCTCGTAATTTTGATAGATTTGGAGCGACACGACGAGGGATATCGCCGCCCTCGCAGTAAGTCACTTAACCACCTGCGCGATAACAAAGACTGGGGCGCGTGGATAAGGACCGCCGCGATTGTCAGGCGCCGCCGCCACTTAGTGCGCCGCCCTCCAAGACCGGGCCGTCATAGATACCGCGCGCCGAACCTCAGCATAATGGTAAGGACGCCGACCGCTGATGATCGCCCCGTCTGGGACCAGGGTTGGGATCCTGACAGGCTGAGTCTGGAACCTGCCCGAACCAGTGAGAGGGCGAGGCGAGGTAGCAGCACTAGGTAGTTGCTGCCCTCTTTCCTAATACAGCCACACCGACTAACACTTTGAACTGGAAACAAGCTTTTTGTCAGCTTGTATGGCTGTCCATTGTATTAGTTAATGTGTTGAACCTGAAACAAGAGTTTTTGTTTGTTCGGGCGCTATTAGACTCAGGTTCTCAGCGTTGTATTGTATCTTCTCTGGTAACAAGATTGAACCTACCTCAGACACCTTATGGGGGTCTGGTGAGAGGTATTGGAGAATAAGTGCCACCTACGCCCAGAGGAGAAGCGGAGTTAATGTTTGCACCTATTGAGGCTGACCTCTGAGTTTTGATCAAGGTTTCAGTCCTTGATAATATTTTGGATGACCTTCCTCAGGAGAGGATTTGGGACATTGCGGTCCATCTCACATCTGGCACCCTGACTGGTTTGTTCCTGGCCCTGTTCATTTGTTGCTGGGTGACGATGTGTTAGGTTGCATTGTGACAGGTGGTGTTAGGCCCTTGCAGACCCAAGGATTAGTCGCTCTTCTGACAATATTTGGATGATACAGTTTCTTTGGACCAGTCCTACCTATGAGATCCTCACCATTGGATGAGCTATTCCTAGCAACAGAAATCGCACTTGTTGATCTTGTTCAGCAGTTTTATCAAATTGAAGAGCCCCCGCCGGTGTCTCGAGTTAACCCATTCGTCCAGGATTGTGAGTCGTTCTATCAGAATAACATTGGTCGCCGTATGGATGGCCGATTTGTTACTCGACTACCACCTTTGCCCTCTCGAACCCCACTTGGAGAGTCAAGAACCTTGGCGGAGGAGAAACTGTTGTCTACGGACATAAGGGATGCAGAGGGACGCCAACTTTGGGGAGAAATACATTGAGTTATTGCGTGAATACGAAAAACTGGGTGACCTGTCGATATCGGTCTTCGATTGGCGCACGCATGAACACTATTTTCTACCCCACCACGCCGTTTTGAAAACCCCAGACAGCAAAATCAGGGTAGTATATGACGGACCCACATCTAGCGGTGTATCCATGAACCAGTGCCTGTACCCGTAACTCCTCTAGGACACCTCGGACATACTTCTTGGCTGCATAACAGATTTTCTCATCTCGAACCATTGTCGGGTTTGCGAGTTGGAGTAGTGACGGAATCTCCTCCTACAAATTATAATTTTTTGCTATAATATTACGATTATAATATTGCTCATTAGACAAATTGATCGAAGTCACTGGTTGGATCCGTCACTTTCGTCATAATGGCACGACGGTCTATTGAGGGGGATTAGTGGGTGTCTGAGGAACACCGAGCTGCCTTACGGGGTGCGCCACCGACTGTCACTTCCTAATGGGGGTATTTTTGTTAAATTGTTGGTGAGCCACTACCATATCCGCAATGAGCATGCTGGTTGTAAAATTCTTTCGGGCATTTTACAGCGTGAATTTTGGATTTTGTCGGCCAGACGCATTATTCGAAGCGTCAAATTTTTTTGTATCCCTTGCTATCAGTTGATGGCCACGACCCTTCAACCAATGATAGGCGATCTTGCTGTCGATCCATTCACGCTCTCACGTGTGTTCCAAGGAGTAGGCACAGATTTTGCTGGGGCTTTGTGAAAAGCTCCCACCTCCGAAACACCAGGTCAGTCAAGGCCTATTTGTGCGTATTTGTTTGCCTCTCCACGAAAGCCGTCCACCTCAAACTCGTGAGTACTCTCAGCACTGAGGCTTTTGTGGCTATTCTGAAAAAAATTTGTTGCGCGTCTGGGACTGCCTGCCTTGATACGAAGCGATTGCGGCACGAAATATCATGGAACCGATCGTTATTTGAAAGAAGTTGCAGAATTTTTGCCTAATAATAAAACTTTGATTGACAGCGCAGCGTCCAAGATGTAGATAACTTGGAAATTTGATACGCCGTCAATTCTCGTCCCCTCTGTCCGCTCTCTTCCAATCCAAATGATTTGGAAGTATTAACTCCAGGGCATTTCTTGATTGGTCAGCCATTTCGCGCACTGCCCGAGTACCCCTTCAGGGACGTGAAAGTTACACGATTGATCCGTTTTGAGTTGTTGCAGCAACAGCCGTAGGTTTAGTTTTCCACTTGACAAATACCTTTTTCTTGTAGGCGAACCGGTCAGAGAGGTATCGCTATCGGGCGGTGGGTTCTTTTCGGCGGTTTAGCTCATGGGCCCTTAGACCTTCGAACGGGAACTACTGGCCAACACAGTAAATAATTATATATAACGCACTCAGTATGTCACCCACTTGAGATGACCTTCGAACCCTCGAGTCGGAAAGCGCATTCTACATATCCGAAAACTATGACTTAGGGATATTGGATATATATATATTTAAAAATAGTTTTCACCTGCAGTCCAGAATGAAGCATGTTTGCAATAGTCTCCACGTCTATTGTAGAATCTTGGGCGGAAATCTTCTTGATAGCGGACGACACGATACATATATCGCCTCGTAGTTCACGCACCAATGCAGTTATCTTCTGGGCATTGCTCAACACCTCCACACTCTGCGTGTACGGATTGTATCGCACACCGAAAGGTCGCTGGATGCTATCAGCAAACGCTCTGAAACAAAATAGGACAATCATTTAATCCTACTCAAAATATCCTTACGAAAACCTGGTCAAAAAATTTAAAAAAAATATTAAAATATTAGTTACAAGTTAAACAAGTTAAAACTTAATTTTAAAATTGCTGTAAAGTATTGGTAATAATATCTGTATCGGGAAGCCTTAACCCAAGAGTGGTTCCCAAGATGGTGGATAGGGAATGCCCGTCAGAAAACGTATTTGCTGAAGGTAGGGACAACCCATCACCACCCATACACCTCTCGGTCATTTGGGTCCAATCTTGGGAGGACAACTCTTCGCGTTTCATCACCGGGCCGCTTTCTTGACTCCCTACAAGTTGTTAATCATCTTGTCATTGTTAAAATGTTCACTTTTATCACAATTTGTTACTACTAGCGCCATCTAGTTTCATTTTACTGTATGTGAGAGTAATTTTAAATAAAAGAATTCTACTACTTACTTAATTTTACTAACGTTAATTCTTTAATTCTACTACTTTAATTTACTTAACTATGTCTATAAACTCAGTCCCATCGAAGTTTAAGGAAAGTTTATTCAACAAAACAGCAAAGCACTTTGTGTGAATTAGGTATCGTCTTGAAAGTAGAAAGCTTATAGGTGGTATCGACTTCATAGATATGGTTAAGTAAATTAAAGTAACAAAATGACGCATTTATTTTATACTTTTCAGTGGGTTTTGAAGTCGGTTTAGTTTTTTATTAAATTTTTTTTTCATATTTTTTAGTGGTTTATCGACAGCGAACATACGTAAAACCTCGTTCGAAACTATAATATTCACCAGCCACTTACAAACTACCGACATCGCAGCAAATTTGAAGAGTTCCTTCGATTTAACCAAGATCTCATCATCAGATCCTAACATGATGACTATGGGACCATTTTAGATGTGTACCCTTTCTAATAAAATAGAATTTTCAAAATCGGACTATTCTGTGAAAAGTTATGCGTAGTCATGCATAACAAAATTCCTATCTCAAAAACTACTGAACCAACTCTGATGAAACTTACAGTATTTCCTAAGCTGAACAATACCTAGTACAACAAAAAAGAATTACTTAAATCGGACTTCTAGTTACGGAGATATGCCTCCACAAACATAAATACGTACATACATACATACACTTAGGAAATTTGGCATTTACGAAATTTTTGGCATTTGTTCAGACGCTGATATAGACTAACATAATATGCGAAAACTGGGCAGTTCTGGAAATATTACATACATACGGGTCGAATTGATAAGCTCCTTTTTTCAAGTCGATTAAAAATAAGTGCAATGTGTAATTGTCCTTTTATAATTTGGTAAAAAGACTATAGTCTGGTGAAGCATAAAATAGAGTCTTAAGATAATAATAAACTACAGAGCTTAAAGTTCACAAATATGGATTTTTTTAATGTTTCAGTAAGTTTAATCATAAAATATCATACAAAATTAATAGATCATGCGCTGATCTATAAAAATATATCAATACATTTTTTCAATACTCCAATTTCTGAAATATTATGTGTAACTGTCCTAAATCTATATATATATATATATAAAATCAATGCCACTTTTCGTTGTTATTTTATAACTCCAAAACAGGCTCACCTATCTAAACCAAAATTTTAGGCTTTATTTGGACTAATTAGCAGATGGTTTATGTGAAGTTTGCTTATAATCTGTCGAGTGGTTCTTCATTTATCACATTTTTTGTAATAAATGAATTCAATAAATGGCGGATCAGTTTGTATTAAAAATTTTTTGAGATGGGGAATTTGCTGTCACATTGAAACTTTTTTATTTTTTTTCATTCAGGTCATTTCAATTGTCAGCGATGATAATTATTGTGGCTTTGTATTTATATGATATATAAACCTAATTGTTGAGTGCATTCATACTAACGGTTTTTTTATATGAAGGAAAAATGCCACGAGCCAGACGAGCAAATATCTGAAAAAAAAATCTGAAAATTGGTTTTTGATTATATTATTGCAAAATATTAATCCACCAAAACTATGTAATGGCACCAGATTGGCAGTGAAAAAGTTGTTGCCAAATTTGATTGAAGCTACGATCTTAACTGGTAAATCAAAAGGAGAAGTTTGTTTGATTCCGCGTATCCCTATGATACCAACTGATATGCCATTTGAATTCAAACGATTACAATATCCTGTGCGTTTATCATTTGTGATGTCAATCAACAAGGCTCAAGAGCAAACACTTCACGTTTGTGGTGTGAATTTGGAGGAATCATGTTTTTCCCATGGCCAACTTTTTGTTCTAGAGTGGGTACCCCCAGCCGTTTGTTTATTTATGCTCAAAATGGAAAAACAAAAAATATTGTTTATCCAAATGTCAAATCCAGATTAAGATTTAAAATAGCTAGCAATTAATAAAATATTTTTATTTGAATAATTGAATTTGATGTTCCAATCACCTAATTTTTTTTATTATTTTACTTTATACGTAGCAAAGCACGTACCGGGCCGCTAGTAGTTTATAAAGCTTTTTATAAATACGCAACGTACATTATTGTACATACATGGAAATTATTATTTTATCAATCTGTCTAATTTATTTATGCAAATACTAATCCAGTCCCCCATTTTATACACTATAATTTGAGAAACATCTGTCTCTTATTCAATGGTTTGACGAGGGTCGTGTGTATCTATTAGTATATTGTGTTCTTCTTTCAAGGGACTCATAATCGAATAACGAGTACAGTTAGCAATCATAAGCGTTCTTTTGTAATGAAAACACGTGTGTGTAGTGAATTTTCCAACTCAAAATTATTGTCTTGTTCTTAAATTTTTTTACGCAATTTTGTTTATTTGCTACTTGTGAGTAAAAGTGAAATTAAAGAGATTAATTGAAACAAGTCAAGGCAAGGCCTCTTCTGGGTACTTCCAAACACAACGGTTTAGCGGCCAGCATTCTGCAGTTTCCTGGAAACCGCGTGATGTCGCCGGTCTACATCGGATGGGTCAACTAACACTCCACTAACCAGTCGCAGTCAGCATTCCACCACCTCTACGTCCATCCGCGGCTCGTTGAAGGACCATCCCCATTGCCACTTCATCATTGTGACTGCATTTAGCTATGAGGGTAAGTTTGAGTTAACTAACTATGATACTGCTTCTTGTCAATTTTAATTGAGGCACTACAATTCTGATGACTCTTCTCATCTAATTTGTCAGTATGTTTTTTTTTGTATGTATGGTATACGATTACTCGAAGAAGGCTGGATTGATTTGAAAAATACTTTTTATGTTCGAAAGGGTATTTTTGAGGGATCTTGGAGAAATCAAGGGGAAATTTCAAAAATTGCAGGGACAACACTAAATTTGTTAATTTTTCCATTAAGTATTTTATATGCACTACAATTAAATGAATATCGGGGTAATCTGATGATAGAGTCGATCTACAGATGAGGAAACTCCTCAACGAGTTACTGCGGTTACCTTGTGATTGGGCTTGATTCATTTGTCTCGTTTAGAACTTTACATTTAGATGGGCTTTGACTGTCTTTTAGGGGTCTGGTGATGAATACGAAGGACACTTAAGGGAGTTTTTTAAAATGTACACAGCAAATAAACGGTTATTTTATGGAGTTGCGCAATGCCCTGAGAAATACAGAGCATCAGTTGAGGTCCTGGTTACCTACTACCTAATTACTAGCGGTACGAGCACACCGAACCTCACCCTGGCTGCAACGATGAGGAGATTTAGATTCTTTAGGTTGAAAACCTTGATTACCACGCTTTGTGAGAGTCCCCTCTGAATAAGGACCTGAGGAAGTTGAACATCATAGTACACATGGCGATGGGACCTATATACCTACACAGACAGGGTTTGGACTTCATCTTTCCATCGTGCACCTTTCCGTCATTCTGGAAGATAGTTAGTCTAGTAATACTCAAAAAAGCAAGTAAACATGCAGACGACCCAAGGGGATACAGACGCATTTGATTACACAAGAAATAGTACGCTCTGCTGAAAACGTGAAAAGTGACACACGAAGAACTCGAAAACTTTGTGCGCTAATTTATATAGATGTTAGGAACGCATTTGATTTTGCCTGCTGGAAAGAAGTTGTCCTTAAAATGAAAAAGTACATACTAAATCTAGTCAATTGTCACCTTCAAGGCAGAGGTGTCAAAGTAAAGGAAAAAGAGGAGAGAGAGCAAGGATCGATTCTGGGCCCAACTCTGTGGAACATCTTTTATGATGGGGTATTTCTGCTGAAACAGGAGGAAGGGATTAAATTTGTGGACCTTTCTGATGACTTGGCATTGATTATTGTAGCAGGAAAAATCTCAAAGCTAGCAAACACAGCACTCCAAAGAATCAATAAATGGATGCAGGATAAGAAACTTTTTATGCGCCTGAGAAGAATAAAGTCTTTAGCGGAAGGTGAAAACTGTACCCTACAAAATTTGTGGTATAGGATATGATAGTCATTCCTAAAGAACATGTCAAATACCTCGGGGTCTGGCTCGATAAAAGCCTTAAGTATAAAAAACATATCAAAGAGATTGGCAAGAAAGCAAAAATCTTTTAGTGCCATTATACAAACTGATGCCATCCAAAAAAGGAACCAGAGCTAGCAAAAGAAGGGCATCAATAGCTCATTCGATTATTCTGTACGGGGCAACAGTATTCAAAATGCCATGAAAATGAAGCTCTACCGAAAAAAACTAGAACCAGCGCAGAGACAAGCGGAACTCGGTGTATGTGGAGTACAGAAAGATCTCAACCGACGCGGTGCTGGTTATTAAAGGCCTTGAACCTATTACAAAACTAGTAAGAGAATGTGCCCAATTATTCGCAGTAAAACAGTAAACTGATGTCACTAGAACTTTGGGAGAACTCCCTGATGGAATGGGTAATTGAATGGTCGAGGGCTGAGAAAAAGAAGAGCAAAAGAAAAGAAAATATACCTTAATGCAGTCAGAACGATGAAATGTCATGCCATCGTGCTGAGTCGGAAGTTGAGAGGAAAGAAACTGACTTGAGTTTTGTTCTCGGTCATGTACTGGTGAAGACTGGACGTAGAGGTATGGAGAAGAACAGGTTGGATTCCTGCGTTCAGTCTCTATAGCAATAGAGCCCAACCTATCATTGCCAACTTTCGTTCATGCTAATGTTAAGTGGCGAGAGGTTGGTAACTCCTATTACAAATAGGTGAGTAAGCAGAAGGAGGCAGTGAATGGGTAACGTAAGGTCGACTATCGGCAAACGACGATAGACTCAGCCACCAGGCTGCGAGAAAAAAAGCAGAACAAAGCAAAAAAGCATATTATTATAATAAATAATATTTTATAGGTTATAATTTTAAAGTAAAATTAGAGTTTGTTATTGTTTGTGGAATACAATGTTTGTGAAATAATTAATTGGAACGTTTTTGTGTAATGTTTCGTTTTGAGAAAACAATTAAATTACACTGGTTGTCACAAATACATGAATTGAATTTAAATTGATTCAAAGATAATCATCACCAGTTCTAAAACTAAACTTACCTCATTTTCTCTTTAGCTTCTTCAAACGAGTCAGTGTAGTAATAAGCGTTTTGGTATGAAGTGATGATGCACTCTTCATTGACGGTGATGTCTGGATCGAATCGTTTGATCTTATCAGGTGTTGTAAGTGCATGTTGTAGTTCAGCCACAGAAGATAAAAGGCCTGCGCCGTATACCCGAAACGACCCGTCTGCTTGACGGCAGAGACCGAACTCGACGGTGAAGAAGTACAACTGGAAAAGGTATTTATTCAAAAGTTAATTTGCTTGCTCAGTTACCAATAAAGCATTTCCTACTGTTTTGGCTGAGTAAAAGCTATTGCCCGAGCAAGTGATGTGAAAAAAAAATATTTACCGTAGCCAACTTGTCAATGTCTTCGTCGGATGCACCAAGCGACGCCAGGCCAAGTTCCTGAGAGAACTGGGCGAAGCTTGGGTTGGCTAGCAGAGGCATGTGCCCGAGGAGCTCATGACAGCAATCCCTGAAATTTGTAAGGTGTACATGTTATAGACCAAGTTAATTCAGCATTATTACAGGCCATTCGATAAAACCCACAATGAAAAGAAAGTTTAATAACAAATTGTGAAATAATCAAAACACAGGGTCAGTTTCTAGTGGGTCTGACAGAACAGGTGTCTTATAAAATTGTCTATTTTCTATCGAACTCTCTACCAAGGCAGCTACGCTCTGGGTATGCTGCATCCACAGTTCAGAGAGCGCACACGGCTAAATTACTTGCAGTCTGTGGGACCCCACCAGGGATAAGCCATCTTCCAGCTCTAGCATCAGAACCTGGCTAACATATGATCAAAGTACTCTTCAATATGTATCAAACGAGCCCGAACTCGATGAGATTGTTTCGTATTATTGCGTAGTTCCTATCGCTACATTGCAACTCCAGCATTAGAACCTGGTTACCGCATAAGATTAAAGTACTCATCAAGACAAATCAAACGCGCCTGAGCTCGATGGGGTTATGTCGGTATTATTACGGAATTTATATGGCCACCTTCCAGCCCCAACATTAAACCCTGAAACTTTGATCCTGTGTAGTAAACACAGGATCAAAGTACTCTTTAAGATGAATCAAATGAGTACCAACTCAATGTGGTTGTATCGCTTTACTGTGGAGTTCATATGGCCATCTCCCAGCTCCAGCACCAGACTCATTTTACCATATAATATCAAAGTACCAATAGAAATCAAATGATACAGAGTTACTAGAGCTAGAAAAAAAATTGATAACATTGTTATTTACGTAATTCAAACACGTTTTGTGTTAAAAGCTGTAAACCGACATGAATTTGTATATTAATCCCCCTAATAAAGTGGTAAAATAAAGATTGAAATGAATATTTAGAGAAATACCCCTACATGCAAACTTGAGATGAACCTTTCTTTGTTTCTTTTGTATCCTGTCTGAAGTGTTGTTGGTACAGTGCCACTTGCAATATTTTTATAGCTATATAGCTATAAAAATATTGCAAGTGGCACTGTACAAGCTGGATTCAACTACTAAAACCTACACTTTGCAGAGAGCGATACGCACTTAAGAAATTTTTTATAAAAAATTTTTAGTTCAATTCCAAGTTTACGATCGAAAAGTTGGTGGCGTTACAATTTCCTGGCATGGAGAGCACGTTAAGTCATCCGTTTCGGGCATTATCATCAACATCTGACCGTGATTGTTAACAAACTACATGCGCAATGGAGCAGCGTGATAGATCCTACGCTGCTCTTCTATAAAGAAGCCTGACCCTGGAGACAGATAATGACGATGGCGTAGTGGTGAAAATTAAACTGAGCTCATAATCAATACTTACGGTTCAGGTGTATAGAAGGGATCAGAAGAGTGGCGTATGTACTGAGTGCAATGGAACACCCTAAACGCCAGACCGGAGAGGAAGTCCCTCGGAGACAGGTAGCCAGCTACCGGGCGTAGTTGAAAGCCGGTTTTACGCTTCAGGAATATGTTTACGTCTTCCAGCTGGAAATTGTTATTAATACCTTGTTAGAAAATTACAGGAAAACTTTTTCCATTGCCTCAATTTTTTTTAATCGACTACAAGTTGACACCTTGCCTGCTATCACACCTGATGTTAAGTGATGATGCAGTCTAAGATGGAAGCGGGCTAATTTGTTAGGAGTGAGACGAAAATCCACACCCCTTTTGGTTTCTCCACGACATCGTGCCGGAACGCTAAATCGCTTGGCGGTACGTCTTTGTCGGTAGGGTGGTAACTAGCCACGACGAAAGCCTGCCACCAGCCAGGCCAAGACAAATTATTAAAAATCTCAATCTGCCCCGCCGGGAATCGAACCCAGGACCTCCGTCTTATAAATTCACCGCGTATACCACTGCGCCACGGAGGTCGTCAAAAATTTTTTTTCCATTTAAGTATTGCATTTTGTATTACAGGTTGTGGAGTAGGGGTAAATGCTTGACAGAGCAATCAAGCCCAATATGGTAGCGTATTCAAAAACATTAACTGTTAAATTGTTTATCAGACAAGGACATTGGCAAACGCAAGGAAAAATGGCGAGCTTCTCCGACAAACGGGGGTAAAAATATATGGTAGGGCAAACGGGAGAAAAAATTGTCAGGATCCCATGGACCGCATTTTGGATTGACGCAACCATACTTGCTTAGCTCGAGATTGAATCAATGTTCTACCATCTGCCAGGAAAGTGGGAGTGACAGTGGACTCATGCAGCGGTGTCTTTATCTGATTTTTGATCCATATGTGTATACGTTTATTTCGTTTGGTTTTGTGACGTACCCATTGGTTACGTCTATGCTAACCTTGTCGGGTTTGTCATTTGGTTATGTAGTGCTTTGTAGTCTTGTCGCAAATTCTCCCTATGCCCGTCAATACGCATTGGATCTGCATAGTGGGTCCGAACGCCTAATCCCCAAAAAGTCGCCTGCGACTTCGTATACGGGCTGATATTTTTCTTTCATTTTTATTTTAAAAAATGCGTGACCCTTTTTTAAGAAAATAATGAGCCCTAGTTCCCAAGCTATCCTTAAAAGATTATATATGCTATTACAGACATTTTTGTAGTCCTTCACAATCCTTCAATACATTGTTTTGTTTTACCTCAAATGCATTAAGCAGCATTGTCAATGAATGCTCCCAGGCAGTATGACTTTTGCAACAATTATCGTCATAATATTTCATCCAATTTACATACTATATATACTATATATAGGTATTAACAAATTATATACCAAATAAAACCTTACTCATGAATCTGCAAAAAAAATCCTTTAGTAGTCAATGAGTACATCGCGAATAGACAGATGCGGCAGCGGACTTTGTTTTATAATATATAGTGATTATCTACCCTGTTGGGTTTTCATTGACACTCACAAAAAATGGTATTCAACTTAGATTATAGATATGGTATAGGGTGTGTGCTATCTCTACATTTTTGCAGAAATGAGATCATATCATAAATATAGAGTATAAATCGTATATTATAAATTCTGAATGTTATTAATATAACATGTTAGGCCAGTGCCGATAGCCTTAAAAATAATAAAAAGTAAAAGAATATCGCAGACCTACATTATCTTAAAATAGTAATAAATAGGCATGTACGCCTGCTATTTCGTTGCAGCTGTAAAAACCGTTAGCCTAGTTTTTGCCTTTTCTGAGAAAGTTCACTATGGTAATATTTTTTTTTTTCACCATCGGATTCAGTAGAGATTTTAACGAACAGAAAGCACACCATATTTTTGATATTTTGACGAACGAACTTTCGGTTGAAAATTAGGTTAATTTTTCGATATTCATTCAAAATAAGATGACAAAATAAATATTTCAAATCAAATAAATTATAGTGAATCCGGGACATAAAAAGGTAAGTTTTCACTAAAGTAGGTTTTTTGAATTTTTCACATAAATTTTCAGGATATGTGTAAAAAGTGTAAGAACAAAAGTTTTAGATCTTTTTAGTATCTACAACTTTACTACTACCTTTCATTTTTATGATATTTTCCTCCTTTTCCAATGGGTTTCACCCTACTGCGATTTTCTTTGGTTTCAAAAATTATCGGCATTGGCCGATGTGTATATTACGAGTATATGTTTATCAAAGACAAGAGTAACTTACCTGGGGTAGATTATCTTCTCTGTACCCACAATACTTGACTAGTTGCGGCCAGTTCTCCAAATATTCATCGCAGGCATGCTTCTGGTACAATTTAAAAAGCTCCCTGAAGACAATACCCCTGGAATAAAAGCCCATTTTTATTACCAGGATATTTAATGTAAAACTTCCAGAATTTTCACTCAAAACAAATATGTTATGGGATCAATCTGTCATTTTGTATTGACCTTTAAACCACAGACGAATGACGTCGTGATTTCACAATACAGTTAGTAGGCGTAACACAACACCCATGTAACGGAACGTTAAATTGATCGTTAGTTGCCAACCCACGCGTCATCTAGTTCGCGCCGCTACTCAAATTCGAGGCGGCTCCTTTGTCGGTAATCAAAAAGCGAACCGCTAAAACTCCTTTCTTGTACACCTAAATAATCAATGTTTTTTGTGTCTAATTACTATTTAAAAATAAATATATTTTCGAACAATATTTTATTGCAATATTTTAATTCCAACTTTCAGCACGGGAATTCAGTAGTGATTTTATTAACATTGCGCCATCTATGAGCTCACTCAACTCAACTCGGTGGTATAGGTTGGCTAGCTTACATATTAATGCTAAATTTTAATTAAGATACTATTCAGCCAACCTGACATGTGTACAAAAAACAAAATTTATTCTCTTTCTTCAAGAGCCTCTCTATTACTGAATGTCGGCGGTCAGTGTTTTTAAATTCTCCTTGTCTAATTATTGAGCAGACTTAATGCCTGTCATTCTCTTCATTATGTTATTTAGCCAGAACATCTTCCTTCCTACACTTCTTTAACCTGCGATTTTAACCATCACTATAGTAAAAGTTCTTAACTAAATAAAAATAGGATTTTGTAGTTTCGGAAACATGTGGCAGAATAGTGCCAAACAGAATTTAATCTATACATATAATAAATAAAATAGTAACGTAGTCAAATATGTACATTAAATATTTTTTTCCAACAAATATGTAGGGTGTATTACATACTCGAAACAGACCACAAAACAAAAATTTTTTAAAATTTTTGTCTGTATGTCTGTTCATGCATCACTTTAAAATTATTCGACCGATTTAAATGGGGTTTTCACAGGTTGATGAAATTAAGCTCTGTACAGGCTTTAGGCTTAGTTTCAAAAATATCGGACGTAAGAATAAATATTATTCCATAAAAACTGAATTTAATTAAAGACGTAGCCACGACGAAAGTATGTAAGCGAATTAAAATGAAAGTTAGTACGATTAGAGTTTGTACTACGAAGAACTATATCGAATACTGTGTATCCCGAAAATCAGAACCGTTCCCGTTAAGAGAAGGGTTGAAAGTTCACGCTAACGAAGTCGTGCGAGTCCACTAGTTTATTTATAATAAAAGTTTAATGATAACGTATAAAAATACGCAGCAATTTCCCGGTGGATTTGTCTCATTATTTAAGTTTATTTCGTTAATTACTTATTAAATATAAAACAATCATATTGAATTTTCGTATATATTATGACAAAATTTTACTGTAAATCATTTTATTTTTAACTGTTTTAAATTCGTTTAATATAAGCTGATTTAATTACGACTTTTCAGGAAACATTTGTCAGGAAGTACGCAAAAAGCAGGGGTAGATTCCACCCTCAATTCCGTTTACCACGACGTAACTAGATGACGCCACTAGTATATTACATTGCACTAGCGTTTAGCTATCCCGTAAAGTACTTATTCTGGGAACGAATGAAAGGTCAATTAGTATTAAGATGTAACTACTCACCATTAACCATTAATCGTTAAATGGACACAATTTTTGACAAGTGTTTTGGCACAGGTCAAAACACTCAAGAATTTCTTAACAAAATATACATACACACATACATAGCATCTTGCCTCGTTCCCATAGGGGTGGGAAGTTGGTGGTGTTACACCCCGAGTCTTAGAGATCACGTTAAGCCGTCGGCCCCGGTCACTATCATTAACATCTGATGATCGTTAATAAATTAAACATTTATTAACGATCGGGTTTAGGGTGATAACTCGTCGAACCGCATTGGAGAAGTGTGGTGGGTGTACGCTCCATTCCTCTCTCCTATAAGAAGGGAGGCCTTGCCCGGTAGTGGGTCGTTAAAAGGCTGATAATGATCATGAACAATCATAAACGCAATAATAAGCATTAGAGAAGCGTCAAGGATTTGACCTTCATATCTCTCTTATATTGAGGCCTGGCCATGTTATTTGATGTATGAAAATTCTTAAAGAAAAAACTTCATACAACATTTTTAACACGGAAATGCTTGATATAAACGAAATTGAATTTTGTTTTCAATTTATTATACAACGTACGAAACGTACTGATAAATTTTGAAATTGTAAACATGGTTCTGTAATTAAAAAAATAATTATTTTAATTAAAGAACTTCCATATTAAATTTTAAAAATTAACTACTTGACCCTAATTGATTACCTATAAACACACGTCTACGAGGGCGTTAGCCCGGTAGGTAATTTTCGTGTAAGTCTAGCTAGGGTTGTCACCTCGAAAGTTTTAAGGAAATGCTTCAAGTCCTCATACCTCCCTCAGGATTTATCCTAGAAAGCTCAATTTTTTCTTGGCATAAATATTCTCTCTTCCTAACACCAACTGGTTGACGGCTTGATACGATATTTACCTAACACGTAGTATAGAAAGAAAGAGTAATAACCAAAGAAGTTTTTAATAACATAATATTAGCCTTGTCTTTAATTGTTTAAATACTTAGCCTCCATTTAAATATTTGTGGTAGAGATGGTATGTAGTAAAAACCTAACGGGTGGATATCGAACCTATCAATTGAAATTGAGTATCGGCCATATAGGTGCTAGAGAACGTTCGCGGTTTCATCCGCGTATTTCTTATTCCCGTGGTAATTTTGCTATACTATTGTGAAGTTTCATCAAAATTCATTCAGTAGTTTTTGCGTGCGTCAACGTACAAACAAACTTTTGTTACAACATACAAACAAATATTCGTAAGGATACATACTATTGAATTATTATTATAAAAACAAAAAACCCAACTGCTTAGAAGTAATGAGCTAAAAAGAGAAAAACAAGGATCACTATATCTATATAAAATTCTAAATACTTTATGGTGCTGCAGGTGTGGACAAAATAGTACCAAAACTACGTTTGTCCCCGCCTGCAGCACCATAAAGTAAATACTTTAAAATTCTAAATAGAATTTTATATAGATATAGTGATCCTTATTTTTCTCTTTTTAGCTGATTAGTTCTAAGTAGTTGGGTTTTTGTTTTTATAATAATAATTTTATTTGAGACTTTTTAGTTTTAATTTGTAGTATAGAAATGAGACAGTACACTTGGTACACTTTTTGACATTGCTTGTTAAAACAGTAATATAAACATGATATGATATTTATATTTTTGAAATGGTCTTTTTACGAGCTTTCATTTGATACCCATATTGCTAGGATAAAAGAAAAAAATGCACACGTCCCCCCTTTTTTCCCCCATTTACAGCCGCCATTTTGAAAATTCATATAGCCTATGTCACTTCCACAATTCATAGACAATAGCCAAATTCAACGACATCTCACATGTCAAAATCCGTTCAGCCGTTTAGGCTGTAGCGCGTGCCGAAGAAATGGACATATATACATACATACATACATTCATACATTCATACATACGCTCGAAAAACATTACCCTCTTTCTGACGCAGTGGGGTAAAAAAACAACAAGCATCCATCCATACATAAAAACTTTTGCCTTTATACTAGTAAGGATAGATACTATTATATTCTCACAATTACTACCGGAGAGTTAATTCTAAAAGCTATCTAAGTTAACACATCCTATCTAACTATACATCTGTTGGCGAGAACTTACCGGACTTGATAAATTAAGTTGCATGGAAACTGTATTCATTAGGAATTTTTTTAATAACAAGCGTATCATCATCGTCATTATCATCAGCCTTTATCTGTCCACAGCTGGATATAGGCCTTTCCGGGAGCGCGCCACCACACACGATCCAATGCCTTCTCCATCCAGCCAGTTTTCACTATATTTTTGCGGTCATCAGACCATAGAGCCGGAGAGAGTCCTACACTGCGCTTAGTGGAACGTCATCTCCTCTCCAGAAGACCACCACCTGTTCTGCGACTTATATGGGCTGTCCACTGCCACTTTAACATGCTTATCTTTTGCTCTTAATTTCCTCATTACGGAGAAAGTATATATAAACTCCTATAACGATGTCGTGTAGAAACCGAAAGGAGTGTGGATTTTCGTCCAAAGGAGTGTGGATCTTAGACTGCATCATCACTTCACATCAGGTGTGATAGCAGTCAAGGGCCAACTTGTAGTCGATAAAAAAAATAAGGATTAGCACCTGGTTGACTGAACTTAACGCGGTTTTTTCTTATACGGTTTCTAATAATGAAAGCTAGATCGATTAATTGTTCCCTCTACGTACAAAATTTCTTGTCAATCGTCGTTTAAGTGTAATAATAGATTAGTTTTCGTGGAATAACTTCATCATTATCAGCCTATTAACGGCTAGTACAGGGCCAGGCCTCCCCCCTTATAGGAGAGGGGATAGAATATAGAATCACTTACCATGTCTTGATTTCAGTTTCGGTGTATTGCACCTTCGGGATGGGATGTCCACTATAAACATAAAACTTTATTCAGTTTCTAATTAAAAATACACTTTAGTAGATCCAGTCGGTATAAAGTACGAAGGTCCTGGGTTCAATTACCGCTGGGCCATTTAAGGTTTTCTAAATTGGTCTAGGTAATTTGACTACCTCCGTGGCGCAGTGGTATGTTCGGTGGATAAGACGTAGGTGCTGAGTTCGATTCCCGGTGGGGCAGATAGATATTTTTCTTAATTTGTCTTGGTCTGGCTGGTGGGAGGCTTTCGCCGTGGCTAGTTACCACCCTACCGACAAAGACGTACCGCCAAGCGATTTAGCGTTCCGGTACGATGTCGTGTAGAAACCGATAGTGGTGTGGAGTAGAGGTTTCATCCTACTCCTAACAAGTTAGCCCGCTTCCATCTTAGATTGCATCATCACTTAACATCAGGTGTGAGAGCAGTTAAGGGCCAACTTGTAGTCCATAAAAAAGGTCTGATTCACAAAGAAGAAGAATTACCTAAATTAAAAAAGAATCATTAAATAGAACAAAAATAAAAAATAGCAGAGCGAAAGAACCCATATAATACTTAGAATTAAATAATAACGCACATTTTCAGATTGTATCATTCGCATAAGCAAAAATGTGGTAAAAAAAGCAGATAAAATGTAAGAACATCCCGCAGGAAATCAGAGAATTGTTTTGATACCCGAAGAAAGCCTACGTCTATTATAAATGGCTCCTCTTTGAATAATTAGTACAACATACAATAACATTGTTATTTCAACACAATTTCTACCCTTAGGAATATTCTTTTATCGGATTAACATCTAGTGTTATTAAATAATATTTTCTCAGGAATATTATTACATACGTAGAATCAAAATATTTATTTATTTTTAATTTGTATACCACAACAAAGAAAAACATAGAATAGTGACATAAAATACAATAAGTAGAATTGGTACTGACTGATAATGTTGACAATGTTATGAGATGGGTACGGGCTACTCACCTGAGTACCTGAGTCTCACCTCTAGGTGACTTGTATTATTTAGATTCTTTTCATATTAACTTACTATTTGTAATTGTTAGCGATTGCAGCGAACTGCTCCCTACGTTTGCGGTATACAGGGTCTTTGAAGCCAGGGTGATCCGCGTCAAGTTCAGATCCGTACATGAGCACGTTCTGAGCTCGATCCAGGTCCGATATCTTCCTTGGGAACCAGTGCATTTCACCGAAATCTGTAATACAAGAATTAAACATAGACTCTCGTGCCTCGAAGCATCATTATTTATAAGACAGAGGCCCTGTATTCGATCCCCGGCTGGGCCGATTTAGGTTTTCTTACAATTAAGAAAGACCTGGACCAATGTCCGGGTCTGGCTAGGAGGTTTCAGCCGATGCCGGTTACCAAGACGTACTACAAAGCGATTTCGCGTTCCGGAACGATGTGTATAAATCGTTAAGGGTGTGTTTCATCCTACTCCTAACAAGGCAGCTTCCATCTTAGATTGCATCATCACTTACTATCTGGTGAGATTGCAGTCAAGGTATAACTTGTGGCGAATAAAAAAGTGACTAAATCAAATGATACAAGCTCTTTAAAGTAACAGAGACAAGTTTACCTTACACCTTAAGTAGGGCAATCGAATAACATACGCTATCGCAAGTACAGCGCGGCAACGTACTGGGCTAATGTAATCTTCTACCGTCGCTTTATCGGGTCTGTTGATGAATATTCTATTCCTTTCAATTACTCTCTCGGCTCTCACTAGCCTCGTCGGCTTAATGGTTAACCTATGTGGCTTCGATCACGATGTCCTGAGTTTGAGCCTAGGTTGACTTGTGGAATAATTCTAAGTTATTCTTCTTTCTAAGAAATTTTCAGTAAATCCCAATTCTGAAATCGGGAGGGATAATAAAGTGCGTATTAGCTAGAAAGATTTGATGTTATGCCTTTGATCAATTCGTCTCTTTGTAAAATGAAACGAAACCTAGCATTCTTTTAACCAGTAAAGATCTCTTGCGATTCACTAATTTAATCTATATCCTTGAATCTATTGTTGCGTTTTTTGAAAATAATTTCAAATATGCATAAAAAAATGTGGAATAAATGCACAAAATTTTGCGGATTTTGAGCAGCATACACAGATTCCTCAATAATAATATTATTATTTCAAAATTAGAGCACTAACTCACCTTCTGCGTCACTGGCGTCCAAAAAGTCTTGTATAGTTAAATTTTTCATAATTATTTTGCTTAATATTCAATTAATTTCTAAAAATCAACATAAACACTCGAGTCTTCTCAACAGATATTATATTAACATACTAAATGAAGTAATCGGTTTTCGATGATTCGGAGCGAGTTAATGGATATCAAGTTAATTAATTCGATAAAAAAATGGGTAATATTGAATCTTGATTTGCGGTCAAGTAAATTATGAATACCATTTGAGGCAGTGGGATTAAATACATCACTGTCGCGTTTATCAGTCTGTCGATCTGTTTGCTATAAACTCGAAGATTAACGGATTTACATGCAGTTTTTGATAGAGTGATTCATGTCGAAGGTTTTAGTATTTGGGTATCCTAGCTAGTAATCTTGAGACGTCGGCTAAGGGATCAACTTAAGACTATGGGCGTATATAAAGGGGTGTTTAGAGGTTCTGGACTGCCCCCTTAGCACATAACTTTAGTAATAGAAATCGCGAATGGGTATTAGACAAAATAATTAACCTTCACAAACTGCAACTAAAAGTTTTGTATTGAAAATGCTATATTTTAGTGCGGAGACTAAGGCAAAATATACTAAATTTATCATTTTGGGACCCCCCATAAGAAAATTACAGATTATTTTTTGGTCCTTACACTTTGGGGAAGGCCCCATGAGAATGGTACATGTATACCCGCGCATGAATTATTTTACATGAAAAGATTTTTTCGTTATTTCCGAACTATCATAATATTAATTCGTTTCATAAAATCTAGTTCAGACAAAAGAAGTTAAAATAAGCTCGGGTCGAAGTACGGCATCCAGCCGTTAAAACTCCTGCATGCTCCTTTACTTGGTTTTTTCTTCTTTTGGTTTGAAAATTTGAACCGGAAGTGCATATTCTAAACAATTTTATGTCTAGAAACATTTTCGTTTCAACAATACTATTAAAAAACTGCATTGTAAGGTTATTTTACACAATTTACACTCACTTCCGGTTGAGGTTCCTAGGACAATCGGAAGTAGCTAAGAACGGTCCTCAGATTTTTTCCTATAAGGATATATCGTCATATCGGGGATCAGCCAAGCTGTTTAAGAGTTGAAAGGGAACATATAAATAATGCGGACAGACAAACAACAAGAATTTAAAGCATTCTGCAGAAATGCAAAAACAGATTCAGTTGATAAAACTCATACCAAAGCTGGCGGCAGCAGACAACGGTGTTGGAGGTGGGAAATCCTCTCCCGATTGAGAAGCCACCACTTCGAAGTCCTGAACCTCACGTTTCAGCATTCTCTTCAGCTGTTCCATTCTTCTGGGATCACATTCCACGTCAACGAGGATGTCGGACTACAATACAAACACCGACTAATTAAATCCTCCTCGTCCTGGTTCGATTCCCGGCGGGTCTGACTGAGAATTTCTTAAGTGTTCAAGGGCTAGTGGGAGGTTACGGCCGTGGCTATTCAACCCTAATGCTAAAGACGTACCGTCAAGCGATTTTGCGTTCCGATACGATGTCGTGTGGAAACCGAAGGGGTGTGGATTTGATCCTACTCCTAACAAGGTAACCCGCTTTCATATTAGATTGCATTATCACTTACCATCAGGTGTGATTGCAATCAAGTAGCCCTTGACAAGTATTATATAAGAAAATCTCTAAACGACTTTTTTTCATTGTAGTCTCGATTCTGACGTTATTTATTGTACGACATCTTTCTACTCTAACATATTACAACTATATATATATATATATATATATAAATACATAAACATATACATACCTATAAACACGCTATAATACAATATATTTTTCCTTTTTTTTTTAATTTATTAAATTTTTTTTTCTCTGAGCGATACTTGTTGACTTAAAATAAACATTTACAACAAGTGTATACTCTTTTTAAGATTCCGTACCTAAGAGTTAAAAACAGCGTAACTCAGACTCCGCTGTATGTGTGTCTGTCGCAAAGCTGAATCTCATGAACTGTGATAACTAAGCAGTTTAATATTTTACAGATTTTATAACTAATGCCGCTACAAAAACCTACAAATATTTAAGTGGGACTCCCCTCTCGGGATGTTGTAAATACGAGATTTTTCCGTGTTTTGCTTAAATGGCAGCCTACGTACGCGAGTCCAACTCGCACTTGGCCGATATTTTATTAGAATTATCTCTATGTAATGCTTAGCTGGGACCATTTTCTTAAGTATGTCAACCATACATCGCGTGATATCTATCCTAGATTCTGCATCCTCAAATCCACATCTTTTAATAGTTCTAATATTTTCTTAAGTTCTAATAATAGAGTAATTGTCCTGTAATAAACTGGCTGCTAAACAAAATCGGAAATTACCCTTGTAGATTCCGATATGATTGGCTTGTTCAATTTCTGTTCAAAAGTTCAATTAGTTTCTTAATTTCCGATAATATTGTTGTTGTGTAACTATCACACCTGATGGTAACTGGCAATACAGTCTAAGATAAAAACGGGCTAACTTGTTTGGAGTTAGATCTATTTCACATCCCTTTCATTTTCTACACGACAT
The DNA here is from genome assembly GCA_034621355.1 of Mycalesis mineus. Taxonomy (NCBI): domain Eukaryota; kingdom Metazoa; phylum Arthropoda; class Insecta; order Lepidoptera; family Nymphalidae; genus Mycalesis; species Mycalesis mineus. The sequence continues at coordinate 23,099,009 of CM067908.1, read as the reverse complement.
CATTTCAAAACGCTAAATCGCTTGGCGGTACGTCTTTGTCAGTAGGGTGGTAACTAGCCACGGCCAAAGCCTCCCACCTGCAATGTTTGCCTTTAGTTTGTCAAATTCAAATTAAAATTTAATCGCGGTAAAATTTATTTATTTTATATTACCGGCTGATCAAAGCCTGATAGAAAAATGTGTGAAAATAGGAAATGACACAATCAGCAGGATAAGTACTTAGGACCAGTAATGTTGGCTTATTCTTAGACTTCTTAAAGCTGTAATAAATTATAATAAGGCAGAAGCGTTTGAGTTGTAGTAGAAGCTCTTAATAAAAATCTGGTCAAGGACAGTCATCACCATGATTAACAGCCGATGGACGACCACTGCTGAATATATAGGCCATTTTTAGAGACTTCCAAACACACCGATCCTGAGACGCATGTGGCCAGCGGCTCCCTGCGATACGTTTGATGTCGTCTGTCCACCGAGTGGGGTTCAACCAACACTGCGCTTACCGGTGTAGTATTATATGCTTATCTAAGTTCTGCTACTAAAATGCATTGCTGTGTAGAAAAAGATTTTCACGGGCACAATCATGAAGCTTATAGATAGTAGGGTTTAAAAAAATAAAGTCACTTCTAGAAGGAAAAACTTACAGCAGACACTTCCATAGCTGACTTCCTCGACTCGATATGAAGAACATTAATACCAAGATCTTGAAAAACGCCCAGAACACGAACTAATCCACCGACTTGGTTCTTAACAGTGAATATCACCGAGATCCTCTCCCCATCATGCGGTTGCTGCTGGGCTGCCTGGATTTCAGCCAACTTCGGATGGTGATGAGTTTCTTCATCGTTCTTGACTTGCCAATCGGAGCCGTTTCTGTACAGCCATAGGCCTAGAAGCCCTTTACCGGATCCACTCATGTTTGAGGATATTAGGGAAATTGGAGTTTGGTAGGGGGTTGTTCTAATTGGGTGCTGGAAGACGCTGCACTGACTGAGATGTACTGCGGCCAGTCGCCACCGCATCCCGCTTTATAAAGGAGCGAGGCGTGGAGGCTTCGCAGGAGGGTGGGTATATTTGATTGGCTGAATCAAGCGTTCACTGTAACTTGGAAAATCTTTCATTCTGTTAAGTCACGGACACACTTATAGAGTTTGCGTTCCATTTAGAACTTTTATATTTCTTATGGAATATTTCGAGCTCATTGTCGCTAAAATAAATGTTTGATTTGTGAATTGAAGTCCAGGAACTTTATACAATTCGGGTTTTTAATTTGATTAAAGCTTGATTAAATTATGTTACAAGTATCGAGTTTTAAATAGTAATTACTTTAAAATATCAACATCGATTTGGATATGATCGCCATATAAAATTTGATATTAGGTATATTTGAAATTTTTTAAAACGCAAATCCAATTTAAATATGTTTCATGTCAATATGTTTGCAAAAGAGGCAAAACATTAACATAAGTTAACTCTCGTTGGTCTACTGGTTAACCTCTGTGGCTTCGATCATGAGGTCCAGGGTTCGAGTCCTGGTTCGGTTCCTAATTTTGAGCTTTTCATTTTTCTATGAAATTTTCGGTGCTTTCCAAGCACCTGAAGTTGGTGACATTACATGCCTTAGCAAACACGTTAAACCAGTCGGTCTCGGTCATTATCATCTGATAGTGGTCGTTAATAAATTAAACATTATCACCCTAAACTCGCCAACCCACATTTGAGTAGCGTGGTGGGTTCGCTCTATACCCCTCTCCTACAAGGAGGGAGACCTAGTGCGCCGTTAATAGGCTGATAATGATGATTTACATAAGTTGACATGAATCGTACAATTCGGTATTGCCTGAAAATTTTAATACAGGTCCAAGAGCGGATAGACCTGCAACTCATTAGCAGTACCTTTCGTATTGTAAATGCCTACGTCAAGTACACACTGTATTTACTTAACATCAGGTGACCTGCACGCTCGATTGCTCGCTTTTAAAGTACAAAAAAATAAATAGTATTCAGGTGAAAGGCATTTTTAACATTAAATCTGTTTAGGGTGCACCGATATTATGTGCTTAGTCTTATCGCATCGTTTATACGTATCTATGCGTGTAGCCACCCACCGCTCGGAGTGACGGGTGGTAAGCATGCCAGTCACTGTATTTATTACCATTGTTTACCGAAAAGAGCATCCCCATACTACTGACATTCGTTATCACCTTAACACCCCGGCACTTTTGCTAAGAGATAGTACTATCGTTACATATAAGAACTGCCTTATGGTCAAGTGGTTGATCTTGAATCTCTCGGGTTCCTAGTTTTCCCTTACTAATCTATTTTAGCAACTCACAGCTGGACCTGAGAGGCAATATGGAGCTTAGACCACCACATTGCTCTAATGTAGGTTATTCATTTATGAGATATGCCAACAATGACAGTAATATACATTTATGAATAAAATATTAAATACAAAATTTAGTTTAGTGCTGATACTGCCATATATTACAGATATATATAAAGTTTTTAAATATTAGGTTACAATTAATTATACGAAAACACTGGCTGGTGGGAGGCTTTCGCCGTGGCTAGTTACCACCCTACCGACAAAGACGTACCGCCAAGCGATTTAGCGTTCCGGTATGGTGTCGTGTAGAAACCGATAGGAGTGTGGATTTCATACTATTCCTAACAAGTTAGCTCACTTCCATCTTAGATTGCATCATCACTTAACATCAGATGTGATAGTGGTCAAGGGCCAACTTGTAACTTAACAAATACATACCTACTACAAAACAAAAATACAATGAAAACAAAGTTACATAATCATAAAGTGTCAAGTCAATGAAATTTTCATATGGCTTATATACAATTCAACTAGCTGTTGCCCGCGACTTTGTTCACGTGAATTTCGATTCAGTAACCAGTAGCTACAGTTAGTATTGATATAAATAAATAATAATTCAATTATAGTATTAAAAATTTTAACATAAAAAAATACTTAATAACTGGAAATAATTTAACATTAAAGCAGGTAATTTAAACTTTTTTACTCATTTTATTTTATTTTTCATTATTTTCCTTTTTAAGAATTCTAGAAAATGTTGAAATCTACAAAATCTAAGTCGGTGGACTATAGGTTATAATGTTTGATTTTGTAATGATCTCTTTAATGAAAGAAGCCGGGACCGGCAACTAAATGTTCTTTCTGAGGCACAAGGATGTATAACAACGAACTTTAAACTCTGGGTTTAAAGTTTTCATAGTCCCGCCCGTGCATCGAACCTAGAACCTCGTGATCAAACGCACAACCATTAGTTAGGTATACGTCAGAACCAGCCCTTAATGACATAAATCAAGAAGCTGCTAAGATAGATAATTTACAATATCATGTACTATATAATATTACGTCACACTTATAGTTGTTCACGCCTCGTTAACTTGTCTTTAACATAAGGAGCTAGTATCTGGGTGACAGAGCTTTGCTTGAATTATTTTTTAACCGACAAAAAAAGGGATGAGGTTCTCAATTCGACACATATATATTTTTTTTATGTATGACCACGCATAACTTTTTACAGAGTTGTCTGATTTTGATAGTTCTTTTTTTATTAGAAAGGGTAAACAAAGTGGTTTCAAAGTGGTCCCATTGTCATCATGTTAGGATCTGATGATATATCATCATCAAACCTGGGAAAATTGAAGGAACTCTTCAAATTGTATAGGCACACTTGCAGCGGTTTCGGTTTTTGTGTCAGTATCGGTAGCTTTTTGGCTACAAGTGCAGTATAATATACTATGACAGTATAGTACGAGTACGTTACGTATCGATAAATCACTAAAAAGCAAGAAATAAAATTTTTTAACAAAAAATAGAACCGACTCAAAACGCACTAAAAAGTAAAAAATAACTGTGTCATTTAGTTGCTTTAATTTACTTAAGCATATCTAGGAGTCGCCAGCCAAGGTTTCTACTTTAAGGACATTACCTAGAACCCACAAACTGCTGTACTAGGTTAAATAAATGTTCCTTAAACTTGTTGGCACCGACTTCATAGATATGCTTAAGTAAATTAAAGCAACTAAATGACACAGTTATTTTTTACTTTTTAGTGCGTTTTGCATCGGTCCTATTTTTTGTTAAAAACTTTTGAACTCATATTTAGTCACAAACTACATAATAACACTGTCTGTTGTTAAGTAGTTTTAGCGTTGTAGGCGACACCAGCCTCTAACCAGTCCACTGCCACTTCAAAATACCAGCCCTGACAGCTTTGTTGGTTATTTAAGTTTCTTTGGCGAATTACTTTATTTCGGGCTTTACCCCTCAAAGAGAATTATAGCTCTCTCCATAGCATGTAGAGCGACTTGTGGATTAGCCTCGCTGTCAGTATCGATGTGTCGGCACGGTAAGTAGTATACTGTAGTATAGGCAACGTGAAGACTCAGCGAAGTTTATCAAACGCTACCCAGCTTAACAGCCGTTCTCCCATTAATAAAATAGGCAGATAATAATGAAACAAACAAAGCTATTGTCCTACTTAACTTCAAAAGCAGCTTCTAGCAACCTAAGTGTATTTTGCAAATTGATCGTAACAGAAACACGGTTACGACTCCGCATTGAAAGGCTATTTTAAATGAATTTCCTCTGAGACGCCGTGGCGCAACAGTGTCTATTCAATCAGCTTTTATTTATCTTCAAATGTCGCCCCATCTTACTGAAATGTTAGAAAATATACCGACATTTTATTTTAAATTCAAATTCAAAATGGTTTATTTCAAGTAGGCTTAATTTAAGCACTTTTGAAACGCCTGTTCATACTATGTATGTAGTAATTCTATTACGGTAGAGTGCATTCGTTCTCGTAGCCCAGCTAACAGGCGGCCTATAGGAACACCGTGGGGTTTTAGTCGGTAAGTGTCCGACATAACCCTGTCGCTCCCCCTACTCGGCGAGAAGGTATCCATGAGGAAGAGGAGGAAAAAAGGTGATTTTACCAATGGCTCGGAAGGCAGGTCCTCATGAGAACAACCGGCAAGAAACTCAAATTGATTCAGTTATTTTTAAATCATTCATTTTTATATTAATTATATTGTAGCACAAAATTATTAATTCCACTTATTGTGTGAAGTTGAAAGCTCATCCATTTTTATAACCTTGATTCAGTTTTATAATACATTGTTTAAGCTTCTGCAGGCAGATCTGAATATTCGGATAAAGCGACAATAATAAGAATGTTACAAAGTTTGTTTGATTGACCCGTGGGACTGTGATAAGGACAAAAACAATAAGCTCGGGTCTGAGAACGTCTTCCAGCCGTTCATATTCCTGCATTTCTGCTACGCCCGATATTGAATTCAATGTTATACTTTTACTGGTCTTTTTCTTTCGGTTTAATAATTTGAAGTGCATATTAAACAATTTTATGTCTAGAAACATTTTCGTTTCAACAATACTTTTTTTTTATCGACTACAAGTTGGCCCTTGACTGCTATCACATCTGATGCTAAGTGATGATGCAGTCTAAGCTGGAAGCGGGCTAACTTGTTAGGAATAGGATGAAATCCACACCCCTTCGGTTTCTACACGACATCGTACCGGAACGCTAAATCACTTGGCGGTACGTCTTTGTCGGTAGAGTGGTAACTAGCTACGGTGAAAGCCTGCTACCAGCCAGACCAAGACAAATTAAGAAAAATCTCAATCTGCCCCGCCGGGAATCGAACCCAGGACCTCTGTGTTATAATCCACTGCGCATGCGCATGCGCCACGGAGGTCGTCACCATTAATAATATGCATTTTTTGGATGATTTTCGATATTTACACCTAAGAACACTAAGTTAGCTAAGAACACTCCTCTTACCTTTTTCTATAAGGATATGTTATCATAGCGGGGATCGGCCAAGCCGTTTTAGAGTTGTAAAGGAACATATAGTTAGTAAATCTCACAAAAAGGCCAGACTACAAGAATCGAAAGCATTCCGCAGAAAATTTAAATTAAAGAATTTATTAACAAACGAGCCAAATTTCAGCTCTCTACGGCCAATAGTTTCGGCTGTGCGTTGTCTGTCAGTCAGTACATCACTGAGTAACGGAAGAGTTTTATATATTAAGATTAAAAGAAGATTTTTCGTCATGCTCAATTTACTCTTTAAGGGTGTCTACATCTATTTACATAATTATCATTCCTCCATGTCTCCTCTTTAGAATACTATACTAAAGCCAAAATCGATTGAGAATGCTTGTCAACAAACAATTTAAAAATGAAGGTAGAAATCACTAGTCCTTTTACACCATTTTTGATAAACTAGTTAATGACGAATTAGTGACAATAAATTAGATTAGTAAGCTTAAAACTAATTAATATATTTTAAATAAGATTTTATAAAAACAAAACATAATTTTAAATTTATTAGGCATAAAATTTTTTACATTTTCTACCTCCATTTTAAATTTGTTTGTTGACAAGCATTCTCAATCGAGTTCGGCTTTAGTATAGGTCTATGTATAAATTTATAACAGGAGGTAAGACTGCCTCGTTCGTCTAGTGGCTTCGATCACGAGGTCCTGGGTTCGAATCCTGTGTCAGATCGCGGAATAATTCTAAGTTTTTCATTCTTCTACGAAATTTTCGGTGTATTTCAAGCTCGGACTCGGGAAGTAGATGGTGTTACACGTCCGTGCCTTGGACAATAGCCGTTGATCCAGGTCACTGTCACCAACAGCTGATAGTGATCGTAAATAATAGATACATAAGCACCCTAAGCCTGCGCGTGCACCTAAGCATTATGGGTCTACGCAGTAGTGGGCTGTTAATTGGCTAATAATGATTATGATGATGTCGAAGAAGTCAGTTGAATTTCTTTTAACAATACGCGCATACGATTTCTGTCCAAATCTTTGTTAGTCCGTTATCCTGAGTTGGAGTTATCCTTAATTAGAGCACTTCATTTACGTAATATGATACGTTTCACAGTGTTTACGAAGCTTTTATTCCGGAAAGGCGCGAGTTATCACGTACGAGGAAACAAAGAAAGTCCACAAAGTTAGAAACGGACAATACGTTATTTTTAATCGACAAAAAAACGGAGAAGATTCTCCATTTGACGCGTACTTATTTGTGTACAGTAATTTTAATGTGTTGTGCATACAATAAGTGTTTTGGTACTTCGGTTAATAAACTTTTCTTTAATTTGCATGACATCGACTTTAAATAAGTTAAAGATTGGTGGAATTATTTTTTACTTTTTTGTCCTCTTTTTTAATGTATTATACAATATTGCATTTCTGCGGAATGCTTTAAATTCTTGATGTCTGTCTGTTTGTCTGTCTGTCCGCACAATCTACTGTTGGCAGCATTGTATACTCTGTTTGAAAAGACTATAGACAATATAGTGGCCTTATTTGCTGTACCGCGTTTAAACTATAGATAATAGACTAGGTGCGGTACTCGTCGAGCAAAAATGGTGGGCGGTAAGCTATAAAATATGCCCCTATGGAAAATTGTGGTTATTCACCTTAGTGTCCGAGTCTTGTGCAGTCATACTGTTTGACTATTGTAAGAATCTGTGCTTGTAATGTTTAATTAAGTAATTACTGTAATAATGTTTCATTTTGATCATATTTGATGTCTTTGTAAATAAATTATTATTAAGTTTGTCTTTTGGTGTTTTAAGTTGTATTCCCTTCTGACTGTTTGTTAACACTACATGTTCCCTTATAAGCCCGAAACGGCTTTGCAGATCCCTGATATGATGACATCCCTATAGGAAAAAGTCTGAGGAGTGTTCCTAGCTACGAAAATATTTCTAGACATAAAATTGCTTAGAATATGCACTTCCGATTGAAATTGTAAACCTAAAGAAGAAAAACCAATTTGAGTACAACATAGGTTTCAATATCGGGCGTAGCAGAAATGCAGGAATGTGAACAGCTGGAAGTCGTTCTCCGACCCGAGCTTATAAATTAAATAATTTATTGTAATTTAGGACCTTATGATTTACATCCAGATAAGTTCACTCAAAGCTTATAATACTTACTTAATAAATAAATACAAACCTATAATAAAATCTTTAAGAAAGACTCCGAACGTTAAAAAGATTTTCTTCCCGGATGGAAGTCATCTTTAGAGAGTATAGTAAACACTTAAATCCCGCGACTCCCAGTCGTAACGTCTCAGGACATACTTGAGATAAACTGTCTCTTCTAAAGACCTACGTACGTAAAAGCGAGCTATCTACAAGTGCTTGAGAGGCTGGTGAACGTAATAATATAAAATTCTATATTTTAAGTAAATATAAAAGTCTTGACTTAAATAAAAGAATTTTATCATCAAAGATATTATAATAATTTCACTTTGAAACACGTTATTAGGACGATTAGTTCAGGAGATAAATATTAATAAAATTGGATATGGAATTAGCTGACCGGATTTCAATTCATATCAGTAAGCTACTATTATTTAAAAAACTGGCCAAGTGCGAGTTGGACTCTCGCACCGATGGTTCCGTGTAAATCTGTAGATAAAAGATTTTTTAACCTCAAATCATTTTAATTGAGATTTAAACCTCAATATTTTTTTTGAAGAACTATCGATAAACATATGGATTTCAGAAAAAATAAATTAGAGCTTCAGTTCTAAAATTTATTGTTTTTTTTTTGTATTTTTGTGTAAAAATCTTAATGCGGTTCACATAATACATATTCTTACCATATTTTAACAGTAGGTACAGTTCTTATTGTTTCGGAAAAAGTGACTGTGAAATGTAGACGACAGACAGACTTCACGGATCTGTAAGGGCTCCTTTTTTTGCCATAGGATCGATCCTATTTATTTAGTATCTAAATATGAGTCAATTTTGAACCTTTAACCAATTGAGCTGAAATTTTGTTTAACTACTTGTAATAAAAACAAGTTTTAAAAAGTTTTTAAAATTATAAGTTTATTTACATTCAGCACGGCAGTTTACGGCAACCCTAAAATCTTCAAGTGCGACAAACTATGAGTTAAGTTGTTGAGGGTTTCCCGCTGAATCACCTCTTACAAACTTGATTGTCTGACATTGAAACTCATATAGTGTGACGTTTCCGCGCATAGCCGAGGGGATGAGGGTTGTCACGCATGCGCAAAACTCGCGTTACTCTTCGCAACTCCGAGTTGCGGTCGATATTCGTAGCGGAGGGTCGCGCATGCACTCTCCTGACCCGTGTGCCAGGTGTCCCGTCATGGCTGATAGCGAATTTGAAGAATTTCGCCGTGTTTTCGACAAGTTACCGCAACATATAAAAGCACCAACTCCGTTCTACTCGTAAGTGCAAATATTGAACAAATAAAAAGCATCATTCCCCTCTTAAAACTCGTCTAATTAGTCACGTCAAAAAAATCGTTAATCTTCACTCGTAAATAAAGTTAACTTGTACACTTAATTTAACTTGATTCACTTTATTTATATAGTGTTTATGTATTTTATACTTCGTTTAAAGATTATTATTAACTTCAAGACTATTTAATTGAATAGTGATACATAACTGCATAGCTTATAATAACTTTACGCATTGTTTTTTTTTATTATCGCAACTATTGGAAAACTTTTAGTCGAGTGTTAGGTTATATCGAAACTTTTAACGAGACGATGTATGAAAGCAATTGTTTTGGAAAATAGGTTAGTCCCAAATGTTGGTTTGGAGGACGATTCTCCGTCGTCGAAGAGTGAGGCATCTCCTGATGAGGAGCATGAAGACATTGGAGGAACAATTGCTGGTCATTCTGATGTATCTCCGGGGCCGACCGATAACATTGAGAAACGTGCGTTTGATGAGATCACGCCAGCCCACCAAACGTTTGCACCTGGCGAGAGGCGACGGAGGAAACTGCCGGAAATCCCAAAAACGAGAAAATGTGAGTGCATATTTTATAAAATAAAACTGACAGATAGCTGCAACGCGCTTAGTGTTCATACCTAATATTAAAAGTCAGGCTACGACTATATTATTGTCTGTAAAATAATGCGAAAATTATGTAAACTTCTTGCATTTTCTGACATATAAAGGTCAACACTGGTCTAAAAATAATTTAACCTTTGCGAAAACATTTTTATTTTTAAGGAACGCAAATGCGCTGTGCGTGATATCTGTCAAAACTTTCTTAAAATGCCTTGCGAGTTCAAATGCGTGTTAAATGTGTGAAATGACTGGATGTAGACGACTGATACTTGTATGATTACTGTGATCTTTAGTTTACTTTTCATTACTTTATAAAACATTACTTGATAATTTTTTCTACCTTTTAGCACATAAGCTATGGTTCAAACATATTATGGTTTGGTATTTGGCTCCAATAAAAAATATTCCAAAACTAGCAGTCGCCCGCGACTTCGTCCGCGTGAAAACCTCTTAGGTACCCTTCCAATTTTAAAAACAGACTTTCATATAAAGTGTGCTCATTCTCCGCTTCCCCTCTTAATTTAATTTTTTAGTTTCCCGTGAAGCAATATCCTCCGTCCCGTCCCATGTACTAAAGATCTACATTTTTGTTAAACATTTTACGACATTACAGTACATTAACATTATCAATATATATTTATGGCGAGCTGATATGTATAGCTTGATATTAAATAGTCTATAAGACTCTTGCTTTCAAAATAAACAAAAATAATTTTACAATCCGACACGCAGATCTAGAGATTAGCCCGTTTAAACAAACGAACAAACTATTCCGCTTTATATTAATAGTATAGATATGGTCTTCTATGACAACTAAATTGAACAAAGGTCGAATTCTCAACTCCATTACCGTATTATTGTTTATAACATGAAACAGCATACTACCAAAATGCTGACGCCTATTCAGTAGGTACTCGTACGTACGTATCGCGTATCGCGCTTTTTAGAAATTTTGTATTATCTCCTAAACTATGTAACTAATTAACAAACAGTAAAAGAAAAATCTTATCTCTATATCCTCTTTGTGATTATTAAATAATTTATTTTGATAAGGATTTAAGTTTAGTTGTATAAATAATGACGTAAACGTAAGCATATGAAATAAATAATTTTTTAAAACAAATAAAGTTCTATATCTGCCCAAATATACGCTATTGCGGACTTTTTCGTAGAACTTTTAAAGATACTTAAAGTTTTCATACAATGTTTTGAATTATATCCAATATGTAAGGCAGCACACGCGCATAAAGCCGATTTAATAAATTTCACGGTTTGACTCGCGCGACAAAAACTTATTTTGATATTAGATTGTTAGTATTAATACAATGAATATTTTGAGCTTTTTTTCAGAACATTTAAAAAACTCTATTTATAGTGGCACAGATTTGACTGGGAACGTTTCTTTTTATCCGTTACGCAAAAAGAAGCGTATTATAAGTTTTACGTGCGTGTGCGTGTACGAGTGCGAGTGCAAATGCCAGTGCCAGTGCAAATTAGTTTGTGTTAAATTTATATATGTCACATACACACATACACACATACACTCACATATTAGTAATTGATCACTTTGTTGTTTCACGACCGACTTACGTCAGGAAAGAGATAGCGAATCGCTGCCCCAGTTAATGGCTTTCAATAGTTAACAACTAGGTTCAATTACTCGAAATATATTCATATCACACAACTCCGTCTCTGTTTTTATATTTCGTCTATGTCTATTATTTGCTTTCATGTACATGTCTAGACGCTATAACTTGTGTCTTCTTGACTATTTTAGGGGCTTCGCAACCCTAAGGCTTTACTCAGTTCGATGCAGACTCGAAACGTAACCACGCATCATGTTTTTATACTACAAATTATATTGATCTATATTTTTCCGTCTTTAAAGTACATATCGGGTGAAGGGGCATATTAACGAAAACTTAGACCAGTGATTTAGTTTATGACTCTGAGCCAATTAGCGTTAGTCGTCGCGCTTTTAATTTTTTTGAAATAATAATTACAGCTTTTAATAAAAACTTCAGAATAGCTACGTAATCGATTTAATTACGATTTTAAATTATAAACAAACAATGTATGCTTTTAATGAAAATTTCAATAAATCTAATTTCAAATTCAAAGACCCGATGTGTCCACTAATGTAACTTATTTTAAAAAGCAGGGCTTGACTGCTATGATTCTTAGTAAAAATATTATTTCTGTCAGATATGTAGAAATAGATGACTTTTCATATTTTATTCTGGGATTTTTAGTTCATTTGTTTTTATAACCTAAGAGAGATAACTATGAGAGACTCAGTCGAAATAATGAAATTTAGACTGAGTAAAGCTTTATTTATTACTTTTTTATTATTTGTTTATTTAAAAGTAAACATGATTATTCTTATATCTATTAGCATTAGAAACCATTCGGGTTTGTAAAGTATGCTAACAAGGAGTTAATTATTTAGATATTATGTTACTTTAAGGTACATACTGCACTTTATTGCCCCCTTTAAAGTAATTTCAAAACACGTAATCAGCTGTTCAAAGCGTTCAACAGCACGCGGCTCCGTCGCCCTCGATAGTTAGGTATAGATTGCGGAGCGTCGTTATCGTATCAATTGTAATAAATTGCCCGCTCAAAAATATCAAAATCGGTAACCCATTATTTCCCACATAAGTGATAGATGTCTCTAATATATAAAATTCTCGTGTCATGTCCTTGATTGAGGATTTTAGTGTAGGTAGTAGCGTAGAGTGGACAAGAAACTAAGTATGTATTTACTTTCACTCTAGGAATTACGACTATCAGCTGAAATTAGGTCACACATAGACGTTCCTTAACATTTTATACATAACTATGTAGCTGACGGTCGTGACTTCGCCCGCTTGGTTAATACTTAGCATTTTGCAACCTACAAAAACGCCAAAAATTAAAAAATATATACGTGACCCTTTTTAAGATTAATATCAAGTTACCCTTTAAATGATAGATATATGCCATCGCGGACTCAGTAAGTTGAAGGAACTCTTCAAATTTTGGAGGCACGCTTACAGCGATTTCGGTTTTTGTCTCGGTATCGGTAGCTTTTTGTCTACTAGTGCCGTATAAAATACTATGACAGTATAGTACGAGTACGATACATGGCAATAAATCACTAAAAAGTAAGAAATAAATTTTTTTAAAAATAAAAATAGAACCGACCGGTACCGATGGTACCGACTTCATAGATATGCTTAAGTAAATTAAAGCAACTAAATGACACAGTTATTTTTTACTTTTTAGTGCGTTTTGAGTCGGTACTATTTTTTATTTACTTTTTAGTGCATTTTGAGTCGGTTCTATTTTTGGTTAAAAAATTTTTATCGTTATATCTCAAATTGATAAAGCATTTTCGATGAAATCTCCCAGGTGACTTGAATTTCTCCGATTTTTCCAACATTTATAGTTTGTAATTTGGCAAGACTTCATGTAAATTCGATGAAATAATCCAATTTACATGAAGTCTTCACAAATTACATACAAATATGCCTACTAAAACCTTTCTCAGTAACTACTCTATCTATTCATGAGAGCCGCATCACAGACCGTTCACTAGTGTTTGAGTTTAACGCGAACAGACAGACAGACAGACGCAGTGTGGTACTTTGTTTTGTAACATGTTCTGCAGGAATTAGAAAAATTAAGAAGTGTAGAAGCACTTACTTACTTACAACACTTAGAGGGAATTATTTTCATATTGTTTAAAACTAAAACTTTTGAAATGATATTTTATTTTTATTGTTTTTTTTTGTTTGCTCTGAATTAAATAAACATTTAATAGTTACCATGTTTGAGAACAAAACCCTCCTCCCTCCTTATAAAAGAGGGGATGCACCACGCTGATCCAATTGGCGGGATTAGGGTGATAATGTTTCATTTATTAATGATGATGATAGTGACCGTGACCGGAATAATTAACATTCCCTAATTACCGTTTAAATAATTAAAAGCTAAAAAATTCCTACTATAACAAAAATATTAAAAATATATTTTTGTTATAGTAGGAATTTTGTTTGGAAAATTCTCAGACTTGTACTATGTTTTCCTTATTATATATTCCATATATAAATTAAAGCACAACATATTTATGATTTATGTTTACGTATGTACATACATAACATCACACCTTATTCATACAGGGGTAGACAGAGACTACATTTTTCCATTTGCCATACATTGGTTCTTAGCTTCTCCCACTCTCATTAATTCTTTAATACAAGTCGGGTACATGACCTGGGCATTATTTAAAATGTCCTAAATTTAGTCAAGGAACATTTATTTTTGTATGTTTTTAGTCTAAATCTTGGTTTATGGTATCTTTAACAACATAAACGTAACTTTAAATCTTTCTTACATACCCAACCAATATAATATTTTAACCAACCCAGCGAATCGTATCTACTGTCAATAAAAGTTGTCTAAATATGTCTTTATCATATCTATTTTTACAAAAAATTAAAACTACATACATAGATATAGTACTTTTTTATTAACTTTCATTACATTTTTTTCAATATTTTCTCACCTTTTAAGCCTTCCTAGGGACTTAATATTTCAAAACCAAAATTATGCAAATCAGTAGGTACAGCATTTTTCTAGTTTTTACGAGATTATCATAACTGAGTTATTTGTAAGAGTTTTTGGTAATTATAATGAATTATTTAAAACTCTTGTAATGTTATGTTCAGCTATTTAAACAAATATTTAATATTTTCAGCGACAATAATAACTGCGGGTCAGCCAGCTTCATTGGCAGATGAGTTAGGAGCACTGACAGGTGTCATTGTAAGACCTGGGTGCCAGGGACGCCCTCTGCTTGTACTGAAGTGTGGATATCTTCTGGACGAAGACTCGAGTCCTGACTCCGAAAGATTACAGAGCCTCGGAGATGTGGACAGTGGTCATAGCACGGCACACTCTCCTATCGATACTGGCCCTAAGAGCTTATCGCCGACACCGCTGCAGCAAAATGGTGAGTTGCTCTAATTTTATACGCAAACTTGGTGATCTTTTTAGTAAAATCATAGGTAAATTTTGATCCACGATGGAAGCGGGCTAATTTGTTTGGTGTAGGATGAAAATCCTTTAGGTTTCTACACGAAATCGTACCGGATCTGTAAATCGCTTGGCAGTACGTCTTTGCTGGCAGCCCACCAGCGAGACCAGGATCAATTAAGAAAATAAACTCAATCGGCCCCGTCAGGTATCGAAACCAGGACCCCGTCTTATAAATCCACTGCGCAGACCACTGTGCCACTCAGGCCATCGTAAAAGCCATCCCGAAAATTTTTGAGGAAGCTATCAGTGCGCTAAAAATTAAGCTCTTTTGTTTTATTATTCTATCTTTCAAACAACCAACATACGTAAAAATATTATTATAAAAACAAAAAACCCGACTGCTTATAAGTAATGAACTGAAAAGAGAAAAACAAGGATCACTCTGTCTATACAAAATTGTATATACTTTATGGTGCATCAGGCGGGAAGCTTTTAAGCAGTCGGGTTCTTTGTTTTTATAATAATATTTTTTTTGACACTTTTTAGTTTAAGTTTGTGTTATAGAAATGAGGCAGTCCACTTTTTGACATTTATTTGTTTAAACAGTAATAGTATAGTATTTTTGAAATGGTCTTCTAAGACCTTTCATATGATACCCATATTATTAAGATTATATTAAAAAATATACACATCTACCTCTTTTTTCCCCACTTACAGCCGCGATTTTGAAAATTTGTATAGCCTATGTCACTACCACAGTTCTGACTAATTCAACGACACCTTATGTGTCAAAATCCGTCCAGCCGTTTAGGTTGTAGCGCGTGCCATAGAAATGGACATACGTACATACATACTCACATATCCACATACATAAATACGCTCAAAAATATTACCCTTCTTCTGACGCAGTCGGGTAAAAATACACGTATATACAAGCTGTGCTCGCTTAAATATAATTAAATAACGTTTATTTTGCTATTTTCCGCTAACAACTGCAACAAGTTCTTGCCTCATTCACGCCGAGTTAACTCTGAAAGCGCAAGTTCGACTTGCACTTGAGCGGTATATAAATTTTAAACTACACACACCCATACCTCGATGCATGTTTCTCTAACACCTTACACGAGGATGTCACAGAAAAATGTATTTTTAGAACAATCGATAGGATCCGGATCTCAGTTTGTTGCAGGATTCCAAACAGTACGCACTAGCTTATTGCTCTTAATTCACAAATTTTATATGTAAATCCAATTCTAGTAGTTTATTTTAATTGAACTGTTTTGTTGATGAAACAATCAATTCATCGAACTTATACGGTTTCACGATTCCAGTATCGTTCAAGGTCAACCTTTTTGAGAAATACCTGATATCTCCTACTTTTCATTTATATGAAAACTATGTACTTCGTAATTTGATTGTGAACCCTTGACCCAATTTCCAATATCAATCAATCTATCTGATGAAAACCGTACTAATCCATTACGAAGTGCATAATGAATTGTTTTATACAGTTCGGTTTTATAGTATGTTAATGTAACGCTCATAGTAAGTCTGTTCATTTCAGTATCACCATCGTCAAGCTGCAGTATCAGCGGCATCAATTTCGCTGGTAACATGACGACAGTGCCACACAGTCAACTGGAAATGCTAGAAGCCACGCACAGAGGCTTACATAAGTTCAACCCGAGGCACCATGATGAAATCGAAGTTGAAATCGGTGACCCAATTTACGTGCAAAAAGAAGCTGATGATTTATGGTGTGAAGGTAAGAAGTTGGATCTCTGTATAGCAACAAATCTGCCTCACACATACCAACACATTTCTTTGATAGTATTGCCTTTCGACTTTCATCATTGTCAACTGATGAAATTCCACTGCTGGACATAAGCTTTTTGTAAAGAATGCTTATCACTGTAGCAGCTACAAGTAGGCGGTAGCTTGACGCTGCTCCCTGTTACTCCGTTGATGTCACTGGTCCATCTATTGAAGCGCCAGCCATCACTATGGATTCTAGTGCGGGGTTATTATTCCTTTCTTATCGGAAGGTTTTTTATCCGTCAATCTCCTCAGTTCTGAGCACTAATCGGTGACTGATCAATCCTCTTTTTAAAATTCATTGATAGCGACCGAAACTCGAATCCGTATTTTATCTTTGAAATCAAGGACTTTTGTCGTCAGACACTGATGTATTTTGGATAAAGCAGCTGACTTGGATTCAGCGGTTCACGTCTTCTTAGAAATTAGACTAAAACAAATACAGAGACTAAACAAAACCTTAGAACCCATATCACAAGTTACGCGCCCTTTGAGCCTTGATATCGAAGTGTCCATTATTCTATTCTATTTATTTTATTTGTATCCTAGGCTTATGTACTTGTCTACAAATTCAAGTGAAGCGTATTAACAATAACTTTTATTATTTTTTTATTAACTGCTTTGATCAATACGGCATCTTTGCCTTGATTATAATCCATCCTAGTCCAGAAGTTTAAATATGTCTTCCAATGCAGCTGTAAATATTATCGCGCGAGAAGCTTTTATGATCATATAAATTGTATATAATGAAATTATAAGTTGATAGTTAAAATTTTTTAGGAAAAAAATATTTTCCGCTTTTTAGAGCTTTTAAATAAAAGCTTCTTTTAAAAAAGTTTTTCTTTTTTATTTTTTAAATAACGCTGGCTAGGTTTCTCAGTCTGTTCATTGTTGCATCGCATCATTGTTGCCGGTTAATTTCGGACAGTCCAGCTATTCAATAAGGAGACTTCCTAATCTATTTACACTACTTAAGACCACATATGCATGACCAGCAGTAAAGATCTTCGAGCCTATGTAAATAACGGCGTAGTAGAGAGTGCTACCTTGCATTTCAAGTACTATACAAGCCCAACATAATACCATTGGCGGCATTCTTCGTTCCGCGTTTTTGTGACCATATTTAGCTGAAAATTGCACAGGCTTGAACTGAATTGGGTTAAATTCGTCTTACAAAAGTCTATACGGACGGATGGTATATCAGTGTCATACATTTGTGCTCTTCGGAAGCAGGGCCATATAAGTTCTGTAATATGTCCAATGGCACCATTCACTAGAACATTAGACTCTCCATTGTAACGCAACATCACCTGGTCCAAGTAAATATTCCTAGCTCTTTAGGTAGCCCTCCTGTCTTGTTTATATCAGATGGTATAATATTATTTAGATATAAGTTGACAGTTTTTTGAGTTAAATCTACTAGACTATTCTTGTCTTGTGTATATGGAAGAACTGCCACTTATTTCAGCTTGGAGGTACTGAGGAAACACAGTTCCGAATTTGATTTTGGAGATGTCCTTCTCTTAAACAGGTTGCAAATCAACGCTGATGACGCCCATAAACACAAGTCAAACTTATTTTAGCTTAGATATTACTTTTCACACCCACAGATTAATTAACATGTTTAAACAAACGAACAAACTCTTCCACTTTATTAGTAAAGATATGGTCTGCTATGCTAAATAAATTAAAAAAGATCAAATTCTCAACTCCATGACCGAAAGAATCATCATCATCATCATCGGCCTGTATTAGTAGCCCACTGCTGCCTTCCCGAGAGTAATGACGTATGGCGCAGAAACGTGGACACTGACAGTTGGCCTCATCCACAAATTTATGGTTGCTCTGCGGGCTATGGAGCGAGCTATATTGGGAGTCTCTCTTAAAGATAGAATCCATAATGGGGAAATCTTAAGGAGGACCAAAGTAGTAGACATAGCTCAAAGGACAAGCACGTTGAAGTGGCAATGGGCTGGTAAAAAAAAAATAATTCGCAGTACAGATGGTCGCTGGGGCCGGCGTGTTCTGGAGTCGAGACCACGAACCAGTAAGCGCAGTGTAGGACGCCCTCCAGCCCGATGGTCCGATGACCTCAAAAAGGTAGTGGAAAGTGGCTGGATGAGAAAGGCAGAGGATCGTGTGTAGTGGCGCACTCTCGGACCGAAAGAATATCCTTACCAAAATGCTGATCCCAATTCAGTACGTACTCGTACGTACGTAGAGTTCAATTTAATTTGGACTTAATAGCGGCAGTATCGCACTCTTTAGAAATTTTGTATTATTTCCTAAACTATGTAACTAATTAACATACTGTAAAAGGCATATCTTATCTCTATAATATCCTTGTGACTATTAAATAATTTATTTTGATAAGGATTTAAGTTTAGTTGTATAAATAAAGACGTAAACGTAAGCATACGAATTAAATGATTTATTAAAACACAAAAAGTTCTATATCTGCTAAAATATAAAAGATAGATGAATAGTGTCACGAAATTTTGTAGAACTTTTTAGCGATATATAAAGTCCTTATACATTGTTTTCAATTATACCCAATAGTTGCGGCACCGCATGCGGAAAAACACGATTTAATATATTTTTCGGTCCGATTTGCGCGACAGAAACTTCGATAATTCGGCTAATATATATATATATATATATATATATATATATATATATATATATATATATATATATATATTACAAATATAAAATAGAGCTTATAACACTTCCCAATAATGTAACTTTCTACTGGCGAAATATTTTTTTAAATCAGATCAGTAGTTTCGAAGATTAACCCCAACGGATCCATTTACAAACATACAAACTTATTGTTATTGTAACTAACAAACTTTATCTCTTTATAATTTTAGTATAGATTGTAGAAATGCATTAAAAATATCTATTCTGCCATCTTGTATGATCCGTCATATTGGATTTAAAAATTTAGTCACACACTACATCATGCATTGTCATCCAAAGTAAACGTGTATACTTTCAGCTCAATCGGTTGAAAGTATCTACTTCAAAATTGAGCTCAAAGATTCCACCCGAGCAATCTACTTACAATGCAAGTTAAATGAAAGCTTTTTAAAAACAAGTTGTGATACTGAAAATTTAAATTTAAAATAATGGTCACCATTTGTTGCCAAATATTTATTTATTTATTGATCATATTATTTATTTTAAACAATTTCCTCAATCGACGACCAGGTGCTCTCTTGCCCAGCATCGTTCCTTCCAAGATTACTCTTGCAAAGGCAAACTCTGCACCCCTCTGCAGATTTCCAAAGAAGCTCAGTTTTATCTGCTTAAAGGAACACATAAGTTCTCTTTTTTTATTGAATAATTACTTATAAATAAATAAATTATTTATTGCGTAGTATCAATGTATTGCCATTATTATGGCATGCAACAATAAAATTAAAAATACATTTAGCTATAATAATCAATCGTCAATTAGACGAGCTAGCAATTAATATAGTTTACAGTTTTCTATAGAGATGTCAGATTGAACAGTAACACTTAATTATAATAATTTACATAGTGATTATTTAAAGATACCAAAAAAAAATTTAATACAATAAATAAATTATAAATGTTAGTATTTGTTATTTAAATTATAAATGTTTTGTTTCCAGGTGTGAACTTACGGACAGGCCAACAAGGAATATTTCCATCGGCCTACGCAGTTGATATGGACTATAATGATTTCGATCCCGCAAATGCCAAAGTTAAAAGAGAACGATACTTATTAGGGTGAGAAAATCAAAATTTTGTTTATAACAGTTTCAGAATCTAGAATATTATCTATCTTGTAACTGTTTCGAAGTCCCATACAAAGGTAAACATTCGTCACATATAAATATAAACACAATTTACATCATGTTTTAGATCTTTCTAAAGGTTATTATACTTTTAATTTAAAAGTATTAGATTGGCACGTGATCGTCTTTCGATTAGGACCCTATTATCAATGTTATGTCCATAAATAACTCAAGTACTTTTAGAGTTTCGGAAGATAAAATTCATGCAACCATAAACAAATCTTGACTATCCCTAAACTCCACACTTTCTCACTGTATTACATGAACTGATTCTAATATATGTGGCCCCTTTCATGTTTTATAAATTAATTGCTTTATATTTTTCAATACACGAAGTGTTTCCCATTTATGGGACCTCTTCATGTATTGCATAATTCCACAAATGTGATTAGAATCAAATTCTCTTAAGAACTTAAAATTCCAATCAATAATAGAGTGGTATTACTGATACGCACACAGAGCGATCCGAGTAAGTCCTCAGATAAACCTTTGATCGATGGCATCTTTCTATTGAAAGATAGACATACTATTGCTCCACATTGTGGTAATACAGATACGCACGCGGAGCGATCCGAGTAAGTCCTCACACGAACTTTAAATCGATGGCATCTTTCTATTGAAAGATGGATGATTAATAATTATAATATGATAGCCACACTTCGTGAATGCAGCCTCCGTTAATGTCTCTATAAACTTCGCTTGTTGCTAGAACATTCTGCGCCGACCGCGTCGCACAGCTCAACGAACCGTTCAAAGAACCGGCACGATTCTGTGGAAAGAATCTAATAATCGAATCTCTTATTAGAGAAACCGGAGCCCCCCCCTCAAATCATTTCTGCGTGAGAGAAATGTATACGGCACAAGTTATAGAGGTGTGTTCCTCTTAAATTTCATACCTCGATACCGAGGTGTAAGGCGTTCGAAAACAGCACATTTTATAGAGGTGTGTTCCTCTTTATATTGGATTCTAATTGTGAGAAGTTAGAAGAGAATAAGGCACTCAGTAAGTCAACATAGAGCTCAGACATCCGTTTCGAACATCTCGTCAGATGCAGATTCAGAGCTGAACCAAATGTAAGCGGCTAGTATCTCACTCCTCAACCAATCAGATGAGTATACCTCGTTACGAGGTGTTATGCGTTCAAAAAGCTTTAACATAGATATAAATACAACAGTCGTATTTTATTGTGTAAATGCCCAAGCTGTCAAGGCATATTTATATGAAGATGTTAATATATTTATATTATAACGTGTCTTGTTATCACATAATTCAATAATTTATTTTTTTTTATTAAATTCAATATTTCTTAGTAAGGGTGCATAACCTTACTTGATGGATTATTGCTTATAAATCTCTTTCCATATATGCCTTCTCACACTATTTATAACCAACCTCTATGTATTATATTCATCGAGCGATGAAAACACAGAGTTACAATGAAACCGCGCCACTGTCGGAACACCGCATTCTCATAGAAACTGACACAGACGCGGAGCACTGCACCGTCATAGACCAGCGGACACCCCCTCTCTCACACATCCCCACATAAGTGGCGGCGCGCGCTTCGCTCAAACACCGAGCAGATCCTTCGATCTAGCATTCGTTCGAAAGTCACTTCACTATTCGTCTCCGGCAGCCCTCGGGGCGTATTTGACATACAATATGTATACAAATTTGAATGAGGAGCGCTTCACGATTGTGCATTCTATTAGAAGATACTTCTAATTGCTCGTTTTATATAAAACACTGTTGTTTATCGTTTTACTATTCTTTAATAAAACACTTTTATATATTTTACATGTATATATATATTTTAATTATTTTAGTGTTATTATATATATTAGTATGTACGATTATGATCGTCACAATCTCTAATCTCGAAATTCAGCCAAATCGATTCTATAGTTGCGGCGTGAAGGAATGACAAACATGCACACACAAACAATTAACAGACACATATACATACATTTTGGATTTCCTATTTACAAATATTATTTAGGATTTTGGTTAATATAAGACAAAACATTATCGGAACGACCTTTACAATTACCATTATTATCTCCATACATTCCATAAAAAAGAGCAATTTTTTCCAAACTTTTACTACAAAATTACTTCAAGGCAGTTTTAGTGATCAATTGCTTAACGTAGAAGATAATTCTATTGTGTAGCACTACACAGTCATTGCACTAGTTCAATGCACAGTTCTTGTATATGATCTCGCTATATTCATTTTGCCGAGGACCTGAATGGTCTCGACATTGACATGGTCATGAAGCCCATATTCATAGGCTTCGATATATTTTTAACAGTGGTAACAGTTCTACTCGTTTCTTTCACTCGTTTCGTGTTTGTAAACCCGCGGTTCTACCCGCGTAGTTCTCGTTCCTATGCAAAGGTCTAAATATGCAAACTAAAGTGTCATCCATGTACATTAAAAGTTCCAGAGATACTGATAACAACCACAGGCTTTTAAAAATTTTATCGCCTTATTGAAACTTTCAGGAAAGATTTGTGAAAGTGATTCCACAATATGAGTGTACACATAAAAAACAAACTGATAAACCGATTTGGCTGGTGGGAGGCTACAGCCGTGACTAGTTATCTGGTCTTTTGCGCAACCATGTAACATAAAAATTTCAAAATTAGCAAAAAATTTCTAAATTTTCTCCAAAATTTTTCTAAATTTCTCGAATGTTTGTTCAAATTTACAAAAATTTTGACTTGGTCTTGCATTCCTGTGCGCCCAGGGGTGCGCGTGGCAAAAAAAATCGTTAAGAAACTCGCGGTTTTGGCTCATAAAACGCTTTTATAAGCGGTAAAAATTCACTATACAAACCAATAGATAAAAAGAAAGACAACAGCTGGCAGTTGAGACAAATTTGGCTCAACTTCCAGATTGTTTCCATTGTTCGTGCGAGAGGTGTGCCGTTTATGAGTATTCGTCTTTAAAGCCAAAACCATACCCAATAGCAAAATCTATAGATTCTAAAATTGTATCAATAATTTCAATAAAGAAATGTCTCAATTTTATTTTTATAGGTATATGGGCTCAGTAGAAACACTAGCACACAAAGGCACAGGAGTAGTATGTCAAGCGGTGAAGAAAATTGTTGGGGAATGCAGCGGAGAACCTGGGACGCAGCCGTGTATTTTAGAAGTATCTGATCAGGGTCTTCGCATGGTTGATCGATCCAAACCAAATGTGAGTTGATCTTAAGCACTTTGAATTACTTAAGAACAAACGATTTTTTTCTGGCGCCTAGTTAACAATAACATCTACAAGAATTTCCTCAACATGTTATCTGACCATCTTGCATCTTCAAATTACTAGGTCGCTTTACAGAATACTCTGTGTTTTTTTAATTACTACTTTTCTCTTTATCGCGCTTTCATTTTTATTTTGAAGATCACATATTTTGAGTCACCTTTTTAGATTCATCACTATTTATATTTCACAAATAATTTTAGGAAGCATAGCTTCGTTTAAATTGCGTAGCGTTGTTTTGTTTAGCTTTGAGTTAGCAAATCATACAAGAATAGTTTTGCGTGTTGCTGATGAATATTTAATGTATCCCACATCGCACCTCTAGATCTAAACAGGTATTAACTCAAAAAAGTTCATTTTACAGGAGAGGCAAAAAACTAATTGCCGAGTCCCTGTGCATTGCAGAAGTTTTCTATATAGATGTATAAACTTTATTTTACAGCTGAATGTGATAAATATTAAGATTCTTGGGTTTAAATATAGGGCTGCGTCTTAACAATGAATTTTGATAGATGCTTCCTTATAGCTTATCAATTTGTGTATATATTTTTGTATTATTTTGAGTTGAACCCATATTGGTGATTTTCTTTTTAAGTTGGCCCTTCTTTTGTATTCACCTTACCAGTAATACTGGTTCAACTGAAAATGTTTTATTAATTAACTCAGCACTAACTATCAAAATGGCGACAACAATATGTGTGTAACCCAAAATAACTCCAATTAGTTTAAGCCCGGTACGTGCATTCCACTTGTAAATTTGGTCCTGGCGTTGTCGCTGATTTGGATGCGAGGGGGGTGGGGTCGCTCGTTCTACAATATAAGTATACAAAGACATCTAGCGGCGAATATTGGTAATAATATGAAATGACAAATTCAAATAACTCAAAAATCAAGAATTTTGAGTTACTTCCATTTAGATCTACGGGTGCGATATGTAACCTGTTTAAGTGGGAGTGAAAAAAGCTTAAAATCATGAACTTGTGCAAAAGGGTTTACGTGGCGTCTTAAAGACTACTGCAGTTATAGTCAATCGAAGGTATTTTTTCTATATGTGACACGGCTATTTTAACTTAAAAGGTAGCAGCCCAAAACGACGATTATTGCTCTTTACGTAACCCTGGCGGAGGATTTTTTATCAGGAGATCGGATCGGATTTTTTATCATTTTCGGCTTCTTTGGATCTTGCCTTGAATGATATCCCGCATGATATAATATTAGTCCTGATGTATGGTGTACCTAGATACTAAGTAGAAATTTCCTACCCTTAATTTCAGTTAGAACTTCCAGATTTTTGGTCATTCTCTACAATACCGTCACATTTCTCACTGTCTGTCTATGATATTATAAGCATGCGCCTCTACATGTCTCAGTGATTGTCCATGCCTCTTTTCCACATAATAGTATAGGCGTCTCCTGGTCTTCAGTTTGAGAGTGCGATTGCAGATAAGGTAGTTAAGTTTCACAAATTGCGTGCCACCCTTGCTCAATACTTCACTTCCACGTTGTATTTTCCCCTGATGCTTTCTCCAAATAACCGAGAAATTTGTAGGAGCCAATGCTTTCAAAGAGTTTATTCTCAATGTAAATTGAAACAGTATCAAAATCATATTTCGTAACAACCAACATTATTTTGGTCTATTTGAAGTTTATGTTAAGATTTCTGTTCATGTTCGATAGTTTTCAAAATGAGAGCTTAAAGAGAAAATTTAAAGATAAAGATAAAATAAATACCTTTCGCAACCATTTCATTCATGTATGAATTTACCTCATAGCTATTTATAGTAGATCATAAATTATATTCACTTTAAGGGTCTTTTCATATCTTATTACGTCGATACGATTGTACGTATTGCTATTTTCGAACTACGGCCCATTAGAGACAGCCGTAAAATAGGTTGATTTCATTTTAACATCGGTTTCGGTTCCGCGCACCAAAATTCCCAATAGTTATCATTAATCTAAAGTTGCTTTTGATGAAAATATAATGACTAGATTAGATGATATTTACAATTTAATTTTTTTCTTCCACAGAGGAGTCGTAGCAGTCCTTGCATTGATTACTTTTATTCACTGAAGAACGTATCATTTTGCGCTTTTCATCCACGTGATCACCGATATTTGGGATTTATCACCAAGCATCCAACTCTGCAGAGATTTGCTTGCCATGTATTCAGAGGTCAGGAATCTACGAGGCCTGTAGCTGAAGCTGTTGGGTAAGAGCAATGTTATTTTATTTGTACTACAATGTTAGACTTCCACGTTAGTTATCGGATAGTTCTTACAACGATTTAAATGATATTTTCACTGTAAATATTTTAAAATATTAAATTTGCAATAGTGTTCATGGTTGCAAGCTTAGACTAAGAATAGGTACTTACTCTAAGGTCGTAAAATAATCCAGCATACAGTATTCACGCGGCGGTTGCACGTTGAATCAGCCTTTTTTTAGGATTCCGTAGCTAAACGGCAAAAACAGAACTCTTATAGATTCATCTGTTTGTCTGGCTGTCTGTCCGTATATCACAGCCACTTTTTTCCAAAAGCTTTTACTGTAGAAACTTGAGAGGTAAAAGTAATCTGTAAATTCCATTTAGATTTTCACACAAAAATAAAAAAAAGCAATAAATTTTGGGGGTTCTGCATACTTATAACTGAAACATAATATTTTTTAATCAAATCCGTACTAGTGAAGCCTTTAAAGATAGAACAAAAATAACATCCTCCCCTATAATTTCTAAAATTATAGAATGATAAAACTAATAAAATATATGGTACCTACATTACCAACTTCCACCGAAAATTGGTTTGAACGAGATCTAGTAAGTAATTTTTTATTACGTCATAATTCTTAAACCGTAATTAAACTTTCATTCAATCGACTCTAATATAAAAATAAAAATTTTTAACAAAAAATAGAACCGACCCAAAAAGTACTAAAAAGTAAAAATAACTGTGTCATTTAGTTGCTTAAATTTACTTAAGCAAGTCTATGAAGTCAGTGCCAGCCAAGTTTAAGGAACATTTATTATTTTACGTAGTAAAACAGTTTGTGGGTTCTAGGTAACGTCCTTTAAGTAGAAACCTTGGCTGACACCGATTCCTAGATATGCTTAAGTAAATTAGAGCAACTAAATGACACAGTTATTTTTTACTTATTAGTGCGTTTTGAGTCGGTTCTATTTTTTGTTAAAAATTTTTATTTCTTATTTTTTAGTGATTTATCATCACGTAACGTACTATACTCTCATAGTATATTATACGGCACTAGTAGCCAAAAAGCAACCGATACCGAGATTAAAGCCGAAATCGCTGTAAGCGTACCTCCAAAATTTGAAGAGTTCCTTCAATTTTCCCAGGATATCATTATTAGATGCTAACACGATGACAATGGGACCATCTTGGAAGTCTGCCCTTTCTAATAAAAAAAGAATTATCAAAATCGGACAACTCTGTAAAAAGTTGTGCGTGGTCATACATAATTGAGAACCTCCTCCGTTTTTTTTCTTCGGTTAATAAAGAAAAAAGCCATTTAATTTCATAAACCTAAACCTAACCTACAAACAAAAAATACACTATCAGTAAAACATCGATCTAAGTTACAACGAACAACAAGAAATTTTATATTTTGTTACTTCCTGCTACGGAACCCTTCATGGCTCTTCACGGACTCACACTTGGCCTCTGTTTTTTATTTACATAAACAATCTGAAGAGGAGAGTTCTTGAGATTGTTTAGGTGACTGAAGTTTTGGCCATTAATAATTTCTTTGATTTTACATGACACTTGTGAAAATTAACTATTTTCACAAGAACAACACAATAATAAATCAGAAAAAGAGATAGGCATTTTTAATTTCGTAAATAAAGTCCAACCATTGAATTTTGTGCAAGCGAAGAGCTTGGTTGAAAGGTAATTAAAACCTGTTTTAATTTGTTTCATTATTTCTTTTCAGGAGAGCATTCCAGAGGTTCTATCAGAAATTTATCGAAACTGCATACCCCATCGAGGACATCTATATAGAGTAAAGTTTATCTTAAAGTACTAATATCAATAGATGGTAAAAATACAAAATAACCAAGCGAATATATAGCTAACTAATTTATTTTATCATACAAGTCTTGATATTTATTAAGAAAAGTATTAAAACTCTCTTTCGTAGAAAAGACCAATCCGAAACAGATATTTCTGTCTTATAAATATAAACACGTTCATAAAGTAACTTGGCTCTGCTACTTTGTGATTATGACACTCTATGACACTTGGTTAAATAGCGTTTTATATACTTAAATACTATAGATCGTTCAATCCACCAAGGCTCGTCGTTTTTTCTATTTCAAACGCTTACAGTGCAATTGTGCAATAAAAACTGCAAGAATGTGAGTTCTATTACTAAGTGCTGAGTAGCAATGTGTGCACACTGACATAAAGTATCAAGTTAGTTAAGTCAAGAAGAATGTCAATTTTATGTAGTATGCTCTATCTACTTCATTTCACAATGATCACAGATAGGTACCTAGTACATATATTATATGTATTTATGTTTTATTTAAACAGTTTAATATTTGAGCTCGACTGCACGCTGTCTTGTCTACGATACCCCCTGGTGTTTTTACGTAAATCAATGATACCTTTTATTATTTTTATTCATTACAAGTAAGCCCTTGACTACAATCACACTTGATGGTAAGTGATGATGCAAACAAAGATGGAAGCGGGCTAACTTGTTAGAAGTAGCAAGAAATCTACATCGCTTCAGTTTCTACCCGATACCGCACCGGAACGCTAAATCGCTTGGTGGTACGTCTTTGTCAGTAGGGCTGTAACTAGCCATGATCAAAGCCTCCCACTAGCCAGACTTGGACCAATTCAGCTAAGTCACATTGAAATATGTACTTTATCATCATACGATACGTTTTTCTTGACAATTTAAGTAGAGCATCATTCTGTTCAGTCATGATACGCAGCGACACAACCTACAACAGCCGTGTACACCGAGCCGTGGTCGACTCGAGACTAATGTTCGAACTGTACTCCCTACCCCGGTTTTCCCTAGCGACAAATAGTGGGGAGCGCCTTGGTGAATTGACTTTACTATAACTCTATGATTTTATATTGTAAGAACTTTCACAGACTCTTAGCGCAAAAGAGTGCAGTTAATCTATTAAATTACATAATTCATAGACAGTAATATTATCAGCAAAGTAAAAATATGTAAAATAATTTGAAATACAATACTTATTTGGTAAAGGAAATAGTTTGTTTCTAAAACAGACAGTAATTTTATATCTTGTAGGCTTTAAAGTATTTAGATTTTAGACACAGCTTATTTTATTAATACTAAAAAAATATAATATCGTAGATTAAATTTTCAATAGATATTTTTGTTCCTTTCAAGGACCTCCATAAGGGATATGACGCTAAGTGGCTGTGAAATCACGAATCAAGTTTTGGGAGAATCTGCAGAAAATTAAACTTTTAACATTAATACGTGCAATAAGATAAAATAATTTCATTGTACGCTATTCAAATGTAAATCTGTATTCATTACAAGTGCACGTAGGTATACATCAATTATTTTTGCCTGGCATCTCAACACATACATGCATGTTGCTTGTTTTGTGTCTATCAAAGTCGATGCACTTAAAATTATTTGTGAAGATTTGCACAAGTACAAAATACGAGTATGAATGTATTAAGGTGCTAGTTTGAAATAATTAAAACATATTACATACGTTATACCAATTTACGCCAGCGATTACGATCACATAGAGATTTTCTTCCAGTAGTTTGAGAGATTAGCGTAAAAGCATTCCTTTTGTATATTCTTTCATTAAAATTATAGCCGCCTGCTACTGTGGTCTTGGTAAACTCGATATTTATTGTGATAACTTTTTCTTTTGTCCGATCTATAATCGTAATAGCTTGGCCTGTGTAGAATAATTTGTTGAATAGGGGCAGACGTGTCTTTATTTATATAGGGAATTAATGTTATTATTAAATATTTTGCTACCCTATCTAAAAACCGACGTTTTTCTCAGAAATATCTTCTAACTAAAACTAATTACATTTTCCGTATCAATATTATCATCAAGGGTATCGACAAATTACATGGGGTGCTTAGAGGACGGAAGGGGTCGAGACAAATCACACTCAACCACATATGGGGGAGATGAGCCGTCAGCACACAGGAGCTTACGTATTTTTTTGTAATAATTGCAAGAAAATTGTTTTTGAACTAAAATATTGGTACGTACATAGATACATAGCATCAAGCTTCGTTCTCGTAGGGGTAGGTAGACTCCACTTCCACTTGCATGCATGCATGTCTCTCGCTTTTATATTTTATTTTTATGACATCATTCATCCTTTCATGCAAGTTCGTCGGTTTAGGTTACTCTTGACCTGGCCTTTTATGGCATGTCCGGGATTTATTCCAAGAACGTTTGCTTTGGTCTTTTTCTTCTAACACTCGCATTTACTCTCTCCTTTTAGTCATTCTCTCTACATGTCCAAACCATCTTACATTTTAAGGGGAATCGTAAATTTACCAAATTCACTTCACTTCATTTATAGGTGAATCATCAGCAAATAGGCCTAAGTCCAAAATGTCGAACAAAACTACTCGTTTCTATCTTTAGACTATATGCTTCTATTCAACAAATAAATTTATTATAACAATAGATACATGCTAAGATTTAAACACAAAAACGAGATCAAAATTGTTTTTACTTTATACTTGTTATAGAAATTGTTTTCTGTCTATTCTAAGAAAGATCTCAAAAAACATTTATAAAACTAAGCTTTAACTGTTCGACATTATTTTCAATAAATAATACGACAAATTATAATTAAATCTTTTGAAAAAAAAAACAACCGACTTCTTATTTATAAATCTATAAATATTATGCCCGATGAAAAGATTACGTAGTGCCCGATATACTACACCTCCATATCTACACTTTTGAACCGACTTATATGAAACTTGCATTATTCCCGAAGTTTGAATAACGTAATTGAACTAAAAAGTTTTTTTGTAATCCGACTTATAGTCTCTGAAATATTATACGTGGACAAATATATAGACAAGTAAATATTGAAACATAAATACTCTTTAAATTTGACTTTGGAAGATGGGTATATCTGACAATATCACATACATAGGGGCCGAATCAAGAACCTCCTTTTTTAAGTCCATTAAAATATCCTAACTAATGCTATGAAGATTAACGTAAACGTACATGTTTGTTTGTTACTTTTTCATGCCTTTCCAGACTTCATAGTGCTGAGCCTTAAGCAAACAAGCAAATATCATAACAAAAATCGTATTATACAAGTAGGCTGAGCTATTGTAGAGAGGATATAAATTACCTCTTATCCAGGAAAAAGCTCTGTTACCCAGCCAGCATCCAGCGGCTCCCCGCAATCAGCTTGATGTCGTCAGTCCACCAAGTTCGGGGTCGACTAATATGCACGATGTCGCCACTCCAGCTCCTTGAGACCCCAAGGTCCATAAGCTCTCCGGGCTATGTACCCCGCTTATTACCACTTCAGGTTAGCGACTCGTGGATCTACTCGTATGTCAGGAACTTTGGTTCGTCTGCTGATCTTCTTATTTCTGATGCCCAGATACATCGATCATAGCTGGCTCATTGTTAGCGACCACGTCATAGATTCGTATATCATCACGCACTGTTCGAAGACTTTCAGCTTTAGCCACTGAGGAGTTTTGGATGTAAAGATGTTGCGGAACTTCCCGAACGTTGCTCAGCTGAGTTGGATTCGACGATACTTCGTCCGAGTTAAATATAGTTTTTTATTTACGTTCGATCTTATGATACAAGAATCGACTTACTGAAGGCTGCTACAAGATGCACGTTGACGTTGTCAACTGCTAGTATATTTTGCCCTAAAAGCCGAGAAAAAAGGAGACTATAGATCGATTTGCCCATTACTTCGTACTCAAAATTACATATGGCCGAAATGTTTTAATATATAAATGAATATCAAGACATTTTCAACCACTTTTTGTGCCTTTTAACTGACGAAAATATAAGGTTCTCTATTCAACACAACTATTAACAGACTAGTCCGATTATGATAATTCTTTTTTATAAAAAAGGGTATACTATCAAAATGGAGTGTGGTATTAGGGTCTGATGATGGGATCCTGGGAAAATTTAAGGAACTTTATAAACTTTATAGGCACATTTGCAATGATTTCATTATTTTTTCAAATGGCTGGCGTATAATGGTACTCATAGTTTAATACCAGTAAGTTTTACCTATGTTCGTTGTCGGTAAATTACTATAGAATAAAAAAAGTATGAAGAAACTTTTAATGAAAAAATAGAACCGACTTTAAAACGAACGTTCCTTAAACTTGGATGGCAACTACTTTATAGATAGAACGCTTAAGTAAAGTAAAGTAACTAAAAAACGCTACTGTTTATTACTTTATAGTGCGTTTTAAAGTCAGTTTTATTTTTATTAAAATCATCCTGTGAGAATATGTTTAGGTATCACGAAATTCACTTGTAATATCGTATTAATAAATACCTAGAGTTAAACAATCTTAGCTTTAATACTCTGTATTATTTAAGTTAAGTTTAATTCATACTGTATCTATTTTATTAAAAGCTGGGACTGCACTGTAACGCGGTAAATCTTAATAGAGATGTATACCACAAGGTAATTTTAGAATTCCTTATAATAAAAGTATTATTAATAAAGTTTCCAAAATGTAGAATATTTTAAGGATAATACTATAAATAAAACACATTACTATAAGTTTATTTACACTTCTTACATTATTGTGAACATATCAGTTTTGATTTATTATGCATTTTTATTATTTGATAATTTTCATACACAATCTTATTATCAATATATAAAACAGCACAATGTGAAGCATTATCTTAATTGAGGATCTTTACATATAATTGTTTTATTTAATATTGTATACTAGTTAGATTCTAAGATGACAAAAATAAGTATTATAATTATTACGTAAAAAGCAAAAATAAGTCGGCAAAAATGTTACTATTTTGAAATTTAACCTTCGTGGTGCAGTGCTTTAATAAGGGGGGCTGATTAAGATTGTCTATGCTAGCCCAGAGGCTATATTATGTATCATATTTATCTACACTGGACGGTGTGCGATTAAAATTCGTATATAACTCTCTCTATCTAAAAAGATTTTATAGATAGAGATGGATTGAGACATATTTGAAACGTACACTGAAGTGTCATTACATAATTGCCCTACAGATCTGTCTAAAGTGGCTAGTTAGCACCTTACCGACAAAGACGTACCAAGCAATTTTGTGTTCCCGTACTATGTAGTGTAGAACCCGAAAGCGGTGTGGATTTCTTTCTATTTCTAACAAGTTAGTTCGCTTCCATCTTAGACTGGAATATCATTGACCATCAGGTTTGATTGCAGTCAAGAGCTGTTTTATAACGAATAAAAAAAAAGACGTGTGGCACTCGGAGACTGCCGCGGTAAAGCTATTGCATAGCATTTTTTATCAACTATGTTTACCTATCGACGTCATCGGGACCGTGGCCTAGGGGTAAGGCGCTCTAAGTGCCCGGATTGCCAGAGAGACGCGGATTCGAATCCCGTAATTTCTATATTCGGTCTCCACGCTAGAGACCCGCGATAAAAGCTATACAATAGCTTAAAATGAAAAAAATCGGACGCTCACGACTTTGTTTGGCAGGAATTAGGTTATTTTTAATTCATTTTTAAATTACGATTTTATTTAAACTACAGCTCGCTCTAAGCTTATTTAGGTACAATTTAGACGAGTCGTAAAAGAAAAAAATGGGTTTACTCGTCTCGCTCTGAGCTTATTTAAGTACAATTTAGACGAGCCGTAAAAAGAAAAAAATGGGTTTACTCGTATCTGCGTGATATAATTACATACATACTTGCTTTTCTCAATAAGGGCATTCGTGGTTTTTACGTGTAGATATGATATATAATATAACTTGTAACTCAAGACAGATATAGGCAATAATTATTACCCCCGTCATTCTGCCCTAGGCTTTTATAATAATTGATAATATTTATTCGTTGTTCTTCGATTATGTTAGTTTTTAGAATACAAAATATTTTTTGAATGAATGTAATACCAAATAATTATTTTATTCTTTTTCTTAAGAAGAATAAAATATTTTTTTGGTGTAAATCACACACCAGCCTTGCATTGCGCCTTGCCTGTATTATAACATATTTTTCAAATATTTAACCGCATTAAAAAATATTGTTAACAACATATAGCAAAAGAAAAATATTTAACATGTATTTTAAAATAAAATACTTAAAGTGTTTCTTCAAAAATACTTCAAATTAAAAATACTGTATCAGACATGATGTAATAGATCTTCCTCATACTGTGAGCGACTAGGCTTTAACTTGAAATTTATAAACGTAACTTAAATTTAAGAATAGACTTATTTCTTAAAATGTACGTTGCTCTTAATGTTTTTGCAATCAAGTTATTGGATTAGCGAGTGTCTGCTTGGAATATTTGTTATGGCAAATTGTATTAAATTATATTATAGTATTTTAATATTTGAAGATAGGAACGACAAATTATATAAAGTATGCGCAGTGGATTTATAAGACGGAGGTCCCAGGTTCGATTCCCGGCGGGAAGATTGAGATTTTCTTGATTTGTCTTGGTCTTGCTGGTGGGAGTCTTTCGCCATGGCTATCTACCACCCTACCGACAAAGACGTACCGCCAAGCGTTCCGGTACGATGTCGTGTAGAAACCGATAGTGGTGTGGATTTCATCTTACTCCTAACAAGTTGGCTCGCTTCCATCTTAGATTGCATCATTGGTTAACATCAGGTGTGCAGCAACATCAGCAGTCAAGGGCCAACTTGTAGTAGTTAAAAAAAAAACATCACCAGTTGACTATAGGTTTGAATATAATTTTTAAATTTTTGGCACTGATATTACGCGGCCTACAATACGCACCGCATTTTCTGCTAGAAGTACAAAAAAATTTTGAATTACTGGTAGTTAGCACTTGGCACCACCTAAAATTGTTTTTGGCGCCACCTAATATCGCATACAAAATAACAAATTTAAATTTTATCCTTCGAGGTTTCCTAAATTTTGTTAATAAGCCAATCAAACTTAATACATACAAAAAAAAGAATCAAGTCGAATGTTGTACGATTCCTTTTATCATTCAAAAATAATAAAATATTTCAAGAAAGAGATATAAGCCTACAAAGGATTGGCCATTACCAAATCTTGAATAGAATTTGCCATAATATTTATTTTATGAATAGACTAACAGTGGTGCCGTACTAATTTGGACATATATTAAAAGTAAAACTTTTTAGTATTGTTAAAATGTTTTCACGTCAAGATTCATTTTTGTATGGCAACATTTTGCAATAGTAAAGCAAAGTTATATATATCAATAGTTAAAGCAAGCCAACCGTAATCTAAACTCCATAGTAGTATATCTTAACAGAGTTAGGAGTTTGGGGTGAGACAGTCATAACAACGCCTTGAGGAATAAAATACTTTTCATACTTACTAATGCTGTACAATTGAAAATGTTGCCATAATATAAAAAGTAAGTTTGGGTGGCATCTTAATGTACATAGCGATGTAACGAATTTTAGTATACATTTTATAGTTAAAAGCTTTTTTCCAAAATTTTTTATTAAGTATTTCAAGGATGCAGATACACCATAATTACCGAAAATGTTCTCTTTGCCAAATGTACAATAAATTATTGTGCAAAATTGTAAAGAAAATATTAAAATTGTTTATTTCCTATTTATAAAACGTACGAAATAACTTATAATGAAAATATTCAAACAAATTGAAACGTATAGATAACATGAAATTCTTTGTATTAAATTATAAAATACTAGTACTTATATATGAAAGTATTATAGAACGACATATTGTTTTTGCTATTATTTACCTAATCATCACACCAATGTAAATTTAAACACACACATAGATACAAACCTTACCTAAAATTTTATTATTTCGTATTAATAATTTAGATTTCGTTACATCGCTTGATTGTTAAGACGGTTTAAATGATTACAAATTAAATAAATGACTAATTAATGAGAATAATCATGCATGTATTCTAATGTACCTACTTGAATTTTTAGTCCCATGGAATTCTGACATAAGCATGTCACTTTTCAGCGTTTTTGAAGTTACAACCTTTTAGCATACGATTTTTGATTCATCAAATCAATTAAAAAATCAATATAACGTGATTATTTGATTTCATCTATGTTTATATCTTGAAATAAACATTTCATTATTTATTAAAGTTAAATTCAAATACTGCATATTTTAAAATACATTTTAAACGGTATAATTTTGGTATCGAGGTTGAAAATACTAATATTGTATTTATTACCTTAGTTTTACTTTAATTTTAATTGGGTATTAAAATTATTTTTATAATATGGTTTTGGAAATGTTTCTTCTATAGAACATCAAGAAAGGTGCTCGTTCAAAATTCCACGGAATTAAAATTCGGGTATGAATGTTTTAATACATTTTAAAATATTAATTTCATGATAAGATTTAGTGAATGTACTATCCTGCACCCAAAACATAGTAATATGGGAAACATTTAACAGAAATATAAGAAAGCAATGATAAATTTTTTTGCTATGTAGTTACCATAATTATTACCTTCTGAATAAATATAAATATTATTATTAAAATAATTAATTAGTGGTCAAAATTGTAAATAGATCTATCAGCCAAGGTTCATATTTATGATGCCCTCGTCGATGCGAATGTCAAAATTTAATTACATATAAATTGACAAAAATAAAATATTTTCACATTACAAAATTCTAATCTTATAATTTCTTCGAAAATGGGATTCATCGTTATCAACCTATTAACGGCCCAATTCAGGCCTCCCTCCCTCCTTATAAAGATAATAAGGCAAGGAAAATAAGATCATAGTATTGTTATTATTAGATTTAACTGATTTTGGCGTTTTCTATCTATTTTTTTAGTTAAATTGTTTCTTGATTTAATTAAAGAAATTTAGTTTAAAAATACTTTTAATAATCAAAATATTTCCTAATATTAAATCCTTTTAAAATTTTTGACAACTGACAAATGACAAGTGCAAAAATAAATTCCACATCCAAGTAATATGACTTATTTATATTAGACCAAATATAAATAATATAAATATGTTGGCCAAGAGTACCCTAAACCGACGATTTTGTATGAAAGGATTGATGAGAGTGCAAGAAGCTAAGGAAGTATGCAAGGACCGTGGCAAGTGGAGGGATGTGGCCTCTGCCTACCCCTATGGGAACGAGGCGTGATGCTATGTATATGTATGTAAGTAATAGGCCAAGAGAAGCCTTGATTTTCAGCATGAAACAACAAAAAGAAGCTCTACACATTTATTCTATTAGAAGACAAATAATATGAAATAATACCATTCTCATTTCTTGATATAATATAATGAGAAAAAACAATATATAGTTATTAAAAAAAATGCGCGTTAATACGTAATAATCTTCTCTCGATTATTTAATATTCTCTGTGGTTCATATGATTTCGTTTTGGTGTTGGTTGAACATTTTTTTTTAATTTAAGTTTATAATTAACGACATGTTTCATCCTTTGTGACTACTAAACAGGTAAGTATGCTTCAGCTTATTGTTCTAACTCTTTTCTAATTATTGCTATATTATTAATCTTAACGACGCTTTGTCTATTTTCCCTCACTTATTTCAGTTATGCTTTACTCTAATCTCTCATTTACGTTTTTAAATTTTGAACAATGCTCATATAATAATATAAAACTTATCAATAAAGTCCTGTCTTTGTATTGCGAGGCTTGAGTGCCCAAGTAAAAATTCAAGATATTTCCATTAGGCACGTAAATTTATTATCTTATAATTTCTACAATTTCTATTTAAAACTTTTTGTCTATTGACGTTAACGGGCAATTGCGAAATGTCCCTTTTTCTACTTCTGTTTGAGGTTGCGAACATTAAAATCCTTACAAGCCTTGTTTAATTAAAATTTTCATTATACATAAGTAACACGCAATAAATCTTCCGTCGAATGTGACTAAAACCTTTGAAAAGTACACAAACAAGACGTCTGTTGATAATTTATTCCTTTTTTACGAATTTTGAAAATGAATGTCATGAAATCATACTTGTCTAACCTCTAAAGCCACTGCAGTGACTATACATTACTATCGTCATCATCGTCATTATCAGTCTATTAACGGCCCACTACAGGGGGCTAATTATCATGATTTTCAATAGTGTAGGAGCATTAGCTGAAATTGCAAAGGTCCTGTAGATTACAGGCTCTTGATCTATGCGCCGTATGCACAATAAGCGATCAATACCTGTTTGTGCGCATGTACTGTGATTTCGTCCTTATGCTCTAGCTAATAAAATACAGATGTGAAATTCTGATTTATTGCGTAGGTTTGCGTGTATTTTAAACCTATAAAGTAATGTCGAGCACATAACGCTTTACTAAACTATAATAAAAAATACGATTTGCAAATTATATTACTTTGTTACAAAATTATATTTTAAATGTTATTAGGCTTCCGATTAGTCATGTCTGTCTGTATGCATACATACATATAGCATACTGTTGAAACTTGGTAAATAGATGTCATATTTTAGACGAATTAAGATTTTAAATAAAATAAAAATCAAAAATTTGTGGGTGTTCCCCATACTAAGAAATTTCTGAACTGAATAGTTTGCGCGAGAGACACTTCCAAAGTAGTAAAATATATGTCCCCCCTCCCCTCTGTAACTTCTAAAATAAGAAAATGATAAAACTAAAAAAAATATATGACATACATTACTACGAAAATTTCCACCGTAAATTGGTCCGGACGAAATTTAGTAGGTCGTTTTTTTTATATGTCATAAATCGCTTTTCATTCAATCAACTCTAATATAAAAAAATAATATCATAAACATAAGCTTTATGCATACTCCATGAAAAAAAAGTACACTGTTATAATAGATAGCATCGATCAAATTAATACAAATTACAAGAACTATGTTACTTGCTGCTACAGAACTCTTGATGGGGGAGTCCGACTCGCCCTTGCCCGTTTTTTTTTACAATCTTTGGGGCTTGAGGTTAAAATGAAAATAATATATATTTATGACACGTTTAAGTTACCCCACATTTTGGTTTCTGTATTTCCCACAGAAGTTTGTTGACATTTTTCTAGCCTTAGAGAGACTGGGGCTAATTTTTATTTTTATTATCTGGTTAGGGATTTTTTACCAGTTTCAAAAAATGTGATATGTTTCATGTTGTTTTTATTTCACAGCGAAACCTCGGGCTTTTTATCCTCTTTACCAGGCTAGGCTCCGTCACTAACATACAAGGCAAAATCGCCCCTAGGCTTGCTATTCTTATTTTATTAGGTACGTATATCCAGCTGTTATATAATTTAAATAAATCATCGCGAATATTCGCCTTAAACAGCTAGTTTTAATCTGAGTGAAATTTAAGATTTTAAAACTTACTCGGATTAAAGGATCTACTTCAAACAAATGTATCAAATTAATAAATCTGAATCTTTCGAAGAAAGATTAATCTTCCTTGTTCTAGATTGCTAAAATACCATTTTAAACTATAAAATATTTGTACCTAAAATAACGCCAAAACAGACATAAAATATACGAAAAACAAACAAAAACAGACAAAAGTTACACTAAGCCTAAACTGACG
Source organism: Mycalesis mineus (assembly GCA_034621355.1). Lineage (NCBI taxonomy): Eukaryota > Metazoa > Arthropoda > Insecta > Lepidoptera > Nymphalidae > Mycalesis > Mycalesis mineus. The sequence goes on along the minus strand of CM067908.1, from coordinate 23,059,394 downwards.
TCTTGCAGGCGTGATATACTTCACTAAATCAAAAATAGTGGGTCTTGCATTAACAACCCGGACACATTACGCTAGATCCCGTTGGCCACTCAGTTGGCAAAAGATCACGATACGCTTCAATCGTTAAAAAAAGACAAACGATATTTAGTTTCGTGTACAATCTTTATAATCTTCAAATAAAAACAAGTACAATAAAAAGTGACGTAAATACTAAACATACGTAATTTTTACGACACCGTTGCTATATATCATTACAAAAATAATATTTATTTTCAACTAAAAGACGTCCGCGAATCCGCCCGTAAGGATAATACGTTTAGCGCAACCTTCCAAAACGAAGAGGACCGAAAAATAAGCTTATGTAACCCTTTTTAAAAAAAATCGTTATAGAAATTTATACTTTAAAGATGGATACATGCTACCGCGTATTTTTTTATAGTTTTCATAATAATGAACAATCATTCAACATTGTTTTGATATATCTCAATCGAGATAAAGCGGCGTTTTCTATGAAAGCTTCCAATCAGCTTGAATTTTGCCGAAACTGCTACCAAACATTGTCATATTTCAGTTAATATACACGACACTTTGATAAAATATATACTAAATCCTTCCTCGGGAATTTCTCTATTGGCTATAACCGTGTGAAAATCCTTACAGTAGTCTTTGAGTTTATAGCGAACAGACGTATAGACGCGGTGGGGGACATTATTTTATTATATGTTGTAATGATGACTGTTGATGAATGACGTTAGGTAGGTTTTGTAAAAGAGAGGATGCGGAAAGCCGCGATATTATTTTTTTTCAGGAATCCTGGTTCGTAATTTGTGCGACAGTGTACTGTTCTAGATTATTCTGATTTCATAGAATTGTGTAAATGTGTGTGAGTGTGTATGTATACAATGCAGTATTGACCTGCACCCTTATAGACGGGTAACTCATTGTACTTACCTGTACATTTTAGTTGACTTTCGGCGCTTGTCCAAGCAGGCGATCGGTGCATCGTTGTGTCAGTGAAAATTCAGAAAAAACCCAATAAGGGTAAATATTTATATTTAAATTGATGTCGCTATTTATTTATTTTATTTTATTGATGTTTATGATTTCTTTCAAATTTAATGTGTAATAAATGTTTCTGTATAATTTGGAGATGTGCGAATTAGTTAATTATAAATGTGCTTTAATTGTTATTTTAATTTTGTTGATTTATTTTTGTATCGGGGCATAATAAATATGTAATCTTTTTGATGTATATAAAGTCTATTAAAATCAGCATTTTTAGGAAGAGAGAGGCTTAATATAATAAGACTCTGAACGGATGAAAAAGAATGTTATTTATTTTTCCATTACTGTATTAGCAAACTTGGCAATGTTGCATGATATTAAATTGTTTTATGTGAATGTATCGTTTTATTTTAATTACTCCTTATATATAAAAATAATAAATCAATGAAACGGAAAATGTAATGGAAATTTTCAACCTGCGTAATACCGGGATACTTCACTGCGCATGTGAAATGGACTTTTGGCCTATTTTCTAACTAAGTGCGTCTCATTGCAGGCACACTGTAGGGTTCTGTACTTGCACTTCACTGGCTAAAAATATGGCGATCTGCAATATTTAAGGCGATATAGAAGTTCGCCACTTTTTTGGACAGAAAAGAAATATTTATTGGTTCATCCCAGCATGTAAATGTTTTAAATATAAGTTTTTATTTTACCATTTAGCTCCACAGGACGTATTGACATATCCATGTCAGCTTTTAAATTAACTAACTTTATAAAAATATTTTTTTACGGAATTTGTATGAAATATTCTTTTTTTCAACTACATTTTTTAAGTTATTCAACTATAACTCTTTAACTTGTAAGCTCTACCTATATTGTCGTTATAGTTTTTTATTCAATTTCAAAACAACTACGTTTGTATTTTCAAAAGCTAATAACTAAATTAAAATATAATGCTTAGCACTATAACTATATATAGGAAAAAAATTACATCCCCACTTTACATAATTCACTTAGGGGATGAAACCTAGAAATTAATTCAAGATATTATTTCGCCACCTTGGAGGAGTATTTAACATATACCCATAAAATAATACAGCATGGTGAAGCTATAAAGGTTCCATCTCGGCTAGGTAACCCTAAAAAAGGACGATGTGCCACCTACATTGTAGAGGTCTAGAAATCATGCGCGGTACAGCTCGTCGATTTCCCCAGATAAAGCAACAAGTTGGAACTGATTAGTGCTACTGCCGTGAAAAATAATGGTTAGTGAGATAAACTTATAATTGTTTTCACTTTAAAAGCTGCCCTGCACCTAAATAAGTAGATACAGAGCTGCTTTTATAGTATATAGTTTATAGATTTACTGAACATCTATTTATATTTTACTTTATATCCATTTTCTATAGATTCTTGGTATACACGGAGTTTTCAAAATTAACTTCTATTGTTATTTCTTGTCTTTTAGACGATATTAACTGTGTTTTGATGCGCATTAAAGTCAATTTTAAAATATATAAATCCTTTTCATGTGCCATTTCAGGTTTATTTTTTTTGTGTTTTCCCAATTTAAGTTTGCTCAAGCATGTCAAAATATAATTTTTTCATCCTAGATTTAGTGTTAACATTGATTTTCAAGTGTCAATAGGTTCGAATCGCATATATCATTGAAACTAGTGCTCTCCTTGTTTTACTGACAGAATAGGAGATTGCGCAATCAATAGAGCTGTCAGCTAATTTACTTAGCATTGCGACCTCTGTAGTGTTTTTCTAAAGTTTGATAAATGCTACAAGTTATTTTTAGTATCATAATTAGGTACAAAATTGATCAAATAAAAATAAAATATCGTTTCATATACAGAATATTGAAGTTAATTATTAATTAATTAAATATTAGTAATTTGTTGTTTTATAAAAAATACATAATTTGAGTGCTTTTAAATGAACATGTTAGTGGGTGTCGTAGTAGCAGTAGCATCCTTCACAAGTTATTGCGCGTTTTCACTACCCCTTGACGATTGCCGTGCAGTTTGTAATGCCGTTGTTTTTATACAGATGGCACCAACAGTGACATCTAAAAATTTTTTTTTTGACTCCTCGTATTAAGTTCAATATCAAACCTCAATGTTCAGCGATTCTTAATATTTTCATAGAGATTTTTTTGTTATAGATATTGACTGACTGACTTAACACTAACATATAAGTTGCAAAATTTTTGGTAGTGTTGGACTACAGAAAGTAGAGACTGAAATCGCCCTGATAAAATTTGATCAAAAATTTTGTAGTTAAAATTTGAATAAAAAATTTAAGATGGAAAAATTTTTGAACCGGCCTTTTAAGAAAAAAAGAATTACCTTCTTCACTCAGAAAACAAAACAGATTGTCTTAGAAAATATCCAGAATCGCTAAATATAGGTGGCAATTTGTGATAGTTCGTTCGTGGTACGAGGAACCAATAAAAACATGACAAATAATTCGTCAAGGCGATTCCTATTGCGCCTGTCATTCAATTTCCAACAACGACACAATGATTACAAATACAACTGCCATGAAACGAAAAATTAATCGCCACGGAATAGTGGAAACACGCCCTTATTACACTGTGAAGATCATAAATGGTGTCAATTTGCCTCCTGTGAAGATGGAGCAACAGTTGGTTTGTTTTGCCGACCGTTGCGCCACCTTCAAAAGATTTTACAATGACTTTACATGTTTGATATGGTGTCAAGTGTCAGTCATGCGTAAAATCACTGGAATCACTGCGCAAACGTGAAACGCCATATTAATATTTATATTCCTAACGTCACAACAAAATGGCGCCGCTTCAATTGACGTTATAACGACGTTGACGTTATGACGAAATGTATAACTTGACGTTACGATGTCCTTACGAAGCGAATCAATAAAAACTGACACCTGACACTCAGATGAAGCAATGCCAGTTTGCTTCGTCTGTCAGTGTCAAATATAAAATTTATATTTGACGTTTTGATAGATGGCGCTTTATAGTTTCTACGTCGTAGTTGAGTTTGATGTTCCTTGTTTAGTATTTAACTGTATATGCAAACTAGATGGCGCTGCTTCAATTCTTATGTCAATTTACTCGTAGATGGCGTAGCGGTCGGTTTATTTTCCGAACCGTCAGCAGCGCCATCTATAGCAGGTTTTTTAAACTGCCGGCGTTGCGTCAGTTTACGCAATATTTGCATAGATGGCGTTCAAGCTACTGTTGTCCAGGTACTAGTTTTATGAAACTTTCGTAGATGGCGCTCTAGCGACTAATTTCTTAATACTTTAATAGATGGCGCTTTTATCTAACTATTAAGTACTTAGTATTTTCAGTGTGTTACTTGCGTTTTTCGTTAATATTGAAGTTAAATATTTTTATGTTATTTTCTTTACCTTTTTGATTTTTTTTTCGTTATTCGATTATTGTACCTACCTGATTATTTATAATAGCTTGGTTGATTTTTTGGAAAGTATTAATTTTCTATTAATGAAACCCAGTAACGTTTTATTAATTTTTTTAATTATTGTATACATCATGAAAAAGAAAATAATTTTTTATTTTAATTATATCATGGAACTGAAACTATAATAATATTTTATTAACCAAACAGTAAGTCTAAAAAGCTAACCATATTATTTAATTAAAATGTTTGAACGAAAAAAAATGAAAATAACATAAATCATGAACTACTTTATGTAAGCGGTTTTAATAAAAATAAGTTATCAGATAAACAAAAAGTACATACAATACTTTCATATAAATCTATTGATATAAATAAATAACCTAATAGTCTGTCAACGTGGTTAGAGTAAACATACTCCGCCGAAACGACTTGACCGATTTTATGAAATTTTATATGCATATTCAGTAGGTCTGAGACTCGGCTAATATCTATTTTTCATACCCTTAAGTGATAACCCATAACATTTTTTTTTTACTTTTCGAAATTTTTTTTATGATGTGGCATTAAAAATTAGATACTACCCTAAATTTTCACCCCTCTACGATCAACCCCTAATTTTTAATTAAAATAGGCCAGCCATTGTATAATATTATGACGAGTATAAGAGCAAAGATTAGTCAAAATACGAGTTATCTGAACATTTGGCAAACGTTGACTTGAACAGTTGCCAGGACCCGTTACCACATTGATTTTGCATGAAATGGACCTCTCGCACACTCTCTCGTCTCTAAGTACTGAGACTTAAGGACTATATTTGCGTGATTTTGCAGCGAAAATCCAGGCTGAGGGTAAGCTTGACGTCACGAGCCCGCCCATTTTCGCATTAGGTAGCTGCTTTTCCGTGCCTGATATTGTTTATTTGAATTTTGCTCGTGGAGTGAAGTTATGACCTTAATATTTTGTTTCTAAAAGTTGCATCGTTGTGTCCTACTATTTGTCTAAAATCCCGCTACTCGATTCTGCATGCTTTTTGATGATAAAATTCTAAATAAAAATTAAGGGGTTATGCATTAGATTAGCTATCTAATGAAATAAAATAATATTAACCTGGCTTGTGGGCTCTTCTCGGACCAGGGCGCGTTTGAAACCCTCATAGCTTTAATTTTAAGTTTCTGACCTCAATTATCACCATTACTTTTCATAATTAGTTACATATTGACGATTCAAAATTATCATATATATTTTGTTGATTAAATATGTTTTGACTTTTACTTATCAAAAATTAGCCGCAATTACTTGTAATTTATTTTTGAAAAATGAATTTGCTGATATTAATTGCAATCACATGTTTTTAAAATAAACTTCATGTCATTTTTAACCCCTGACGCTAGAAGTGGGGTGTTTTATTTTTGTCGTTGTCTGTCGGTCTGTTTGTGATTGTCTTTAGCATCTTAGCGATCAAACTGATGGTTAACGACAACGAACGATGCAATTTTTTCCAATTTGTAAAACATTTTCCTTGCGATGGTTCTTAGGTTTTATTTATTTATTTATTTTTTTTTTATTTTTTTTTTTTATTTTTAAATCTTAGGTGTTTTTGGTTAATGGTCCAGCAGTGTAAAAGTATCAGCACTTTTCCAAAATGATGTAAAAAGATTTGAGTCCCTGCACTCTAACAGCTACAGCGTTAGTGCCGTTAGGTTTGAACATATAATTATTCTTAACTAGCTTTTGTCCGCAACTCCGCCCACGTGAAATTAGTTATTATGGCAGCTTAATTTTTCTAAACTTTGAAAGTTATATTTATTAATATATCTAATCAACTGCCTTAAAATAAGTTTCGACCTTCTAGCTTTAAAAATTGCCATACTTTCATACAACATTTCATCTCCACTTTTCACGCCTCACAACCCTTTTCTTCTCAATAAAAAGTAGTCTACGTCCTTTTTCAGGCTCTAGACTATCTGTGTACCTGATCGGTTTAGTAGTTTAGCGTGAAAATGAGACAGACAGACACAGGTACTTTCGCATTTATAATATTAATTTTTTATTTTTTATTCTTTACATTTCCTTTAAAATTACATAAAAATATTTTTAAAAGACCTTTCAATATCAATTACAATGATTGAATAAAATGCATTTGCGGCATTTTTTTAATATGCAAGGCAACCTATGATTGATCGATTGCGTCCTCACTCAAAATTCATTTAAAATTACTTTTATCAAAATAACTGCAGAATCGAGCAGTGGGAGCTCGGGATATAATTTAATTTTAGTCAAAAGAATATTGTTTAACCATATTCCTTGGTAGTATAGTTTTCGGATGGACTATGCTGAGCCGCCTGTGACCAGCAGCTGTTACACTTTAAATGTCGTCTGTCCACCTAGTGGACTTCAAGTAGTGGACTTGAAAGATTGGTCTACCGCTTCTGCTGTGATTCTATCATCTCCTTCTTGTTCTTTAGGTGTTTTAGAGCGATACCTACTAATTTTAAATAATTAAGTTCAGTTTATTGCATTTTGTATCAATAATATTGGTGTACAGATAGTGTTATGTAAATGGATGAAAGAATGAATGGGGTGCCGGTGGTAAGTTGATATTTTTTTGCATTTTGTAGGTTCTAATAACATCAGCGTACCAATGGATATAATATTTACATCTTATTCTAAACTAGATGACGCTCGCGCTTTCATCCATAGGAATTTCAAGTTTAAAATGTAGCCTATGTGTTTTTCTGATCTGTAAGCTATATTATTATAAAGTTTCATCAAAATCCATTCAGTACTTTTTGCGTGAAAGAGTATCAACAATCCATCAATATATACAAACTTTTGCCTTTAGAGTATTAGTAAATTTGTATTATTTGTTTCAATACTTGTTTTATCTCACGCACTTACAAAGAAAAACATTACCCTCCTTCTGACGCAGTCGGGTAAAATATTTAATAACCATAGTACTAGTTGCAACTTGCTACAAAGTAGGTACGGCACCTGTCAAAAGTATCCATAGGCCTTTGATAGATAAGCTTACATAATCTATAGAGATTTACGATTTTTGAACGTCGAATAGCTTTTTCTCCAATAGTTTACAAAGTTGCTTCCATACAAAAAAAATATATTTATATATATATAAATATATTTATATATATATATTTCAGTGGCCTTACCAATAATACAATTCTGATTTTGCTATAACGTAGGTACTCGTACGTTTTGACCCATGTCCAAATCAATTAAACACAGGTAGACGAGAAGTAAACGTTGAATCAAATTACTTAAACAACAACATTGTAACCAGTGTTTATATTTCAACCAACTCCTAAGAAGGGACAGGTATTAAGAACGATTGTTTTATTTTTATAACATTGTTATATATTATAAAACAAAGTCCCGCCGACACTTTTGTATTAGTTTTTTTTTTAATCAGTGTTTATATTTCAACCAACTCCTAAGAAGGGACAGGTATCAAGAACGATTGTTTTATTTTTATAACATTGTTATATATTATAAAACAAAGTCCCGCCGACACTTTTGTGTTAGTTTTGAGAAGTTCGATAATATTTAACCGAAACTATGGTCTCTTGCTAATGAAATTTAAACTATGAGCTCTGTGAACAAAAGTTATTGTTGAATTTTGATCATAAACAAAAAAATTATGTGCGGAATGTAATAATACTGGCAAACGTCCGTGTCTGCGCCCGTGTTTCAAAGAGTGTGTTGTTACCAACCAAAAACAACGAAAATAAAAATACGTAATTCCTTTTTCAAGAAACGACTAAACAACCCTCAAAAAATATGCCATTTAAATCGTTGGTAGTCCTAATTTAAAAAAAAACAGTTCTTCCATGCGTTGTTTCTTCATAACATAGTATAAAACAAAGTCGTTTTTTTATGTTTGTCCGTACGTATGCTTTAATCTTTAAAACTACGCAACCGATTTTCATGCGGTTTTTTACATCAGATAGAGTGGTTCAACAGAAAGGTTTATGTGTATAATACATGCACAATGTAGTAGTGAAACACTGATAATTTTAGAGGTTTCAGAGAGGCAAGTGTGAGATTTTCACCGAGCCACTACGTAAAAACGTAGTCACTTGTAACGTCAAATTATATAGAAAAAAAAGCGTTTAGTCTCGCTATAACTAGATGACGCTACTTCAATTCCATATAAATTTGCCTTTACTGTTTTCGATATCGACGCGGTAAAATTATGACACTAGGCACTCTGATGTGATGTCGTAAATTAATGCATTATTTGCGCTTCAATTGCAAACGCTGGCCCCTACAAGATATATCAAAGTAATGTACTACAGTATTGCACACCTTAAAAAGTTCTACAAAAATATATGTATATGTCTATCTCTTACCCACAATAACCATTTTTTAACTTTTACTGTCAACCAAAAGTAATGGCTTACTTACGAAGTGATTTTAAGCAATACGGCATTAATACTTATCCATTTAAGTATCCTAAATGCTTTGTGCATTGAATATAGATCACTACTGCCCTTTACATGTAATTTAAGTAAATATTTTCCAAGATATATAAGATTCAAAATGTAGGAACAAAGCGAGCGTTTGGGGTCGCACTCGGCGTGCGTTTTTTAGTATACTGCACCAGCATTGCACCAGTGCGAAGCTGAGGCGGGTCGCTAGTTATATCATAAATATAAGAAGAAGAAGGTTCTGGGTTCGAATCCTGGGTCGGGTCACGTAATAATTTTGAGGATTAATTTTACTTCGGAGAGCACTTTAAGGCGTCGGTCCCGGTCACTATCATCATAATTTGATACTGATCGTTAATGAACGAAACATTATCACCCGAAAACCGCTAAGCCGCATTGGAGCAGCGTGGCGGGTCTACGCTCCATATCCCCTCTTTTATAAGAAGGCCTGGCCGTGGGCCGTTAATAGGCTGATAATAATGATTTTGACGACCTCCGTGGCGCAGTGGTATGCGCGGAGGATTTATAAGACGGAGGTCCTGGTTTCTATTCCCGGCGGGGCAGATAGAGATTTTTCTTATTTTGTCTTGGTCTGGCTGGTGGGAAGCTTTCGCCGTTCCTAGTTATCACCCTACCGACAAAGACATACCACCAAGGGATTTAGCGTTCCGGTACGATGTCGTGTAGAAACCGCAAGGAGTGTGGATTTCATCCTACTCCTAGCAAGTTAGCCCGCTTCAATCTTAGATTGAATCATCACTTAACATCAGGTGTGATAGCAGTCAAGGGCCAACTTGTAGTCGAAAAAAAATGCACAAAATTGACTTCGTACATTAAATTATCAGAATTTATTGGAATGCTTTAGATAAGACAACAATTTACTTCAGTAACTCGAATCTCTACTTAGCATTTTTTTAGGTACCAAGGTTTGATGACTGAAATGAAACTAAAACTTCATCATATTATAGTTTTATTGGATCACAAAACTAAATTTCGTATAATGTTTAGGTACTACATAGACATCATTTAAGTTTTCATCAATTTGAGCAACATCTTTAGCCACACCAATATATTTTAGATTTTCCCGAGGAAGTACCAAAGTTTTCACATATCATGTAAAATATATGGGTGTAACTTCACATTTTAAATAATAGTTACAAAAACCAGTACCACATAAAATATTATAAAAACAATAACTGATATTTTAAACGAAAAGTATTGGATGTGTTCGAAAACGAACAAAATTACAGACGTTGACTAGTCTAAAACTAAATTATACCTAGAATAACTAACCATAACTAATATCAGTCTCAAAAACAAACAACAAAATTAGTCTAAAATGGACTATCCTAAGTTTTAAATTATTGGAAGATTTTAAAAGTAGGTAAACAATCTAAACATTTATCATTTCCTATTGTTTATAGTACTTTTAATTATTGCCTCATTTTCACAAATAAAAATTTTATTTTTATAAAAAGCGTTCGTATTGCTATTTAAGTTTTAAACCTTTCACATATTGGGACCATCCAAATCGATACATAATGATTTATATCGCATACGACAAATAAATCGCATACGATAATCCTTTCTAATCAGAACCCTATCATTATCCTCGTGGAACGCCCTTGCGGCGTCTGATTTATGCCACATTCAATTTAAGCTCCTTCAAGGTCAGAGTGAATAAGCATTTTCCGTTTATTCCGTCCTTTCTAATATCGTCACTAAGAGTCAGGTGGGATTGCATATCATAAACTGACTTTCGCAGGAATTTAATTATAAAAAAACAACTAGCACCTGAATAAGTACGCAACGCAAATAAAATTTAAGTACGTCTGGATTCAACTTATTTTGACAGATTTCTTTTGCAATCTATCAAAATAAGTTGACTGGATTTAGGTATGTACTTAAATTTGATTTACATTTGAGTGAACGGGCGTTAATCATTGGAAATGATAAATGATAGGTCTCAGTGCGCTATCGATGTTGCTTAGAAAATTATTTGTCTTAGTAATTTTCTATTTAGGTACTTTATAGTTTTATACTCGTGTTCTATGCAATGCCTAATTGATCTGATAGTCACGAAGAAATGTTACCTTCATATTTTTATAGAATGTGATAAAATTCCGAGGTACTGATTCTTTATTTCATTTAAGTCAAAGGTTTCCGACGACTTTTAAATCAAAAATATAAAATTGTCTCTTCAAAATATTATAAATATATGTTGACAGTTCAAAATAATACTTTATGTTCAATAAATCTACAATATTAAATAAAACATACAAAGATTAACTTTGATTATTGCTTAAACCACTGTACAATGCAACTTAATTGGCGTTGATGAGGCATGTGCAAGAACTCCAAGTTGTAGAAATACTACGGTGGATTTGTAACGTTACATGCAGTGACCGTCATCGTTAATATCACATGTGTAGAAGACTCTGTGTCCGTAACATTAGAGACAAGGCGCAGAAGCTTCCAGCAGTTTAACTGCTATTGAACTAATTGCAGCCAAATCCTAAGGTCTCCAAAGCACAGGAACTCAACCACTCAAATTTAAAGTGTCAAAGAATCAGAGCCCAGGTCTTACGTAATAGTTATTCATCTCTTTTTATTATTTATTATTTACAAAAAGTAAATTACAAATTACAAAGGCTTACAATTTAGGTAGGTACTTACAAATAATAATTAGCCCCAGAAAATGTATGTATGATTGTAAGTCTAGGTTCCAGTCACGGCAACTCCCGTACTAGCATTTGCTGTATCACGGTGAGTTGATATTGTATCCTTGTTTTTATAATATAGTGTCATTTACGATCCTTCTAACGCAAATCGTAAGTTTTATACGATTACGAAATCGCGATTGTGGTTATAAGCAAGCACATTCAACACTTACCTTTCAACGTTTTGGCACTTATAAATCAATGTCTTCGTAATCATCATTTACATCGTGACTATCAAAACTTAGTGTAGATATAATAGCCCGATATATTGCTGTTACTAAATAATAGTAACACCAACACATAAGTCGCAATGCATTGGTTCCCATTAAAATTTCTCAATGATAACTTATCGAGTGTTCCTACTTTACGTGTACAAGTCAGGAAACTCCCGAGTGTGTTAACAAAGAAGTTTTCTACTTTTCGTTAATCATTTAACACATTCAAGTTGATAATGTTGTTTACTTCTGTGGGTAGTAATATATGAAATAGGATATGAGCATTGACCAAACTTATCAAATTGTTTTATTTTGTTTAGTTTTTTTTAATCTACCTATTAAAAGGATATATTATTTTTCTTCGTCAATGGGAAATAAAAAAATTAACTGAACTAAGTAAAAATTCCATAAGATGCCATTAAGAAAAAAATTGTCACGGGCGAACCCTTTAAATTAGTCTATTATCTTAAATTATTATTAATTTTATCACTTCATACAGTCTACGACTACTACGACTCGTGCAATTTAAAAATATATTTTTTACTACAGTAATTATAATTATTAATGAAAAACAAATTGGTTGAACATTTTTAAATTCTTTGGAATACACCCAACTTCTTTCTAACTCTGAAATAATTATTGTGAGACGTGACGTAGCGTAACTTCAATTAAAAATTGAAATTAATATTAATTTTACAAACTTTAAGACCAATTTAAATGGATAAGAACAAAATTAATTGTAAGTATACTTACATATTTATTAAGTAATTTAGTGACTTTAAAAATAGTAATTGTAATAATAACTTATGAATGAACTTAAAAAATCCCAACAAAAATTAGAAAACTTCCATATGAACACACCTTTAAAAAGTTTTGTAACACGTTTAAAATACATTCATTGTATCCGATTAGATATCTAAATAGTAAATAATTATTTATAGTTTTTTGATTCCTAACTTAATTTTTAGTATATATTTTTAATATTCTAGATTTATTAAGTGTGATTTAGAATTTGGTTGCGCCATCAAGGTGTCCAGACCACATAGGCAAACTTGAAGCCAACGGTGAAAAATGACAAACAAATCTTACTGACTTTGACTCAAAATATTTCTTGTAACTACCATTCTTCATTTGAATAACTAGCCTCAGATATGTAATGGACCTTATACAAGATTTAGAGAGGATTCTTAACGTTAAGCATCCCTGATTCAGCCTTTTTTACATATTTTGTTACTTGGTTTGAAATTATTGGATAATTTTTAGAAAACGAAAATATTATCTGTATTAATTTGATTAAGAAATCTTACTAGACAAAAACATCAACTGACTATGTAATGCGTATTATTGTTGATGCATATTTCCGTCTTAAATACTTAATTGATTTTGACAAATTTTGGCACTGAGATTAACTAAGGCAAAAAATATAATAAACGAAAAAAGACTTAACAGCTGTGCCTTGTTTTAATATGTAACATGAGGCCGTTAACCGTTAAATCACTTTACACAGGACATCAGTGAGATTATTTTGTTGGTTTTTACAACAATTGTAACAAATACTATTAAAAATAATTATTCATGATACAATTATTAAGAAACTTGTTAACTTTTGCTCAAATATTCAAAATGATTTGTATGTCATTAGTTCTGGTTAAAAGCTCAAACGTATGTCGTCCAGTACCTCTTATGCAGAGCTACAATACCTACTTACATACTAGGTGCAACAATAATGGATAGTTTTATAATGTAATTTTTATTAATCGAAAAATTTATTTAGAATACAGTCATAGTCACCGTAAATTGAATAATATATAAATATATATTCTTTACCGCTTGCTTCTCTAATATTATAACACATTATATAGTTTATTTTGCTATATAAACTTAACAATAAAAATTCTGAATATATCAGCAAACATAATAATATTTGTCCCACTAAAAATCTTTAAAAATATTTATTTTATTTCAACATCTGAAAACATATAAACAAAGTATATTTTAATTGTATTCTGACGATTACTATTATTCTTTTTATCAGGTACTTTTAGCTTATTTTTGTTTGTCTCGAAAGTATTAAGATATCATTATAATATGTACATACAAGTACAGTTAAAGCAGCAAAATAATTTCATGAGAATTCCTAAAAACAATAGTGCCTTAAATTAATTATTTTAAAACAGTTTTATTTATTTAAAACATCAGTCTTAAATAATTATGTAATTAACCATACTTATTAGTTTTACATTGAAATAAAAAAGAAACAACATTTTATACAATAATAGTGTAGTATTAGCACAATAATAATATAATAAAAACTTTGCGAAATGTTTGATATTAAATTACATTACCAAACTTTCTTCACTCATTTTTTATAATTAAATTATTGAAATTGAAATATTGAGCAATTTCGTTACATATTATGTTTTAATTTAATTCAAAGTAATTTTTTTTTCGAATATCTGTCGAAAAAAATAAAACATAAACGAAAAAATTAATTTAGAAACCTTTTTATAAATGCCTTCTTATTACTTACATAAAATTTTAAAAATTGTATGAAACAATCAAACATGCAAGGACGCAGTTATAAATAGATTTATGATAGACTTAGGTAAAAAGATAATTATCATTCTTTAAAAATCTATATTACTGTAATTTAAAATATGAATTTAAGTTAAAATAAACACAAATGTACAATATACACATAAATTTTAATAAAATAATAATATTTAACATTACTTAACAGATACACATAATTATTATTGTTATTAAACCTCTTTAATTTTTTTCACAGCGCTAAGTCATTTTAGGTACACTTTTTATAACTAACTTTCTTAGATTATGTACAGACCTACCGAATACTAAGATTATTCACGTTTTTACAAAAGATGAAACAGACAGTATTTCATTTATTTCTTAATTACAAGAATTATTTATATAAAACGAAATCAAATGTTATGATTCGTATGATAAGAATGATTGAAAGTGATCCATTCAGCCTTCAATTAATAAAATGTTAAAATTAAGATTTTATAAAAGAACAAACAGCTGAGTGTATAGTCAGCTGTTTTCGAGACTTCCAGGATCTCCTTTTACAAAATATTGTACTTTAGGCATGGAGTAGGTATACACTTGTGAGAAGCAACAACGATCAGAAATAGTTACACCTATTTAGTGTGTGTAGTGTATTCAATGTCATTGGAACGGTTTTATTTTACCAAGTATACAAAAACACGGGACATTTAATGCGACGTTACAACTTATATTTGATAGTTTTTTAATAAAAACGAATGAAGTCGTTTTTCCAACAATGTTTGATATATGCTAAAAGAAATTTTCTTTTTAAGATAAGATTTTCTTATAAACGTGCACAAAATTTTCGCTTTTTTAGGCTAGTTATACGTATATCTATAGACCTAGTTCTAGACATGCAACCAGAAAATTAGTTTAGCTATTGATATGGAATAAAATTTACATCAATAAAAAATGGAGTCGGTCCATATACTATATGTACCTTAGTACATAATATTGAACAGTACTATTGCTTTGAAAAGGACTAAATTGACTGGACTAATATTTGCATTATAATTTTGGAAATGCTATTCAATGTTTTTAATTTGCCAGGCTATTACAGTCTCTACTTTTACTCAAACCAAACCAAATCAAACCAACCAACCAACATCTATTTCAGTTGAAGATATACTGGTGAAAGTTAAATAGGAAAATTAGTTGGTACGAACTTAGACCATGCTTACGAAATTACTGTTGTAGACACATTATTGCACTGTATTCTTTAGAGAGGAGAAAAAATACCTTCGGATTTCTAATTGTCAGCAGGGTATGTCCGGATTAAAGCGGCCTCCACTGGACTCCAAGGTTGGCACGCAAACGCATTTTATTTCTTTAGCCTCCGTCTTTATTTTCCATCTCCTCTCTTTTTCGCATTATTTCTCGCAACATCTGCGTTTATATTTTCCACGTATTCGTTTTCCCATTTAGCAAGGGTTATCCTGCAAAGCTATCTGCTTCAACACCTTGCTGTGCCTCTCTATTGCTTACACCGCGCTTTCGCTAGGACGCTCGGCTCAGACAGAACGTGACAACGAGTCAAGCTTTATCGTGTATACAGTCGGCATTCATTGATTTATATGCATCTACTTGATGCAACTAAATGATACAATTATTTTTATTTTTTTAGTGCGGTATGGGCTTTATTTTTTATTATTTTTTTGTATTTACATTTTGTAAACTTTGTACTTTTGTGATAGGAAAAAAGAGATGAATTTGCTATATGTAAAAATTATGACACGACGCTTTGCTTATGCTTTGCGCTAGTCTGATTGAAGCCTTAAAAACCTACCGTACGTGTGGACGTAAAAATTTCATCAAAACTAAAATTTATTTATACTTATGTTATAAAGTTTATTTTCGTTTATTGTCACCTATTTTACTATTTTGTACTTAAAACTTGCTTACTTAAAACAGTTATGTTATTTACATGGCCGTAGCTATTGCTTTATATATTTAGCGTATAATAGCGTATGTTCTAGTTATTGAACGGTTTAATTTAAGAAAATAAAATGTAGGTTAAGTAGCGATGTAGAAAGCTAAATGTTTAAATTGAAAACACGTTATGTAAAAACTTTTTACATGATATATCTTAGATTCAAGATTAATTTAATTTCAGCATTATTAAATTTTGCACATAAATTTATTAAACTGAACCCACCACCCTCAATAAACGTCAAGTTTACGACAAAGGGTCTTATTATCATATTTTATGTAAGATATTTTGAACAATAAATTGAAAAATCTAATATATTAAATGTGGAAACTATTGAAATTTGGAAATTGAAAATTATGTAGTAGTATATTAGTTTGTAGATTAGTAGTTTTCTACCTCTCAAGAAATAATCATTGTCCAAAATTCTCACTTTGAACACCTACCAACTAAAAGGGCAGTTGCAG
Organism: Mycalesis mineus; assembly: GCA_034621355.1. Lineage (NCBI taxonomy): Eukaryota > Metazoa > Arthropoda > Insecta > Lepidoptera > Nymphalidae > Mycalesis > Mycalesis mineus. Next base: position 23,042,631 of record CM067908.1, on the reverse strand, counting down.
GTGTTATTGCAGGTTATATTACATGTACCTTACACATAATCGGACTTATTGAGTCGATGTTTTCTCCTAGTTTACCTATCTCTATAGTAGCGACAACATAAAAAGAGCGTTCTGACATCTGGCAAAAGTATAAATTGTGTACTATTTTTCTTCACGTTTTCTTTCCTTAAAACTACAACCTAGCTTAGAGATCCAGAAGATTACGGTTTATGAAGAAAATAAAATCAATTTGAACATGGATCAAACCACGTTGTAGCAAATCACTTTCCAATCAATCATTGGAAAGGTCATTGAAAAATATATTTTTTTTATTAGCAACTTCGTAATCTATTGGAGAAAAAAATATTCAACGTTAAAATTCTGATATCTCATACAAACGTATCAAAGGACAATGTGTAATATTAATGGAGCCGTACTACTTTGTGCCAACTTGAGATTAATGCCATGGTTATTAAAAAATATATTATTTTTTACGGGAGCAATTTCCTTCTAACTTAATTTCAACTTCTTTGTAAATCTAACAAGTGTTTGGGATGAAAAATCTAATCGTTAAAAGCAGCGATACAATTTAACACTAGAAAGACGGGAGCAGTCATTTGACTGCAATTTTAATTTAAATGTTGATTAACTGAAAAACCATTTGACTTAACGTATTGAAATTTTGTGACTTTTAATAATATTAGTAGTTAAGTGGAACTATGTATAAAAATAAGTCACATCTCTTTTGTTTATTATTTAAAATCTTGATATACCGACAAAGACGGCGGCAGTCATTTGACGGCTGAGATCCGATAAATGTTTACAATTGTAATATGAGAGGGTAGAACATAAATTAGGTACGCTTATCAGTTGTTTGTGGTTTGTAAGTCAAAAAAGTTAGTATTGTTTCGACTGCCCGTGAATTTAGTCGAAATTATTGTAAGTCATTTGTGAAAAATGTCTCGAAGGCTTCAGGATAAAGAAATACTTTCAATCTTGCAAAATATTCGTGAAGATGAATCGGATTGTGGCTCTGAGAGTGCAGAACGCGATAGTGACGATGATTGTGCGGTACCACAATTCAGTTCGAGTTCCTCTTCGGAAGAAAGTGACCTGGAAGATCAGGTACCTCTTGCAACTTTACGGTGCTCGTGGTCGAGGCCGTGGTCGAGGCCGGGGCAGGAGTCACCGCTACCGACGGTACGTCTTGATCACTTCAAGTGGAGTCAACTCAAAGTGGTCGCCGAGCACGGCACAATATAATAACTGAGCAAGCAGGGCCTACTTCATATGCAAGAAGAAATTTCACTGGAAGTATATTGGATTCGTGGAGGCTTGTGATTGATGAATCTATATTGAGACATATTCAGAAATGTACTCAAGAAGAAGCTAATAGGCAACTAGGCCACAACAATTGGATACTAACTTTGGAACAGCTGGAAAGTTTCATCGGTATTTGCTATGCTCGAGGTGCCTACGGTGCAAAAAATATTCCAGTAAATGAGCTATGGAGTAAAACTTGGGGAGTAAATTTTTTTTCAAGTGTTATGCCTCGTGACTGATGCAAAGAAATTATGAAGTTTTTGCGATTCGATCACAGATCTGAAAGAAGTTCACGACTTCAACAAGACAAATTTGCACTTATATCAGACGTTTGGAAGAAATTTATTGAGAACTGCTTATCTTGCTACAAACCAGGAGAAAATATTATTGTAGACGAACAACTTTTTTCTACTAAGGTTAGATGCAGGTTTCTTCAATACATTGCTAACAAACCTGATAAGTTTGGAATAAAATTTTGGCTTTGTGTCGATGTGGATTCGAAGTTTGTACTCAACGGCTTTCCTTATTTAGGAAAGGATGAAAGCAGGTCACAAAACCAAAGCCTTGGTGAAACCGTTGTTATGCGTCTTGTGGAACCTTTTGCAAATACTGGCCGAAATATAACTACTGACAACTTCTTTACATCGGTAAAATTGGCGAATAACTTGCTCGCAAAACGCACAAACATTGTAGGAACTATGAACAGGACACGACGAGAGATTCCACCTTACGTCAAATCACTTCATATGACTTTGTTTGAAACAAAAATCCTGAAATCTGATAGATGTACACTCACAATTTATCAAGGAAAACGAAACAAAAACGTGTTATTGCTTAGCACGTTACATAATAATGTTGAAATAGACTTCAATCACCCTAAGAAAAAACCAGAAACTGTGACTTTTTACAATGCTACCAAGTACGGCGTGGATGTGGCTGACCAGATGGCAAAAAAATATAGTGTCAAAGCGGCATCTCGAAGGTGGCCCGTACAGGTTTTTTTTCAAAATACTAGACCCAGCAGGGATAAATTCTTTCATATTGTATAAAAAAATGTCAGGTATCAACATAAAAAGAAGAAATTTCATACTGAGTTTAGCTAGTGAACTTTGCGGCAAAGTAAAAATCGATGCCGAACTTTCTGGAAGCCAAGAATTGCCTAAAGAGTCTACACCATCTACTTCTCGATTCAAAATCCGGAAACTCGGAAAAGGCGGGAATGTTATGTACAAAAGTGCAAAAATAAAACTAATAAAGTCTGCGACATTTGTAAAAAGCCACTTTGTGGCATTTGTAATGTAAACAAAATGTTTAAATGTAAAATATGTCTATAAATATAATAAATAATCATACATGAAACCCTGTTTTATTACTACAGTTACCAGTTTTAACAGTTAAAATAAAATAAAAAATAAAAATAATGGAGGAGTCATTTGACCGTTTGCCGTCTTTGTAGGTAGATAGATTTTCCCGACTTTCTAGTGTTAAAATATAGTTTGAGTATTATACCTATTGGTACGCCAATGCAATAATATTATATACTTTTATTCATTCATTAAACGACTAGTATTATTACACAATATTTCATTCCTTAATTTTTGAGTCATTCTCATTCACAAAATAGGTATTTTTACAACGGATATTGTATTTAAAATATTTGATGAGTTGCTAGCGGTTTCACCCGTGCAGATAGATTCCTTTGAATGCCCGCCATCGTGCAGGCTATGTACACTTAGTACTTCGTATATCAATTAAACGAATGATGCAAAGGGGCAACTTTGTTTTTTATTAAACACTTGTTTGGATAATAAAGATTAATATCATGTTTATAAAAACACCTTCCCAAATAATGTATTATTTAAAAACAAACATGGTAGCACACAAAAGATCATAGTGAGTCAATCTTAAAATAAAGGAAACAATTCTGTCACATATGATTTTTGTGGAACCATGTAGCGGAAGCACTCAAAAAGAAAGAGAAGCTCCCGATTTTAAAACATTATTCATCGTTGCTTCGCTCTTATTGATCTCAATGTGATAGCCTCTAACCTTCCTCGATAAATAGGATATATACAACTGAAAGTATTTATAAATAGGACTAGTAGTTCTAAAGATTAGTGCGTTTGACCAAACAAACAGCTTCAGCTTTATAATACTGTAGTATTGTATAGAACGGCCTTTTAAAATTGTCGCTATACTAGAGTTAGGTGTCTAATCGCGGACAGAGTATTTATTCAATGTAATGAATCTAATATATTTATCCTTTTTTCAGTTGTGTTGTGTGGGTACGAGCCATGGTGTGTACGTGTGGGTGCTTAGGTAAGTGGTAGATTTTTTTACATTTTACGTCAACGTATTCTGTCACCGGCTTACGTTAAAATAATATCGATAATGTAATTAGAAATACCTTTTGCACTATAATTTTGAATTTGCCGTTTTCTAAATCAGGGCTTTAGCTTTCAACTTACTGCTGAATCATCAACAATCTGAGCATCAACTGCTTTATAAATTTGAAATGCTGTGCAAAAATTTTTAAAAATAAGGGTTATTTTAACATCATATTATCTATGTTATTTTAACAAACAAAACGTATACGTTTTATATATACGTATAATACGTTGTCGTATTTATGATATTATGTAATTACTATAAAGTTATCGGAACGCCCTTTGGCGTTAATTTTTAAAATTATTTGTTACAGGCACTGACTATTTTGGCTTATTTTATTCAAACATTTCTTCTGTCACTGTTTAAAACGGTACACCAGCTATGTTTACAAAATAGCTCGGTTGATCTATCTAAGCCTAATTCCACTGAGACATTCCGTCGACAAGAATAACGTGCAGTCTGCCCTCATTTTTATTTCTAGATATGCAAAACTTTTCATGCTTTCCAAATATCTACAACGGGAAATTAAACTTCACTTCAAAAAAACATTGACATTGAAGTGCAACAAAGGATAGTTTTTTAACGCGTTTTTATTTCTTCTAAAATTATAAAACTTCAGGTATTCCACATATCTAAAACGGGGAAACAATCTTACATAGTGACATAAATCTTTTTTAAAATAAGGTTAATAAACGTTTGTCTTTATGAAAGCAGTCTGTTTATACCAGTGTGTAAAGTCTCTGAGGTTTTTATTTCAGAGATTTTACACACTAGCGTTTCAGACGCGTCGATAATACTTATGTAGCATCGGCATAAACAATGGTGACTAGATAAATAACGCGGGTACGTATACAACGATAATATTCATTAATTTATCAGCGTTCAGCATTTTAAAGTGCGACTATGTGACGTGCGTCAAATTTTTAACGCGGCGTTTTCGTTGCGCTGTTTCAAAGGCCTTTTAAAAATGTCATCTAAATTTTTTGAATAATCATAAGGAAGCTGTAACATATATACAAAGGTAAGTATAAAAAAAGATTTTTAAAGTAAACGCTTATAGTTCCGTTGCGCTATGTGAATAGCCTGTTGCGAGCTTATGCTAGTAAAAATGCCTTAGTGATCAAAAAATTTAAAGTGGTCAATAAAGAAGTGTTAAAAATATAAACTTCATCAAGTGCAACTTGCTCTACGTCCCATGTTTTTGGTAAGTGTAAATTTTATATGCTTTCAAATTTAAAAATATATTAAAATTAATTATATTTTTATATTAATATCGTGTACTCATTTTACAGTCTATCCTTCAAAAGAATCGTTCAATAATACGGCTGAATGAATTATTCTAGAAAGTATCAATTCATGAAAAAAATATTGTATTAAAAAATGTTAATATAACATTAAAAGTTTTTAGGTCTTAAGATAATATTTTTACATACGTACATCTTAAAAAAAGTTACGAAAAAGAACTCTTATAATCAACGATAAGAATTTGTTGGGTAATAATTCAATAGGTTGAAAAAGTGATTTGTGCACTAATTTTTTTACCTACTAAAATATTTTTTGGTTAACAACGGTGTTAATAATTCTCTGATATAATTTTAACTGATAATAATTTAATTATTAATATATTTTATAAAGCTAGTTCTCGATTTCGAACATTCCTATCTTAGGTATACTTTATACAATAAATACATTTGATATTTACAGTAACAGTACGAGTCTGTAGCCGAATAAATACAGCAGCAGTACGACGTGAGACCGTGACACTATTTTCTTTTCCTATAAAATACCTACCATGGCGACCTATCTAGCGACATACCTAGTGTGTACCTATAGACGCGTGTATTTTATAAATTACATAGAAACCAATAGTGTCCTGGCAACAGGTCCCGTGCTTATACTGTTAATATTCTTCTACAAACAAGTGTTCATTTCATACACGTCCATATATCTTCTCTCTACCATCCTATTGTGCTGCCTAAATTCATAATTTGAACTAGTTAGTTTCTCATCTCATTGATTGATAAAGCTATGACAGTTACTCTTACACATCTCATTATTTACAATAAACAATAACATTTCTATTAAACACCAAATTAAATATTGACAAGATTCAGACAATCAATTTACTTAATCGATTTTGAAAAAGGAGGTTATCGAAGATGTTTGTGATATTATCGTGACTATAGTTAGTATATTTTTTCTATTTTAGTCTTGTTCAGCTCCTAAATATTCGAGTACTAAATATAAGAGTATGTTAAATTTTTGTGTATTTGGTCGTCTGTATGATAATCGACACATATTCCGAAGGCTATCGATTTAGTAAGCAGTACCTATAAGTTATCCTGCATTGGAAAGCGCAGTGTTGGTCAACCCCCTACTAGGTGGACTGAGGATATTAAACGTGCCGCAGGGAGTCGCTAGTCACAGGGGGCTCAGGTTCGTTGTGTTTGGAAGCCTAGAAAGTGGCATGTGGCATGAGAATAAATTTTATCAGAATCGGTTTAGTAGTTTTTGAGATATAAGGTTCAACAAGTACCAGGCACTAAGAAAGGGACTCGTCGGTCATATTTAATTGTAACCAGTATCAATAAATTATTTATAATTATTAATTTTAGTAATATGTAAATCCTACTTTTTGTTAAAAAAACAGTAGGTGGAATTTAATAAAATAACTTTTATTAGTTTTAAAATAGTATTTCCAATTAAAGGAAAACTATTTATTTTACGTACCGTATCTGACATTGTTATATATCCAAATAGTTTCAAAAAGACTTTACGTAGTCTCTATACTCAGTAGTACTTTTTTTATTCATTACAAGCTAGCCCTTTACTGCACGCTAGATGGTAAGTGATGATGCAACCTTAGATGAAGCGGGCTCACTTGTAAATAAAGTCCATGCCCCTTCGGTATCTACATGACATCGTACCGAAACGCTAAACACGGTGGTAACTAAACGCGGCCGCAGCCTCCGACCTGAACCTATTAGGAAAATCTTAATCCTAAACCCAGGATTTAATTATATTATAACCCAGGAATTCTATGACATAATAGATGTTAGAGGAATTATTAAACCTGATAATCGATCGACCAGTGCGCCGAGCAATGATTGATGACATTACTTTTCCACATGACGATATTCTGGTAAAAGCCGAAAAAGAAAAGTATCAAAATACTTGGAACTTGCATTAAGAATAATTAAATAAATAAATAAATAAATATTATAGGACAATTACACACATCGCTATATAGCCCCAAAGTAAGCTTAGGTAGCTTGTGTTATGGGTTAGTACCTGATATGATAACTGATGAATATTTTTATATGTATTATACATAAATACTTAATAAATACATAGTATATAGATAAACACCCAGACACTGGAAAACATCCATGCTCATCACACAGACATTTTCCAGATGTGGGAATCGAACCCACAGCCTAGGACGAATTTTCTGCGAAATACTTTAAATTCTTGTTATCTGTCTTTCTGTTCGCACTATTTATATGTTCCCTTACAACTACCAAATGGCTTGGTCGTTACCCGATATGATGTCATATCCTTTTAGAAAAATGTCTGAGAAGTGTTTTTAGCTACTTCCGATTGAGCTCAACCGGAAGTGGAAGTAAATTGCAAATTTTTGATGATATTGTTTAAACGAAAATGTTTTTGACATACAATTGTTAAGAATACGCACTTCAGTTTCAAATTTTCAAACCGAAAGATGTAAAACTAAGTAAAATATAACATTCGGTTAACTTTCGGGCGTAGCAGAAATGCAGGAGTATAAACGGTTGGAAGCCGTTTTCCGACGCAAGCTTATTTAATATTGGTATACTAGCGGTTGCCAGTGACTTCGTTTGTCGAGTGGAATTAAATAAAAATTTGTGCGTGTACTAGCGTACACTCGTAAGAAGTGAAACTAACTAACTAACTTATCAACATTCAAGTATTAGAAAAAATAGATACCATAATTACACCCACGTGTTAGTATATTGAAAAATACAATAAAAAACTGAGAATAATTTTAAATAACGTGGAAAAATAAATACCATAATTACACCTAAGTATTAGAAAAAGAGATGTAATTACTTACTTTTTTTAGAAATTCACTGGAATTAGAATTAAAATAAACCCTTTGATTTTTCTGATCACTTCAATATAACATATATATATATATATTTATCACGTCACTTCCATAAGTCAAAGATGGTGCGTAACGGAAAAATGTGACGCGTAACGAAAAAATGTTACACTAAATTTTTTTCCAACCCCGATAAAGAAGTTTCACTTCAATAAATAAATGTGCCAATTTCCCCTGAGTAATATCACGGGTGGAATTTTGAAAATTTTTGAATCACATTACATTTCGTATTTATACAGTAGTTTTAAACTAATTTTATAGAGATAAGAGTTTTAAGTAGTTCATAAGCATATCTTGGAAGATAACTGACTTTTCATAAAAACTTTCAAGCTTTTTTTTAAAATACTTAAATCACATTATGTTTTATATTTATCATTTGCATAAACATAACTTGAAAAACGGAGGACTTGGACTGGACTGGACTGATATTAACTTTCAACTTCTTTGGATATAATGTAATTTTAGAAACACTAAAACAATTTGTATGAGTTTTAATAATCACAACCCCCCACAAGTGACAAAAAAGTGTTTTTCGAAACGATTTGATAATAGTAAAAGTTAGACAAAAAAAGCTTGGATAAAATTTATAGGGCTTAAAATTTTACATTACAAAAATGTATTGACATTTTTCTCCGTTATAAATTGACTGAATTAGAGAGGTTTTAAGGTTTAGTGGTTAATGTATGAAGTATTAGAGGACCCCCGGTCACTCACCCGCGTAGTTCTCGTCCCGGGGCAATTACGGGATAAAATGTAACCTTTGTGTTATTCTGATATGTAAGCAATATTATTTTATCAAAATCCTTACAGTACTTTTTGTGACAAAGAGAGAGAGATGAATCATCCATCCATCTATAAATACAAACTTTAGCCTTTGTAGTAATATATTAATAAGGTTTCTGTATGGGCCGATGATTTTTAATTTATGGCATTCTATGTCGCCTCTCTAAATCGGTTTATTTTCCAGAGAGAAAAAAATCTTTTATATGTAAGAATAATACATGTAAATTTAAAATATATCTAAGTAAGCTTTACAATTATTATTAAACAATTTTTGTATAATACCTTTTCAAGTAATTTCAATTTAATACTTTTTAATTTTTTTTACTATACTTGCCTGAAGTTGCGCACTTTAAATCCCTCACACATTGTTTTAGTTTCTTTGAGACTACATTTTATCCAAAATACAAGGCTGGATCTAAAATTTTGATTCCAGATCTTATTCTACTGGGCAGGTCATCAAGCTGGGCTGCTATTGCTTTCCATTTTGGTCAATTCTCCTTCGCGGATGTACATTTGTAAAAGTTTACACTAAAATTTTGAACACATTTTTAGTAGGTGATATCAGTTTATCGTCTCAGAAAATCACAATAATCCTTCATTAACTAGCAAGATTAACCAAAATTCTTTTTAAACTTAAGCAACCCTGCTTAAATACAAATCATGTTTGAATATGAAATTTTTGAAAAATGAGGTTAATATAACTCGAGTGTAACCAAAGTTCGCTAAGTTTTATGCATATTAGTAAAGAGCTTGTGATGTTTTATATTCCACTTTATCTAATCTGAAAACAATTAGAGTTTTAACCAAAAGTAAAAGTTAATAATTGCCCGAGTTCCCACAGTCTTTCTAGGAATAGACTTGGATTGGCATTTTGTTGTGGGGAAGGCTGCTGACATAAATTCTGTCTTTATACATCAGAAACGAGCATTTTGGTCGATATATAAACCCCCATGAGTCCCATCGTGACAAATTTAAAGAAATAGATGTGAGAGGAAGAGTCTATTAGTATATAAAAAAAGAATAACCTAGTCTTTCTTTAACAAAGTATACATATTTATAAACAGAAAAAAGTGCTTGAGCGAGTCTTCATAGAAATGGACATAAGTTAGTTATATCAGCGTATCGCTTCTGAAAAGTACAAAAATCATTTGTGAGATTGGATTTACTCTTCTACAACAAGATGTCCATTATAGTTTTAGATCTGCCATTGCATAAGTTTAAGCAATGTATTAGAACTCACTGAGTAAAAGTTATTATACTTTTGATGAATTTTTAAATGACAAAGATGTTGACAGATTGTTGGATCGGCTTTCAACTTTACACAAGAAGTGGAATTAAATTTAAACAGTAATTATTGTAAAGATGAATGATTTGGAAAGAGCATCTGTTGAGTTTCTTGTCGACTCTTCTCAACAGGACCTGCCTTCCGAGCCGGTGGTAGAGCCACTATAAACAGTCTAATATGATTATATGAATGCTTACTGATCACAAATATATTTTTCACTACTGTTGCTCGCTGTCATTTCATCGTTTCAGTTTGAAGCTTTAACGGCTAAAGTGATATTTATTTTTATATTTGTCTTTTACATCTCCTGTCCATTATATAACGAAAAAGATCTTATTAAAATCGTTAATAAAATACTTTTAAAGTTTGATAAAAATTAAAACTAAAAGCGGAGGTCTTGTCTGTGGAAAGCGTGAATTTTTCATTTGATTTGTATTGCGTTGCGTGCTGTGGCGGGTAGAATTAAAACAATAATTATTTCGAATTTTCATTCAATAACTGATTATTTTTCTTGCAATCGTAGTGAAAAGTAGAGTGTAGGTTTTTATTTAGCGCCCCCACCTAAAGGCCCGGGGCTTAAAATACCTGGTGTAGAATGGGTCACTTTAGCTCCTTGTGTAACAATCTCGTATATCTCGTGTTTTAGCACGTGACCCAGGTGCGCAATTTCCTCATCATGATGGTCTGCAAAAGTTCACGCTTCTGGTCCACGCGGCGCGGAACTTCGACATTCGTCACTTTATGAATCCAGTTGAAGCTTTTATACGTTTCTTGATGTCCTCTTTTATAGTTCAGGCTTCACACCTGTATAGAAGTTTGAGCCAGATGTAACAACGCACAAGTTAACTGCGCATAGTATGTTTAACTTTCTCATTTTATTTTTATTATTAACTTTGAGCTATTTCGATGCGAGTCTTAACCTCATGGTCCTTGCTCCAGGCTGCATTCATTTACGTTCCCAAATATTTGGATTTTGACTTTGAAATATTTATCCTAAGACCAGCTTGTTCACTGCAATCGTTTACACTGGTTACAAATTTTTGAAGATTTTTATATGAGACAATGAGGACTTTTAAAATATCACGTTACTCTATTTGTAGTAACAAACCGCGGCTTGGAAGGCAAATTCTGCTTAGAAGAGCCGGCAAGTTCTTCTGAAATATATGTATTTTTTTGCAATATTTATTTATATAAGTAAATATAACTAAAATAGTTGTTTCTAATTTAAAATTAACAGTTTTTTACTAAATGCATATAAAAATATATACAGAAGGTACATAAAAAACAAACTAGCCATGTGTAAGTCGGAGTCGCGTGCCGAGGGTTCCGTAGAAACCCGTAAGTATATTTGATTTTGTTATAGCTTAAAGGCATTATGGACCTGAGTAGTATATGAATTTCAATAATATCAATAATACCTCTATGCATTCATGAGTTAATTGTACTATAAGACGTTGCTTTGTACCAAATTTCAATATTATGAGTTCACGAGAAGCAGTGTACTTTTCAGAATCTTGAAATTTGAATATTTGATAACGGTGTTTAGGTTTTGGTTCTCGTGCGAGTGTCAAAAATTTGTGGTATTAACGGCTGTATTTTTTTGATCTTGTTGAATTAGATGTTTGATTTTCTTACAACTCCAAGGGAGTTTTTGATTTAAACAACGTGGTACCATCACGCGACAAAAGAGTCTTGACAGACAGTAAAGTCAACAAAGAGATCCTATAAGGGTATCGTTTTATTATTTCGAGGTAAGGAACTCTAAAAACAATATTATCCTAAAACCGTCCGTCAGCCCTGTTAATCTCTGAAACTACCAGTTGAACTGTAAATTTATATATAAATATATATAAATTTTGTTGTATGATTGTGATAGCCGGACTCACGAGGAGTGGCATAAACTAATTTATGTCCTGGTATTCTACAACAGACACGGGAACTATACAGGTGATTCAGCGAGCGTCCGCTTGTTTCTACATCAAATTATAATATACTAGAAGATGCCCGCGGTTTTACACGTGTAGTTCCCGATAAAACTTATCTGGAAAAAAAGGATGTATTATTCTGATGTATGTAAAGTTTTATCAAAATCCTTTCAGTAGTTTTTGCGTGAAAGATCAACAAATATATACCTATACACATACTCACAAATTATCGCCTTTATAATATAAATAAGACTAGCAGGCAAAAACAGAAAAAACAATACTTGACCCTTGATAAATACATACCGTCCCGTAATTTCTTGTAGTCCTAACAGTGAGGAACAATTCTTTCATACATTGTTTTGTAATATCTCAAATGGCAGCGTTCTCAATTAAAGCTTCGTGCAACTCTTTCAACAATTATTGTCATATTTGAGCCAATTTATAAAAACCTTAACAAATAATATTATACTAAAACCTTTCTTTGGAAATACTTCATTTATTAGTGAAAATCGCATACTAATCTGTTCATAATTTACCGCGATCAGACCGACAAACGTAGCGGGGGCATTTGTATTAGTATTAGTGATATTGTGATCGTTATAACAAAATAGCTTAATTAGCTCCACGTGTTGAATTCAATACTTCATTAGTATGTAATTTGATAAAGGTGGAAACGAGTAAGCAATCTAAACATGAGGTAGTGAGTTAGTGTTTAAATAAATATTACAGGACAATTACACACATCGCTATATAGCCCCAAAGTAAGCTTACTCGTAAGTTGCTTGTGTTATGGATGCTATGATAACTGATGAATATTTTAATATATATTATATATAAATACTTATAATATATAGATAAACACCCAGACACTGGAAAACATCCATGCTCATCACACAAACATTTTCCAGATGTGGGAATCCAACCCACGGCCTAGGACGCAGAAGCAGGGTCACTACCCACTGCGCCACTCGGCCGTCATCTAATCTATCCTTTCAACCGATTACGAAACAAAAAAGAGGAGTTATGATTTTAGTAATGTATGCATGTAAGCTTATTACTTAAATATATTCACAGAAATGTCTAAAATCATACTAACTATTATAAAAACGAAAGTTTGTGAGTGTGTATGTTTGTTACTCTTTCACGCAAAAACTAATCGATGGATTTTGATGAAACTTCACAATATTATAGCTTACATATCACAATAACACATTAACCACACTTTATCCCGAAATTCCCACGGGAACGGGAACTACGCGAGTGAAACTGCGAGTATTCTCTGGTAAACCAATTTTTACGCCGAGGTGACAATCGATAAAGTTAAATTGGTTGACCTGAGCTACATATTTTGAAAATAATTACCATGAAATTAGCCCGCGCTCAAAGTAATGTATTGCGAAAAAATGGGTAGTTATAGTAAGTTTCGCAGCGGAGCTTGCGTCGTAGAGACCAATTTCATCCTCACCATCTTGATGGTTGGTCATCTACGACATCAAGATTCTCCAGAACTTTTCTCCCACGAACATGTAAATTGTGGAATCAACTTCCCGCCCGGGTTTTTCCTGGAAATTTTAATATGGGGGTATTTAAGGGGCGTAACTCTTTCCTAAAAGACCGGCAACGCACTAGCAATGCCTCTGGTGTTGCAAATGTAATGTAATGTAATGTTTTTATGGGCGGCGGTAATCGCTTAACATCAGGTGACCCGCATGCTCGTTTTCCCGCTTTATTTTCGATAAAAAAAAAGTTATTTCCAAAATTTAGGACTTTTTATATATTCTTATTACAATTCTTTTGAACTTTGTTTTGTTTTGTCTCAGACCGTAACCCTACGGTAGATGAAAGCTCCCAGGCACTGCAGCTCTTCCCACTATTATGATGTTATTTGAGTCAATTTACTCAAAATCTTAACTATATATTAAAACTACCGTCAGCAATCACTCTATCTATTGTTGAAAACTGAATGAACATTCGCTTAGTATTTTTTAAATGTCAGGCACGGCAGGGAACTTTATTTTATAAAACGTAGTAATGAATTCGACTTGTTGTGAAGCTGAAAGCCGATCCTATGGACCCAATTATATTATAATTTTGAAGCGCACACGTTTGTAACAAATAATAAATATGACTAATAATTTGTTTCTTGTGTTTGTTGCGTATAGTTTGATAAAGAAATGAAAAATCATAAAGCTGTAAATCTTAACCTTTATCTGAGCTCTAATTGTCATCATCATTAACGACCCACTACAGGGATCCCTCCTTATTTGAGAGGGCAGACCCACCACGCTGCTCCAATGCGGGTTGGCAGGCTTAGGGTGATAATGTTTCATTTATTAATTATCACTATCAGATGTTGATGATAGTGACCGGGAACGACGACTTAACGTGCTCTCCGAGGCACGGGAATGTATATTATTGCCACCAACTTTCCGGCTCGGAATGTCCTGGAAATTTCATAGAAGAATGAAACATTCAAAAATATGACGTGACGCGACCCAGGATTCAATCCCAGTACCTAGTTATCGAAGCCACAAGGCCACCGAGGCGTTCGAACTATAGGTAATAGAAAAAAGTTATTTTAAAACAAAATCTTCTGAAGAAATGCAACTCTATCAATTATTATTTTTAATTCATTAGAAATAGTGATGTGAATAATTTAAGTGTAAATTAAATATTTTTTGATTCATAATTATTATGGGTTGGGTAACTTAAGAGTATATAAAAAACATTTTATCATACCCAATACCCAAAGTTTATTTTGTATCAAGCTAATATTTTAATTTCCTTGAAATTTAAGATTCCTTGCTTGAAACAAATTCATTTGTCTTTGACATACATTCATAACATGACGCCTAATTCCCATAGGAATTTTCCACTCTCATTAATCCTTTCATACAAGTCGGTTTAGGGTAGACACTCTTGACCAGGCCATATTTTAAAATGTCCTGAATTTAGTCCAGGAACATTTGCCTAAGCCTTCCCCTTTTAACATATCCTATATCTCACCTAACCCGTCAGGGAGTACTAATCGCCCTCCCCTTTCACCATCCTCTTTAAGTTATTACTGACTCTTCTCGGATCGTTTGAGCCAGTAATGTCTTTATCCCTTCCATTTATTCCTTTCTCCTAACCTCCGCCAGTCCAAGGTGACAAGCGGTGACCCTGGGACTGGGTGAAAAAAGAACAGGCTAGCATTATTCTGGCATGTGGGGCTCTGCCAGAATGGACTCAGTTTTTCCATAGCTGCTCGTGGGCACACAATGCCAATTAAAAATCCTAAAATGTAGGTAAATGGCGGCGATAAGATTTGTGGCTCATCACGTCTCGTTTTTCATTGGGGCGAAGAACAGGCCACGAAGAGCCGATTTACTACATTGACTTTAAATTAAACTGCTATTAAAAACGGTTTAAAGTTTTAATATGTGTTTATATGTTCCTTACGCCTAAGCGTTGGAACTATTGAACTTAACGGCTGTAATTTGTAAAACATAAGCTACCTATCCTATTTCTATATAAAATTCCTACGGGAACTGGAGCTACATGAGTGAGTGGCAACCGCTAGTACACAATCATTGAGGAATATTTGGTGGATTTAATTTCAGTTCATTTGGATTTGAAATACGATTTCCGCGGGCGAATATGCGGAAATCCTTTATTTCTGATTACACAATAACGGTATTATTAGTGGTAATAAACGGCGCATTGATTGTCTGAACCTATAGAACGAGAGTCTGCGATGGTCAGATCTTCGTCATTCGTCAATATTTATCAGTCTAGTGAGTTCGGGAGGAAACTATGGATTTTAAATAATCCAATCCTGAGAACTGGTTTCTCGTGCCGTCCCCTTTCACTATACGCCTAGCACCTGTTAAGCCACGATGGCTTACTTTTTTCGGGACAGTATGAGAAATCACCAGTCGCCAGATACTCAGTTTCGTGGCAACCCTATGAAGTAGGTTCACCATTTATAAAATTTATATTAAAGCATCTCTGATGAAGGATTGCCTCTAAGCTACTATCTGGTGTCTTGTGGAGAAAACATTTATAAAATAATGCTATGTATTTGGACGATTGAGACCCTGAGTCTTTCAAACCTGGTCTGTTCCAAAGGCAACAGTATCTGTGTAATCTGTCAAGCAGTCGGCTTTCATAAAAGGACGAAGATTTGACTATCAGAAACTCTTTAGATCATTAAATAAATGTAATTTTAATATTCATCGATTGACTTCTTAAGTCTATATTCCCCACCTTGTTATCTTGGCATGTTTGTCATAAGATTCATAGGACAATTATTTTGTGAGAGTCTTATAGGAGTGACTTAATAGATCTACGAAATCCAATCGCAATTTGTCTATGGATCAATTGTTGCCTGTTTTCGCCTTTCAAGTCGGACATAAAGTTTGGACACAAATTTTAATTTTCCGGCAAATTTATTCACTTGGATTACGTTGCACTACCATAATAATTTATTACTCGAATGATTTTTTAGACATTTCGTCAATTTAGTTTTTAAAAATGTTCTACACTTTTAGCAAATTCTACAGAGATAGTTTTATAACCAAATATATGATTTACTTATAACTTTATTATTTAAATTGTAAGTCAATTGTAATTATTGCCAATAATGTTGCTTGTCGATTTCATAAATATTAACTAAACGTCTTAGTTCAATACTTTAGCTACATTTGTACAACCAACGGCACTTATATTTTCTTCGTAAATATTATATTTCTATCATTAGCTATAAAGGAGTTCTTGTTCATCTTATTCTAACTTAATTTAATTTAATGAAATGTATGATTTGTGGTTTTATGGAACTTAATTTTAGTATAAATTTACAGATTCTTTGAGCAGATAGAAATTAGTAAAAACGTAGTAGATTAACCCTTATAGGGTGAAATAATAATATACAAGATTTACATTTCCCTATGTTAAGGTATTCAGTAAACTACCTAAGTATCTACGTAATACTTCAATAGTCTTCTACAGTATACTTAGAAGGATAACATAAGTAACGAGTTACACTAGTTAAGTCTTTGCTTTAATATCTTTACAGATGAAAATCATAATGAAAGATGATATAAAATTACAGTATGATTTTCTATTCCTGTATAGTTATAGGGATTGATAGACGTGGTCACATACCACGAGGGGAATTGTCGGATTTCCCCATGATGATAAAGTTGTATGCTGTCGTTTTGAGTTCGAACTTTATGAATTAAATACAACTATCAGTGATTTTATGACATTACGACATTATACTTAAATATTTTTTTATGATTTTTCAATTTCCCTAATACCTTTATCTTAGGGTATTGCAAATAGCAAGATTTAAGTATTATGTACATCTACGAAAAGCACGTTGACGATACTACAATGCCGGTTCGATGGTACATTGTTGTTTCTGTCGTATAATTAAATAAAGTAGGACTAGTTTATTAATTCTCCTCGCCAAGTAGTACCAGGTCGTCGGCGACCACGTCTGATACGTGTAGGTATATGATCCAGTACATAAGGTTGAAGCAGACGAAGCATACCGGGAACACTATACGCGAATACTTATCGATGTCGGACGGGGTAGTGCCCAGGATTTTGTTGATACCCTGCAAAATTATTATATTTGACATTCATAATTAAATGAATACAACAAAGTATCTTGGACAGCGTTTATAGATCGTTCAATCCACGAAGGTTCGTCGATTTTTGTTTATCAAACGCTTACAGTGCAAGTTTGCCATAAAAACTGCAAGAATATGAGCTCCATTAAACATGCTACTCGTCACGTAGTAATAGAACTCACATTCTTGCAGTTTTTATTGCACATTTGCACTGTAAGCTTTTGAAAAACAAAAAACGACGAGACTTCGTGGATTGAACAATTTATACTTGACTTAAGTTTAATTTATCTTTTGGTTGCACACTTTCAATAATGTTGACGATATTATTAAGAGCGTGCAAGTTCTCTTAGTCATGAGCTTGTTCGGTTTTTTAAATTAAAATCGTTAATTAAGAAAAAATGCGTCATGCGAAAAAGTCTTGATTAATATAAATGTTCGTGACAAAATACACTGGTCATTTAAACGATGAAATAATCCAACTAGGCATTACTTCAAATTATCGAACTTGCTCATAAATAAGAATTCTAGATTCGAAACAAGCCAGCAATATACAAACAGACGTGTTTAAAATAAAGTTCTTACAATTGAAGAAGAGACCTCTAATTAAAAAATATGAACTTCGCATGATATTCGCTGAGAAATTCGCAGTGCCAGAACTTCGCAACGCTTTAATTACGAGTATTTGAAAGAGAAACGATCGCATGGTACCATATATTTGAGTAGTAGAGATTATGTACTAACCTTCGATGCTTGGATTAGGTGAGGTGCTAAAGCTTCCTCGCCTTCGGCCGGTGGAGCCGGTACGGCGGGGGCTGGCGGTTGTGCCGGGACAACTGTGTGCGCCGGTATGGTCATGTGTGCTGGAAGTGTCCCATGGGCAGGGTGGGCAGGTAGGGTGGCGTGACTCGGAAGCGTGGCGTGGGTCGAATGGGCGGGGAGTGTGGGGTGGGGACCATGCGCTGAATGCGAGAGGGATTGCATCGACACCGAAGGTCCACTTCGCCCGTTGTCCAGAGGCCCGCCTCTCGCATACACTTTCTGCTCGTGCACCTTGAACCGCACTTCCTGTGTGTGAGGATTGTAAGACTTCATTAGGCGTAGAATCATTGTGTCTAATACACATTGAAGGTAACTTCGAATTAAATGGAACTCACCGATGATCGGCTAGGCGGCGGTGGCCTAGACAATGTGACTGCTCGAGGCGTCGCCTGAGGCTCAGGCACTGCTGGCGCAGGGACGCCGTCTATGGTAATCTTCTTTTCGGCAGCTATTTTCTGCACAGCCGTGAACCGTTGTTTCCGCATTTGTATCCTTTTTGCCATATATCCCACGGTAGCGTACTCTGTAAAGAAGATCAACGGCTAGGTAATTTATTCTCGATATTCAACGCAAAGCTAAAGTTATATCTATATCAATAGTGCAACATCTATTACGCATAAATTTTATAAGCAAATTACTTATTAAACGCGCTTTTATATATTGTAGGAATATTTTAAAGTACAAAATATTACTACAACATATAAAACTTTATGCAGTGGGTGTCATAAGCTGATCCAACAGAACGCATCGCATATAAAAACAAGACAAATCAGATTTATTGAATAAGTTAACGCAACCATTATAGTAACACGTAAAATAAATTCGTCTAACAAAAGTTCATAAAATTATATGTATATTTGAGTATAATCTTTATTATATCCGATATCTTTTGTTACCTAAAAGACTAGCGAAGACCATGACGAAACAGGTGCCCAGATACACATCTATTGACTTGACGTACGAGATTTTCGGTAGAGCTGCATTCGTCGAAGACATCAGCGTGGTCATGGTCAATACAGTGGTGACACCGAGAGACACTCTAGCTGGCGTCGCATTCCGATTCAGCCAGAAGGAGACCCAGGATATGATCACGATCAGACCAGATGGAATGTAAATCTGGATGAGATAGTAGCCCATTGATCGGACGAACTGTATTTCACAGGCCAGTCGGGAGTAGTTTCCTGAAATGAAGTTTTAAGTTTAGTGAAGGTGATTCAACTGTACGTTTTCATGATACAGATGATATACGAATAAAGAAACATAAAAATAATGAACTCAGAATTACGTATCATCTGAGCTGGCATTTAGATCAAAATGTTCACAGTCAAGCGATAAACGTGCAGAGGAAAAGAGATGGACGAATCAAATAGCAAATGTGCTGTGTACCTGTCGTGAGGGATATTTCCATGGCTCGCTGGCGATGGCCGAGCACCTTGAACTGCGGTAGGGACACTTCGCTCGACACACCGACCGAGTTGGGCCCCTCGTTCCACTTATATCGGATGTCCCTCATGGTGTAGCCAACTGTACCATGCAGAGATATGGAACGATAAAATAAACGCCCATCGCACTGGGTTTTCTTCAATACAACCGTAACCTAGGAATGGATGACTGATTCTACCAAAGCTAAACTGTGCACGACGTCAGGACATTTAGCGTCGTTCACAACAAAAATGTTGAAAGCGATCATTTGCTTCATTACAAGGTTTTGTTTATCTACAGAATTAAAGCCTCATGAATTTGCACACGACCAGTGTATTAATTACAAAAACTTCGCGTTATCCTTATCATATTTATATTATTTTTGTCAAGCGAAGTACAAAGTACGAAATTTTAATTAAAACAAGAGAAGCGTAACTTTAGTTTTATTATGTGCATGGAAACTTACAACTTTCAATCTCGATGTTGCATAGTTGTCGATCCATTGGAAAGTACTGTAGGTCCATAGGGCATGACGCGGTGATCGTCAATCTAGAGAAAATTTATACTCGTTAGTACTTATATTTTATGTTCAAATCAATAAGTTACAGACAATGAATACAATATTAGGTGTAAACGAGCTGCTTCGTCCAATGGGATAAAATTACTAAGATAAGATTAGCCTAAGTTACTTATTACTAATTTTGTGCGTGTACTTGTAACTTTGGCGACAACAACGAGACTTTCAGATACTCATTTACTAATGAATGTAAGTGAGTGTCTGAAAGTCTCGTCTAAATCGGTCCAGACGGATTATTCGGAACAAACAGATAGACAAAAATTTTGATTTAATTTCGATTCTTCTTAATTCAAATAATCAAATCAAAATATCTTTATTTAAATTGGTTGGAAAACTACTGGATTGAAGTTTTTCTACCTAGATATTTTGATTTGAATATTTGAATTAAGAACATTGTATAAAAACCTTTAATCCTTATGCGGTCATAATTATAAAAATTCGGGAATCACATTATATTTTATATTTTTTCAGCAGACGATCTAACAATTTTTATAAAGATCTTGAAAAAATTAAAACCTTTCCATACAAACTTTCAACCCTCTGAGGTCATATAGGGGGTGAATTTTATAAATTTTTTAATTACATTATATTTTTAACCGACGAAAAAAACGGAGGAGGTTCTCAATTCGACACGTATATATATTATTTTATGTATGACGATGCATAACTTTTTACAGAGATGTCCGATTTTGATAATTCTTTTTTTATTAAAAAGGGCACACTTCCAATATGGTCCCATAGTCATCATTTTAGGATCTGATGATGACATCCTGGGAAAATTGAAGGAATAAAATTTGATAGGCACACTTGCAGCGATTTTGGTTTTTGTGTAAGTATCAGTAGCTTTTTGGCTACTAGTGCCGTATATACTACGAGAGTATAGTACGCGTAGGTTACATGTCGATAAATCACTAAAAAGTAAGAAATAAAAATTTTTAACAAAAAATAGAACCGACTCAAAACGCACTAAAAAGTAAAAAATAACTGTGTCATTTGGAATTTACTTAAGCATATCTAGAAGTCGGTGCCAGCCAAAGTTTCTACTTTAAGGACATTACCTAGAACCCTATGTAAATGTTCCTTAAACTTGCTGGCACCGACTTCATAGATATGCTTAAGTAAATTAAAGCAACTAAATGACACAGTTATTTTTTACTTTTTAGTGCGTTTTGAGTCGGTTCTATTTTTTGTTAAACTTTTTTTAATTTTATCAGTACTTTTTATACAAATTTTATGAACATATCTCGAAAAATTCATATCACCGTATGTATCAAATAAATTCGTTATTGCTGAAATATTCATATACTCACGACACTTTTTAAAATTTTAAATACCCATTCTCCTTTCTACCACCACGAGCGCTTTCAGGAAGCTCCGCTTCGTCTGAGACCAGTGCGTTCGTGTGTCCATTTAAATTCCCTATCTGTGCCTCCATATAACACTATTTTTTATGCTAAATCGTTTTCGGTGATGGCAGTGCGCCAATGGAACTCGCTTCCAGACAACATTTTTGAAAATAACCCTTCTGACATTCGTTTTAAAAATCGTCTTCATAAATATTACCTTTCATTACAATCATAAATATTTTTTTTATTTATATTATTTATATATAGTATTTTATTTACATATATATTATTTGTATATATATTTAAGACTTATATTTATTTTACCAATATTAGTATTTATTTATTAATTATTTTATTAGTAGTATAGCGTTAGTAATAAGATTTCCTTCTTTTATTTCTTGTACCTATTCGCCTTTCTATAATCTTCTCCCACTGCTAAGGGTCACTGGTAGAGATCTCTTAAAGAGATAAGTGTTTCCTTGTCCAATTTAATTTTGTTTCTTTCTTGTAATTTGTAACATTAAATTTTTTGGTACAAAATATATTTAAAAAAAAATTAAGAATTTTTCATACAAAATTTCAAACCCTATCTAACCCTATAGGTATAATTTAAAAAATCCTTGAATCTCTAGTTTTTATATAAATTTTCATACACTATAAATTCAAAAATTTAGGACCTTCTAAACAAACTGTCAACTTTTTTATTTCTATTTTTGCGACAAAAAGTATCATGTGTAATCTATACTAATATTATAAAGAGGTAAAGTTTGTAAGTACGTAAATAAAGATCTGTCGGGGCTAATATTCGGAGCTACTGATCCGATTTAAAAAATTCTTTCACCAGTAGAATTCTATGTTATCGGTGAGTGTCATAGGCTATATTTGTATTATATATATTACCCGAGCTATCACAGTTTTTGTTGCGCGAGTCGGACCGTGAAATTTATTAAAACGGCTTTATGCGCGTACGCTGCCTTAGCTATTGGATATAATTGAAAACATTGTATGAAAACTTTATGCATCTTAAAAAGTTCTACAAAAAAGTCCGCAATAGCATATATCTATCTTTTATGTTTTGGCAGATATAGCACTTTTTGTGTTTTAAAAAATAATTTATTTCATATGCAATTAAGTTTACATCATTATTTAGACAACTAAACTTAAATCTTTATCAAAATAAATTATTTAATAATCACAAGGATGTTATAGATATAAGATTTGCCTTTTTACAGTATATTAATTAGTTACATAGTTTAGGAGATAATACAAAATTTCTAAAAAGTGCGACACGCGACACGTACGTGCGAGTACCTACTGAATAGGCGTCAGCATTTTGGTAAGTATGCTGTTACATGTTAGAAAGGATAATACGGTAATGGAATTGAGAATTCGATCTTTGTTTAATTTATTTGTCATAGAAGACCATATCTATACTATTAATATAAAGCGGAAGAGTTTGTTCTTTTGTTTAAAGGGGCTAATCTCTAGATCAGTGTGTCAGATTGTAAAATTATTTTTGTTTATTTTGAAAGCTAGAGCTTAATAGACTATTTAATATAAAGCTATATATCAGCTTGCCATAAAATATATTGTTAATGTTAATAATCATAATAATAATAATAAAGTCTTTATTTATCCTTAATCTTCATAAAAGTATTCATATTTCTTAAACCTAATGTTAGTAAAGTACTTATCATAAATTGTTAGTAATATGTACAATATTGATATTGTTGATATAAGGATCCCTCAATGGGTATAAGCCTCCTCCAGTTCCTTCCATTTGCCTCTATCTTTTACCGTTAATAGCCATTGTGGGCCCGCTATACATTTTAAGTTGTCGCACCAACGAGACTTCGGACGTCATACACTCCTCTTCCCGTTTGGTCCTGGCCATATGGTTGTGGTGTGAGACCATCGTTTGTCTGTTGTTCTAGCGATATGGCCAGCCCACCTCCATTTTAGGTTCTGTGTTTGTTGCAAGGCGTCAGTTAACTTTGTCCTCTTCCTTATTTATTTATTTTTTACTTTATGGAGCCTGCGTAAATTCTTTAAGCTTCTCTACATTGCTCTTTGACAAATGGCTATTTTGTTCCTCACTTTGTTCGTATAGACCCACGTTTGACTTTCATAAATTAACTTAAATTTCAATTATTAACATAGGGAGTATACAAGTATCCATAACCGTTCTTTTAATGCTTAAACCGTATTTTCCTTTCAATATCTCTTTTTGAGACCAGTATTTATTCCAGCCTAAATAGATTCTTCTGTCCATTTTGTCCTCTGTATTGGAATCTTTAAACGAGACTTGTTTTCCTAGGTATATATAGGAATGTACGTATTCGATTTCGGTTTTGTTTAAATATATTTGTTTAGGAATACAGTTAGTCATAATCTTAGTTTTAGTGATATTCATATGTAGACCTACTTTCTGACTTTCTGTTTCTAGGGATACTATCATTTTTTCCAGTGTATTACTATTTTCAGCAAAAAGAGCAATATCATCTACGAACCTTAGATGACTTAGGTGTCTATTTAGGTTGTTTATACCTTGGCCTTTCCAATTCAATTTCGTGAAAATACTTTCCAGTACTGCAATAAACAGCTTTGGAGATAATGGATCTCCTTGTCTGACTCCTCTACATATTTTTTTATATTTCCCCTTTTTTGAGCTTAATTCTGCTAGTGCTATTGTTGTCGATAGTCTTAAGAACTTTAAGATATTTTATGTGAATATTGCATTCCATCAGTGCTTTCTAGATAGAATCGTGAAATATGCTATCAAATGCCTTATTATAGTCGATAAAAGCAATATAGAGGGTTCTGTTATATTCTTTATACTTTTCGATTATCATATTGATATTGTTAATGTTAATGTACCTACTGTAATGTCGTACAATGTTTATAACAAAAATGAAGATCTTTAGTACACGGGACGGGACGGAGGGTATTGCTTCAGGGAAACTATAAAAAAAATTAAATTGAAAGGAGGAGCGTGGAATGAGCACACTTTATATGAAAGTCTGTCTTTAAAATTGGAAGGGTACCTAAGAGACGAAGTCACGGGCATACTTCAACCAATAAAAGAGCAGGGCACCAAAGTCCAAGTAGAGTATATACACCACCTTGAGGGGAATAATGGGTAGTCAGTTTTGTGTCTAGAGTGCGGTGAGGATATTTGGTCGAGTTGGGTAGTAAATTAAATGAAGGAGTAAAGTAAGATGGGTGTAAATAAACTATTGCCCTGAGTCTTAATAATACGTTAGGAATTATAGGAATCTACCTTCATGTATCAAAACGTTGTGAACTTGCAATCAATCTGTTCGTGCAGACAAAGACTTTATTTTATGCTTGCAATTTAACCCTGATCACCTACGAAAAACTAAGAAACACTAAATAGAATGCTGATACGCCGATATATATAGGTATATATATAAAAACTATATAAATATATACATATATATATATAAATTGTTATAAGCAGGCTCAAGTACACAATCCACAAGTAGTCTAGGCGATAAGTTGAAAATGGTACAAAATAGAGATACTGCTCTTAAAATTACGTGCGATAGCTCATTGGATCCGGAATGACGTCTAGAAAAATGTGCTAAAAGCGTGTATTAGCACATAAAAAATTGCAAAAGTTATAAACAATTAAAGATTAAAAAAAAATGGCATTTCGTTTTTTACCAATATTTCATAAACTATTAATATTTAAGAAATTTGAAAAAAAAGATTCTGAAAGAGGAGATAATTTCCAATAAAAAACTCCTAACTCTCGGAACTCTATCTCCATTATTTATAATTTTAATTTAACGCTGAAGATAGGTCTACTCGTGACATTTTTAGGATGGGCGCGTGGCGTCAAAAGCGAGTACGGCGAATTAATTAATTTATTTAAAGTATTAAATATTTTTTTTTTAATTTGAAAAAATTATGGTGTGTTCTGAACACTATAAATAATTTATTCCCGTTGGAAATTTTACTTAAAGTTAATTTTTCAACGAGTTATAACTAACGAAATTTTCTCGAACTATCGTCTTAATTATAAGTGAAAAAAAATGTTTAAATAATGGTCGTAAAAAATTTTCGCTTCGTAGAGCCTTTCTTACATACATACTTAACAAGATCGTGCCATAAAAGTTAAAAAAATATTGATACTTTGTTTATAACAATTTTTTTACTTGAACAAAAACTTAAAAATCCGAGTAATGTTGTTAATTTTTTTTTTTTATAAATCATCATATTATCGTTTTTTTATTAATACAAGATATTAATTAATTTGCAAAAAAAATTTTTACCGCCATTTGTTGGTAAATTTTTTATAAACAAATTGATTAAATCAATATTTTTAAAAAATTTTTTTTCACAACTTTATTACATCATAAATATTATGATTTAAAAAAAATTTTTTTCCTTAATAACAATTTCTAATTGTTTATAATCGTTTTTTTTATATTTCTATTGTTTAAATAATTAGTTAAGAAATTATTTTTTTTCTAAAAATCATAATTGACAGTCTTCTATAAAGTAACAAAAAAAAAAAATTTTTTTTTTATCAACAATTCTATTGTTTATTAACTTACCAATTTGTTAAACACAAATTTTCAACTTTTTTTTATTTTTTTTCTAAAACTTCTAAAATTAACAAAAACAACCTATTAAATTAAATATGTAACAAAGTATAGAAAAAAAAATTTTAAATTTTTTTTATTGCACTTTTAAAAAACACGTGTTACAAAAGTTGTTGTTATATATATACACGCTTTTAGCACATTTTTCTAGACGTCATTCCGGATCCAATGAGCTATCGCACGTAATTTTAAGAGCAGTATCTCTTTTTTGTACCATTTTCAACTTATCGCCTAGACTAAAGCAAGCTGACTCTATCTTTAGCACTGCACACACTTTTAACACTATAGAACTGAGAAGATTTAGCTATTTTGACATCTAAACCAGACAGTTTCTTTTTTTCATTTTTGTATTCAGCTCCGACTTAGTGACGAGGTGTTTTGAGATGGTTGCCTGAGCCCTATGATGTCTTACTGCGAGCCTTATTCAACTTCAACTTCGCACAATTATAATACCATCTACAGAGGAACACACCTCTATAACTTGTACTTGATAAATATTATTAATTTTTCTTACAGAGGAATTATCTAATATGTAAACAAAATGAGCAAATTAAGAGAGGGCGGTTCCCTTACAAGAGAATTGATTATTAGATTCTAACCACAGAAACTAATAATCGAATCGAAGAATGTTGGTTCTTCTCATGCTCGGGTTGCGCTGTGCGGTGCGGTTATATGCGGACACTATGATGGCCGCATTCACGAAGTGTACCGCGACAGACCTTTTGCGAGGGACCTAGATGCGTAGCGCGGCCCAGGCATAGGAATTAGTATTTCAGGTAGGGGCCCACCATCGTATGCAGGACGGAGCGTACGATTATCTTAGATACAAAAAATGCCTCAGATCTAAAGTTTGTCCAAACACTTGCTTGGATCGAGATTTAATAGTGTTTCCATCAGGAAACACAAAACAAGAAATGCCACTCAAACCACACTTAATACCATAATATCTACTACCTACTATTGATTAGATTTTGAGTCCTTGAGAGGACTTAATTGTAATCACATTTTTATTGTATAAAACACTAATAGGTACATATACGTTAGCCAGTTCATGTAATGAAAAATAACACAACTGTCTCTCATATTATACCTCGTTTTTCTCGCGGGTCAGTTCGAATAATTCAGGAAAACAATGCAATTTCCGAATGTATTTGATTTTGAGAGAATACAGTGGATTTTGAGATTCTTCTGGCAGTCTTAAAGATGAAGTCTCCTGCAGCCATAAGTTGGTTTCAGTCCTATCTTTGTGATCGTAAACAATGTATTCGGGTTGATGAAAAAATATCCTCTCCGTGTAGATTAAATGAATGTACTTAGTTCGGCGTTCTCTCTCATTTACTCTTTTTTATTTTTTTATTTGTGGTTAGTTTATACGCGGCAGAAGTGGGTGCGAGACGTATAAAGACCTCTACTCATTTCTACCGTGAAGTCTCTCTATAACCTGCTAAAAGTCTAAACCTCTAGTCTTAGTAGTAGTCTAGAGTTCTTCCGAATTGGGCTGGGTAGGGAGAATAACTTGAATAGGAGGTGAGTGTTGACGGCCGTCACTAAGAGTACTCCTTTAAACCTACACCCGTGTCACAAGTCTCGGGCTCTGCTCGGAGTTTTTCTCTCAGCCATTGGATGGACCCGGCACCAGCACGGTGAATCCATGTAACGCTAAGATCTTTCTCTTTACTTTTACCTACATGCTGTCAATTAAAAAATTTATGTTAAATATGATTGACAATGATGTAGCTACCCTAGATACTGTTATAAGAACTTAGTGTTAGAATAAGAATACCTGATAACCCTGAAAAGACTTTATTTAGTTTCAGTGTTTTAGTCTTCACTAACCCAAAAGGCATCAAATGCCACAATACTTGAAATAAAGAAACTTCCTTTCTTTACTTACAGAGTTACTTTCCAGAGAATAGCAATATTTTCAGAAATAGTTTAAATACAATATGTGATCTATGATTAAAAAACCTCCTCAATTTAGAAATTTTTTGAAATAAATTTTCTACAAAAGTACACTCAACATGGACACATTGCACTGCAAAATCCAGGAAATTTAAGTCTCAACTCACAATGGCGCAGAGTCGTAGCGTCGCGACACATCGTGTTTTCCAACTACAACGCGCGGCGATGCGGACATGCGGCTACTCGAGTCGTCGCGCGACGACGCTCACGTTAGCTCGCCCAGTACTGTGATATTTGAATAACATACAAATGAATATCGGCGGAAAACATGACGTTACGCTTCGTGCGGCGATGTTTCGACTCCGCCCCAGTGTGAGTTGACATTTGGCTTCCTACAATACAGAGTGCTAATGAGTTTGTAATAATTTAGATTTTATTGAAAACTTTTTAAATCCTTGTAACTTATACTTACTAATACCGTTACTAGTACCATGAGTAATAATAATATCATCCCTACGTATCCTATCAATATGTTAAGCACGATTGTTTGTAAGTATGGATGAATGGATGTTTAACGCAAAACTACTGAATGGATTTTGATGAAATTTTACAATAATACTATATAAACAATAATAATAAAAGACGTGTGGCACTCGGAGACTGCTGCGATAAAGCTATTGCATAGCATTTTTTATCAACTTATGTTTACCTTACGACGTCATCGGGACCGTGGCTTAGCGGTAAGGCGCTCTAAGTTACTAAAAAGTAACCATTTAGTTTTTTTATTTATCGATAAAAACCAGAACTTTTAATGGCTGTTTGAAATATCACACTTGTAAAAAAAATGACTTTTTGAAATATCATGCTTGAAAAAAAAAATTGCGGAACCGACGGGATTCGAACCCGCATTTCTCTGGCAATTCAGGCACTTAGAGCGCCTTACCGCTCGGCCACGCTCCCAATGACGTCGGCGCCGAAATTATGCTTTTTATATTATGTTTTTGATATCCAGTGGGTGTTAGGTTTTTTCGTTACGGAATTTCTGAATTCGGTCTCCACGCTCAAGGCCCGCGATAGAAGCTATACAATAGCTTAATATAGCTTATACATCAGAATAGGCTCCTTTTTTCCCGAAATTTTTATGGGAACAGTAGTAAATAATAATTTTCAATATGTTAGGTATATTGTGTATTAAATCAAAAATTCGAAATATTGTAAGTGGTTAAAAACCCTGTATATATTTATTTTACTTTAGTAGTAGTGCTGTAGAACTTTTAGCGACAAAGCCTTTAATTGCATATCCTTGCATGCCCAAAGGGTTGTTCTGTTTAAAGGCGATGGTTTTCCAGTTACCATCAGATAGGTCTGCTGCTAGGCCCGTCATAAATAATACATAAACTTACATTTATCTTACTCGTTTCTTATCATTTAATCGATTATTTTAGGCCAGTGTAGAAATTTTTGCCTTTACAAATTTACTTTTTGTAATGTTTGTTACCTTATTTCTAAACCAATTTTAAAATTTTTTTTTGTTTGGTTCCAAAAACATTAAAAAAAATCCCATTCCAAAGTTTGTTTTTTAATTAAAAATAACTGAAAAATATAGGTATTAAATATCCGATTTTGCTAATTCTTTTTTTATTAGAAAGGGCATACTTTCAAGGTGGTCCCATTGTCATCATGTTAGTATCTGATGATGATATCCTGGGGAAATTGAAGGAACTCTTCAAATTTTGGAGGCACGCTTACAGCGTTTTTAGTCTTTGTCTCGGTATCGGTAGCTTTTTGGCTACTAGTGCCGTATAATAAACTATGACAGTATAGTAAGAGTATGTTGCGTGGCGATAAATCACTAAAAAGTAAGAACTAAAAATTTTTAACATATAATAGAACCGACTCAAAACGCACTAAAAAGTAAAAAATAACTGTGTCATTTAGTTGCTTTAATTTACTTAAGCATATCTAGGACGTTAAGGACATTACCTAGAACCCACAAACTGCTTTACTATGTTAAATAAATGTTCCTTAAACTTGCTGGCACCGACTTCATAGATATGCTTAAGTAAATTAAAGCAACTAAATCACACAGTTATTTTTCACTTTTTAGTGCGTTTTGAGTCGGTTCTATTTCTTGTCAGAGCGTTTAAGTTTGTATTTTTAGAGCGTTTAAATAAAAGCTTTTTTTAAAAAGATTTTTTCTTTTAATTGATTTTTTATTTTTTAGTTAACGCTGGCTAGGTTTATCAGTCTGTTCATCTCATTCAATGCATCATTGTTGCCAATTAAAATCGGACAGTCCAGCCCTTTTAAGGAGCCTTGCTAATGTTTTTACCCTACTTAAGGTCACATATGCTTGACCAGCAGCAAAGACCTTCAAGCCTAAGTATATAACGGCGCAGTTGACATTTCGTGTACTGTATAAGGCCATAATACAATTGGCAGCATTCTTCGTTCCGCGGTTTCGTGACTATATTTAGCTGGAAATTGCACGGGCTGGGTCTGAATTGGGTGATCTTTACCAAAGTCAAATACGGACGGATGGTATATCCCATATATATATATATATATAGGGCCATATAATCTCTGTAATATGTTCAATGGCAACATTCACCAGGCCTTTGGAGACATTTACATTGTAACGCAATATCACCTTGGCCCCAGTGAATATTCCTAGCTCCTTAGGTAGCCCTCCTGTCTTGTTTATATTGGATGGTATAATATTATTTAGATCCAAGTTGACAGTTTTTTTGAGTACAATCTACTAGACCATCCTTGTCATGTGTGTATGGGAGAACTGCCACTTATTTCTGCTTGAAAGTTACTGGAGGAAACACAGTTCGGGGTTTGATTATGGAGTTGTCCTTCTCCTAAACAGGTTGCAGACCAATGCTGATGACGCCCATCTCGCCAAAATACACAAATCAAACTTATTTCAGCTTAGATATTACTTTCACACCCACATATTAATTAACTCGTTTAAACAAACGAAAAAACTCTTTCATTTTATATTAATACTATAAATATGGTCTGCTATACCAAATAACTTAAAAAAAGATCAAATTCTCAACCCCATCACCGAAAGAATATCTTTACCAAAATGCTGATCCCTATTCAGTACGTACTCGTACGCACGTAGAGATCAATTTAATTTGGACTTAATAACGGCAGTATTGCGCTATTTAGAAATTTTGTATTGTCTCCTAAACTATGTAACTAATTAACATACTATAAAAGGCATATCTTATCTCTATAATATCCTTGTGATTATTAAATAATTTATTTTGATAAGGATTTGAGTTTAGCTGTATAAATAAAGACGTAAATGTAAGCATACGAATTAAATAATTTATTAAAATATAATAAGTTCTATATTTGCTAAAAACTGAACTGATGTCGCGGACTTTTTGTAGAACTTTTTAAGATATATAAAGTTCTTACATTGTTTACAATTATACCCAATAGTTACGGCAGCGCATGCGGATAAACCCGATTGCGCGACAAAAACTTCGATTATTCGGCTAATTATACAATACGTTGTGTTTGGAAGTCCTTTAAAAATGCCTATGTCCAACAGTGGACGTCTACAGACTGGTAATGATGATGATGATGTAATACAAATATAAAATACTAGCAGTCGCCCGCAACCTCATCCGCGTGAAAACCTCTTAGGTACCCTTTTAATTTTAAAGACAGACTTTCATATAAAGTGTGCTCTTTTCCCGCTACCCCTCTCAATTTAATTTTTTTATAGTTTCCCGTGAAGCAATATCCTCCGTTCCGTCCCGTGTACGATATTACAGTACATTAACAATATATATTTATGGCAAGCTGATGTGTATAGCTTTTAATAGTCTATTACACTTTTGAGTCTAGCTTTCATAATAAACAAAATAATTTACAATCCGACATGCAGATCTTGAGATAGGCCCGTTTAAACAAACGAACAAACTTTTTCGTATATTGTATAAATATGGTGTGCCATACCAAATAAATTAAAAGAAAAGATCAAAGATCGAATTCTCAAAAAATATCAGTACCAAAATGTTGACCTCCATTCAGTACGTATAACATAACACGGAGGATTTCAACTTAATTTGGACGATATAGCGGCATTGTCATATTTAGAATTTTTAAAAATTTTAAACAAATTTTAGAAATTTTGTAATATCTTTGAAACTATATAACTAACTAACATACTGTAAAAGTAAAATCTTATCTGTATAATATCCTTGTGATTATTTAACAATTTATTTTGATAAGAATTTAAGTTTAGTTCTATAAATAATGAAGTAAACGTAAGCATATGAATTAAATGATTTTTTAAAACACAAATAGTTATATATCTCCTAAAATATAAAAGGTAGATATATGCTATTGCGGACTTTTTTGTAGAACTTTTTAAGATGCATAAAGTTTTCATACAATGTTTTCAATTATATCCAATATCTAAGGCAGCGTACGCGCATAAAGCTAAATTTAATAAATTTCACGCTCCGACTCGCGAGTCAAAAACTGTGATAACTCGGGTAATATATACAATACAAATATAACCTATAACACTCACCGATAAGGCAGCATTCTACTGGTGAAAAAATTTTTAAAATCGGATGAGTAGTTCCGAAGATTAGCCCCGACGGAACTTTATTTACAAACTTACAAACTTTACCTCTTTATAATATTAGTATAGACAGCTTATAACACTTCCCAATAATGTTAAGTTTCTATTGGCGAAAGATTTTTTTAAATCAGATCAGTAGTTTCGAAGATTAACCGTAACAGATCCATTTACTAACATACAAAATTACAAACTAACAAACTTTACCTCTTTATAATATTAGTACAGATTGTAGAAATGCATTAAAAATATCTATGCTGCCATCCTGTATGGTCCGCCATATTGGATTTAGAATGATTGCACACACTATATCATGCATTGTTATCCAAAGTTAACGTGTATACAAAATTTCAGCTCAATTCGTTGAAGGTATGTACTTCAAAATTGAGCTCAAAGATTCCACCCGAACAAACATACTTACAATGCAAGTTAAATAAAAGCTTTTAAAAATAGACTCTTTCATAAATATAATCGAGCTGACTTCAGGGATATATTACACTAAAAAGCGAAAAATCGGTTTGAAGACCACCTTTAATACATTATAAATAGTACCTTCACCAAATAAATAGCAAAATAAAACTGAATAATAAATAGCAAAATAAAATTGGAACCTAAAAAAGAACACAAAAAAAGTAGTTACCTACTACACGTGACTTTTTTTCAAGAAAATTATTATTTTTTTCATAATTTTAATTTTTTTTTAATAAAACTTTATAAATGGATACAAAACACTTGTATTTTGATTGATGACATCTATTCTATAAAACAAGGCACGTATAATAAAGTACAGTATAATATGCTAGCAGTCGCCCGCGACACCGTTCGCGTGAAAACCCCTTCTAATTTTAACAGCCTTTCATATAAAGTGTGTTTTTCATCTCTCTTTGAATTTCATTTTTTTTATAGTTTCCCGTCAAGCAACCGTCAGTGTTGGCACGTCCGCGTCAAATAGTCTGCGAAGGTGATTATTTGTACTAACTTTTTATTATTACCTAAACACCTACCTACGCGTCCTCATAACATGGTTCACAGAAAGGTATATTTTTATCAATTTTGTATGTTAGGATTAATATGCTATGCTACAATGTTCCTTATAAATCACTTATTAGTGTCCCGTACCTCAAAATAAATACTGAGGTCTATAATACCTTTCAACTGTAACAAAATCAAATATCACGAACTTTCGATGCGCGAGTCCGACTCGCATTTGGCTGGTTTTTAATTTTCAGTTTGCTTTTTTGCCAGATGTTATCTATGGTTGCCGTGGTCAGGAAAGTGTGGACATTTTTGTAGACCTTACAAATTTAATTTACTTTTTTTATGTTTATTACCTCAATAACTCCATTTCTAATTCAATTTTGTATTTTTTTTTATTTGAAAGGGTATGCTTCCAAAATGATTCCATAAAATTAAAAAAAAACATTAGATACTTTGTTTTCAATTCAAAATAACTGAAAATCCTATGTCGTTCACGTAAACAAAATTGCGTATTTATGCTCTAGCCCAGGGGTTCCCAAACTCTTTTGTTTCATAGACCACTTTCAAAATTTTGCTGTATCCGGTGGACCCTGCGGAGCTACATTACTACTAATTTCGAAAAAAAGGGAACGATTAGATATATCTAAACAAACTTGCGTTTTGAACATTGCACAAAAAGGTTAGAATCGATTGCTTGTTACGGTTAATTATTAGATAAAATCGAATAAATAAGTTTTCAATAAAATTTTATTTGCTGTGTGTGGATTTAAAAAAACCAAAGCTGTCCAATTCAAAAAGTGACTCCATCTAACTTTAAAGTTTAACTACTTTTTTGAAATCTGCTGTGACTTACAGCACCAGAAGCAATCAATTCTCACTAATTTTATTGAGAAAACTTTCCTCTCGGAGTGGAAAAAAGAAATATAGTGTATTAATACTGTATTGATAGATATTTATTCAAATATATAAATTATTACACTATTAATTATTATTTTAATAACAATCGTTACATAATTAAAATTAAACATACATTACGAAACTTATAATTTTAATGAGAGCGATGTACTTGATGGATTGACAGCAAATTATCAATATTTGGTTTGAGATTTGTAAGGAATAAGCGCAAATCTCCCCGTTCTGTGTTATTAATAATATTCAATCTGCTCTTTTTTTTGCATTTCTGCAGATTGCTAAAATTCTCTTTGTCTGTCTGTTCGCACTATTTATATGTTCCCCTCTAACTTCCAAACGGCTTGGCCGATCCCCGATATGGCTGACTCACTAGCTCGTTAGAAGAACTTGTTAGAAATATGTTGACTTGTTAGAAATATCTGGAGCTTAGACCCACCATGCTGCTCCGGTGTTGGTTGGCAGGCTTATGGTGATAATAGTTTTATGACTATTTTAATGGCTCACGAGAAGAACCTGACTCCATGACTTGTGGGAAATATCTGGAGCTTAGACCCATCATGCTGCTCCAGTATGGGTTTGCGGGATTAGGGTAATAATAGTTTAATGACTATTTTAATGGTCCACTAGAAGAACTTAACTCCATGACTTAGGGAAAATATCTGGAACTTAGGCCCACCATGCTGCTCCAGTGTGGGTTGGCAGACTTATGGTGATAATAGTTTTATGACTATTTTAATGGCCCACTAGAAGAAATTAGCGCCGGCCAATATAATCCTTCTCAAATTTTAATTTACCAAGGAAAGCTGAAATTATACTCTTAGTTTTTATTAAATATAGACTGTCCCCCTGTAATTGTAAGTTAAGGTCATTAAATTTTTTGAATCAACCTGTCAAATACGCGATGTCCGCTTTGAAATTAATTAATTTATTTTTTCAAATTCAAGATATTTACTTTCCAGAAACTCGAAAACTGCCTACAAAAAGTAAATAAAGTCGTGATAACCAGCGTACTTCAGTACTACAGTACAGTACAGTTCTTTTTATTTTGTTAACTGCATTAATAACAAATTAAAGCGATTGGTGCAATCTATCACTCAAATTTTTCGCTACCAGATGTTTTCGGTAATTTACACAGTGAATTGCAGTTACATCTGGTATAATTCTTTTAAGATGTAACAGTTCAACAAGTAACAGTCACTGAACTTCTTAAAATATTATTTGCCTATATTTATAAGAGAAGTCAAGCTAACATTTTAGTTCTTCACTATCAACATTTTTTACCAACCACACTCAAGATATACCCCATCGAGTCTCCCGCGGACCCCTGGGGGTCCACCTGGATCACTTTGGGAATTACTCCTCTAGCCTTTTAGTGGTAGACCAGTGCAATCAATTTTTTACACCAAAAAAAAATCGCAGTAGGATGAAACCCATTGAAAAATGAGGAGAATGACATAAAAAACGGATTTTATCAATTTCTAGCAAAATTATAAGTCCTATGGAAAAGAGTTGAATGACAAAGTTGTAGGTAATAAAAAATTATATAGGCGGGGACATTATAAAATATTTTTATAATGTCCCCGCCTGCAGCACCATAAAGTATTTAGAATTTTATATAGATATAGTGATCCTTGTTTTTCTCTTTTCAGTTCATAACTTCTATGCAGTCGGGTTTTTTGTTTTTATAATAATAATTTTATTTGAGACTTTTTGTTTCAGTTCTATACCATATATAGAAATAACACGGTACACTCTATGCCATTTTTTGTTAAAACGGCAATATAAACATGATATGATATTTATATTTTTGAAATGGTATTTTTACAACCTTTCATTTGATACCCATATTGCTAAGATAGAAGAAAGATATACACACATCCCCCTTTTTTCCCCCATTTACAGCCGCCGTTTTGAAATGTTTATATAGCTTATGTCACTACCACAATTTTAACAAATTTAACGACACCTCACATGTCAAAATCCGTTAAGTCGTTTAGGATGTAGCGCGTGCCGAAGAAATGGACATACATACATACATACAAACATACATACATACATACATACATACATACATACATACATACGCTCCCCTCCTTCTGACGCAGTCGTGTAAAAAGACCTAAAACTATTGTATTTACTTTTTTCCATATAACCTCAAAATGTATGTGAAAAATTTAAAAAATCATATTTTTTATTTTTATCTTTTACCAATAAAATTTTATTTTCACGAAATTTGGTGAAAACTTACCTTTTTATGTCCCAAACATGCTATAATTTATTTGATTTGATATATTTATTTTTTCACCTTATCTTTTTATTACCTACCACTTTGTCATTCAACTCTTTAACATAGGACTTATAGTTTTGCCGGCAATCAAGAAAAACCGTTTTTTACCCCTAAAACCCGACCTTCCCCTTCCCGACCTCAGATCGCCCGTAATTTATTTTTCCTTTCATTTTTATGATATTTTTCTCCTTTTCCAATGGGTTTCTTCTTACTGCGATTTTTTTTAGTTTTAATTATTTTTAAAGCTATCTGCACTGACTTATGACAACTACAATAGTGCCAATAAATTTTATCATCAAATGCTGATAAAATTGGTTGGTAGATAAGGAACTTTGTAGTGATTTTGGCAATGAATTGATTTAGACTAAATACAGAAGCATAAGAATAAGAATTTAAGGCGGTGCAGACTTTCGCTTAATTTTGCTATTGGTGCTAACTAATAGCAAAATTAAGCGAAAGTCATTCATTCATTCATACATTCACCACATTATTATGTAGAACACATGTACGATGTTATTTTTTGCTTTTTAGTGTAATAGCCGTTTTGATTCGAAGTCGGTTTGATTATTTCAAAAGTTTATTCAAGAATCAACATACTAATCTATTTACCTTATACTACGTGTTATGGATCCAGAATGGTGTATCCTAATAAACTCGTTGCTCGTTGTTGCGATATGAAAATATGATTGCTTCTCATTTACAAAAAATGTATCTGGTACCTGAAAATAAAGTTTGTGCTTTTATTATTCAAACATAAAAAGTTTTTACTCTAATAGGGGCGATAGGGTGATTGAATACCTTGATCGTAATCATTTGAACACTCCAATCATCGTATACCATATATACCATATGTAACCAGTAAGGGTATTACTTCCCGAAACGTATTGATAGGTTTAAGCAAATTCTTGAAGTCCTCATATCTCTTTTAGGATTCTGCCTAAGAAGCAAATTTTTTCTAGGCATGTATATTCTCTCTCCCTAACAACTGTTTAACGGCTTTGTATAAGGTGGGTTTTAGGGAGTCTGGACCCTCCATTAGCACCGAACGTGAGTAATAAAAATCGCGGATAGCTCATAGGACAGATATTAATCAAAATATATAACGATTATGTATCGCAACTATAAGATTTACATTAAAAATTCTATGCTTTACTGCAAGAAAAATGGTACCTCGTTATTCGTATACTCGTTCCAAAATTTCTTACAAAACTGTCAGTTTCAGACAGACAGCGCCAGTTTAACAAAATAAAATTTTCTGCAAGACGTTTACAATCAAGTTACACAATCACACCCAGTTAAAGTAATTACCTAAAAAAATTATGGTATCCTTTGATGTGAAACGTAGGGGCATCGAAGTTTTACGTTTAATTTACGTGTTGATGAGTTTCTCTGAGACATCGTAGCTTCCAAAAATGGATCGATTGCGATGCGATTTTTCAAAGCTGACTTAGATGGTCCGTTAATTCAATCTAGAAATATTGATTTTTATCTAGCTCATGCTTTTGGAGATCGAAAGGATTTTTAAAATATTTATTTGTTTAAATTGTTTTTGAAATTATTTTAACAGACTTTGAAATATTTAACTGTTTTACAAAACAAACCAGAAAGTCTAAAAACTTAGGATTTATACACATCTAAGTTTTCAGAAGCAACATTCAAATGTGAGTGCAGGAAATGAATCTTCAATGACTTAAGTACTCACTCATATCATCTATATAATTTTCATTATGTTTATTTACCAAAAACATTTTTGATCGACTTCCAAGCTTTTTCACTGACAAATAAGAATTCCAAACCAAGAATCTTTTATAATCTTATAATTTTATAGCCGAAAAAATATTCCATAATTCAATTTTACTTCTGTAATATTTAAACATGTTGTTTGCAAATATCGGAATGCATAACTATTCTTGCTTAGCGCCTTCATAAAGTTTTTTTATAAATTTTTGGGAATTGCGAGTATTCTCAATTGGATTGGTAAACCAAATAGAACTCATACCTTTTCTCTGGCTGTCCACCTTAGTAAAATAATCTCACAACTTTCAGAGAACAAATGAAGTACCCGTACGTATCTTGGTACACAATAGGACATCCAAAATAATGAAGATATGCACTTCTTGAGATCTTTCTTTAAAAAAACAACGATTAGAACTGTTTTCTCTTTCTGCTCGACATTTTATTTCAGTTAGAAACGAGAAAGGATGATTATTGAATATGAATTAACGATTATTTAACTTAAGTAAGGTAGTTTTGGTTGGTTAATTAAATTAATTGGTTGTAGATAAAAATTAGGCGTGATGGAATATTTCTGCTAACACTGGTAGGTTTAAAGAAGGTAGGTAAATTTATAAACATTAATTGATTCGGGGTAAATAAAAAAGTCAAAATTTTTATAAACTAGTTATATATGAATAGGAAATAACAAATATGCATATTTACCCAAATATTTCGTATAAATTCTGAGCCGACGGAAAGTGTTTCCACGCCTGGCCTTTTGTTATATGCTAGTCTTGGATCTGTCCAAAATTGTCTAAAGTAGAAATCCAATGTAAAGTCCTGAAACACGTCCATTGTATAAAGCAATCTGCTCTAAACATTAAAATAAACACAATGCGTGACACCTCGTTTACATTTATAGTGATGGCTTTATTTCTGAATGTGAACTTTCGAAACAGACTTGGCAGCATGGCAGCTAACGGTCTTGTACGATTTTGTTTCCAGTACCCTTAGCTCGTTATTGTGCACCTAGGCAGCAAGGATATCAAATATCAAAACACTATAATACTACTTTTTATATTACTGTAAATTTTACAGCTTCCTTACAAAATACTTGTTGCAGATGTAATAAATAGAATTTGATTTATAAAAATATAAATTATATTAATATTGTTAGTCTGACGATATAGTGTTTCAATTCATCGACGCGTGCGAAGTGACATCTCGCGCTAAGGGTAGTGTTCAAGTTAATATTCAAATAGGTAACATAGTTGATATCGTACAAATATTAAATAATTCTATAATATTTGCCGCAACTATACCGACAAAGATGAAAGATGACTCCCGATGTTACAATTTGATAGCAAATACTCGAATTATGGTATATTTGATAAATGTGATCATATGAATAAGGAAACGTCGGTCCCCAACGTATTTTTTTATTCATTATTTTATTTAACTGCAATCACACCTGATGGTAAGTGATGATGCAATCTAAGATTGAAGCAGGCTACTTTGTTAGGAGTAGGATGTAATCCACAACCCTTCGATATCTACACAACATTGTACCGGAACGGTTATATTAATCTAACTATATTCCAGACAAATGTCGAACCTCAATAGTTTTTTCCGTTATATATTTTATAAGACTTATACACGCACCAGTTTAATATTAACTAGCACTTTTGTAAAATAGTTAATGGAGGTGATTTTCTTTTTGAAGTAATAAAGCACGCCTAGTGAAATAATTGCAAAATTCATACGTCATACATCCTGCTCGAACAAAAATAATACGGGCGATAATTCACCGATGTAAATGTGATGTGAAAATGTAATACCGCCTATTTCCTTGTTCATAAGTAAAATACTCGAGTATTCACAAGATAAACATTGATCAACGTACAAGGCCACGATGAAATATTAAAGCGACGTATTCAATATTAATGTATCACACATTGGAGAATATCAATGACACCGATATAATATGTAAATTCCTGTATCTCTTAATTTTAGGACGAAATGTTTTGTAATGAATACGCGGCTTAAGTAATGATCGAGCAACATTTATAAATGAAAATGAATAAGTATCACATTGAATTTAGGACAAATGAATTTTGACTGCCATGTGTCAATTGTTTTAACAGTTACTATACAAAATAATGATATAAAATACAGTATGAAAAGTACGCGTAATTAATATTTATTTTTCAACAAACTTTATAAAGTTAATTTTGAATCATTAAAACTCAAACATTATAAATATTATAAATAGGATTTTGATGTAGTTTTGTAGCTACAAAAGTAAAGTAAAACCAAGCTACATGACATCCAATCATGTTAAAAATAATCCAGATGATATAATACCATAAGTAAATGACCGATGTCGATTATAACTCATAAAGAATGTAGGGAAACGAATGCATAAGAATATTTCAAATAATTACGTGTACTTTTTTGTGAATGTACCACATTTAACGATGACATATATGACACATAATAGGGTCACGTCGTAAAGTGACTTTAATAGTCCCCTTGATTTGGTTTCCACTAGGGGTCATACACCCTGGTCTAGATAAATTACACATTGTTCTTTGGAACCGTTATCAAGGGTATTTAGGCTTTTCTCATTTAAATTAAACATCAAATAATTTTGGTTCGCTTTGATTTCCACAAATATGTAGCCTGACTATGTTTGATCGAACGAACGAGCTTTAATTTCTTATTTCTTTTAACGTTAGCAACAGTTGTAACCGAAAGACAAATAATATTTTTGTGAACAGTAAAAAGTAAACGAAATAATAATATGGAGTAAGTAAAATAAAACATAAAGTTCCCTCGTCCAACCGGAATTCACTGGACAACGGTACAAACATTTAAATACATTCATAGCAAGACTACTTAAAAGTAAAAAAATTGCGAGTGGCGATATCGAAGAAGTTTAATCGCCAATCTGGGAGACAATAGTAAGAAACCCACAGTCACAACAGATACCTACTCAAAAACATAAAAAGCTTAAAACAAAAGTAACAACAATGGAGCAAAAACGACAGTGTTCTGCTTTGTGGAATGCTTAGTAGCAAGTACAATTTTGTATGTCTTTATAATTGTGACACACCCGGTAAGGTACACCACTGCTTGCCAATTTTTATTTATGTACATTTTTTAAATAATGTAATAATAGTTTGCGTTGGAAAACGTCACGGAATAAGCAACTTGAAATGGAACAACGGATTAACGTGTTCAAAATAGGCTTTGTATATTACAAGATATATCATAGTTTTACACAAATATTTTTTATTTAATAAAAAAATTCGCAGAATCGACTTGTTAAAATATCTCATATTATTTTCGCGATTTTTATTTGGTTTGTTTAAAAATTATTTACGATGCGAATAAACATTACTTTTTTAAGTCAGTTTAAGTGAGAGTTTGCTCGTGAAAACATGATAGAATTTTTATGTTTCCGGTCGTATACCGTTTTCCAACGTTAAAATTTGTATGATGGTAAAAAAGAGTGGTGTATCGCCTGCCGAGCTGTCGGCTCCAATACGCCGGCATGCTCGCAGCCTCGTGTCTGGGGCTGCTCGGTCGCATCGGCCGCGGCCGGAGCGACCGAGTCAAGCGTGAGTTGACAGTTGCGAGTACCATGAGCACTTCGGAGACGGAGCCGATAGAGAGCACATACATGGTGACGCCCACCTCCACTGGCGGACCTGCAATCAAGCCCAATCGTGAGTCGCGCGCGCGCCTCGCGCCGTGAAAACCAAACCAGAGGACGTGACATGATGTGACGTCCGATCCCCCCGATCGAACCACTCGGTTCGACTGAAGGTGATCTTATGCTAGGAGCTCTTCTCTAAGTGACCATCTACTTAAATATTACTCTCTTAAATACCATTTTCACTTCAGATAACGAGCTGATCGACAGCACGTACATGGTGACACCCACGTCCACCGGAGGTCCTGAAAGTTTACATGGGATACATCCAGCGGCACATTCAAACTTCCACTTTTGCACTTGTTCATTTTAATGTTTCTAAATTAACTGTTCGGAATTATTTCTTATTATGAACTCTATACTAGGATATCCGTATAGGAATATATTTACATGTTATTACTGACTCTCGCACAGCTAATCCTACTTAATGTGTAGCTTTCAGATGGAAAGTAGGTACCTACTTATAGTAAAAAAAATGGCATGACGATTCGAAAGATATGAAACATCTATATTTCACAATTAATTGATATACCATCAAATATTTTTTCTATCAATGATATACAGTTGGAAATAATAATCTCGTTTTCATGGTTTTCGGCTGATAACCTTAATTTCCACTGGCGTTAAATATGTTTTATAATATTTTTGAATTAGGATCTTTTATTACTTAAAACACAGTTTTACCTGTGGATGTTATCTTTTGAGACATCATCGCTAAATATGAGTTTCATGAAAAACTCAGCGGGCGAAGAAATATATT
This sequence comes from Mycalesis mineus, assembly GCA_034621355.1. Classification (NCBI taxonomy): domain Eukaryota; kingdom Metazoa; phylum Arthropoda; class Insecta; order Lepidoptera; family Nymphalidae; genus Mycalesis; species Mycalesis mineus. The sequence continues at coordinate 22,999,506 of CM067908.1, read as the reverse complement.
GATATTTAGAGAATCCTTTAGTAGCCTTGTAGATGACTAACCTCAAGTTAAAATTATCTAAAAGTTAAACTTGTCTAGCTGGGAAGTTTTAAATATTCGGTCGGAGGTTTTAATATATCCTCGCGCCTTGAACAGCACTTGAAACTGTTGAACCTGCACCTAATCTTGTTGACTTCCGTTGATATTAAATCCTAATCCAAGATTGGCTGAAGTAATCAATATTCGGTTAGGATGTTATTATACTGCCGTTGTGTTGTTTAATGGCAGAATACTGATGTGAATTTATGCGTAATGTTGAGCACAATTTTCGGTAACGATACAAATCAAACACAAATGGACGATTCGTGAGAAATAAATTGATTTCTCGAAATTTTGTAAAAATGAATGTATTAATTTTCGGATATACGAATAACCTGGCGGTAAAGCCTTTACGAGCCTTTATCACATTAAATATTGTTTAATTTCATTCGTTTTTATTGTGAGAAATGAATCAAGGAATATTGATGTGATAGAGATTTAATTACAATTTTCATGTACTTCTTTCGTATATATGTATTTTTACTTACAACAATATTTTGTTATTGAATCAGTTTAAAATATACAAGTAATTCTCGTTAATAATAATGTATAAAAGGACCAAAAAAAATTATTTTACTATTGGTCCGTCAGAACTAATATATTATGCTTTAACAAATACTAATAGCAGTGTCCATTACATTTGTAACGTCGCGGTACGCGATCGCCACGCGTACATAGCTGAGATTTACTTACTGAATAAATTAATGAATTTTATTAATGTACTTAAAATATGTTTTTTAATTAAAACTAAGTACTATAAGCTAACATAATCTAACTGCAAAAGTAATGCTAAATAATGGCTAAGGTTTTAGCTCCAATCTCTTAGAACAGTACCCCGTTTGTTTTTTTATTTGCCTATATTATTATATTATATTTATTATTTGCGACCCCCGACTTATACCACTGCGCCATGAGGACCATTGAATTATTTAATGGTTTATACATTTATTAGATGACACTGTTTTTGTTATTTATCATCTATATATCCAGCAAATGCCTGAATTGGTTCTTAAACTTTATGTTTAATAAAATATAAACTTATCTAAGTGGGCTTGTGACCCGCCAGTTATCTGCCGTTTTTTATGTCTTTAGAAAACTATAAGTGTAGGTAAACTCCAGTAGCAGACACAAATGATTCATAAAGGACATCGCTCAAGTTGGCCCGTACAGAGTTACTTATTAGACGCTGCCAATTTTTCAAACTTAGGATCTTGAAAGAAAAGAAAGCAATACAGAGGTATATTTTGTAAATAAGTAATAATGTTATTTAGAAGCTTGCACTTAAACGCGCACCGAAAAGCGGTTTGTTGGTCGACCCCTACTAGTTGGAATGACGACTTTAAACGTGTCGCAGGGAGACGCTGGCCACAGGTGGCTCAGGGTCTAAAATAGGCCTGTTTCAGGCAATGGACGTCCATCGGCTGTTAAATATAATGACTTAAACTCCTCTTGATGTGAAACCTACATCGAAAATAAATGACTACAAAAAAGAAATGAAATCTGAAATAATTTAAATACCTACGCTAAATCCAAAATTTTTTTTTTTTATCGAAAATAAAGCGGGCAAACGAGCATGCGGGTCGCCTGATGTTAAGCGATTACCGCCGCCCATAAACATTTGCAACACCAGAAGCATTGCTAGTGCGTTGCCGGCCTTTGAGGAAAGAGTTGATACGCCCCTTAAATACCCCCATATTAAAATTTCCAGGAAAAACCCGGGCGGGAAGTTGATACAAAATTTAAAGTTGTAACAAAAAAAAAAATTGGTTGTCTGTAAAGTCGGTTTACTGACGATAGTTGAACGTGACAACGTCTGAAGAAAATACTGATGGAATGATAGCATTTAATTGTTTATTAAAATTTTTAATTTAAGTATATTTTTATAAATATTAATTTAAATTAATAAAATAATTGATTTTGATTTTATAAATTTATAATAAATATATTAATTTTTAATTTAAAATTAATATATTTAATAATTATATTTAATAGACGCATGTCGAACGCTGCCGAACGCAAAGGCCGATTGTGCTTCTTTGTCACTCGTTCCGCGCTCTCGCTTGCACTTCAAGCCTTACATGGAACGCCTCAAAGCGAGGTAACGACGCATGACGTCATGTTTTTTCGTGCGTGCAGCCGGCTCTATCGAATTATAAGACGTAGTCACGTCAAAAGTAATTTAACGCTCTTGGTCTGCTTCATATTGTCGATATATTTTCCCCTACTCTAAATTAAAAATTGGATAATTTCAATAAATTTTCTTATCGCTTTTTGGATATGAATCCCCTTTACATTCTCCGTTTCACTATTTACCAAAATTCGTGTATTTATTAGGCTGCTGTCTAGGCTTTTGGAAATATTATTTTTTGCTTTCAACCATAGTCCTGTTTCTTAAAGACACTTAAAAATACTAAATTTAAAATTTGACGATTGCACTTGGTTCCAAGCAAGTTTATATTATTAGCTAGAGGACTGGATGACAAGTACTGTGGCCTATGGGACGTGCTTTAGTAGGTATAGAACGCAACCTGCGTAGATAATATTATGACTACGTCACATTTATGGTGCACCTCACACATAGATTAAAGACAACTAGGTAGAGCTCATAGCGTGTCCACTCGTGAGACAGCAAATCAGCCTTATTGACATGACATGTCAACATTTAAAGTACATCATAAAACGTTATGTTTTAAAATATCGTAAAATACGAAATATTACTTCATATAAGATAGTTTAGTAAACGCATAATACATGAAATTTGCTAAAAAGTAACATATCTAAGCTTTAAATCATCAATCAATGAAGTTTATGCTTACTTACGTATGAAACGTAATTCTTTCGATTTTCTGTTCGCTGCGACTGTTGCAGCCGAAAATATTACAACCCACCATAGCACGATAACGTTTAAATTAATATCGTAACCGCAAAGTTATATTATTTATCAGCAAATTTAATAAAAAGCTAATAATTGCTCAGATATGTCCCTTGTCTGTCACAAACTCCACTCTTGACAAACAATAAAAACGAACACGCTGAAAGGGACAAAAAATAATCTTGTGTCACTTTCTAATAAAGGCCGAATGAAATAAGTCTGTCACGCTCTTGAACCTACAGCCGCGTTATGACTCCATCTAGTAGTCTTTAATCTATGACCTCACAAGTGGCTGTCACAGCTGCTGAATATGCTCAAACCCTTAATTGTCGTCTTATCTATGGCTTTATATTTGCGGCGTTTCCGTTTGAGATTCTGAGAACCTTTTTGTCAACATTAAATACAAACAACTGCTGTATGCATCTGGTGACTAAAGTGCTAGTGTTTATTTGGTCCAAAGAATAAGCATTGCTTTTCACAGGGGAAAAGCGCCAGTGTGTTGTGCACCCTGTTTTTGGGTAAACAATTTGTTTTGGCAAAAATTCAACTTTTAATTTCATTTTGATTTTTACTTTTATTGTAACTAGTTTGTTAATTTTTATCATTTACTTTGGAAAATAAGTCTGTTATTTACCTACTGCGATAAAACACCGCGATTTTTAATTCCTCAATATTTCGATCTCGTTGTCAATCTTATGGACCAAGTGATCAAGTGATTATTAAAATGCGTAAAATACCCTGAGATTAGAGTTCAATAGCAACTACTAAAATAATAAATTGCCTAGACATTATATTTATAAAGAATCTCCCTATTACTAATTAACTTCAATTTATAACTACAGCCGACGCATTTTAATCTGAGTAGCAATAAATGTTACTGACAGTATATAATTAATTAAATGTTCTTTGCAGATTTGAATATTCTATTATAGAATAAAATTGTCTTTTGATTGATCTAGTTCAGTTTATCTTAAGAGATGAAGAGTCAGATACAGAAATTGTAAATTCTTGAGATGCCGCGTATTATGAGAAGGTTCCTCACACTGAAGCCCTGAACACCGGTTGCTTGGACCCCCGAGCCCCGCAGCAGTTGGATGGATTAAAAAAAAAATAATAGTACTTTTTAGAAGTTTTTATAAGCATTATTGAAAATAAAAAAATGGCTTGTATTCATAATGCCTGGGCAATGTGGTTAATTTTTGTCACTAACAAATACATTATTACGTAAAATCACTACGAAATAAACTAAAAATAGGCAATCATTTAGACTTTTGAGTGTTAATCTATAAACCAACTTTGTATGGGATACTGAGCAATGTCCTTTTAATCGTGTTTTTGAATAAATATATCTGTTATACATTTTTAAATTTTTCCATGATTTTCAACACCATCTCGTAATTTTTTTATGTATGCGGTAAGGTACTGGGTATATTGGTACCTCTTTCAAACATAGCGTTACTAATAAAAAGCACCGCGAAGCATATATACTTAGATAAAAGGAAAACTGCGTGCAAGGTGTAACTTACCTCCATAATTAGGTCTAACCCTCTTGTCATAGCTTACACTGAGAGAATCCAATATTGCGGATATGTTGACATCTCCAAACATGCCACCACGTCCGGTCCCCCTGTAATCAAAAAAATACTTAATTATTGCGAAGAAAATAGACAGTACACGTATTGTACTAACTACACTAACATTATAATTAGCAACAAAGATTCTTGGAAATCGGTTTTTCTTGCTTCATTCAAGTTGGTATTCTTGTAAATCGGCTTTTCTTGTTTCTTTTCGACAACCTGAGATTTTGACACCACAATACCATGTTAGTGTTGGGGATCAAAAACTTTATTGACGTGAAAACGTCTTATAATTCGATAGAGCCGGCTGCACGCACGAAAAAACATGACTCATGCGCTACCTCGCTTTAAGGCGTTCCATGTAAGGCTTGAAGTGCAAGCGAGAGCGCAGAACGAGCGACAAAGAGGTACAATCGGCCTTTGCGTTCGGCAGCGTTCGACATCCGTCTATTAAATATAATTATTAAATATATTAATTTTAAATTAAAAATAAATTTAAAATATAAATTTATAAAATCAAAATCAATTTTTTTATTAATTTAAATTAATATTTATAAAAATATACTTAAATTAAAAATTTTAATAACCAATTAAATGCTACCATTCCATCAGTATTTTCTTAAGACGTTGTCACGTTCAACTATCGTCAGTAAACCGACTTTACAGACAACCAATTTTTTTCGTATATTTTCTGTAAATGTATATCTGTATAATTATTTCCTCGCGGGCGTGTTATGAATAAAATTTTGCATAAAAAAATAGTAAATGATAGGGGCTTTGGCCGTGGCATGTTCTCACCGAAAGACGTACCAAGTGACACAGCGTTCCAGTACGATGTCGTTTAGAACCCAAAGAGTTGTAGAATTCATCTTACTTCTAACAAGATAGCTCGCTTCCATCTTAGATTGAATTATCAGTTACCATCTGGTTTGATTGCAGTCAAGTGCTAATTTGTTATGGATAACAAAAAAGCACAGGACGGGATGACTAAGATTGCATAGCAGGAAATACAAATATTCTGTAATATTCATATTTGAAAGATCAACTTCTGAGTTTCTTGTCGGCTCTTCTCGGCAGGATCTGCCTCCCGAATCGGTGGTAGAGTCTCTACATATTGACAGAGTTGACATTTCAAAAGAGCTTGTATTACAGCCTACTTTAAATAAATGAATTTTGGATTTCAAGTAACTGTTCACCGTGCCTAACTGTGACAGAAGGGCTGGCTCATTTAAAAGGATTAGCCTGGCTATCCAACGCAGAAATGCAGCCAGTATTCTTCCCAATGTTCCACGAAGGCATAATTTGTGTAGTTATTAGGATAAGTTAGCTTAAGTTCCTTATTGAATTCTTTCTCAATAAAAAAAAAAGATTGTCTTATTCATGTTAACTTTTATCTCAGAAAATGAATTGCAATCTAACCCTTATGGCGCTGTGGTATGCGCAGTGGATTTATAAGATGTAGGTCCTGGGTGCGGTTCCCAGCTGGGCCAATTAAGATTTTTTAAATTTGATCCAGGTCTGGCTGGAGTGAGGCTACGCGCTGGCTAGTTACCACCCTACCGACAAAGACGTACCGCCAAGTGATTTGGCGTAACGGTACGATGTCGTGTAAAAACCAAAAGGCGTGTGGAATTTATCCTACTCCTAACAAGTTAGGCCGCTTCCATCTTAGATTGCATTAACACTAACTATCAGGTGATTATATCTTCACTTACAATTTGTGTTAGAGTCACGAGCTTATTTGTGATGAATAAAAAAGTCAGGTGGACATTTCATTTTATTAATTCATAACAAGTAAGCCCTCGACTGCAATCACACCTGATGGTAAGTGATGACGCAATCTAAGATGGAAGCGGGCGAACTTGTTAGGAGTAGAATGAAAATCCACACCCGCACGACATCGCACCGGAACGCTAAATCGCTTGGCGGTACGTCTTTGTCGGTAAGGTGGTAACTACCCACGACGAAAGCCTTATTAATTAATTTATTAGCCTATAAAATCTTTAGAATGCCTAATGGGTCTCTAAGACCTAGGGTTATAATGCGACACTTTGGTTCATATAACATTTCGTTATCTGCCTTAATTTATTGAAAAGTTGCGAAAGGGGTAGACTAGACATAATAAAACCAACATGTTAAAAATGAAAAATTTTTATTTAAAAATTTACACCTGGACTAATGTGACATTTGTGTCAAAGCTAAAAAGATTTCAATAGGATTTGAAAGAACATAATAAGTAATTACTAAATTTATTCATATATTTTTATGTTAATAGTTTACGTATTTTTATATGCTCGGCTTTTTTTCTCGGCTTTTTATATGCTCGGTTTTATTTTTTGTTAAAAATTTTTATTTCTTACTTTTTAGTGATTTATCACCACGTAAAGTACTCGTACCATATTGTCATAGTATATTATACAGCACTAGTAGCCAAAAAGCTACCAATACCGAGACAAAAACCGAAATCGCTGTAAGCGTGCCTCCAAAATTTGAAGAGTTCCTTCAATTTTCCCAGGATATCATCATCAGATCATAATATGATGACAATGGGACCACCTTGGAAGTATACCCTTTCTAATAAAAAAAGAATTATCAAATTCGGACAACTCTGTACAAAAGTTATGCGTGGTCATACATAAAAAAAATATATGTATACGTGTCGAATTGAGAACCTCCTCCGTTTTTATTCGTCGGTTAAAAATACAGCAAAATATCGGATAATACCTACCTTTTTTAATATGATACTTAATCTATGTTACAAAGTACCTATTGCTTACAAACAAAATTAAATCTAAAACCTCCTCGACTCCACTGCACGGCATAGTGCCTAAGATACTGGCAGCATTTCCTCTTTAAAGTTGGCCAAGGTCTGTCAGTAATTACTCAATTATAAAATAATCAATCTTCCTCACTCGCACCAACATGTTCATGGCCACTCTCTGAATTTAACAGCATTTCACATGTTGAAAAATTAAATCATCCAGTTATTGGTCTTTGCAAGTCTTTCCAAGTAGAGACAAACGTGCCATCTTGGTTTTATCGTAAGGAGATTTGACGGATAGTTCTTATGCTCAATGACTTGATCATCTTGGTTATCCTTTCCGATGGATGGATTGATTGATTGTTCTATGTGGTTACCTGGAATCTAAAAAACATTTTATTGATTATTGACATTTTGCACACACATGCTATTAACATTATTTGTGAAGCGTATGTTTGTGAGTCCTTACGGATGTATGTTTGTTACTCTTTCACGCAAAAACTACTGAATGGATTTTGATGAAACTTCACAATATTATAGCTTACATATATTAATAACACAAAAACTACATTTAATCCCGAAATTCCCACGGGCATGAGCACTACGTCGATGAAACCCCACTACCATAATGATTTTTATGGGTGCATCCCAGTAGTACCCCCTAATTTTAGTTCTATAGAACTGTTGATACAACATATTAGACTTTAGTGTTTATTTTTGTCGGATTAGTTAGTGTTTATTTTTGTTTGTTAGTGTTTAGTTCTATATAGAACTAATGGGACAAAATGAAAGAAATGTCGATAGCAACATCTTGTTTGTACGTTACATATAAATTACCTAGTTTTTATAAGTATAATAAGAAATCTCTTTTGATTGCAATAATAAATGTCCACTTAAATTTGAGAGTATCTTCATATTAAAAAGACTTCGAGCGACAGTATCAGAGGCAGCTGCAACAATTGCCTATCATGCTTATGTATCATCAACATTGAGATATGGCTTAATTATATGGGGAAATTCCGTTGATGCAATAAAAGTGTTTAGAGCACAAAAAAGGTGTTTACGTAGCCTATGCGGCGCAGGTTTTCTAGACAGTTGTCAACCATTATTTAGGAAAAAAAGGATTCTACCACTACCAGCTTTGTACATACTTGAAATGTGCATTTTTGTCAAAAAAAATTTTAATTTATTCCCACTTAAAAATAGTGCCAGAAACAATAGACAAAAGTACAAGCTGGAAGTGCCGTTTCAAAAAATCCATTGTTATAAAAATAATGTGTACTGCATGGCCATAAAAATATATAACTACTTGCCAGACAGGATCAAAGATTTGACTTTTACTCAATTCAAAAATTATATTTTTAATAAATTTATTAATGCGAACATTTATGACATTAACGACTATTTTAAACTAAAATTTGACTTATAAAAATAACTCTACTGACACACTATTTTTAAGGCCATATTTTAATATTTGCATAAATTTTCTTTTTAATGTTTAATGTACTATATGAATTATTTTGTAATTTTTGTTATAATTTTGAAATATTTTGCACGCCTTTATGGTAAAACATGCTTGGTTGTATAATTATACATAAATGTTACCAATTTTTGTACCCATGTTTATGGCAAATAAATGATTATTATTATTATTATTATTATAAACTGAAATGCATTATGGTAAAGTATCTAAACATACTATATCGAATACAGCTTTGCTTAAATTGCACAAAACGTCAGCAACAAATTATTTCTTTAATTACTGAAGATTACTTTGAGAATGACGAAAGATTAAAATAAGCTTTCAAAAAAGCTTTTGGCGACATGCTAAACATAATAAAAATGATATTAAGATTTCTATTATCATTTTTTTCTAAGCTGAATAGTTTGCGCGAAAGATACTTCCAAAGTGGTAAAATGTCCCCCCCTTGTAACTTTTAAAATAAGAGAATATTTTTTAGACACAGCAACTACTTGGTTTTAAGAACTTACGTTTTGTCGCAAAGGACATTTTTTTGTTAAAAACAAAATGAAATATCAATTAAAATAATATAAAGTTTATAACTTATATGCTATAAGTAAAGTCAAGAGCAAAAAGTATGCTATAGTTCTAGTATATTATTAATGTTAATAATATAGAACTATTGGGATATAATTTGACAGCCCGGAAAGTATCCCAACAGTTCTATAGAACTACGGTATGGAGTACTACTGGGATGCACCTATTTTTACTTAGTGGAACTGTTTTAGGTATACTTAGATATTAGAAAATACAAAGTGGCACTAGGTAGGTAAATATAGATTAGCCATTTTTACAATATTTTATTTAACACGTGGTTCGTAGAGCTGATGGACGTTGGGGGCCCAAAGTACAAGAATGGCAACCCCGCAAATTATCGCAAATTGCGGCAGAAATGGCTTGTGATTGCATTGGCTTAGTTTAGTTTGATTTTTTCAAAGGCCCGAGGGACAGTAGACCTGAATATTTGATATTAATTTCATCTTGACGTATAGTCCGCTAAAATAAAGGTTTTCGTTTAATCGTTAATCAGATTTCTTAACCGACTTAAAAAAAGAGATTCTCAATTCATCGGCATCTTTTATTGTTTATTTTTTCATTATTTTAAGTTATGTTCTCCGATTTCTCGGAGATCCCTGAACCGATTTGGGAAATTCTTCTTTGTTTAAAAGTGTATAGTTTCTAGTTAGTCCCATAATTACCACGTCAAAATCTGATGATGGGATCCTGGAAAACTCGAGGGAATCATTCAAATTCTACGGCACACTTATCCACATTTTTAAGGCACACTTAAAAAGATTTGGGTGTTTTTACTCGACTGCGTCAGAAGGAGGGTACCTAATGTTTTTCGAGAGTGTATGTATGTATATATGAATGTCCGAAAGCAGCAAAGGTAGTATTGTTTGTTCCCTCCTGCAGCACCATAAAGTATTTAGAATTTTATATAGATACAGTAATTCTTGCTTTTCTCTTTTCAGCTTATTTCTTCTAAGCGGTCGGGTTTTTTGTTTTTATGATAATATTTATTTTATGGTAACTTATAAAGCAGCATAGTCAGCTAATCAGAGCCCTTATTTATTACTAAGATTTAAAGGGCTCAGTTCACACAGCTTGAACTAATGTCAACAAAGACAGCCACTAAAAGCCGTTTATTATCAAAATTTCATATTCAAAATTCAATGTGTGCGGTACATATGTATGACTTAAGAGGTGTTTAAGGGCTTTAATAATTATATAATTAAAGACATTCTTCAGACCACAATGTGTATTACGTAAGACTTGTGTAGGGAAGGAAGTACAGATTACATGACATTTGACAAGACCATCAACAATGACATTTTGACAATTGTATAGACAATGTGTACAGATTATACTTACAACAACATACAGGGCTTAAACTAATGAAGCTATAGCTAATTCAAGGCGTTTGTTATTACCAAAATTAACGGACGGATTTAAGTTCCTAAAACTAATGACAACAGACTACAGTAGGTACCTCTTAAAGAGATAGAAAATACCGTGCTATGTATAATCTATGTATTGCATACGTATTATATGAGAAAATCACTATAAATAGATTATAAGATCTCTAAAGTTTTACACTCGGTTGACATTTTTTTTTATTTATTACCGGTTAGCCCTTACCGGCAATCACACTTTATAGTAAGTGATGATGCAATCTAAGAACAATTTTTAACAAAAAATAGAACCGACTCAAAACGCACTAAAAAGTAAAAAATAACTGTGTCATTTAGTTGCTTTAATTTACTTAAGCATATCTATGAAGTCGGTGCCAGCTAGTTTAAGGAACATTTATTTAACGTAGTAAAGCAGTTTGTGGGTTCTAGGTAACGTCCTTAAAGTAAAAACCTTGGCTGGCACCGACTCCTAGATATGCTTAAGTAAATTAAAGCAACTAAATGACACAGTTATTTTTTACTTTTTAGTGCGTTTTGTGTCGGTTCTATTTTTTGTTAAAAATTATTATTTCTTACTTTTTAGTGATTTATTGCCTCGTAACGTACTCGTACTTTACTGTCATGGTATATTATACGGCGCCAGTAGCCAAAAAGCTACCGATACCGAGACAAAAACCGAAATCGCTGAAAGCGTGCCTCCAAAATTTGAAGAGTTCCTTTAATTTCTTCGTTTTGTCCCCAGTTTCAAGTTATGCGTGGTCATACATGAAAAAAAAATATATACGTGTCGAATTGAGAATCTGTTCCGTTTTTTTTCGGCGGTTAAAAAAGAAATTGTTTGGTGCAGTATACTTGTACCGTAATGGCACTCATTGTAATATGTATTGAAAAATAACCCGAATGCCTCATACATGCACTACTTGCCGCAATATTTCAATAGAAGCGCTCGTTTTGTATGCTCTCTCTATATTTAGGTATCCCATTTATGCGATGTATTGCCAAGCTGTTATTAAGTAGGGTAATTTCATACTGTTGCGAATGGAAAGTGGAGGCAGTTTGTAAGGGAGAAAGAGTTCTTTATACTGGGTAGTTTTTGGGACAATTGCGTAATTTTTTTAACCCTCAGAAGTAGTTTAATCTATGGCATTTGAAACGTTGTTGTTTCTTACGTAACTTCTTATTGTAATACTTTCTTCACAACGTTTTTTTCTAAATAGCCTTTTCTAAGCTCATCATATTACTAAGGCGGAAGTTTGTGAGTGGTGAGTGTGTTTGTTGTTATCAAATTCTTGAATTCACTTTGACAATGTAGTACTTTAGGTTACAGGTTTTTCAATATCCACGAGTATATCCTTTTTTAATACCCATTAAAGAAGTAGGCCTCTACCTCGTTGGTCTAGTGCAGTGATTCTCAACCTTTTTTTTGTTGCGGCACATATTTAACGATTTCAAAATTTGGCGGCACACAAAGAAAAATATAAAAATTATTTACTTACTACAAGACACTGCATAAATAGTTCATGTTAAAAATTTTAAATACACCAAGACCCCGCTTTGCGACGCTAATGCATTCCTGAAAAATGCGACGCAAAGTGAATCACAAATTCGTTGAGTTTTAGTCAAAAATTTTCTTTAAACTGTAAATAATTACTTTTTTAAATTTAAATTCAAAACGACGCAACTTCGAAACGACGCAAAGCGTGGTCTATGCTAAACTAACTAAAACTCTATGCCAAACTCGATTGAGAATGCTTGTCAACAAACAAATTAAAAATGAAGGTAGAAATCACTAGTCATTTTACACTTTTTTTTTTTAATTAACTAGTTAGTGACGAATTCATGAAAATAAAATGGATAAGTAAGTTTAAAACTAATTAATATATTAAATATCTTTTAAATTAGATTTTATAAATAAACAAATTATAATTTTAAATATATTAGGCATCAAATGTGTTGCATTTTCTACCTTCATTTTAAAATTGTTTGTTGACAAGCATTCTCAATCGAGTTTGGCTTTAGTATAGGTGTATATGAAATAAACTAATATATACTACAATAACAACTAAACGTTTATTAAGGGATTAATTACAAGCTAATAATAAAAATATTTTTAATGTGAAATTTGAGCTTGATAATTTTTGATAATTTCATTTCTATTTAGTCGTAAAAATGACAATGCTACTCTCATATCGTCTTCTACATTTAACTATCTTGATCTTGCTGAAAATCCGAATCCTGAAAATCCGAATCCACACAAATTAGATGGGGAAAATTGTAATAATATGTTTAAAACTTTTTTGGCTATCATTGGATAATCGAATCTGATGTTAATCCATAATGAATTAATTGATTCTTCTGAATATTTTAAAATTAAATCTCGATTATTGGAAAGCAAAATGAGTTCTTCCTCTACATTCAAAGTTAAGTCAAATACAGAAGTATCCGTTATGAGAAATTGATTACGAACCCAATCAAATTTCTTAATATCTAATTTTGGGAAATAATAAATAATTCTCTCCTCTAGTGTTGTCAAATGATCAACAACAATTAATTTAATAGTTTTATAACTGTCTTTAGGGACTGACTCAAACTTTTCTAAATTGCCTTCCTGAGCTTTATTTTTCCATAAAGTTATTTGTTATTTGAATCCCACCAGTTTTTCGGTTGAGTTTAAGATATTTTTATTAGGCCCTTTCATACTTACATTGATGTTGTTAAAAATAACAAAAATGTCTGATTAGTAAGCCAGTTTAGTAAACCATATTTTATCTTCCAACAAATGAACAAATTCATAACTTTTATTTTGTGCAAAACATATTTTCATTTCGTCTTTTAATTTCAGCACACAAGATATAACTTTTCCTCTGGACAACTATCTTACTTCTGTATGAAGTAAGTAACAAGGATTCGTACTTGGCTTCTATAGCTTGGCATAATTTACAAAATAATTTACTTTGTAATGGTCTTGATATGATATAATTAACCATTTTATCACATTGTTCCAGAACTATTTTCAAATCTGATGGCAAAAATTTGGTAACAAGTGCTTCTCAATGTAAAAAAACAATGGGTCATTACATTAACAATATATCCTCATTCAGTTCTTTAACATGTGCTACAAATCCTTTTAGATGTCCAGTCATAGCTGGAGCACCATCTGTGCAAATGCTATTATATGACTTCCAAGAAACTTTAGTTTTTTTAAATATGAACTAATTACTTGAAATACATTTGAAAGTGGTATTTTGCAAATATCAATATCACTGATCCACCAATTATTGTTTTTTACAATTTTGCGACAAGCAGGTAATATAATTTCTTCAGCCAAATTGTGAGGTTTTAAGTTAAAAACAAACAATTAAGCTATTACGTAAGAAGCTACTTGAGCCTTTTCAGACACACATACTTGTTTTTCAAAAACTTTTACTTGCTTAATTTTCAATGATAAAGACCTTTCAAAGTGGCTTTTATCTTTTGTTGAAAGCGATCATTAGTCACCAAGTGACATTGGAGTTTGCTAGGAACCACAGTACTATTTGATAATTTAAAACCACATATCACACACTCGGGAACAACTATGTCATTTTCCATTGTAGAGATAAATCCAAATTTCAAAAAATCATTTTATATTTCCGATGGACAACGTATTTTTTGAGCAAGAAGTATTTTTACTGTTGCCGGGGGTTGGCTCACTAACTTGGTCCCTAACGTTATCATTATCACTATTATCATCATTAAACTTTCTTCTTTTTAACCATTTATTCATTTTCAGAAGGATCTGATAAAATAAAAATAATATTGTCGAAACATTTAAAAAAAATGGTTCAAATATTACCTTTGAATTTATAATAATCTAAATTATTCACTCACTTGTAATTTATGAATATGGAAAATTAAACCTTTCTGAAATTGTGAAACTTTCACTCTATCTGAGTGTTTCAATTCCGTAGATAAAACTTAAATTTTATGCGAAGAAATACAGACACAGTGTGCGTGTGCAGCAAGTCAGCACATAAGCTCGGGATTTCCCGTAAGATGTGTACACAGCGCACGTGTTCAATCAAAGTAGCATTTAGTACAGTGCGATAAAAACAAAACAAATCTTATTTGGAAAACCGTGTAAAAGCGAAAACGTGTAAAACACGTACCGTGTAAATCGGAGGATAGGGGTACTACAAAGTTAATAAGTTTACAAATTTATAAATTGACACTACATGCAAATAAATTAATATTAAACCGAATCACATACCTACATTTGCCAATTTTAAGGAAAGAAAAGGTGCAGTAACTACTATGCAACACCTTGTGAATCCCAACTATCACTAAAACAACACGTTTTGTACGCAGAAGTGGCAAGTGTGCGCCGACTTGAGACTTCCTTGAGATATTCCTATCGCTATGCACACCGCTTCATCATAATTTTGGAACTAAGAAAAAACGTGTTGCTAAGCAAATAATAAAGTAATTTATTTTTTTGTGGATTTAAATATATATTCATATTAAAAATATTTTTCTTTTTTAATGATGTAATTTAATAATATTAACACACTGTTGACCCCTATTCAGTACGTATAACATAACAGGCGGAGGTCAACTTAATTTGGACGATATAGCGGCATTGTCATGTTTGTTAGAAATTTTGTAATATCTCTGAAACTATATAATTAATTAACATACTGTAAAAGGCAAATCTTACCTCTATAATATCCTTGTGATTATTAAATAATTTATTTTGATAAGGATTTAAGTTTAGATCTAAAGATAATAACGTAAACTTAATCATATGAATTAAATGATTTATTACAGAGACGCACTTTTTGGAAATTTTGTAATATCTCCGAAACTATATAACTAATTAACATATCGTAAAAGGCAAATCTTATCTGTATAATATCCTTGTGATTATTAAATAATTTGTTTTCATTTGAAGGATTTGAGTTTAGTTCTATAAATAATGACGTAAACGTAAGCATATGAATTAAATGATTTTTTATGACACAAAAAGTTATATATCTGCTAAAATATAAAAGATAGATGTATGCTATTGCGGACTTTTTTGTAAAATTTTTTAAGACGCATAAAGTTTTCACACAATATTTTCAATTATATCCAATATCAAAGGCAGCGTACGCGCATACAGCTAAATCTAATAAATTTCACGGTCCGACTCGCGCGACAAAAACTGTGATAACTCGGGTAATATGTAGAAAACAAATATAAAATATAGCCTTTAACAACAACAAAACATCGATAACGTAGCATTCTACTGGTGAAAGAATTTTTAAATCGGATCAGTAGTTCCGAAGATTAGCCCCGACAGAGTTTTATTTACAAACTTAAAAACTTTACCTCTTTATAATATTAGTATAGATAGGTTAAAGTTGCCAAATAAAATTCAAAGCTACCTACTCTACACCATTTATGTTGTCCTATTTTCACGAGAAGTTGCAAATGTCAAAAATCGGCAACCGTCAGTCGAAACTACGTACTCGTAAGCTAATTCACTTATTGCAAGCAATTAGACCGTTATAAATTAAGACTATTATAACAATAACATAAGACATATATTACTATTTATTATTTCAAAATATAAATTCATTCTTGTATATATAAGACATCTCAGGACACTTTTATCGTGAATTTTGCATTATACCCGAAGTCCATAGTACCTACTAACTATTAATAATTATGTCAATGGTTGCAACCATCCAAAAACACCAAAAATAAAAATAAAATGTCCAAAACATGCATGATAATCAGTTTGGTTTCAAACCTGGTTTATCAACTGAGTCGGCGATATTATGCCTAAAACAGACTGTCAGGTACTACTCAGCGAGGCAGACTCCTGTTTATGCCTGTTTTCTCGATCTTTCCAAGGCGTTTGACCTGGTGAGTTATGATATCTTGTGGCAGAAAATGAGAGAAACTGGTATACCCCGGCATATCATTAACATTTTCAAGTTTTGGTACAGTAATCAGGTCAATGTCGTGAAATGGTCGGTAAGCTACTCTAGTCCGTATAGGTTGGAGTGCGGGGTGAGGCAGGGAGGCTTAACCTCCCCTAAGCTCTTCAACTTATATGTCAACGCACTGATAGAGGTCCTTAGCAGCACCCGTACTGGATGTCATATTGACGGCATGTGTCTCAACAACATTAGTTACGCGGATGACATGGTGCTGTTGAGTGCCTCTGTCTGTGGCTTAAGGAAACTGTTAGGTATCTGTGAGCAATATGCTCACCGTCATGGCCTAGCATATAATGTAAACAAAAGTGAATGCATGGTTTTTCAGGCCATGGGGAAGTCGCTGCCCTCTACGGTTCCCCCTATTAAGCTTTATGGGATTCCTTTGCAAAGGGTGGAACGTTTTAAATATCTGGGACACATACTGACCCCTAATCTGAAAGACGATGCCGACATGGAACGCGAGCGTAGGGCTTTGTCGGTGAGGGCAAATATGATCGTCCGCAGGTTTGCTCGGTGTACAATGTCGGTTAAAGTATCGCTTTTTAAAGCTTACTGCACTTCATTCTACACGAGTAGCCTGTGGGTCGATTACACTCAAAAACAATATAGCGCTCTACGCGTGCAATACAATAATGCATTTAGGATGCTGATGGGACTGCCCCGATTCTGCAGTGCTTCAGGTATGTTCGCCGCGGCTCCTGTGGATTGCTTCTATGCAACCATGCGTAAGCGGTGCACATCTCTGTTGCGAAGAGTCCGGGCCAGTTCCAACAGTGTCCTAAGTGCTTTTGCGGCCAGGCTCGACTGTCAGTATTTGAACCACTGCTCATTGGTTCATGTACTGACAAGTCGGACCGGTAATAGATTTAAGTAGTTATAAATGTATCACTAACACCTAGTTTTTAAGTTTAATAATGTATTTACTAACACCGCTATGACCGTTAATACGGTTGAAATAAAAGATTTTTATTATTTTTTATTTATTTTTTAAAACCCTTTTTAAGAAAAGTGGCTATAGAAGGTATCCTCAAAAATTAGATATAATTATGGCATTAGCGGACTATTTTGTACTTCTAATAAAGAGAAACATTTTTTCCGTAAATGGTTTCGTAATATCTCAAAAATAAAGCAGCGTTTTCGATGGAAGCTCCCAGGTGGCTTCAATTTTTCGAATTTTTTAATTGTTATCATCATATTTCAAAAAAAAACTCTCCTCAGGAAAGTGACTTTATTTATTAGTAAAAATTGCTTGAAAATCTGTTTAGTAGTCGGAGTATAGCGCGAACAGACGGACAAACAGACAGACGCGGCGGTTAACTTTGTTTTATAATATGCAAGGATTACTTCAGGCGTTAAGGTAATACACATATTCTTAAGTAATACACTTACTTACATAGACTAAAAAAATATTATTGTAAAAAAAAGGCGTGTGGCACTCGGAGACTGCCGCGGTAAAGCTATTGCATAGCATTTTTTATCAACTTGTTTTTAATTTTTTTTAAGCGTGATATTGCAAAAAGTCATTAATTAAAAAGAAAATAAGATTTTGAAATATCACGCTTAAAAAAAAAAATTTCGGAACCGACGGGATTCGAACCCGTGTCTGTCTGGCAATCCGGGCACTTAGAGCGCCTTACCGCTAAGCTACGTGCCACGGTGACGTCGTTGCCGAAATTGTGCTTTTGATATTATCTTTTTGATACTCAGGAGGTGTTAGGTTTTTTCGTTACGGAATTTCTATATTCGATCTCCACGCTCAAGGCCCGCGATAAAAGCTATACAATAGCTTAACAAAACACTCGACTGCTTAAAAATAATGAACTGAAAAGAGAAAAACAAGTAGGTATCAATCTATCTATATACAATGTTAAATACTTTATCGTGCTGCAGGCGGGGACAAACAATACTTTTTACTACGGGCAAAGAAAGATCTACCAAAACTACGTTTGTTCGCGCCTGTAGCACCATAAAGTATTTAAAATTTTATATAGATAGAGTGATACTTGTTTTTCTCTTTTCAGTTCATAACTTCTAAGCAGTCGGGTGTTTTGTTATTATAACATTTTTTTTGAGACTTTTTAGTTTTAATTTGTTGTATAGAAATGAGACGGTAAACTTTTTGTCATTTTTGTTAAAACTATAATATAAACATGAACATATATATATATTTGAAATGGCCTTTTTACTACCTTTCATATGATACGCATATTGTTAAGATAAAATAAAAATCGCGTGCCAAAGAAATGGACATACCTACATACATAATATGTATGTATGTATAATATTATTATATATATAGATACGCTCCCCTCCTTCTAACGCAGTTATTAAAGATAGAATTACATTTATTAGGTCAAAGTAAAGTATCCAATTCGTCACGTGGAATTGATTCAGCAACTTTGTTTACAGTGGCGAAACTTGAAACTTTTCACCGACTTCGAAAAAGGTGGAGTTTCTATGTGTAACTGTACATATTTG
Organism: Mycalesis mineus; assembly: GCA_034621355.1. Classification (NCBI taxonomy): domain Eukaryota; kingdom Metazoa; phylum Arthropoda; class Insecta; order Lepidoptera; family Nymphalidae; genus Mycalesis; species Mycalesis mineus. The sequence continues at coordinate 22,980,336 of CM067908.1, read as the reverse complement.
CCTAGTATAGTGCTACCATCCGCTATACTAGGACTTTTCTGCCTCGCACTTGTAAGATATGGAATGAGCTTCCATCCTCGGTGTTCACACAATCTTACAATTTGGGGATTTTCACTGGGAGAGTAAATAAACACCTTAAAGGCCGGTAACGCATCAGTGACGCCTATGGTGTCGCAGTTGTTTATGGGCGGTAATCACTTAACATCAGGTGATTCGCTTGCTCGTTTATTTAAAGTGTATAGAGTAAAGGGCATACATATTTTACATTAAATTTCCATTCTAACAAATATATTTATAAAGATATAGATTAATAGCATATGGGCAAAATAAGCTTCACAAAAATTAATTATTTTAATCCACCATTTTAACACGTTCATTTTGCAGCTAAGATTACGGAGTGCAAATGCACATTGACGGTAATATATTACGTTAGGTACAAAAATGATATGGTTTAACATTTGTTTTTTATTTTCATATAAATAAAAATATTTTGACTAATGTCCCATCCGTGGGTCATTCACGTATAAGCTCGTTACTTCATGTCCCTACCATGGGGCATGCACGTATTTTTTGCCCATATTTTTGCCATAATATTTATTTATTTATTTATCTATGTTTTTTGTCAGGCTCAAAATTTTAATTTTTTTAATAACGAAGAATCTGTTATATTAGACAAATCAATAGATTTGAAAAGATTTCCCAACGTTATTTCGTGTTAGTGAATATTGTGGTAGTATTTTTGTTTTGTTTGTTTTGGTTTTATAAAAACGAATATAGAGTGTCTGTGGTGCCAAAAAGTTTAGTCTTATTTGTTCTAACAGAAGTCATTAATACTTAGATTAACAAAATCATTGTTTTATTTTTCATAAAAAATATACGTACTTTCGGTAGTGGTATATTGGAAACCATTATAGAAAAGTCATACCGGTTTTCACGTCAATTTATTTTAAAATTTGTTGACCATACGTATAAGCCAATAGAAGTGGATAAACTCACACGTGTTTAGTATTACAAGATTTTGAACGTGCAAGGGTCTCATGCCCCACCCGTGGGGCATTCACGTACGATGAGTTACTTAACATGCCCCACCAATGGGGCATGCACAGTGAACGTGTAAACTGTAAAAGCAGTTATTGTAAGTTATTCGTAGGAGATAGGCATATGCTGTCGCAGACTTTTTTACGTATTACGTTCTTTAATATTGTAGTACATTGCTTTGTCCTATCCTTAGTACTTTTCGCAGCGCACGCAATTAAAGCGATTTTTTTCACAACTTGGATTACATAATTCAAATTGAAGCAAAGACGGATAATTAATTTTGGAAATTTTTATAACCTATGACACTCTACAGTAACGTAGCTTTCTATTGGTGAAATAATTTTGAAAATTGGTCCAAAAAATCCAGAGATTACCCCTTTCAATGTAACAAGATCACTAACTCTTTATAATATTAGTGTAGATAATCTAAATATATAAAAGAGAGTGGTGTTAGTAGGACCGTTTATAACTCGACAACCTGAACTGAATTAGATGAAGGCTGAACCGATTTAGATGATTTTGGATTAGTTTGAATCGTTATAGCACTGGTTAACATAATATGCATAAAGATATAAGAAAATCCCTTAGGGCTCCGCCCCATTGTACTCTTTATTAATGTTTCTCCATAAGCCCAGTGTATAATCACCATGGCAACGGTAAACAGCAGAGTAATGTATAAAGTTTTGTAATTAAAAATGTAAATAGTGTGTCGTGTTAGTAGTACTGTTAATAAAAATATTTGTTTTGGTTTATGAAATGTGTTTAAAATGCCGAGACTAAAAAAACGAATATTTCGCAACAGAGTCGCAATGCAGTTAGAATTCAAAACTATAGGAGCCAAATATCTGCAGAAGCACGAGTCAAAGTTCGAGAAGAAAAGCGCATTAGTGTCGCCAGGTTTCGTGCTTCTCAAACAGAAGAACAAAGAGAGGCAGCACGTGAAACAGAAAAAATGTTTCCTAGAAATAATATAACGTGGCAAAATAACGTTTGCCGAATCTGCTAGTATATAATAAAAATTGAATTAATAGTGTATAAATATATAACAATTAATCAACAAATAAAATTAATGTAAAATAAATAAATTAAAAGGCTTTTCATTTTTTTTTTACTTATTTTTAGTATGATTATAATATTGGGTCAAATAAGACCCAAAGCACCTTAACGTCAGTAATATTAAAGACCTTAAGAAGGTTAACCCTAGACCTCGTTTTCCTGTTCTAACATTGTATCAGTTATTTCTGTTAAAAGTTATACAGAAGCTCAATTTATTCTAGTTAACAAAAGTTTTTAGTAAACTTTATTTTTCAGCTACGGGAAAATATGAACAACAACAGTCAGATTCGTAACAAATTATTTAACAAAAAACCACGCTCCGCTCGCAAAAATTGCAAAACTTACACCTGACAATGTCCTGGAAAACAAATATGAGGTTTAGGTTTTTGTAACTGTACCTATTTGTTCGTTTTATATTTTAACTATCAGATGCCCGCGACTTCGCCCGCGATCCAAATAGTGTATTGTATAACTTTCCAAGAACAAAATTATTTGTCACATTCTTTCTTTTAAAATGGTTAAATCAAGCTAACCTTAAAAGTTAGATATGTGTCGTCCAGGACTTTTTTGTAAAAGAGGAGTATTTCTTCTATACATTATTTTGTTATATCTCAAAAGCTTAGGCAGCGTGTTCGATAAAACTCATTCAAACAACTATATCATTGTTCGCCCAATTTACAAAAACCCTTAAACTCAACAATTAATTACTCTATCGATCGGTGAAAGCTGCATTAAAATTGGTCTAGTAATCTTTGAGTTTGTCACGAACAGACAGACAGTGATTATAGTGAAAGCGGTATTCATAAATTTCTTGTAACCTAATATGTGACGTGATTAGACGAAATCCTTAGTTATAATATAAAAGCGAATGTTTGTATATATGGACGTTTGGTTCTCTATCAGGCAAAAACTACTGAATGCATTTTAATGAAACTGCACAAAAATATACCTTACATATTGTCAGAATAACGCATAGGTCACATTTTGTCCCGATATCTCCGCTTAACTACGCGGGTTAAATCGCGGGCGTCCTCTATTCAATAGTATACTTTGTGACTTTTAGGTGGCAAAATAGGAATTTAAAACTTTTAACTTAGTTTAAAATACCGAATTTGCAAGTTATTTAAGAAAATAAAATTATGAAAAAATATTTACTTTTTTATCTTTTTATTAAAAATATATTCTAAATCAGTTTTCTAATTATAAATTAATGAATAAGCCTGAAGTAACTGAGTAAGTAAGTAGTAACTGACTAACACTGAGTCATCCGATTTAAATCCGGCTCCGACATCCTACAAATCGACCGACCGCGTATTATGGCCTGCAAGAGAAATGCGGGTGCATCCCAGTAGTAACCCCTTATTTTAGTTCTATAGAACTGTTGATACACCGTATTAGAGTTTAGTGTCCCATTAGTTCTATATAGAACTAATGGGACAAAATTAAAGAAATGTCGATATCAACATCTTGTTTGTACGTTACATATAAAATATCTATAGTTTTTAAAAGTATAATATGGAATCTCTTTTGATTGCAATAATAAATGTCCACTTAAATTTGAGAGTATCTATAAACATACTATATCGAATACAGCTTTGCTTAAATTGCACAAAACGTCTTTAAAATGGTATTGAGGTTTTTAATATATTTTTTTTCTAAACTGAATAGTTTGCGAAAGATACTTCCAAAGTGGTAAAATGTGTCCCTCCTCTAACTTCTAAAATAAGAGAATATTTTTAGACACAACTACTACTTGGTTTTAACAACTTAGCTTTTTCGCAAGGGACATTTTTTGTTAAAAACAAAATGAAATATCAATCAAAATAATATAAAGTTTATAACTTATATGGTATAAGTAAAGTCAAGAGCAAAAACTATGCTACAGTTCTATATAGAACTATTGGGACATAATTTGACAGCCCGGAAAGTATCCCAACAGTTCTATAGAACTACGGTATGGGGTACTACTGGGATGCACCCAGAAATGCGGCGCTAACAACTTTCAGCATAAACCTCGTAATTTTACCGTGAACCGTCATACGGGATGGGAGTAATATTAAGTCGCGAGCGCCCACATAATCATGTACTAATATTCTGAAGCTGTCGAGTTTGTTTGTTTGTTTAAAAGCGCTAATCTCAGGAACTGACGATTTCCGTGGCGCAGTGGTATGCGCGGTGGATTTATAAGACGAGAGGTCCTGGGTTCGATTCCCGGCGGGGCAGATTGAGATTTTTCTTAATTTGTCTTGGTCTGGCTGGTGGGAGGCTTTCGCCGTGGCTAGTTACCACCCTACCGACAAAGACGTACCGCCATTTAGCGTTCCGGTACGATGTCGTGTAGAAACCGAAAGGGTGTGGATTTCATCCTACTCCTAACAAATTAGCCCGCTTCCATCTTAGATTGCATCATCACTTAACATCAGGTGTAATAGCAGTCAAGGGCTTATTTGTAGTCGATAAAAAAAAAACTACTGGTCCTAATTGAAAAATTATTTTTGTGTTGAATAGGCCATAAATAATCAGTAATAAGGAGTAACTTAGCTATTTTTATCGTCGTTATCTTTTGTTAATTGCACGCGGACGAAAGTGCTGGCGTCCGCTAGTTTATTATATTATAAAAAGTTTAACAGTACTTTTCCATAATATATTTAAATGTTCTCATAAGTTCAATACTAGGAGGTATAAGTAGGTGCACAACGCGTGTTGACCCAATTCCAAGTATTTACAAAACATTCCATCCAAGCTGCTGATCCTTGCATTTCCGCCGCCTACGGATAGCAACCCAACACCTAAGCCACGAGGCTTTATCGAGGAATTAAATGTTCAGTTAACTTAAAGACTTCGAAGTAATCAGACGTTGGGCAAAAGAAGAAAGCAAGATTAGAATATATAGTTTTTGAGATCAGCTTTCGAGAAGATTTGATTCACAATCTTCTGGATCGCTGTTCTCTCAAACTGTTATCTAACTGACAACGTTTGAAGATTTTGAAGACTGAACATTTTTTGACTCGAACCGAAAATTAGTAAGTTATTTCAAGGGCTAATTTTATTTTTCCATAATTACTAACTAATTTTGACTTAGATCAGCAGTTGTGCAGCCACCCTTTCTAATGTTATTATTCATGAACGCATTCGAATATTTTTTTTAATTTAAAATGTGTATAGTACTCGTAATTATATATTATGAGTTATCTTCGTCTATCTATCATATACCTGCTGGATAGATCTCTCTGAAATTTTATTCTAAGCTCCGACGTTAGACAATTCATTATAATATGAAGATATAAAAATACTATAATATACTATTAATAACTTATTGGGTTAACTTTACTTCCCCGATATTAATTCCCAACTGGTTTTTTAAGCAATAAGGCGGCCTTTGCATTTTCTATTGTATATGTAATAGTTTTTAAATGTATTAAAATTATTATTTTATTTGCAGGAAAGTGTTTCTTATTCTTCTCTTTTCCTCAGTTGTATAGGCTTGTTATTTTTTCTGAAATTATTGTTCACGAACACTGCCAAATATATTATACCTATTTTAGAATGTAGTTTTTGTGACTTCTTTTCTAGTAGATTTTAATAATTATCTACTAGATCGGTAGTCACTTAAACTATAATCTAAGACTGAAGATTTTGAAAATTGAACATTTTTTGACTAGCACCGAAAAATATTATAAGTTGTTTTATATGTTAATTTTACTTCTTCGATATTACTTTCTCTACCGATTTTGACCTAGGGTCATCGTATGTATAATTGACCCATTTAGGCGGATTTTTGTAAATTACTATTTACCTCTAATATGAAATGAGATGCAAACTAAATTATTTGATCCCATTTAAATTTTTAATGCAGTTAAGTAATATTATTTAATTTTTTTACTTATAGAAAATTTGTTATGCTTAATTATTTTTTGCTAATTTACCCCTATGTGTCTATGTTTAACCAGAATGTTTCAAAATCTGACCGATTGATGTTCAGTGGCTGACCATATAAAGAAAACTATTATTTTAAAATTATATTCTTATTGCAGAAATTTTAGTACCTATACAGAAAACTTAATATCAGCGCATAAATTCAAAACTGGCCAAATAACGTTGACTCTAATCCGCAATTATATAGCGACATTTTTATTTTTGTTGTAATAACTTACTAACAAAAAAAGTTTTTTTTTGTTTTTGTCATTACCTAATTTGTTTTATTTATAGAGTTCATAATTTTTTGTTATTAAAATAAATATTTTATTTCATGTTTCTTTTTATTTTAGCGAATTGCTTTTAGTTATGATATTTATTAAGATTTTGGTATTAAATGTGTTTATCACAGAAATATGTAATTTGTTTCATTTATTTTCTCTAGTCGAATTCGTTATTGCATTTCTGCGGACTTCAATTTTTCAATAAACGCTTTAAATTTTAGTTGTCTGTCTGTCTGCAATATTTATAAGTTCCCTTTTTTATTGACGATTCAAAATTAACTAGCTGTCAGGTATTTTTCAAAATAGTTTTGACCTTGACTTTGACAATGTAGTTTGTTTATTTGTGTTAGGTTTAATAGGCCATGACCCTGCAGTGTGCTTTTAATAGCCCGATGATGATGGATTATGTCCTCATTATCAACAATTTATTAGCCCACTATAAGGCTAGACCTTCCTCCGTATAATGGGATATGAAGCTTTGACCCATCACGCTGCTCCAATGCGATTTAGCGGGCTTAGTTCATTAACGATCACTATCAGATGTTGATGATAGAGACCGAGACCGATGCTAAACGGGCTCTCCGTGGCACGGGGTAAAACACCACCAACTTCCCTTTACTCTTTTTGACGTGAAAACGTCTTATAATTCGATAGAGCCCGTTGCACGCACGAAACATGACTCATGCGGCGTTACTTCGCTTTGAGGCGTTCCATGTAAGGCTTGAAGTGCAAGCGAGAGCGCGGAACGAGCGACAAAGAATGACAATCGGCCTTTGCGTTCGGCAGCGTTCGACATCCGTCTATTAAATATAATTATTAAGTATATTAATTTTAAATTAAAAATTAATATATTTATTATAAATTTATAAAATCAAAATCAATTATTTTATTAATTTAAATTAATATTTATAAAAATATACTTAAATTAAAAATTTTAATAACCAATTAAATGCTACCATTCCATCAGTATTTTCTTAAGACATTGTCACGTTCAACTATCGTCAGTAAACCGACTTTACAGACAACCAATTTCTTAGGAATATTCCCAACTCCAGGCATAGACCTGAAGTCGGGAAGGGATAATTCCACAGACTCATCCAACCTCAAGATTCCAACCCAGGACCTCATAATCCACTTCGCTATATATTATATAGGCTAAACACTAGAACAACACAAAGAAGGCGTATTTTATGTTTCTTTTACATGTTTCATTTTATTTTCAGTTTGCAGTGTACCTTCAGTAACGTTCTACAACTTGACTTTCAAATTCTGCTCTATCTCTTTCTATCTAAAGAATCGTCGTAAATTCGAAAGTAACACTGTCGAGTTATAAAAACATCGTTAGAAAAACGCTGCGCTTTATGCGTTCATTTTAGTTAATGAAGAAAAATTTCAACGCATTGATGAAAAATTTTGAATTCATTTTTACTTTTTAAACGGTTTTTTCTATTAAGTCTTTAGTTCATTGTTTATTGTTTCTATATATCTTATTTGTTTTTGTTATTATGTAATCAAATAATAAATTTGAATTAAAACTAAAATGTGTTTTTATTTTAACACTGTAATAGAAGGAAAATTATGTTATAATTAGTTCATGTACAGGTTAGACTATAAATGGATAGATCACAGGTCCTGGGTTTATGGAAATGAAACAGGCTATGAAATATTGAGATTATCTTTTTTCCAAGAAATTGTCAGCAAAAGCTCGCAGCTTGGTGTTAGAGAATTTCTTATAATATTATTGTATTTATAATTAAGTAATCTAGACTGCCTTGTTGGTCTAGTGGTTAGCCTATCCGGCTTCGATCACAAGGTCCTGAGTTCTAATCCTGGGTCGGGTCACGGAATAATTCTAAATTTTTCATATTCTTCTATGAAATTCTCAGTAGGTACATTCCAAACCCGGAATTGGGAAGTTGGTGATGATACCTACCCCCGTGCTTCGGAGAGCATGTTAAGCCGTCGGTCCAGGTCACTATCATCAACAGCTGATATAGATTGGTCAATCCACGATGGCTCGTCGTTTTTTGTTTTTCAAACGCTTACATTGCAAGTGTGCAATAAAAACTGCAAGAATGTGAGTTCTATTACTACGTGACGAGTAGCAATGTGTGCACACTCATAAAAAGTGTCAAGTTAGTTAAGTCAACAAGAATGTCATGTTTGACTAGCAGTAAGCTCTACTTTATTTTAATCCATTTTTTAAAAAGGAATTTTGGTCCTGCAGAGCAAAATTATATTGTGATATAGGTTAATATATATGTCGGAGTATCACTATTCTCCTTGACAATATCTTTGGTGGTTCTTAATCTCTTGGGCGTTTTCTAGGGTTACAAAGACTTTGTTTTGTTGTGAAAACAAAGTCTTTGTCTTCACGAACAGATCTATTCATCATCATCATCATCATTATCAGCCAATAGACGTCCACTGCTGGACATAGGCCTTTTTTAGGGACTTCCAAACACAACGATCCTGAGCCGCATGAGCCCAGCGGCTCCCTGCGACCCGTTTGATGTCATCAGTCCACCTGGTGGGGGGTCGACCAACACTGCGCTTTCCGGTGCGGGGTCGCCATTCTAGCACCTTCGGCCCCCAACGTCCATAAGCTGTTCGAACCACGTGCCCCGCCCATTGCCACTTCAGTTCTGCGACTCGCTGAGCTATGTCGGTTATTTTGGTTCTTCTGCGGATCTCCTCATTTCTGATTCGATCACGCAGAGATACTCCGAGCATTGCTCTTTCCATCGCCCGCTGAGTGACTCTGAGCCTTCTTATGAAGCCCGCACTTAGCGACCAAGTCTCGGATCCGTATGTCATCACTGGCAACACGCACTGTTCGAAGACCTTCGTCTTCAGGCACTGAGGAATTTTGGACGAAAAGATGTCACGCAGTTTCCCGAACGCTGCCCAACCGAGTTGGATTCGGCGGTTCACCTCTTTCTCGAAATTGGACCTACCTAACTGGACCATATGCCCTAGGTATATATACTCGTCTACAATTTCGAGTGCAGAATTTTCAACAATAACTGGGTGGAGCGAAACATGAGCATTACACATGATCTTTGTCTTGCTCATGTTCATTTTAAGGCCCACCTGTTGAGAAACTCTGCTGAGGTCATTGAGCATATTATTAAGGTCATCTAGAGATTCTGCCATTATCACTACATCGTCGGCAAACCGCAGTTGAGTGAGGTACTCGCCATTGATGTTGATGCCAAGTCCGTTCCAGTCCAAGAGCTTAAAGACGTCTTCCAATGCGGCGGTAAATAGCTTCGGGGAGATAACATCTCCCTGTCGCACTCCTCGCTGCAATTGGATTGGCCTCGTGGTGGCGTTTTCGTACAGGCACTGCAACGCTTGGATGTACCGGTAGTCGGCACCTCTGCAATGACCTTAACACAGCCCAGGTTTCCACCGAATCAAAGGCTTTCTCATAGTCCACTCTATTGCAAGTTTACAATGTTTTGATACATGAAGTAGATTTCTATAATTCCTGACGTATTATAAAGATTCAGAACAGTAGTTTTTTACGCTCATCTTACTTTACTCGCTAATTTAATTTACTTCTTAAGAACACTTTTATACTAGTCCAACTCGACCAAATATACTTACCGCACTCTAGACACAAACTAACTACCCAACTCCTTTGTTCCCCTCAAGATGGTGTAAATATTCTAATTCTAATAATATTCAAGGACTTTGGCGCCCGGCTCTTTTACTGGTTGGAGTATTAAAACAAATCAAAGAAGATACTTTCATCTCACATCAGATCATGTGACGAGATATTATGCATCATTTGAATGTTATAAATCAAATTGAATTTAACTTTGTGTTAAAGTTTTAAGTGAGCACCTATCTCATATCTCTCATTAAATGATTAACATTTAGTTCTATTTCGATTACTTCCATAAACAAATTCGTGACATACCATAAATAATTACTTCCACAGACAGTAACATTTCCATAAACAATGACATCTATCACAATATTACAACAATCTATTCTAAGTCTCTAGTCTAATTCCCTCGACATATATATTAACCAATTTAACAATATCTTAAAAACACATATACCCACAATCATCTCAGATAGGTTAGTATAATTATATCTATTTTTCTTTTGTTTAAACAGTTTAATGATTGAGCTCAACTCCATGCTGTCTTGTCTACCATAACCCTAGTGATTTTGTTAAGCGTGAACCCATGATACCTATTATTATTTTTATTCATTACAAGTTAGCCCTTGATGGTATATCTTAGATATAATCACACTTGATGGTAAGCGATGATGCAAACTAAGATGGAAGCTGGCTAACTTGTTAGGAGTAGCAGTTTCTACACGATACCGTACTGGAACGCTAAATTGCTTGACGTAACGTCTTTGTCAGTAGGATGGTAACTACCAATGGCCAAAGACATATACCAGCTGGACTTGGACTAATTTGAAAAATCTGTATCGGCTGTAACAAACCAATCGCGTGACCTCTGTAGAAAAATAAAAGTCGAGTCGGTCAACCTAAAGGAATGGGCAACGGAATGATTCTTCTGGCTAAGTCACATTTACGATACGTTATACGATACGTTTTTTTGACATTATAATATTGGTAAAAAAATTTAAGTAGAGCATCATTCCGTTCGGTCATCGGTCACGCAGCGACACAACCTACAATAGCCCGTGTACACCGAGCGGTGGTCGACTCGAGATCGAGACTGATGTTCGAAATGTACTCCCCGCACCCTTCGGTTTCCCCTCGCGACAAATAGTGGGGCGAGCCTTAATGAATTGACCAAAATATAGTGATAGTTAATAAATGAAACATTATCACCCTAAGCCCACCAACCCGCATTGGAGCAGCGTGGTCGGTGTACGCTCCATATCCCCTCTCCTATAAGGCGGGAGGCCTGGCCCTGTAGTGGGCCGTCAATAGGCTGATGATGATGATGATGATGAAATAAGTAATACTAACTGGTTGATCCGTTGGCTAAGTTATAAAGTTTTGGATCATAAAAGTGCTGGGTTCGAGACGTTGATTGAGCTAGAAATATTAAGATTTTCTTTCTTTCAAGAACTTCTCAGTAAAGTTCGGACGAGGATGTCCTCGTGTCAAATAGAGCCTGTTAAGTCAACGGTCCCAGCCATTATCTTTAACACCTGATAAAGATCGTTACAAAAGTAAATACAGGCCTTAAACCCGCCAACCAGCAATTGGGCAGCGTGGTGGATCCAAGTTCCATACCCTCTCTCTAATCAGAAGGAAGGAGTAACTTTGTTTCATTTGTTGGCATAATATCGCTATAGTATTTGTCTCTCTGTCTAACGCGATACTATAGATAAAGACAGATAATGATATTTATGAATATTGCATTTCTGCGGAATGCTATAAATTCGTGTTGTCTGTCTGTCTGCACTATTTATATGTTCCCCTACAACTTCCAAACGGCTTGGCCGATCCCCGATATAATGACATATTCTTATAGGAAAAAGTCTGAGGAGTGTTCTTACATGCTCTTTTTTTTACCCGACTGCGTCAGAAAAAGGAAAATGTTTTATGTGTGTTTGCGGATAACTTCGTCGTTTATGAACCGATATTAATGATTCTTTTTTTGTTGGAAAGCGATAGCCCACTAGTGAACCTGACTCCCTGACATGTGGGAAAATATCTGGAGCTTAGACCCACCATGCTGTTCCAGTGTGGGTTGGCGGGCTTAGGGTGATAATAGTTTTATGATTGTTTTAATGGCCCACTGACTGTCTCCATGACTTGTGGAAAATATCTGGAGCTTAAACCCACCAATCTCCTCCAGAGTGAGTTGGTGGGATTAGGATAGTAATAGTTTTATGACTATTTTAACGGTCCACTAAAGAACCTGAGTATAACATTGAGTTCAAAATCGGGCGTAGCAGAAATGCAGGAGTGTGAACGACTGGATACCGTTCTCCGACCCAAGCATATTCTATCTATTACTATGATTATAGCTTTAAAATTACCACTATCCGTCTATTAAAATAACTCAATACTCCCTCTGTTTATAGAAAAAAAATAGGAAAAGATATATACATCTAAGACCCATCACTCTGTGCCTGAACTGATTAGCGTGGCTAAAAGATTAATGTATCTACACTTCTAATAGGCCAGCCAAATTAGATCGCAAAACAAAACTTTAGATACAACTTAATCCGTAATATTTAACAAAAATTAAAAATTTCAATTACACCAGCTCTAGCATTGAAAAATGTGACTTAGAACGGAGAAAGTTGAAAAATCCGTAAAATTACTATAACTTACGGTTTTTTATTAAACTAGTCGAATTAGTTTTGGAAAATTAGATGACGTATCTCCCATTCGCTTGATCTATTAATTATGGGACACGTTGTATATAAATTTTATACGTGGAGTATAAGTTTATAACGTAGTCCGATTTTGATAAATATTTTTTTTCATAGGAAGGTTATAAGTTTAAGGGTAAGAGGAATCCAAAAACATAAATAATTTACATCATTTAGTTACTTTAATTTACTTAACCATATCTCGTCGGTGCCACCCAAACTTTTTACTTGAAGGACGTAACCTAAAACCCACAATTATTTACATTAATTTTTAGATTTGTAAGACGAAGGTTTGATTCCTGGCAGGTTTGGTTAAGATTTTCTGAATAGGTCCAAGTCTAGTTGGAGGTAGGCTTTAGCGGCTATTTCCCTTGCCGACAATGACTTACCGGTAAGCGATTAAGGATTTCGGTACGATGTCGTGTAGAAACCGAAGGTGTATAATCACCTTCGGTTTCTACACGACATCGTCTTCTATCTCTAACAGATCAGCCTGTTCCATCTTAGGTTGCATCATCACTTATAGGTGTCATTAGAGTTAAGGGTACGGGGCTGTATTACGTAAGCACTATAGGGAGGTGGAGGTCTTTGTTTTGCTTATTTTGGATGACATGGTGCATGGTGGGGGGGGGGTCTAGATGACGATTACGTCATCGCCAGTTATTATTTTATTTTTACGAATGGCGAAAATTCCTGAATTCTCTATGTCATAATTTTTTTTATTGAGATAGAATACAATAAGGAACTTAAGCAAACTTATCCTAATAACTATACAAATCATGCCCACGTTTAATGGTGGCAAGAAAACTGACTGCTTTTCCGCGTTAGATAGCCAGGATAATCCTTTGCGCAAAAAACAAGCCAGCCCTTCGGTCACTAGTTAAGGCAATGAGGCGCGGTAAAATATTACGAAAGAACTTTTTGGCACCGGTATTTAATATTCTCTATGTTAAACACTGTATCAGTAAAATCTAATCTCTATCCTAAGGCCTGTGTGCACCAAGATTTCGGTTATCATAACCAACGGTTAACATAACTACTATAAATTTTTCTGTTCACGATAACCCGTACGCCGGTTAAGGACTAAACCGGGCGGTTATCTTAACCGAACTTATGTCCTTAACCGGCGTACGGGTTGTCGTGAATAGTAAATTTATGAAAGCTTATGTTAACCGTTGGTTATGATAACCGAAATCTCGGTGCATACAGGCCTAGATCTTTTTTCTTATTTTTGCATTTCTGTCTGTCCGCACTATTTATATGTTCCCTTATAACTCCTAATCGGCTTGCCCGAGCCCCGATATGATGACATATTCTTATAGGAAAAAGTCTGAGCAATGTTCTTAGCTAGTTCTTTTTTTTACCCGACTACATCAGAAAGAGGGAAATGTTTTTATGTGTGTTCTCGAATAATTTCTACGTTTATGATTTTGATTATTATTTTTTTATTGGAAAGGAATGGCCCACTAGAAGAACCTCACTCGCTAACTTGAGGGAAATATCTGGAGTTCAGACCCACTATGCTACTCTAAAGTGGGTTAGCGATCTTTGCGGTGATTACATCAGTAGCAACGCATCAGGAGTGGCAACACTGAAGATTTATAAAGTAAAACAGTACGTTAATAATCGTTACTAATTTGAAATAATTATTATTTTTAAAAAGTCATTGTGTGGTTTTATGTAACTACAATTCAAGTGAACCTTTGCGCAGGCATTTTAGCCTGGGCTGCTCAGCCGAGTGTCATGTTCATTTTACTCGTCAGCAGTTGACTGTTATGTGTCATGTGATAGATGGACGAAAACATTTGAGGCGATAGAAAAATGTTTCATTTTAATAATAGATTTTATGTTTGCTGTTCCGTTTCACCCATGAAATAGAATTTTTTAATAATTAATTTACATTTTTCTTAGACGGTTTTCAGTTTCCATAGTTTGTTCTGACTGGTGATAATTAATTAAAGTCAGTCAACCGATTACCCACAACCATTCTTTTAACAGAAATAAAAATGAATATCAATGCAAATAATAATTTTATACAACCCGGACAGCATATTAAGTCGTTAGTCACTATCGTCTAGTAAACTAAGCCTAAACTTGGCCGTTGAACAATCTTTATACGTTACTTTATACCCCTCAACGGCCAAGTCACACAACATTAACTATATAATAAAGAAATCGCAGTAAGGAACCTTAGACTTGGCACGAGTTTGCCTAGATTTCATTACTTTTTAGAGATAAACAAGCAGCTCCATCGATACTTAGCTTTTTCACAGAATGTTTTTGGTGGGATTTCACATCTTTTTGTAGAAACTAGCAAAATGGGCATATTGATTCATTTTATTAGATTTCCTTATAGCAAACATTTTCAAGCACACACACACACAGTAGAAGAATGTCGTAAACGACTTTAACGCGGCCGGTTGCCTCTTCGCCACATAAGGTTATCGTAAAAACATACGTAAGCGCGTTTTAAAATACAGTCAGTGCCATCTAGTGACGTGTGTGGGTTTTACTGCCAGTTTTAGCCCAGTGCATTGTATTTTGACCATTTTGGCCAAATTTTAAGCGAAATTAATATTTTAGCGTAATTTGTTTATTTAAGTTGTATTAGACAACTTAAATAAACATGCCTCGTTGGTCTAGTGGTTAGCCTATGTGGCTTCGATCTCGAGGTCTTGGGTTTGAATCCTGGGTCGGGTCACGGAATAATTCTGACTTTTTCATTCTTCTATCAAATTGTCAGTACTTTCTAAGCACGGAGTCGGGAAGTTGGTGGTGTTACACCTCCATTCCTCAGAAAGCGCAATAAGCCGTCGGTCCCGGTTACTATCACCAACATCTGATAGTGATCGATAATAAATGCATGCAGACCACTATTACCCTAAGCCCGCAAATCCGCATTGGAGCAGCGTGGTGGGTCTACGCTCCAAAGCCCCCCTCCCATGTGAAGGGAGACTTGGCCCTGTAGTGGACCGTTAATAGGCTGATATTGATGAAGATGTCTAATCTTCGAGTAGAATAAAGTTAATCGTTCCACTATTCCTTCTTCTAAACCTGTAAGTTTTGTTTTATCAACTACAAGTTGGCCCTTGACTGCTATCACACGGCACACCTGATCTCAAATGATGATGATGCAATCTAAGATGGAAGCAGGCTAACTTGTTAGGAGTTGGATGAAACACCCCTTTTGGTTTCTACACGACATCGTACCGGAACGCTAAATAGCTTGAAGGTACGTCTTTGACGGTAGGGTGGTAACTTGCCTCGGCGAAAGCCTCCCACTAGCCAGACCAAGACAAATTAAAAATGAAAAATCTCAATCTGTCCCGCCGGGAATCGAACCCAGAACCTCCGTCTTATAAATCCACCGCGCATACAACTGCGCCACGGAGGTCTTCTTTATAATAAATATAAGTATAAAAAATCTAGTCTTATCCATAGTTTTCCTTTAATATTATTTATATGCGTGCGCAGAAGGGGAGGCATTCGCCCAGCAGTAGGACGCTATAGGCAAGATTAAATTAGAAGATTTTTTTTAATCTACCACAAGTTTGCCATTGACTGCTATCACACCTGATAGTAAGTGATGATGCAATCTAAGATGGAAGCGGTCTAACTTGTTAGGAGTCGGATGAAATCTACACCCCTTTCGGTTTCTACAAATGTTATCGTACTGGACCGCTAAATCGCTTGGCGGTACGTCTTTGCCAGTAGGGTGGTAACTAGCCACAGCGAAAGCCCACCCACCAACCACACCAAGACAAAATAAGAAAAATCTCAATCTGCCCCACCAGGGCTCGAACCAGGACCTCCGTCTTATAAATCCACCTCGCATACCATTGCGTCAAGGATGAGATGTGTCTCCCACTATGCTGGATTTTTGCAATGTCAGTCGATTTTTATGTTCCAATAGTAGAAGGAGGCATTACCATATCTCTAAATACAGCTGAAACCAGCTGAGGGTTCTTCATCAGATACTTCAGACCTTCAGACTTTCTATTTTTGACATCAATTAATGAAGCGGACCACCAAGTTGAACATTTTTTGTTAAGGCGGTATATATCGATCTCTAATAGTTTGGTTGGGCTCTTGTGTGTCTTAATCAGGTTCATCAGGTACTCCAGATCTTCGATTATCCTAGTTTTTATAGTTTTTCCTTTATTTAGTCATTACACCCTAACTCTCCCAAATTTCAGCTCTCTGAGTTTATAAGAAGTACTAGTTCTATTTTGATGATCATGAGTGAGTGTCGTAAATGCGAAACGTTGCTCTCGTTTAACTTCGGAACTGAATGACCTACAGACTTGAAATTTTGGATTTTAATTGATATTCTCACACATCCATACAAGTGCTGCGGTAGTAAAATTACCACAAAAACCTAAGCTTTCAAACTCAAGCTATCTTAAATATATCTTGACATAATATATTAATTTCTTCTACTAATAACAATAAGATTAGAATATTTTTCGCATAACCTACATGTAGTTTGTATTTACATATGTCTGTTAAATACTTGGCAATATTGAATTACTAGCAGTGCCCCCGGACTCCGTTTCGCGTTAGAAATATGTTGTTCGGTGCTAGATTCCCTATTACTTATGTTCGGCATATTCTGTCTGTATTGAGCCAGTTGCTGAGACTTTTCAGTGTTAGACTCTCTTACATGCCCTGCAGAGGTATAACTCTTTGGCTAGCAAGCCGCTGCGAACGTTCGGTGCTAGATTCCTTATTGCGTATGTCTGACATATTCAGTCTGTGGTTGGCCAGTCGTTGAGTCCTTTCAGTGCTAGACACTCTCACACGTCCTGCAGAGGTAATAGCTCTTTGGCTGGTAAGCCACTGCAAACGTTCGGTGCTAGATTCCCTATTACGTATGTTCGACATATTCAGTCTGTGGTTGGCCAGTCGTTGAGTCCTTTCAGTGCTAGACACTCTCACACGTCCTGCAGAGGTAATAGCTCTTTGACTGGTAAGCCACTGCAAACTTTCGGTGCTAGATTCCCTATTACGTATGTTCGACATATTCAGTCTGTGGTTGGCCAGTCGTTGAGTCCTTTCAGTGCTAGACACTCTCACACGTCCTGCAGAGGTAATAGCTCTTTGACTGGTAAGCCACTGCAAACTTTCGGTGCTAGATTCCCTATTACGTATGTTCGACATATTCAGTCTGTGGTTGGCCAGTCGTTGAGTCCTTTCAGTGCTAGACACTCTCACACGTCCTGCAGAGGTAATAGCTCTTTGACTGGTAAGCCACTGCAAACTTTCGGTGCTAGATTCCCTATTACGTATGTTCGACATATTCAGTCTGTGGTTGGCCAGTCGTTGAGTCCTTTCAGTGCTAGACACTCTCACACGTCCTGCAGAGGTAATAGCTCTTTGACTGGTAAGCCACTGCAAACTTTCGGTGCTAGATTCCCTATTACGTATGTTCGACATATTCAGTCTGTGGTTGGCCAGTCGTTGAGTCCTTTCAGTGCTAGACACTCTCACACGTCCTGCAGAGGTAATAGCTCTTTGACTGGTAAGCCACTGCAAACTTTCGGTGCTAGATTCCCTATTACGTATGTTCGACATATTCAGTCTGTGGTTGGCCAGTCGTTGAGTCCTTTCAGTGCTAGACACTCTCACACGTCCTGCAGAGGTAATAGCTCTTTGGCTGGTAAGCCACTGCAAACGTTCGGTGCTAGATTTCTTATTACGTATGTCCAACATATTTTGTCCGTGGCTAGCTAGTCACTGAGACCTTTTGTCTATACTCTCTAGCAGATGCTTGCTATATACATGATCTTTCATTCTCAAGATGCTGTGCATGCTCTAAATAAGTCTCTTCTATTCGGCGTACAGTGGCCGCTCTTGTCTGAGATGTATGTCTAGATAGTTGAGATTTTGTTTTGGGCATTCTGACATTATTTCATCAGAAAAATGCGATTACTTCAATTAATCAAACGGTGGTCCTTAATAAAAATTTAACTAAGAAAGTTTAGTAGGAATTACCTACCCAGATTGAAGAAATCAGTAAATTTAGTAGAACAAAAAACAAAGTTGTTGAGAAAACAAAGAATTAAATGTAACTACCAGGGGCAGTGGGCACCGCAAGTTTTTATTTTTATTTTTTATCAACTACAAGTTGGCCCTTGACTGCTATCACACCTGTTGTTAAGTGATGATGCAGTCTAAGATGGAAGCGGGCTAACTTGTTAGGAGTGGGACGAAAATCCACACCCCTTTCGGTTAATACACGACATCGTACCGGAACGCTTAATCGCTTGGCGGTACGTCTTTGTCGGTAGGGTGGTAACTAGCCACGGCGAAAGCCTCCCACCAGCCAGACCAAGACAAATTAAGAAAAATCTCAATCTGCCCCGCCGGGAATCGAACCCAGGAGCTCCGTCTTATAAATCCACCGCGCATACCACTGCGCCACGGAGGTCGTCAAATTTTGCTAATATCTTCGAAGATATTTGTTTAAACTGTAAAAAGGGCACAAATATTTTACATTAAATTTTCGTTCTAACAAACATATATATAAAGATATAGATTAAATATCATATGGGCTAAATAAGCTTCAAAAAAATTAATTATTTTTAATCCACAATTTTAACTGTAAAAGCAGATATTGTGAGTTATTCATAAGAGATAGGCACATGCTTACGCGGACTTTTTTACAGATTTTGTTATGTTCTCTAGTATTGTAGTACATTGTTTTGTCCTATTCTCAATACTTTTCGTAGCACACGCAATTAAAGCGATTTGTTTTACAACTTCGATTACAAAATTCAAATTTAAGTAAAGATGCATAATTAATTTTGGAAATTTTTAAAGTCAAGTTCACAATTACGTAGCTTTCTATTGGTGAAATAATTTTGACAATTGGTACAGTAAATCAAGAGATTACCCCTTACAATGTAACAAGATCACAAAGTCACAAACTCTTCCTCTTTATAATATTAGTATAGATAAACTAATCATGACATCTGTAAAACTATGCACTCGACTGTTTATAATCTTTCAAAGTAATCCCTCCTTCTAGAGTTAGGCCTGGCCCTGCGTATATATTGGCTTATAAAGATGATTATTCTACTGTCTAGATTTTCCTCACGCTTAAGTTGACCAGCGTGAGAAAAAGTTTGTTAAGTTTACTTATGTTTAAGCACACGATAATTTATTGTAACTAAAAATAAGTCAAACTAAGTAAATCAAGAAGGAAGTCTTCAATTTCAGAATTTAACTATTCTTTGGGGGATAGTTTTATTGTCTACCACCAAGCACTTTATGTTATATCAAAGTGCGTGGTCGAAGGCTAAAAAACTGCTCTCAACATCACATCAGTAGCAACGCATCGGAAGTGGAGACAAAACAATACGTGAGTAGTTTTTAACTTTAAATATTTTTTTTTATTCTTTTCAAGCTAGCCCTTGACTGACTTACCTGATGGCAAGTGATGATGCAATCTAAGATGGAAGTGGGCTACCTTGGTAGGAGTAGGATGAAAATCCCCTTTCGGTTTCCGCACAACGTACCGGAACGCTAAATCGCTCAGCAGTACGTCTTTGCTAGTAGGGTGGTAACTATCAATGGCTCAAGTCTCCCACCAGCCAAACCAGTACCGATAAAGAAAATATTAATCGACCCCGCCGGGAATCGAACCCAGGATCTAAGCCTTATAAGTCCACAGCAAAAATGTATAACTAATTTTTTTCTTAATTATTCAATTGTTTTATGTTCTTTGGTGTAATAAAGAATTTTATTATTTATTATTTTTACTTACTTTAGTATTTTTTAAAACCATACATTCTGTGCTTTTACTATTCAATTGAAACTTATGTTTGTGCATACGCTAAATTACTGTAACTAGCATTAAATTAAACTAAGTAAATCAAGAAGAAAGTGTTCGATTCCAGAATTTCACAGTGGGTCCTTTGAAAACAGTTCCTGATTTCCTTCTACACTTCGATATATTAAGACGTGTGGAAGAAGATCGCAAACTGTTCTCAATATTACATTGGTAGTAACACATCGGGAGTGGCAACACTGAAGATTTAGAAAATAAAACAGTACGTTAGTAATCGTCACTAATATTAAATACTTACTAATATTAAATGATTAGTAATATTAAATGCTTGCTAATATTATTTTCTGTTCAGTTTTCTGTTCCATTTCACCCATAAAATTTCTAATAAAGAATATACATCAGTCTAAGACAGTTCTTAGTTTCCGTAATTTTTTTTTTATTTACAAATCAAAACAGTCTTCCATAAAAGGCATCATTTTTTTATAATATTACCAAGGAAAATAAAATAAAATCATAAAACATACTGAACATCACATCTTGAATAAAAAGACATAAAAAAATCTAAAGTTATGATTAAAAACAAAATGCAGAACTAGCACAATCTTTACAGGAAAAAATTGCGTGTTCAAGACAAATGGCCTACACATACGTTTATTTTACGATTTTTACCACGTATACAGTCATCAAATCAATCATAACATCCGGGAACATTCTGGACAATTGTGTAATAAATAAATAAATAAATATTATAGGACAATTACGCACATCGCTATATATCCCCAAAGTAAGCATACTCGTAAGTAGCTTGTGTTATGGGTACTATGATAACTGATAATATTTTTATATATATCATAAATAAATACTTATAATACATAGATAAACACCCAGACAATGGAAAATACCCATGCTCATCACACGAACATTTTCCGGATGTGGGAATCGAACCCACAGCCAAGGACGCAGAAGCAGGGTCACTACCCACTGCGCCACTCGGCCGTCAAATTGTGCCGGCCGGTTGTGTGCAATGATTCCTGGAGTTGGTAAGATATTCTCTGACGTATAAGAATGGGGCAATGTTTTAACAGAGTGTAAATGCGGTTGTTTTAAACTTACTCCCAAATTACGAAGAAATTTAAAAGAAAGAAAGAGAACACATATAAAAAACATTTCCCCTTTTTCTGACGCAGTCGGGTAAAATAAAAATAAGTAGATATGTAAAAACACTCCTCAGACTTTTGCCTATAAGAATACCTATGTCATTATATCGAGGATCGGCCAACCCGTTTTTTGAAGTTTTAGGGAAACATATAAATAGTAGGCACAGACAGACAGACAACAAGAATTTATACCATTCTGCTGAAATGCAAAAACTTGCGGTGCCCACTGCCCCGGCCGTTGCGTGGCGATATAGGTAGTTACATTTAATTCTTTGTTTTCTCAACAACTTCGTTTTTTTGTTCTACTAAATTAACTGATTTCTTCAATCTAGGTATTTCCTACTCAACTTTTTTAGTTAAGCTTCTAATAAGGACCACCGTTTGATTATTTAAAGTAATCGCATTGTTCTGATGATATGACGTCAGTATTCCTTAAACAAAATCCCAACTATCTAGACAAACATCTCAGACAAGAGCTGCCACTGTACGCCGAATAGAAGAGACTTCTTTAGAGCATGCACGACGTCTAGAGCATAAAAGAGCATATAGATAGCAAGCATCTGCTAGAGAGTATAGCACCAAAAGGTCTCAGAGTAGTCACTAGCACAATCACAATGGCCACAGATAGAATATGTCGAACATACGTAATAGGGAATCTAGCACCGAAGATTCGCAGCAGCTTCTCAGCCAAAGAGCTATACCTATGCAGGGCGTGTAAGAGGCTAGCACTGAAAAGTGTCAGCGACTAACTAACTACATACAGAATATGTCGAACATACGTAATAGAGTCTAGCACCGAAGAAACATACTTACTGATAAATAATACTTTCGTGACGTATAAAAAGTGCTAGTGAACTGAGCCTTCTCCAAATGAACTAATTTGACTTTGACTTGACTTTGAATTTTCTATATGTAGAGGTGTGGGGAGGGGTCCCTGCCCCTATGAGAGGTCGTATTTGTCCTCAGTTAACACAGGAAGGGGATCACCGTTGCTGGCGAAAGGTGGAGCCAGCAACCATCTCTTTCCTGGTGACGGAAGAGATGCCACTTTTATAAATATAACTTGACATGTTTTCACAGTCCACACACCAGTTTATTTACAAGTCCGTAAGCCTAATGAGTGCTCATCCTCTTCAATGAATCGTTCTCCTTATGGTCGTGACTGCCTCTATTTATGACTTTCGTAGTCACGATGTTACATAGTTTACTCCTGTCACTATACATGGAGAGCATCTTACATCAAAGAGTCTCCCTAGCTAAGAACTAACCTTTTAACTTATTTGGTCTTGTAGGTTCCAATAACTTTATATGGGGATCGTGAAAATGTTACATATGTAATTAAGTAGTACTACTGGATACTTCAGTTAGTGTATTCAACCCTTAGCTACTCTATTTTTTTAAAGTATCATATAATAAGATACTCAAAAAGAAAGTTTGTAAGTTTGTAAATAAAGTTCTGTTGGGGCTAATCTTCGGAACTACTGATCCGATTTTATGAATTCTTTCACCAGTAGAATGCTACGTTATCGGTGAGTGTCAAAGGCTATATTTTATATTTGTATTTTATATATTACCTGAGTTATCACAGTTTTTGTCGCGCGAGTTGGACAGTGAAATTTATTAAATCGGCATAAATCGCGTACGCTGCCCTTAGCTATTGGATATAATTGAAAACATTATATGAAAACTTTATGCATCTTAAAAAGTTCTACAAAAAAGTCCGCGGTGGCATATATCTATCTTTTATATTTTGGCAGATATATATTATTTTGTGTTTTAAAAAATCATTTAAAGCATATGCCTACGTTTACGTCTTTATCTATACAACTAAACTTAAATCCTTATCAAAATAAATTATTTCACAATAACAAGGATTTTATAGAGATAAGATTTGATTATATAGTTTCGGAGATATTACAAAATTTCTAAAAAACGCGGATTTTTAAATTGAGAGGGGTAGCGGGGAAAGAGCACACTTTATATGAAAGTCTGTCTTTAAAATTAATAGGTTACTTAAGAGGTTTTCACACGGACGAAGTCGCGGGCGACTGCTATATCTCATAAAAATATATTCGAAAAGAAAGAATTTTTCATCAAAGTCTATCACCTATCTATCGCATTACGAATTTCAGTCAACTGTATAGTAAGGGTAAATTGTGAAAGCGCTCGGCAAATCAGCCAAGAAAAACTTAGCTGCATTCACAACACCACCTGCACCACTTTTTTGTTCTGTGCCGCCGTCTATGGATGGTATCAGCTGACCGGGTAGTATTTACACTCATCCGGGTAGTATTCTTACACATACACACAAGTACTCCGCAGTATTTGCAAGTTTTCACTGACATCGTCGTCGTCGTTATTTATTTAAAGTCGAGCTTTTGAATAACTACTTAATGTTTAGCTTACCTCTGTAGGATTTGATTTCGGTAGCTTGTTGCGGTAGTAAAATTTTTACATAAACTTACGTTTTCAAACTTGACCTAGCTTAAATATTGATTACCTATTCTATAATAATAACATTAATAATATGTCCTTCATGACGATAACCTCTTGAAAGCCGAAAAGGAAAAAGTAACAAAATACTTGGACCTTGCTCACGAGATTACCGCCATGTGAAATGTTGAGTCAACTATTATTGTTCCGATAATCATTTCAGTCAATAGTCTTTTTGCGAAAAGCTTGGAGAAGATTTTTTTTATAAATTTTTAATAGTGTTTTTTTATATACTTTTGTATTATATACCTATAACATTGCTCGACTGAAATTTAGCATATTTTGAAGTAATCCCTTCTTCTAGAGGAAGGCCTGGCCCTGCGTATATATTGGCTTATAACGATGATGATTATACTACTGTCTAGATTTTCCTCACGCTTAAGTTGACCAGCGTGAGAAAAAGTTTGTTAAGTTTACTTATGTTTAAGCACACGATAATTTATTGTAACTAAAAATAAGTCAAACTAAGTAAATCAAGAAGGAAGTCTTCAATTTCAGAATTTAACTATTTTTTGGGGGATGGTTTTATTGTCTACCTCCGTGCACTTTATATTATATCAAAGTGCGTGGTCGAAGGCTAAAAAACTGCTCTCAACATCACATCAGTAGCAACGCATCGGAAGTGGAGACAATGAAGATTTCGAAAATAACACAATACGTGAGTAGTAGGTTTAAACTTTAAATATTTTTTTATTCTTTTCAAGCTAGCCCTTGAGTGCAATCACACCTGACGGTAAATAATGATAAAATCTAAGACGGAAGCAGGCTAACTTGTTAGAAGTGAAATGAAAATCCCCTTTCGGTTTCTGCAACGCACCGGAACGCTACATCGCTCTGCATTACGTCTTTGCAAGCAGGGTGGTAACTATCAATGGTTCAATTATCCTACCAGCCAGACCAGTACCTATTAAGAAACTATTAATCGAACCTAGGACCTCTGCCTTATAAATCCACTGTACATGCCATGTGCCAAATAAATCCACTGCGTTATGGAGGTCGTCAAAAACGTAGTACTTATTTTTTACTTACTTTATTATTATTTGAAACTTGTGTTTATGCAAATGGTAAAATATTGTAACTAGCATAAAGTGTTCGATTCCAGAATTTCATAGCGGCTTCTTTGAAAACAGTTCGCGACCTCCTTTCACACTTCTATCGGCATATTAAGACGAGTGCGAGAAGATCGCAGACTGTTGTCAATGTTATAACATCGGTAGCGACGCATCGGGACTGGCAACACTGAAGATTTAGAAAATAAAACAGAACTTTAGTAATCGTCACTAACTTTAAAGGATTACTATTATTATTTTAGTTTTAAATTATTGTGTGGTTTTATGTATGTATAATTGAAATGAAAGTTTTCGCCGCCATTTTAGCTTTGGGTGCTCAGCCTTTTATTTTACTCGTCAGCGGTTTACTGTAATGCGACATAAATGGAAGATGGACGAAAAAATTTGAGGCAATGGAAAAACTTTTCATTTTAATAATAGATGTTTATACAGTTTTCTATTCCATTTCACCCTGTAATTGAAATTTCTAATAAATAATATACATGAAGAGGTATGTCAGTCGACCGATTACCCACAACCATTATTTTAACGGATAACATATTAAGCTATTAGTCCCGGTCACTATTGTCCACATCTGATAATATTCGTTCATGTATAATTACCACTCTAAGCTCACCAAGTCACATTGTAGCAGCTTTGCCGAGTATAAACTCCTTATCCTCTATTCCACAAAGAAGGAAGCTTGGCCTATAGAGGGCCTTTAAATTATCAATATTATTTTGAAATAATAGTTTTATGACATACTAGCAGTCGCCCGCGACATCGTCCATGTGAAAACCTCTTAGGTACCCTTTTAATTTTAAAGACAGACTTTCAAATAAAGTATGCTCTTTCCCCGCTACCCTTCTCAATTTAATGTTTAACGAAAATGTAGATCTTTAGTACACGGGACGGGACGGAGGATATTGCTTGACAAGATTATAGTTTCCCGTCAAGCAATATCCTCCGTCCCGTCCCGTGTACTAAAGATCTACATTTTCGTTAAACATTGTACGATATTACAGTACATTAACATTAACAATATATATTTATGGCCATCTGATGTGAATAGCTTATATTAAATTGTCTATTTCACTATTGAGTCTAGCTTTCATAATAAACAAAATAATTTACAATCCGACACACAGTTCTAGAGATTAGCCCGTTTAAACAAACGAAGAAACTTTTTCGTATGTTATATAAATATAGTCTGCCATGCCAAATAAATTGAAAGAAATGATCAAAGATTGAATTCTCAAAGAATATCAGTACCAAAATGTTGACCCCTATTCAGTACGTATATCATAACAGGGTTGAGGTCTACTTAATTTGGACGGTAAAGCGGCAGTTATGTTTTTTAGAAATTTTGTAATATCTCCTGAACTATATAACTAATTAACATACTGTAAAAGGCAAATCTTATTTCTACAATACCCTTGTGATTATTAAATAATTTATTTTTAATAAGGATTTAAGTTTAGTTGTATAAATAATGACGTAAACTTAAGCATATAAATTAAGTGATTTATTACAGAGTCGCGCTTTTTAGAAATTTTGTAATATCTCCGAAACTAAATAACTAATTAACATACTGTAAAAGGCAAATCCTATCTCTATAAAATCTTTGTGATTATTAAATAATTTATTTTGATAAGGATTTAATTTTAGTTGTATAAATAATAACGTAAACGTAAGCATATGAATTAAATGATTTTTTAAAACACAAAAAGTTATTTATCTGCCAAAATATAAAAGATAGATAATATATGCTTTCGCGGACCTTTTTGTAGAACTTTTTTAGGATAAATGAATTTGACTTTGAATTTTCTATATTTAGAGGTGTGGGGGGGATCCCTGCTCATATGAGGATCGTGTTTGTCCTCAGTTAACACAGGAAGGGGATCACCGTTGCTGGCGAAAGGTGGAGCCAGCAACCATCTCTTTCCTGGTGAAGGAAGAGATGCCACTTTTATAAATATAACTTGATATGTTTTTGCAGACCACACGCCAGTTTATTTTACAAGCCCGTAAGCCTGTTTGAGGGTCGTTACCACCTTTATTTATGACTTCCATAGTCATGATATTACGTTATCCTTCCTCCTATAGGTCTTATAGACACTATTATAAAGTTATTAAGTAGTGAAGAGTAATTATAAACACTGAGTAACTGTAGTATAAAATACCGCTAGCTAGACGCGTCAAGAATACGACAGTTGGATGTTGAAATGTGAATATAATAATTTGTTTGTGTGGAATTACGATACTTTTTTCGCGGGTAGGCATATAAACAAGTAACACATGTTTTTTGTTAAGCTAGTTATAAAATTGTAATCTATATATATAAAACTCTTCCGTTACTGAGTGATGTACTGACTGACAAACAACGCACAGCCGAAACTACTGGCCGTAGAGAGCTGAAATTTAGCACGTATGTTTGTTGGTGGGAGTAGGCAACCACTAAGAGAGGATTTTCCGAAATTCCCCCCCTAGGGAGAGAAAATGGGGGTTAATTGAAAATTTCAATTTGTTAATGGATTCACTTGAAACTTTGTTTGAAGATTCTACCAGTGACGCAAGTGACCACTAAGAGAGGATTTTTGAAAAATTTTCGCCCCTAAGGGTAGAAAAGGGGGAATGAATGATGAGATGAAAGATGATAGACCTTTCACTTGATTGTGACCTACCAATACTATCTCATATATTTAACTCTGTTTTATCTTCTGCTACTTTTCCGACTGCTTGGGCTAAAGCCTACGTGGTACCTATACCTAAAGTAAGTATTCCTACGAATCCTTCTGATTTTAGACCTATCTCGATCCTTCCGTCAGGGGGTACTCATAGTGTCTGTCTGTCCGATGGTCACAATATGGTACACGGGTAAGCGACCCCGGCTCCCCCGAGCTGTTACTGACTCTTCTTGAACCGAGCCAGTAATATCCCCTTTACCTTACTTATTCCCTACTCTTATCCTCTTTAACCCATCCTTTCCGTTAATTCCTTTCTCCTACCCATCTCTGCCAGTCCAAGGTTGCCGTGCCGAGGGACTCGTGGCTAGGGGCACGCCTAGTCGCTAGCGGTTGCCCTGGGACCGGGCGAACCCAGAAAAAGGCTAGCCTTATTCTGGCATGCGGGGCTCTGTCAGAATGGACTCAGTTTTTCCCTCGCTACTCGTGGGAACGCAATGACGATTAATAAATTGAATATCATAAAGGGCGGCGATGAGATTCGCGATCCATCACGTCTCGCTCCTCATGGGGGTGAAAAGCGGGCCACGGAGAGCCGATTTGCTACATTGAACGTTAGAGGAGGAATGAACGAAAAGATAGATGAAGTATGCCAGATGATGATGCCAGACGTATAGATGTGCTCTGTGTGAATGAAACAAAAAGGAAAGGGTGTGATACCACAAACCATGACTCACATACAGCCTACTGGTCCGGCATTTCTAGAGACCGAAGAGGCTGCCAGGGCGTAGGTATCATCCTTTCCGAAAGAATGGCTGATTGTGTGAAAGAAGTTCAGTATGTGAGCCCAAGACTCATTTGGATCAGGTTAAAAGTTGGACTGACCCGGATATTTGTAGTAGGAGTATATGCTCCAACGGATCCGGGTCCAAGAAAGTCCAAAAATGCCGCAAAAGAAATAAATGAGTTTTGGGAAAGTCTGGGAGATACTTTGAATAAATGTGAACAGAATGAGAGGGTAATTATGTTAGGAGATTTTAATGGATGGGTTGGTTTGAAACGTGATGGGTATGAGAGAGTATTTGGTATGTTTGGTGACAAAAGAGTGAATGAAAATGGAGAAAGTTTGCTAGGGTTATGTTTGGATCATAATCTTTTTGTGGCAAATACTATGTTTGCCCACAAAAAGATTCATATGTACACAAGGGAAGAAGGGAATACAAGAAGTATGATTGATTTTGTGGTTGTGGATGAAAGACTGAAGAAAAACGTTCTAGATGCTCGTGTATACCGCGGGGTCGAAACCGACACGGACCACTATCTCGTTATTTGCCGAGTTAGCGGTCTTTTTAATCGGTGGCGGCATAGACCAAAAGAAAAACGAGCATCCTAGAACGGATAAAAGTTGATAGATTGCAAGAGGATGATGTAAGAGAGAAATACATTAAAAATTTGAATGATCATGTTATGAATGTTGATGAAGTGAAAGAGGTCGAACGTTTTTGGAGTATGTTTAAAGATGGAGTGGTAGGTGCTGCCATTGATGCATGCGGGATGTCTAGAAGGAGGAAAAGTAAAAAAGAAAAGAATTTGTGGATGGATAAAAGTATACAGGCGGTTGTATGTGAGAAAAAGAAAGCGTGGTTAGATTGGTTGGCTACAAAAGCTAACCAAAAAATGAAAAGAGCAACAAATGATGATGTTTTGAATGCAAGAATGAACTACAAAAGAGTGAAAATGAGCGTTAAGGAAGCTGTGAGAAGAAAGACAGAAGAATGTAGAGATATGTATGATAGGAGACTTACCGATGATTTTCAGTCTAACATTAAGTTTTTCTGGAAATCCATACGGTATGCTCGAGGAAGGTCCACTACCTCGGATCTGAGTAAAATCAGAAATTCAGATGGTAGTATAATAAAAGGTGAAGAATGCATGTTGAAGAGATGGAAGGAACATTTCGAAAGTTTATTTGAAAGAGATGAAACAGGGACTAACATATCCCCTGCGAAAAATAATGAAAGTGAGATCAATATCTGTGAGATTAGTATGGAAGAGATTATGATGATTATGGTAAGGCTGCTGGGTATGACAGAGTGTCAGTCGAAATGCTGAAGGCTGGACGCGGAATTGTTGCAAGTCAGTTGTACTGCCTTTTCAACTTATGTTGGACGAAAGGGCAAGTTCCAGAAGACTGGACTAAGGCCGTAATTGTTCCAATTTATAAGGGAAAAGGGTCACAGCAAGATTGCAAAAATTACCGCGGGATCAGCCTCCTCAGTTTTGTCGGCAAACTGTATGCAAAGATGTTGACTGAGAGGTTGATAAATGAAACTGAAGGGAAAATGTGGGATGTGCAAGCAGGATTTAGGAAAGGAATGGGGTGTACAGATCAGGTCTTTTCCTTCCTTGCTGAAAAATTTTTAGCTAAACACCAAAAAGTCTATTGTGCTTTCATTGACTTGGAAAAGGCCTATGACCGTGTGGTGAGGAATGAACTATGGTCAACATTGTCCACGTATGGGGTGAGCAGCAGTTTGATCCGAGCACTGAAATCTCTTTATGAAAATTCTAGTGCTTGTGTCAGAATAAATGGGGCATACACTGAGTGGTTCCCAGTGGAGCGAGGGGTACGACAAGGATGTGTAGCGTCGCCATGGCTGTTTAACTTATTCATGGACAACTGCTTGACAGATTTGAAAGAAAGTGTATTTGGTTTAAGAATGAACGAGTTACTCATCAAATGTCTTCTCTATGCCGACGATCAAGTATTACTTGCATCGTCTGCTAATGAGTTACAGAAAATGGTAACTATTATGAATGTAGCTCTGAAAAGGAAAGGAATGAAAGTGAATGTTAGCAAAACGAAAGTAATGGTTTTTGAAAGAGATGAATATGTGACAGATTGTAATATTGTGATAGATGGAGAAAAAGTGAAAGAAGTAAAAGAGTTTGTATACCTGGGTAGTAAATTTACAAAAGATGGAACGTGTGAGAGTGATATTGAAAGAAGAGTAAATGCTGGGAACATGGTGAATGGTGCTCTGTATGCATTTATGAACAGCCAGAAAGTGTCCCAAAAGGCAAGACTGGCTGTGCATAGAGGTGTGTTGGTGCCCACACTTATGTGTGGTAGTGAAAGTTGGGTATGGCAGAAGAAGCACAAAAGTAAAATAAATGCGGTAGAGATGAGAGCATTGAGGAGTATGTGTGGGTTAAAACTGTGTGACAGAGTTAGAAATAGTATGATAAGAGAAAAGTGTGGTGTAAAAGAAGATGTAGTGACTAAAATTGAGAAAGGGATGCTTAGATGGTTTGGACATGTAGAGAGAATGGATGAAAGAAGATTAACAAAAGAGATTTACAAGGCGAGGGTGAATGGAAATGTTGGAAGGGGAAGGCCTAGGCGAATGTTCCTGGACCAAATTCAGGACATTTTAAATAATGGCCAGGTCAGGAGTACCCTAAACCGACGAACTTGTATGAAAGGATTAATGAGAGTGGAAGAAGCTAAGGAAGTATGCAAGGACCGTGGCAAATGGAGGGGTATGGTCTCTGCCTACCCCTATGGGAACAAGGCGTGATGTTATGTATGTATGTATCCTTCCTTTCCTATCCAAAGTCCTCGAGCGAATAGTGCATCAGCAACTTAGCCTCTATTTAATCAGATATGATATGTTCACTCAATTACAACCAGGTTTTAGATTTGGACACAGCACAACTACGGCTTTGGTTAAAGTCTGTAAAGATATTTGCTTTGCTACTAACAATAAATTCTTTAAAGTACTTGCTTTCTTGGACTTTAGCAACGCATTATAAGTTGGTTTCAAACCTACTTAACTAATCGACAGCAGTGTGTGCGTTTGGAAAATAGCATATCCTCTTTCATTACTGTTAAGTCTGGAGTGCCGCAAGGTGGAGTTCTTTCGCTTTTTCTCTTTTCACTTTTTATAAATTCAATTTCTTCCTTTTTGACGCCATAGAGTCTATAAATATAGAATTAAATAAAATTAACGCTTGGTGTCGATCTTTTGGTGTTCATGTGAATCCGAGAAAATCACAAGTAATTGTCATAGGTTCTCCTTACTTCGTTTCCTCCATTTCCTATGATAATTTGCCACCTATTCTTTTTGATGGTACAATTATTCCATTCAGTAAAACTGTCAAAAATCTGGGATTAATCATAGATGACTCCATGTCTTGAGTACCACAGGTGACGGAGGTAAGTCGCAAGATTTTTTCTGCTGTTGGATATCTTAGTGGAAAAACTTTTTGCCCATTAAAACCATAATTCTTTTGGCTAATGCTTTATTATTGCCGATATTAGACTAAGATTGCAAGACCTGTGTATTAGATTTATCTTTGGTTTTTGTAAGTTCGACCATGTGTCTCTGTATCGAGCTCAGTTAAAGTGGCTACCTATACGATCTCGTAAAAATTTACACGCTCTTTCGCTTCTATATTCTATTTTATATTATCCTCCAACGCCGCAATATTTGAAGGAGCGATTAAATTTTCTGGGAAGCAATGCTGAATGCAGCTTGCGGGCCAACAACGATAGTAAGTTACAATTTCCAGTAAGTCATACTTCAGCGTACAGTAGTTCCTTTACAGTAAAAACTGTAGCACTGTGGAATGATTTGCCAAGGGACATTAGACAGCTCGAATCAATGAATGTCTTCAAAAATCGTTTAAGGGAATACTACTTATCTCTATTATGAATATGTATATATGCATTATTTTATGTAGGTTTATATATCTGACTTTGCTCATGAGATTACCACTATGTGGAATGTTGATTCAACGATGATTGTTCCTATAGTCGTTTCAGTCTTATAGCGAAAAGCTTTGACCAACACCTTAAAAAGCTTTCGCTTAGTTGTGGATCAAAGGTCGGATACAGAAGGCGGTAATTCTTGAAACGTCGCGTATTGTGAGGTGGTTCCTCACTCTGGAGCCCTGACTACCGGATGCTTGAACCCCCGGGCCCGCAGCAGGCGGACTGGAATTTTTTATAAATTTTTCATAGTGTTTTTTATAATTGTTTTATAAGCAATGTTGAAAATTAAAAAAAAATTGTAAATAAATAAATGATAGATTAAAGATTAGAATATTTTTCGCTTTGTACGCAACGCTGAGTAGTACATGCGGAAAAAAATTGAGTGACAGAGTTAATAATAGTATAATAAGAGAACAGTGTGCTGTAAAAGAAGATGTAGTGACTAAAATAGAGAAAGGGATGCTTAGATGGTCTGGGCATGTAGAGAGAATGGATGAAAGAAGATTAACAAAAGAGATTTATGAGGCGAGAGTGAATGGAAATGTTGGAAGGGGAAGACCTAGGTAAATGTTCCTGGACCAAATTCAGGACATTTTAAAAAATGGCCAGGTTAAGAGTACCCTAAACTGACGATCTTGTATGAAAGGATTAATGAGAGTGGAAGAAGCTACAAGTAAGTGCACAGGACCGTGGCAAATGGAAGGATGTAGTCTCTGCCTACTCCTATGGGAACGAGGCGTGATGCTATGTATGTATTGTATTGTACGCAAATATTGTATTCAGTTCCAGCATAATTGTTATAATTATATACAAATAATCTACACGTAGTATCAATTCCTTCTTCTCCCTTTTCCTATAAGGAGGGAGGTCTGGTCTTATAGTGAACCGTTACTAGGCTGATATTGATGAATCTTCACGTAGTTTATATCTACATAAATTGTGTAAAATACTTGGTAATATATGTATTATAAACTGATCATGAGATCTGTAAAACTATGCACCCGACTGTTTATCATCTTTCGAAGTAATCCCTCTTTCTGGCCCTGCGTATATATTGGTTTATAACGATGATGATTATTCTTCTGTCAAGATTTTCCTCACGCTTACGTTGACCAACTTTACAAATGTTTGTTAATTTTACTTACTAATTATTCATATTATTTAGATTAAGCATATAATATTTTTTTGTAACTAGAATTAAGTCAAACTAAGTAAATCAAGAAGGAAGTCTTCGATTTCAGAATTTAACTTTTCTTTGGGGGATAGTTTTATTGTCTACAGCCTTGTACTTTATGTTATATCAAAGTGCGTGGTTGTAGGCTAAAGAACTGTTCTCAACATCACATCAGTAGCAACGCATCGGAAGTGGAGACACAGAAGATTTCGAAAACAAAACAATACGTGAGTAGTAGTTTTTAACTTCAAATATATTTTTTATTTTTTTCAAGCTAGCCCTTGACTGGATTCATACCTGATGGTAAGAGATGATGCAATCTAAGATGGAAGCGGGCTTGTTCGGAGTAGAATGAAAATCCTCTTTCGGATTATGCCGTACGTACCAGAACGATAATATTAATCGGCCCCGCCGGAAATCGAACCCACGATCTACGCCTTATAAATCCACTGCACATACAATGTGCCTAATAAATCCACTGCGCAATGGAGGTCGCCAAAAATGTATTACTAATTTTTACTTGCTTAATTTATTATTATGTAAAACAAAACATTGTATGCTTTTACGATTCAAATGAAACTTATGTTTATGCATTTAGTCAAACTAAGTAAATCCCGAAGAAAATGTTCGATTCCAGAATTTCAGTGGCTTTTTTGAAAACGGTTCGCAATCTCCTTCCACACTTCGTAAGACGTGTGTAAGAAGAGCGCAAATTGTTCTCAATATTACATCAGCAGCAACGCATCGCGAGTGACAACACTGAAGATTTAGAAAATGAAACAGAACTTTAGCAAATATTACTAACTTTAAATGATAACTATTATTATTTTATTAAAATTAGTGTGTTTTTTTGGCTGCGCAAAGTTTCACTTGAATTGTAGTTACATATTCAAGTTAAACTTTGCGCAGCCATTTTAGCCTTGGCTGCTCAGCTCAGTGCCTTTCAATTTAGTCCTCAGCAGTTGACTGTAATGTGTCATGTGATAGATGAACGAAAAAATTTAAGGCGATGGAAAAATGTTTCATTTTAATAATAAATTTATAAGCAGTTTTGTTTTCAATTTCACCCATAAAATTGAAATTTCTAATAAATAATGTACATCTTTCCAAGACAATTCTTAGTTTCCGTAGTTTTTTCTGAGTGATATTATTAATATGTCAGTCAACTGATTACCCACAACCATTCTTTTAACAGAAATAAGGATGAATATCAATGCAAATAGTTTATTTAGATTTTTTTTTTTAAATTTTAACAATTCTTATAAAAAATTATAAAAAACACTATTAAAAATTTATAAAAAAAATCTCCGAGTGCTGCGTGGCTCGGGGGCCCAAACAACCGGTGGTCAGGGCTCTAGAGTGAGGAATCTCCTCACAATACGCACGTCTCAAGAATTACTGCCTTCTGTAACCGACCCTTGATCCAACAACTAAGCGACAGCTTCTTATGGTTATGGTCAAAGCTTTTCGCTATAAAACCATTAACTGAAACGACTATAGGAACAATAATCGTCGAATCAACATTCTCAATCTTATTATTATTAGAAAATGTAATTAATATGTCAAGATATATTTAAGCTAGGTTAATTTTGAAAGCTTAAGTTATTGTATAAATTTTGGTATCGATTTAGAAAACAAATCCAAGTAAAAAAATAATTAAATAGTTATTTATTCAAAAGTTATACTTTAAATATATAACAAACCGTGATTTTATAAATCATCATGAAAGTGGAAACTCACAAACAATACCTATGGAGCACTTGTGAGTGAGAATATAAATATTAATTTAAGATAATAAAGATATCACGGCGCCACAGAACAAAAAAGTAGTGCAAGGTGGTGTTGTGAACGCCACCATCCTTATCTTGGCTGATTTGCCAAGCGCTTTCGTATTTTTTTTTTATCGACTACAAGTTGGCCATTGACTGCTCACACTTGATGTTGAGTGATGATACAATCCAAGGTGGAAGTGGGTTAAGTTGTTAGTAGGATGAAATGATTTATGATAGTACGATGTCGTGTAGAAACCGAAAGGGGTTTCTACACGACATCATACTGGAACACGCTTGGGGGTATATCTTTGTCTGTAGGGTGGTAACTAGCCACGGCGAAACCCTCCCACAAGACAAATCGAAAAATCCAGGACCTCCGTCTTATAAATCCACCGCGCATACCACTGCGCCACGGAGGCCGTCAAAACGTGAATATCTACATCAACGAAAGTAAAGGATTCACAGCTATGCTGTGTTAGTTGAAAACGTTAAGAATATGTATTATATCTATGTATTTAATAATAAGATTTACTTTTCACTATAAAAAAAAACCTATATTTTAAACTTCACTATCAACGGAAGTAAAGGTTATACACAATTGCTGTAGTAATAAAAATTTTTAGAATAACATAATCTATCTGTTTAAAAACAAAATTTTCCTCTAACTTTTAAAGTTCAATATCAGCGAAAATAAAGGTCTCACAAAAAATGTTTATAAAAACAACTATAATATGTTTAAAAACAAAATTCTCGTAAAAAATTGCACTTTTAAACTTTAATATCAACGAAAGTAAAGGTATTACAGCATTTCTGAGATAGTAAAAAATGTTCAAAATAATACCCTTAATCCAAATAAGTATTGGCCGGAACTTTGACATTTTCGTACGATTTGAATGATTTCGCTTGATACCGACTTTAAGTTAGATTATATAATTTTAATTTTTCTGTGGTTACTAAGCAGGGCAGCGTGGGGGGGGGTCCCTGATCATATAAAGGCCTTTATAACTTTAAATATTAAAGGCCTTACATATTAAAACTTTTTGTTATTTACACTGGGATTGATTGAAAGCTTGTTTAGTTTTTAATACATATTATAAAGCCTTTTATTTTGCATCCTCGTAATTACTACTAAAGTTTTCATACCTTTGACGAAACGTTGATAATAGTACAAATTGTATTATTGTAATAAAGCTTTATGCTATAGCATAAATCTCATACCTTAACACAAGCAATTAATCAATTCAAGCAAGTTATATACTCAGAATGTATAATATTTCTGTGTTTGTATATTAAGCGGCGTGAGGGGGGTCCCTGCTCATATTAAGGCCGTGTTTGCCTCTCAGCTATATAGTGGAAGGGGATCACCGTCATTGGCGATGGATGGAGCCAACGACCATCTCTTCCTTTCCTTACAAAGGAAGAGATGCCACGTTTATAAATAGAACTTAACACGTTCTCAGAGTAAACATTGGTGTGAGCGCACAGCAGTGTTTTCTCAAAAATCCGTGAGTCCAATGTGGACTCATTACACTCATATTTATCATATTTGAAAAATTAAGCTATATAGTAGTACTACATACGGTATACGATTTCATAGATATGCTTAAGTAAATTAAAGCAACTAAATGACGCAACTATTTTTTACTTCTTAGTGCGTTTTGGGTCGGTTCAATTTTATTGCTAAAAATATTTATATAATATGTAGTGACTGATATAGTCTGAGATAGTAACACATATAACACTCTAATTATGTAAGCAACTGTGCTCTATTAAAACTTAGCAAATATATGAATAAAAATGTTTACGGTAGAGCAATAAGTTATAACATTAGCTCACTCAGGACTATTTCTAGCGAATACAACATACTTCCTCGATTATATTTAAAAAAAAAAACTTTGATTGTATATACTTAAGAATGAACATAATATCGAAAATTGCGGAATTTAATTGTATACATACTAAGGTACTACAAAAATTTCCGTTATAAGATTTTGAAATTACAGAACAGAATTATGTAGAAAGAAGATTGAAATCAAGCAAGTCGAAGAAAAAGCTCTTAGACGTTAATTTGTCTCCAGTAGAGAGTTCGTTTTATACGCGACTTCCTAATCGAGCCAAGTTGACTTCTTTGAGGCTCAATCTACATGAAGAAGAGAGAAGAACAGATGAAGACAGGGAGACAAAAATGAAGAACTAATTTTTGAAGAAATTTTAATACTTTTATTTCATCATATCAAAACTACTGTGATTACCAATTTTAATAATGTTTACGGTCTTATGCGTGCGCACAAGATATTCAAGCAAGAAGAAAATCTTCGACACCAGGAGCTTAATAATTTTATTTGGGAATAATTTTTCAGCACTTAGCGCAATAATTTTTATTACGTTAAATAAAGAGTGCCGGAAATTGCTCTCAGCGTCACGATGGATCGGCGTTGGCGAGAGAGACGAAGAAAGAAGAAGAAGAAAAATTTTTGTGTAAAAATATTTAATTTCTTTAATTTACACTAGGATTGATTGATAGGCTGTAAAGTTTTTAATACATATTTTATATTTATAATATTATAACGCTTACTATTTTGCTTCCTCGTTATTACTACTAATGTTTTCATACCTTTGTAATTGTATTATTGTAATCAGCCCTTATGCTATAGTATAAATCTCATATCTTTACATAAGCAAATCATCTATTCAGGCAAGTTATATACTCAGATTATATAATATTTTTGTAACTTTATATTACACACCGTGACCGGGGTCCCCGCTCATATTAAGGCCAAGTGATGCCCTTCCACTATATAGCTGAGAGGCAAACACCTCTCAGCTATATAGTGGAAGGGGATCACCGTCGTTGGCGATGGATGGAGCCAACGACCATCTCTTCCTTTCCTTACAAAAGAGGAGATGACACGTTTATAAATATAACTTAACACGTTCTCAGTCCAGCCCAGTGAGGAAACACTGGTGTGAGCGCACAGCAGTGTTTTCTCATAAATCCGTGAGCCCAATGTGTGATCAAATATCTGTGTAAAGGGACTTTGAACGTGTTAAGCTACATAGTAGTACTACATACAGAGTTGGTACTTCTTTATAGCTTAAGTTATATTTAAAACCTAATCTTAAGATTTCTTATTAACACTTTTTTATTTAAAAGACATAATTTATGATACTTTAGCTAACTTGTCCTATTATTATACTAATCCACTTGGTACGGTGGCAAGAATACTGGCTACACTTCCGCGTGCGATAATTTTCTGTGAAGTAATAAAAAAATGAAAGCAATTTTAAAATACGCTAAAAGTTAGAGGAGATCATTCAAAACGCGCCAAAATTTCAAAGTGCCGGCCAAAGAAAACCAATTAACTATTGGGATTGAGGACAATTGTTATTCTGAACAACTTTTTACTTTTTTTTAGCCATGATGTGAAACCGTTATTATCGTTGATATTGAAGTTTATAAGTGCAGAATTTTTCCGATAAATTTGTTCTTAAGCTGAATGTATTTGTTATTATAAGCATTTTTTACTAAAATAGACAGAATTTAAAATTCTAAATATTTTGTGATTACGACAGCAATGCTATGAAACCTTTATTTTCGTTGTCATTGAATTGGTTTTTCCGATATATCGATTCATATTGATATATCTGATATT
The DNA here is from genome assembly GCA_034621355.1 of Mycalesis mineus. Lineage (NCBI taxonomy): Eukaryota > Metazoa > Arthropoda > Insecta > Lepidoptera > Nymphalidae > Mycalesis > Mycalesis mineus. The sequence goes on along the minus strand of CM067908.1, from coordinate 22,941,165 downwards.
ACAACAATTTTTTATTACGACACCAATGCTGTAGATAAATGATTTGAATATTTAAACAGTTCTAAGCATTATTAACACACAATAAAATGAGGAGGCTTTTATTGGATGGGTTTAAAATAGTTACTTATTTATCTTTAATTCCAATATCGATAAATAAATTATTGTGTTGGTCAATCTTACATTGAAACTGGTAATAATATGACACCTAACAACTTACTAAGATTGTAATCTGTGTACGACATCACTAAGTATTTAAGAGTATATCAGCTTGAATCTCACGCATTAAAACTGGTTGTTGATTTTACGTAAATTTTATATTACGTATATGTCATCTAGAGTAGTAGCTTTAAAATGTAGAATATCCGGAGTTTATAACGACTTTTGTTTGAGAATAGATTTAAAGCTCAGTATTTGTTAATTGTACTTCATCAATTCACATTATGCAGAGTCTTAAAAATTGTTTTCAACATCACACACAGGTCTAACTTTAAAAAGACCAGAAAGAAAAATGGAACTTTAATGGTTTTTATATTATATTATACATTGCAATATAACTTTGTTTGATAGAAATATCATTTAATTCCATTTTTTCTACGCACTATCATTATTAGCTTTATTGTTTAAAATTAAATAGAGTTTCATCGTATTAAACTTAACAAATTGATGTACTTACTTTGTCGTCTATTTTCCATCATTAACGGGGTTTTTGTTAAGTTTTCGTACTCGTATGTTTACAGTCATATGTGTACGCACAAGATTTCACGAGATTTTAAAAACAAACAAGATAAAATTTAAAATTTAAAACCCTCTACAAAAGGACGAGTATTATTCGCATTTTTTTGTGATGCATTTGAAAAGTTTCATAGTGTATTCATCATAATATAGCTAATTTATATAAAAACAAAATCAAAATCGGTTCATTCGTTAGGCTTACACAAACGTACGCACGCTCGCAACTGCGTATACGTACATAATGTAAAATGTAAATCTTAATTGTATAATTTCTTTGTGATTATTAAATAATTTATTTTAATAATTTAGTTTAGTTGTATAAATACTGACGTAAACTTAAGCATATGAATTAAATGACTACATAGATATGCTTAAGTAAATTAAAGCAACTAAATGACGCAGTAATTTTTTACTTCTTAGTGCGTTTTGCGGTTCAATTTTTTTGCTAATAATATTTATATAATATGAAGTGACTGATATAGTCTAAGATAGTAACTCACATAACAATCTAATTAAGTAAGCAACTGTGATATATTTAATCTTAGCAAAGATATGAATAAAAATGTTTATGGTAGAGCAATAAATTATAACATTAGCTCACTCAGGACAATTTCTAGCGTACACAACATACATCCTAGATTATATTCAATAAAAAAAACTGTAATTGTATACATACCTAGGTATTACAAAAATTTCCGTTCTAAGATTTTGAAATTATAGTACAGAATTATGAAAAAAGAAGATTGAAATCAAGCAAGAAGAAGAAAAAGCTCTTAGATGTTAGTTTGACTCTTTTAAGGTGTCCGTTTTATACGCGACTCCCTAATCGAGTCAAGTTGACTTCTTTGAGGCTCAATCTACATGAAGAAGAAAGAAGAAAAGAAGAAAAGAAGAAAACAGGCAGAAAAAGGAAGAGCTAATTTTTAAAGAAATTTTTATACTTTTATTTCATCATATCAAAATTACTGTGATGTAAAATTTTTTTTATGTTTACGGTCTTATGCGCGCTCACAAGATATTTAAGCAAGAAGAAAATCTTCGACTCCAGGTGCTTAATTATTATATTATTTGGGAATAATTTTATACACACATACCAACGATTTTTATAACGTCAAAATCTTTGTGTTGTGTGTCCAAAATTGCTCTCAACGTCACCATAAATCGGCATTGGCTCTCGCCAATAAGAAGAAAAAAGAATTAGAAGAAAAATTATTGTATAAATATTATTTTTTTTGTAATTTACACAGGGATTGATTGATAACTTGCTTAGTTTTTAATATATAGTTTATTTTACGATATTATAACGCCTTTTATTTTACTTTCTCGTAATTACTACTAAAGTTACACAAGTACACAAACGCACGCACGCTTACAACTGTGTAAACATACGTACTGTAAAAGGCAAATCTTATTTGTACAATTGTGATTATTAAATAATTTATTTTAATAAGGATTTAAGTTTAGTTGTATAAATACTGACGTAAACTTAAGCATATGAATTAAATGACTTCATAGATATGCTTAAGTAAATTAAAGCAGCTAAATGACGCAGTAATTTTTTACTTCTTAGTGCGTTTTGGGTCGGTTCAATTTTTTTGCTAAAAATATTTATATAATATGTAGTGGCTGATATAGTCTGAGATAGTAACACATATAACACTCTAATTAAGTAAGCAACTGTGCTCTATTAAAACTTAGCAAAGATATGAATAAAAATGTTTACGGTAGAGCAACAAATTATAACATTAGCTCACTTAGGACAATTTCTAGCGAACACAACATACTTCCTAGATTATATTTAATAAAAAAAACTCTGACTGTATTATACCTAGGTATCACAAAAATTTCCGTTCTAAGATTTTGAAATTATAGTACAGAATTATGAAAAAAGAAGATTGAAATCAAGCAAGAAGAAGAAAAAGCTCTTAGATGTTAGTTTGACTCTTTTAAGGTGTCCGTTTTATACGCGACTCCCTAATCGAGTCAAGTTGACTTCTTTGAGGCTCAATCTACATGAAGAAGAAAGAAGAAAAGAAGAAAACAGGCAGAAAAAGGAAGAGCTAATTTTTAAAGAAATTTTTATACTTTTATTTCATCATATCAAAATTACTGTGATGTAAAATTTTTTTTATGTTTACGGTCTTATGCGCGCTCACAAGATATTTAAGCAAGAAGAAAATCTTCGACTCCAGGTGCTTAATTATTATATTATTTGGGAATAATTTTATACACACATCCCAACGATTTTTATAACGTCAAAATCTTTGTGTTGTGTGTCCAAAATTGCTCTCAACGTCACCATAAATCGGCATTGGCTCTCGCCAATAAGAAGAAAAAAGAATTAGAAGAAAAATTATTGTATAAATATTATTTTTTTTGTAATTTACACAGGGATTGATTGATAACTTGCTTAGTTTTTAATATATAGTTTATTTTACGATATTATAACGCCTTTTATTTTACTTTCTCGTAATTACTACTAAAGTTACACAAGTACACAAACGCACGCACGCTTGCAACTGTGTAAACATACGTACTGTAAAAGGCAAATCTTATTTGTACAATTGTGATTATTAAATAATTTATTTTAATAAGGATTTAAGTTTAGTTGTATAAATACTGACGTAAACTTAAGCATATGAATTAAATGACTTCATAGATATGCTTAAGTAAATTAAAGCAGCTAAATGACGCAGTAATTTTTTACTTCTTAGTGCGTTTTGGGTCGGTTCAATTTTTTTGCTAAAAATATTTATATAATATGTAGTGGCTGATATAGTCTGAGATAGTAACACATATAACACTCTAATTAAGTAAGCAACTGTGCTCTATTAAAACTTAGCAAAGATATGAGTAAAAATGTTTACGGTAGAGCAATAAATTATAACATTAGCTCACTCAGGACAATTTCTAGCGTACACAACATACATCCTAGATTATATTTAATAAAAAAAACTTTAATTGTATACATACCTAGGTATTACAAAAATTTCCGTTCTAAGATTTTGAAATTATAGTACAGAATTATGAAGAAAGAAGATTGAAAATAAGTAAGAAGAAGAAAAAGCTCTTAGATGTTAAATTGACTCTATAATGGAGTCCGTTTTATACGCGACTCCCTAATCGAGTCAAGTTGACTTCTTTGAGGCTCAATCTACATGAAGAAGAGAGAAGAAAAGAAGAAAACAGGCAGAAAAATGAAGAACTAATTTTTAAAGAAATTATTATACTTTTATTTCATCATATCAAAATTACTGTGATGACAAATTTTTGTTATGTTTACGGTCTTATGCGCGCACACAAAATATTTAAGCAAGAAGAAAATCTTCGACTCCAGGAGCTTCATTATTATATTATTTGGGAATAATTTTATGCACAGATCCCAACGATTTTTATAACGTCAAAATCTTTGTGTTGTGTGCCCAAAATTGCTCTCAGCGTCACCATAGATCGGCGTTGGCGAGGACAAGAAGAATTAGAAGAAAAATTATTGTGTAAATATTAAAAGTTTTTGTAATTTACACTGGGTTTGATTGAAAGCTTGTTTAGTTTTTGATACATATTATAACGTCTTTTATTTTGCTTCCTCATAATTACTACTAAAGTTTTCATACCTTTGACAAAGCGTTGATAATAGTTCAAATTGTATTATTGTAATAAATCTTTATAATATATACTTATAATAAATCTAATACCTTTACACAAGCAATTAATCAATTCAAGCAAGTTATATACTCAGAATGTATAATATTTCTGTGTTTGTATATTCAGCGGCGTGAGGGGGGTCCCTGCTCATATTAAGGCCGTGTTTGCCTCTCAGCTATATAGTGGAAGGGGATCACCGTCGTTGGCGATGGATGGAGCCAACGACCATCTTTTCCTTTCCCTACAAAGGAAGAGATGCCACGTTTATAAATATAACTTAACACGTTCTCAGTCCAGCTCAGTGAGGTAACACTGGTGTGAGCGCACAGCAGTGTTTTCTCATAAATCCGTGAGCCCAATGTGTGATCAAATAATTGTGTAAACGGACTTTGAACGTGTTAAGCTATATAGTAGTACTACATACAGAGTTGGTACTACTTTATAGCTTAAGTTATATTTAAACCTTAATCTTAAGATTTATTAGTAACACTTTTTTATTTAAAAGACATAATTTATGATAATTTAGCTAACTTATCCTATTATAATACTAATCATGACTTCTTTGAGATTCAATCTACATGAAGAAGAGAGAAGAAAAGAAGAAAACAGGCAGAAAAATGAAGAACTAATTTTTAAAGAAATTATTATACTTTTATTTCATCATATCAAAATTACTGTCATGACAAATTTTTGTTATGTTTACGGTCTTATGGCGCAAGCACAGGATATTTAAGCAAGAAGAAAATCTTCGACTCCAGGAGCTTAATTATTATATTATTTGGGAATAATTTTATGCACACATCCCAATGATTTTTATAACGTCAAAATCTTTGTGTTGTGTGTCCAAAATTGCTCTCAACGTCACCATGAATCGGCATTGGCTCTCGCCAATAAGAAGAAAGAAGAATTAGAAGAAAAATTATTGTGTAAATATTAAAAGTTTTTGTAATTTACACTGGGATTGATTGAAAGCTTGTTTAGTTTTTAATACATATTATAACGTCTTTTATTTTGCTTCCTCGTAATTACTACTAAAGTTTTCATACCTTTGACGAAGCGTTGATAATAGTACAAATTGTATTATTGTAATAAATCTTTATAGTATATACTCATAATAAATCTAATACCTTTACACAAGCAATTAATCAATTCAAGCAAGTTATATACTTAGAATGTATAATATTTCTGTGTTTGTATATTCAGCGGCGTGAGGGGGGTCCCTGCTCATATTAAGGCCGTGTTTGCCTCTCAGCTATATAGTGGAAGGGGATCACCGTCGTTGGCGATGGATGGAGCCAACGACCATCTTTTCCTTTCCTTACAAAGGAAGAGATGCCACGTTTATAAATATAACTTAACACGTTCTCAGTCCAGCCCAGTGAGGTAACACTAGTGTTTTCTCATAAATCCGTGAGCCCAATGTGTGATCAAATAACTGTGTAAAGGGACTTTGAACGTGTTAAGCTATATAGTCGTACTACATACAGTGTTGGTACTACTTTATAGCTTAAGTTATATTTAAACCTTAATCTTAAGATTTATTATTAATACTTTTTTATTTAAAAGACATAATTTATGATACTTTAGCTAACTTCTTTGAGATTCAATCTACATGAAGAAGAGAGAAGAAAAGAAGAAAACAGGCAGAAAAATGAAGAACTAATTTTTAAAGAAATTATTATACTTTTATTTCATCATATCAAAATTACTGTGATGACAAATTTTTGTTATGTTTACGGTCTTATGGCGCGAGCACAAGATATTTAAGCAAGAAGAAAATCTTCGACTCCAGGAGCTTAATTATTATATTATTTGGGAATAATTTTATGCACACATCCCAATGATTTTTATAACGTCAAAATCTTTGTGTTGTGTGTCCAAAATTGCTCTCAACGTCACCATGAATCGGCATTGGCTCTCGCCAATATGAAGAAAGAAGAATTAGAAGAAAAATTATTGTATAAATATTATTTTTTTTGTAATTTACACAGAGATTGATTGAAAGCTTGTTTAGTTTTTAATACATATTATAACGTCTTTTATTTTGCTTCCTCGTAATTAGTACTAAAGTTACACAAGTACACAAACGCACGCAAGCTTGCAACTGTGTAAACATACGTACTGTAAAAGGCAAATCTTATTTGTACAATTGTGATTATTAAATAATTTATTTTAATAAGGATTTAAGTTTAGTTGTATAAATACTGACGTAAACTTAAGCATATGAATTAAATGACTTAAAGCAGCTAAATGACGCAGTAATTTTTTACTTCTTAGTGCGTTTTGGGTCGGTTCAATTTTTTTGCTAAAAATATTTATATAATATATAGTGACTGATATAGTCTGAGATAGTAACACATATAACACTCTAATTAAGTAAGCAACTGTGCTCTATTAAAACTTAGCAAAGATATGAATAAAAATGTTTACGGTAGAGCAACAAATTATAACATTAGCTCACTTAGGACAATTTCTAGCGAACACAAAATACTTCCTAGATTATATTTAATAAAAAAAAACTCTGATTGTATTATACCTAGGTATCACAAAAATTTCCGTTCTAAGATTTTAAAATTACACTACAGAATTATGAAGAAAGAAGATTGAAAATAAGTAAGAAGAAGAAAAAGCTCTTAGATGTTAAATTGACTCTATAATGGAGTCCGTTTTATACGCGACTCCCTAATCGAGTCAAGTTGACTTCTTTGAGGCTCAATCTACATGAAGAAGAGAGAAGAAAAGAAGAAAACAGGCAGAAAAATGAAGAACTAATTTTTAAAGAAATTATTATACTTTTATTTCATCATATCAACATTACTGTGATGACAAATTTTTGTTATGTTTACGGTCTTATGCGCGCGCACAAGATATTTAAGCAAGAAGAAAATCTTCGACTCCAGGAGCTTAATTATTATATTATTTGGAAATAATTTTATGCACAGATCCCAACGATTTTTATAACGTCAAAATCTTTGTGTTGTGTGCCCAAAATTGCTCTCAACGTCACCATAGATCGGCGTTGGCGAGGACAAGAAGAAAGAAGAATAAGAAGAAAAATTATTGTGTAAATATTAAAAGTTTTTGTAATTTACACTGGGATTGATTGAAAGCTTGTTTAGTTTTTAATACATATTATAACGTCTTTTATTTTGCTTCCTCATAATTACTACTAAAGTTTTCATACCTTTGACAAAGCGTTGATAATAGTACAAATTGTATTATTGTACTAAATCTTTATAATATATACTTATAATAAATCTAATACCTTTACACAAGCAATTAATCAATTCAAGCAAGTTATATACTCAGAATGTATAATATTTCTGTGTTTGTATATTCAGCGGCGTGAGGGGGGTCCCTGCTCATATTAAGGCCGTGTTTGCCTCTCAGCTATATAGTGGAAGGGGATCACCGTCGTTGGCGATGGATGGAGCCAACGACCATCTTTTCCTTTCCTTACAAAGGAAGAGATGCCACGTTTATAAATATAACTTAACACGTTCTCAGTCCAGCCCAGTGAGGTAACACTGGTGTGAGCGCACAGCAGTGTTTTCTCATAAATCCGTGAGCCCAATGTGTGATCAAATAATTGTGTAAAGGGACTTTGAACGTGTTAAGCTATATAGTAGTACTACATACAGAGTTGGTACTACTTTATAGCTTAAGTTATATTTAAACCTTAATCTTAAGATTTATTATTAACACTTTTTTATTTAAAAAACATAATTTATGATACGTTAGCTAACTTATCCTATTATAATACTAATCATGACTTCTAAGAAGAAAGAAGAATTAGAAGAAAAATTATTGTGTAAATATTAAAAGTTTTTGTAATTTACACTGGGATTGATTGAAAGCTTGTTTAGTTTTTAATACATATTATAACGTCTTTTATTTTGCTTCCTCGTAATTACTACTAAAGTTTTCATACCTTTGACGAAGCGTTGATAATAGTACAAATTGTATTATTGTAATAAATCTTTATAGTATATACTCATAATAAATCTAATACCTTTACACAAGCAATTAATCAATTCAAGCAAGTTATATACTCAGAATGTATAATATTTCTGTGTTTGTATATTCAGCGGCGTGAGGGGGGTCCCTGCTCATATTAAGGCCGTGTTTGCCTCTCAGCTATATAATGGAAGGGGATCACCGTCGTTGGCGATGGATGGAGCCAACGACCATCTTTTCCTTTCCTTACAAAGGAAGAGATGCCACGTTTATAAATATAACTTAACACGTTCTCAGTCCAGCCCAGTGAGGTAACACTGGTGTGAGCGCACAGCAGTGTTTTCTCATAAATCCGTGAGCCCAATGTGTGATCAAATAACTATGTAAAGGGACTTTGAACGTGTTCAGCTATATAGTTCTACTATATACAGAGTTGATACTACTTTATAGCTTAAGTTATATTTAAACCCTAATCTTAAGATTTCTTACTAACAATTTTTTATTTAAATGACATACTTTAGCTAACTTATCCTATTATAATACTAATCATGCCCACGTGGTACGGTGGCAAGAATACAGGCTACATTTCCGCGTGCAATAATTTTCCTAAGTAATAAAAAAAATAATTAATTATATTCGTTGTCATTGAATTTAGAATTATCAGATATATCGATTCATATCGATATATCTTATACCACCCCTCTCTTTTTTCGTCGGAGGTGAAAAGTAGGTTGTCACTTTTTGACCGACGAAAAAAAACGGAGGAGGTTCTCAATTTGACACGTATATATAATACTAGCAGTCACCCGCGACTAAATTCGCGTAAAAAAACTCTTGGGTACCCCTCTAATTTTAAAAGCAGACTTTAATATAAAGAGTGCTCATTCCCCGCTCCCTCTCTCCATATAATTTTTTTTTGGTTTCCCGTCAAGCAATATCCCCGTACCGTGTAGTAAAGATCTACATTTTTGCTAAACATTCGTCGATGTCGAATTCGATGGGTATAGCTTTATGTTAAATAGTCCTTTTCAGTCTTGAGTCTAGCCTCCAGAATAAACAAAAATAATTTTACAATCCGAACAAACTTTTTTGTGTACTATATAGATATAATCTATCATGCCAAATAGATTTAACAATGATCGAATTCTAAATCCATCAACGTATTAACGTACCAATCATGAAAGTATATCAGTGCCAAAATACTGACCTTCATTCAATACGTATAATATAACACGAAGGAGGTCAACTTCATTTGGACTTCACATTGGTAGTGTCGCGCTTTGTAGAAATTTTGTAATATCTCCGAAACTATATGAATATTTAACATACTTTAAAAGGCTAATCTTATTTGTATAATATATTTGTGATTATTAAATAATTTATTTTGATAAGGATTTGTTGTATAAATTGTGTCGTAAACTTCAAATACTCTCAAATTTGGTAGGCACACTGCAGCGATTTTGGTTTTTGTGTAAGTGTCTAGCTTTCTGGCTACTAGTGCCGTACAGTTGTATAATATAAGTATGATACGATAAATTAATAAAAAGTAAGAAATGAAATTTTTAGCAAAAAATTAAACCGACTCAAAACGCACTAAAAAGTAAAATATAACTGCATCATTTAGTTGCTTTACTTTACTTAAGCATATCTATGAAGTTGGTGCGAGCCAAGGTTTTTACCTCAAGCACGTTAAATAGAACCCACAAACTGCTTTACTACGTTATATAAATGTTTTCTAAACTTGGCTGGCACCGATTTCATAGATATGCTTAAGTAAATTAAAGCAACTAAATGACGCAATTATTTTTTACTTCGTTTTGGGTCGGTTCAATTTTATTGCTAAAAATATTTATATAATATGTAGTGCCTGATATAGTCTAAGATAGTAACGCACATAACACTCTAATTAAGTAAGCAACTGTGTATATTAAAACTTAGCAAAAATATGAATAAAAATATTTACGGTAGAACAATAAATTATAACATTAGCTCACTCAGGACAATTTCAAGCGTACACAACATACTTCTTAGATTATATTTAATAAAAAAAAACTTTGATTGTATACATACCTAGGTATTAAAAAATTTCCGTTCTAAGATTTTGAAATTACAGTACAGAATTATGAAGAAATAAGATTGAAATCAAGCAAAAAGAAAAAGCTCTTAGATGTTAAATTGCCTCTATGAAGGAGTCCGTTTTATACGAGACTCTCTAATCGAGTCAAGTTGACTTCTTTGAGGCTCAATCTACATGAAGAAGAGAGAAGAAAAGAAGAAAACAGGCAGAAAAATGAAGAACTAATTTTTAAAGAAAGTTTTTTACTTTTATTTCATCATATCAAAATTACTGTGATGACAAATTTTTGTTATGTTTACGGTCTTATGCGCGCGCACAAGATATTTAAGCAAGACGAAAATCTTCGACTCCAGGAGCTTGATTATTATATTATTTGGGAATAATTTTACGCACAGATCCCAACGATTTTTATAACGTCAAAATCTTTGTGTTGTGTGCCCAAAATTTCTCTCAACGTCACCATAGATCGGCGTTGGCGAGTGATAAGAAGAAAGAAGAATTAGAAGAAAAATTATTGTGTAAATATTAAAAGTTTTTGTAATTTACACTTTGAATGATTGAAAGCTTGTTTAGTTTTTAATACATATTTTATTTTACGATATAATAACGCCTTTTGTTTTGCTTCCTCGTAATTTCTACTAAAGTTTTCATACCTTTGACGAAACGTTGATAATAGTACAAATTGTATTATTGTAATAAACCTTTATAATATATACTTATAATAAATATCATACCTTTACACAAGCAATTAATCAATTCAAGCAAGTTATATACTCAGAATGTATAATATTTCTGTGTTTGTATATTAAGCGGCGTGAGGGGGGTCCCTGCTCATATTAAGGCCGTGTTTGCCTCTCAGCTATATAGTGGAAGGGGATCACCGTCGTTGGCGATGGATGGAGCCAACGACCATCTCTTCCTTTCCTTACAAAGGAAGAGATGCCACGTTTATAAATATAACTTAACACGTTCTCAGTCCAGCCCAGTGAGGAAACACTGGTGTGAGCGCACAGCAGTGTTTTCTGTTTCAAATGACTGTGTAAAGGAACTTTGAACGTGTTAAGCTATATAGCAGTACTACATACAGAGTTGGTACTACTTTATAGCTTAAGTTATATTTAAACCCTAATCTTAAGATTTCTTATTAACACTTTTTTATTTAAAAGACATAATTTATGATACTTTAGCTAGCTTATTATATTATTATACTAATCATGCCCACGTGGTACGGTGGCAAGAATACTGGCTACATTTCCGCGTGAGATAATTTTCACAAAACAGGTTAGTTATACTAATAAAAAAATTAAATTAAAAAAAGCAACTATAAAATAGCGCATTTAAAATTTACATAGGTATGAAGATATTGTAAAACATTTAACAAAAATGTTACAATAAGCAAACATTTCAATTTTTCTTTTTATTGATAATTCAGCACTTCGCACAGATTTTTGCTAGCTCTTTGTGACTACATCGAGCAAACACAAGTTATGGTCCAAATCTATGTCATACAATTTTTTCAGAACAATAACTTTAAATTAATTCCTAGAAAAAATGATAAATAATTATTCAAAGAAAATCAGATCTTAAAATTCCTAAGATTTCCATGTCATTATAGCTGTACTGTAAAGCATCAAATTGTTTAATTTAGGACAGAAAAGATCAAAACTATACTATAACTTTAACTATTTTTTCAAAACACTAGTCAAAACAGTTTTGAATAATTAGATGACGTATCTCCCATTTTCGTTTAATCTAATTAATTACGTTACACCCTGTATATTCCACAGTCTTCTTTTAAACTTTCTATCTTACAACCCATCCCTTCCGGTTTTCTTTTTTCTTTGTAATATACAGCCAGGAGTGCGACAGGGAAATGTGATTTCCCCGAAACTTTTTACCGCCGCATAGAAAGACATCATTAACCTCTTGTACTGGAATGGAATTGGCATCAATCAACATCAATGGCGAGTACCTCACTCAACTGCGGTTTGCCGACGATGTAATTATCACAGCAGATACTCTGTATTATCGAAGGTGGGTCTTATAATGAACATGAGCAAGACAGATTTTTTTTACTTTATAATGCTTTTTTAAGTCGGTTTAATTGTTTTTATTTTACTATGCCCCGGAAATTAGGTGTATGTGTTCATGATAAGTGATTAAATAGTCGGGATTTGTATAAGGGAATACGTTGTTTTGATATACCTTTATTAGTTACGTACAGTATCACACTACAAACAGGAAGAATAGGCTTGTAAGTAGTTTAAAGACACCCTTCACAGTAGATTTTTTTCATTAATCTTCTATGATGAGTGTCTTAAAATTATGGTCAAATATATCGTCGCATGGATCGTCGCATCGACTGGAAGAGGCAATCTGAAGAACTTGAAGACTTATTTTATAATTGTTTTATTTGTTTGTTAGATCATATTTAATGAAAAAGTATAAAATTATTGCGCCATTTAGTTGCTTTCCGTAAGCATATCCTTAAAGTCGGTGCAATCCACGTTTAAAGAACGTTTATTTGACGAAGTAGCAAAGCACTAGTCGCAAAGCACTTTCTGGGTTCAGGTAATGTCCATAAAGTAGAAGGCTTGGCTGACACCGACCGATCATAGATATGCTTAAGTTGATTAAAACAACTAAATAACGCAATAATTTTTTACTTTTTAGTTTGTTCTGAAGTCGTTTAATTTATTTTCTCTGCCCCGGGATTTCTATGAGACATTCAGACTTCTATGAGACTATCTACAGGCGTTGTTTTGATATAACTTTATTAGTAACGTAGATGATCACACTACACACAGGAAGAATTGGTTTGTGAATAGTTTTCAGACTCTCTTTATAGAAGAACTTTTGCATTAATCTTCTATGATGAATGTCTTAAAATTATAATAAAATAACCGCACATGCGTGGGCACAAAGAAAGAAACAAGAAAAATAATTTAGACTTCAGGAACTGAATAATTTTATTTGGGAATAATTTTTAGGTCCAACCCCAAGTAGTTTTATTACGTTAAACTATTTGGTAGAGGGCCTTAAAATTGCTCTCAACGTCACCACGGATCGGCGTTAGCAAGAGAGAAGAAGAAAGTAGAAGAAGAAGAAAATATTGTGTAAATATTAAAATTTCTTAAATTTTCACTGGTAACGATTGGTACGCATTTGTTATTTTTAATACGTATTTTATTTTTATAACGCCTACTATTTAGCTTCCTCATAATTACTAATAGTGTATTTCATACCTTTGACAAAACGTTGGAAGTAGTAAGTATACACCGTATTATGATAGTAAGCCTTTATAACACAGAAAATCTGCGTTTGCACGAGATATTACAGCAAGAAGAAATTCTTTGACTCCAAGACATTACAATAATGTAATATTCCACATATTGCGGACTTCGTTATGAAATTTGAAAGTGAGCCATTTTCCATTTTTCGATTAAGCTAAAATGTTGTTCCCACATGCATATAAATGTATATATATATATATATATATCAGTACTTGGTATAGTAGTATATTATCACTACATACACTTTCAGATTGGTCACACTCACTGTTTGATTCAGACTAGTCAGTGGATTCGTACTACATCTGTCAGGGGGTACACACATCGTGACTATCTACTCCGATAGTCACAGTGTGGTACACGGGCAAGCGATCCCGACGACCCCGAGCTATCACTGACTCTTCTCAGACCTTCCGAGTCAGTAATATCCTTTTCACCTTATCCAGGTGTCCCATAATTAATTGATCAAACGAAAATGCGATATATCGCTTAATTTTCTAAAACTAATTTGACTTGTTATTCCTCAGTATTTTTTAAAGAAGCAAATATAAAATAGTATGTTTATATGAGTATGAAGATATTGTAAAATCATTTAAATTTTTCTTTTTATTGATAATTCAGCACTTCGCATAGATTTTTGCTAGCTTCTTTGTAACTACATCGAGCAAACACAAGTTTGATACCTAAGTTTTTGTTAGGATTATGGTCCAAATCGATGTCATACAATTACATTCATAAAATTTTTCAGAACTTTCATTTTAAATTAATTCCTAGAATAAAAGAGAAATAATTAAATCAGATCTTAAAATTCTTAAGATTTCCATGTCGTAATAGCTGTACTGTAAAACATCGAAATGTTTGATTTAGGACAGAGAAGATCAAAATTTAAAAATAAACACTATAACTTGCGGTTTTTCAAAACGCTAGTCAAAATAGTTTTGAATAATTAGGTGACGTATCTCCCATTTTCGTTTAATCCAATTAATTATGGGACATCCTGTATATTCCTGTCTTCTTTTAAACTTCCTGTCTTACAACCCATCCCTTCCGGTTTTCCTTTTTTCTTGTCATTTGCAGCCAGGAGAGCGACAGGGAATTGTGATTTCCCCGAAGCTTTTTAACACCGCATAGAAAGACTTCATTAACCTCTTGGACTGGAATGGAATTGGCATCAATATCAATGACGAGTACCTCACTCAACTGCGGTTTGCCGATGATATAATTTTCACAGCAGATACTCTGGATTATCATAGGTGGGCTTTATAATCAACATGAGCAAGACAGATCATGTGTAATGCTCATGTATCGCTCCACACATTGAAGCGGTGACAACAAAAAATCTGAGGAGTGTTCTTAGCTACTTGCTGCGTAAGCAGTAAGTGGGTGTAAATTGGAGTCGAAATTATTCAATATTAATAGGTGAGTACAGACGTGTTTTGGTTTACGTTACCTAGAGCGTCACACTACATGGCAACCCTTGCAAAACGGGCTCAAATTTCGCGTCCGTCAGCAGTTTGATCGGAAAATAACGCGAACGCTAGATTCTTAAAGGACATGGTTAAACAACAACGAAATAAATGGATAAGCACGATAATTATTGCACGGAACTACGACCAGCTCAAGGACGCAGTGCTGCTGAGGATGAAGAATTGGCACAACGAGTTCAAACTCATTGCTATGGTTAGTACTAGAGTTTAAACCCTTTATCGAGGTCGTAGTAGTTACAAGTATGGAGCAAAATCTCATCAAAATTGTAGTTGCCTTTAACAATAATGCAAACTTTTATCATAATGATAATTTCCATGAATGACCTCGTGGAATTGTGAAGCGTTTGAAACATTTGAGTTGCAAATAGAAGTATATATTACCGCGGTCGAATGAATCATCTAGACCTCATCTATAGTAAAATTATAAAGAGGTAACATTTGTAAATGGATGTATCAATCAATCAATCATTTATTTATTTGCCAAACAAAGTTAACAAAAGATACATTATTAGATTATAAACTAATAAAAATGTACTAACCAAGTTTAAGGGACGTTTATGCTTGGAATTGAGAATCTCCTCCTACTTTAACAACGTTACTGACGTTACCTACCACACACAAAGTGCTTTGATACTTCGTTAAAAAAACGTTCTTTAAATTTGGATCACACTGACTTTATAGATATGCTTAAGTAAATAAAAGCAACTAAATAACGCAATAATTTTTTACTTTTTAGTTTGTTCTGAAGTCGTTTAATTTATTTTCTCTGCCCCGGGATTTCTATGAGACATTCAGACTTCTATGAGACTATCTGCAGGCGTTGTTTTGATATAACTTTATTAGTAACGTAGATGATCACACTACAGACGGGAAGAATTGGTTTGTGAATAGTTTGATACACGCTATTTGGAAGATTTTTTGCATTAATCTTCTGGAAGGAGTGTATTATCATTTAATTATAATGAAATATATCGTTCTATCTGGAAGTGCAAGTCTCAAGAATTTGAAGATTTATTTTATAAATGATTGTTTGTTAGATATAAATATATTTGTATAAGGAGAAACGTTGTTTTGATATACCTTTACTAGTTACGTAGATCATCACACTACAAACAGGAAGGATTGGCTTGTGAATAGTTTTCAGCCTCTCTTTATAGAAGATTTTTTGAATTAATCTTCTATGCTGAGTGTCTTAAAATTATAATCAAAATCATCGTCGCATCTGGAAGAGCAAATCTGAAGAATTTGAAGACTTGTTTTATAAATGTTTTCTTTGTTTTTGTGATCCTGATAGTTAAAAAAAATATCAAATTATCTTAATTATTTATAGATGTTTATCTTTTGTGTATAAACTATTTTATTTAACCGCAATAAGAAACTTAAAATGGTATAAAGTTAAGTTTGTGATTAAGAGTACAGATAACACGGTTTAAGGCTATTTAAAGGTCTATTTTTATAAAGGTTCGCGTGAAAGAAAATTGTAGATATTATTGTTCATGTAGAGGGTTTTTCTTTCTTGTAACTGACGCTAACTCTGAAGGGATATCTTTGGCACTATCATGACAACACTGCCCTATATTATTAATCAATTATTATGTTCAATTAATAGAATATTTATTTAGTTAATTATTATTTCTTCATTTATTGCACCATTTCCTTCTATAATATACTTACCTAATAATGAACGTAAAAGAAAATACTGCATAATCCATGCGACATTTTTTTTAATTGATTTGCTTTAACTTTATTGTTGTCATCTGTAATTTTTATTTGTACGAATGTGTATTGATAGAATGATTGACTATTTGTTATTGTTAAAAAATAAAATAATATGATTAATATAATTGTTATTTGTTAAATGCACAAGAATTTATTTTGCGTTTGAGACTCTAGGTCATCGGACACTAAAAATGTTATAAACATCCTATACAAACAACTGACCCATGTGTCTGATGACCAGCGCGCATGTGCTTATTATTGTGGAAATAGCGCTAGTGTGTTGGGCATCTTGCCTTTGGGTGCACAACTAGATGGCTAACTAGTCTTTTGAATAATATCTCCTTTTATTTTAAATTTTAATGTTATGCGTGGTCATACATAAAAAAAAATATATAGGTGTCGAATTGAGAACCTCCTCCGTTTTTTTTTCGTCGGTTAAAAATAGTATGTACAGTGCAGGCGCGACGGAGCGCGGACACGGGCGTGGGATTGTCACACGCGCGGCGGTCGGCGGGCACATGGCGCGGGCGAACGCAACGGACACACGCAAACGGATTTGTTTCTACAAATCAGTCGAGCGCCGCTAGATGCCACGGTCACACACGTCGTTAGCTAGGTACAATAATGAACATAGAAACAGGGCGCGTAATAATGAGGTGCAATTTCGGCCAGTATTATGGGATATGGCGAATGAATTATCGAATTCTCCTCTGAATAACCTGCTTGTCAAGAACGGGTTATGCAGACCACGTTGTTTCCGTTGACGTCTTTTTGCCAAATAATAAATTAGTAAATAATCCATGGTAATCTACTTGACACCACCGTACACGCTCGAGATCAAAATTATACTCGCAGCGCTAAATGAGACGGGGGCATGCCGCACGCGACGGGTGCCCACTTGCGGATTCGTGGTCCGCGGCGGTCTTCCGACGGGTGCGCCCGCGTCCTCATCCTCCCGTGCATTAGCGTTAGGCCTT
This sequence comes from Mycalesis mineus, assembly GCA_034621355.1. NCBI lineage: Eukaryota > Metazoa > Arthropoda > Insecta > Lepidoptera > Nymphalidae > Mycalesis > Mycalesis mineus. The sequence continues at coordinate 22,923,281 of CM067908.1, read as the reverse complement.
AATAATTTAAACATGTTATTAGGTCGAGTAGTTTAGGATATAATAGAAAATAAATACAAATAACTACCTACATAGGTAGAATGACGCGGACGAGCTTAAACATCGTTTGTCAGGAAAGTATTAAAAAAACCGGCCGAATGCGAATCAGATTCTCCCATGAAGGGTTCCGTAGTAGCAAGTAACGTAATATAAAGTTCTTGAAGTTCGTTGTAACTTTAATCGATGTTTGAATAATAATTTATTTCTTATTCACACATTTTTATATATGAGTTGATTGAATTAAAGGAAAAAGAAAAGTAAATTGCAGTTTACGATTTATAATAAATGCCGTGTGGCACCGGCAGAGTAGAATGTTGCCACCCCCTATCCCGTGGGTGTCGTAAGAGGCGACTAAGGGACATCGGGGAACCGTTTAAGATCTTTTGGTTCTCCAAAAATGAGCAAACTGACTCAAAAAAACAGCCTCCTCGGGGACCTGAGTGGACCCCAGGTGATGTAACAGCCACTCACCCCCCTAACACATAATGATGGAACGATAATTGAGAGAGGACACAGGGCCGCTACCTGGAGGCCGCCAGAGCGCGTGTGGGGCTGGCGCTTGATGTGGCTGCCTGTGACCCGTCAGTCAAACCAGTCGACTGCCATTACCACCGGGTCCACCGCATTCTGCTAATAACAACAGAGCAGAACCAGCCTGAAAGAGGAGGATAGAACGCCGTATCACCGATGCCATAAAACTCATTGGCAGACTTCAAAGCCTCTTCAGCTTCAGGTCGGGCAACACAAGGCCAAGGATTGTGCGCTCTGTTAGGATAGCCTTCAATAGACTCGGGGTCAGGCTGGATCAGGCCGACGTAACCCAAAAACTAACGGAGCGCATCGACGACCTGAAGCAGAAAATCGCTGCGTGGGGTAACCGCATACGACGATACTCGGAAAGAGTCGAGCAGAATCGTCTTTTCTCGAGTGATCAGAAAAAGTTCTATAACAAATTGGAGTGTTTTGTGGTCTGTTCTGCCTTTCCACAGCCGAGTACGGCCGACCTAGTCGCCTTCTGACGGAGAATCTGGCCAAGAGAGGTAGAGCACGATTATAAAATAAATATGTAAAAAAATTTATTTATTTATTTATTTATTTATTTATTTATTTATTTATTTATTTCTACACAAGTTTTTCACAAGTTTACAGAAAAAATATATATATATTACGTAAAGTTATGTGATCGCCACACTAGGATACCCTGTCTCGTGGTGATCACTTCTTACCAAAATACATGCATAGTAAGACAAAACAGAAAGAGTGTATGTAACAAACAAAGTTAAAGTTAAAAACAAAGTTAATATTACTTAAATATATTATAATATCATATTTGATCTAAGATTAAATGATTCAATGTTTGTGTGTGTTGTGTGCGCGTGCGTATGCGTGTGTTTGTGTGTGTGTGTGTGTGTGTGTGTGTGAGTGTTGTGTGCGCGTGCGTATGCGTGCGTGTGTGTGTGTGTGTGTGTGTGTGTGTGTGTGTGTGTGTGTGTGTGTGTGTGTGTGTGTGTGTGTGTGTGTGTGTGTGCGTGTGTGTGGGCGTGTCTGTGTGTGTGGACGTCTGCTTGTGAATTGTTGTATTAATGTATATATAATAATATAATGGTATAGTCAATCATGTATAAATTAACAAATTTAAAAAATAAATTTTATTGAAGCATTTTTTCTGTATCTTCATAGCCAGAATGCAGCAGCCAATTGTTTATAGTTCTCTTTAATTTTTGTCGGGACATGTTTATGATGTTAAGTTCTTTATTCACTTTTGTGTAAAGAAATGGCCCGACAAAAAGGTAACTTCTGCGTCCGAATTGTGTTCTTAAATAGGGACATATCCAACTTTGAAATCGGGATCCCGTTATGACAGTCAGGTGAGCCGATTTGTGGAATCTTAGTATAACCGATTTAATATATAGTTGCCTGACACGTAAGAAGCCACAATCAGAGTAAAGACTGTCAGTAGGATATAGGAAAGGTTTTTTGTAAGCTGTCTTTAGAACCGCCCGCTGGGCGCGTTCAAGCTTTATCAAGAAGGTTTTTCCTGCACCACCCCAAGCAGGTAGACAATAGTTTAATATTGATTGACAGAGAGATGTATAGAGCAGATTTAATATTTCAGTGGTTGCTATATTTCGGATTCTGCGGAAAATAAACATAAATTTCCTTAGCCTACCACTGACAATTTGTATTTGCTTGTCCCATCGCAGTCCTTCATCCAATATTACCCCTAGATATTTTAAGTGTTTTACCTGCTCAATTACAGGACAGTTGCAGTTTTTACTATAATGATCGCTACATGTGTGAAGTTTAATTTTTGACTTGTCTGTAGGATCAGTTCTACTTGATATTTTGAAACAAATCGCTTTTGTTTTGCTCGCGTTAATTGTTAACAAGTTATTTCTGAGCCATGAGAAAACCTCTTGTAATCCTTGTTGGCAAAATTGCTCTGCTATATCCCAGTTACTTCCATAAAAGACGATTGCGGTGTCATCAGCAAACGCAAATATCTGAGCCTGTCCAAGTGTAAGGGAGCATAGATCATTTATGTAGATCAGAAACAGAGTCGGACCCAGCACGCTACCTTGGGGAACTCCGAATCTGACATCAGCTAGATCACTTGATAAATTATCAATAGTAACCTTTTGTTTACGGTCCGTTAGGTATGATTGAAACCATTGTAGGACAATACCCCGAATCCCCAAAGCTTCTAATTTGTTTATTAGTATTTTCCTCGACAGGGTGTCAAATGCCTTTGCTAAATCAAGAAAAATGCCAATACATCTATTCCCTTGATCTAGTTTCCAAGAAACGAAATCAGTCAGTTCAGTAACTGCGTCTTCTGTGGAGCGATTAGCTCTAAACCCATATTGGTGTTCAGAAAGAAGATTTCTGGACTCTAAATAGTCCAGCAACCTTTTATTTACAACCTTTTCCAGTAACTTAGATATACATGAAAGCAAAGATATAGGCCTGTAATTTGACACATCTGAAGGATCACCATCTTTCAGAATGGGACACACGTTTGATATTTTAAATTGAGTTGGGAAACTTCCCGAGGACAAACTAAGGTTACATAAAAAAGTAACAGGACTTGCCAAAATTAGTTTACATCTCTTTAAAAGTAGATTTGAAATATTATCTGGACCAGATGCTGATCTTATCTTGAGGTTATCTATTAGTTTGATTATTTCAAATTCATCGGTTGGTGTAAAGAAAAAAGAATGTTGACTATTGTTCTTGGGAGTAAGTGATGATGTACTATGTGATAATTCAATTTCTGTCTTTCCGAGGTCATTTAGAATTGCGTTGGCTAGTTTTTCGCCAATAGTCGAGAAATAGTTATTGGCCTTGTTAAGTACGTTCTTAACATTGCTCTGAGAAGCAATGAGATGGTTAGGCTGTCTGGATCTTTTTTTACTTAAATGGCAGATATCTTTGAGAACATCCCAAGTCTTGTTTAGGTCGTCTTTGCTTTCAAATATTCGGTTTCTATCATGTTCGTTCTTTAAGTTTTGTATTAGATTGTTACATGTATTTCTATATTTTTTGTAATCATTTAAAAGAACTAGGTTGTCAGGATTTTTACGTACAGAAATGTGAAGGCGATCGCGTTTTTCTGTTGATTTAACGAGGCTTTCTGTCATCCACGGTTTAAGTATACATTCGGACCGTTTTTTAATCCGTGACTCAGTATTTTTTGTCACAATCGTGTTTAGTATGTTAGTAAACTCCTCAGTAGCTGTATTTATGTCTGTATGTCCGTAAAATTTTTGCCAGTCTATAAGCTGGAGCTCCTTAGTTACCTTGTCATAATTTATTTTCTTAATGTAAGTTGCTTTAGGGATGATATTTTTCATTGTATCGATCGAGAATAAGACAGAATCATGATCACTGATGTCCGATCTACATACGACTATTGATATTGTTGTTCTTGATCTTACTAAAACATGGTCTAAGCAACTGGAGCCTCGTGTCGGAAGAATATGACCAGGTATAAAGCCGTAATGAGCAGTAAGATTTAAGTACTCGTCAGATTTCAGGTCAATGGTATCGTTTTTTGTCTATATTGATATCACCCACAATGAAACAACTTTCATTTTGGCAGCTTTGTAATACGTTTTCCAGAGAATTGAGAAAATTTTCCGTGTTTTTAAAAGAGGGGGACCGATATATGCAAACAATAGTTACCGCATTCTGTAGCTCCAGTAGCAAGCAGTTAGCTTCCAAGAACGAGGGTTCTAAAATATTAACTTTAAGACCAAGTCGCGTGTAAATTACAATACCATCACTTTTATTATAATACTGTTTGGAGCTATGTTGATCGTAGTTCGATAGGTTAAATAAAATAGATGAATCCACTAACCAACATTCTGTCAATACTATTACGTCTGGCAAAAAGTCTAGTTTTTTTATAAAAATAGTCAAGTAATCTAGGTTTTTGTGTATGCTTCTTATGTTTTGTGTTAACACGGTAATTTGGTTATTAGTATTACCTAAATATTTAATACATAGCTGCGACTCGCTTACGTACGTACTGGTCGCTGCACGTATATTCGTATCTAAGTCATTTATTATTGCAGTATTAATCATTGTAGTTGAGGTAGGAATAAATAACCAACACGTATGGAACTATTATTACTATGTGGTTCTGAAACTTCAAAATAAAAAGAACATACGATACGACTAGATATTCGTGCTCTACCAGTACGCCACTCCGTTTTAATCTTAGTTACGGATGTGTTAGATAATAATAGTAGTAAGTATAGATAGATATATAAGTAGTATAAAGATAGGTTTAATTCTTTGATGTGCATGGGTAGTGTATAAGGTGTGCAAGTGTGTGTTGTTGTTTTTGAGTACATATTACAAGTATTGATAGCGAAAATAATAAGTAATTTTATTTCTATAGTAATTTTAGGGATTTTTAGTATAATTTGGGAGTTGGGAGATATAACGAAATTGTAAAATATCTCTGGTAAAGTTTGTTTGTCCCAACTTAAATAATGCCAAAAACCTGTTTTATATCATTCTCCGATTTTATTTGGCGTGCCATTTTCCCTTCTGCTTGACGTGCGTATATTTTTCCTCTCTTAGTCCAGGTATATCTCCATTGCGCGTGCTTAGCTGCTTCCCGAACTAAATAAAATATACTTTTATTTTTCCTCGTTAGCCTCTCGTTAACATAAAACCGTCTGGTGGGGGGATTCAGGCCCAGACCTTCTGTTGTGGTACCCCGTCTCGTTCTGGCGTTCCGGAGAAAATCGTCTCGTAGCTTCGGTCGTGATAGTCGCACCACCAAACGACGCCCTCGGCCCGCCCCCTCGGTTTCATAAACAAAAATAAAAAATTTACTAAAAAAACATCATATCAGGGGCTCAGAACAGATGCCGCGGTGGTAGCCGCGTAGCTCCTTCTCATCGATTCCGTTGCGGGCCAGCTAGTCAAGCGCAACCGCCGGAACTTCGCCGCTGCCTGGAATGACTGTAAAAAGGCATTCGACTCAGTGCCTCATTCATGGTTCTTGAGGGTCCTTGAATTGTACAAAATTGATGGTACAGTTCAAGACTTCCTCCGGTCGTGTATGGAGCAATGGAGCACGATCCTTTGTCACCATGGCGAGCGGCTAGCGGCTGTTAATGACCTGATGATAAGGATACGGAGGGGTATCTTCCAGGGCGATTGTCTGAGTCTGTTCACGCCAGGCGTGACGTAATCGGTGGTCGCCGGCTCAAAAAGACAAGAACGCTCATCGGCACACCCAACTGATAAAAAAGTGTCAATGTCAGTTGTATTGAATCACCTTTCCGAAAAGACTCAATCGCAGCGTCCGCTCAATATAAACTTAAAATTAAAAGAAACTCAAAGTGTTGTATAGTGGTGTGTGTGGAATCCAGCCCGCTCCGCCGTGGCTGCTCATCATCAAAGGTCTGTTGATTTTCCCGTCTTTCCTCTTCAACTCATAGCTAGCAGGCACAGTCCACTGTGTTTCTGCTTGGCCTTGAATCCTCTTAGTACATTACTGGAGAATTCGGGGACAGGCTTTCAGTTCTCGAAAAGAGGGACAAAAATGCCTCACCTCTACATGGATGACCTCAAACTGCTGGCACCCAATGCTACTCGTCTGAAGGAATCACTGAACCTCACCACGGGGGTCAGTAATTCCATCAGAGTGTAGCTTGGGCTAGACAAATGTGCGGTCTTGCATGTTGAGAAGGGAAAGGTTACTCATACGGTCAGGATCAACCTCGAGCCAACTAACATCTGACCCTCTCTGAAACTGAAACATACCGGTATCTGGGCATGTCACAATCCGTAGGGGTGAAAGAGGCGGACATGAAACAGTCAGATTGCGAGGACTTTTTTCGACGTCTGACAAAGATCTGTAAAAGTTTCTTGTCAGGCGCCAATAAGGTCCAATCTTATAACGGCTGGGTCATCCCCGTTCTCATGTACTCCTTTGGCTTGCTCAGATGGACTCAGACTGAACTAGGCGCCCTGGATACAAGAGTCCGCACGACTATGACTCTCCATCATATTCATCACCCAAAATCGTCTGTCATGAGGTTGTATATCCCCGAAAGTGCGATGGTAGAGGCCTACTCAGCACCAAGATCATGCACAATCGGGAGATCTGCAGCCTCAGGACAGAAGGAAGTCTCCGATGCATATGGAGCTCATAGAATGTGATAAAGGTCTCACTCCCTCGGGGATATACAACCTCATGACAGTTCACACACTTATTCTTTAAACTTGCTTCATAGGCACCGACTTCATAGATAGACTTAAGTAAATTAAAGCAACTAAATAACACAGTTATTTTTTACTTTTTAGTGCGTTTTGAGTCGGTTCTATTTTTTGTTATTATACAACTAAACTTACATCCTCATCAAAATAAATTATTTAATAATCATAAGAATATTACAGAGATATGAAATAAATGAAATGAAATAACGTTTATTCAGCCAAAAAAAAAAATACAAAATAAGAATCATACAAATTTACATATTTTAAATTATCTGCATTTAATCAAAATTTGGTACCACGGTTTTCCAAAAACCTAAGAGGAGACATAGGGACATTTATCGAAAACCTGGCACCAAAAATCCAACTACCTACTGACGAAGTATTAAGATATTTTGGCTGAACGGGGCGCTGCCTCAGCACGATGCTACAGCTATACAGGTATAGGCTGTAGCGCTGATTTTCAGGCATGACCCCAGAGTGAACTCACGGGCTGATCGGGTACCTACGCGTTTGCCTATCGTTTTCGCTATATTTAATTACATGAATTACTTTAACAAATAATATTTAATAATATTTATCTATACATTTAACTTAAAACATTTAAAAAAAATGGAATGAAAATAAAAAGGGGGAAAATAGTAATAATAAAATAAGGGTTGTCCTGCAAAATATTAGATCACAATTTCTGACTCTCCAAAAAATTTTGCTTAATTAATTTTTTGAAAGTATATAAAGATTTAACTAGTCGAACTGGTGGAGGTAAATCGTTCCAAATTTTGCAGGCTGCGTATTTAAAAGTCCCCTTAAATGAAGCAGATCTATGAGACGGCCACGAGATACGAAGTGCTGCTCTAGGTCTAAATCTGCTATCTTCACTGGCCCATTTTATTCGAGAGTAGAGATAAAGTGGTTTGCCTGTGGACACTACATCAAAGAGCAAAGTGGCTAAGTGTAGTTTCCTCCGCGCCTCCATCTTCAGCATGTTGGCGCTATTTAGAAAGGGGCTAACATGGGAACGGGGAGGCACTGGGAAACAGAACCGAGCACACGCGTTTTGAACTCTTTGAATAAGTTTAGCAGACCGACAGAGCAAACACGGTCCATACGCGGCGTCTGCATAGTTTAATTTGGATAAAACTAATGCCTCACATAACCGTATTCATACTTCAACGCTTAGATATGGGCGCATTTTATATAAAAGTTTCAGCCTATAAAAACAGTTTTTTACTATATTCCTAATATGGCTTTCAAAACGTAGATTTGCATCCAGTATTACGCCGAGATTTCGTGCCTCAACTACCCTTTCTACAATGTTACCTCTTATTTCAATATTTGGTTTAAATACATTGACTTGACTTATTCTACGCTTGGTACCAAGAATCATAAATTTTCTAAGATTTGCCTTTTACAGTATGTTAATTAGTTATATAGTTTCGGAGATATTCCAAAATTTCTAAAAAACATAATACTGCCGCTATATCGTCCAAATTAAGTTGACCTCCTCCGTGTTATGTTATACGTACTGAATAGGGGTCAACACTATGGTACTGATATTCTTTGAGAATTCGATCTTTGATCTTTTTTTTCAATTTATTTGGCATGGCAGTCCAGATTTATATAATATACGAAAACGTTTGTTTAAACGGGCTAATCTCTAGATCTGCATTTTGGATTATAAATTATTTTGTTTATTATGAAAGCTAGACTCAAAAGTGAAATAGACTATTTAATACAAGCTATACATATCAGCTTGCCATAAATATATATTGTTAATGATAATATACTGTAATATCGTTTAACAAAAATGTAGATCTTTAGTACACAGGACGGGACGGAGGATATTGCTTCACGGGAAACTATAAAAAAATTAAATTGAGAGGGGTAGCGGGGAAAAAGCACACTTTATATGAAAGTCTATCTTTAAAATTAAAAGGGTACCTAAGAGGTTGTACTGCAGATGAAGCTAGTGTTTAAATATAAACACAAATTGACAAGTAAACACAACTCCACAATAATTATTATCGCTGACAATTTGCTTTATCTTTTTTTTATCGAAGCACATCGAAAATGGACATATCCGTACGTAATGGATACATCGAAAAAAAATAAAAAAAGTTTCAATGTGAAAGCAAATTCCGCATCTCAAAATATTTTTAATACAAAGTGATCCACCACTTATTGAATTCATTTTTTACAAAAAATATAATAAATGAAGAACCACTCGACAGATTATAAGCAAACTTCACATAAACCATCTGCTAATTAGTCCGAATGAAGCCTAAAAATTTGGATTGGATAGGTGAGCCCGTTCTTGCGTTATAAAATAACAACGAAAAGTGGCATTGATTTTATATATATAGATACGAGAAAGTTTGTTCGTTTGTTTAAACTGGCAAATCTCTAGATCTGACAAGCTAGACAAGATTATTAAGCTCAAGAATGAAATAGACTATTTAATATCAAGCTATATACATCAGCTTGCCATTAATATGTTTTTAATCTCTCGTTTATTTATTTACAATTATTTTAAAAATGTTTAACAATGCATATAGATATGCTTAAGTTCATTAAAGCAACTAAATTACGCAATTATTTTTTACTGTTCAATTCGTTTTGAAGTCGCTTAATTTTTTTTTTCTCTTTTAGTCTGCCGAAAATGAAATGTATTTTTATTTTATTAATTGTTAACAAACAGCCAGAAGAGATATTGTCTATAGTCTTTTCAAACAGAGTATACAATGCTGCCAACATAATCAGAAGTGATTAAATAATATAATAGACGCGATGTTTATCAGGAAAGACGTTGTTTTAATATACCGTTACTAGTTACGTACAGTTTCACACTACAGACAGGAAGAATTGGTTTGTGAATAGTTTTCAGGCAACCCTTATAGAAGATTTTTTGCATTGATCTTCTATGATGAGTGTCTTAAAATTATGATCAAAATCATCGGCGAGCAAAAAGAAGAGCAAATCTGAAGAACTTGAAGACTTATTAGGTAATTGTTTTATTTGTTTTAATGATCATGATAATTCTAAATAAAAATCAAATTATCTTAATGCATTTATGTTTATCTTTTTTGAAATTTTTTAACCGAAATTTAAGTTAACATTAATTAAACATATGGAATAATATGGTATGGAGTAAAGTTCGTAATTAAGTGTAAAAAAAACACGGTCGAAGCTATATAAAGGTCTATTTTTAAAAAACCTCGAACACGTGAAAGAAAATTGTAAATGTTATTGTTAATGTAGAGGGTTTTTCCTTTTTGTAACTGACGCTAACTATGAAGGGATATCTTTTGCACTATCATGACAACACTGTCCTACATTATTAATCAATTATTATGTTTAATTAATAGAATATTTATTTAGTTACTTATTATTTTTTTATTTATGTAACAAAATATATTTTTTTAAAATTATAGATGTTATGTTAGAGTTATTCTCATTTCCTTCTAAAATATACTTATCTAATAATGAACGTAGAAGAAAATACTGCATAATCTATGCGACATTTCTTTATATGATTTGCGTTAACCTTATTGTTGTCATCTATAATTTTTATGTGTACGAATGTGTATTTATAGAATGATTGACTATTTGATATTGATAAAAATGAAATAATATGATTAATAAAATTGTTATTTTTGTGCACAAGAATTTAGTTTTCGTTTGAGACTCTAGGTCATCGGACATTAAAAATGTTATCAACATACTATACAAACAACTGACCCATGTGTCTGGTGACCAACGTACATGTGCTTAGCATATTATTAAGCACATGCACGTAATATTAATAGTGGAAATAGCGCCTAGTGTGTTGGGCACTTTTAGTTTAAATGTGTATTTATTATAGATGACGGCACTTGCAAAGTTTTTGTTTTTAATAATTTAAACATGCTATTAGGTCGAGTAGTTTAGGATATAATAGAAAATAAATACAATTAAACACCTACATAGGTAGTATGACGCGAATGGTCCTAAACATTGTTTGACAGGAAAGTTTTAAAAAAACCGGCCAAGTACTAATCAGATTCGCCCATGAAGGGTTCTGAAGTAGCAAGTAACGTAGGTAATAGAAAGTTCTTGAAGTTCGTTGTAACTTTGATAGATGTTTGAAAAATAATGTATTTCTTGTTCACACGTTTTTATATTAGAGTTCATTGAATGAAAGGGACAAGAAAAGTAAATTGCGGTTTACGATTTATAACGTATTAAAAAAACTCTAACTAGATCTCGTTCGACCAATTTTCGATGAAAGTTTGCATAATATCATATATTTCTTTTTTAGTTTATTATTCTCTTATTTTAGATGTCACAGACGGGGATGACACATTTTTCCACTTTGGAAGTGTTTCGTGCAAACTATTCAGTTTAGAAAAAAATATTTTAGAAACCTCATTATTACTTTTGTAGACATAATATCCATATATGTACAATTGTACACACGTACCTATAGGTTTGATGAAAAATAAATTTTTGAGATTCAGTTCTAAGTAAATCAAATCCCCCAAATTTTATTGTTTTTTTTATTTATATGTACTAAATTTTACTGTGGTTCACAAAATACAACTGTAATTGTAATATACGGTATAGGAGGTATTTATTTAAATGCTTATAATTATTATTCCTTGACGCGGGTATAGGAAGGTTAATTATAGATGGCAGGATTCTCATTTCCTTCTATAATATACTTATCTTTTTATGTGAACAAATGTGTAATATTATTATTATTAGGTTAAAAATTAAAAAAAAACCGACCAAGTGCGAGTCGGACTCGCGCACTGAGGGTTCCGTATATTTTAATGTTTTCGGAATTATTCCTTCATATGTACTATAAAATATTGCTTCATGCGAAATTTCAAGATTCTAGGACTAGCTGCGAGAGGTAAATATGCAGCTTATGCTGTATCTTTTGAATGCGTTGACATAGAAGTTTGATTTTGTTACAGCTTAATGTTTTTATATTTAAATATATAATTGTATTAAATTAAATTTTATATCAAATATTCACGTCTATAAAACCTTTAAGCTGTATTCAAATAAAATTTCAATATCAACACAATCAAAAGATATAGCAATATACGCCGCATATTTAACTCACAACGAGACGCAACTAAATCGAAACCCAAGGGGTACTTCCCGTAAACTTAGAATCTTGAAATTCGGCATAAAGCAACTTTATATTGCACAGATAATGGAAAAATTACGAAAACTGTATATTTTTAGTTACATCATATACCAAAAATATTTTTAATAATTTTGCACATAACCCCTTTCCTCATGAATACGTAAAGGTATTAAATTGAAATTCATATGAAATTCTTTGGCCTATAAAACCATTAAGCTGTTTTTTTTTCTTTGCGGCCGGTTTTTTTTTATAAAATCCCGCACACGTGCAAGAATATTGAAAGCATTATTGTCCAATTAGGGGGTTTTCATTCTTGTAACTGCCGCTAACAATGAAGGGATACCTTTTGCACTGTCATGATAACATATTTCGACATTATTAATCTATCATTATGCTTACTTAATAAAATGTTTATTTATTATTTTTTTATTTATGTAACAAAATATTTCTTTTTTAATTACAGGTGGTATTTATATTGGTCTCATTTCTTTCTGTAAAATACTTACCTATTAATGAACTTAGAAGAAAAACACTGCACAACCTTATGCGAATGTTTTTTAATTAATTTGCGTTGACCTTATTTTTGACATCTATAACTTTTATGTGTATTGATATGTTTCATAGAATGATTGACTCTTTATTGTTGTTGTAGAAGAGACAACAGGAAGTCACACGTCATATTACATACATGAAGAATTGGTTTGTGAGTAGTTCTATGTCACTTCCTTTAGAAGATATTTTGCATTAATCTTCTAGAAGAAGTGTCGTAAAATTATGATCAAATATATCGTCGCGTCTAGAAGATCAGATCTGAAGAATTTGAGGACTTATTTTATAAATATTTTATTTTTTTGTTAGATCATAATATTAAAAATGTATAAAATTATTGCGTCATTTAATTACTTTAAATTCCTTAAGAATATTTAGAAAATCGGTGCCATCCACGTTTATCGAACGTTTATTTGACGTCCATAAAGTAGAAAGCTTGGGCAATTAAATAACGCAATTATTTTTTACTAACGACTAATAAAACGAACTAAATGTTCGTTATAAAGTCGTTTTAAATCTGCCCTGGAAATGAAATCTCTTTATAGATCAGAAGTGGTTAAATAATAATTGATAGGATTTGTATGAGGCGTTGTTTTGATATACTTTTACTAGTTACGTAGATCATCACACTACAAACAGGAAGAATTGGTTTGTGAATAGTTTTAAGACCACCATTATAGAAGATTTTTTGCATTAATCTCCTATGCTGAGTATCTTAAAATTATGATCAAATTCATCGTCGAGCAAAAAGAAGAGCAAATCTGAAGAACTTGAAGACTTATTTTATAATTGTTTTCTTTGTTTGTTACATCATAATTAATAAAAAAGTATAAAATTATTGCGCCATTTAGTTACTTTCCGTAAGCATATCTTGAAAGTCGGTGCAATCAGCGTTTAAGGAACGTTTGTTTGACGGATTAGCAAAGCACTAGTAGAAAAGCACTATCAGGGTGCTAGGTAATGTCCATAAAGTAGAAGGCTTGATTGGCACCGACGTCATAGATATGTTTGATTTGATTAAAGCAACTAAATAACGCAATTATGTTTTACTTTTTAGTTCGTTTTGAAGTCGCTTAATTTTTTTTTAGTCTGCCGAAAATGAAATGATCTTTTAGGTCAGAAGTGATTAAACAATAATAGACGAGATTTGTATGAGGAGAGACGTTGTTTTGATATACTAGTTATGTAGATCATCACACTACAAACAGGAAGAATTGATTTGTGAATAGTTTGAAGGCACGCTTTGTAGGAGATGTTTTGCATTAATCTTCTATGATGGGTGCCTTAAAATTATGATCAACCGTCCCACTTCGAAGAGCAAATCTGAAGAATTTGAAGATTATAAATGTTTTATTTATTTCTATGATTATTATGTTATAAAAATATCAAATTATTTGAATTCGTTAATATTCATCTTTTGCGTGTACATTATTTAACCGACTAAGATATTTAACACTGTATAAAGTTAAGTTCGTAATGTAGTATACAGATAACACGATTTAAGCTATTTAAAGGTCTATTTTGTATAAAATCCCGCACACGTGCAAGAATATCGTAAATATTGTCCACATATTTTTCTTTGACTGCCGTTAACTAAGCAAGAAAGTTGTATGCACTGTTGTCTGTATAGAGAGTGTTATTTTTCTTTCTTGTAACTGTTGTTGCCAATGAAGCGAAAACATGATCCTACATTAGTAATCTATTAATGTTCTTATTTATTTACCGACTTATTGATCGTTCAATCCACCAAGGCGCGTCCTTTTTTGTTTTTCAAACGCTTACAGTGCAAGTGTGCAATAAAAACTGCAAGAATGTAAGTTCTATTAATACGTGACGAGTAACAATGTGTGCACACTCACACAAAATGTCAAGTTAGTTCAATCAAGAAAATTGTCATGTTTAACTTGCAGTATGCTCTACTTCATTTTAACCTATTTTTAAAATAAATATGTCGTGTTGGTCCTGCAAAGCAAAATTATATTGTGATATAGGTTAAGATATTGTTATATTTATATTGTTATATAACAATATCTTAAAAACACACACACACTCACACAATGATCACAAATAGATACCTAGTTCATTATATAATTATAACTGCTTAAACATTAAAACTTTTATTAAAACAGTTTTATATTTGAGCATGACTCCACTCTGTCTTGTCTACTATATCGCTAGTGTTTTTGTAAAGCGTGAACCCATGAGACCTATTATTATTTTTATTCATTGCTAACAGTGCCCGCGGACTCCGTTCCGCGTTAGAAATATTTCTGTCCCGACCCGTTTGTACCGCATAATACTTCAGGTAGAAAGTTCGGGATAAATAAAAATTATGATGATGATAGAGGAAGTCTAGTAGATGTACTCGCTTTTTTGCTGGCAAGCCGCTGTGTACGTTCGGTGCTAGACTCCCTATCACGTATGTTCGACGTTGGTATTATGACTGTGGTTAGCCAGTCGCTGAGACGTTTTAGTGCTAGACTCTCTCACACATCTTGCAGAGGTAATAGTTCTTTAATTGGCTGGCAAACGTTCGGTGCTAGATGCCCTATTACGTATGTTCGATATATTCAGTCTCTGGTTCAGGTAGAAAGTTCGGGATAAATAAAAATTATGATGATGTTAGAGCAAGTCTAGTAGATGTACTCGCTCTTTTACGGGCAAGCCGCTGCGAACGTTCGGTGCTAGATTCCGTATTACATATATGTAGTATAGAACACGGAGTACCTCAGGGCGGCGTTTTTGGTCCTACTCTTTTTTTGATATTCGTTAATAGTCTATGTCAGCTAAATATTCCGCACACCAAAATAATCTCATATGCTGACGATACTGTTCTACTCGTACAAGGCCGAACCTGGGATCAGGCGCGTACCCATGCAGAGTTTGCTTTAAAGCACGTTAACAATTGGCTACTAAATAACCTATTAATACTAAATCTCACTAAAACTTTACTTATTACTTTCGATACAATAATACATGCACAACCAAGTGCATTCAGTATAAAAGCTCATACCTGTACTCAGAATCTTGAAGAGTGCGCATGCCAAGAGTTAGAGAAAACTACGGATATAAAATATCTTAGTGTAGTAATAGATAGCACTCTAAGTTGGAAAAAACGCATACATACTCTTGTTGGTCGGACACGTAAACTAATTTTTATTTTAAGAAAATTAAGATCGGTGGCCGACCAAAAAGTGATGAGAACCGTATACCTAGCTCTAGTGCAGTCTATCCTAGGCCATTGTATCACAGTTTGGGGTGGCACCAACAAAACGGATATGATCCGTCTTGAACTTACACAGAGAGGAGTTCTAAAGTGATGGGTAACCTACCCCGTCGATACCCCACGTCGTAACTCTATCAAGACTGGAACGTGCTTAGTATCTGCCAGATGTTTATTTCTCAAGTTATAGCACGCAAACACTCGGCTATCAGGATACAAGCTCCGGCGGTAACAGGCCCATCAAAAAGACGCAAACAAAAAGTTTGTGATATTCTGCCTCGCCGTACAGCCCATGCTGGTCGGCAATATTATTTCCTCAGCTCGAGACTATACAACAAAGTCGACACGCACACACACACACACACACACACACACACACGCACGCACACACACACACACACACACACACACACACACACACACACACACACACACACACACACACACACACACACACACACACACACACACACACGCGCACGCACACACACACACACATATACCTATCATACTCCCGTTTTATTTGGGAACTTCCTGGTCCAAATTACTATGTGGGATCCGTAGGAAGGCTACGACGCCCGTAATACAGGTCTTCCTAGTACGAGTGTTTAAGCACTCCTTAAGACCTTTTTTGTACTTGTACCTTAACTAATGTGTTTAATTTTAAGGAGTATGTCAAATGTTAATTTTAAGTATGTTCAATAAAGATATTATTATACGACATATTCAGTCTGTGGTTAGCCGATCACGTCCATTTTGGCTGGCAAGCCGCTGCGAACGTTCGATGCTAGATTCCCTTTAACGTATGTCTGACATATTCTGACTGTGGTCAGCCAGTTGCTGAGATCATTTGGTGCTAGACTCTCTAGAAGATGCTTGCGATCTTTATTCTCTTTCATTCGCAAGACGCTGTGCATGCTCAAAAGAAGTCTCTCCTATTCGGTGTACAGAGGTCGCTCTTATCTTAGATATATGTCTCTATAGTTCAGATTTTGTTTTAGGCATTCTGACGTTATTTCATCAGAACAATGCGATTACTTCAAATAATCAAACGGTGGTCCTTATTAGAAATTTTATTTTAAATTTTATTTTTATATAATTTGAGTAGAAAATACCTAGATTGATGAAATTGGTAAATTTAGTTGAACCGAAAAGTTGTTGAGAAATCAAAGAATTAAATGTGCATACTGCTTACATTGTCACGCTACGGCCGAGACGGGGCGAACGTTTTTGTTTTGCTAATATCTTTAAAGATATTTATTTACATAGAGACGAAAGTTTAACTTTATGTGGGCTATGCATAACACGCAGCAGCGATGTTGCTTTTTTACAAATGTTGTGGTGTCTCCGGAAATATATATCTAATTAACATACTGTAAAAGGCAAATCTTATATGTATAATATCCTTGTGATTTATATTTAGTTAAATAAATAATGACGTACACCTAAGCATTTAAAATAATATACTTATTAAAACATAAAAGTTTCTATATACCTATGCTGAAATATGAAAAATAGATATTATATGTTATCGTGGACTTTTCTGTTGTTTGCCATACGTTGCTTTCAATTATACCCAATAGTTAAGGCAGCGCATGTGTATTATTTCGATTTAACAAATTTTTCTGTCCGACTTGCGCCACATAAATTGTTATAACTCAGCAATAATATACATAATACAATTATAACATATAGCCTATAGCACTCACTGATAACGTAGCATTATCCTGATGGTAGACTTTTTAAATCGGATTAGAGATTTCGAAGATAAATCTCAACAAAACCCATTTACAAACATTGCCTCTTTATAAAATTAATATAGATATCTAGCTTTCATTTGATTGTCATTGAAAAGTAATACTCAAATCAATAAATATTAGTTGTCCAAATAAAAATATTGGATGAAAGCCTCCACAAGTTTCACACGATAGCCATCAATAAGGTTCTCATGCTGAAAGCAAAAGAAGTGGTTAATCAAAAGCCAAGGGCTTGGAGAGTCACTCTATTGAGTAGCTCTTGCGAGCTAAGACACTCTTAAGCCATTGACTTCGTTTGCCTGACATATTCTCAAGTCGAGTCGAGTATTTAAAAGTTATGGCCAACCAAAGCATTCGAGAGGCCAGTTAGATAAGCTTTTTATGAGGAAAATTCTTATAAAACGTTATTTGGATTTTTATTTTTAATGTCTTCGGGATTTAAGAGAGTGATTTATCTATATTATGTTGTTAGCCTCGTTAGTTAGGTTAGCGTATGTAGCTGCGATCCTGGGTTCGAATCCTGTATGGAGTTGTGGAATAATTCTGCCTTTTTTTTCTCCTATTTTCGATAAATTATCCCCCGTGCCTCGGAGAGCACTTTAAGCCGTCGGTCGTGATCACTGTCATCAACATCTGCTTGTGATCGTTAATGCATTGAAATATTTCCATGCTAAGCCCGCCATTGGACCAGCAGACCAGATAATAAAATAAATAAAATAAAAAAATATTATGTTGAATTTCCTCGATTAGTAAAACAATTATTCTTAAGACCTCCTCCGCCTCAGACGTCTAGGCCTCGCAGTTTGGCCGCAATGTCTGACAATTGATCATGTGAGAAACATGGGTTTTCCAGATTAATACCACAAATAACCCCTGGAACTTGTTTGAACTCAAATGGCACATCTACCGGAATCATTGGGATACGCGGTATGAGAACATCTTCTCCTTTATACTTCAGTAAAGTTGCTTCTATCACGTTGTTTAGTATTTTTTTTCTCGCTAACCGCGTGCCGTAGCAATGACGCGGTTGGTTGATATTTCGCAACATTATAACTACCGATCCAACATTTTTTTGAAGATTGTGAGGTGGCAATCCTGGCAAATCCAGCGAGTTTAAAAATTCCGACAGATAGTTGACTAATTAATCTTGCTTAATAGCCGAATCAACTGATTTATATATCCTCGATTCACCTGTAATTTGTTCTTGAATTCTGAATTTTGATTTACCATCCATCATAAACGGTGAATTTTGATTAAGAGTTCCACAGAGATCATGTATCATGTTTTTGATAACTACCTCATGCAATCCAAGATCTACTTGTACATTAGGGATTTCAGCTGATAGCACTGCATCAACAACTGTTATAATATATTGGAGCAGCGTGGTGGGTGTGTGAGTTATTATCGCTTTGGCTAAACTATATTTTAATTACTTGTAATGGGATTAATCATTTTCATTGAGAAATTATATGCCAAAATATAATGGGATATTGCAGTGCATCATAAGAGCGGTGTGTTTCCTGTAGACGTTGTAATTGATCATTCAGAAGATGTAAAACAATGACATGGAATTCCAAGTTTTCTCCAACTACAACGTTAGCAATATTTCATCAAGTTGGTGCTTTAAAACGTTTTGCATGTTGACTCGCAGGTGTTTTATCAGCTCTGATTACAATTTTGTGATTATCAGATAGCATCAGATCCAGTGCGGTTTTAAACAATATAATCAATTGATTGTGTTCATGAAATAAAGTTTGTAATTTTTCTACAACAGACTTCTTTACTACATTGTTTTGTGTACAACGCAGATCAATTTCCTGTGGTGAATTGCCTAAAAAATAAATTTGCAGGAATTTGTAGTTGCTTTCTGACACTGGAAACAGTGGACCTGCTCTGTGACATATTTATAAAATATTTGTTCTTAAAAATTATATATTATGTCTCCTAATTTGAATCACCATATAATATTTAATATGCCTTAGTATGTAATATTTAGTTGTAACTGATATGTATCTATAATATGTTGGGTTTAAAAAATATATAATAAAAAATTTAACCAACTTGAAAACGCACTGAAATGTAAAAATAAATGCGTTTAGTTACTTTAATTTACCTAACCATGTCTATAAAATTGGTGCCATCCAAGTTTAAGGAAATTTTATTCAACAAAGTAGCAAAGCACTTTGTGTGAATAAGGTATGGTCTTTAAAGTAGAAAGCTTACAGGTAGCACCGACTTCATAGATATGGTTAAGTAAGTTAAAGTAGTCTATTTCAGGGTTTTCCCGGCAATTGTTCGAATTTTTCTCGCCGTAAAAACCATCCTTGAACTTCAACGAACATTTAAAAAAAGAATTGTAGAAATTGGCCCAGGCGTTGTTAAGTTACGCGCTTACCAACACATTTTGCGATTCATTTTTACATTATAAAATAAATAGGTACTTACCACTAAATTAGGCTTAAGTAAACACACTGGCATATTTAACGGAATATAAAAAAGGGTCCATGATTAAAAAAATATAGTTTTATTTTAAAATCTACTTACTATGTTATTTAAAGTTTCATTTGTTTTACTTAAAATGAGATTACATTAAGAACAGATTTTGCCAGTAAAGGCTATTTGTGAAAAATTGAACATTTTCGAACTTTTTATGTAACCGGGAAAAGTGAAAATAAATATTAAAATAACAATTAAATAAATTAGAAAAATTGGTGATTAATATCACGTATTTCCTCCACGTGCTTTTATTAAAGTTTCTACCCGTCTAGGCATAATGAGAATGATGTTATCGATGGTCTCCTGGGATAGTCTCCCCATTCCTCAACTACGGCGATTTGCAGTTCACCCACGTTGGCAGGAGCTGAAATTCTGGACTTAACTTTTTTTTCAGCAAGTCCCAAACGTGCTCTATTGGATTCATATCCGGTGATCTCGACGGCCACTCCATAACACTGATATTCATATCATAAAGATAAGCTTGAGTTACCCGAGCGGTATGCGGCCGAGCACTATCATGAATAAAAACAAAATCTTCACCGATATATGGGGAAAACGGTACGAAATTTTCTTCTAAAACTTCTCTGATATAGCGGTCTGCAGTCAGACTCTCTCTGTCAATCACTACCAAGTCTGTGCGAGCTCCCAAACAAATTCCCGCCCAAATCATTATTGATCCACATTCCACCACCATATGCAACTGTACTTTCAAAATTTGTCTGAATGTATCGTTCTCCTTTGCGTCTGTATATTCTTTGCGTCAATTTAATTTAAGAGAATTCTGCACTCATCACTAAAAATACCTTACTCCATTGGTCCGCGTTCCAAAGTCGATGTTCCTGAGCAAAAGTTAACCTGTTTCGACGATGATTTACCTCGAGCCTTGGAGACTTGGCGGGCACAAATGAACCCAAACCAGTTTCTTCTAACCTTCTTCGTACCGTACGCTCACTTACGGTTACACTCCGCACTGCTTCTAACTCATTTCGAGCTTGGACGGCCGTCAAACGGAGGTTCCTACGTACACGAAGCCGAATGAAGCGATAATTCCTACTCGAAGTGCGTCTTTTCCTGCCTTGTCCTGCTCTTCTCACATAAGTACCAGTCTCCCTAAATCGACGAATATCTCTGGATATCACTCTGTAGGTTTGACCATTTGTTCGCATTTCGAGTGCCCTAGCAATCTTCGTTGGGTCGTTATACGCGTTTAAAAAAAAACTAACAAAAACAGTATTTCAATTAAATTTTAAATCAAACTCAGAAGGAAAAATACTCGAAGTTCGCTCCAGATAAGGTGTATTTGAATAAATTAAAACAATTGCATAAAATGTGATTTTATGCAATTGTGAATGTTCAGTTGTTTTCTTAATTTCTTTTTAAATTAAATGACGTATAAACCAGCCAGCAACCTTGTATGATACTGATATTAAACCTTCTTTTTATGTTCCGCTAAATATGCCGGTGTGTGTACTTATCTAAAAACACTTTCACACATCAATTGTTGTCCAGTGGATACGAGGCTTTAAATGTCACACTTATAAACATACATTTAAAGTAGTCCTAAACCGAAAAAGGCCAATATTAAGCCGATATAAAACTAGGCCACGTCACGATCACGATACACAAGCAAATAAACAGCATAACGGATGCAAGTGTCAGCATAATGAATGTAATAACACTAGAAGAATAGTCTATCGTATGTTGCTTGGAAAAGTTTATCCCATATAGATTTACATACCTACGTACATCCGTTTCGATTAGATAGCGGACTGTGATCTAGAAAGTCTAAGGTGTAGCTATGTTTGTATGAATTTTTAAATTTTGATAAAGAATCGATTCTCTTCATACTTGATATTACACTTTTAGTTTTTGTTACCTGCAGACTACTATCTTTATTTCTTCTATAATTACTACGTAATGGAATTACCAACACTTTTGTGGTTGGTTCTTTTTTTCATCTTGTTAATTCGATTCATGCTTCCCTCTCCTCGTTCTTCCTGTATATTCTGATTTGTGCAAAATATAGTTAATAAATAAAATTTATATTTTATTTTATTTTTTTCCCTGGGAAGTGGGACGGGCTTTAATGTGGGATGCTACTTGCGTTGACACATTGGCTCCGTGTCATATCAGGGAGACAGAATCAAGACCGGGAGCCGCAGCAGAAAAGACTGAAACCGGTAAGTGGCACAAGTATGCCTCTTTTACATATTTGTACCTTTTGCCGGGGAGACCCTTGGGCCATGGAGTCGCAGTGCCAAAAAATTCTTCCGTAACATTTCACCGCGCCTAATTGCCTAAACTGGTGACCGAAGGGCTGGCTAATTTTTTGCGCAAAGGATTAGCCTGGCTATCCAACGCGGAAATGCAGCCAGTATTCTTGCCACCATTCCACGTGGGCATGATTTGTATAGTTATTAGGATAAGTTAGCTTAAGTTCCTTATTGTATTCTATCTCAATAAAAAAAAATTATAAAAATAAATACAATTACATAATTACTAACCCTTTTCTGGATATTACAATTGGCAAAATTCACTATTTTTCATCAAATATAAACCTGAAACCGTCCTAAATAGTAACCTATAATAAAATTGGTAATAATTTTTAAAATTTCAATTTTAAAATATTAGTTTCTTCAAAGCATAGGCGGTGTGGGCCAACGCCCTCGGCCTCGCAGTGGAAAGGGCCTTTTGCTTCACAGCCGTAAACAAATCAAAAAAATATGGAAAATCTAGAGTACACGTTAGAAAGTATGAATCTATTGTTAAGGAATTCAGTAAAAATAAAAGAAAAAAAAATGGTAATAATTTATAAATTACAATTTATAAATATGTATTAGATTTTTCAAAGCAGAGATGCGGTATCGATATGGGGCGTGAGCGAAATGGGGCACCGCCCCCATCCTCGCCGTGCAAAGGGCCTGGCGCCCGCTAGCTAGCTAACTAAATCCAAAGGTACACGTCACAAATTACGAATCTGTCGTTAAGGATAAAAGTAAAATCATATTTTCTTTTTAATTGTTTTCATTTTTGTTTATTGCTCCAAAGGAGTATAATTATGTACTTTAAGTTTGTTTTTTAATGAATAATAAAACCCCAATTTTCTTTTTTATTTCACATTCCCTTCTTATTTCAATAGGGGCGTTGTGAAATTTACCTTGCCCACATTCAGTTTTGGTCTTGCGCCGCCATTGCTTCCACATAAAATGCAAGTGGACCTTATATGGGGCGCTTTCCAGGCTTTCTAAATAGCCTTTAGACGCAACCTACCATAGGCTATTGTTGCAACCATGTCATGCACTGCAAAATGATTTTTTTATAAGCGAGTAAGCCAGATCAGATCAAAACTGAGGAAATACTAAGTTATCAGTAAATATAATATTTCCTGCCACCGCCGCGTCTGTATGTCTATCTCTCTATCTCCTCGCGATAAACTCAAAGGCCATTAAAGAAATTTTCATGTGGTGTCACCAATATAAGGAGTAAGGAAAGTTTCAATATATTAAAAATTACTCGCGGGAGAAGTCACGGGCGTATGCTAGCATAATATAATAGGTCGAGGAGAAAGCCTGTTCGCATTAGAGTATGTATGAACTTGTAATAAAATCTCTTTGACTGTACTATTTGCATCTCGTGGTGGTTTTGGTATCATTGAAAGTTTAAATTTTAAAAAACATAATGCTAAATTCAAATTAGGAAAATGTGTGATTTTAATTTATTTTACTGTACTTAAAATTTTACTATATGGCGACGTGGTGGTGCTCCGGTATAGATGGAGTTTGTGAAAGGTCGCTAATATAATAAAGTCTTGAAGATCAAGAAGAAGTGAAGTCAAGTTCAAGAAGAAGTGAAGAGGAAAATATAGTGATATCACAGATTTATTATTTATTCACAGGTTTATTATTCACAGGCGCAAGATACACGTTACACGAGAAAAAGAATAAAGATAAAAAGAAAAGAAAAAAATAAAGAATTACATAGGTATATAGGTTTAGCGTAAGTTATCAAAACTATGTCTATCCGCCAGGCGTAGTTAAAAACCATTGACATATTAATACTATGGACTTCGGGTCAGCGCTAAAAAGTGTTCGAACCAAAAGAGGGCTAAAACGCGAAAAAGATTTCGAATCACATTCAGTCTCATATTAGCTTACTGAGAGAATACAGGTCAATAATGTTTTGGAACAACGACTGCATAGAGTTATTTTGTTGTTTAATATTAAAATTTTTGAATTCCTTCATTTTTGAATTAAAAATAATTTTAATTACAAAACTTTTATTTTTTATATCATGAATATTATTTCAAGAAGTTTTACCGTAATGATAAATTGGAACCCTTCCGTCCGTCTGTCCGTCCTTCACATTCGATTATTTTGATAACTATGAGAATTATCTACATGAAATTAGGAACAGTAATTTAAAACAGTGACCTATTTAGTATTTATTTTAGTAAGTATTTTTTACTACGTCATTGTAGAAAAAAAATATATTGGTTGGTACTAGATTTATCCCAGCATATAGAGGTCACTGATACATTTAAAGTTTGCTGTGTATATAATATATAGGTTAAATATGCCAAAAAAAATTCATAGCTACCTACTCCACACCATTTATGTTGTTCTACTTTCACAAGAAGCTGCCATATCAAAAAAGGCTACCATGGCAACCGAAAATATTTTAATTTTTTTTTATGTCACGAATTTTAATTAAGGAAGTTTTACCGTAATGGTAAAATGGGACCCTTCCGTCCGTCAGTCCGTCGGTCCGTCCTTCACTCACACTTGATTATTTTGATAACCACATATAAAAATTATCTACATGGAATTTGGAACAGTTATTTAAAACAGTGACCTTACGTCATTGCAGTAAAAAAAGATATTGGTTGGTACTAGATTTATCGCAGCATGTAGATGTCACTGATACATTTAAAGTTTGCTGTAAATATATAGGTTATAGATGCCAAAAAAGAATTCGAAGCTACCTACTCCACACCATTTATGTTTTCCTGTTTTCACGAGAAGCTGCCGTGTCATAAAAGGCTGCCATGGCAACCGTTAGTCAAAGCTGATTACTTGTTGCAAGCAATTAGACCATTGCAAATTAGACTGTATAACAATTATATAAGGCATATATAACAATGTTTTAGTTTATTTATAAAATTACAAATACATTCTAGTATATATAAGACTAACAGTCGCCCGCGACTTCGTCCGCGTGAAAACCTCTTAGGTACCCTTTTAATTTTAAAGACAGAGTTTCATATAAAGTGTGCTCTTTCCCCGCTTCCCCTCTCAATTTAATTTTTTTATGTTTTCCCGTGAAGCAATATCCTCCGTCCCGTCCCGTGTACTAAAGATCTACATTTTTGTTAAACATTTTACGATATTACAGTTCATTAACATTAACAATATATATTTATGGCAAGCTGATGTGTATAGCTTGTATTAAATAGTCTATTTCACTTTTGAGTCTAGTTTTTATAATAACTAAATAAAAAAACAAAATAATTTGCAATCCGACTTGCAGATCTAGAGATTAGCCCGTTTAAACAAACGAACAAACTTTTTCGTATATCATATAAATATGGTCTGCCATGCCCTTGCCAAATAAATTGAAAGAAAAGATCAAAGATCAAATTCTCAAAGAATATCAGTACTAAAATGTTGACCCCTATTCAGTACGTATAACATAATACGGAGGAGGTCAACTTAATTTGGACGATATAGCGGCAGAGTTATGTTTTTTAGAAATTTTGTAATATCTCCGAAACTATATATTTAATTAACATACTGTAAAAGACCAATCTTATCTCTGTAATATCCTTGTGATTATTAAATATTTTATTTTGATAAGGATTTAAGTTTGGATGTATAAATAATGACGTAAACATAAGCATATGAATTAAATGATTTTTTAAAACACAAATAGTTATATATCTGCCAAAATATAAAAGATAGATGTATGCTACCGCGGTCTTTTTTGTAGAATTTTTTAAGATGCACAAAGTTTTCATACAATGTTTTCAATTATAACTAATAATTAAGGCAGCGCACGCGCAAAAAGCTAAATTTTATAAATTTCACGGTCTGACTCGCGCGACAAAAACTGTAATAACTCGTGTAATATATACAATACAAATATAAAATATAGCCTATAACACTCACCGATAACGTAACATTCTACTGGTGAAAGAATTTTTAAAATCGGATCAGTAGTTCCGAAGAATACCCCCGACAGAACTTTATTTACAAACTTACAAACTTTACCTCTTTATAATATTAGTATAGATATCTCGGGACACTTTTGTCGTGAATTTTGCATTACACCCGAAGTCCTTAGTACTTACTATTAATATGTCAATGTTTGATTCCTTAAAAAATGCGAAGAAACTTTTTATATCATAATAGAGATATTGTATCCCATTCTGAAATGTCAGATTAATGATATCAGATTTACACAGAAAAGATTTCACCAAATAATATTTTATTCACGTTGAACAGATCGTTATCACTGAGCAGATTGACGAAATTAATAATAGCTTTAACGTGAATAGCTTTACGGCAGGCATTTAATGCATATTGGCCGAATAAGCGGACCGTCCTTAATTAACCAGCTGGTAAATCCGATTCATTAGCTCCGTTTGATATTAAATTTATAAGTAGTTTGTGCCTCATTATAAATTTAATATGCTGTATTGCTTCGAGTATGTTTTTGCTTTAATGTGTAAAATCCGACGACCATCAGTTGCATTCCGGATTTTATCCTTTAAAGAAATTCCAAGCGTAAGTTCAAGTTATTTAGCGTTTAACGTGAACTTTTTTGACTATACTAAATCCAAACTCGATGGAAAATGCTTATCAACAAACAAATTAAAAATGAAGGTAGAAATCACTAGTCATTTTACGCCTAATATTTTTAGTTAACTTGTTCATGACAATAAATTAGATTAGTAAGCTTAAAACTAATTAATATATTCAATATCTTTTAAATGTGATTATATTTAATTTTTTTTTTATTATATATTAGATTTTACAAAAAAACAAAACATGGTTTTTAAATTAATTAGGCATTAAATATGTTGCATTTTTACCTTCATTTTAGTTTGTTTATATGATCTCCACATTGATTTTGGCTTTACTATAGTCTCGTTGTCAGTGCACCGTAGGATATGACAGTCCTAGAGTGGAGCACACGTTTCGGCAAGCGGAGTGTAGGGAGTCCCCCAACTAGATGGAGCGACGACATTCGGAAGGTAGCTGGCACCGATTGGATGCAAAAAACAAGCAATAGAGTGGGTTGGCGATACTAAAAGAAGTCCTATGTCCAACAGTGGATGCATAAAGGCTGATGATAATGATGATGATGATGATGATAATGATATATAATATATATGGTATATATAAGACTCTAAAACAATACATTCCGTAGGCTTAAATCAACACCTACCTTTTTACCCGACTGCGTCAGAAGGAGGGTAATGTTTTTCGAGCGTATGTATGTATGTATGTATGTATATACGTATGTATGTATGTATGTCCATTTCTTCGGCACGCGCTACAGCCTAAACGGCTGAACGGATTTTGACATGTGAGGTGTCGTTGAGTTCGGCTAAATTGTGGAAGTGACATAGGCTATATGAATTTTCAAAATGGCGGCTGTAAATGGGGGAAAAAAGGGGGGACGTTTGCATTTTTTTCTTTTATCTTAGCAATATGGGTATCAAATGAAAGGTCGTAAAAAGAACATTTCAAAAATATAAATATCATATTATGTTTATATTACTGTTTTAACAAGCAATGTCAAAAAGTGTACCAAGTGTACCGTTTCATTTCTATACCACAAATTAAAACTAAAAAGTCTCAAATATAATTATTATTATAAAAAAAAAAAAACCCAACTGCTTAGAAGTTATAAACTGAAAAAAAAACAAGGATCACTACATCTATATAAAATTCTAAATACTTTATGGTGCTGCAGGCGGGGACAAACGTAGTTTTGGTAGGTCTTTCTTTCCCAGATAGTAAACTATTTTGTCCACACCTGTAGCACCATAAAGTATTTAGAATTTTATATAGATGTAGTGATCCTTGTTTTTCTTTTTTCAGTTTATAACTTCTAAGCAGTTGGGTTTTTTTGTTTTTATAATAATAATTTTATTGCAATTGGAAAGGCTCCAACAGATAAATGCTACCAATGCGGAGAAGAGGACACCCCGAGACATGCTATTTTCGAGTGTCCGACTGGCGCGGACTTAAGACTGGTGGCACAAGGATCAAGTAGCGCCATAGAGTCCCAAAACCTGATTGCGCGTATGCTAAGCAGCGCAGAAAATTGGCACACACACGCCCAAATGTTAAGGGACATAATGAGAAGAAGAGAGGAAATGGAGAAATGTGAGCGGAGAAAGAGAGAGAATACTTAATTGGGGGGCATGAAGTAATGCATTGCGATTCCTTGCCAACCTTGGAGAGCAGAGGGGGTCGTTTTAGTCAAGTCAGACGTACCATGCCAGCAGGCAGAAGTCCGAAGAGATTTTTTCCTCCTCGCAAAGAAAAAAAAAAGCCTTGAATCGTAGCAGTTACTCATTAGTCATTACACAATGTACAAGCTCTCTAAGATCGATATTTCCCGATACTCTATCACTATCTCTCACGCTAACACAGCTAGTATAGTATACCTATAGAATACGAGGGTGAAACCGATATGTACAGCGAGCTTACAAATAAAGTAAAAAGCACAAAAGTTCATCGTTCACACATCCAATTCGTAGAGCGGTGAGAAATGTTTACACATTTAAACTTTCAACAACGGAAATGTTTGCTCTTTCCATTCACAGCTTCCTATCGAACTTTTAACTTTTATTTATTCCGCGCAATACTCAATTACTTTACAAGTGACTTTTCACTCGTTAAAGTACTCGATATATTTAAAAATTGCTGTTTAACCTTTAAGTTGCATATGCTATTTTGGTACTGTAAGTCTGTATCTCAATAAAGTAAAGCCTTTGTATGGCAATTTTTTACGACACCAAGATTGAATTTGACTAAAATCACGCCTGATGAAGGGTAAAAACGTAACCCTATTGCACTGTCTGTCGGTCTCGTTTTTCAAAACATAGTTGGGCTGCAGAGGCCTTCAAAATATCAAAAACTAATGTTATAAAAGCAAAAGGTTGCCTGATTAAGCTAAAATTTGGAACGTAGAGAGAAAACATAAGTTACTTTGTACCCAAATATTTTCGCGAGAGTGAGAACTACAAGGAGCAAAGGTGGCATCTTGTGAATCATTCATCATCAATACGCAAAAAGCTTAAATAGAAATTTAAGTATTTGACGCTCTCCTATGAAAATTTTCCTTGCAGGTGCCGATATACCAATCTATAAATTACGGTGAAGCTTCAATTAATATCGGCTGAAGTTACACTGCTAGTTGAGCTATCAGCTTCGATCGTTACGCCTTACACCGTATATTTATCGCATAGGAGACGAAATTTGTCGACAAAGAGCTTTAAAGGGATTCTCTAAGCGAATTCACTCGTAGGTATATTGTGTGCAATTAGATAGTCGACTCCTAATTTTAATCAAAAGAGTTTCCTATTTAAAGCAATATTTTATGCAACATATTCTCTATATCTAAAGGGTAAGTCCAATGTTAATTGATCAGTTTTTTTTTAAATACGATAACAAAATCACCTACATACATATATAATCATTGTTTACGCGTTCAAGAGGAAAGGGGTAGTAAAAATAAAATTATTAAAAATATTTTTTTTGTATAATGTAACCAACAACTTACAGTTTTCGTATTTTTTCCTTACACATTACTTTGTACAAAATTTCAAGATTATTTACGGGAAGTACCCGGCATATTTTTATTCTTTTGCGAGTGTCAAAAATTTGCAGATTTTTGCAGCATAAACGGCTGTATCTTTTGATTGCGTTTGATTAGAAGTTCGATTTATTCACAGATCCAAGAAACATAAAACCTGAGTATTCTGTATAAATTTGAGATTGACATATCCACGCTTTCTTGAGAAAAAAAAGTTCTGACGTACAGACGGACTGATGGACAACAAAGTGATCTTGTAAGAAGTTTCAAGGTGAACCCTAAAAACGCAGTTAAAGGGTTAATCCTAAACGGATTATTCCCATAAACAACGGTACGATTTGAAAATTTCATTTATAGAAAAACCTTTAAAGTACGTACGTATTCAACAACACAAAACAATTAAAAAGTCCGCAATCGTGAGTGGAGGCGTACCGCATTGTTCCCAACAATCGTCTATTGACATCAAAGGGTAAACTAAACAATAGCACCATAAGTGAACCACCATTTACTAATTTAACCTACATTATAAACCTGAAATTAAAAACTGGAATGCTGCATGTATTTTCAATTAGAAGTCTTTATTAAACTTCCTCTTTTTTATAATACTAAAAGGAAAGGGAAATAGAGACATAATTAAAAATACATTTAATAAATTCCCCTTTATTAAAAGGGACATTTAATAAAGGCATAATGAAAAATATATTCAAAGTTAGTATTTTCAGTACGAAGTACTAATTAAACTGTTTGTAATATTACAAAGGAAAATGTAATAAAAACTTATAATTAAAAAATAAAATCAGTAAATAATAAAAAATAATTAAAAGTCATAAATAAATACGCTAAGACTTTAATAAACACTACTCGTCCCGACTAAAATGAACTTCACATCAAAGTCTCTTACTTACTATAAGCTCTGAAAATTAATTAAATTATGAGCATTTTCCTTCATAGTTCAGCAGATGTGTCTACCAAGCGTCTAGACTGATTTCAGGGAGGAATAGGGCTGTAACAAAACATAACAGAGAGAAAATAGAAGTGACAGACATACATATTTGGCTTCCATTTTACTCTCAGTAATTGCTTCCCATCTGCGGTAAACTAAGGCAATATGTAAGGATGGTAGCAAATGGAAGGAAGTAGTCCCTGGTGAGGACCCTATGGGAATGAGGGGTGATGATATGTATGTATAGACATACACATCGGAACGTTGTTAGTAGTGAACTACTCAACAGGTTTTACTACTTAACAAAGCCAATAAATCAAGCAATTTGTATAATACATGTGAAACCAAGAGCTAACAAATATCATCAAAAATACCAATTCGAATTTTATATAATAAATTTCATAAACCAAATAAAATCGATCAAGCCGTTATAGGAATCGATCGTAGGAATAAAAAAGGCTGGGCTAAAAAGTAAAGTGGATTTAATCTTTATATTTAAATAAAGTTATTATTGTTTTGACGCTACGGACAATAACGGTAATGTAACAGACGATTCATACGTCTATTATAATGAAACAATATTCTGATTGTTGTATGTTTAAAGTAGATTGATTTGTAATTGACTATTGTGGAGTTAATCTCTCAAAGATTCTGTCGGATCTAGGTGATTATGTCCTTTGTATTCGTCGGTTTTTTACGATAAATTAAATTAATAATTAATTATAATTAAAGCTAGAGTAAATACCTACACGATTACGAGTTTAATTCAAAATCGTAACTAAGTACGTATTACAGATAAGTAAATAATTCTAAGAGCTGTAAGTATATATAGTAAAGATCAATTTTATTTTCTCGTTCCCGTGATAATTTAAGGATTAATTGTATCCCGTGTATTATTCTAATATGTAAGCTATATTATTGTGAAGTTTTATCAAAATCCATTCAAAAGTTTTTGCATAAAGGAGTAACGAACAACGATCCATCCATACATACAAACTTTCGCCTGTTACTAATATTTACTAATATTATATTAATAAGAGTTCAAGAGCATGTTGCAACCCTAATGACGGGGAATATCTAAATTCTAGGAAATGTAGTTGCATTGTTGTTTGTTGTAATAAGTTCATTGACTGGGGAAAACTGGAGCATTTATAAAATAGCTTTCACTCTGTTTATTTACGGAAGTTTGAAACGAAAGTTAGTTCGACAGGTTCTATTTACTATCGTACGTATGTACTATTTCATTCATTTTTCGAGTGCCGTATTGTTTTTTAGCGTCAAATTTTTATACCTACGTATATTGTTGACTGCCTCGATGTTGTAGTTAATTGTGGCTTCGATTACGCGATCCTGGTTTCAAATCCTGGGATGGATCGTGGAATAATGATGATTTCATTCTATTACTAACATATTACATTGGATTATTACTTATCTACCATTAGATGAGATTATAGTGAAACGCAAACTTGTAGTAAATAAAAAAAGAAAAATGAGTATAGGAAAAACACTTTGTGTGATTTTATGAAACCACGATGCAAGTGAAACTTTGCGCCGTTATCTATGCAGTTTTAACTTTCACCTACTACGAAATTGAGGCAGAGGGAAAAAGTAACGTTAAATAGAAAATGAAAACGTGTTAAACTGCTATATTTTATTAACCGACGAAAAAAAACGGAGGAGGTTCTCAATTCGACACGTATATATTTTTTTATGTATGACCACGCATAACTGTTTACAGAGTTGTCCGATTTTGATAATTCTTTTTTTATTACAAAGGGCATACTTCCAAGGTGGTCCCATTGTCATCATGTTATCATCCAATGATAAAAAATGTTAACAAAAAATAGAACCGACTCAAAACGCACTAAAAAGTAGAAAATAACTGTGTCATTTAGTTGTTTTAATGTACTTAAGCATATCTAGGAGTCGGTGCCAGCCAAGGTTTCTACTTTAAGGACGTTACTTAGAACCCACAAACTGCTTTACTACGTAAAATAAATGTTCCTTAAACTTGCTGGCACCGACTTCATAGATATGCTTAAGTACATTAAAGCAACTAAATGACACAGTTATTTTTTACTTTTTAGTGCGTTTTGAGTCGGTTCTATTTTTTGTTAAAATTTTTTTTGAATATATTCTCGTTTGTCAGTGTTTTGTGCTCAGATATCTAATGCGCAAAAGTAGAAATAATTAAGAAGCTTTCTAATATTTTAGCAAATCTCACACAAATGTCGCGTGAACATGTAAACAAAACCACATCAGACACGTCTTGAGATTCGTGACATTTAGAAGATTAAACAGCCGAGCGGCCCTGAGCCGACTCATCACGAAAGTGCACCGTGGCGCAATAAACAACGCTCGGGCAGAACAACCTTATCTGTTTTGATTGCAAAGGGGCTAATTGCAGTAATTGCTATTAATGTTATCCAGGCGCCTTGTTATTTCTACAACAAAATAGCAAACATTAAAAAAATGTGTGCGTGTACTAGCGTACACTCGTAAGAAGTGAAACTAACTAACTTATCAAAATTCAAGTATTAGTAAAAATTGATACCATAATTACACCCACGTGTTAGTGTATTGAAAAATACAATCAAAAACTGAGGTTAATTTTAAATAACGTGGAAAAATAAATACCATAATTACACCTAAGTATAAGAAAAAGAGATGTAATTACTTACTTTTTTAGAAATTTACTGGAATTAGAATTAAAATAAACCCTTTGATTTTGCTGATCACTTCAATATAACATAATTATATATAAATTTATGGCGCGTATTTATTCAATTATTTAAGATAGCGCGTAACGGAAAAATGTGACGCGTAATGAAAAATGTTACACTAAATTTTTTTCCAACCCCGATAAATAAGTTTCACTTCAAATACGCAAAAGGTCAACCAACAGCGTGGCGGAGTGAATGTAAATGTTGGTAGGGGAAGACCTAGGTGAATGGTCAGGAAATGTTCCAGGATCAAATTTAGGACATTTTAAAATATGGCCAGGTCAAGAGTACCTTAAACCGACGAACTTGAATGAAAGGTTTAATGAGAGTGGAAGAAACTAAGGAAGGATGTAGTCTCTACCTATCCCTATGGTAATGAGGCGTGATGTTATGTAACCAAGAGCAACATGCCCGAACACTTTTCATCCAAACTAAATTTAAAATGTTATCCTTTTCATCGTACCAATTAATTATAATCCAGCGAAAATGATTATCTATTATTTTATCAATGGTAATACAAATTTATTACCTATTTAGTTGTCAAACTTAGATAATAATTAATTGTCATTTTATATAATACGCTACGTTTTGTGCTGCGAACTCCCTGATTAAATATGCATATGACCTAATTTAATGACCCACTACTTGTAGTGAATAGGGAAGCTAGGCCATGGATAAGCCTCCTTCTTAGAGCGGAAATAAGCCTATATCCATCTTATTGTTCAGTGGCTTTAGACTTATATGTTTTAAGGCATTCCGTGGCGCAGTGGCATATGGAGTGTATTTATAAAACGGAGGTTCGATTCCCGGCTGGACTGATTTATGTTTTCTAAATTGATTGATCTGGCTGTTGAGAGGCCTCGGCTGTGGCTAGTTTACCACCCTACCGACAAAGACTAGCACTAAGCGATTTAGCGTTCCGATACAAAGTCGTTTAGAAACTGAAAGGGGTGTGGACTTCATCCTATTCCTAGCAAGTTAGCCCGCTCTCATCATTCTATCAGGTGAGATTGCAGTCATGGGCCAACTTGTAGTTAATAAAAAAGTAAGTACCAAGGTAGCTTAACGTGGTTTTGTTTTACCGAGTTCGGTCTTATGAAACAAAAGTTACCGTCTTTCAAGATAAAGAGATTTAAAAAAGTTATAAGTCGGCGCCTTTCGCTGTTACTTAATAAACAGGGCTTAGTGGCTATCTGCCCGTAGAAATGAAATTAAAAAAGAATATTAAGTTGATATTTATTTTAAATAAACGTCCAAGATGGCGATAAAACGAACACAAACATTATTTACACTAAGCTCTCTCTAGGACAAAGCAAAGTCCATTTGATTGAAAACAATTCTTATCACTTTCCATCAAAATGTCAGCCAAGATAAATATAAATGTTCACTGAACGGAAGGTTTTCATTTCAATGTAATCGTATAAATCTGTGTGTATGTATGTCTATCAGGGTTGCCAACTGTCAGAAGTACCTTGAGCAGCATCTAATATTTGTAGGTTATTCAACACAAATTCGTAATAGGTTTACATGAAAAATCGAAGTTAATTAGTACTAATAACTCAGCTTTTACTAAAGAAATACTCAATCAGTTCTTTTCCTTGCTCAACACTTGCTCTATCATGCTTAATACTACCATGGACTGACATGACATTGATCGAATGACCACTTTTTAATTCAGGTCATTTCTGTCTATCAATTTAAAAAAGGGTAAATCCACTCGTTTTTCTTTTCCAACCTCGTCATACAATTTGTCACTATCTAAGTCAATATTTTTTTACATACATACTTAACATCACTATTATCATATTAACTATTTGTATGTATGTATATTTTATAAGTACACCACCTGCAGACTTTTCTTTAATCGTTTTCCTAAGCCTAAGGTTGCCTGGCATAGATCGCTGCTAAGCGATAAGGCCGCCTTTTGTGTTCTATATATTTCTTATATATTTTTTTTTTGTATCTGTAATTTTTCTTATGTGTGTGTTATAAAAATTAAGAATAAAAATAATAATCATGCCTTATTCCCGACGTCTAGAAATACTGGTCCATATAATTGGTTCTTCGTTACTTGGCATTTCCAAATCTTCGAAATTATAAATTTTTTGTAAATAAGCGAGTGAACAGCGACGGATGGATTTAATTTTTAGAAAACCCGTAGAAATCATTGCTTTCCGGGAGGTCGGAAGGTTAATCATTATTATTGGAGTCCCCCGGGTAATCCGGGAGAGTTGGGGATCCTAACCTGAAAATGGCATCATGGCTTCTTAACGAATGGACCGATTACCATGCGATTGATTGTTATCTGAATTATTGTAGATGATTCTTACATATGGTAAAGTACGATAACGGAGATGTTCTATAATTTAAGGAAAGCATTTCTGTCTTGAACGTTATAAATATTATTTTAATTTTACTCTAGTTGACCAAGCTACAACTGTCGCTTGCCTGTTATAGCTCGTCCGCCCAGTTATTAATAAATAACTGAACACGAGAGCCTTTAAAAATAAGTTACTATTTTAGATTGCATCTCAAGTTAACATCCGGTGACAGTGAACTCAATTATTTTTCATCGAATTGAATAAAAGAGCACCTGGCCTTATCTAAGTCGATTGCGACATTTCTTTAAAAATACTAGAAAAGATTGGATTTCATAGGAAATTGACTTTGAATCGTCTTGTGACGCAGTTTAAAAATGCGACATAAAAAGATTACATTAATATTATAAAATTTATTTGTGAGTGTGTATGTTCGTTACTGCCTCGTTGGTCTAGTGGTTAGTCTATGTGGCTTCGATCACGAGGTCCTGGATTCGATTCCTGGGTCGGGTCATGGAATAATTCTGAGTTTTTTCATTCTTCTATGAAATCTTTAGTACATTCCAAGTCCGGAGTTTTTACGTTGGTGGTGTTACACGAGTTACGGTTGTTGAGCACGTTAAGCCGTCGATCCCGGTCACTGTCATCAACATCTGAGAGTGATCGTTAATAAATGAAACATTATCACCCTAAGCCTGCCAACCCGCATTGGAGCAGCGTGGTGGGTGTATGCTTCAAATGCCCTCTCATATAACGAGGGAGGCCTGGCCCTGTAGTGGGCCGCTAATAGGTTGATAATGGTGATTTTTCTTATTTCTTCACGACTGGAACGATACTAATAAAATTTAGTATAGAGTTAGCTGTCACCCTGGACTAACACATAGGCTACGGTTTTACTAAACGAGAGCTACGCAGGTTAATCCGCGGGCGTCATCTAGTGTTATATAAACAAAAGTTTGTGTGTGTATGTGTGAATCTTTGTTACAAAAAAAATATATACTTAGGTATATGAAAAAGATGTGTGTATATTACCCTTATTACGAGTATCACCCTGAGGCCCACCAACACGTATTGGAGCATTCTGGTGTGTTTACGCTCCATATCCCCTCTCCTACAAGGAAATAATATATAACTAGTTAACAATAATACAGATGAGCTGTACTCCCGATAAAGTCCCAGAATACTAAATAAAAAAGACGTGTGGCACTCGGAGACTGCCGCGGTAAAGCTATTGCATAGCATTTTTTATCAACTTATGTTTACCTACCGACGTCATCGGGACCGTGGCCGAGCGGTATGGTGCTCTAAGTGCCCGGATTGCCAGAGAGACGCGGGTTTGAATCCCGTCAGTTCTGCAATTTTTTTAACGTGATATTTCAAAAAGTCATTAATTAAAAAAAAATGACTTTTTGAAATGTCTCTCTGGCAATCCAGGCACTTATAGCGCCTTACCGCTAAGCCACGTTCCCCGATGACGTCGTTGCCGAAATCGTGCTTTTGATATTATGTTTTTGTTACTCAGGGGGTGTTAGGTTTTTCGTTACGGATATTCTGTATTCGGTCTCCACTATACAATAGCTTAAAAAAAAATGAATGAAAGATCAAACAAAGAGTAAAACATTCGTACTTTAATGAACATAAAATACCTACGCATAATAGATTGCCAGAGAAATTTTAATACAGATATACAAATAGAAAACGTTAACCACAGCAATATAAATTAACTTTAAATGGATATTTCTATTTAAGCATATTTGATCTGTTTTCATTTCCGACTGAAAGTAAATTTGCTTTCCGAATTTCGATTTGGCATTGGAATATTGTTTGACTATCGGGTGGCGGCAAAACACGGGCGTGGCTATAGTTTTCTCATGAGGTGGGGTGAGGGGGTTCAAAAATGTAAAGCTATCTCATGGTGGGGGTCCAAAGGTCCATTAATGTTAAATTAAGTAGGTTTTGTCGTAGTCTCCGCAGTGAAACAGATTTCTTAATGCAAATATTATAGTAACGATACGTAAACCTTTTGTTTGTCTATGCCCGTACGTTTTGTTTTTTGATCAAATGTTAATATTGATGACAATGAAAAAGTTTTATCGCAATTATTTAGATTTCTGGAACAACACTATTGACCAGGTTCTGCCACGCACTTATTCCTCGGTAATATTATATAAGCAATATAATTAACTCGACCTATCTTCGCTAGGGCTGCCGCCTCCTGCATTTTTATTTTATTTGCTTACTTTGTGTTTCCATTTAGTTTCGTCACTACGGCACAGCTGAGGCTGTCTTGCATGTCGAGCGCATACCGAGATCGAGGCGCGTAGGTACAGCTCGCGCTTTGTCCGCTTGAATGAAGCTGGAATACTGTATACATGATACCTACATATTACCGTGCTTTCACGCTGTGTCAAGCGGCGAATAAACCTAAACCTAAAAGTTATTGCAAACGTTCATAGGCGGCGGTGATCACTTAACTTCAGGTAACTCTGCTCGTTTGCCCGCTTTTAATATTCAAATAATAGTGTACTTACCGTTTACTGCTGAACCGTTCAACGCAAACGTTCAAATTGGTAGAATTAAGTACGATAATATTTAATTTAAACGTTAATTTAAATAACTACCTCGATTAACACGCTCTCGAATGAAAAAAAGGAATATTCGGAAGCTCGATCCCTCATTCAATTCACTCGCGTTAATTAAGTCTATTGGAATATATATTTTAAAGTGGACGAGCCGATAAAATTTGAACCAACTATAATAATTTGCTTGATTAAATTTATCTTGTCGAAATTGTGGGGTTTTACGTTAATTAAATTATTCCCTTTCAATTATTATGACCACAATCAAATAATATGTACCCGTTTCTAACCGCGCTGTCTTACGATAACATCGTCACTTAACGTGAAATGAAATCACTAGCAAGTGAAATAAACACGGTAAAAATTTTAGTTTTCATTCGTATTTCAAATTGAAGCAAACATCCACAACTCTATTTGTTCATCACAAAACTGGACGGTGAAAGTTCGGTTTGTTAAAATGCAGAAGAGAGAATGAAATTCACAGGTGGTTTGAATCTACAATGCAAAGCCTCCGGCTGCAATCGGTACGGTGCAATGTCGAGGCGAACGATACTGGCTGGCATTTCGTTCGATATTCCAGATACTATGAGAAGAATAGGGTGCATCCCAGTAGTACCCCATACCTTAGTTCTATAGAACTGTTGGGATATTTTCCGGGCTGTCAAATTATGTCCCAACAGTTCTATATAGAACTGTAGTATAGTTTTTGCTCTTGACTTTACTTATAGCATATAAGTTATAAACTTTATATTATTTTAATTGATATTTCATTTTGTTTTTAACAAAAAAATGTCCCTTGCGACTAAAGCTAAGTTGTTAAAGCCAAGTAGTAGTCGTGTCTAAGAAAATATTCTCTTATTTTAGAAGTTACAGGGGGACACACATTTTACCACTTTGGAAGTATCTTTCGCGCAAACTATTCAGTTTAGAAAAAAAAATATTAAAAACCTCAATAGGTACCATTTTAAAGACGTTTTGTACAATTTAAGCAAAGCTGTATTCGATATAGTATGTTCATAGATACTCTCAAATTTAAGTGGACATTTATTATTGCAATCAAAAGAGATTCCATATTATACTTATAAAAACTATAGATATTTTATATGTAACGTACAAATAAGATGTTGATATCGACATTTCTTTAATTTTGTCCCATTAGTTCTATATAGAACTAATGGGACACTAAGCACTAATATGGTGTATTAACAGTTCTATAGAACTAAAATTAGGGGGTACTACTGGGATGCACCCGAAGAATAACAAAACTGCATTTATAATTCTTAAAGATTAGCTTTGCAAATGCATTCATTATTATTGACTTAACGAACTTATACAGGGCCAGGTCCTCCTTATATATTTGGTGGGTTTTGGTTGAAAAAAAAACACAATAAATACTTAATAATCAAATGTCAATGAATGCTCCTTTAAGATATAGAATACTGCCATTTTCTGAAATCATGGCTCCTATTATAGTCGACGCATATTAAACTGAGTCGTCTATAGGTTTAATTGACAGTGATATGGGGGCAGTATTATCATAACGTGTTGACCCCGCGCGCGTCAGTTGGCATTTGAAAGAGGTCACGAAGTGATAACTGCCTCCATATCACTGTAAATAAAATTAAAATAAATATAACCAATAGACGACTCAGTTAAAAATGCGCCGACTATACTCAGTATTTCTTAAAAGCAAAAAGCTGGAAATTCGTAGGCGTCGATTTCTAATCCGAAGATGCACATAATTGTTATCCACTTTACCGACAAGAAAATATCTACACGGGATTCGTGTTTATTTAAAAATATATTTAAAATTATTGTGGATTAGAATTAATTTACTAAACTTTGTACAGTACTCTAGAATTCATTAATTATCAAGCCGTTGCGGATTGCAGAATATTTAATAACAAACACTGCGTTGCGAGACTTTGATATACCAGATGAAACCAAAACATTTGCAAATTAATTAATAAATGCCATTTTCAATATACCTGGAATTCATTTTCATTGTACTGAAAAACACGCGGTATTGCACTGAAAAATCATTAATTCTGCGAACAAGTATTTGGGATTATCAACTGCCAGAATTCTCCTTTTGACTTTTGACATTTGATTTATTATCACAATGGCTTTGTCGACTTAAAATTTAAAAGAGCAATGGTGTTTTAACTGCAAAAAATTTTAGTATTTTCTTTTATCTTTTTTGGGATTTGTGGGCGATTAAATTCGACAGAATAACAAAATGGATTTTTAAAGATAGAGCATATGAAATTTTGGAGGCGAAGCTCAAGGCCAAGTTATTCGGAACTATTAAAGGTTAGGTCAAGAGTACACCTTAGTAAATCATCATCATTATCAGCCTATTAACAGTCCACTACAGGGCCTGGCATCCCTCCTTTTAGAATATGGAGCGTAGACCCATCACGCTGCTCCAATACTAGTTAACGGTCTTAGATTTATAAGAATAAGTTTATTTCGCTTGAATCAAATTATATTTTACAACTTTAAGTTAACAGTCGCGATGCGTTTGTTAACATTATTATCTCAAAATACAGCATTTTTATTGCGCTAAAAAACACACTTTGAAAATTATTCTGAATTTTACTAGGATACATTTTCATTTTATAAGCTATCGAAAAACGAGCAATCAAAAGTCTATTTTATATTTTGAATTTTATAGTTTTCACATGATACTACACATTTCAATTTGTTTATTAACTTTATTTAAAAAGTCAATAGGTTTAATATTTGAAAAGACCAATTTTTACTGCGGCGCCGACAAACGGGTACTATACGCGAATTGAGCGTCATAAATAGTTTTCAATAAGCGCATCGAAGACTTATAAAAACAAAATGAAATTTATTTTATATTTTCATTCAAGAAAATATTACAAGTATCTATTAAATGGGTAATAATGTGGGTGGACGCGCGACTCCGTCCGCGATAAATTCTGTTTTGTGATATTTTGAAAAAGTAGCAAGACTCTAAACTATCACCACAACAAATTTAATTTAAATCTCTTTAGTAGTTTAAGCTTGAAAGTAAAAAACAGTTACATTCGAATTTATAATAGAGAGTAGATGTATTATTATATATTATATAGTATAAATTTCTATTTACCTACTCTCGATAAAGAAAATATTCTTTTCCCAATACAAATTGATTTCAATCTTGAATACGTGACATTTGGAAGAACAGCTTTGTTTGCATTACGATTTATTTCTTGATGTTGTTAACTTCAATATTTTAGATTTTATCTAGTATGATTCGAGAAAAATCTTTTTTATCATCATTATCATCATCGCCAGCCTGTAGACGTCCACTGTTGGACATAGGCCTTTTTTAGGGACTTCCAAACACAACGATCCCGAGCCGCCTGTTACCAGCGGCTCCCTGCGACACGTTTGATGTCGTCAGTCCACCTCGTTGGGGGTCGACCAACGCTGCGCTTTCCGGTGCGGGGTCGCCAATCTACCACCTTGGGCCCACCACCATCCACCCAACGTCCATCAGCTGTTCGAACTACGTGCCCCGCCCATTGCCACTTCAGTTCTGCGACTCGCTGAGCTATGTCGGTTACTTTGGTTCTTCTGCGGATCTCCTCATTTCTGATTCGACCACGCAGAGATACTCCGAGCATTGCTCTTTCCATCGCCCACTGAGTGACTCTGAGCCTTCTTATGTAAGCTATATAATTGTGAAATTTCGCCCTTATAATATTAGTAAGGAGATACATAAAGTGTAACACTAAATTGCTATTTAGTAACTTAGTTTAGTGATCTGATTCCACTAATAATGATAAGCAATTAACTTTTTAATATTAGATACCTCAGGCTTTGCAGAAAAATTCAAATGGGTATGTCTAAAGAAGTTAATTATTTTCTTTCTGTAAATAAAAGTAACCGGAAATTTCACTTGCGTTTCTATTTAGCTGTCTAGTTAGTCACAACCAATTTCTTTTTAAAACCCAGTGCTCGTATTACAACCATCAAGATAATAATAGACAGGAACTATGACATCCCAACGCGGTCATCGGTGCATAAAATGATGTCAGCCTTTCACTGGTCCACAGCTGGTCGCAAATACTACAGGTCCAAGACTCTTATTTTCGGGAGAGGAAATATGGAACTTAGAGTCACCACGCTCTAATGTGGATCAATGCGCTCTAATGTGCTCTAATGCGGATTAGCGGGTGTCTCGACTTTATCTATCCTGTTGCCAATAATATCTCTGACCTTTTTCTTCTTTTTCCATCCATTAAAATATCCTGTTTATCTCATCGGGCTTTAAAATATCCTGTTCATCTCAGAATCTTTATCGGGCTATTTTAATGGCCTGGTACAAGAACAGGCCTCATTCTTTCACAAAATAGAATATGAGGCTTCGATCCATTACGCTGCTCCAATGCGGATTGACGGGCTACAGCTAGGCAGAATAGTATTATTACATCGACTATACATACGAATAAATACTGACGAATAGTCAACAAACAATACCGCTGTGTGATGGTAATTGCACTTTATCCTGTATAAACACGGATTTTGCCGATCGGCACGAGCCGGCTACACAAACGGTTCGTTGGTTCGGACGTTTGTTGTTCAACAAATGATTCAGCACGGTGTTTGCTCTAACATATATAACATATATAGGTATATTGTGTTGAGTATTGATGTTATGTGATAGGTATCCGTACTAGTGGTAAAATATTATTCTATAATATTCATTTATATTCATCTATACTAATATTATAAAGAGGTAAAGTTTGTATATTTGTAAATGGATCTGTTGGGGTTAATCTTTGGAACGATCAGATTTACGTAAATTTTTCACCAATAGAATGCTATGTTGTCGGTGAGTGTAATAAGCTATATTTTATTTTTGTATTGTATATATTAATCGTGTTATCACACGCTTTTGACGCGCATATCGGACCACAAAAATCAGTTAAATCGGATTTATGCATATGCGCTGCCTTAACTGTGGAGAATAATTGAAAAGAATGTATAGGGACTTTATGTATCTTAAAAAGTTCTACAAAAAAGTTTGCGACAGCATATATCTATCTTTTATACTTTAACAGATATAAAACTTTTTGTGTTTTAAAAAATAATGGAATTCATATGCTTAGCTTTACGTCATCATTTTTACAACTAAGTAAACTTAATTCCTTATCTAAACAAATTATTTTATAATCACAAGGGCATTATAGATATAAGATTTGCCTTTTACAGTATGTTAATTAGTTATATAGTTTCGAAGACATTACAAAATTTCTAAAAAGCATAACACTGCCGCTATACCTTCCAAATTAAGTTTACCTCCTCCATGTTATGTTATACGTACTGAATAGGGGTCAACATTTTGGTACTGATATTCTTTGAGAATTCTATCTTTGTTCAATTTATTTGGCATGGCAGACCATATTTATATAATATACCAACAATTTTTTTCGTTTTTTTAAACGGGCTAAT
The DNA here is from genome assembly GCA_034621355.1 of Mycalesis mineus. Lineage (NCBI taxonomy): Eukaryota > Metazoa > Arthropoda > Insecta > Lepidoptera > Nymphalidae > Mycalesis > Mycalesis mineus. The sequence continues at coordinate 22,879,482 of CM067908.1, read as the reverse complement.
CTCTAGATCTGCGTGTCGGATTGTAAAATTATTTTTGTTTAATATGAAAGCAAGACTCAAGAGTTAAATATAATATTTGATATGAATCTATACATATCAGCTTGCCATAAATATATATTGTTAATGTTGATGTATTGTAATCTCGTACAATGTTTAACAAAAATGTAGATCTTTACTACACGGGACGGGACGGACGATTTTGCTTCACGGGAAACTATAAAAAAATTAAATTATCGTAAAGTATCGGGGAATGAGCACACATTATATGCAACACTGTCTTTAAAATTAAAAGGGCATCTATGAGGTTTTCACGCGGACGAAATCACGGACGATTGCTAGTATTATTATAAATACGAAAGTAACTCTGTCTGTCTGTCTCGTTTTCACGCTGAAACTACTGAACCGATTTAAATGAGATTTGGTACACAGATAATCTAGAGTTTGAAAAAGGACATTGGCTACTTTTGATTGAGAAAAAAGGATAGGATAGAAGATAGAAGCGACAATAATATATATGACCTTTTTATCTTTATCAGCCTTTTTTTATTCATTACAAGTTAGCTCTTAACTGTTATCACAAAAGCTCAATATTCAATGGTTTGACTTTAGTCTCGAACCCAGGACCTCATGATCTACACACGCTGACCACTAAAATAACGAAGTAGTACCAATGAAACTAACATAATTTTTAATTAATTTTTAATTTTTTTTGACGACCTCCGTGGCGCAGTGGTATGCACAGTGGATTTATAAGACGGAGGTCCTGGGTTCAATTCCCGGCGAAGCAGATTGAGATTTTTCTTAATTTGTCTTGGTCTGGCTGGTGGGAGTCTTTCGCCGTGGCTAGTTACCACCCTACCGACAAAGACGTATCGCCAAGCGATTTAGCGTTCCGGTACGATGTCGTGTAGAAACCGAAAGGAGTGTGGATTTACGTCCCACTCCTAACAAGTTAGCCCGCGTCCATCTTAGACTGCATCATCACTTAACATCAGGTGTGACAGCAGTCAAGGGCTAACTTGTAGTCGATAAAAAAAAAACAAATAATTACTGGAGACAATTTGTAGTTATATTTCGTAATTAAGTGTCATTTGACGATGATACTGGCACGCTTGAGGCACTAAACGGAACATCCGCCAAATTGCCTTTTCTAAAATTTTCCATCATTTTGGAAAAGCCCATCAGCAGTGTAAGAGTATCAACTCTTACACTGGTAGACCGATACTAACAAAACATTTACAAATAAAAAGAACCGCATCGAAATTAGTCCGTCCGCTGGAGAGCTAGGATGTCACAGACCTTTTGCGTCGATGGTCGAAACTGAATCTAGTTATATCGTAGAACCACAGATTTATAACTCCCCCAATAAAATGAAGGGCTAAAGTTTGAATCAAAATAATATCGCAACAATTTTCTTCGGTAACAACTAAATAAAAAGTCTGTTATGCGGTTCAGTTTAAATAAATTTAGCCTTCTTATATAGACTTTAACTGAACAGAATTTTCCCTTAATAGGAAATCCCGCAAACTGTCGACGACGCATTCACATTTATCACAAATGAGATTACCTCCCACGCGACTGTGGGCGCGGTCTGTTAGTCGTAATCCGCTTTCCTTTGGTATAAAAACGCATAATACATTTGCATCTGCTACAACTACATTTTATATTCCAGGAAACCATTTTCCTCTTTGCTATTATTGAATAAGCTTTGCAAGATTGAATAAGGGAAACTTTGTACATATTTAATGTAAGTTAATCTAATCATTCTCGTATATTTCTTTGAATAATTCTTTACACATTTTGTTATACTTTTTGCAATTCATAAAAGCGAGCGAGCTTAACTCGAAGTTAAACGTGTATATGTACATTGCCTTCTTTTGCGTGTCTAACGTCAGTTTTGAAGCCGATGTACAAAGGTTGCAAAGCGGATATAACAAAAATCGGTATTCTCCAATGACATTTTGCCATATGAAACTGACAGTCGAACTGAAGGTGACACAATAGACGAGATGTAAGCGAGACGTTCGTACGATGTATTTTTTTCAAGAATCGACGTACAGTTACTTAGTTAAGACGAACACTTATTGACAGTACTTCGTGGCAATGAGCGTCGTTGTTATCAGAAACTTGAATAATAAAAAGTAGATGATTTTGTACAGGAGTAGTCAAAGAATTACTCATTTTTATTCATTACTAGTTAACACGTGCCTGGACCTAATGATAACTGATGATGCAATCTAATATGAAAACGGGCTACTTTGATAGGAGTAGGAAGAAAGTCGACACCCCTTCCGGGGAACGCTACATCACTTAGCGGCACGTCTTTGCGGACAGGGTAACTAGCCACGGCCAAAACCTCCCACCAGCTGAAAAAGATGAGATGCGTGGAAATCAATAGAACGAGTCCATAGGTCGATATATTTTTTAATCATTTTACAAAAAATAACATCAGATTTGTTATTCATGATGCTTCTAGGAATAATTTTTTCATAAACTGTTTAAATTGTATTAATTAGTTAAGGTCTCAGAGCGCTGCGAAATCATAATTTTTCTGCAGTATTCATAACTTTATATGAATATTAATGATGAGCCATAAATTTTGCACAATAATCATTTTATTTGTTGGTAAAATAATATTGTTATTAATAGATAATTGACTCTTTTCCCCACCACCCACGAGGTAGAGTCAGGAGGCGCGTTTTTTTTACGTCGTGGTATCCCCAGTAGGCATAGTCCACGGTGATTTTCTTAATAACAACTGAACTGTACTCGGTCTTCTTGATAGACAAGGCTGCTCAGCATGAGGTTGAGTTCAAAATAATCAGATATATATTTTTTGTAAAATGATTAAAAAAAAGTTATATTGATCAATAGATGTTTTTTTCTAATTTTGAGTTTATAATCTTTTTAATTTTTCTTGGTTCTGAGATTAAAAGTTCCTTGATATAAGTTGTAGTTAATCTAACCAATTTTTTATAAGACTTATATATTCGTCTGATTAACCTTAAAAACTATTTGAACCCCTTTTTGTAAGATAGCGGTTCTGAAACGAGGGTTGTAAACCCACAAACTTGATTTCAGTTATATATTAACCCACTTGCTATTCAATATCGTCCTGTCGAAGGTTAAATACCAGTGTACGGTTCGGTGTCAATGTTCGAACATAGCACTGCATTGATGTACCGACCCGGTGTAGATCGGTCAATTATTGTCACTGACAGCTATATCGCTTTACAATAGACGGATTAATAATAGTGCTAGTTGATCAATGTGTTTTGCTGACCAATTTCAAATAAAATCGTTTCGAATCAGTGATATCCTTACTAATATTATAGATAAACGCTAAAGCTCCTTCCCGTGGGAATTTCAGGATAAAACGATATGTAATCTAAATTATTGTAAACTATTGTGGGCAACTTCTACCCGTGTCATGTATTGTTTATTTTTCCTATATAATATAAATTGTACATATTACGCTTGATACCTAGGCGCAAGTTTTAGCTTATATTACAAATTCATTTTATATAATGACGATTTACATCATAGTATACGTTATCTTTTAAGCTATTGCATAGCTTCTATCGCGGGCCTTGAGCGTGGAGACCGAATACAGAAATTCCGTAACGAAAAAACCCAACACCCCCTGAGTATCAAAAACATAATATCAAAAGCACAACTTCGGCAACGACGTCATCGGGGAACGTGGCTTAGCGGTAAGGCGCTCTAAGTGCCCGGATTGCCAGAGAGACACCCGAATCCCGTCGGTTCCGAAATTATTTTTTTTTTCAAGCGTGACATTTCAAAAAGTTATTTTTTTTTTTAAATAATATATTTAGTAGATTTTGCGTCTAAGAGTAACAAACATGTAACATACAAGCCTTACCTTTGTAATTATGTTAGTAAGGATGTTTTCTTATAAACTTTGGTAAAGTGTTATATAGAAACACTTAGTAGCAGATGAGTAACGCTGTCGCCAACCTATATAATATAGGTATAGTGAAAATTGAACTAATTATATTATTGTGGTCAATCGAGCTTCGAGTCAAATTTCAAGAGCTAGCCTTTGATCAAATTAGACATCCTATAACCATGTTAATAGATCGTTTAACAGTTGCTCTTAGTGGTCTACCGAGCACTGCACTTTGATTAGTGATCGTGGTATGCGGTATAGATCGCTCAACTAAGTATATAATCTACCACAAGGACAATATTATCTTTAATCAAATTATTCCATGCGATTAAATGGCAACTGCTGTTATAGATAGAACTTGTGACTTTGTCTGCATGGAATTCAGTATTTGAAATATTTTAAGCTATTGTATAGCTTTTATCGCGGGCCTTGAGCGTGGAGACCGAATATAGAAATTCCGTAACGAAAAAACCTAACACCCCTGAGTATCAAAAACATAATATCAAAAGCACAATTTCGGCAATGACGTCATCGGGGAACGTGGCTTAGTGGTAAGTCGCTCTAAGTGCCCGGATTGCTAGAGAGACACGGGATCGAATCCCGTCGGTTCCGAATTTTTTTTTCTTTTTCAATCGTCATTTGAAAAAGTCATTTTTTAAAAAAAACTAATGACTTTTTGCAATATCACGCTTAAAAAAAAAATTGCAGAACCGACGGGATTTGAACCCGCGTCTCTCTGGCAATCCGGGCACTTAGAGCGACTTACCGCTAGGCCACGGTCCTGATGACGTCGGTAGGTAAACATAAGTTGATAAAAAATGCTATGCAATAGCTTTACCGCGGCAGTCTCCGAGTGCCACACGTCTTTTTTTTAGTTTAAAATAATAAAAAGAAAAGATTTCTATACACAACACCACTTAGAGAGAGACAAATATCTCAGCATTCCATTGATTCACTGTGCGGGTGCCGGATCCATCGCGTGTCTGAGAGAAACTCCCGAACAAGTCCCGAGACTTGTGACATGAGTGTAAGTTTAAAAGACCTTCATAAATAGACATGTTCTATAGTAGCATACTCTATTAAAAACAAGGTAGCACATACAACCTTGAGTAGCAAGTTTAATAAAGTAGCAAAAATACGAACTCTATTTAGTAACCATTGATCAAAATAGATGCGATGTAGAGAAGCAGGCTCTGTTAACGAGATACCACAAATATAGCCTCAAGTATCGACATCAATATGGTATCAATTTACTACACGATGTCGAGTAAATACTATCTCGACTATCAAGCGGTATACAGTAACCAGTTCAAATACCTACGATCTCAATGTCAGTATTCGCTAGAGAAATTCAGCGCAACGCATATATCGGTACCATTGAATCTATTGAATAGGCTGTGTTCTATTCACCCTGACCAAGAGACCTAATATAACGGGTACACTGTCTGCATATAAATTGGAGCTTTGATAGGCAAAGAGACGGTGGATATTTTGCGAATCGAATTCAAATTTAAATATTAATTTGCTGTATGAATTAATGTGTTTACACTCGGTTTCCACTGTTTTACTCTATTACTTATCTATACTAATATTATAAAGAGGTAAAGTTTGTAAGTTTGTAAATGGATCTGTTGGGGCTAATCTTCGGAACTACTCATCCGATTTAAAAAATTCTTTTACCAGTAGAATGCTACACTGTCGGGGAGTGTCATAGGCTATATTTTATATTTATATTATACGCGTCGGGCCGTGAAATTTATTAAATCGGCTTTATGCGCGTGCGCTGCTTTTGCTATTGGATATAATTCAAAACATTGTATAAAAACTTTACGTACCTTTAAAAGTTCAGAAAAAAGTCCACAATAGCATATACCTACCTTTTATATTTTGGCAGATATAGAACTTTTTGTGTTTTAAAAAATTATTTATTTCACATGCTTACGTTTACGTCATTATTTATACAACTAAACTTAAAACCTTATCAAAATATTTACAGTATGTTAATTAGTTACATAGTTTAGGAGATAATTCAAAATTTCTAATAAGCGCGACATGCGATGACGCGACTAGTACGTACGAGTACCTACTGAATAGGCGTCAGCATTTTGGTAACTATATTGTTTCAAGTTAGAAACGATAATACGGTAATGGAGTTGAGAGTTTGATCTTTGTTCAATTTATTTGCCATAGAATACCATATCTATACTATTAATGTAAAACGGAAGAGTTTGTTGGTTTGTTTAAACGGGCTAATCTATAGATCTGCGTGTCGGATTGTAAAATTATTTTTGTTTATTTTGAAAGCTAGACTCAAGAGTCTAATAGACTATTTGATATCAAGCTATACATATCAGCTTTAATGTACTGTAATGTCGTACAATATTTAGCAAAAATGTAGATATATAGTACACGGGACGGGACGGAGGATATTGCTTCACGGGAAACTATAAAAAAAATTAATTGAGTGGGGGAGCAGGGAGTCAGCACACTTTATATGAAAGTCAGTCTTTAAAATTGGAAGGGTACCTAAGAGGTTTTCACGCGGAGGAAGTCGCGGGCGAATGCTAGTATTGTACAAATTGGAAGTACCTCTATATTTTTCTTTCTTTCTTATCTATTAGCATGTTAAATGCATTTAAAACCTTAAAACTACGAATTTTTTGAAGTTTTCGAGATTCGAGCCCCCGAAGTATAAAAAACGGTGTCATTATGACGTGTACGTTTGAGTTTATGTCTATATGTGGCATTGGAGGTTTTTAATTTATGAAGCGATTATAATGCGTTTTCTGTTCTAGAAAAGCTAGTGTGATCGAGGTGGTTCTTTGCTACATACGATAAGGATCCCATAAACCAACCCAAAAGACGTAGAAGTATTAACATAAAAGTCGTTTTCTATGCTGGTATTATAAAGCTGAAGAGTTTGTTTGTCTGTCGCTAATCTCAGGAACTATTAGTATAAAGATCTTTTTGTGTTGGTTAGTTTATTTATTGAGGAACGCTTTTGGTTATAACATAGTTCATAACATCACGCTGCACGATAAATCAGAAGAAAACGTGGAAAAAATGGGAAAAATTATTCATATTTAAGGGGTAAAACGTTATAAAAAGTTGGCATCCGTTAGTTATAAATAATATAATAATATGATTCAGTAAAGTTCTAATCAGATGTTAGAGTATCGCTGGAACCGAGGCTCGGAAAATAGAGAGAAAACTAATTAGAGTAATTAGTTTGTCGATTAAAATCAAATGTTAAAGACTTTAAACGGTACTTAAAAGCTTTGCTGTGACTGCTGTATATAATTATATGATGTAATAAACATATGATTTAATGAAATACCTGATGAAAATGTATGTAAACACGATTGCGTTCAAATACGTGATGTATTTGAACGCAATCGTGTTACACGTTTCAAATTAATTCAACCAATATGTGTTGCGTTTTGTGCTCACAAATACGCGGAAATATATAACGATATCAATATTAACCAAGCGACAGTTTGTGCTAAATTGAATTTGTTACACCATAACAAACATGAAAATAAATTACTTCCATTGGTGTTGCTTGTATCATGTAATTCAATTGCACAATTTTTCGCTTTTTTTCGTCGCGGGAAATTGTGAAATCTTTGCTCCCGTTCGGAGGCTGCGCAGGACAGAACTCCTGTTCGGGTATGTGGGAGTCGCTGGCTATCAAGAAGTCAGCATATCACCGCATCATATATCATTGATTTCTTCTAGGGACTCATCATGAGGAAATATCATGAAAGCACATGAGCACTTTGACGCCCTCAGTGGTATCTACAGGGGTAGCAGGTCATATTACGATTTAGTCAATCAGAAACGGGTTTGGTAAGTTTACTAATTATATTTTATTAGAGCACGCCCGTGGTTTCACCCGCGTAGTTATTGTTCCCGTGGTAATTTTGGAATAAAATGTAGCGGGATAAAATTCTGATATGTAAGCTATATTATTGTTAAGTTTCATCAAATTCCATTCAGTAGGTTTTGCGTAAAAGTGTAACAAACATTTTTGTTCTGATTGGTGCAAAGTTTTGATACTTTGAGAATAACAAACATCAATCCATATATACATACAACATCACCTTTATAATATCAGTAAGGATTCACGCGAATTATCTTTATCTAACTATGTAGGTTTTTTAGTTGACTAGCCTCTGCACTGCTTCTCAATTTAGTTTCACTAAAATTCTAAAATTTATTTAAGACAGGTACGCTGTTATACAATCGCTATTGAATAGTCATGTTTGTCAGGGAGTTTAGTGATCATAGCACTGTCTCTCAGACTATAATGGCATGACACCTGGCGTAAACTATCATACATAGCTCGGCGTCAGGTGGCACACACGCAGTAAATGGACTCCATTATGCAGCTTTGATATATTGTGACTTTATGGCCTGGCTTTATTGATGTAATGTACGTAAAGTTTAGTGAATTTAAGCGCTTAATAAAGCACTTAAGAGTCGGTGCCAGCCAAGGTTTCTACTTTAAGTACGTTACCTAGAACCCACAAACTGCTTTACTACGTTAAATAAATGTTCCTTAAACTTGGCTGGTACCGACTTTATAGATATATTTAATAAATTAAAGCAACTAAATGACGCAGTTATTTTTTACTTTTTACTGCGTTTTGAGTCGGTTCTATTTTTTGTTAAAAAATTTCAAGTATATATAAAGATTATAAAGTTGAGGAGTTTGTATAAAGTTGAAAGCGTTAATCTCAAGAACTACTGGTTCTAATTGAATATTTTATTCGTTTTGGATAGTACAGTTATAAGGAAGGATTTAGACTATATAACATCACGCTGAAACAAAAACATACGGTGCTAATTATTCATCTTTGACAACTAATATAATAAAATAAAAAAATTTTAACAAAAAATAAAAACGCCTTCAAAACGCACTAAAAAGTAAAAAATAACTACGTCATTTACTTACTTTAATTTACTTAACCACATCTATGAAGTCGGTGCCATCCAAGTTTAGGTAAAGACTTTAAAGTAGAAAGCTCGGGTGGTACCGACTTCATAGACGTGATTAAGTAAATTGAAGTAAGTAAATGACGTAGTTATTTTTTACTTTTTAGTGCGTTTTGAAGGCGTTTTTATTTTTTGTTAAATTTTTTTTATTTCATACTTTTTAGTGCTTTATCAACAACGAACATACTAATAAACCTACTCGAACTAAACCATAAGTACCAATATTCACTACCTACTTATAACATTCCGACGCCCCTGCAAAAGTGAATATAAAGTTTAAAGAGTTTCCTCGAGTTTTCGTAGATCATTGGATCATGACTTAGTAAACATTAAACTAACTGGAAACTAAAACCTTTCAAACTTCTTATTGAGACATAAATTAATCGAGCCCAATCACAAAGTAGCTACTGTAAACCGTTAAATAGCTCCCTCAACTGTCCTTCTTCTTCATCGCCAGACCCTCAATGACAGTCACAGCCCATCTAAATGTAAAGTTCTCATTGAAACAAATTAATCGAGCCCAAACACAAGGTAGCTACTGTAAAACGTTACGGAGCTCCCTTAACTGTACGTCGTCTTCATCACCAGACCCTCAATGACAGTCACAGCCCATCTAAATATAAAGTTTTCATTGACACAAATTTATCGACCCCAAACACAAGGTAGCTACTGTAAACCGTTAAAGAGCTCCCTCAGCTGTCCCTCGTCTTCATCGCCAGACCCTTAATGACAGTCACAGCCCATCTAAATATAAAGTTCTCATTGAAACAAATTAATCGAGCCCAAACACAAGGTAGCTACTGTAAAACGTTACGGAGCTCCCTTAACTGTACGTCGTCTTCATCACCAGACCCTCAATGACAGTCACAGCCCATCTAAATGTAAAGTTCTCATTGAGACAAATTAATCGAGCCCAAACACAAGGTAGCTACTGTAAACCGTTAAAGAGCTCCCTCAGCTGTCCCTCGTCTTCATCGCCAGACCCTTAATGACAGTCACAGCCCATCTAAATATAAAGTTCTCATTGAAACAAATTAATCGAGCCCAAACACAAGGTAGCTACTGTAAAACGTTACGGAGTTCTCTTATATATAGATCGGCTCCATCATCAGATCGACTCCAGACCTTTATCAAATTGTAGTGCTTTTAAATACTTACCGGAAAAATTAACAAACGTACTTGTTGTCCCTACAATTTTTGAAAGTTCCCCTCGTTTTCTCCAGGATCCCATCATCAGATCCTGGTTTCCTTGTCATGGTACCACCACCGGATTATCTTCTTTCCAACAAAAAAAAAGAATTATCAAAATCGGTTCATAAACGACGAAGTTATGCGCGAACACACACATAATATACGGTCGAATTGAGAAACGCCTTTTTTTTTTTGAAGTCGTTTAATAAGCATAATAAAATAAGTATAATAGAAGTATAATAAAAAAAGTAATAATATGGAGTAACTTAGGCTATTTTTATTTTTGTCATGTTATTGAATTCCACGCGGATGAATTCGCTGGTATCTCCTTATTTTAAGATAAACACAATGACGCTAATCTGGTGAAAGCTGAAAAGGAAAAAGTATTAAAATATCTACTTGGATTGCATTCCTTGCTCATGAGATTATTGAGTCAACGATGATTATTCCTATAGTTGTTTCAGTCTTATAGCGAAAAGCTTTGACCAACATCTTAGGAAGCTTTCGCTTAGTTGTTGGATCAGGGGTCTGACACAGAAGGCAGTAATTCTTGAGACGGCGCTCATTGTGAGGAGGTTTCTCACTCTGGAGCCCTGACCACCGATTGCTGGGGCCCTCGGGGTCTGCAGCAGGCAGATTGGATATTTTTATCAGTTTTTAATAGTGTTTTTTTTTTTATAATTTTTATAAGCATTGTTAAAAATTTAAAAAGAATTGTAAATAAATAAATGATAGAAATGTAACACAATTTAAATGGTATACACTAAAATAATGAGGAAGATAATAGGTAAATAGCGAGAGTTAAAATCATAACTGGCTCGCACACAATGCAAAGTTTTGGACGTTTAAATTCCTGTGGGAATTGCATATCGCGTTAATAAAGTTAGCTGTTGCTGGAACCAAATGGCGTTCACTGACGTCATTTATATCTATTTCCTACCTAGTTGGTAACTTTTAGAACTGTAAGCGTAATTGTTACGGGAATATAATGTCATTTAATCTATACTCATATTGTAAAGAGGTAAAGTTTGTACGTTTGTAAATAAAGTTCTGTCGGGGCTAATCATCGGAACTACTGATCAGATTTAAAAAATTCTTGCACAAGAAGAATGCTTCGTTATCTGTGAGTGTCATAGGCTATATTTTATATTTGTATTGTATATATTAACCGAGTTATCGCAGTTTTTGTTGCGCAAGTCGCATCGCAAAAATCTGTTAAATCAGCTTTATGCGCATGCGCTGCCTTAACTATTAAATTGAGAGAAGTAGCGGGGAAAGCACACACTTTATATGAAAGTCTGTCTTTTAAATTAGAAGGGTACCTCAGAGGTTTTCACGCCGACGAAGTCGCGGGCGACTGCTAGTTTTGTATAAAGTGGTCGGTTTTAGAGTAACATTGAAGTTTTTGAGAGGTCTTTTTTTGGCTGGTGGGAGAGTTCAGCCGTGGCTACTTACCACCCTTCTGACATAGACATACTGCCAAGTCATTTAGTGTAGTAAGGGGTATGGATTTCATCCTACTCCTAACAAGCCCGCTTCCATCTTACATTGCATCAGCACTTACCATCAATGTGATTGCAGTTAAGAGCTAATTTTTACTGCTGCTTATTTCTGTTGTCAAGCAATAATATAATAGGGCATAAAAGTTTGTATGGAAATAACTTCATTTTTAAAGCTAGGAGCAAAATTTTGCCTTTAAGGGGGTTAAAATAAAGGATAAAAGTTTTGTATGTTGGTGTCGGCAAAAAGCTTAGGCTCAGAAAATGAAAATATCGAAGAAACAGAGAATGATGGAGTCATTAGAAAATGTGAAACTGAAATGAAAGCAAGTAAGAAACTTGCCTAGCGCCGAGCGGTATACACAATGAGCGCTTCGCCGTCGCCGCACCAGGGAGGGTGGCGTTATGCGGCGTGGCGCAGGGGAGAATATGCCTAAGTGTGTGTATGTCGGTGTGTATTCGAGATATATTATGATTCGGGTTAAGTTCCCTTTTTTAGAAAATTAATTACAATTAGTCCTTACAACTATACTACTATTATCAAGGCGAAAGTTTGTGAGTGTGTTAGTGTGTATGTTTGTTACTTCTTCACGAGTAAACGGCTGGAGCAATTTGAATAAAATTTGATATAGAGTCAGCTGATTCTCTGGATTAGAGAGACGAATATCGTAGCATTCCATCGATTCACCGAGAAATACGCGCGGGCGTCCTCTTATAATTATATAAATGCGAAAGTTTGTTTGTATTGATGGTTATTTATTACTCTTTCACGCGAATGGATTTTGATGATACTTTACAAACCGCGGACGTTCTCTAGTTTAGTATATTTTACGAAGGGACAAGTGATATATTCTTTTTCATTTGTCAATACATATAACGAGGAGTTGAGTATGACAATTACGTTATTTTATTACTAACAGGTGAAGTGACCATACTCAGTAGAGAATCAATGATAGGGTTATATATAAGGTGAGTTTGAATTATCAGCCAGCGGCGAAACTGAAGCTAGTCTTATGCATATAGATTACACTAGAATAAAAAATTTGTTCCCAGAATCAATAAATAAAAAAATTATAAAGAATTTCAAAACATCTATTCACTTACGACAGTACGCATAACGTCATCCAATACATCCATAAATTACCCTAATACCAGCCACCCATTAACCACAAGGCATTTATGTACCTACGTACATACTAGAATTGATCAAAATAACAAACGTAACAGCTGATCGACGACCAAGATCAATGAACTTCCCATTATTAGATTAAAAGAGAGAGAGAATAGTAAGAAGACTCAAAATAACTAAGCCTTTCGAACTAGTGTAGTGAGTGTGCAGTGCTAGTGCAATTCTAAGAACACAGTGATAAATACAATGTCTTCTACGTTAAGAACATTTGACGGCAGGGCAGATTGAGATTTTCTTATTTTGTTTGATCTGACTGGAGGATTTCGCCTTGGCTTACCAGCGTACCGAGAAAGACGTACCGCCAAACGATTTAGCGTTGCGGTACGGTATCGTGTAGAAACCGAAAGGGGTGTGGATTTCATCCTACTCCTAACAAGTTAGCCCACTTCTATCTTAGATTCCATCATCACTTAACATCAGGTGTGATAAGGGCCAACATGTAGTAGATAAAAAAAGAAATAAGATTAGTTGGACCTTAGTTTTAGATTTAAATAATTACATGTATAAGTTTTAGTAAAGTAAAATAACTTATTAGTCTAAAAGGCGCAATAAAGTATTTTTTGCAAGGAACTTTTTATGAAAAAACAAAAATATAGTATCCAAGTTTTAAAGAGCGTTTACTCGACTATCAAGAGGGTCATAAATATGCAGATTGCATGAATATTCAGCAGTTCTTGAAAGCTAATCGCGACTGACACGTTTTAATAAAAGCCGCCGACCATATCCCTACAACATATAGAACGGGATAATGTGTCATGAATAATTATTTAAATAAGCGATCATTCCTGCTATATCGTATCGGAAAATTGATTATCCTACTCTGATGATAATGAACTAATTTGTAATGTTAAACATGTATTACATACTAGCTTTTGCCCGCGACTTCGTCCGCGTGGAATTAGTTATTACGGCAGCCTAATTTCTAAGATTTGAATGTCATATTTATTAATATCTAATCAACTGCCTAAGAAATAGGTCTTAAGCTTTCAAAATAACGATACTTTCATACAATATTTCAACCCCCTTTAACCCCTTACAACCCTTTTTTCGCAATTAAAAGTAGCCTATGTCCTTTTTCAGGCTCTAGACTTACTGTGTACCAAATTTCATTTAAATCGGTTCAGTGGTTGTAGAGTGAAAGCAAGACAGACAGACAGACAGAGTTACTTTCGCATTTATAATATTAGTAAGGATGTCACAAAGTTTATATATACTACTAACGTATATATATAATAATATAGTAATAGTAAGTAAGTATAATAGTAGACAAAGTAAATTCTGAACATTAAATACTTTAAAAAAAAAGTAATTGGTATGTATTACAATACCAACAACAACAAACAACACAACGTTTTTTTTTTTAATTTTTGTCTGTTTGTCCGTTCACTTTAAAACTACTACCGATTTTCATAAGGGTATCGCAGATGAAGTGAACTTAGCTCTGGACAGGCTTTAGACTTTGTTTTCACAATCTCCAGATTGGACCAAAGTTTTTCAAAAAAAACTGAATTTCACTAAGGTCGTAGCTGTGACGAAAATACTGAATGAATTCAAATGGAACTTGGCACGATTAGAGTTCATACTACGAGGAAGCATATAGGATACTGTGTATCTCGATAATCAGTACCACAGTGCCATAATAATACAATCAGTACCAGAAAGTCCACGCGGACGAAGTCGCGGGCGTCAACTAGGATATTTATATAAATTGAATAGAAAATAGAATGTGGGAGGGAGGCTTTCACCGTGGCTAGTTACCACCCTACCGACAAAGACGTACCGCTAAGCGAATTAGCGTTCCGGTACGATGTCGTGTAGAAACCGAAAGGGGTGTGGATTTTATCCTACTCCTAACAAATTAGCCCGCTTCCATCTTAGATTGCATCATCACTTAACATCAGGTGTGATAGCAGTCATGGGCTAACTTGTAGTCGATAAAAAAAAAGAAGGTTTTTGTATGGTAAATAGGCTTGCACTGTGGTTTTGAGGTAGGTATCAGTTTTTAATTTTAAATTAACAGCATTTAACTAAATGTTTATGAAAGTATGTACGGTACCTACGTAAAAAAAATATCAGTCTATTTCTTCAGTTTTCAGTTTGTCTGTTCCGGCTATTCTTTGAAAATGCTGGACCGATTTTGACGTGATTTTCACTTGTGCATGATCACATGAAGTTTCTCATGGGTTAAAGAGTAACATAGACTAATTTGTGCCTCGATATTTCCATTCGAAGGAGACCTACGTATTTGTCCATAGTTAGCAAACATAAGGTTCTGCGTTATGCGCTACTTTCCAAGAAATCAGACAGCAGACTGCGTAGGCACCCTGCTATCTGTGAAGTGCTGTAACCATACATAACATAGAATACGCGCAACTTAGCGTACTTTAACTTTCTAAACCTAGCTTCACAAAAAGCCGCGTTGCGTCGCCACATTAAACGAGAATTCCCACAGCCTCGGGCAGAGCAAAAAAATACTAAGAGAAATAAAGGTATTGGAACTTACGTAAATAAAAAAGGAGAAAAGCAATAGCAAAACAAATTAATTTGTTGATCGAAATCCCTCCTTCAAATGTTTACCTTCGGAGCACTTAACAGAAACACTTCGAAATAAAACGAAGCGATATTTCATTTAACAGAAAAATAAGCGTAACACTTTGTCAATACACTTTGTCCTCTCTTTTATTTCGAATTAATGAATTGAATTTCCAAGTAATTAATGAAGCTTTTCGTTGTTGAGAGTTGATTTCACTGATTGAGCATCATCAAGCAACGCTGTATTAAGGAATGTGGAGGCTTTTTAATTGAGTACAATTAAAAAGCCTCCTCATTGCCTCATTCGCCTGCAGGAAAAAATCATTTATTTAAATTTGTAATATGTAATATGATTAAAGGATATTTTTTGCACATTCTTAGGGTTCCGTACCTATAAAGGAAAGAACGGAACCCTTTATAGGATCACTTCGTTGTCCGTCCCTCTGTCTGTCAAGACCCTTTTTCTCAGGAACGCATGGAGGTATCAAGCTGGAATTTATATCAAATACTCAAGTCTGTTGTCCCTTAGAATCGTAAAAATCAAGCTTCTACGCCAGGGCAATCAAAAGATACAGCCGTTTATGCCATAAATTTCTCCAATTTTCGACATGGTCAAACAAATCAAAACCTAACGGGTAGTTCCCGTTAGTTTAGGATCTTGAAATTTGATACGAAGTAACGTAAGTTATTTACACTATATAATGTTATATATAGTGTAAATAATGCGGAAATTGGGAAAAATCGTAAATTTTTAGTTGTATCATTTAATAATAATGTTTTTATTAACTTACACTTACCCCCTATTCTCATGAACGCGTAAAGGTAAAATTGATATTCATAACAAATGCTTGACTCTATAATACCTTTAAGCTGCAATAAAATAAAACTTCTATGTCAACGTATTCAAATGATACAGCATAAGCCGCACATTTAACTCTCTGCTACTCGCAGCTAGTCCTAGAATCTTGATATTTCGCGTGAAGCAATGTTTTATAGTACATAATACATATGAAGGAATAATTCCAAAAACCTTAAAATTTACGGAATCCTCGGTGCACGAGTCCGACTCGCGCTTGGCCGGTTTTTTATTTGTTGTTTTAATGGTATTTATATTACTGTACAGTGGCACGACTGGCTAGTTGTCAGCGGCTTTCTTAAGCACATGTTGTGTGTAACCACTCCGGGATAAGAATTATGTGGATACCCTCGATTTCAGTAGTGTAATTTCCGTTCTCGATAGAATATCTGGGTAAAAATTAGCATATGTCACTCCTCTTGAGTTTGGCTATCATATATACACGAATTTTTAGGATCTAAGATTGATTATCTTGGGTAATTTTAGAGATTAGCCCGAACAAAGAGGCAGACGAAATTTTTAAAAATTTAATTTTTTATGTAAACACCCTATATACTGTCACTAGAGGACGCCCATGGTTTTACTCGCATAGTTCTCGTTATTGTTTCAATTTTGGGAAAAATTTAGTATATGTGTTGTATGTACGCTATATTCTTGTTAAGTTTCATTTAAATTCATTAAATAGTTTTTGATCATCCATCCATTCATACATAAAAACTTTCGCCTTTATAATATAAGTAAGCTCCATATTGGAGCGAGTGTCCAAAGCTGCTCTAGTAGGGTCCTTCCGAATTTAGCTGGGCAGGGAGAATAACTTGAACTGAGGAGGTGAGTGTTGACGACCGTCACTAAGAGTACTCTTTTAAACCTACACCCGTGTCACAAGTCTCGGGCTCTATTCGTAGTTTTTCTCTCAGCCACGCGATGGACCCGGCACCCGCCAGGTGGTTACATGGAATGCTAAGATATTCGTCTCTGCATTTAGCAAAAAGTTATTAATTTGAAATATCAAACAGATGCTTTCTTATTATTCTGTATAGATAAGCTATATACATATATATGTAGGTTTGTAAGTACAGTACATACTTTCATTCGAATTTAGTGATAGCTCATTGAAAATTATTAACAGATACATCAATTTCAAAAGCTTTTATTTAACTTGCAATGTAAGTATGTTTGTTCAGGTGGAAACTTTGAACTTTTGAAGCAGATGCAGATGAGCTGAAATTTGTATACAAGTTTAGTTTGAATGACAATACACATGAGAATTTGTTCTTAAATAAAAGCTTTTTAAAAAAGGTTTTTGGTTTTATTTATTTGTTTAAATTGATGGATTAAGGATCAGGCAGGCCATCTGCCCACCTGTTGGTGTTTAAGTGACAATGGCATGGCATCGTACATAAACAAAGCAACTCTTCGCAGGATATGTCACGGATACGCCCTACAAAGTGTCTATCAACCTGTGGCGAAGGGGCGCCTCAGGGCACAGATATACGCGCCGCAACATCGGCCCGGTTTATTCGCCGGGATGCTGTATTGTATGGAGATGAATGAACGTGAGTACACTGGCGAGGCAATCGATAGCCGACGCGTGTGCGCGCGCACTCAGCTTACAAATACGAACTCTATAACAAAAGGCTCTACTAATTGCTTGGTGGATCATATGTTTTTGTTATACCTTACTTTATGATGCATGTAATATTTTCATTGTGTTGTTATTTATTTGCCAATATTTATATCTGGGATTGAAGTATGTCAATAAAGGTATTTTTGTGTTTACTTTAATAATAGCTAAGGTATTTGACAATTATATTAGCTATTTGTTTGAGCCCCGCGGTTTTGACCACGTAGATCCCCTTTTTGTGGGAATACCGAGATACACATTAGCTTTTTACGCCTTACAAAATTAACTATCTGACACTGAAAGTCTCTACATAATTGGTCCAGCGCTTTTAGAGACTCGCCGGAGTAAAACATACAGAAAGACAGACAAAAATTTAAAAACTAAAATTTTAATGACTTAATACTTGCATACGCAGTTTCTGAAAAGCTGTTAATTTGTTATTGCAAACCGATATTTAATTTTTTTATTTGCATTTATTTATTGTGAGAAAGTGACCTCTTAATCATAAAAGAGGTAAGTATGGACCTTTCACACAGCTCCGACTTATAGTAACATTTTAACGTTAAATCGGTCGTATGAAAAAAAGAAAAAAAAGGCTTTAGGGCTGGGTTTCAATGTTTTGAGGTTGCTTCTGCGTGAAAGGTTCTGCCTTTGATGTCTGTTTAAACGACCTCTCATACTCAACGTATATGAACGGCCCATTAAGTTCAGGGTCTGACCTCGTTACAGTGGAGAGACCTGTAGCTTAGACTTAGTTTGTGGTTTCGGCTGATCTTATTTAATTTATGCAACAATAATTAGATGTTAAAGAAAATAAAAAGACGTGTGGCACTCGGAGACTGCCGCGGTAAAGCTATTGCATAGCATTTTTTATCAACTTATGTTTACCTACCGACGTCATCGGGACCGTGGCTTAGCGGTAAGGCGGTCTAAGTGCCTGGATTACCAGAGAGACGCGGGTTCAAATCCCGTCGGTTCCGCAATTTTTTTTAAGCGTGATATTGCAGAAAGTCATTAATTTAAAAAAAATGACATTTTAAAATATCACGCTTGAAAAATAAAAAATTGCGGAACCGACGGGATTTGAGCCCGTGTCTCTCTGGCAATCCGGGCACTTAGAGCGCCCTACCGCTAAGCCACATTCCCTGATGACGTCGCTGCCGAAATTGTGCTTTTGATATTATGTTTTTGATACTCAGGGCCCGCTCCACGCTCAAGGCCCGCGATAAAAGCTATGCAATACCTTAAAAAATTTAACGTGCTCCCTTACTTCTCAACTCCGCGCTGAGATTTTCACTGTGAATTGCTTGTAATATGAAACTAAATATATTTGACCGACTCAGCAATATAACTTAGGACCGCTTGATTTGAAGCCAGGTTGGCGACGAAAAATGTCACATATCCCGGACATTAGCATGACTACCTTTTTTTCTTATCGAGGGAAATGGACGTCTTCAGGCCTCATCCTTGATATAGATCTCGGTCTACTACGTCTTCTAGTCTACGATGAGTACTCAAGCTACATGCTCCTCTGGCTACTCGTAAACTCAGGGTCCTCATGGTCACCCTAAGCTCGCCAATTGGAATTGGAGCAGCTTATACTCCAAATTCCTTACCTTCCCTTCTTCCCTCAAAAGAAGCGAGACCTGGCCCAGTAGTAGACCGTTAAAATAGGCTAGCAATAATGATGATGTTCTGAAAATGTCAGTCTAAAGCTTCGTAACGATATTCCTGAGAGCCTCTATTATGTTAGCGCTTTTGTCTAAAAATACAATAGTAAACAGTTTTATGCGTTATGCTAGCCCATTGATATAAGACTGCAAAGATATACTATGCTGCCATAATAATGATACCTTTTAACAGCTACGCTCGGTGATTTTTTGTGTAACTACAGGACGCCCGCGGTATCAACCACGTAGCTCTTCATCCCGCGGGAATTTCGGGATAAAATGTGGTCTGTGTGTTATTCTGATATGTAAGCTAAGTATATTATTGTGAAGTTTCATCAAAATACATTCAGTTTTGCGTGAAAGAGTATAACATCCATACAGACTTTCACATTTATAATATTAGTAAGGATTATTTAGAACAAGCTGATACCCATGACTATATATTTAATATTTTCAAATTTTAGCTAAAACAGTACAGTAGGTAGTAGCAGTGTAAAGTAGTATATAAAGCCTAGCGCAACGCTGGTCTTAGATTTATTTATATCAACGGCAGAGCCTACCCGTTGTTTGTGCCAGCCCCGGTCTGAAAGGCCGCAGATAAAGCGAAATGAGTTTCGTGATGTCGCTTCGCTAGTTGCTACCGATACCGACCACCCTACCCTCCCTTTCGCTTTCGCTACATCGCGCAGGCGTCGCGTTCTAACGTATCAATTCGGGCTAGGTCGGCCGTTCTCGGAAATCGTTTGTTAACGTTCGCTACCTGGGCTTGTACAATCTGTGCGACTATCTACTCTTGTACTTTGTAGCCTATTAATGTATGTATGAACATAGGTAGATTATGAAAATAGACTAGGTCACAAAATAGTATAGATTTATGAATTAAAACAAGAATATATTTATTTGAAAAGTTAAAGATTAGCTTATACAATGAATGATAAAAATAAGAAAAAATCTGTTACAAAAATTTTCATATTTGAAATTTCTGATCAATTTATAAAAATGATACTGTAACTACCTCGTACCCATACAATGAGTTATTTTTGCCTCGAGTATAAAAAGCTACTATAAATGTATATGTGGAATGCTATTAAATATTATAGCAGCTGTGTAGAAATACAATTTAAGTAAGTAACTGAATAGTAGATTGTATCATAAGGAAGTAAAATAATATTTTTACTGCGAGGGCGCTATCTTGAATCCAGAGCAAAATGAGGGCTTGTAGAATAGAATTCGAAATCGTAGAATTAGAATGTGAGAGATTCTTTAGTAGAATCGTGATATACGCTACCAGTATTCTACTAAAGTACCATAATCTACTACGTAATCATAAATTATACTTCTTGTGTGAAGTTGAGTGCTGATCCAATTGCCTCCAAGAGTCACTACCAATAGTACCTATCTACAGCTTCCTATATGCTGCGTATATCATGGAAGGATCCCATTCGATATACCATTGTGCTGTAGAGAATGGGGAAGCCCAAAGAGATTCTGCAGTGCATACAAAAACGAAAGCTACTTGGGCCATATAATGCAAAACTCCAAATATGATATGCTCCAGCTTATTATCTAAGGCAAGATTAATAGAAACGAAGACCCGGTCGTTGGCGCATATCCTGGCTCAAGAAGTTACGCCAGTGGTTTAATATGAGCTCTAGATCATTGTACGCGGCGCAAACGATAAATATTGTTATTTATATAATTTCTTTAAAACAATAAAGGGCGAAAAAGGAACGTAGCTGATGACAGCTTTGGCAGATGTCAAACTGAATTGACACATTTTTGAAAGAAACGACTCCGAAGCCAACCGCCGAAGCGTCACCAGCTACTTTCCCGAAATAAGCCGTTTTTTACCTGGAAACCTATGGTTTTAATCACTTTCGAGCAGCAGCCAATAAAGTTAAGATAGCCATAATGATAGCCTCCGATAGAAGATGGCACTAGAAGAAGAAGAAGACAGCTTCTTACAAGCAAAATCACGGCTTTATTAACCAGAGAGCGCAGCATTGTCACCTACATATTACGAGTGACTATAGGTACAATATCTATTGTTCGAGTTTACCGTAGAACGTGTATTGTAAACCTCAATCGAGCAACTACCTCCCACAATGTTAATTGCATTTGCTGAGTGTTTTCACGCTTTGTGCTAACTAATACATGGAAGCAGTACGTGTTAGAACTTATAATTAGCTTGAAGCACACACTAGTGGAGTGAAGAAGCTCTTCATAGGAAACATAATTTACCCGACGTATGTTGTACAAGTTAGTTAATTAATGTGTAGTCGACATTTCTAAGTATGCTTCAATCGAGTGAAACTTACTTAGACTATTTCAACGGTAGAGATGAATGTTATTTCATGGATTCGTGGAAAATTAATCAATTGTTCACTACTAGCGAATGCGAGCGACTTCGTCCGCATGAAATTTAAATAAATAACATTATGAAAATATAAATAGCCTAAGCTATTATATTAGCCCTCAAAGATGAATAATTGTCCGCGATTTTTCCACAAAATCGGAGTGTCAAAATTTAAAATCAAAATGATTTTCATTTTAAATTGTGACACTTTTGATATTTTTGTATTTTGTATTTACTTATTTAGGTATGAATTGGTAAACATGAAAGTTTTATTTAATGGGAATTTTTTTTTTTTATTTTATTCGGTTTGAAGGTAATTTAACTTGAAGGACGACTTTTTGTCAAAACTTTTCTACAAGTCCGATTTAAACAATTATTTTTTTGTTGAATTAGGTATTGTTCAACTTAGGGCACACTGCAAGTTTCATCAGAATTGGTTCAGCAGTTTTTGCGATTTTATCAAAATCGGTTTAATAGTTTTTGACATAGGGAATTTTTATGTTTTTATGTTTGTGTTCGCATGTCGCCGGAATCACAAGTCCGATTTAAAGAATTCTTTTTTTGTTGTACTAGGTATTGTTCAGCTTAGGGAATACTGCAAGTTTCATCAGTATTGGTTCAGTAGTTTTTGC
The DNA here is from genome assembly GCA_034621355.1 of Mycalesis mineus. NCBI lineage: Eukaryota > Metazoa > Arthropoda > Insecta > Lepidoptera > Nymphalidae > Mycalesis > Mycalesis mineus. The sequence goes on along the minus strand of CM067908.1, from coordinate 22,857,025 downwards.
GATAGTGATTTTTTTACGCATGACTATGAATAACTTTTCACAGAATAGTCCGATTTTGAAAATTCTTTTTTTATTAGAAAGGATCCACTAGCAAAATGGTCCCATAGTCATCATGTTAAGATGTGATAATGAGATCTTGGTTAAATCGAAGGAACTCTTCCAACTTCATAGGCACATTTGCAGCGATGTCGGTAGTTTATAAGTGGCCGGCAAATAATGGTACTCATAGTTTAGAACGAGTTGATTTTACGGATGTTCGTTGTCGATAAAGTACTAAAAATTATGAAAAAAAAATTAATAAAATAATAATATTTGTTGTTGTACACCGAAACACCAGAGGGCGCCACGAGAGTGCGAAACAGCATACAGCGCGGGCGCCCCCGCCGCTCACGCGCACACACATCAAAGGCGGCGGCAAGATCCTTTGATCAAAAAGTGTCGTGACAACTTTTCGTACGAATTTTTTCCGTCTAGCCCCCTTTCACAACGCGCGATAAGGAACTTCGTTCCAAAATTAAACCACCTTCAAAACACGCTGTAAAGTAAAAAAAAAACGGTTTTTTAAACTTTTCAATGCGTTTTGAAGTCGGTTTAATTTTTTATTAAATTTTTTGTATATTCATTACAAGTTAGCCCTTGACTGCACTTGATGGTAAGTGATGATACAATCTAACGTCAAAGCCATCAAGGAAAATGCCCAATCCAGCAGTGGGCCGGTAAAACAGGCTAATGTTGATTAGAATAGCACTATTACTTCACTATTCACTTAAAAATAGGGTTCATTTTGTTCCATTAATAATACAAACGAGTACGCCTCGATGTTAAACGCCTTTGTTATTCAAAATAGCTCTATTCTGTTCTCGTATTTAAAAAGTTACGACTGGAAATGTTAGCATGCTTAATGATGGATTAATTAACAGTCGTGGTAATTCTTGGTTTAGAAAATGTAAATTACCTTTTGTAAGGAAAATGTGAACGTGTTTTCTTCAGTTAAAAAATATGGTGCAAAACCTTTCAAATAATCTCTTGAGGATCGCTCTTATCACCTAGGGCTGTATGTAATTTGCAACCGTTGCATCAAAAACTCAAATTAAAAAATTTTTGTCTATCTGTCTGTCCGTCTGTCTGTTCCACTAATCACAGTTATTGACTATACCCACTGTCTACATCGTTGGTCTAGTGATTGCCTCGTTGTTCTTGATAATAAGAAGAGTCAGGTCACGGAATAATTCTTAATTTTTCATTCTTCTATTAAATTTTCAGTATCTAGCCCGGAGTTAGGAAGTTGGTAATGTGATACCCCTGTGCCTAGGATTACTATCATCAACATCTGAGAGTCATCATCATTACTAGCCTGTAGACGTCCACTGTTGGACTTAGGCCTTTTTTAGGGACTTCCAAACACAACGATCCCGAGCCGCCTGTTGCCAGCGGCTCCCTGCGACACGTTTGATGTCGTCAGTCCATCTGGTTGGGGGTCGACCAACGCTGCGCTTTCCAGTGCGGGGTCGCCAATCTACCACCTTGGGCCCCCAACGTCCATCAGCTGTTCGAACTACGTGCCCCGCCCATTGCCACTTCAGTTCTGCGACTCGCTGAGCTAAGTCGGTTACTTTGATTCTTCTACGGATCTCCTCATTTCTGATTCGATCACGCAGAGATACTCCGAGCATTGCTCTTTCCATCGCCCGCTGAGTGACTCTGAGCCTTCTTATGAAGTATGTATGAAGCCCGCAGTCAGCGATGACTGCGGGCTTCATACATCTAATAGTGATCGTTGATAAATTTATCAATATCACGCTAAGCCCGCCAACCCGCATTGGAGCAGCGTGGTTGGTCTACGCTGTATAACCCCTCTCTTATAATAAGGCCTATAGTGGGCCGTTAGTAGGTCAATTATGATTATGATAGCTAATGCTATAATGAATAGCTACTTTTAATTAAGAAATTTTATTCATTTAAATTCAACGCGAATAAAGTCGCGGGCGTTTACTAGTCAAACGTATATAACTACGCGATAGAGAGTAAAATTTCCCAGCGAGCGTTTGGAATGAGACCACGGTGAACCTTCCAAGCACATGGCCCGGGTCACGGCCTGCGCGCATGCGTGCTCCGAAGCCTCCGCGGGCTTCTCCTTCATGCGGGTTACTGCATACCGACCGAGTTTGAAATCGCCAGACCGCACCGATTACTGCCGACCTACTCCTGACGCTACGTTCAACTATATGTACGTTGCTGGCTTGAATACGGGTGGCTCGATCTAGATATGTGTATCATTTTATAGGTATACAACTTCTTTTATAATAAGTTTATGGGAATTATTGAATTGAAATAAAACAATGTTCTGATTACTAAAAAAATACTCATACCTAATATGTGTAAATGATGCTGGCTTGAATGTTGCTAGCTTGATTTGAATACATCTTTTTTGGTTTTCTTTCATCTAACGAGTATAGGAAAAAACAGTCCTGACGTAGGTCTCGTAGGTATTCTATGAGAGAGTATTATAATCATCTTCATCATTACCAGCCTAATAACGGCTCACTACAGGGTCAGGCCTCTCTCCTTATAAGAGCGCGGATATTGAGCGCAGACCCACCTTGCTACTCCAATGCAGGTTTGCGGGCTTAGGATGTAAATGTTTTATTTATTAACGATTACTGTCAGATTTTTCCTGGAATAATGAAAACGTCAGAATTATTCTGCGACCCGACCTAGCATATAATGTGTTAATATTATCTTCTAATATATAAAATGTCCCTGTCAAAATGTTAGTTACGTAGGAGTACGTACGTACCGAAACGGCTTTACCGATTTTTACCAAATTTTGTATGCGTATTCAGCAGGTCTGAGAATCGGCTACTATCTAATTTTCAACTAAATTTTTTTTTTAATTTTTAATGCAAAACAATGATTGCCGGGTCAGCTAGTAATATGTACCTTTAAATGTTGCTTTCTTACGGCTAGCACGATCGGAACATATTATTTTTTGGTTTTTGTTTTGCCATGGTCATCATCATAGACATCTGACAGTGATTATGAAATAAACCTAATCACCCGAAGCACACCAACCCGCATTGGAGCAGCATGGTGGTATTAAGCTTCATATTCGGTCTACAAGAAGGTAGGCCTGAAAAGAAGTGGGCCGTTAACTAAAAAAATATCTAAAATATATACGTGTTTTTAAAATGAGTGGATGCCCGCTAGGTCGCTGAACACCTCTCGACGAACGTAAAGTGCTATTGATCGGCGCCAAACGTGCCGGCTCGTCGTCGCACCTTGCCGTAGCTAAAATGATCGAGTTGACCAACATTTCTGACTTACTCTTATTTAAATTATTTGTTGATGATGTGACGAAATGTAACAATATTTTAATACAATGTACGAGTAACATTGCACGAAACTTCACGTTTTTAAATACACATTGAATTGTGATTATTAGTAAATATTAATAATCTTTACTTATAATAAATCTAACAAGTCCGATACTTTACATTTATGATATTTCTATAATTTTGTTGTATACTGTATAATCGACACTGAACCAATAAATATAATTTTTTATATAATTCTTTTTTTATTAGAAAGGACATACTTCCAAGGTCCATTGTCATCATGTTAGGATCAGATGATGATATCCTGAGGAAATTGAAAAAAAATATAATATAATATGACAGTAAAGTACGAGTACGTTACGTGGCGATAAATCACTAAAAAGTAAGAAATAAAAATTTTTAACAAAGAATAGAACCGACTCAAAACGCACTAAAAAGTAAAAAACAACTGAGTCATTTAGTTGCTTTAATTTACTTAAGCATATCTAAGAGTCGGTGCCAGCCAAGGTTTCTACTTTAAGGACATTACGAAGAACCCACAGACTGCTTTACTACGTAAAATAAATGTTCCTTAAACTTGGCTGGCACCGACTTCATAGATAGGATTAAGTAAATTAAAGCAACTAAATGACACAGTTATTTTTTACTATTTAGTGCGTTTTGAGTCGGTTCTATTTTTTGTTGAAAATTTTTATTGGAAAGCCTATACAATTTCCTCCCAAGATCTTTGTCACGTAGAATTTGAAAGAGTAACCTCATTCCTACGAATGACTTTAGTACTTTTCAGAGGAGGTAACATGTGTCAGTTTGAAGTAAGTTTTTTTGTCTAAACAATTATATTTTGTTTAACAAAGGCTGGTTTATAAGATACATATTCACGGTTGTTGCGTTGTTGCGTTGCTAGTGTAATGAAAATCAAAGAACTAATACTAGCGCCTAAAATAAGGTCATACTTTTTTTTAAAGTTTAAATGCCAAGGCGCCAGAGCCCAGATAAGTTTCAAGTAAATATTTCTAATTCTTATTCAATCAGCAATATGCTAGATACATTAATGTTGCTTATTTATATAAATAATAATTAAATTGACCATCAAAAAAGGTACAAACTATTTAATAAACTTTCTTATATACTGCAAATCGGATGTGCAATACAAGGGCGTGTCTCACGTCAGTTACTAAGAGATATCGATAAAACCGAGCGCAATTTTTCTTTATTTTCAAGTTTCCCACATTTCGGTTTCGATACGAAAAATCCTTTGATACGAATATCTCATGTTTCTGAGTAATACTCGAAATATTATTCACGTTATATTTGAAAAATCTTTTTCATTTTAAATTTTACCAACAAATTCAATGTACAATTTTTTTCATCCAGCTATAATATAACGTGAGAGAAATTGAGTAACAAAATTGAGTGTAAAACCAGCGGGCAATTTTAAGCTTTATTTTTATGGCTGCTAGTTACAACGACCCTAAAATAATATTTCCCATATTTATACAGAGCCGTTGATTGAGAGAGATTTTGCGGTTTTCTTTGATACAATATTTCCCCAATGTTTCAATAGAACCGGTTTGCGTGTGTATCTATTTCTTGCTTTTCTCAATATCTTGTAAATAATTTGACATACTTACGCACTGTGGATTTATAAGACGGACTAACAAGTTATTATCTATCTACATTAGATTGCATGATAATGTATGTGATAAGTGATAATTTACCATCAGGTTTGATTACAGTCGAGGGCTAGCTTGTAAAAGATAAACGGGCTTACTTGCAAAATTTTCAACCTATTTTCAGTGTAATTTCACTTAAATATTGATTGGCCGATGTTTCGTCGAATATTTGGTTTAAAACATTTGTCTTATCATCATCATAATTATCAGCCTATTGACGGCCTACTTCAGAGTCCTTTCCTCCCACCTTACATGGAGTGTAGACCCACCACGCTGTTCCAATGCGGGTTGATAATATTTCATTTATTGACGATCACTATCAGATGTTGATGACAGTGACCGTGGCCGAAGAATTAATGTTTTCTCCGAGGCACGAGGGTGTATTACTTCCTGACTTCGAGCTTGAAATATACTGAAAATTTTATAGAATAATGAATAACTCAAAATACTCCGTGACTGAATTCGAACCCTGGACCTGGTGATTGAAGCTGCATCGGCATACTAATAGACCAAAGAGGCAGTCAAATCTCAATGGCAGTCAATTTATCAACAATATCTTAGGCTATTTTATAGCAATATCCAAATCAAAACTACATAATATCTAGATTATGGGGCGATGGAACTAGTTCATGTCTGCCGCATATAAACTGTCACACCCTTTTCATTTTATTGATTGTTCTATTGTTTGCTTTAACGCCACAATCGATATTATCGTCATGATGCTACTCGCCATCTAATCAAAGGCTTCCTACAAAAGAGGAATTGAGAGCATGACACACCAAACTACTAATGCACTTATAAAAAACTGTTATAGGATGTAGGTGTTAGTATTAATACTTACTTTGACTACATATTCGTGCAGTCAAAGTTGATGAAAATGCCTGAAAATCTATTTAAAGTGCTCTCCAATACGCGGGAGTTTTACTATCCATGTTAGAATTTAGAGTAATGATAGAGCTAGTCCGTGGAAGTACTACCGCATTACTTATTTATAGGCGTATTGTTAGACCTGAAGAGCATGTTTACAATCACATTTATTTATTAGACTAAGACGACACTAATAACACTAACTATTCCGAACTCATAACTCTTAATATAGTTTATTCTCTTTAAAGTTAATAAAGCCTAATCCTTACATCAGACACCAAATCACGTGTTTTAATTAATTAATTTTAAAGCTATTTTCCATCAGAATCTATAAATAAATGATGCATTATAATTACTAGTCGATGGTATCGTAATATAATTTGGTTTTCCCGCAAGCTCAACGAAATGCGTTACAAATATTGCCAAAAATATCAGCTTTATTTAATATCAGCCCCATGTTTTCATTTTATTAATGTGTAGCAATATTTATAACAAGCGCGGTAAAAAAGCATTTTTAATTCGCCTCGTTATTTGGTTCGTTTTAGCTTACATGTAATGTTTTATTTTTATTTACTACAAGTTGGCCCTTGAATACTATCACACCTGATGTTATAATTTTTAACCGACGAAAAAAAACGGAGGAGGTTCTTAATTCGACACGCATATTTTTTTTAATGACCACGCATAACTTTTTACATTCTTTTTTATTAGTAAGGGGTCCTTCCAAGGTGGTCCCATTGTCATCTTTTTAGGATCTGATGATGATATCCTAGGTAAATTGAAGGAACTCTTCAAATTTTGGACGCACGCTTACAGCGATTTCGGTTTTTGGCTCGGTATCGGTAGCTTTTTGGTCACTAGTGCCGTATAATATACTATGACAGTATAGTACGAGTACGTCACGTGGCGATAAACCACTAAAAAGTAAGAAATAAAAACTTTTTAACTAAAAATAGAACCGATTCAAAACGCACTAAAAAGTAAAAAATAACTGTGTCAATTAGTTGCTTTAGTTTACTTAAGCATATCTAGGAGTCGGTGCCAGCCAAGGTTTCTCCTTTAAGAACAGTACCTAGAACCCACAAACAGCTTAACTACGTAAAATAAATGTTCCCTAAACTGGCTGGCACCGACTTCATATATATGCTTAAGTAAATTAAAGTAACTAAATGATACAGTTATTTTTTACTTTTTAGTGCGTTTTGAGTCGGTTCTATTTTTTGTTAAAATTTTTTGGTTGTAAAAATTGATGATGCAATCTAAGATGGAAGCGGGCTAACTTGTTAGGAATAGGATGAAATCCACACCGCTTTTGGTTTCTACATGACAAGTTTTAAGAAATTAAACACCGAGATTTAAACGGTACGTGAAAATTAGAATTTCAACTCACAGTAGTATTTCTCGCAATTCTGTGTAATGGAAAAAGTTTTTCACATTCAAGCCCCTTTCCCTCTTTCAAGTTGAGATTAGTGAAAAAGTGGTTTTGAACCTGCTTATTCGCAAAGTGCTAAATTTCGACGACTTAACTGTAATTTATATTTAATTGCATGAATGTAATGAAAGACTTCAATGACATAAGCTTTTCAATCTACGCTCGGGTTCTTTAGAAACATCTGAGCTTCGTGCTTGCGCTAATTTTTTGATGTAATTTAATAAAGATCTACAAATTATGAAAAGGATTTTTATTCTGGATGGAATGAAATAGCATTCATTTATTTTAAGCTCTGTTTCTGTATAAAACGGCTTCCGTCACGCACTTATGAGCGCAGTGGATTTTTAAGAGGAAGGTCCAGGGTTCGATTAAGATTTTCTCAATTGATCCAGTTCTGACTGTTGGGAGGCCTCAGCCAGTTATCACCCTACCGACATTGATGTACCACCAAGCGATGTTACGATGCCACGTAGAAACAAAAATAGGTGTGGACTTCATCTTACTCCTAAAAAGTTAGCCCGATTCCATCCTAGCGTACATCATCACTTACCATCAGGTGAGCTTGCACAACAGTTAAGTTATAATGAATGAAAATAACAAAAATTATGTAAGGAAAAGATCATGAAGAGAGAAGAAACTCAGCAGTTACTCTTTTTAAAAAAAATTAAATTTTTTTTGGCGTGGTGGGTCTACGCTCCATATTCCCTCTCTTTAAAGGAGGGACGGTTCAGACTATATTGTGCCATACCTATCTATAACCCTCAATATAGACTCCAGAAACTAAGCGCAAAACGATATTTAACATTCCAAATAGAAAATAAATAATTGGTTCATGTTTTCCCTGTTTATCTGTAAAGAGTCTTTGAAATACTCGACCGTGAATACAAAAATGTTAGCGTAAAGTTAAAATAGGTCAGATTGAAAGTCTCTCTAATAACCAATTACTTTCTAGCATCGGTACAAGTGTAAACGTTTCTCCTCATTTGATCAATAGCCATCGTTATCTTTTTACTCTACTGCCTTCCTATGTCACTATTACCGGTGCCGTTATTAGGGCATTGCCAGCGGTGCCCAGGCACAGGGCGCAGACCCTGGAGGGGCGCAGAATGACCAGACCATATACAAAAAATACCTTATTACCAGTTATAGAATGGTTATAAGAATAGACAACTTTTCACCGACTTCAATACATAAATAGAAAGACGATCTCAACTCGGTGCATGTTTTATTCCAATAACTTGACCAATAATTAATCAAATACCCTTTACTTGATACATTTTCGTTACGTAGTGGGCGCTTCAGCCTTGGCTACTAAGCTACCGACAAAGACGTACCGCCAAGCGTTTTAGCTATCCGGTACGATGTAATTTTGAAACCGGACTGGTGTGTGGACTTCATCTAACTCCTCACAAGATAGCCCACTTTCATCTTAGATCATCACTCACCATCAAGTGTAATTGTAGTCAAGGTAGAACTTGTAATGAATAAATAAAACATAAAAACGCGGTCTCTAACTACGAGTACATTCGAAGTTAAATCGTTATCAAATAAATACAATGAATATACGTGATTTGTGCTGGTACAATTATTGTAGAATTATGCTAGTTCCCAAACATTTCCCTGACCAAACATAGCGTGATGAATAACAAACAACGAATTTACAGAAAACGCAAACGCGAAAGCCAGCCGAAGTTCTACAACACGCGACCTTGTTTGTACTAAATAATAGATTTCAACGGTTAGATATTCAGTTACTTATTAATTCAACATTGATTTCAGCAATGAAATTAGTTATTTATGACTGCCAGCGAGTGCCGCAGTGGAAATTCAACATAGTTTCTGTTTATTAAATTAATTTCGTTACAATTGATTTCTAATTATAAATTCGTGTTTAAACTTAAATCACGGTATTTGTAATTAAACTCCTCCGATATGGTTCGACCGATTTTCGTATAATTTTGTTTGCATATTGGTTAGGTCTGCGATTCGAACAAAATCTATTTTTCGTTCCTCTAAATGTTAAGGGTGATCCACCTCTTTTCTTTTTAAGCTTTAGATATAATTTTTAGATTATTTTCTACTCTCGACGATCAACTTCTATTTAAAATAAATGTTTCCTCGAAATAATACATACAAAACAACGTTTGCCAGGTCAGCTAGTATTTTATAAGATTGAATAAAAGTGCAAAGCTATCACGACAAGGCAAAGAATACCAAAATCAGAAAGTGGCAGCAAAAAAATGTAAAACATTTTAAATTTTAATTTGAAATAGATATTGTTACTCTAAACATATTTTACTATCACAGCAAAACACACCCCTTATTTTCGTGAAAATGGTGTTTTAAACGTAAAATAGGGATTTTATTTCTAAAAACACAAACCACTTTTCCCGGTAGGGCGGATTGAGATTTTTCTTAATTTGTCTTAGTCTGGCTGGAGGGTGGCTTTTGCCGTGGCTATTTACAACCCTACCGACAAAGATGTACCGCGAAGCGTTTCAGTGTTCTGGTACGATGTCGTGTGAAAACCGATTGGGGTGTTGATTTTATCCTACTCCTAAGAAACTAGTTAGGAATACATCAACATCTAAGATGCATCATCACTTAACATCAGGTTTGTTAGCAGTCAAGGGCCAACTTGTAGTCGATAAAAAAAATATACATTGTTCCGGTAACTATATGATTTTACAAGAAAACCGTTCGCCCCAATATATAACCAACTCGTATAACTGAAATATCACTTAAAGCTTTATTTCAGCCCTAGACTAATTAGCCGATTAACGATTGGCATGTAACAGAGCCCACGCATTCGTTTGCCGGTTCGGTGACGTCATAGCGTCAGTACACCGGGTTGCGGCAAGGTCATCGTTTACATAACACCCTGATGTGAAATGTTCCGTGTTATGTACCGCCCACGGCCTTTAAACATACACCTATCATCATCTGGACATAGGCCTTTTTTAGGGACCACCAAACACAACGATCCTGAGCCGCATGTGCCCAGCGGCTCCACCTATAGTGACTATTAAAACATTGAACTAATGCATTGATTCCCAAAGTGGCCAGGGGAGACTCGACAGCATGACAAAACATTCACAATGCGTAAGAAATCCACCGCCGCCTCCTTAGCCCCCAACTAGAAGAGCGACGATATTCGAACGGTGGCTGGCTGGAACCGATTGGATGCAAAAAGCCAGTAATAGAGTAGGTGAATACTGCTTCGAGGAGGCCTATGTCCAACAGCATGCATGATGCATGCATGCAGAATGCATGGTGGCTGATGATGATGATGACGATATAGAAGAAATTCATGAAAATTTATCTAGTTTCATAGTAAACTAAAATGTTCGCTTCACCATTCAATGGATCTATACAATTATAGCAAAGAGAAACTGGGGCGGAAAATGTGGAACATGTCTCTATGGTCAGATCAACCAAAAGTAATAGATACCTAATGGTACCTACTACAGTGCCGTTCAAATGGACTAAGACTGTATAGGATGGGGGAATGTTTTTTTTTTTTAATGACTACAAGTTGGCCCTTGACTACTATCACACCTGATGTTAAGTGATGATGCAATCTGAGATGGAAGCAAGCTTACTTGTTAGGAGTAGGATGAAAATCCACATCCTTATCGGTTTCTACACGACATCGTACCGGAACGCTAAATCGCTTGGCGGTACGTCTTTGTCGGTAGGGTGGTAACTAGCCTCGGCGAGAGCCTCCCACCAGCCAGACCAAGACAAATTAAGAAAAATCTCAATCTGCCCCGCCGGGAATCGAACCCAGGACCTCCGCTTTATATATCCACGGCGCATACCACTGCGCCACGGAGGTCGTCAAAAATGTATGAATGTAATTAAATCGGGAAATTACTCGCCATGGACGTGATCCCATTCATGAGGGGCCGACTGAAGAGAGAGCTCATCGAGTATAGATTTCCCACAGGAACTCATTTGCGATGAAAACCGCTGGACACAGCTAGTACAATTTTGTATTTTCTATTTAAAAAATAAATCATCTCTTCATATCGTAGCTAATCCTTACTTATTATAAAGGTGAAAGTATGTTTGGATGTATGTTTGTTTGTTACTCTTTCATGCAAACACTACTCAATGGAATTTAATGAAACTTCACAACAATATAGCATACAGACATATCAGAATAACACATAGGTTACATTTAATCTTGAAATTCCATGAGGACAAGAACTGAATGCGGATGAAACCGCGGGCATCCTCTAGTGTATTATAAAGAGTACGAAAACCTTTAAAGGTTTATTTTATCTAATTTATACTAACTAATTTATACAATACGAAATAATTCTGAACTTTTTCATTATTCTATGAAATTCTCAGTACATTCCAAGCCCAGAGTCGGAAAGTTGGCGGTGTTACACCCCCGTGCCTCGGAGAGCACGTTAAGCCGTCGGTCCCGGTCACTATCATCAACATCTGATAGTGATCGTTAATAAATAAAACATTGTCACCCTAAGCCCGCCAACCCGCATTGACCTTGGAGCAGCGTGGTGGGTGTACGCTCCATATCCCCTCTCCTATAAGGAGGGAGGCCTGGCCCTGTAGTGGGCCGTTAATAGGCTGATAATGATGATGATGATACCAACCCTATATAGGTAACTATCGGAGAACTAATTTAGGTCAACGTTAATTAATTATCATTATTGTCTTTGCCAAGTTTCATTTAGCGCACAGACTTAACTTCGCAACATTCTATTTCTTCGAGTTGACGGTCTAAACGTTTGCTTTAAACTTTAAATTAGTATAATTGAAAACGTTTCTCTTTATAACTACTTGTTTTTTATTATACGCGAACTTCTTCTTACAGTTATGTTCGCGTGGGAATTGCATTTAATTTTCAGACTACAAATCGCACTAAAAACTAAAAAATAATTGCGTCATTCAGTTGCTTTAATTTATTTAAGCATAGGTATGAAATCGGTGCCATCCAAGTTACATCACCGTGCCTCGGCGAACAGTCCCGGTCACTATTATCACTATTATCAACATCAGATAGAAAATTCTTCTTTTGCCATGCCTTTATATTCTTGAGCTATCTGTCTTTGTCCATAACCATAGAGATATTTTTTTAAATGTGGAAGACATATTGACAAGATCAAATAGATTAAAAAATAAAGTTATTATACTAAAGCAAAGAATTAACATCCATAAAAATAACACTTAGTAGTCAACGATTATTGTTCCTATAGCGAAAAGCTTCGACCAACACAGAAGGCAGTAATTCTTGAGACGCGCGTATTGTGAGGAGATTCCTCACTCTGGAGCCCTGACCACCGGTTGTTTGGGCCCCCGAGCCCCGCAGCAGGCGGTAATTTTTTTTTATAAATTTTTATTAGCGTTTTTTATAATTTTTTTATAAATTGTTGAAAATTTTATTTGATTGCAAAATTTTTATAAATTAATAAGAATAATTTGTTTGCATGCTTATTTGCCAGAATGAATATAAGCCTCTTATCTCTTTAATTGCACAAACAACCATGTATCACCACATTCTAACAATAAATGAATTTGAATTTAGTGATCGTTAATAAATGAAACATTATTACTCTAAGCTCGCCAACCCACATTAGAGCAGCGTGGTGGGTCTGCGCTCCATATCCTTTCTCCTATGAGAAGGAAGGGCTGAGGAAATTTCTGAAATATATACGTATTTTTAAAATGAGTGGATGCACGATAAATCGCTCAACAGCTCTTTACGAATGTGGAATGTTGTTGATTGGCGCCAAACGTGCTGGCAAGTGGCAAGGCCCTGTAGTAGGCGGTTAATAGCCTGGTAATAATGATTAATGTTTAAATCAAGAAAAATATTAAAAACATTCGATTTCAAACAAAAACTCGCATCATAATCGGTCCGTTCGTTTAAAAGCTGCGATGAGCAAGTACAGAGATACAGAAAAGTAAAAGTAAAACCAATTTTTGACGTCGAGGGTTTTATTTCGCGCAAACTTCTCCAGACTTCCTTTCCAATTAGTCACAGTATCCATTCAGCTTACTTCAAAACATTTTTTATAATAGTATATTCACCCAATTCCTGCTAAAGCTCGTTATTACGAGTTGTGGCCTATGGAGCCAATTATTTATTTATTAACGTATTTTTAAAGAGATTGTGTAATAAGCAGGTATATTCTTTCCTGCCTTCCAAACCGGTGGTAGAGTCACTACAAGTAGTCGTGATGTTTCAAAAGTACTTGTAAACTAAGCTTCCTAGAAACAAACGAATTTTGAGTTTTATTCTAATTTCAGGAGACAGTTTGACGTTAGTTGCAATACTAAAATGTACATACTAGTTCGAGTATCTACTTTACTAAAGTCTTCCGCCGTGTCTGTATGTTATCAATAAACTCAAATACTACTAAAAAAAGTTTTCTCTCGGTTTTCACCAATAAATATAAAATAACCCAAAAATTGCTCAAGAATCACTCGAGCAAGTTTTTGGTAATTTTTTCAAGGTTTTGTGTAAATGTAAGCTCAAACATGACGATAATTGTTGTTGTCGTTGTTGTTGGATCCACTTGGGATTTTTCGTTGAAAACGCTACCTAATCAATTTAAGGTAGATGGATAATAATTATAAAAATCGGACTACTTAGTACAAACTTGGTCATAACACACACTAAAATATATACGCGTCGAATTGAGAACCTTCTCAGTTTTTTCGTCGGTTAATAAAAGTATTGGAATTTCATTTTAAAATAAGCCCAAAATTATAAAAATCCAAAAATAATATCTTAAATCAATATTAAAATATCTCAATAATCGACTTTCATCCAAAGACGATTATTGACTAACAATCATCATGCTATTAAAATTTTTAAATTAAAGCAACTAAATAACAGTTATATTTTACTTTTTAGTACATTTTGAGTCAGTTCTATTTTTTGTTAAAAAATTTTATTTCTTACTTTTTAGTGATTTATCGCCACGTAACGTACTCGTACTATACTGTCATAATATGTTATATGGCACTTCTAGCCAAAAAGCTACCGATACTTACACAAATAGGATATCATCACCAGATCCTAACATGACGACAATGAGACCATCTTAGAAGTATGCCCTTTCAAAAAGAATTATCAAAATCGGACAACTCTGTAAAAAGTTATGCGTGGTCATACATAAAAAAAAATATACGTGTCGAATTGAGAACCTCCTCCGTTTTTTTTCGTCGGTTAAAACTAGAAACATTAGACTACCTCAGTATTGTCGGAGTATGCCCGACTAACTTCACGCCGCGTTGCATAAACAAGTTCATGACTAAGGGCCCCGTATGGGTTGGTAACTAGTCAGGCCGTGTGTACTCATAATGTAGGAAAAAAAATTGGTTGTCTGTAAAGTCGGTTTACTGACGATAGTTGAACGTGACAATGTCTTAAGAAAATACCGATGGAATGATAGCATTTAATTGGTTATTAAAAATTTTAATTTAAGTATATTTTATAAATATTAATTTAAATTAATAAAATAATTGATTTTGATTTTATAAATTTATATTTTAAATTTATAATAAATATATTAATTTATAAATATATTAATTTTTAATTTAAAATTAATATCTACATTTAATAATTATATTTAATAGACGGATGTCGAACGCTGCTGAACGCAAAGGCCGATTGTGCTTCTTTGTCGCTCGTTCCGCGCTCTCGCTTGCACTTCAAGCCTTACATGGAACGCCTCAAAGCGAGGTAACGACGCATGACGTCATGTTTTTTTGTGCGTGCAGCCGGCTATCGAATTATAAGACGTTGTCACGTCAAAAAAGGTTGAATTCTAATATAAAATTCCCTTTTATATTAAAAGTAAGTTTGTATAAGAGCAAAGCAAATTTTCTCTCGCGGAAAAGTAGTCGGAAAGTATTTTTATAAAGAATCGACTTTGCTAAGATTTATTGGTAAAACTTTATTCTTGAAAAGACCACCGTAGCGGCGATGTTTGAAGCCCTACCCCGACCATTCATCGCGACAAACGGCAAACTTTTATAAAACATTTTATAAAACTGCAACTGTCCTGGTTTCACGTTCCGTGTAGTTTTATCTGATCATTAAGTACGAGCTTTTATTTATCTTGCTTTGCTGAAACTGAACTGAAAATTAAACCCGCTTCTTGTCGATCGAACACAAATCTTTTTGCATTACTATTATAAAGCGGAAGAGTTTGGTTTATTTTTTCATGATTACGACTCTGGGTTCTAGCAAACTTGAGCTTTTCGTTTTTTTTTTGGTAGATACAAATTTAGAGTCAGTATGTAATAGATCGGACTGACGACATTAGATAATGCTAATGATGATGATGATGATGATGATGATGATGATGATGATGATGATGACAATGTACTAGAGTAGTCATGGAAGAATATTACTGCGAATTTATGAGATGTATACACCTACACGAAATACTTATACGGGTTAATCTCTTTAACTACCATTTGGATTGGAACAGTTCTTCATAATATTATAGCCAGCCTCGTCAGAAGTGATACAGGGTAATTCAAACCGTGATATTCCTACAGGAAGGGACTCCGCAGATAACGCGGGTAGAACCGCGGGATACAGTTATAGCATTTAGGGCACTCTTGACCTGGCCAATTTAGAGTGGGTAAGATACTCGTAGGTATCTACTGGTTTTAAAAAAAGTCACTTGAGAAGAATCGAATAGACACTCTGCAGTTGATTTTTAACCGACGAAAAAACGGAGGAGGTTCTCAATTCGACACGTATATTTCTTTTTTTTTATGTATACCACGCATAACTTTTTCAGAGTTGTCCGGTTTTGATAATTCTTGTTTTATTACAAAGGGCAGACTTTTAATATGATCCCATAGTTATCATGTCAGGGTCTGATGATGATATCCTGGGAAAATTGAAGAAACTCTTCAAATTTTGGAGGCACGCTTACGGCGATTTCGGTTTTTGACTCGGTATCGGTAGCTTTTTGGCTAGTGCGACTTCATAGATATGCTTAAGTAAATTAAAGCAACTAAAGGACCTAGTCATTTTTCACTTTTTAGTGCGTTTTGAGTCGGTTCAATTTTTGTTTAAAATTTTTATATATGAGAAAATCATCGTCACCTTGCTTATTATCTATTTTTCTTTAAATTTTGTGTAAAATTTAATGCAGATCAGAATGCCTTCAACCATCTGTCATTATTATAATTTAAACCCAGTAGGTCTGTCCAACTATCTGGGCTCTATATATTAACTAACTAGAGCAAACACGCGGTTTCACTCGCGTTGTTCTTGATCCCGCGGAAATTTCGGGAGAAAATGTGACCTATGTTCACCCACACACACTTACACTCACACACACACACACACTGCACGTATATGAACGCATATTCTTTTGTATTGCACTGACACTGGATTGCTATTTTCATACTTCTTATACTTTTTAATTTAATGTTGTTTGTTCTTGGATTCCATGATGTGGTGTATTATACCTTTACAATATTATTATAATAACGCTATTGATTACATACAAATAAATAAATATATTATGTATACCTACATCATTATAACGTTTCATCAAAATTTATTCAGTAGTGTTTGCATGAAAAGTTAACAAACATCCTTCTATAACATATCTTTTTTTTTTAAGCGACTACAAGTTGGCCCCTGACTGCTATCACACCTGATGTTAAGTGATGATGCAGTCTAAGATGGAAGCGGGCTAACTTGTTAGGAGTTGGACGAAAATCCAAACCCCTTTCGGTTTCTACACGACATCGACGCTTGGCGATACGTCTTTGTCGGTATGGTGGTAACTAACCACGGCGAAAGCCTCCCACCAGCCAGACCAAGACAAATTAGGAAAAATCTCAATCTGCCCCGCCGGGAATCGAATCCAGGACCTCCGTCTTATAAACCCACCGTGCATACCACTGCGTACCACTGCGCCACGGAGATCGTCGAATATCGTCCATACATATAAACTTTGGCCTTTATAATATTAAAAAGGATTGGGCAAAGCTGTAAACCATTAAAAATATAAGCTTACAATTTATACAAGCAGATTACGGTTACTTTAAGTAAACGAAGAGTTTTATATTAAGGCCAGAGTTAGAAATGTTACGATAAAAGCCGAGGTTCAAGTTAGAGTGGTCCGCTAGTCCGAATGAAATGAACAAGAAAAGAAAAAGAATGGCGTAACGAAAATATCTATCTAGTTACCGAGGAAACTTTCAGTGAATGCAGTTGTATATCAATATAGGCGGGGGGCGGTTAAGTGAATGAGGGGTGGCTTGAGGGGGTTTGTTGACAAGCTCCCAGACAAGACGGGGGTTGGAAACTTGAACTATTAATTAAAGTTTGATTTACCGGTATAGCACCGATTTTATAGCTAATATATTGACTGAGAAGCTCTTGGAAGCTTCGTTTAAGTTTAAGAGCTATTCTAACTTAAATAAGTTTTTTATTTCATCGTCATAAACAGCCGAAGGACATCCACCGCTGGACATAGGTCTTCTTTAGGGACAAGTGTCTCCCTGCGACACCTTTGATTTCGTCAGTCCATTTAGTGGTGGGTTGAGTAATACGGGTTCATCCCAGTAGTACCCCCTAATTTTAGTTCTATAGAACTGTTGATACACCATATTAGTGCTTAGTGTCCCATTAGTTCTATATAGAACTAATGGGACAGAAGTAAAAAAATCTCGATATCAACATCTTGTTTGTACGTTACATAGAAATTACCTAGTTTTTATAAGCATAATATGGAATCTCTTTTGATTGCAATAATAAATGTTGACTTAAATTTGAGAGTATCTATAAACATACTGTATCGAATACAGCTTTGCTTAAATTGCACAAAACGTCTTTAAAATGGTCAACAGTTCTATAGAATTACAGTATGGGGTACTACTGGGATGCACCCACTAATACTGAGCTTAAACAACACAAAATTTGACAAAATTAGAGTAAATTTTAGAATATTTTCTTGGCTAGAGTCAAAAAGATCAAATCCAGGCAAAACATAGAACTATATCCGTGATGTCTCATTCATGATTATCACCCTATTAATGGCCCACTACAGGGCCAGTTCTACCTCCTTATAGTAGATGGGATATGGAGCGTACACCCACCAATCTGCTTTATGCGGGTTGACGTGACAATGTTTCATTTTATGCTTTAAGATGCTCTCCGAGGCACGGGGGTGCGACACCATCAACTTTCCGACCTCGGCTTAGAATATACTAAAAATTTATCATAAAAGAATAAAAAAGTCAGAAATTCTAGAGCCGACCCGAGAATGTAACCCTGAATCTCGTGATCGAAGCCATATTGCTAACCACTAGACCAACGAGGCAGTAATGTCTCTCTCCTTACTAAAAAATTAAATATTCATTAGTAGGATTTTATACAGATTCAACGCTACCAAAGTAAGTAATCGAAGTACCTGAAAAGGTAAAACGATGAAATAACAGCTGCTGCATCCTTGACCCAAATTAAAAATTATTAATTCCTAAATTGCCCCGAGCTGCAAATCGAAACTTGTAAGACCTGCGCACAGCACGTGAGAATTATGAAATGAAGTTTTAAATGTTTAATGCATTTGCATCACTGACTTTCTGAGGCTACATTGGAGTGCCTGAGATTGTAAAGCATGCCGTATAGCACAAATAATCATCATTGTTATCAACCTATTTACAGCCCACTACAGAGCCAGGCCTCCCGTCTTATATAAGGCACATGAAGATACATGGCACGAATAAAGGAAGCGTTTTCATTGGTTGATAGAGCCCGTACGCAGTGTGCAAGCGATTTCTGTTAAGAATGAAATAGAAACTTCGGTTACTGATTGAAGCATATAACCTGTTTACGAGAACCGTTTTTATTAGACGTTGGCGCACGCAGCGTCTATTTCATCTGGCACTGCACTCAACACTGGTGCGAGAGTTTCGCAGCAACCAATGATTTTCATAAAAAATGCAAAAATATTTCTACAGCAAAATCCCAAAAATTGTGAAGGAAATAGCAAATGCTAAAGCTTGTATCAAAATTACCAGTTAAATAAAGCCTTTACTTAGTAGATGAATTTTTGAATGATACTATGGTAATGATATTTTTGAGGACCCAAGCAATCGGTTGTCAAGGCTCCAAGTGAGGAGCCTCTTCACAATACGCGCCGTTTCAAAAACTACTAAGGCCTTCTTGACCCAACAGACAAGCGAAAGTTCCTTAAGATGACATACTATATTTTTACGCCATTCTTATTATTTTACCAGAACAACTGGACATATTCTTACTAATATTACAAAGACGAAACTTTGTGTGTATTAATATATTACATATATACATATAAGAATAACACATAGGCCATATTTATCCCGAAATAGCCACGAGAATGAAATCTTCCCAGATGTAACTGCAAAATGAAAATGAATGAATGAAATAAAATACTTACTCGTACCTTAGTCATGAAATTACCGCATTGTGGAATGTTGAGTCGACGAATACTGTTCCCATAGTAGTTTCATTCAATGATCTTATAGCGAACAGCTTCGATCTGAAGAAGCTTTCGCTTGACTGATGGATCAATATGCGCCTTCTCAGGGATTATCGCCATTCGGTATCCAAATGACAGAGAACGGCGACAATCCGTAGGATGGCACGTATTGCGAGGATGTTTCTCACTCTGGAGCCCTGACCGCTGACTGCTTAGGCCCTCAAGCCCCGCAACAGAAACATTGGACTTTTTTATAAAGTTGTAATACTGTTTTATATATTGACTTTTGTATGATGACTGTTTAAATTGAAAAACACTGTAAATACGTAAATGAGAAATGTGATAAAAAAATTTAAAAAAGCTGAAAATGTGTCCCTCGATTATACGAATATTACAATAGTGAATTAAGTGAAACTCGGCGCTGCAAGCGTCATACCATATATCAACAAAAATGTTTTGTTTGCCAAAAGTTTGCAGAGCGGTGGCGCAGTGTTTGCCGTCGCGCACCCAACATTGCATTCTGATGAAAACGGGTTCAAACAAAAATAAAACAATTGAAGCAGTTTCACAACCTGCGCTCTGGAACTATTACTGAGTACATTTTTAATGCAACACGCGCCCCAGCGATTGTTAACGCTCACCTTTGAAACGTGTAAACAAGGGGAAAATGCCGGTCTTTATATTATTTTATTTCATTTTCTGGTTCTTGTAGGTATGTTACTTTCCTTTTACTTCATTCAATACCATTTATACTTAAGTACTTTCTTTTACTGGCAGTTGAATAAGGGCTTTAACCACACTATTGTCACAAGCTAACTGTGTTCAGCATTTTCACCCGCGTAGGTCCTTTTCAGGTCAAATGGTTTAGCGTTCCTCTACGTAGCCTTTTAGACACAAAAAGGGGTGTGAATTAAATAATAAGCCCAATTCCATCTTAGCGATTATATCATCACTTAACACCAGGTGTAACTGCAGCCAAAAGCTAACTACTGATAAAATATATACGATCATTTGAGCAGAGAGAGGAAAACCAGAATGTACTTTAAATAAATAATAAACATGAATGAACGAACATTTTAAAATATAAGTTAATTTCCAAATGGCAAATTAATATTAAACAGTTGCCCGTGAAAACAATCCCTATTCATTCAACGTTAACAATACTTTGTGGAGAGATGCGGTAACATTTTACGGGCCTCGAATAAACAAGTATTATATTTGGATATTTAAATAAATGTACGAATATTTTAATACATGCAATTAATATCGTAAATGTGTGAAGTTTATTTATTTTGTACTCCGTATTTATAAACCACAATCATTATGGACAGGTGTTTTCAGTAGTACAGAAGTAGACCTGTCTGTCTCGTTATCATATGGCTTTGATCACTAGGACCTGAATTCAAATCCTGGGTCAGATCACGGAAAAATACTGAAGTTTTATTTCTCCTGCGAAATTTTCAGGACATTCTAAGCCCGCTATCAGGTATTTGGTGGTGTCACAACCCCGAGCCTGGAAGAGCAAGTTAAGCCATAGACAATATCCTACAAGGAGGGTAATCTCGGGATATACAATATACAAGGAGGGTAATAAAGGGAGCCTTTTTTGGGCTGAATATTATGAAGGAGTAGAATACGCAAAGTAACTTTTGCTAGCTTAAATCGGATCGTAGTGATTATTTTCCAGGCAACTTTTGTTAAGGAGAATTCGTGGACAATACTACATGTGATAATAATATCCATTACTGATATAGCCCAAAGGCTAGCAAAACTGAAATAGCAATGAGCGAACCATATTATACAGCGAAATATATAAACGGTACTTAGCTGTTGAGTCGGTATCTCTACGCCGGATAGCGCAGTGTTAATCGATCCAAGCTAGGTGGGATGACGACATACACCGTGTCGCAGGCAGCCACTGAGTGCCGAGTGTGAGTTTTCACCAAAACAAATCGAAAACTTTACTTTCGCGTTAAGGGCATATTTATATGGAACTGAAGCAGCGCCCCTGGCGGAAGTGAGAGAGAACTCAACACTGACACTCGTTCCGCCAGGGGCGCTGCTTCAGTTCCATATAAAATTTGCCCTTAACGCGAAAGTGAAGTTTTCGATTGTTTTGAAGTAATCTCACACTAGGCACACTGGTCACAAGTGGCGCAAGACCGTTGTGTGTATAAGTTCCTACTGTAGGTTTTTCCAGTGGATATTGTTGTAACACAGATTCATATATCAGAGACGAAGAGTCATGGACGATGTGCACAGATAACCACGATCATTGCATATCTCGCGCTTCTTCCAATTTCATTAATCCTTTCATACAAGTACGTTTAGTGTACTTTTGACCTGGCCTCTAATCATAATGTCCTGGATTTGGTCCAGGAACGTTCACTTTGCTCTTCCCCTTCCAACATTCCGATTCACTCTCATCTTATAAATCTCTTTCGTAATTCTCCTTTCATTAATTCTCTCTACATGACCAAACTCAGCATACTTTTCTCGATTTTAGCCACTACATCTTCTTTTATTAACCGACGAAAAAAAAACGGAGGAGGTTCTCAATTCGACATGTATATATTTTTTTTATGTATGACCACGCATAACTTTTTACAGAGGTTTCCGATTTTGATGATTCTTTTTTTATTAGAACGGGCACACTTCCAAGGTGGTCCCATTGTCATCATGTTAGGATCTGATGATGATATCCTGGGGAAATTGAAGGAACTCTTCAAATTTTGGAGGCACTCTTGCAGCGATTTCGGTTATTGTTTCGGTATCGGTACTACTGCCGTATAATATATGACAGGATAGTACGAGTACGTCACTTGGCGATAAATCACTAAAAAGTAAGAAATACATTTTTTTTACAAAAATAGAACCGACTCAAAACGCACTAAGAAGTGAAAAATGACTGGGTCATTTAGTTGCTTTAATTTACTTAAGCATATCTAGGAGTCGGTGCCAGCCAAGGTTTCTACTTTAAGGACGTTACCTAGACTGCTTTACCTACGTAAAATAAATGTTCCCTAAACTTGGCTAGCACCGACTTCATAGATATGCTTAAGTAAATTAAAGCAACTAAATGACACAGTTATTTTTAACTTTTTAGTGCGTTTTGAGTCGGTTCTATTTTTGTTAAAAAATTTTATACCCTATTGCTCTCTTATCACACTATTCTTTATTCTGTCACTCAGGATCGTGACAAGTGGAAGGACGTGAACTCTGCATACTCTTATGTGAATGAGACGTTATGTATGTATGTAAATTAGCCCTTGACTGTAATTATACCTAATAGTAAGTGATTATCTAATCTATGATGAAAACGGGCTAACTTTTTACGAGTAGGGTGAAAGCCACACACCCCCCTTTCAGTTTCTACACGACATCGTACTGGAACGCTGAATCGCTTGCTGAAAATGTCTCTGTTGGTAGAATGGTAGGATGGTAATAAGCCACGACCAAAGCCTCCAGCTAGACTTGGATAAAACATACTTGGTTGTACTACAAATATTGGTAGACTAGAGAGTTGAAGTATTTTTTTTCTTAAATTTTAATAGCCCGAAATAAGAAAGTGTTTTACAACACTGAGCTTTGTTTTAGTTGCTAGCCTGTTTAATTATGGACACAGATGATGAACTTCTGTCTGTGGACATGAGCAAAGATATAAAATAATTAGGAGTTTCTTTCTTCCAAGAAATTATAAGTTACAGCCCGAAGTAGGAAAAACGGCATATTTTCCGGTGTGGAAACTCACGAAGAGGACTAAATCTCTTCAAGTTCTTAAGTACTAACATAAGTTATAAGTTTTCATTGTTACTAACCCTAAATGGACTCTGTTGTCTGAAATAAACAAATAAATAAGCTTAGAGGGAACGTTCGGTTCCTGTTGGTTGAAGCGATTTATCAGAAAGGTATTTTTTGTGTATTGGGAAGACATCGAATACAATTTAAATCCCCGGAATAATACATTATAGATAGAATAGCTTTAAGTTCCCCTATCCTACACGAAGGAAGGTCTGGCCCGGTAGTGGGACGATGATAGGGTGATAATTTTTTTTCTCCGTATTCTATCATGCAATCAGTGAAGTATATTGATGATTATGAGATGATTTCTTAGTATTGTTGTTTTAATATTGAATAATTCACATTGGAGTTGTTCATATTTTGGTGAAGCCAGACTACATGAAATCAAACTCCAAGATCCTTTTTCGTTTTAGACGATTCAGGCAGCTAGAAACTGCGAGCTTAATCTGGTGGTTCGGTATGATATTTCAATATCAGTTTATAATTTATTCCTTCTTCTATAAGGAGGGACGCCTGGCCCTGTAGTTTGTCGTTAATAGGCTGATAATGATGATGAATTTATAATACTCTGGAAGATTTCCTCCTTCACTGTTTTGATAATGCTCATGGATTTTGCTGTTTTTTTATAAACTATGGGGTGCTTTGCTCTCTCGCACAGCCCTAAACTTGTATGCCATGTTGTTATAGTGTAGCTTTGTATATAGGATGATAATGATAATGAGATAATGATGAACTTTTATGTCAGAAATTATTTTCATTGTAATGAAAAGCGTATATCTTAGCATTGACTTATCGGATTTTCATCATATAATATATATCTTGTGAATGATTGCTAAACCTACCGATACTTACTTGACCTACCTAATACTTACGTTACGCTACGCTGGCATACCACTCCGTCACGCCACGCCATCTCTTCATCTTCTCACCGTGGTGGAACACTTTACACTTCACACGTATTTAGACATCCGCGTACGACTTTTTATCTTTCTATTTTTGATAGAATAGTTTTATTTGTCGTTAAATCTTAAATTTGTGATTGATTGCAGGCTTTAATATATAATAGGGTAGAGAATCTAATTTTCAGAGGTACCCAGGTACCAGTTACATTTCACTCAAACCTGCTGCCTGAGGGATAAAGAGACGCGGGACGAGCCCTGAAGTAGGGAAGCAATACCTGCAAGCTAAGAACAATCTCGATCACTTCAGCTTATTCAAAAGCCTGTATAATCAGTCCATTCATATATAGTTTTTTTACGTCAAAAATAGAGCTGGAACTCATATCAATTTTATATATTGTACCCATGTATACTGAATGACGTCAAAATTCTGAATTACGTCAACGCGCACGCGTATCTACAGGAGAGCTTTTTTAGAGTTCTTTTCATAAAACGAAGGAAAATTTTAAAACCAATCATACTAATAGTAGTTATAATAGTATAAAGGCGATAGTTTGTGAGTATGTATGTTTGTTACTTCCTCACGACTAAACGGCTGGAGCGATTTTAATCAAATTTGGTATGGTTTGGTTGACGCTGACAGCCTTGATAAACAAATAGGCTACGTTTTATCCCAAAATTCTCACGGGAACGAGAACTACGCGGGTGAAACCGCAATCCTATAGTAAATCATTTTTCGAAAGATCTAAATCCAAACCGAAATGGACTAACATTACGAACGAAGAAAATTGAATATAAATTTTAAAATCCTATTGCTATTTTATATTTTGTAGAGTTTTGCCGAAAGTCTTCTTTGCACGCAAGATCATTTAAACTGCGCCATTTTGGTTTACCATGACGCAGACATCTTCCAGCTTTATTGATCTTGCGTTTGTTAACAATAGCGATGTCGTCTGCCTTGAAGCGCAAAGAATGGGATTAGATTTTCATTCCCAAAGTCAAAATTATTTATTATTCAAATATAAATAAATTATTTATATTTAATAATTGTCAGAGACAGCTAACACAAGGTTTGGTGCCTCAAATTTTTAATTATTTTTGACTTACATTCCACATTAGTACAATTTATGCCCTAATGTGTTAAAATATTAACAAAGAAAGTCAAAATGTCTAATATTCTTAAAGCAGAAATCATTATCATAGTAAACTGTACCAAATATTCTTAAGTTTCAATTTTAAAAAATATTTTTATTTTATTTATCAATTTAAGTTAATAATCATGAATATTTATACCCTAAAAACGTAATTTTGTAATAAAAACTTTTTAGATTTTTTACTCTGCAATATAGGAAAATTAACACTTATAAAATAATAACATTAATTTAAAGTTGCACGAAATCAATTAAATCGTAAAGATAATAAACAGTTTAAGAATTGAAAAACGCTCGCTGTCAACATGCGCCGTCGTAACGCTCCACGTGATCGCCGCCAAACTTTCGCGATCTTCGAAAATAATGAATTAAACTGCTAAATACATGTTTTTATAGATTTTCATGAATTAAACACATACTTAAATGTTATTTAGGATACGAATACATGATTTTTGACATAAAAAATTTTACTCACGCGGCGTGGTCGGCATGCGGAAACCAGATGATTGCGAAGGCTAGGACGCCAAAGACGCTGGCAACCGCGCGCGTTTGCTTGCCGTGCATTTTTCAGGCAAAGTTCGAAACTGACGCAGGCGTGCTCGGGTCAGATCGTATACGAACTACACAGATACCTTCTTGGACCGAATAGACTATATAAAACTTTACGCCTGCGCGTAAGCTATTTTATCGACCGCATCATACTTAATTCCTGAGTATACCATAAAATTTTCAAAATTTTTTGAGCTGAAACAACCCGGCACGACCGCACTTTCCTATACCGCGCGAGACCGGCGACTTCCAACGGTAGCCTTTGGCATGACACTTCCTAACCTACAAGTCGGCAAAGACATCGTAAATGGCGGGAACTTACCGGGGGAGAAGCGGCTAAACAGCGGTTCCACGGCGTCTCACAATTAAACACATATATGCCATTATTAATGCGATGTTATAAAAAAAGACCAAAATATATATTAATTTCATGTATTCAATCTTGAAAAATTAACTAATGATTACTTACATTTTATCAGCTCTCTACGTGTGTAAAGTTTGGCTTAACAAATATAAAACAAAAGTATTTTGTGCCATTGTTACGTATACCAAATAGCTACAGCATCTTATAAATTAACATTTATTTTAATTGACCAAGTTCCCCTTGTTGGTCTGAATTAGTCGGCCATACTCGTCGGAGTACGGTCGACTAGTTTACAAATCCACAAGTGACAATCAACCATCATGTGAGTCATTTTTTCTATTCCAAGGTCTACTTCGACCGCTGGGTGACCACCTGTAAAAATAAATGACCTAGCCTGTATCGCAATTATCACACGTAAGTAAAAAACTACAAGTAGAGAGCATAAACGTAGTAGACAAAGTTATTTAAATTACACAATAATACCTCCACCACATATATTATTCGGCTACGCGTCCTGTAGCCTGTTGACCCTACACGCAATGCATAATGAAACTGCTCGTAATGCGCTCGATCTTAGTCGATCGATATGTAATAAACGTATCTAGGGCTAAGTATTTCATCTACCACTACTAAATTCGTTTCGTTCAAGTACGCTTCAAATTGACATCAAAATCTGTTTATAGTAAAACTGAGTTTGATTTAGAAATTATAGAGCAAAAGAGAACAAATTCTAATTACATAAATTACATAAACATAATTCAATTCGCCAACATTCTTATTTCGGCGATTGAAATCATGTTGCACAAAACCGTGCGCCTTGAGCTGATGTTTGTGCTAAAATTGTCTGCACTCAGCATTTACAACAACAACACTAGGTACATTATAAACGGCTTGTTGGCCATAGTTTCCTAAGTGTGGCGACTCGTATTAGGTCAGCTGGGAAGGTCTAAGTTCAAGCTCCTCCTTGTTATAAAGAGACAAACCTATTAGGAGGAAATCGTTTCTGCTAACATCGCCAGCATCGCATCTCACAGAAGCGAGTCCAATCATGATCACGATTCATGCAACTGGATCATACCATAACCAAGATTCCACCTTTTCTCTTATAAGTCAAACAAACTGTGTTAGGAGTTCAGTGTCTAGAGGAATCTTATCCTAAACATAAGCTTGTCCAAAAGATTCGTGTCATGGGAGAAAACTGCTTTATCTACCTCGGCGGGGTACTCTCCTGTCAATAAAGCTAATGGTGTTAACAAGCCACAGATGAAGCCAAGTGTTTCACGGCTGATGTGGTGGTGATGTGGTGATTACAGCCAAGAGCAAGCATTACGTTGGAAGCAACTGGCTTCGATTGAAAACAGCAATTGCCTGTGATACGTAGCTTTACCAACCAAAAAGCAAGTCAAGCTAAATCGTTACTTCGCTCCTAGAAAACCGACCTGCAATACTGATAAGCTAGACAGTAGAGTTTAACTATGAAATTTACAATAATTATCACGAATAACGACCAAAATATACGCTCTGATGATGCGACTACAACGGGATTTACTAAATATGATGATGTTACACAATGTAAATGAAGAATAACCTTTAACAGTTTATTAATATGGCTAGATTTAAGCCCACAACAAAAGAATTTAATACGAATATAGATGGAGTGAACAATGTTACTCAAATTTGAGAAGGTGAATATTAACAATCTATGCCAGATTTATATTATTGTATGGGTGATTAGACACTTATTCTAGAAGGGGAATACAACTACATGTAGAATAACGTAGTATATTAGATATTTAATATTAAAAACAAATTAATATAACATTACGTAAAGTACTCGCGGCATAAAGAGACGTGGATCCGCTTCAAACTGTCGACGGGCACTGATTCAATGAGCTATTTTGCGAGACCCCTCACCCCGCGCGCGGTAACGCGCGCGTAATATTTACGTAAATATAATAAAATAGTAACAAAATCATGTCTGTACGATATATATATGTCTGTTTGTCTGTCTATCTGTTTGTTTGTACAATCGTCATTCAAAAACATGATGTTCATAAGGTTATTGCGGGTAGATTGCGATTAGCTTGAGCAGGCTTTAGCTTTGGTTTCATTGAGATCAGGCGTAAGGAAATGTCTTCAGATATATCAAAAGAACCAATAATACAAGAGCAAAGACGTTATAATAATTAAACATATAAAGTATGGATTACTTAATCGACAAAGCAGACGTATTTGCGGACACGAACCAGTTGTTAATTACTTTTTGGTATAAAACGCTGTAACTTCTCTATAAGTCATTGTAAAATATGTTCAAAATAGTACCTTCAATTGAAATAACTACTTTGTTTTCCTTGGCCAGCACTTTTAAATTTTACTACTTTTTGGGGCAGTGATTGATGTCTTTTAGCTTATTCATGTGGTTTAAAAGCTCGTAAGGAACATTTTTCTCAATGCTCCCACACATGAGAATCTACGCAAATGAAACCGCTAAACACAGCTAATAGAAATTAAGCCGGCTTAAATTTATTTACCTAGTAGCTATTCAACGGTGAGCAGAAATGCACAATTGAATTTAGCATCCGACATTGATTGCCACGAATTTCCCAATATTTCAATCATTTAACGCAATAGATGTTCATTTTGTATTTCCATTTGAATTTGTGCGTATAAGCCAAGCTAAATTAAATTCTCTTCACTTTGCTTGTTTGTGATTTAATTATAAGCTCTTATCTATATTAATGTTATAAATGCGAAAGTACCTAAAGCTGTATGTTTCTTACTCAATCACGCCTAAACTACTAAACCGATTTAAATGAAATTTGGCACAGAGATAGTTTAGAGCCTAAGGAAGGAGATAGGCTACTTTTTTCGAAACGGAGATTCTGGATTCGATTTACGCCTGAACCGATTATTATATTCTAAATTGATCCAGGAGTCCATAAATATATGGAATACTTTTCCACCTTGTCTTTTCTTTACCGCCTATAATGTGGGCTTCTTTAAGAGTAAAAAGGCATTATCTGGACAAGCACGTTCCATCATACGCAGTATTATGGTGTTCCATCAGGTGTGGTTGTATGAAAAAAAATACAATAATGGTAATCCTTTTTATAAGGTCAGTTAAAATGGGGCGTGATGATATCCTGTAAAATGTTTCGTTGCCAAAAACGTACGAAAAAAGACAAAAAACATTGGACATGCAACGGCATATTGGTGCCGTATTGGAACATTTATTGGCATTTATGAAATATTCCGGTATGGCTTCTAAAGCTTCATATTTGAGCATGTTACACTTACTAGTAGAATTTTATAAAAATACCAGGTGGATCGAAACGTTAATTAAAACATGAGTCTTCAACGGTTCAGTAATTAAAGTTTTAAAGATTATTCTTAACTGTTACCTAATCCTATTAAAAGCTTCCAAGTACTTAATAAGCTCAAAAGTAAATAGAATATTTTTCATGAAAATAAACAAGCATTGTAAAATAATATAATATTAAAAGCACATTTTATTTCACCGCAATCACTTTTAATGGCTCTTTAACGGGTGTTTTTAAAACAATCTCAATTACGGAGCGATTCAAAAAATAAAACACCTTTTATCGGTTGATTGGAAAATAAAATTCTTTGTATAAAGTTAAAAGAGGCAAACATTGTCAGGTAATTATTTACGCTTAGTAATTAAATAGATGTATAATATAGACTGCTTAGTTGGTATAGTTGTTAGCCTATGTGGTGTGAGGTCCTGGATTCGAATCCCCGGAATAATTATGAGTTTTTCATTCTTATACGAAATTTTCAGGACATTCTAGAACCCGTTGTCAAAAGTTGGTGGAGCCACCCCCGTGCCTTGAAGATCATGTTAAGCTGTCGGTCCCAGTCAGTATCATAACATCTGATAGTGATCGTTAATAAATTATATATTATTACCCTAAGCCCACCAACTCGCGTTGCAGCAGCGTGGTGGGTTAACGCTCCATATCCCGTCTACTATAAGGAGGGAGGCCTGGCCTTGTAGTGGGCCGTTAATGATAATAGGATCCCGTCTGAGAAAGTAACTAATAAATTTTCTACAACAGAACAGCAAGACGCTGTAAACGATGGCATCCATACATGGTTCATAACCAGGCGACACGCACTAAATAGCGAACGCGTTTCGGTTCTATTTTTTTAATGCCTCATCGGTGTCTGTGCTTCCTGCCTGCAACCTCATATCTTCGAGGCAACAGATTCATGCAACAGTAATAGGCATTTTTCCATCCTTTCATCAAGTACAATCATAGTCAACCACATGAAAAAATGTAACCGCAAAGAAGGCTTAGGTATACTTAGTTAATAATAGTATCCCTTACGGTAAAATGATTAAATAAACTACAAAGTATTGTATAAATACATTGATATCTTAGGAATATGTAGAATACCTATCTGTTAGAGTTTGTTGCCAAACAAACTTTTACTTAGTTCACTTAGTCACCTGTCTGTAAAGCTCGCAAGTTATTGAGCCACTTCCCGGTTTCCGATTAAGCTGAAATTTTGTCTGTATTTGTATGCAATATTATGATTATATGGCGCCGATGCATGAAAATTTTTTTGTTGTCGGGGGAGAAATCTAGAGATACGTCTTGTGGGAGAGGTCGGGTTATGTAGGATAGGAGTAGGAGACTCAGGGCTCTCATGAGAAATACAAACCGGTGTAATAGTTATTTGCTCCTTGCTTCTATTAAAGAATCTCTTTAATCTATACTTATTAAGCTTGCGAACATTGTTTACAAAATATGTCATTATTACTTTAAGATAAGTTTTTATTAATAACTGATAATTAACTTTCAGGATACTAATGAACTTGAGTAAAATAAAATTAATGGAAATTCCATCACATGAATTCAGCAAGAATAACGACTTTGACGACCTCCGTGGCGCAGTGGTATGCGAAGCGGATTTATAAGACGGAGCTCCTGGGTTCGATTCCCGGCGGGGCAGATTGAGATTTTTCTTAATTTGTCTTGGTCTGGCTGGTGGGAGGCTTGCGCCGTGGCTAGTTACCACCCTTACCGACAAAGACGTATCGCCAAGCTATTCAGCGTTCCGGTACGATGTCGTGTAGAAACCGAAACGGGTGTGTATTTTCGTCCCACTCCTAACAAGTTAGCCCGCTTCCATCTTAGACTGCATCATCACTTAACATCAGGTGTGGTAGCAGTCAAGGGCCAACTTGTAGTCGATAAAAAAAAAAGACTTCGCCAGAAATTAGTCGTGCAATCATGCTTCTATTTTTGGATTATTTTATCGAATCTTCATTATTAGTTGTACTAACCATGTAAGATTTCACACAAAAAATTGCATTATTATCGGTCTATTTGCAATATTTACATATTATGTATACTAGTAGATTTTTTTAGCGTAGCTATGGAAAATGAAGCCACAATTTTTAACCACTACAGGAATGCCTTACGAGGCCGGTAGAAGCAGAGAAACGCTAACCACCAAGTGACGCAATGCGGTACGCGGCTCCCAATTAACTACAAGTGTAAATAATAGCAATTTATTATATTCCACCGAACTTAACAAGCCCCACTAAGCCTTATTTTCATCTCTACGCATATTGTCGTACTGACCTGTGCAGCAGTGGTTAGTCTATGCGGATTTGGATTGTGAGATCTTGGGTTGGAGTTCAATGTAATGTTTAGATACATTGGATTTTTCTTTCTTCACACACAAGCAATGCTTATTTTGGGTTACATGATTTTTGTACTGCTAGCATCATAGCAATGTTAGTGGACCTCTAACCACGACCGAAACTAGACCAGAGCTGAAGTCATGTCAAATCCTCTGTTGATCTCACATGGGTTTTTTTATAGAGGGTATATAGTACAGTAAAATTAAGTATTCAATTAAAAATTAAGATTACTTTGCACATGATATAATTTTGTATTATGAACTAAAACAACGTGTAAAGGTTTTAGTTAAGTTGTCTCACATATTTATTGTTTGAAATTTCAAACTACGGTTTTTAACCCTTGCCGGGGTAGCACTGAACATGTCATCGAACTTGATACATGTATGGGTGGATGTACGCATAAACATAAAAAGTGATTTGTTTTTCCAAAGTTCCATCACCCCTAAAAGTTCTATCACCCCTAAAAGTTATTAATAGGAGACAAAAGAAACATCTGAACCGATTTTATTACAATGATTATTAGTATTATACACATTTCTATAAAATTTTCGTTAAATACAGTTGATACAAGCATCAAAGCAAATTGTAAGGTAAAAAGGATTAAAAAATATTTTTTTTTTACTCGCCACCCTTTGCACGCAACATTTAAGAGGATTAGAGGCTAAGGGAGAGTGGAGGAAGGTGGAGTTGTTAGAGGTTCTGAAGTAGAACTTTTTTGCAGTGATTACATTTAAACGCTTGAGGTAGAATCTTGTTTTTATGTTGTAATTTATATTTACCAAACAATCATTTGTGTTTTTGATTGTTATATTATTAACGATGCCCCGAAGTTTCACAGAAGTATTTTCCATTTTTGTGGAAACATTAAGATAAAAAAGTATTTATATGCTGTATTACAGGGGTTCCCAAAACTTTTCATCTCACGGCACAGTTACAAAGTATTTTGTCACGGCGCCCTACTCTTTAAAAAAGATACAATCGAAAAAGATAATAACGTGGAACGGATTGAGCATCAACAGTTTTCAAGCGCGTAGGTACTTTTCAGACAGTGAGTGACGGCGACCCGTACGACGTAAGTAGGTGCCTATATTTTTTTTTCGTTGCGAGCGTTCAAATACCTGCGAATTTTTGTTGATTCAGTGGGCAAGTTTTTCACCGAGCAACTGCGTAAAAACGTACTCACTCATAACGTCAAATTATATAGAAAAAAAAAGCGTTTACTTTAAGCTTAACTTGATGGCGCTTCTCTAATTCGATTAAAAATTTGCGTTTACTGTTTTCAATATCGACTTACGACTCCACTTTTCACATTCCCACGGCCCAGCAGGGTGCCGCTGCGCACACTTTGGGAACCCCTGCTATATCTGACTATAATTTAACTCTGGTAAATTTTATCGAGACCTGTTTAGCCATTGAGTTGTAATTTCGTAACAAACGTGCCGATAAAAGCCGTTCCAAACATATATTTCTTTCCCGGGGATCTCGTTTAGATGTTAAATAATGTAAATAGGTAACTTTTACTCAACGATAAAATAAAAAAAATAAAGTCGGGGAAAATGGCAGACACTGAAGACGCGAAATCCTCCGCGAGTGCCACACAATCCTTGCACCGAGATGTCGCTTTAAAACTTAAGATGCCAACCTTCGTAGATGGCACGTGAAAAAGAAAATTCAAATGCCCGGCGTCTACTACCTAGTAATGAAATATTTATGTTTTCTATTAAGTTGAGCAAGTTAACTCGACCTTTGTTCAGGATTAATGCACAAAGTAATTTCAAAGTATGACAAGTGCAGCTTAGCGACCTTTTTTCAAAAAAGAAAAGAACTTTCACGGGAATTTTTTCAGGGAACGTATTTTCCGCTTCGCTGGCTCAGTTGGTAACGTAAACGTACCTAGCGCTACCCACATAAACTAGTTTTCATGTTTTTCTCGGATATATCAAGTTGAGCTTTATTGTAATAATCTCTACAGCGAGGTAGAAGTGGCTTGTTATAGACCAGAGCGCGGGCAGGTTCGATTGCCTGTTTAAGACTACAGAATCTCTATTTCTTTCATTTTGAGTTTAGCTCTAGTATAGTGTACAGTATTACCGCTCGACACCGGTTCGGAGGAATATTATGACGCCTAAGTGTTTTCCCTTTTTTTTATTGTTATATATATTATATATAGTTTAGGATATTGTAGTGTTTAAGCTTTTACTTATATAGGTATATATTTGTATAGCAAGAATAGTTAAATATTTAACATATAAATTTGGTGCTTTTAAACGAGTAATACTGTCACTGCAAAAAATTAGTAAATTTTATTAAACTTATTAATTTGTGACCCCTCTGGTACAGTTTAATATGCGTTGTTTTAAGCAGCAGGTCTAGTTCGATTTATTGTGAAATAACAAAAAATAAACGGGATGAGATTTTACATGTTTTATATGTTGTCTTGATAACTACTAATATCCATTTTTTATTAATTAAAAGGTAGCCCTTGATTGCTATCACACCTGATGCTAAGTGATGATGCGATCTAAGATAGAAGCGGGGTAACTAGGAGTAAGATAATATCCACACCCCTTCTGTTTCTACACGACATCGTAGACCCCGGAACGCTAAATAGTTTGGCTGTAGGTACATCTTTGATGGAAAGTGGTAACCAGCCAGCTGAGGCCTCTCACCAGCCAAGCCACCATCATTTTATCACATGATACACTTTTTTTTTATTTAATAAAGCGTAATCGTAAACAGCATTATCTCTTAACATCAATCAGGTTTTATTTATTTAATTGTAAATATTTAATTCAATGTATATATTTAACTGTAAATAAAGTAAGTATTTACTTAAATTGATTTAATTCAAAAATAATTATAAATAAATAAATGAGTGAAAATTATGATTTTGACTGTGGCTAGTTGTCTTGTCGAACCCTTATTATGAAATAGCAGCTTCTCCCACATGGATTTATATATGATTTTAACTTAGAAAGTAAATCATTATAAGCCTATTAACGGCCCACTACAAGGCCAGATCTCCCTTGTAAAAGAGAGGATATAAAGCGTTGATTCAATACACTGCTCCAATACGATTTAGCGGACTCTCTAGGATACTACACGGTGCCTTTAGACAAGATTGATCTAGCGATTAGGCGTAAATATACAAAGAAACGCAAATTCACTTTTCACGGTTAAAAAATGCGCTGGCTTTAACACAGCTATTGTTTTCGACATTTTATAATTATCTTCGTTCGTAATAGTGACCTAGAACTAGATCATTCCACGGTATGTAAACATGGAAAGCAAAGAGAATTGCATCTGCTCTTCCTGGAAAACCTTTATAAGCAAAGTAATTACTTCCCTTTGTGTTGTTCGTTCGTAAATATTTGCAAACATTTTCCTATCCATTCTCCCGTAAGAACGTGACCTAGACCTAGACGTAACTAGATCCTTGCTCGGAAAAGCGAAGTGAAGCCGCGATGCTGTTACTAGAAACCTCTTACAAGCAAAGTAATTACTTACCTTTGAGTTGTTCACGGTCACGGCTACCGCTCATACAAAGCAGAAGCCTTGACAAGCTTTACACCAGGAGCTCTAGTTGCAAACAACTTGAACTTCAATCTCGAGAGTTATAATTGTGAGGTTGCGCCGCGGTTTATTCTCAGAGTAGAAAGAAATAGACAGCTAGTTTTAATGATAGGATATCTAATACTATAAAACCGTTTTATAGTCATCAACTTCTTTCTAACGTGTCATTGTTGGGCTCATGCCTCGTCTCTCCTTAAGATAGAGAGCTTTTGGAGCTTGGATCCACCACGCTGTATATTACATATATATGTTTGATTCTGTAAGAATTCCTGACATATTTGGTATCATGATTATGAACAGTTATACGTAATCTCTAAAACTGAACCGCTCTGCTGCTTAATTGTAATTTAGTATGAGTAATAATAATTAAAGACTAGAGGACGCCCGCAGTAATAAAAAGTCAGCAACGATATAAATCAGACTTAGCACAAACTCTACATAGACATGACCTAGGTAGTAGTACTATTCTGGACGAACTGCAGTAGTGTAACCGGTGATCAATTAAATACAATTGTCACTACACGCACACGTAACTGTCTTGCATTCCATAAAAATTAATAATATGTACAAGGAATGTCCATATTTTGGTGACAGGAATGATATGCCGCTGCGATGAAAAGAAAACACACGGTATTTCATATGCTAGTTATTTCAATAGAATGGAAAAATGTAATTTCGTCCTATTTTATTCTGCAGTATTCGCCATTTCATGCATGAGCGAGATGAATAATTGCGTTTTGCGTGGGTGCGGTGGGAAGAAAAGTTACATTGCGAGTTATGAATGAAAACGCAAACTACATGTACCTATACTTACTTGATCTCGTAATAGTCTGTATTTATTTCTTTATCGTAATCAACCTATTTTTACTCGACTAGTGCCAGAAGGAAGGTTATGTTTTTCGAGATTATGTTTGTCCATTTCTTTGGCACGCCCTACAGCCAACCATTACCACATTGCTTTAATGCCATGTTACAGTGATATTATATGAGTATGTAACGATGTAAGGCTTAACGTGCTTTCTGTGGCTGGTATGTAACAACACTTACTTGTAAACTCCTGGCTGCTACTCCCGAAGGCGAGAGGGAATGGAAGGGGTATGCCTAAGTGAATGTCCTTGGACCAAATTCAGGACATTTTAAAATAAAACCAGATTTGGAGTACCTAACAAAGTTGTATGTATGTACACGACAACGTACCGGAATGCTAAATCACTTGGCGGTACGTCTTTGTCGTTAGGATGGTAACAAATCACAAGCCAGACCAAGACAAATTAAGAAAAATCTCAATCTGCCCCTCCGGAAATCCAACCCAAGACCTCCGTGTTATAAATCCACCGTGCATACCACTGCGCCACGGAGGTCGTCAGAATGCTACAAAATATAATGACTCGTGATGTTATGAATGTATGTATGCATAAGATCTACTTCAGGTAGATTTCTAAAAAAAAAAAAGTCAGTTATCATTGCCAGGAGAGCCATTCCCAACCTGTAATCAAATCTAAGGCATGAACAGTAGCCTCGTAAGCTAACTTGGACGCTAAGACTACATCGTAGTTTTATATGAAATCACTTAACAACATGCCATTGATAGAGTCTATTAATAGAAACTCCATTAACCTGCAAGAGCAAGCGCGGTAAATGTTTATCAATTTACTCGACGCTCGTAATACCACCTCTATTTATAAAACGTCACAACACACGTGTTTACGTGTTTACGTGCCCCTGGCATTGAGTTTCCGTCACATGAATTAAACCGTGATCGATTAACCAATACTACCGAAGCCTCGCTGTCTGCTGGCATCTGAGAACAATAAGAAACTCCAGTGCATTGTACGCCTTATATATAGGTCAGCGTGGTTTGTGTTTATAACTGCCGACGTACTGAATATGTTTGACGTGTTTATGTGCGTGTGTGTGTGTGTGGCGTGTGTGCGTATGCCTGTGGCTTCGTAGCTTGTGAACCGATTTTGATTTTGTTTTTTTTGGTTGTAAGGTGAATTAATATGGAGTATGATTTGAGCTATGGTTGGTTGATTAATTTTACTCTTTTATTTATAGTGGGAAAAGAGAGCACTGTGAAAAAAAGAAGATGTAGTGACTAAAATCGATAAAGGTAGTCTGAGATGGGTTGGTCATGAAGAGAGAATCAACGAACCATCACGCATCTCTTTGTTTAGGTCTCGGGCTCTAACTGCATTTAAAACCCTTAGTAACACTGCTACGGCCGCCTTTAGAAACCTTCTCATTAAAGTAATTAAATACTTTTCACACCATCATAAAAAGTCACGGAAAACTTACACATTGTTAAGGGTCATGAAAGATGACATATAAAGAGGTATACTACCTTTAATACTGAAAAAACGTGAATAAATTGCCAGCAAGCCCATAAAATAGAGCACCATTTAAAAATTTTACCAGAATGGCTCTTCCAAAAACAGAAAGGGGTAGCTATTTAGTAATCTAAAAAGGGTATCCAATTCACAAAAAGCTTTTGCTCACAGGAAGACCATAGATCTCCGCGTCTCAGAGTAGACAATCTGTTATCGGCATAGCTTCTATATAATGTTACTAGCAGGCGCCCGCGACTTCGCCCGCGAACAAAATAGTGTTATTGTAAACTTCTAAGCATAACAAAAATACCATTACCCCTCTTTTAAAGACAGAATAGGTATAGCAAGCTATTCTAAGAAGATAGATATATAATATATATTGTCGCGGACTTTTTGTAGTCCTAAGAATAATTCTTCTTTACTTTTTTTATATCTCAAATGGATTAGACAGCATTGTCAATGAATTCTCCTAGGCAGTGTGACTCTTCTAACCATTATCGCTATATTTTATCTAATATAAACAAAACTTTAACAAACTATCTACCAAAACCATTCTTGAGAGACACTCTATCTATTGTTAAAAAGAAGATTCGTAAGTATATTAATCTATGTCCCTTTTAGTTTGGAAAAATTATTACAATTTTATTCAACGCATTGCATTGTCATGACTTTGGCAAGATAAA
The DNA here is from genome assembly GCA_034621355.1 of Mycalesis mineus. NCBI lineage: Eukaryota > Metazoa > Arthropoda > Insecta > Lepidoptera > Nymphalidae > Mycalesis > Mycalesis mineus. The sequence goes on along the minus strand of CM067908.1, from coordinate 22,818,212 downwards.
TAAAGATTTATAAAAATAAGAAGTACATTTCTAGCCCTCCAATAGATATTATGACCCCGTGGTCTACTATCTTGGTAAAATGTAAGACGAGCTCCGCGATGTTCTCAGCGGAAAAACAATAATTGAAATGTGTACTTTGTATTCGTAGGAACACGCAAATAAAAAAGAACTACAAACTTGTTAGTGTTGTTTATCAAACGTGTATTGTATTGTTTTTAGTATACTTCTTAAAGGTTTTTTATAAATTGACTGAAATATGACGATATTTGTAGGAAGTACAATGCGGCTTTTTTCCCCCCCGGGCCTCCCTCCTTGCAGTCCAGGTATTTACCGAAACAGCCACGTCCAGTAAGCACCTGCACGAGACGGCACGATAATGCGTTATGGCCCCGCGTCAGAAGTGGAACGCGGCCTTGGAACTTTCATTCAAAGCCAAAAAAAAATGTAATCATTAGATATATAATAAAACAACGTATGGAAGGATTGTTCATCTTTATTATGAGTACAAAAAGTTCGCGATGACATACATCTATATTTTAAGAATAACCTATCATGCTTTACACGTGCCTTTTTGAAAATGAGTCAAGTGTTTTTTTATTTTATTTGGTGGCCTTCGAAGGCTGGTGAGAGGCTTCGGCCGCGGCTAGTTAGCACCTTACCGACAAAGGCGTACCGGCAAGCGATTTAGCGTTCCGGTTTCGATGTCGTGTTGAAACCGAAAAGAGTGTGGATTTCATCCTACTCTTAACAAGTTAGCCTGTTTCCATCTTCGATTGCATCATCACTTAACATCAGGTGTGATAGTAGTCAAGGGCCAACTTTTAGTAGATAAAAAAATATATATATCCCGAAGGCAAAGTTACGGTAAGTTAGTGTTAAATAAAATAAATTCTTCAAATATTAAAACTTTATTTATAACCATTTTTTTAATTCATATTCAAAGCATCTATAACACTCGAGGCGCGTTTTCTCGATGGGCCCGCGTCATATATATTGGTTAAAGATGTAGCCGGTGACTGCTCAGACGCCATTTTGTCCTTAAATATTAAGGGCAAATGGTTACACTCGTAGTTGCCCTGAAACATAAAGAGGAGCTTTGACAAGCACAGAAATACAAAGTTTTAAGCAGTCTAAGAACATTTTATTTAATTTTGTTTTTATTAAATAGAAAACATGTTGAATTTAATAAAGCCGTTAAATGATTAAAAGTCAAAAGTTTCACGATCATGAGTAGTAGAAATAAAAAGTTATCGACATTGAAACTTGCGGGTGGACAAAAATAGAACGGTGGAGCGTCTAGTGTAAACTCCTAATATCGTTACTGAGTTAAACATCAAATCCACCAATTTCAATATCAAGTGACTCTCTATGTTTATTGAATACACAGCGCCACTTCCCTTTCTCATGCAAATGATAATAATTATTTTCAACTGACGGGAACTGTGTCTTTATTTCCGTAATATTTTTATTCGACATAAGTTATATAAAGTGTCATAACAGCCTTTTTATCATCTCAAAGAGAAACAAAGGCTGAAAATAGCTCTTTAAATAACAGCACCATGCATTGACCTACTTAAATGTCACATATTTTACAGGTCGTCGATCTTTGCTATGAAACAATTGTTATAGCTCCGCCGGTATTCATCTACGAGTATTCTAAACCTCGTAGCAGGTCTACAGCTTTTCGTAGATATGCACAAAGCATAACTACGGACCTCCCACAGCGTATACATTAGTTACTGTAGCAATTTGCTTTAGTCATGGTTTTCTACTCTCTTTTCATATAGGGGTTAAAGAACGAAATTGCCGTTTTATTTTAATAGGTTCTTCGAATTGACATAGAACCTTCATGGTATAAGATTTTAAAGTGAAACTTTTTTCATACAGTACCTGTGTAGTTTTTCTTTTAAAAAATGTGCAACATTTGATTATCAACTTTCAGTTGTTTTTTTTTTCTTCAGCTTAGACAATGAAGATGGATACTTCGAAAATTCGTGTGGTTTTTGAACACGACTTCCGACGCGGAACTAATGCGGCAGAAACAGCTTGCAATATTAATGTTGCGTTTGGAGAGGGGACTGCTAATGAACGCACTGTGCGATTTTGGTTTAAACACTTTCGTGATGGAAACTTCGATTCGAAGAACGAACCACGGGTAAGACCGCCCACACAGGTGAATAACAATGATTTGAAAGAGATGGTGGAAGCCGATCCGAGGCAAACTACCCAGGAATTAGCGGCATGGTTTAACGTTACTTTACCAACAATATTGACTCATTTGCGTCAAATCAATAAAATATGAAAAATAGGTGCCTCATGATTTGACTGATCTGCAGAAAGAAACGCGTGTTGAAACTTGCGTTGCGTACAAATAGGCAATTTCATACTTTAACCCCTGATACTTTAATCAATACAAAACCACAAAACGCAAAGCAAAACTATTAATTCTTACAGGGTATCATTATTATGAAACGGATAAATAGAAGAATTAGAAGATAGTATAATTGTAACGTACTTACATCTAAGATGAGGCATTCGTGGTCACAATGTCTACTGTTATATAACTCATTGAACGTCCTTCGCTTTTTACGGTCTTCTATGTCCGGCGGGCCATACTTAGGATTACTTTTGAATATCGCTACCAAATTCTGAAAAAAATACGATGATAATTTGTGCATGACATAAACCTTTTTTGGAGTTTCCAAACACAACTATCCTGAGCCGCCTGTGGCCAGCGGCTCTCAGCGACACGTTTAATGTCGTCAATCCACCTTGTGGGGGGTCGACCAACACTGGGCTTTCCGGTGCGAGGTCGCCATTTTAGCACATTGGACCCCAACTTCGATCGAACTTTCGTTCCACGTGCCTCGCCTATTGCCCTTGTTATGTTGATTACTTTGCAGAGTATTTATAAGCATAATACTGTTGACTGATATATCAAAAAATATCTAAAACTGTACATTTGATTGGCTTAAAAATGAGCATACTCATTTCGCGATATAGACGCTCACTGAGATTGGATATCTCGACAATCCCACTGGATTGGGATCTACGCAGAAAATTACTGCTTATAGATACATATAACTTTTTTCAGAATTATATTAAATAAATGATCAATATTTTATTTGTGACAACTTTAAAAAGATTTTGTGACAACTTTAGAAAGACATCTTAGAAAAGATCATTTTTTTATATAAACTACTACTACTAAAACTTAAATTATTGTTTAATAATTTGAAACTTACATTTTTTAAAATATATTTAGCAACAATTTTCACGTGAAAGCTTAAGACAATGCACACTGTTATTGATATCCATGCAATTGATGCGCTGAAGTCCTCCAAATATAACATATTTACAACTTTGTTGATCAAAATCATCTGAAATGTACAACTTTGTAAATCATCAACATCATCATAATTATCTTCGTCATCATCATCGTCATCCTCGTCGTCATCATCATTGTGACCATCCATTACATAATAATAAGCATCAATATCATCATTGTCAACGTTATCATCAATCATAATAATCATCATTATTCACAGCATCATTAGCATCATCATCGACTACCTCACTACGAGTACCATCTTCATTAATTATCACCAAGTGAGATCGCAGTCAAGGGGTGGTCATTATATTAAAAAAAAGAAAACTAGTCTGCTATTAAAAAATATTGAAAGTATTTTCCGATAATTTCTTAAAAGACAGCAAAAATGCATTAAATATTATGTCGCCTAGCGTGATTGCTACATTTTGAAAGGCTGTCGGAGAAATTATTAGAACATGAAGTTTAACGTCTACCCTTCGAGACAGGCGCAAAGTAGCGTGAAAAACATGCTGTAACTAGCGGGTCTAGCATAGTATCTAATGGTCTCCTTCCATTACGACATCGTGACGTCATACTACTTAACACCAAGTGGACCATTTACCAACATAAATTGGTGGTCAGAAATTAAGATGGTATTCGAATACTTTGTACTAAGTTGTTATTAGTTTAAATTAATTAACAGTTCGTGAATGAAAATATTTTGTGATTTTTTCCAATATAATTATATACTAGAGGACGACCGCGGTTCTCCGCATAGCCGTCGTTCCCGTAGGTATTTTGAAATAATTATCCTATTTATTGTTCTGATATGTAAGCTATATCATTGCGAAGTTTCGTCAAAACCATTTAGTAGATTTTGTGTGAAAAAGTAACAAACATTCATGTACACATACAAACTTTCGCCTATATAACATTAGTTAGGATTCATTATAGAAAACACGGTACGCAAAGTAGCAGAGTACCTATCCACCTTCATGATTGTCAGAATCAGATCAGATGCATGTGAAAAATTCAACTTGAAAAGGAAACCGGAAAATGTGTCAAAAATTTGCTAAAAGCTTTATAAAATTCTCATGATCATCCATACTATCCGAAGGTTTCCACTGCTGAACACAGGCATCTTTTAAAGACTTCCAGACAACACAGCCTTGAGAAAGCTACATCTAGCGGCTCCATGAATTGATATCATCAAATCTTGATGTCAGCCAGCCTAGAGAGGGATCGACTGTGTTCTCCGGTCGCCATAACATCACCTTGCGACCCCAACTTCCATGAACTCTTTGCCACCTTAGGTATGCGACTCGTTGAGCTATCGGTGATTGTGATCCCTCTGTGGATATGTGTAGATTCTAATATTATCACGCAGAGATACACAGAGCATAGTTTGATTGAATCGCTGAGTGCTTCCGACCCTTCTTATGCTACTAATAAGCTCTACTACTGTTCAAATTACAGGTATGAAAACTGTAACTACAAGTAATTCATGCACCACATATTTGCAGTTTAAATTCACATCAAAAGTTTAATCTATCATACATAGCTTAATTTATTTTGAAAACTGTTGAGGCACACAACAAACAGAGGGAGAATATTGTTTAACGAAGTGAGTGCACTCATATTCGCTGTTCAAGGCCATCGGCCAATGTCACAATCCCCAAATGTTATTCTGTTACACGTATGTTGGTATAGCCACAGACTATACGTCGTTTAAACTATAAAACAAAATCCCTTTTAACAAGGTTGAATTTTGAATTAAATTTTGATAACAAACAGCTCTTAGTAGCTTTATTTGTTGACATTAGTTTAAGCTCAGTGTGAACGGCGTCCGTTAAATTTTCGTAATATCTAACGCCTCTTATTAGCTGTCTATGTTGCTTCATTAGTTTAAGCCTTGTATAAACGACGTACGTTGAATTTTGAATATGAAATTCTGATAATAAACGGCTCTTAGTTATGTGGCTACGTCAGTCTATTAACTGGATTTACCGCGTCCGTTGAGTTTTGCATATGGAATTTTGGCAATAAAGGCTCTTAATAACTGTCTATGTTAGTAAATTAGTCTATGCGCTGTGTACGGCGAACGTCGAACAGTTGATTGATTCTGGCTGTACGTTTTAATGGAGTGGTCCATCGTTGTAAAGGCTTGATTGAAAATCATCAAATAGGCCTGTGTCGACGGGACGTGATGACGCATATATTTTGGGGCTACAGCGGACGCAGGAGAGATGCTCTGTTCATGCGGGGCAAACATGGAAATGAAAATGTATTTATACGAGCGATTCTTTTAAATATTTATGGAGGTATATTTTAATTTTTTTTTCATTACATGTTAACCCTTGACTATAGTCACATCTGATGGCAAGTGTTGATGCAATCGAAGATGGAATGGATGGACTAAATTGTTAAGATTAGGATGAAAACCACACCCTTTTCTGTTTTTACTGGACATCGTACCGGAAGGCTAAATCGCCTGGCGGTATGTCTTTGTCGGTAGAGTAGTACCTGCTAGCTACGACTGAAGCCACCTACTAGCCAGACCTCGACCAATTTAAAAAGCACAATTTGCCCAGCCGAGAATCAAACCCAGGACCTCCATCTTATAAATCCACATGCATCCACACATTCTTCTGTCACGAAGGCTGACAAAAATCTGAATAAACATATCTCTTTAATATAATAAAAAGGCAAAAGCTATTTGCACAGCTATAACTCGAGAATGGATTGATCCATTTCAAAAATTATTTTTCTAATTCACTCCTATAGACCACAAAACGATAACCAAGAATCATATAATGTTTCATAATAATCGGTCCAATGGCCCTCGTTACTAAATGGCTGATTACACATTTTTTCACCCTCTCTCCTTCCCTTAGATTAGAATAGTATGAAAAGTTCAAATCCGCCGCCACGAAAAAATGGCGATTTACAATTTTGTCGGGGGTTTTAAAAATTCAATTTAATTTCGTTATAACGTTACTTTACTTTACTGACCCGCCTTAGAACAGTGTACATCTAAGCTTCATATAAGAGAAGCGGGCTCTTTACACACTATTTTTTTTTACACACTACAGTATAATAGTATCAGGGGTTAAAGTATGAAATTGCCGATTTATACTGAAAAATATATATATTTTTTTTAATTTAACAAATTTATTTAATCAAAATAATTACGATTTTTAACCGACGAAAAAAAACGGAGGAGGTTCTCAATTCGACACGTATATTTGTTTTTTTTTTTTTTTATGTATGACCACGCATAACTTTTTACAGTGTTGTCCGATTTTGATAATTCTTTTTTTATTAGAAAGGGCATACATCCAAGGTGGTCCCATTGTCCTCATGTTAGGATCTGCTGATGATATCCTGGGGAAATTGAAGGAACTCTTCAAATTTTGGAGGCACGAGCCAGCCACGTGCCAGCCAAGGTTTCTACTTTCAAGGACGTTACCTAGAACCCACAAACTGCTTTACTACGTAAAATAAATGTTCCTTAAACTTGGCTGGCACCGACTTCATAAATATGCTTAAGTAAATTAAAGCAACTAAATGACACAGTTATTTTTTACTTTTTAGTGCGTTTTGAGTCGGTTCTATTTTTTGTTAAAAAAATTTTTATCTATACATTGCTGCCATCTAATAGGATTTGCGATAGAACTCTGGTGATCTAGATTCGACAAATTGAGAAGAAAACTTTTTATCACGTAGAAAATTGTCCAAATCACGAAAAAAATGGTAGTCCGTTGGAGCAAGGTCTGGCGAATATGGAGGGTGACGAATGGTTTCTAATTGCAGTTCCTGTAGAGTAAAAATGGTTTCGCGTGCTGTATGAGGTCTCGCGTTATCATGGAACAATAATGGTGAAGATCGATTCATAAGTCGGGGCTGTTTCACTGCTAGTTTCGCTATCATTGTTCGGAGTTCGACGCAGTAGACATCTGTCGTTATTGCTTGACCAGATCGGAGAAAGCTATAGTGAATAACACCACGCTGAGACCACCAAACAGTTACCATTATCTTTTTATTGGTAAGCTTTGCTTTAGAACACACAATCCATTTTTCATCACATGTCACAATTCGATCCAATATTCCTTCATTTCTGTATCGATTCAACAAGGCAACGCAAATTTCAACACGCGTTTCTTTCTGCAGATCAGTCAATTCATGAGGGTGCCTCATGATTTGACTGATCTTTTTTCATATTTTTTTATATTTTTTCATTTTTCATATTTTTTTATTTTATTGATTTGACGCAAATGATTCAATATTGTTGGTAAAGTAACGTTAAACCATACCGCTATTTCCTGGGTAGTTTGCCTCGGATCGGCTTCCACCATGTCTTTCAAATCATTGTCATTCACCTGTGTGGGCGGTCTTCCACTTGGTTCGTTCTTCAAATCGAAGTTTCCATCACGAAAGCGTTTAAACCAAAATCGCACAGTGCATTCATTAGCAGTCCCCTCTCTAAACGCAACATTAATATTGCAAGCTGTTTCTGCCGCGTTAGTTCCGCGTCGGGACTCGTATTCAAAAATCACACGAATTTTCGAAGTATCCATCTTTATTGTCTAAGCTGAATAAAAAAACTATTGAAATTTGATAATCGAATGTTGCACATTTTTAAAAGAAGAACTACTGATAGTTCAATTCACTAAGACGCGCCCCACTATTTCTCGCGAGGGGAAACCGAAGGGTGCGGGGAGTATAGTTCGAACATCAGTCTCGAGTCGACCACGGCTCGGTGTACACGGGCTATTGTAGGTTGTATCGCTGCGTGTCATGACCCAACGGAATGATGCTCTACTTAATTTTTTTACCAATATTATATTTATAATGTCAAATAATTAATTTTAAATTAAAAATTAATATATTTATTATAAATTTAAAATATAAATTTATAAAATCAAAATCAATTATTTTATTAATTTAAATTAATATTTATAAAAATATAAAAATTTTAATAACCAATTAAATGCTACCATTCCATCAGTATTTTCTCGAATCGAAATAGAACTAACTAGCTGTTGCCCGCGACTTCGTCCGCGTGGACTTCGATTCAGTAACCAGTATATATAGTTAGTATTTACATAAATGAATAAAATTACAATTGCTATAAACTATTTACAAAGCTTCTATATATACTTAACACCGTTGGATGTAGTGCTTTCGGAGGCCAGAATGTACAGTGAATCTGGACTGGTGACGCGAGAGCACGCAACGTAGAGCTGTCCATGTGAAAAGCTGCTTGTCCTAAGGTCGACTCCAGCCAGTGGCGGATCCAGCTTTCAATTTAGAGGAGTTTCAGTCCTGGTATAGTCATTTCATGCTCCACATTTTTCACGGGTTTTATGGCTTTATTAGAAGTGACACTTACTAAGACCATACGTAATTTTAGTAGTATAACTGTAACCACAACGGATTGCTTATTCTACATTAAAATTGAAATTGGGGGCATTACAGTTGTCTAGCGCAGGATGTTATCCAGAACAACTCCTTGATGGCAGATCGGCTTTAAGGCGACCGTAGGTCTTGTGCGAAAATCGGTGGATTACGAATGGATTTCACATAAAAAATGAGTTAGGCACGACACTGGACATCGTAGAGCTCTGGTGCAAGGCAGGGTCCGAAAGAAAGCTCTGCCTGGGTGATGAGGCCAAAAGTAGCGCGCGACCTTTGTTAGTATAACTGTAAGCACAACGGATTGCTTATTCTACATTAAAATTGAATTTGGAGTTGTCTAGCGCAGGATGTTATCCAGAACAACTCCTTGATGGCAGATCGGCTTTAAGGCGACCGTAGGTCTTGTGCGAAAATCGGTGGATTACGAATGGATTTCACATAAAAAATGAGTTAGGCACGACACGGGGCATCGTAGAGCTCTGATGCAAGGCAGGGTCCGAAAGAAAGCTCTGCCTGGGTGATGAGGCCAAAAGTAGCGCGCGACCTTTTTTAGTATAACTGTAAGCACAACGGATTCCACACAAAAAAATAGACAGGCACGTGGGCACATCGCAGAGCGCTGGCGCAGGACTGCGAAGTTTTAGTTTTAGTTTTTAAAATATTTTTGTGTCACGCTCTCGATATAAGTTTTAAGTAATATGTGGTTAGCGGTGCTGGTTTACGTATTAGTAATGCGTATATCAATATTTGTAAGTAATATTGTTCGTGTACTGTTTGTTACAAAAAACACTGGCTGGTTCTATATTAAACTTGCGAGAGGCATGGAGGCATCACAGTTGTCTGGTCAAGAAGTAATCCAAAAGAAAGGAGAGCAAAGCAAACTCCTGAAAGCAGGGTGGAGACTTTCAGGCGAGTGATCGATCAGAGGATTAACAAAATTCATATAAAATATAAAACTGGGTACATTGCAGGGATAAGCCTCAGTACGGGTTTTGAGGGCAGCCCGCGGTCATACGCCGGTGATTTTGGCACGAGTTCTTCGAGGCTTCTGAGTTTCGCGATCGACCTTAGGAAACTCAGAAGATTCGCGGATTCCACAACAAAATGAGAGGAGCAAGTATTAAATATGTTTTAGTAAACATGAAATATAAAGTTTCTGTTGTCGTTTAACGAAGCAAAAATTTTTATTAATAAAGAGAATAAATGAAGTAAAGAAAAATATAAAAGTGACATTAGAACAATGACGATTATAATAATTTATCGAAAAATAAATAGTAATTTATTAATCATATAAATATAAGACCAGCCCAGAGGGTTGTCATGACCCCCATGGCCCTCCTCTGGATCCGCGCTCGATTTAGTGCAGCAGCCTTTAGTGTCTGGCCTTGTGACTCATTAATAGTTATGCCAAAGCATACGCTCAAAGGAAATTGACGACACTTGAACTGGAAGGAGTAGTTGTGGGGAGTATGTGAGGTATGAACACTGTTTTACTGGCGCCGCAAACCGATAAAAATTCTACTTCTACAATATTTCTTTGCAAAGAGACAACTTTGAGTCTAGTTCCATTACAAAGTTTCGGCGGTGTTAAATTCCGAAGAAGCATAATCGGAACGCTGACTTCGAGTTTTATGAAATGCGCTGGAACTCCACTTGCAGAATGAGAATTTAAGAATTCTAAGGGGTATTCTAGATGCATACAACTTTTCGTCCCCTTCAAACTCCGAGAAAATGCTTTCGTTAATACCTGCGATTTGATCATTTTTTGTTGTTAAAACACCCTCTCGCAAATCTAATGATTCGGTTGGTGTGGTATCTGATTAGCATCTCCATACACCAGACGAATCAAATCTTCTACCCTACCAAGTTCTCGTGTCACGTCTGATAACCCATTTTCGTTGGGTAAAGTACCTTCTCCCACTTTCAAAAGAATATTAACATAGAATTTTTGGGCTTGTGAATTTCCACCAATTTGTGCTCTCATATTCATTGTTAGGCACAGTTTGTGAATTGGCGATCAGAGGGCAGAGTGTTTCAACGAAGGGTTCCGTTATTTGTTCTTGTACGCGTCGTGGGGGCCCGGAGGTTAAGGCCGACCTTTCGTGCATGTTCGAAACTTGGCAAGTACCAATTTTAGAGTTTTCGAAATAAATGTACTATCTTATAGTATTTGGATACCACTGACAGGCGGTGAAGGAAAGCTTTGTAAGGCAACCTGAACTTCAAATTATAAATATTTAAGAATAAACATAATATCAAAAAATGCGGAAGTATTGTAACATGTTCAGTTCATACTGTAGATGGCATTACGGGCCGTATACCTGGATATCAAAAACATAATATCAAAAGCACAATGTCGGCACCGACGTCATCGGGACCGTGGCCTAGCGGTAAGGCGCTCTAAGTGCCCGGATTGCCAGAGAGACTCAGGTTCGAATCCCGTCACTTCCGCAATTTTTGATATTATGTTTATCTATACTAATATTATAAAGAGGTAAAGTTTGTAAGTTTATGTGCGTGCGCTGTTTTAGCTATTGGATACAATTGAAAATATTGTATGAAAACTTTATGCATCTTAAAATATTCTACAAAAAAGTCCGCGATAGCATATATCTATCTTTTGTATTTTTAAAAAATCATTTAATTCATATGCTTACGTTTATGTAATTATTAATACAACTGAACTTAAATCCTTATCAAAATAAATTATTTAGTAATCACAAGGACATTATGGAGATAAGGTTTGTGTTTTACAAATTCCAATTCAAATTCATTTATTGTGAATTGAGTACATGGAGATCTTATATAAATATAATAGGTTCTTCCAAATTCCGCCTTACAGCTTACAATGTCCTTAAATCACTAAAAATACTGGTAATACAGTATGTTAATTAGTTATATATTTTCGGAGATATTACAAAATTTCTAAACAGCGCGGCCCTGCCGCTATGGCGTACAAATTTAGTTGACCTCCTTCGTGTTATATTATGCGTACTGAATAGATGTCAGCATTTTGGTACTTTCTTGATAGAAACGTTAATACGGTGATGGATTTAGAATTCTATCTTTGTTCAAATATCTATATAGTACACGGAAGAGTTTGTTCGTTTGTTTAAACGGGCTAATCTCTATCTGCGTGTCGGATTGTAAAATTATTTTTGTTTATTCAGGAGGCTAGACTCAAGAGTGAAATATACTATTTAATATAGATTTATACCCATCAGCTTGCCATAAATATATGTTGTTAATGTTAATGTACTGAAATGTCGTATAATGTTTAACAAAAATGTAATTCTTTTGTACACGGGACGGAGGATATTGCTCGACGGGAAACTATGAAAAAAATATATTGAGAGGGGAAGCGGGGAATGAGCACACTTTATATATTTTTAATGAACACACTGTCTTTAAAATTAGAAGGGTATCTAAAAGGTTTTTACGCGAACGAACTCGCGGGCGACTGCTAGTTCTTAAATATAAATAATCCCTTAGGTGTGGGTAACACTTTTCCATAAAAACTAAAAAGAATAAAATAGGAATATGTCATCTTTAGAATTGAAGAGCTTGATTCGTAATATGAGCCTTCAATAGTATTGTAACATGTTCAGTTCATACTATAGATGGTATTACAGGCCGTATACCGGTTATCAAAAACATAATATCAAACGCACAATTTCGGCAGCGACGTCATCGGGACCGTGGCCTAGCGGTAAATCGCTCTAAGTGCCCGGATTGCCCGAGAGACTTAGATTCGATCCCGTCAGTTCCGTAATTTTTGATATTATGTTTATTTATACTAATATTATAGAGGTAAAGTTTGTAAGTTTGTAAATAAATCTCTGTCGGGGCTAATCTTCGGAACTACTGATCCCATTTAAAAAATTCTTTCACCAATAGAATGCTACTTTATCGTTGAGTGTCATAGACTATATTTAATATTTGTATTGTATATACCCGAGTTATCACAGTTTTTGTAGCGCGAGTCGAACCGTGAAATTGATTAAATAGGCTTTATGCGCGTGCGCTGTTTTAGCTATTGGATGTAATTGAAAATATTGTATGAAAACTTTAATGCATCTTAAAAAGTTCTACAAAAAAGTCCGCGATAGCATATATCTATCTTTTATATTTTGGCAGATATATAACTTTTTGTGTTTTAAAAAATCATTTCATTCATTGCAAACTTAAATCCTTATCAAAATAAATTATTTAGTAATCACAAGGACAATATAGAGATAAGGTTTGTGTTTTACGGTATGTTAATTATATATATATTTTCGGATATATTACAAAATTTCTAAAAAGCGCGGCCCTGCCGCTATGGCGTACAAATTTAATTGACTTCTTCGTGTTATATTATGCGTACTGAATAGAGGTCAGCGTTGTGGTACTTTCGTGATAGAAACGTTAATACGGTGATAGATTTAGAATTCGATCTTTGTTCAAATATCTATAGTACACGGAAGAGTTTGTTCGTTTGTTTAAACGGGCTAATCTCTATCTGCGTGTCGAATTGTAAAATTATTTTTGTTTATTGTGAAGGCTAGACTCAAGAGTGAAATATACTATTTAATATTAATTTATACCCATCAGCTTGCCATAAATATATATTGTTAATGTTAATGTACTGAAATGTCGTATAATGTATAACAAAAATGTAGATCTTTTGTACACGGGACGGGACGGAGGATATTGCTTGACGGGAAACTATAAAAAAATTAAATTGAGAGCGGGGAATGAGCAAATTTTATATGAAAGTCTGTGTTTAAAATTAGAAGGGTATCTTAAAGGTTTTCACGCGAACGAAGTCGCGGGACTGGACGACGACCGGGACGACTGCTAGTTCTTAAATATAAATAATCCCTTAAGTGTAAGTAACACTTTTCAATAAAAACTAAAAAAAAATTCAAATTATAACTTTGAAATCGTCAAGCGTGGTTATTAAAGCTCTAACTTTCTCCACGTGAGAAGATGCCTTTGCTCAGTAGTGGGCACTAATAGGCTGAGGATGTTGTTATAGCGGCAACAGACAACTATCTGACTATCATGGTTCTTGAGATACAGTCTGGTGACAAAAACAATCCAAAAATCCTCTCTTAGTGCTTGTTTGTTTCACTGGTGGAACCTACCTACAAATGTGAATCCGTTAAGAAATAAAAAGTTTAAATTTACCCCTCTTTACTCCCCCTAGGGGGGGGGGGTTCTCGAGAATCCTCTCTCAGTGGTCGCTTGCTTTACTGGTGGAACCTGCATACAAAGTTTCAAATGAATCTATTAAGAAATAAAAAGTTTCAATTTCCCCCCCTTTTCTGTCTCTAGGGGGGAAATTTCCAAAATTCCTCTTTCTGTGCTCACTTGCTTTACTGGTGGAACCTATACACAAAGTGTCAAGTAAATCCATTAAGAAATTAAAATTTTCAATTTACCCCCCTTTTCTCCCCCTAGGGAAAAATTTCCAAAAATCCTTTTTCAATGCTCACTTGCGTCACTGGTGGAACCTACATACAAAGTTTTAAGTGAATCCGTTAAGAAATTAAAATTTTCAATTTACCCCCCTTTTCTCCCCCTAGGGAGAAAATTTCCAAAAATCCTTTTTCAATGCTCATTTGCGTCACTGGTGGAACCTACATACAAAGTTTCAAGTGAATCCGTTAAGAAATTAAAATTTTCAATTTACCCCCATTTTCTCCCCCTAGTGGGGGAATTTCGAAAAATCCTCTCTTAGTGGTTGCCTACTCCCCTTAACAAACATACGTGCTAAATTTCAGCTCTCTACGGCCAGTAGTTTCGGCTGTGCGTTGTCTGTCAGTCAGTACATCACTCAGTAACGGAAGAGTTTTATATATTAAGATTGATAATCATTTAATGAGAGATATGAGATAGGTGCTTACTTAAAACTTTAACACAAAGTTAAATTCAATTTGCTTTGATAAATGAATGAATGATTGATTTGTTTTAATACACCAACCAATAAAAGAGTCGGGCGCCAAAGTCCTAGTAGAGTATTTACACCATCTTGAGGGGAATAAAGGAGTTGGGTAGTTAGTTTGTGTCTGGAGTGCGGAGAGGATATACTTTTACACTGGTCGAGTTGGACCAGTGTAAAAGTGTGTTTTTAAGAAGTAAATTAAATTAGGGAGTAAAGTAAGATGGGTGTAAATAAACTACTGTTCTGAATCTTTATAATACGTCAGGAATTATAAAAATCTATTTCATGTATCAAAACATTGTGAACTTGCAATATATCTGTTCGTGAAGACAAAGTCTTTGTAACCCTAGAAAACGCCCAAGAGATTAAGAACCACTAAAGATGATGTCAAGAAGAATGGTGATACTCCGATATATATATTAACCTATATCACAATATAATTTTGCTGTGCAGGACCAATACGACATATTCATTTTAAAAAAATGAGTTAAAATGAAGTAGAGCATACTGCTAGTCAAACATGACATTCTTGTTGACATAATTAACTTGACACTTTGTGTGAGTGTGCACACATTGCTACTCGTTACGTAGTAATAGAACTCACATTCTTGCAGTTTTTATTGCACACTTGCACTGTAAGCGTTTGAAAAACAAAACACTACGAGCCATCGTGGATTGACCAAGCTATACACAGGTACCGTATGAAAAAAGTTTCACTTTAAAATCTTAAACCATGAAGGTTCTATGTACCTATTACAATAAAACGGCAATTTCATTCTTTTACCCCTATTATATTTACAGTAGCGTAGTATACTATAGTGTCCGTATTAAAATAGGCTGATGAAATTGCGCCGAGATTTTATGTCAGTATAAAGCCATACGGTCGATATACACGTGGATGCAGTGCCTTACATTTGGTACGTGAAATTCGACATTGGCCGTGAAACCAGTTAGAGGGATCAGGTGGCTATTCAGGCCCCGTTCATGTATAGCCAATACCGTAATTGGAGTAGTGCAATCTATTAGCTGTATCAATAGCGTGGATGTGGATAGCACTTAGTGTAATCCATCCTCTCACACATGTGAAAATGAATGGCTGACCTCTAGTTAGTCTAGCTATAAATCAATATCAGATGTTCTACCGCACGGTTCAGTCTTTTTTAACGAAGTCACTAGTTTTATAACGTGGATTCACTCGCATGTAGTTTATTTGGATAGAGGGTCGGATGCAGAAGGCGGTAAGCCTTGAAACACCGGGCATTGTGAGAAAGTTTCTCATTCTAGTTGGTTGATTGGTACCTGGTTAAACCTTCCTCAGGTCAGGACTCTATTTAATAATATAATTTTTTAAAGTTATATGTAAATTCGATGAAAAGTGACGATAATTAACCAAATAAGTCGGAGAAATTTTAGCCCAATTTCAGCCGTCTGTGAGCTTTTATACAGAACGCTGCTTTATCTATTTGAGATATAACGGAACAATGTATGGAAAAATTGTTTATCTTTATTAAGACTACAAAACATGTTTGTATTTATGAAATTTTTATGATTTTTAGCTTGCTTAATTTTTAGAAAATGTTAGTTTTACTAGTGTTTTCTGGCAAAAAAAAACTGTAGCGACTCAGCGACAGTACTTAAAGCTCCTTAATAATAGCCATCTATTTTTGTTATTATTGAAGTTTGTAGTATTTTATTCAATCATTTACAAATGCTAAATAAAAATAGATAAATATATACAATATATACATACCTATCAACATGTTCTACGTGAAACTAACTGCTAGCTATTTTAAAAAAAGGTGGAAAATAATGTTAAGCTAAAAGTCCCTAGGTAGGTAAAGATCGTACGCCTGATATGAAGATGGAGAGGGTTCCAAAGCTTCGACAGTAAAGAATCTAGAAAACAAAGAAGTAGTACTTGATGGGTCGGTTTCCTCGGGAAAACATTTTCCTCGGGCAAACATTTAAGTACACTGTTGCCTGTCGCGCTGATCGATAGTGCTAGTAGTTTATAAATTCAAGCTATCGGATTGTTCTCTCCACAGGCATAAGTATTCGAACTACGTCAACTATTCAGATGAAACTTACAGCCGCAGTTTGACGTAGTACTGCAGTTTGCATTAGTACAGAACGTGTCGTTCTGTTGTGATCTGCTTTTTGTGTTTCTAGCACGTGTTAGTTCGAACAACAAATTAACTGACACTGACTTCCAAGTTAGAAGTATGAAGAAGGCTAGTACTCAATTGGGAAGTTCTAAACCATTATTTAATTTTTTTTATTTACTACAAGTTAGCCCTTATCTGCACACACTTATAAGTGATGATGCAATCTAAGATGAATGCAGGGTAACCTGTTAGGAGTAGGATGAAAATCCACACCTTTTTCAGTTTCGGTACGACATCGTATCTGGACTAATTAAGAAAATCTTAATAGGCCCCACCCCGAAGGAAGAGATCCAAGGACCTCCGTCTATAAATCTATTGCACATACCACTGCGCCACGGATGTCTTCAAATATACTTATTATGCTATATAGCTTTTTGTTGGTCATATGTTTTATAAGATATGTCCTAGTAGATTCTTGTAGAGGCTTGAGTAACGAAAGACACGGGTTTTTGCGATGAAAAGCAGCTTATTTATCGGCTTCTGATCCAAGTCAAAGGACCACTTAGTTCGAGCTTGAGCAATGAAAAACACCGACTTTTAAATAAAAAGCGGCTTCTTTCGGGAAAGTACCTGATGACCTTTCGGCGGTTGACTTCAGAGTCGTTTATTTCGTCTGTGAATTGGCATATTTATTTATATAAAAAATTAGGGTACCTACTTGCGGTACGAACCTTTTTTTCTTCAGTCATATTATAGTCTGGGTTGTCCTTGGCTTTTAAAGATATTGTGAGTGACAGTATTCTATGTCAGAAAAGTGCAACTATGGAATCCTACAGTGAATGATGAATTCCATATTACAGTGAATGAGACGTACTTGCTACTTGAACGAAATATAATATTGTCGGTTATAAATATAAAAGCTTAGGTTTTTTTTTTATTTTTTTTAGTAATTAATTAATTACAGATATATTCCTGTTAGTTTTCTTGATTTATTAGATTAAAAAAAACAGGCTATTAGAGCGTGGCGGTACCTTGATTATGGCCTGACTGAAAAAAAGCATGCAGCACTGCATTTTGTTGTTGTTGTTTTGTGTGGCATAATTGCATTTATAAAGATATTTTTTTTCTAGGCCGGTTTTTAATAGTTTACGTATATATAGTATGACATACATTTTGAATTAGCAGAGTATATGACGTCACATCAGCCATATAGGTTAAGTAAACGACCCCGAACAAAAGCACAAGGGCAGGTCACGTGACATAAGGTCAAAATTCAAAAAGAACTCTCACATCTTTTCTTAAAAGGTACCCATAAAGAGATTGTCATTAAACAACGTTCCGTTCGATCGGAGCTCGTATTTCAAGGCATCTACAGCTGTAAACTTGCCGGGAAACCTGAATATTGTATTGCTTCTGTTTCAGTTGCGCTTACGAGCGGCGCGGGTGGGTGTGAGCGAGCGCGATTCACTTTTGCTAGTAACCGTGACCTCGCGAACCGTGTCAGGGCAATGGGAAGCGCGCGTCCCGGGTCTTCAGCTCACTTGATATTTCGCTTTTTTAAAGCTGCCTTTTCTTGTATTTATTTTATTTCTATCAAGTACAAATTTCTCAAGCTCTACTCAATATTAAGCTGATTTTACGATCATCATCATCATTATCAGTTTATCAACGGCCTACTATGATACTTATAGGAGAGGGGATACGGAGCGTAGACCCACCACTCTGCTCCAGTGCGTTAGCGTGTTTCATTAGCGATCACTATCAAATGTTTATGAAAGTGACCGTGCCCGTCAGCTTAACGTGCTCTCCGAGGCACGGGCGTGTAACTCCACCATATTGCAAATTCAGGGCTTCGATTTTGATTTTTTGATTTCATATTCCCATCACCAAAGTTTTATCCGAGCGGAATGAGAATGGGATATATTTGTTACTGAGACGCTGATGGCCAGCCAAAGCGTCAGAAAACTCGCATCCAATTAATAATGTGTAGAAAAAAATATATAAATAAAAATTAATAATTAAAGTTTTGAACTCGGTCCGAGTATAAAAGGCATCACGTTTGGTACCATACAAGTTTAAGAAACGTTTATTTAACGAAGTAGCAAAGCACTTTGTGGGTTCTAGGTAACGTCCTTAAAGTGGATAGCTTGGGTGACATCGACTTCATGGAATCCACACCTCTTTTTGTTTATAGACGACGTCGTACCGGGACGGTAAATCGGTTGATATATTATGTCTTTGCCGTCAAGTACCTACCTCTAACGAAACCTCGCACCAAGTAGATATGGACCAGTAAGGAAAATTTCAATCAGCTCACCAGAGTTTAAGAAAAATCAAAATTCAAAATAATTTATTTTAAGTAGGCTGTTTTACAACGTGCGCCGCCGTTGTTACGCATTGCACCCGTGCGAAGCTGGGGCGGGCCGCTAGTATAATATAATATGTTATAAAGAGCAATTTAGGCTATTTTTATTTTGGTAATCTTATTTATTTTAATTCCTCGCTAACATCCGCCAGTATAGGGTATACTATAAACTAAATACACTAATATAAATCATTGAATATTACATAAACTATAACAGAAATTCTACACCCACGTAAACGCAGTAGTTTCAATATTACGCTATTACCAAAATGCTCTCAAAGCCTGGCTTAAATAGACTGTAGTTGGAAGAGGATTATGTTGCAAAGCCTTTACCAAGTTCAAGGTCCATCGATATTCACGATGGAAATTCAAAACATTTTCATGTGATGCACAAAATAATTTCCGTTAAAGTTTCCCGTAATGAAAACATTGGAAATTGAAATTGAGTTCACAGAATACACGTCATATCAAATACAGATGATATTTTGTTATTCATTTTTGCGTAGTTTATATTGGTGTTGAGCTCAATGAAATAAAGCCTTTGTAGTGCTGTTTTTTTTTTTTAACTTTTATTAAGTTTTATCTGTAACGTTTTTCTATTACAAGTGAAATCTTACAAATTAAATGTATTCCCGGTTTCCGAATGAGCTGAAATTTTGCAAGCATATACATAAATTTAAGTTATTAGGGTATTAAAGATCTCTACTTTGCGATCAACTGAATCTACATCTTCTATAGCACCCCAATTCAAGTTCATGGCATCATCACAAAGGCGGCTGGTATGAACTAAAATATGGACCAGTAGTTGTCTGAAATAAAATATTTTTATTTTATTTTATTTATTTATTTTTATTAAAGAAAGATACGCTTCAGAAGTATACTCCACTTCGCAATAGGAGGACGAATTTGAGGAAGGAAGGAAGGAATTGGACGAAGGATTTGTAAGATAAATCAAATCATGATAACAAAATGCATCAGCCAGACAATAACCGTGCCTGAAGACGAATTCAGGAGAAGACACAATTATAAGGTCAAAAAGAGAAGGAGTAAAGCCAGGAGAGTAATGGATAGCAGCAGGAGGCAGGATAGACAGATTACAGGAATTAACTGCAGTCACCAACGTCTTACGATAGTTGTTTTAAGTTAACATGTATTATAATCGCCTAAGATTAATAATATATGATGTTATGTATGAGTCATGCAAATTTTGACGTCTGTCAGTTCATACAATAAAGCTACGTATCTCTCTTACTGTGCGTGTCTTAATTATGAATATCTAGACATCATCATCATCATCATCATCATCATTACCAGCCTGTAGACGTCCACTGTTGGACATAGGCCTTTTTTAGGGACTTCCAAACACAACGATCCCGAGCCGCCTGTTGCCAGCGGCTCCCTGCGACACGTTTGATGTCGTCAGTCCACCTGGTTGGGGGTCGACCAACGCTGCGCTTTCCGGTGCGGGGTCGCCAATCTACCACCTTGGGCCCCCAACGTACATCAGCTGTTCGAACTACGTGCCCCGCCCATTGCCACTTCAGTTCTGCGACTCGCTGAGCTATGTCGGTTACTTTGGTTCTTCTACGGATCTCCTCATTTCTGATTCGATCACGCAGAGATACTCCGACCATTGCTCTTTCCATCGCCCGCTGAGTGACTCTGAGCCTTCTTATGAAGCCCGCAGTCAGCGACCAAGATTCGGATCCGTAGGTCATCACTGGCAACACGCAGTGTTCGAAGACTCTCGTCTTCAGACACTGAGGAGTTTTGGACAAAAAGATGTCACGGAGTTTCCCGAACGCTGCCCAGCCGACATAATATATCTAGACATAATATATGGTTATACATAGGGACTTGTTCGAATAAAGTTTCAAAAGAGAGTAATTAGATACAGAAGATGGTCCTAGAATTCGAATTTTTGTTTGCACAAACACATTAGAGGACTTTAATTTATAAAATTTAGTGTCTATATTATAAACTTTGAAGATTTAACAAAGTATATTACTTAAACCATTGCTTTTGCTTCACGCCGCGTTGCATTAACCAGCGAGCTCATGACTAACGACGCCGTATGGGTTCGAAACTAGTCGGGCTTACTACCGACCGACCGATAACAGTGATGTGTGTTCCAGCCGTTTAAATTAATAATATTAATAAATTACGTCCGAATTTGAAACATTTTATGAGCTTAAGCTTAGCCTGCACCTGCACGTAATTACAGTTCCATTAATTCACATTAATTGAATTATAATTACGTGGGAGTTGCATAATGTATTTGGATAATAATGTTAGCTGATTGCAAATCTATCTATAGAAATAATAACTATCTCGTTGCTCTGGTGGTTCGCCTATGTTGTTTAGGTTCATGAGGTCGTACATTCAAATCGTAGGTCGGACAGTAAAATATAAGTGCATCTTTCTTGAAAGAATTTACTACATTTTATAAAATCAAGTACGGCCTCGTTGGTCTAGTGGTGAGGTAAGTGACACTACCTATTACAAAATTTTTTAACAAAAAATAGAACAGACTCAGAACGCACTAAAAAGTAAAAAATAACTGTGTCATTTAGTTGTTTTAATTTACTTAAGCATATCTATGAAGTCGGTGCCAGCCAAGTTTAAGGAACATTTATTTAACGTAGTAAAGCAGTTTGTGTGTTCTAGGTAATGTCCTTAAAGTAGAAACCTTGGCTGGCACCGACTCCTAGATATGCTTAAGTAAATTAAAGCAACTAAATGATACAGCTATTTTTTACTTTTTAGTGCGTTTGGAGTCGGCTCTATTTTTGTTAAAAATTTTTATTTCTTACTTTTTAATGATTTATCGCCACGTAACGTACTAATATATTATACGGAACTTATAGTCAAAAAGCTACCGATATTTACACAAAAACCGAAATAATTGCAAGTGTGCTCTTTCTATGAAAAAAAAGAATTATCAAAATCGGACAACTCTGTAAGGCCGGGCGCCCATTGTGATTTTTTGTCACGGTAACATTTTGTTGCCGTCACCCCCTGTCACCATCAAGGCGCCCACTGTAACTGTCACCGGGTGACAAAGTGAGCTTATTCGAGTTCTAGATCGATTTCAATTAGGTTGCTGTAATGTGTTCTCTGAGAATACACAAAAATAAATTAAACGAAAAAGACGCTGAAGGGTGTATCCTATATGTACACTGAAAGGCTAGGGATTTTAAAAGAAGCGAAAACAATTTGACTAATTAATGGGGCACCCAAAAAAACTGAAAATTATAACTTTCCATACAATAATTTGTTTGCTTTATCAATACAAATAACTTTGAGTCTGCTTAAAAATATGAATAATTTTATAACATTTTGAGGCATCTCCTTTCAAACAAAAAGTGTTTATTTTTTATGTGCAGCATACGTCTAATCAGAACTTTCAGCAGCCCAATGACGAAAAGTCGCCCCAGTAAGCGCACTCGCATAGCGATGCATAAGTCGAGTGACAGTCACGTCGCCAGCTGACGAAACTATTTGTCACCTTATTGTCACGTCACCATAGTGAGCGCACTCTCTAATATCTTCATTGCACTCGATTAGGTGACTTAAAGTCACGGCGACAAAAAATCACAGTGGGCGCCCGGCTTAAAAAGTTATGCGTGGTCATACATAAAAATATATATATACGTGTCGAAATGAGAACTTCCTCCGTATTTTTTCGTCGGTTAAAAATAAATAAAAATCTCTTGATAATAAATATACATTTGATGCTAAAATAAATTAAGAGGGTAACTTGTTTCCTAACGGATTATACAAACAAGATCTATTGAAAATAAGCGTGTTCCTTATAAACTTAACGATATTTTATTAAATTTTAAAAACTAGAACTTCGTACACGTGGATAGTCTTAGCTTCATGCACGTGGAAGTGATATTCTTTATAAAAACGTTTCATAATATAAAGGATCTTTACCTACAAACAGCGTGAATCGACTTTGTTTTATACTCATCATCAACATCATTATCAGCCTATAAACGGTCCACTACAGGGCCAGGCCTCCCTCCTTATAGGAGAGAGGATATGGAGCGTACACCCACCACGCTGCCCCAATGCAAGTTGGCGGGTTCAGGGTGATAATGTTTCATTTATTAACGATCACTATCAGATGTTGATGACAGTGACCGGGACCGACGGCCTGACGTGCTCTCCGAGGCACGGGGGTGTAGATTCACCAACTTCCCGACTCTAGGTTTGGAATTTACTGAGAATTTCATAGAAGAATGAAAAACTCGGAATTATTCCATGACCCGACCCAGGATTTGGACCGAGGAACTTGTGATCGAAACCAGATAGGCTAACCGCTAGACCAACGAGGCAGTCAGACCAACGAGGCAATCATAGTATGTTATATATAATTTGTTGTCAATACAGCATTTTGACAAATTGTATACAGCCTATGTTGGTTGAACCACTTCGTACGTCCAACTATTTTTCTATAACATTTCTATAAATATTATTTTTAGAAACAAGTGGTTGCAAATTGTAACTTTGCGATGCCATATTGATTAGCTGCTCTACCGCCTTTCACATTACCCCTACTTTGCGCCCTCTGCGATGCGAAATAATGAAAATATTCATAAAGAAACTAACGTAATAATAATAACTCTACTCAAGACGAGAAACTACCGGAAACATATTATGAAAGATGGCACTCTAGACATATGTCGAGCGTGTCATCATCCTGGGGAGTCCCTCAGGCATATAGTTTCCGGGTGTTCTCATACTCGCACAGACATAATCAAGAAGCCAAGATAATCCACCAACAACTTGCTCTTCAGTACGGCCTTGTCGATTTTGAGATGCCTTACTATAGGTACGACCCAGCGTCAGTTCTTGAAAATAGCAGTGCGTTGCTCTACTGGGATCGAACAATTATCTCCTGACAGGTATATTGTAGCCAATAGACCTGATATAGTGATAGTCGATCGATCAGTACGCCGTGCAATAATTGTTGATATTACTGTTCCTCATGACGATAACCTCGTGAAAGCCGAAAACGAAAAAGTATCAAAATACTTGGACCTTGCTCACGAGTTTACCGCCATGTGGAATGTTTAGTCATCTATTATTGTTCCGATAGTCATTTCAGTCAACGGTCTTTTTGCGAAAAGCTTCGACCAACACCTTGAGAAGCTTTCGCTTAATAGTTGGATCAAGGGTCAGATACAGAAGGCAGTATTCCTTGAAACGGCGCGTATTGTGAGGATGTACCTCACTCTGGAGCCCTGACCACCGGTTGCTTGGGCCCGCAATGGCCCCGCAAATGGAGGAGAAATTTTTTTTATAAATTTTTAATAGTGTTTTTTTATATATGTTTGCATTATATACCTATAATATTGTTAAAAATTTTAAAAAATATGTGTAAATAAAAATAAATGAGAGAAAAAACTCTACTATTGACCGATTACATACTTAACTGTCATTATAAGCGCTATACATCTACTCTGACACCAAAAATAAGAATTCATATTAATTCAAATAATATTTAGACCCCAACTCAGTGTGGGTGTAAGGCTCGGTCTCGTGGTACAAAGGTATTTCTCCTCATTGACACTGCTATTTGCCAACAGAAAAATCTCACAGCCGCTTAGATTGACTATAAGAAGGCCTATGATCCAGTTTCTCATTTATGGCTCATGGAGGCCATGCGGTTCTGCAAGGTCGATAAAACCTTTTTATTTTTAAATCAACCTCATTTCGGAACTTCAAATTAAAAAAGCCCTAAAAGTTAGGAATGCAGTTACATAATGTAGTACAATCCAATACGAGTAGGTCAACTTCCATCGTATTTTAAATTCAGATTTACTTTCCGAATTGATTTCGCTGAGCAAAGATAACTTTTCCGAGCTACTGAGTTGAAAACTTATCTCCGCTGATAAATTCGCACCATAAATAGACAACTTAAATTAAACACAAAATATTTAAAATAACAATATACTTGTAAATTAAATGTAAGTTACAGTTTGTAATAATTGTGTTAATTTTTCAACATTTTGGTATGCAAATAATGTGTAAGAATTGTTGAAACATTACTTTTAGAGACCTCGTAACGAGTCAGTGATACCCCGACGATACTTTATTTATTTATTCTTTATTTCTACACCACGAAGAAAAACAGAGAACAGAGACATAAAATACAAAAAGTAGAGCTGGTACAAAAGGCGGCCTTATCGCTCATCATCGATTTTTTCTAGACAACTTTAGTTTTTGGAAAACATTAGGAAAATGGTGAATACTACTTTATATATATTCACAAATACACCCACTAATACATAAACAATTACACAAAATACCTACACTATAATAAATATCTTAAGATAGGTTAATATGTATTTAATGCAGTACTACATAGGTTAGGTTTTTTCCCAAATAAATCCCCTAAGATAAACGGAGCCCTAATTGTGTATGTAAAAACAAAATTTATAGACAGATTTTTTTCTATTTCGACAATTCACAGAAGTACTTTTGTCAATAAATAAGTACCAAATATTTGTGACTTTTATAATTAATTTTTTAATTAAATAAAGGGCAACAAGCAAAACAATTTCTTGCGGAGAAATTTGCGAGCGTCCGCCACTAATAATGTAACCTTCAATATCTTGTAACATTTTGCCGCGTCTCTGATGTTACTAATTATAATTAACCAACATTGTAGACACTGTCTGTGTACACGGGAATCAATGAGCTTACCATGAGTTAATATTCTGTTTGACCTGCTTCTAATATTACTGATCATATTATTAGCTTGTAATATTGCTTTTAATATTACTACATTATCGTAATAATATATTTTCATGATAAATAATAAATACAATACACACATCGCTATATAGCCTCAAAGTAAGCGTAGCTTGTGTTATGGGTACTAAGATAACAGATGAATATTTTTTTAAACTATACATAAATACTTATAATATATAGATAAACACCCAGACACTGGAAAATATCCATGCTTATCACACAAACATTTTTCCAGATGTTGGAATTGAACCCATGGCCTTTAACGTAGAAGCAGGGACACTATCCAAAGTGCCACTTAGCTGTCAAAATGTAATGATATAAATAAAATATAATATTCATTAAAATATGTAGCAAATGCTGAACTGGGTCCATTTTCTAGGTTACGCTACTAATCGTTTCTACACAAGTTTTAAAAAAAGGTGTAACTTGAACCGTTCAAAATATAATCATTCAAAACAATTTATTACAAGTAGGCTGTATTACAAGCACAACGTCAAGTCAAGTAGGTACAAACTCAGCAGTTGCTCTTTTAAAAATCCGTTTTGGTTATCCGGTATTAAAAAGAAAAGCTAATTGTTGCCAGTTGTCATTGTAAGTAAAAATAAAGATCAAACCTCCTACAAAGAATAAAAAATGTGAGACTTTTATATTTTTCTTGTTTAAAAGTTAAATCAAAAAAAAAAGTATACATAGACTGCTGATGATGATAATGTTGACGAAAAAAAATTAAAATACTTACAAAAATAAAAACTGGCAACGCCGCCCACAGAAACGTCCAAAACCTCGTGGGCTTAAAGCCAAGCCAGAACTTCACGTCGGTGCTGAATCTCTTCACTCCATACACCCACATGACTATGGCAACCTTGCACCCCCCAAGATACAGAGTGCAAATGTTAAGCCCGTACAATACACCCAATCTTCGTTTTGCTGTGAACTGGAAACAAAAAGTATTTACAGCTAAACATATTATTAATATACAATCCAAAGTCTGTGTATGATTGTTACTCCTACTGACCCGATTTGGATAAAACTTGCATCGCCTGAAATCGAGGTATGGAGGTGACCAATAACGCCGAGTTAACACGCGCCCTCTTAACGACTTGCTTTCTTGTACCTGCCTACCCAACCCTTGATTCAACAATTAAATTATTTTGAAATGTTGATTAAAACTTTTTGCTAAAGGACCATAGATTTAAACGATATCGTATAAAACGATTTTATAGTAGATGGGTTTGCGCTTGACTACAATCACGCCTGATGGAAAGCAGTGACAAGGTCTGGAATGCGCTTACCTAGTAGATGTCTATTCACTCTTGCCTGTAATAGATATATATGTCGAAAGAGGGTCAGACATAGTGAATAAAATAATAGGGTAAGCCTTTGTATTTAGTGTAATAATAACTAACCCACAAATAGATAACTGAAAGAATAATTAACGGCAACTTAATTAACAGTGAATTACTACTGGCAAATTATGGTATTGCAATGATACGTAACGTCTCGTGTTAATTAATGTAACCCCAAGACACCGCGACTCAAGCTGAGAATAATAATTAATTCGTTTGCACAAATCAATTATCAGAGTTGTCTAGGTTAAGCGATAAGCAAAATACAACGTCTGCACCGCGCCACGCCAGAGCCTAGACTGCCTACCAGTTGTAGACCCGCTCCTTTTCTACAACTTAGAACCACTCAAGCAGTGGGGCGCGTGGGGGTATCGAACGATGCGCAGCCGCAAGAGGGCGCAGCTGGTACACGTGCAGTTCACAGACCTCCTTCCAGTTGCGTACAATGACGCAGGCGCCGTGATATACATAAGATGTTCAGATTATAGGTGGTAGGAAACACTGACGCTGGGAGGGCATTCCACACTTTTGTCGTGCGTATTAGGAACGTGGATGCAAAACGATTGGTACGAGTTGCTTGGATGTCCACCACGTAAGGGTGCCAGTGTTTGCGGTGTCCAGCTGTTCTGTGGTAGAAAGGGGAGAGAGGAATAAGATCATGTAGTTCCTTCGCACACTCCCCAAAGTATACGAAGTATACGATATAATATATCTAAGCGTAAAGATTGATTCCACAATTCTTGTGAGTAAAATTCTATTATTTATACAATGAAAGAATTCTTAGTGTTAATAAATAAAATTTAAGCAGAAATTCTAATAAAACTCCGACTACTTTTGCTAATTAGTGCAACTGACAACCACAAATATTTACTCAAAAGCTATAAGCGCATTGCTTTCTTGAGCTCTCTGTAAGTGAGTATTAAAACACTGCAATTGTATATCGTCGGAAAACATTTTACTGAAAGTTTCTCTACTATTTATGTGAAACATGTAATTTGTCTGAATAGAGGTTAAAATAATTGCTTTTACTCAGTTTCCAAAGAAAATAAGTGGTAAAACTTATCTCGCGCGGATACTTGTCTTGTTAGGGTTCCGTAGCCAAATGACAAAAAAAGGAACCCTTATGGATTCGCAAGGTCTGTATGTATGTATGCCACAGCCAAAACTATATGAACTATACTGTTGAAACAAAATTTTTTAAATTTTTTTTTAAAACAAAAATAGAAAAAATAACAATAAATTTTGGGTTGGACTTGTTCTTATGAACGCGTAGGGATACCAAGTTGAAACTCATATCAAATACTTAGGTCTAATTGTCTTTTCGGAACCCCCAGTGCGCGAGTCCGACTCGCACTTGGCCAGTTATTTCACTTGCACGTACGCCAGTAACTTTCTTGATTTTTTTTTAAACGACTTCAAAAAAAAAGGAGTTTCTCAATTCGACCGTATATATATATATTTTTTTTTTTTTTAATGTGTGTTCGCGCATAACTTCGTCGTTTATGAACCGATTTTGATAATTCTTTTTTTGTTGGAAAGAAGATAGTTCGGTGGTGGTACCATGATAAGAAAACCAGGATCTGATGATGGAATCCTGGAGAAACCGAGGGAAACTTTCAAAAATTGTAGGGACAACAAGTACGTTTGTTAATTTTTCCGATAAGTATTTAAAAGCACTACAATTTGATGAAGGTCTGGGGTCGATTTGATGATGGAGCCCATCTACATATAAGAGAACTCCTTGACGATTTACTGCATTTACCTTGTGTTTGGGCTCGATTAATTTATCTTGATAAGAACTTTACATTTAGATGGGCTGTGACTGTCATTGAGGGTCTGGTGATGAAGACAAAGTACAGTTAAGGGAGCTCCGTAACGGCTTACAGTAGCTACCTTGTGTTTGGGCTTGATTAATTTGTCTCGATAAGAAATTTACATTTAGATGGACTGTGACTATCATTGAGGGTCTGGTGATGAAGACGAAGTACAGTTAAGGGAGCTAGGTAACGGCTTACAGTAGCTACCTTGTGTTTGGGCTTGATTAATTTGTCTCGATGAGAAATTTAAATTTAGATGGACTGTGACTGTCATTGAAGGTCTGCAGATGAAGACGAAGGACAGTTAAGGGAGCTCCGTAACGGCTTACAGTAGCTACCTTGTGTTTGGGCTCAATTAATTTGTCTCAATGAGAACTTTACATTTAGATGGGCTGTGACTGTCATCAAGAGTCTGGCGATGAAGACGAAGGACAGCTGAGGGAGCTCTTTAACGGTTTACAGTAACTACCTTGTGTTTGGGCTCGATTAATTTGTCTCAATGAGAATTTTACATTTAGATGGGCTGTGACTGTTATTGAGGGTTTGGCGATGAAGACGAAGGACAGCTGAGGGAGCTCTTTAACGGTTTACAGTAGCTACTTTGTGATTGGGCTCGATTAATATGTCTTAATGAGAAGTTTGAAAGGTTATAGTTTCCAGTGGGTTTAATGTTTACTAAGTCATGATCCGATAATGAGATCTACGCAAACTTGAGGAAACGCTTCAAACTTTATAGGCACATTTGAAGGGATGTCGGAATGTTATAACTAGCTAGTGACTATTGGTACTTATGGTTTAGTTCGAGTAGGTTCTTTAGTATGTTCATTGTTGATAAATCACTAAAAAGTATGAAATAAAAAATTTTTAACAAAAAATAAAAACGCCTTCAAAACCCACTAAAAAGTAAAAAATAACTACGTCATTTACTTACTTTAATTTACTTAATCACATCTATGAAGTCGGTGCCACCCGAGCTTTCTACTTTAAAGACGTTACCTAAACTTGGATGGCACCGACTTCATAGATGTGATTAAATAAATTAAAGTAAGTAAATGACGTAGTTATTTTTTACTTTTTAGTGGGTTTTGAAGGCGTTTTTATTTTTTGTTAAAAATTTTTTATTAATTTTTCAAAATTAAAATAAATGAAATTTGTAATATAAAAGTAAGTTACTCCTTATAACATTACCTATCTATCTGCGAAAGCAAAATCGGTGCAGCCGTTTTAGAGATCAAATGGAACAAATAGACAGATTGTCAATAACATATATAATTCATATTAATTTAAGCTGTTAATTTAAAATACATACAGACGCTTCAATTTTATTTAATTGTATACATTATAGGTACGAGTTCGTAGCTGACTACAGATAGCAGTAGCAATGACCACTTTAGTATTGTGCACTGGCGCCGCGATTCTTATAATTATCAGTCATAATTATCAGCCTATTAACGTCCCATTACAGGGCCAGGCCAGGACACGTAGACCCACCATGCTGCTCGCATGCGTGTTGGCGGGCGTAGAGTGATATTTTATTAATTAATGATCGCTCTGATGTTGGCGATCGTGATCGGGACCAACAGCTCAATTTGCTCTCCGAGGCACAGGAGTGTGATAACACCAACTACCCGACTCCGTGCTTGAAATGTACTGGAAATTTCATAGAAGAATGAAAAATTCAGAATCATTCCGGCGACCCGACCTTAAGTATTCCAAAATACTTTAAAATTTTAAAACAATTCTGTGTAAAATATCCTAAAAGTTAGAAATTCAGTATACTATAATACAGGACTTGTGATCTATTTAGCCCAACTGGATCAACGAGGTGGATATTTTTTAATAAGTATGTCCAAAAAATGAAATGTGCGATTAGCGTTATACTTACGTAGTTTCGCTTGCCAAGTTCTTCACAAAGCAGTTTTAAAATTATTGTAAACAATTACAGGAAGACATCTTAATTAATATAATTAACTGAAAGTCAGCAAAATTCGTATTTTAAATAAATACAATTTTATTGTTAATTAATTTTCGTAGAAACAGTCCACGTGGACTTATTTTTAGGTTTTTTTTATGGACTACAAGTTGGCCCTTGACTGTTATCACACCTGATGTTACGTGATGATGCAATCTAAGAGGGAAACAGGCTAACTTGTTAGGAGTAAGATGAAATTCACACCCTTTTTGGTTTCTTCACGACATCGTACCGGAATAATCTAAATCACTAAATCACTTCGCAGCACGTCATTGTCGCTAGGGTGGTAACTAGCCACGGTGAAAGAAACCAGGTGAAAGAAACAAGACAAATTAAGAAATATCTTAAACTGCCCCGCCAGGAATCAAACCCAAGACCGTACCCCTACCGTTATAAACCCACCGCGAATACCACTGCGCCACGGGGGCCATCAAATTTGACACAACCACACGCTACTCCGCATAATATCTGCACTAGGCACAAAGTAATCACATCGACATTTTATAGTTACTACAAATGAAGGGATCTCAAAAAAAAGAAAAATATAAATTAGTATACAGTGAAAAAATTTTTAACAAAAAATAGAACCGACTCAAAACGCACTAAGAAGTAAAAAATAACTGTGTCATTTAGTTGCTTTAATTTACTTAAGCATATCTATGAAGTCGGTGCCAGCCAACTTTAAGGAACATTTATTTTACGTAGTAAAGCAGTTTGTGGGTTCTAGGTAACGTTCTTGAAAGTAGAAACCTTGGCTGGCACCGACTCCTAGATATGCTTAAGTAAATTAAAGCAACTAAATGACACAATTATTTTTTACTTTTTAGTGCGTTTTGAGTCGGTTCTATTTTTTGTTCAAAAATTTTATTTCTTACTTTTTAATGATTTATCGACACGTAACGTACTCGTACTATACTATCATACATATATTATACGGCACTAGTAGCCAAAAAGCTAGCAATACTTACACTAAAACCGAAATCGCTGCAAGTGTGCCTATACTATTTGAAGAGTTCCTTCAATTTTCCCAGGACATCATCATCAGATCCTAACATGATGACAATGGGACCACCTTGGAAGTGTGCTTTTTCTAATAAAAAAAGAATTATCAAAATCGGACAACACTGTAAAAAGTTATGCGTGGTCATACACAAAAAAAATTAAAAAAAATATACGTGTCGAATTGAGAACCTCCTCCGTTTTTTTTCGTCGGTTAAAAATTTAGCAATTTTATGTACCTTTAGTAGTGATAGCTTTGGTGTGGGCATCCTCAAGTGCAACATTTTTAATAATGTAGATTATTAAAAATGTTGTTTCACGTGTTTCATTATTATATTTCGTTCTTGTTAAGTTTAAATTTGGTTGCCGCTACTTCAAAACTTGTAGTTGTTAGTAACCTTGGAACAACGTAAATTATATAAGGGCTCCAGAAATTGGCTCGATACTCGTAACCGCAAATGCAACCGTATTATTTATTTCCTACTCCACGAAACGTGCAGTTCAACGTAGAATATTTATTCCAATTGCGATCTTTCTACGCGAGTGATGCTCCGCTTGGCTTTTGTTTGTGTTCATGTTTTATTGTAAAGTACGTACCCTTTTGTTCTAACGGTTAGCAAGTATAGCTTCAGATCAAGAGGTCTTTAAAAAGTTTGCGATAAAATTCTATATCTTGAGTCGGATTTGATAGTATTACCTCCGAGCCTCGAGTAGCAAGTTGAGCAGTTAAGTAATGTAACATTACACGTAATATTATAATTAATTATACATAATAATATAGGTGGGAAATTTCGGCCCTGGTTAGTTACCACCCTACCGACATAGACGTACCGCCAAGCGAATTAGCGTTACGATACGACATCGTGTAGAAACCGAAAGCGACGTGGATTTCATCCTACTCCTAACAAGTTAACCCGCTTCCATCTTAGATTGCATCATCACTTACCATCATGTGTGATGGCAGTAAAAAGGCGATCTTGTAATGTACAATAAAAAAAATCACCCTATGCCGCACCCGCCAGATAATAATTATAAAATATTTTATTTAGCTGAAAGTAGTTATGGTACAACATATAGCTTAAAAATAGACTAAAAAGTAAAGATAATCTAAAACATCACTAAAATAAAGCTAAATTAAATGACTAATACATATTTTACATCTCAGCTAAAAAGGTTACTGCCTCAGCATGTTGCTACAATGTTCGCCACTGCAGCGCTGGTTTTCAGGCATAACCTTAGATACAAAATTAAGCATGCTTCAATAATATTTTTAATAATGTTTTAAAATCGTTGGCCTCATTGTAAGCCAATGTGGCTTCGGTCCCGAGGTCCTGGGTGCGAATTGCGGGTAGGGTTACGGAATTATTAGTTTCCATTCTTCTGTGAAATTTTCAGTTCATTCTAAGCTCGGAGTCGGGAAATTGGTGGTGATACATCCCCGTGCCTCGGAGAGCACGTTTAGTCGCCCTTTCCGGTCTTTATCACTAACATCTGATAGTAATCGTTAATTAATGAAACATTATCACCCTAAGCCCGCCTACCCGCATTGGAGCAGTGTGGTGGGTTTACGCTCAATATCCATTCTCCTATGAGGGAGGCCTAGCCCTGTCATCATCATCATCATCATCATCATCATCATTACCAGCCTGTAGACGTCCATAGGCCTTTTTAGGGACTTCCAAACACAACGATCCCGAGCCGCCTGTTGCCAGCGGCTTCCTGCGACACGACCCACCGGTGCGGGGTCACCAATCTAGCACCTTGGGCCCCCAACGTCCATCAGCTGTTCGAACTACGTGCCCCGCCCATTGCCACTTCAGATCACGCAGAGATACTCCGAGCATTGCTCTTCCATCGCCCGCTGAGTGACTCTGAGCCTTCTTATGAAGCCCGCAATCAGCGACCAAGGGTCGGATGCGTAGGTCATCACTGGTAACACGCACTGTTCGAAGTACTAGCCCTCTAGAGGGCCGTTAATAGACTGATAATGATGCTGATTATGATGATTCGTATATAAAGCTTATAAACATAT
This sequence comes from Mycalesis mineus, assembly GCA_034621355.1. Classification (NCBI taxonomy): domain Eukaryota; kingdom Metazoa; phylum Arthropoda; class Insecta; order Lepidoptera; family Nymphalidae; genus Mycalesis; species Mycalesis mineus. The sequence continues at coordinate 22,784,151 of CM067908.1, read as the reverse complement.
ACACATAAGAACAGGTAGTTTTAAAAGTTCCTTACAAAGCTTCCGACGTGAATATCACCGAGGTATTAGCATTGAGCGCACGTTTCCCGGCCAACATTCTGTTTTTCATTGGGAATTTTCCAAAGAATTCATAACGTAGCCGGCCAGTCGATTTTTGTACATTTTTCTCTAAGCCCCTCTCTTCATGCATTGCACGATAAACGGTGAAGCTCTCCCTGCAGCGATGTCGTGGTTACTTTATTGCGGGAATTTCAAACGGTTTTCATAAAAACCACTATTTTATTAAATTGTCGCCGTGTTTTTTATAACCACCAACATTCGTAATTAAAATGTTCCACGGGTAAATGTGAGCGCGAATTTATCGTATTATTTATTGTACCATTCGAGTGTGGAATAAAGATATTTAAAGTCGTAAAAGAGAAATATTGCTAGGACGAGACAGAAGCCTATATGTTTTTTTAAGTAGATCAGGTTGTTCGTTGTAGGTAGTAATTTGCAAGACAACCTTGACCATCAGTTGTTATGCTATGTTATTAACGATTAAGAATTCATATTTCAACTCCTGGGTTGCGTCAATATTAAATGTTTCTTTTGTCTATGAATTTTTCAGCAAATAATTGGGAAATTGGTGGTTTACACACCAAAGTAGGTACCTAGTATAGTATATAGTAAAAGAATCCTCACTTTTAAAAAAAGGATATTTTCACATAAAATTATTATTTTGGACCAAAAGCTTTTATATAACAGTATTATTTAATTATTACAATAAATTACCGACTTGCGCGACAAAAACTGTGATAACTCAGCTTGTATATATAATAGATACAAATATAATATATAGCTTATATCATCCGACAAACTAATTCAAAAACTTACAAACATTGCCTCTTTATAATATGGGTATAGATAAAGACAATACTACCCACATTATTACGAGTACATCCTCCATAGATCAAATACAAACGAAAAATTACATAAACGGTCGAGCAAGTTATTAGAAGAAAATGTCTTAAAAACAAGAGTATACACGTGTTTCCGAGCAAAGCAAAAGCCGGCCGTTAACGCGCTTTCGGGAAAAGCGATTGGCTTTCTGAACGATGCGCTGTACAAAGGGAACTTGGCAGGAATTACACAATTACACTAATGGTACTTTCATGAAACTTCCATGGACGGGCATCCAGGATATTTGCAGAAATGCAAGCGCTGCAGAATACCTGCTAGCTGCTCTCTAGGTCAATGTTACACGTGGCGAATTTACACCTACCTATTGCAACTATAATATCACACCAGTACTTGTATAACTGGACTCGTGTAGTGGTTAGGACCCATAACTCAAAACTAGGACCTCGTGCTCCGAAGCCTACCACAAAGCTACAAATTGTAAATATAAACGATCCTAATAAAATAAGCTTTGTAAATGACAATGGTGTTGAGAAGCAATTGGATCGACTTTCAACTTCACACAAGAAATGGAATAAATAATGTAACAACACAGTTACTATTGTAAAAAATTAAGCAAAAAATGCCCCTTCCGAGCTAGTGGTACAAATAGTCTTTCAAAAACGCTTGTAACAAACGATTTTGAATTTGAATTTGTAATAAAATTCATTTAGAGTTTATTTCCTTTTCGAAAGTACAAAAAAACGCCAGTTTTTCAATAGGACGCACACAAACACATCAAACGCAAAAAGTAACTCCGTATCAAAATATTGTTTATGTCGAAAGAGGGTCAGACATAGTGAATAAAATAATAGGGTAAGCCTTTGTATTTACAGTTTATAACTAACCCACATATAGATAACTGAAAGAATAATTAACAGCAACTTAATAAACAGTGAATTACTACTGGCAAATTATAGTATTGCAATGATACGTAACGTCTCTTGTTAATTAATGTAACCCCAAGACACCGCGACTCAAGCTGAGAGTAATAATTAATTCGTTTGCACAAATTAATTATCCGAGTTGTCTAGGTTAAGTGATAAGCAAAGTACAACGACTGCACCACGCCGCGCCAGAGCCTAGACTGCCCACCAGTTGTAGACCCACTCCTTTTATACAAGTTAGAATAACTCAAGTAGTGGGGCGATCGGGGGTATCGAACGATGCGTCGCCGCAAGAGGGCGTAGCTGGTACACGTGCAGTTTACAGACTTCTTTCTAGCCGCGTGCGATGACGCAGGCGCCGTCATTTATAAGAAATAGCAAATAGCCGGTGGACGTCCACTGCTGGAGATAGACCTTTTAGGGACTTCCAAACACAACGATCCTGAGCCGCCTGTCGCCAGCGGTTCCTTGCGACACGTTTGATATGATCAGTCCACCTAGTGGCGGTCGACTAACACTGCGCTTTCCGGTGCTAGGTCACCATTCTAGCACCTTGGGCCCCCAACGTCTATCAGCTGTTTGAAGGTATTCGTAAATACCTCATAATATTGAGCTAGTGATTATTGAGCCGAAACCGTTAGCGTGAAGCTTCTATAAACTCCAGTTATTACACGGAGATTAGCTTACACGAGCGTAAACGCTCTCGATGTTAGCAAATGCTAATGGTTCCTGGGATTACCTTACGATAGTTAAAGTACACAGAACCGCTAGAGATAATAACGTTCAACTTTCTAGTACCCGCCGTACGGAGAATTCATAATTGGCAGACTAACCTTTAAGGTCATGTTTACCTTTCAAGTTCATAGGTGCATACGGTGCAAGGTCAAAACCTGTTTAAAACTTTGCAGAACTCGTGTAAGCGTCTCTTCACAATGACCGTGAAGATGTCTTCCATTAATATTTAATAAGTTTGTAAGTAAGGATAGGATGTTTGTTGCTCTTTCACATTCGATGTTTTATTGTTGGAATCGTTTTCGTGCGGTATTAAGCTCTCTATAAATGCTTGTCGGTGCAGTTGAATTGTGTAAAAAAGATCAACAACACATACTTTATAAAAAGATGGGTTACGTTTCATTTATATGTATTTCTAAGGTCTAAAGACATAAAGCGTTCTGCTGAACAGTAAATAATGCGTATTTGCTATTGCATAAATACGAGGCGTGTTTTTCTCAAATACTCTTATTAGCCCATTTGACTACTATTTATACAACTTTGTACGCGGAGAGTTCATATTTAAATAAACATAATTTCTAAAATAAAAGAAGCTTAAGTTAATTTTTATAAATTTAACAGTAGGAAGTTACTTATGAACTAATTATGAACTAAACTATGGATTTTTTTTTAATAAATGTATGTTAGAACTGGGGTGATATAGTGAAAACGGTAAATAACTCACGCTCATTTGCGTAATTGCTATTGTATAAATACTAGGCGTATTCTTTAGTACGATAGAACCATTAAGGTCATAGCTCGTTACACACACCCGGGACCCGACCCGCACCGCCTCGCCTCGAGTGGTTAGTATCAATTCAGTACCATCACCCGATCGCCTCGCCCGCTAGGCGTCAACGGGCGGTTCGCAGATGGACTACTCGATGATAGCTCGCTGTTTGCATGCTTGCCTCTCGTATAAATACTAAAAGATTCCGTTTTTTTATACATCGAACCCGCAGACAACTTTTTCGACGTGGAGTTCTTAAATAAACGAAATTTCTAGACTAATAGTAGCTTAAACCAGTCTATCTGGCTTATATACAAATGGCTTATAAACCAGTATATATGCTTACTTTCATAAAAGGATGAAGAAATAAATAAATACACATATATAATAATATATAAGCAAGATACTTTTAACCTGTTGACGCATGCAATGTAGAGATTCGTTATACTGAGTAAAAACCGTTAAAGCCTTTATAATGATGATGATTTGTGATGATTGCTGGTGGGTAAAAAAGGTGAGCTTTGAACAACTATCGATTCTCTGTCTATCACGATACTATAGCCAGAGAGATATAGAGATATATTCGAGATTCATACTGTCGAGTTTCAGAATCAAGTCAATGTGAATAGTCGCTATTTTAATTACACCATTAAAGGATGAAGCTCAACTTAGTGGGTGGACCAGAATGTTGGCACATATTTTATATACTGCTATGTCTATGGCTCGCTATCAGATTAATTTATCATGTTATTAAAAAATATTTGACATTATTGACGTTTAGGTACAGAAATATATATAACGAACTCAGACGATGCAGTAAAAACATAAAACGTTAAATCATCATCAGCTTATCAACGGCCCACTACAAGGCCAGGTCTCTCTCTTTTTATATATAATAGGGAGACCCAGTCCTGGAAAGTACACATAGTAGTCAAAAGGGGTTTTTTTTTAATGGGTAATTTTGTACTTAAGAAAAATACGCCTAGCATTTATGCAATAGCAATTGCGCAATTTACCATATTATGGTATTGACCGTTTGACTACTGTCTCGTTGGTCTAGTGGTGAGCCTATGTGGCTTCGATCTCGAGGTCCTGGGTTCGAATCCTGAGCCGGATCACGGAATCATTCTGAGTTTTTCATTCTTCTATGAACCTTTCAGTACATTCCAAGCCTGGAGTCGGGAAGTTGTGGTGAGACACCCCCGTGCCCCGGAAAGCACGTTAAGCCATCGGTCCCGGTCAGTATCATCAACATCTGATAGTGATCGTTAATGTATGAAACATTAAAGCCCGCCAGTCTGCATTAAAGCATCGCGATGGGTCTACGCTCAATATCCCTTTTCCTACGTGGTGGGAAGCCTGGCCCTGAAGTGGGTCGATAATAGGCTAATAGTGATGAAGTTTCGTCACTTCTAAGAATGGATTTCTTGATATACAGAAAGTCTTTTATAATATCCAGGAAAGTTGTATAAATATTCAGTATTATTCATTCAGATTCAAGTGTGCTCTTTAACTAAGCCTACTTGAAAATATTAGAATAATATCATAATTATTATTATTTATTAATTATTATTGTGTGTATAAGTGATAACTTCTTGAGGGAGGGTTGTTACGTACCACATTACGGCGCCAATCTAGTCTAGCTTTCCTTTCCCGCACCGGTAGGACAGGGGTAGGCAGGCTTCTTTCTCACTCTAAACCACAGCCGTATTTAATATATCACTTCCGTCGGGCGTCACACGTATTTTTTAAGTACAAGACAAATTAAGAAAAATCTCAATCTGCCCCGCCGGGAATCGAACCCGGGACCTCCGTCTTATAAATCCACCGCGCATACCACTGCGCCACGGAGGTCGTAAATATATACTTCACAATAATATAGCTTTAACATATAAGAATAGCACACAAGCCACATTTTATCCCAAAATTTACACGGAAACGAGAATTCGGGTGAAATCACGAGCGTCTTCTAGTATTATATGAAAATGTCTACAGCTGGACTGATTTCGCTAATTCTTTTTTGTTGTATTTGTTATTTATTATCAGGAGAAGGATCTTAAAAATTTAAGAAAACTTCGTAGCACAAGGGCTGAAAGGATCTAAATCAAATAATATTTTATCACGATACAGGTATATTCTACAAGGATGGGATCTGCGTGGGTAAAGCCACGGGACACAACTAATACTATAACAGCAAAATTCCAAAATAATAGTAGCTATTCAGCGAAAAAAGGAAAGGAAGAATTGGTATACACCATAAATAAGACAACCGGTTCTAAATAAAGTATTCAGAAGTTAGCGAAAAATTCATCGCCGCGACTGTGAGGCAGTACCTATCCGTAACACATGCAAGCGAGTAAGTATATCTTGGAAATGAAACAGTATAGGGGTTGCTTCTTTATTTATACCGTACGGGTGTTTATGCTGTTCTTTTTGGGCGTGGTGCTTTGATTATTAGCTACTTACAAAATATAATGTTACCCTCTTTAACATGACGCGCGAGACTAAAAGTACTTTTAATGCTTTTAATTTAATAATATATTTAGTGGTTGTGGAATTTTGCTGGCCTAAGGAACGCTGCAGTAAACCCAATAGCAAAATTATATTATGAGCGTGGTATGCCGGAGCAATCACAATGAGAAGCGTGCAGTTTTTGCTAATAGAACTAGGAAGAGGGTAGGTTGATCCTGCCCGGGACGTTTTCAGCTTCGTAACTTGCGGCTATCTTCTGTCCCGTCGCAATCAGGGTCCATGTAACTGGATCGAAATATCGACTAAATAAAAACCATGGTTTATTGTGGTGCGTATCCGTTGATATATATAAATTTGACGGCCTCGGTAGCGCAGTGGTATACGCAATGAATTTATTAGACGGAGGTGTTGGGTTCAATTTCCGCCTGGAGTGATTAAGATTATTTATTTAAATCAATCCTGGTCTGAACATCATTCGCGCACCATTAGCACAAGAGGCGGAGCGTCTCGAAGCTCGAAGCTTGTGTTCATACACAACAGGGCAAAGGTGAGTTGACCGCGGCGTTGCGGGCGAGTCGCGTAATGTGACGTGCATGCCCCAGAAAGGGGAGAGTGTATATTAGGGACAAGTACAAGAAGATAAAGAACTTGTAGTGAGTCAAGAAGGCGGCCGGATGATGAGACATGAAGAGAAGTGCGGTTTCCAGGTTTCCCTCCCGAGATTGGGCCCAAATGACCGAGAGCTTGAAAGGGCCATGGGTGGTGATGGTTGGCTATAGCAACGACAAAACTAGAACACTCCTCGTTATCCGAGTTTTATCATAACGCAAGCTTACATTCTTATAAGAGCCTATTTAAAGGTTAAACTTAATCATGACTATATACGAGTATGATCATTTAGGTGTTTACAATGTAGCTGGAAAACGTTGCATACATTGTTTTAAACTTTAAAATAATATTGTATCTACAGCGCTAAAAGTTCAGAGCATTTTATGAATAAAAGTTATGTAGGAGTTTTTGAACACAAAATTGGTTGTTTTTGTTAAAAGTTACTGGGTATTTCAGTGTTTTTGAAATGTTTGTGCTAGGGGCAAAATTGACAACAATAATGCTTTGCTAACTGAGCCCGCGATTTCGTTCGCATGAACTTTAGTTTGGTTTTATTTGAAGTTAATTGGGTGTTCCGCATTCCACAAAAACAAGTTTTACACATTTTCAACATATGTAGGGCTCTATGATAGTGTTACAGACTAGTTTAAATATAGTTAGTAAGTTAAGTTAGCTTATGTGGCTTGAACACGAGGCACTGAGTTCGAACTCTGGGTCGGGTCGCCGAAATAATTCTGACTTTTTCATTCGTCTATGAAATGTACAGTACATTCCAAGTCCAGTCACTGACATCTGGTAGTGACTGTGAATGTATGAAATATTATCGACATGTAGGCCTGGCCCTGTAGTGGGTTATTATAAGGCTTATAATGATAAATTGAGTTTTTGAAGTTGAGAATAAAATTCCTTCATCGATTTTCTCAATTAATTTTTACAAGATAAACGATTTTTTTTGTATAAAGGAAAATATTTTACTCACGATACTGAGAGGCAACGACAAAGCGAATCCCATAATACACAGCAATCCAACAAAGTAAATATTCCTCACAGAACGAAATTCACTGTGCAGCAGTCTCGAGATTGTTGTAGTGAACATTGCCTGGAAGATTATCAATTTATTAACTCTTCAATCTTTAATCAAAATTACTTTAATTTTAAATTCTAATTATGCAACGTTTCATTAATTATTATAATAAGCTAACATTGTATGAGAGCATTGAGGAGTATGAGCGGAATAAAACTAAGTGATAGAGTTAACAATAGTATAAGGAGAGAACAGTGTGATGTAAAAGAAGATGTAGTGACTAAAATAGAGATAATGGATGAAAGAAGATTAACAAAAGAGAGGCGAGAGTGAATGGAAATGTTGGAAGGGTAACCTAGGCGAATGTTCCTGGGCCAAATTCAGAACATTTTAAATAATGGCCAGGACAAGAGTACCCTAATCCGACGACCTTATATGAAAGTATTAATGAGAGTGGAAGAAGCTAAGGAAGTGTGCAAGTGTGGCAAGTGGAAGGATGTAGTCTCTGCCTACCCCTATGGGAACGAGGCATAATGCTATGTATATGTATGTATGTAACGTTGTATTTTTGTTATTTGGTAAGTATTTTTAATTGTTTAGTGTTTCTGTATTCTCTTTAGTCGGAGCAATTGAAAATGTTGTAAATGCCTATAAGGGATGACAGCACAAGCACTAGACTAAATTTTTTGTTCATAAATGTATACTGCTGCCATTGTTAGCGTTATAAATAAATAAATCTATTGGATCACAGGATAACATAATCCTTACTTACTAAACGCGAAAGTATGTACCTATGTATAGGTATTACTCTTTCACGCGATAGCATCGTTTTGGCTTAACTTTAGAATGAAGATAGATTATACCCTGGGCATTGAACACCCAGAATGACAGACCTTACTCCAGTGGCCTCAAGCAGCAGTGGAGCTGCAACCTTAAGAATGCTCTGAGTGCCTAGTGTGAGATTACTCCAAAACTTTTTTATTCGATCGGCGGTTATTTGTGACTTACACTCAGCAAAAACTTGTATTAACCAATGAGAGTTATTCACTTTTTCGCTTCGAGTAACTTCGGCGTTAAGTAAATGTCGATAATAACTGACACTCGCTCATTTGAGATTTTTCTCAATCCCGCCAGGGGCGCTGCTTCAATTCCATATAAAATTTGCCCTTTACGCGAATGTGAAGTTTTCGATTTGTTTTGGTGAAAACTCACTAGGCACTCTGGAGCCATGATAACAGCTAGATGAGCGTGATTTTAATGCTAGTCGGTTCCACGCTGACCGAAAGGTTAGGAGAAGAGAGTTTGTTACTCTTCCACGCAAAAACTTCTGAATGCATTTTGATGAAACTTTACAATAACATAGCTTCATATTATCAGAATAACACATAGACTACATTTTATACCGTGATTTGCACGGTCCTCTAGTATTTCATAACCTGTCCATTCGAAGCTATGAGATCTGAACCCACATATACAAACTGGACGTACCTATTTTTCTCTTTGCTTGAATTAATTTTGCTTTCATAATCCATCTACCGTCCTATACAGTTGGCCTCATAAAGAAAAATTACCGTACTTGCAGATGAATGAATGGACTACCATTGAAGTTGGGAAGTAAGCATAATACCGAGCTGAATTAGCAACATTTCATTAAATGAAGCGCCATTTCTCATTTATCTCATTAAGAGATGGGTCTTTGCATCTCCCAACAGAAAATATAAAATAAAAATCTTTCTTCAATGAATGCAGCAGTTTTGTTTTTATTTTCGCTATAGTGCAAGTAAGGCTTGAGTGAATTAAGAGCCAGTGAAATGTTAACATTCTTGGTCAATCCATTAATCTCGTACCTACATCTGTACTACTTGTAGTACTTACGTAAAAATTGAAAAAATTCTAAAATGTCTAAAATTAAAATTTTATTTAACAGTAACCTGTGTTGGAGTGACACTTTACATTCGTCATTATACTTCAAAATGAAGTCGGGAGATAGATATACAGTCATGTTTTCACGCAAAGTCTATCCTTTGAAATACTATAAATTCTTAATAATTTTTAAATTATGAATAATAAATAATAATTTGTTATTTTAAGACGAAGATATACAATGTTATCTTCGTATAAAAATAAATAAAGTTCGAGTAACCATGAATCCTTATTCTATGTCCCATGCAAAGAACCGCGGGTGTATAGCTGACGCCCGCAGTTTTAGCTCAGTTCCCGTTCTCGTGGGAATGTCAGAATACATAGAATTAGCCTATGAAGTATTATTAGTATACACGCACGCACGCACGCACGCACGCACGCACGCACGCACGCACGCACGCACGCACGCACGCACGCACGCACCCAAGCACGCACGCACGCACGCACACACACACACACACACTAATTAGGCTAATTATTTTCTTTTTATTTTGTTCCATTTTTCATATTGTTATAACAGATCTATCTAAGGAGGTATCTAAGGAGGAAGAGCGGGAATTCTGAGACACAGATTTTTAAAACTTACTTCACGATCCCCAGCACAATTGTAAAATGACTTATTTCAGCAATAAATTTTATTTCATTTGATATACAAAAAGAATTAATAAAATTAAAACAGACAGATAGAGAAATCAAATTTCAAAATAGACATTTCTGACGCTTTCACATGCATTTAGTAAAAATCTTCAAATTTACATTATACTGTTCGTCTGTTCGCGATTAAATCAAAGTCTTCTGAACGGATTTTCTTGCGGCTTGCACTAGTAAAAATAGTGATTCCTGAGAAAGTTTCCTTATTGTTTATCTTTTGTTAAGATTTTGTAAAAATTGGCTTAAATATGACGATTATTATTGGAGGAGACGCACCGCTTGGAAGCTTTCATTGCAAACTACGCTCAATCTATTAGAGATCTAAAAAAATTAATCTATGTCTCTTTATTTTGACTACAAAAGTCCGCAAAGGCATGGTTATTAAAAATATATTTGTAAAGTATTTAATTTCGGCATACAAAAAGTACTTCATATAAATATTTACATTTATTAACTTCGATATTGTTGGCATGTGTCAGTGTGAACGAATATTACGAAAATAAGCGAAAAGCAACGTTAAATGTTCGCAGAATGCATATTATTGAAATACTGTGACTGCTTATTTGTACATATCAGCAGCAAATAAAATATTTCTCAGATGCCATACATAACAAAGTCAAAGGTTAAAGATTATTAAAAAAATAAGTATACTATATTGCTGGCTGCAACATCATGCTACTATTATAAAGCGACAGTTTGTCAGTGTGAATGTTTGATACTTTTTCACGACTAAACGACTGAAGCGAATTAAAAAATGTCATTAGCTGGTCATCATAGACACCCTGGGCACACACTAACACATAAGATACTTTTGACGTGACAGCGTCTTATAATTCGATAGAGCCAGCTGCACGCACGAAAAAACATGACTCATGCGGCGTTACCTCGCTTTGAGGCGTTCCATGTAAGGCTTGAAGTGTAAGCGAGAGCGCGGAACGAGCGACAAAGAAGCACAATCGGCCTTTGCGTTCGGCAGCGTTCGACATCCGCATCTCTCGTACTTGAGTGGGCGATGCGTCTGCGTGGACAGCTGCTATACAATAGTACATTTACATGTTTTGATCGAGTATCAAGTGCAGTGAAAAGTGAATGTGATGTCAAATTTTCTTAAGACGTTGTCACGTTTAACTATCGTCTGTAACGGTTTACAGACAACCAATTTTTTTAACGAGAACACCGCGGGTGACTCTGCGGGCGTCCTCTAGTATAATTATAATTACACTTTCTATGCTACCTCCCTTTTCCTTCACCCGTAGTGTACATAGCGTCTTAGCTCTATGACTTCTTATAAGGTCAAGGGCCATTCCAACGGAGGGGACATCCTATCCTATTTTTTGCTACCTTTATTACTTTATATGCCATAGATGTAGAGCTTATATTGCTCCAATGAGGTATATTGGTCTAGGCTATAATTACTAAAAGTATATTGTTCAAAATATCTCGTTGGTCAGGTTAGCCTATGTGGTTTCGAACCACGAGGCCCTGGATTCCAGACCTGTATATTGGGATAATTTAAAGATTTAAAATAATTTAACGACTAAGTGGCGCAGTGGGTAGTGACCCTGCTTCTGCGTCCTAGGCTGTGGGTTCGATTCCCATATTTAGAAAAAAAAATTTTGTGTCGTGAGTACGGACGTTAATTAGTGTCTGGGTGTTTACATTTATTTATATTTGATCATTACTCATAGTACCCTAATACAAGCTACTTACGCATATTTTGGGGCTATATAGCGATGTGTGTAATTTTCCTATAATATTTATTTATATTAATATTAATGTCATACTCACCAAACACGAAACCAACGCAGTCGTGTGGTAAGCGTAAATGTATAACGCGAACACTTTGTGTGCATCCATAAACTCCGTGCTAAGAGGCAGCACGGCAAACAGCAGGTAATGCGGCGTCTCAATCAAATTCAAACGGACACAGTTAGTCAGTTTCATGTACAACACACGAACTATGAGCGAGCGAGCGAACGCGATCGCTATGAACACTATCGTGAAAATAATAACTGCGTTGTCAATCATGAGGAAAGGCGATAGATGTCCGAAATCGTAGACGCCTATTAGACCGACACCGAACGGATCTGTCGCCAGATTAAAGGAATTCGTCTGTAAAAAATACAAATAAAATAAAAATATATATCAATAAAATAAATTTCTTTGTTACGAGCAACTTTTTTGACGACCTACCTGACCAGTGGAATGCGCGGTGGAATCATAAGACGGAGTTTCTACGTTCGATTCCGAACAGATTGAGATTTTTCTTAAGACGGGGACAAACGTAGTTTTAATAGATCTTTTTTTGCCCGTAATAAAAAATATTGTTTGTCCCCGCCTGCACAAAATTTTATATAGATAGAGTGATACTTGTTTTTCTCTCAGTTCATTACTTCTAAGCAGTCGGGTTTTTTGTTTTTATAATAATATTTTTAAGATATATTTTTATAGCTTTTATCGCGGGCCTTGAGCGTGGAGACCGAATACAGAAATTCCGTAACGAAAAAACCTAACACCCCTGAGTATCAAAAACAATATCAAAAGCATAATTTCGACAACGACGTCATCGGGAAACGTGGCTTAGCGGTAAGGCGCTCTTAGTGCCCGGATTGCCAGAGAGACACGGGTTCGAATCCTGACGGTTCCGAAATTTTTTTTTTCAATCGTGATATTTCAAAAAGTCATTTTTTTTAATTAATGACTTTTTGCAATATCACTCTTCAAAAAAAATTGCGGAAAAATCCGGGCACTTAGAGCGCCTTACTGCTAGGCCACGGTCCCGATGACGTCGGTCGGTAGGTAAACATAAGTTGATAAAAAATGCTATGCAATAGCTTTACCGCGGCAGTCTCCGAGTGCCACACGTCTTTTTTTTAATGTGGTGTAGAAACCGAAAGGGTCAATTTCATCACACTCCTATCAACTTAGCCCGCTTCCATCTTAGATTGCATCAACAGTCACCATCAGTGGTAATTGAAGTCAAGCGCTTACACGTAATTATTAAAATATAATAATGATTGTGTTGAAGATTGCCGTAAACAAACGAGAGATTTTCGCTGGATTAAGTGTGTTTTACGGTTGCGTTTTAGGGTGCAATTTTTCAGCCATAGATCGCCCGCATGCGATGAAAAAACATAGATACATATTACATTACCGCTTCTTAAGAGTAACTTAGTTTAATTTATACTAATTACATAAATATACAGAAATCAACTATCCCTAACCTAGGTAAAACCTGTATTTTAGGCTAAGGGGTTATTAAAAGGGGGGATGAAATGTTGTAAGAAAGTATCATCATTTTTAAAGCTAGAAGCTTAAAAGGTATTTTTTGCCAGTTGATTAGATATTAATAAATATGACATTCACAGTTTAGAAAAAATTAGGCTACCATAATAACTAATTCCATGCCGACGGAGTTGCGGGCAAAATATTTTTTATATTAAATAATAACAAATACAAAAAATACGTACTCACATTGAAACTATCTTTGATATTCATTATATCGTAGAAAGCTTTGCCGGTGTACTTTGTAGAACACATTATAAATATTAATATGAATGCGGTGGAGAACAGCCCGAATAGGAACGAGAACTTGAAAAGCTGAAAAAATATTACCAATGTTTATGAATGTATTTCTATGCTTATAAATAATTATGCTGCATTATTAATAACTAGCGGAAGACCGCGGTTTCACCCGCGTTCCTATTCCCTTGGGAATATCAATATACAAATCAGACAATGAGTTTTATCTTATACAAAAAGAATATTTACAGCTGTAACAAATGGACAAGCAGACGGACACACACATAGTATTTTAGCGAACGGCTCTTAATTTAAAAATACCAACAAATAATTATTATTTTTTTTCGCGTAGAGATCCTTTATATTACTACTGTGCCAGGTGGAAGCGCTAGACTTTTATATACGCAAATAAAAGATCTTGGAATAATCTTCTTAGAAGTGGAAATCGTTATAGAAGCCTATCGCTTTTAACCTGCCCTCCGAGACATGGGGGTGTAAAACCACTAACTTCTTGAAGTTCTCTACTAAAGTAAGTCTCTAATACAAGAAAGTAATGCTGGAAATGTCAGAGCCCGACCTGAACTTAAACTCAGAATGTCAGGATTCGATACCACTGAAGCTAAAAGTGTATCATATTATTTTCCAGGTCGAGTTCTGCATCAAGTCCTGGTAATTAAAAAAATAAACTATTTTACCGTGGTATATAAACTACCTGCCTCGTTGCTCCAGTGGTTTAGTACATATAGCCTCGATCACGAGGTCTCAAGATCGACCCCTAAATCGTTGGAATAATCCTGAGTTTTCATTATTCTATGAAATTTTCAGTTCATTTCAAACATGAGCCGGGGAGTTGGTGGTGTTACACCCCCGTGCCTCAGAGAGCACGTTAAGCCGTCGATCCCAGTCTCATCAATCATTTTGAGAGCCTCCATGGCGCAGTGGTGTGTGCAATGGATTTATAAGACGGAGGTCTTGGGTTCGACTCACGGCGGCGCAGATTGAGACTTTTCTTAATTTGTCTTAGTCTGGCTAGTAGGCTTTCGCCGTGGCTAGTTAACACCCTACAAAGAGGTACCGCTAAGCGATTTAGTGTTCCAGTACGATGTCATGTAGAAACCGCAAGGGGTGTGGATTTCATCCTACTCCTATCAAGTTATCCCGCTTCCATTTTAGATTGCATCATCACTTAACATCAGATGCGATAGCAGTCAAGGGCCAACTTGTATTCGATAAAAAAAATCAACATCTAATAAAACATCAACAGCTTGCGAACTCGCATTAAAGCAGCGTGGTGTGTCTACACTCAACATCTCCTCTCTTACAAGAAGTCTGGCCCTGTAGTAGTTAATAGGCTTTTTTTTTTTTTATTTTGTACCAATAAATTTTACAAAAAATGTTACAAATTACAAGAAAGAAACAAAATTAAATTGGACAAGGAAACATTTATCTCTTTAAGAGATATCTACCAGTGACCCTTAGCAGTGGGAGAAGATTATAGAAAGGAGAATAGGTACAAGAAATAAAAGAAGGAAACCTTATTACTAACGCTATACTACTAATAAAATAATTAATACATAAATACTAATATTGGTAAAATAAATGTAAGTAATAAATATATATACAAATAGTACATATATAAATAAAATACTATTTATAAATAATATAAATAAAAAAAAAAAGTATTTATGATTGTAATGAAAGGTAATATCTATGAAGACGGTTTTTAAAACTAATGACAGAAGGGTTATTTTTAAATGTTGTCTGGGAGCGATTTAGCATAAAAGATAGTGTTATATGGAGGCACAGATAGGGAATTTAAATGGACACACGAACGCACTGGTCTCAGGCGACGCGGAGCTTCCGGAAAGCGCTCGCGGTAGAAAGGAGAATGGGTATTTAAAATTTTAAAAAGTGTCCTGAGTATATGAATAATCCGGCGATAACGATGAATGGCGATTATGATGAATGATTAAATTAAAAGCACTTACCTTTATAAGTGCATTATCGGAAATGCAAGCTATAAAGAAGTTAGCTATCCACACTATAGCTACAACAAATAGCCTCATCGATAAGCTATTCCTGTCGAAAGTCATAAACTGCTTTCTGTAAAGTTAAAGACTGGTTTACGATCGTGCTTTAAACCACTTTATACTTATGATTTAATAGCAAAATAATCTGTTTACATTGTACCAGTGGCGTGCAGGTCTTCGATCAGGGTGAACGCCAGCAAGTTATATGTTACAACGTGCTTTTTAATTCAAAATAGGTTTAAAAATAGTGCAAGCAGCAACCTCTTGCACTTACTTTTTTTTATTAGAATTCTATTATGTGTAAAAATATCAGGGGTATATTTTTCGCTTCGATTCTACACTGCAAAGCTCAATATTATCAATTATATAAAAAAATATCAGATGTATCTACCGCTCAATAATATTGTCAATATTATTGACAATGAGTATGGTAAGGTTACAAAAAAATTTTAAGAAAAGATTAAGCCACTAAGACTAAGCGAAAACTGGGCAGTTCTGAAAATATTACATACATACGGGTCGAATTCATAACCTCCTCTTTTTAAACTCGGTTAAAAACCAGGGATAACTCATACCCCAGCAATATGATAGTATTATTTTTCAACATATATCACTGGATATTATAAAATAAAGTCTCTCCGTGGCGTCTATCAGTCGGTCTGTTCGCAAAAAATTTAAAGAGCACGGAACAGATATCCTTACAGATACCAATATAGATAGAGTGATTCCTGAGGAATGTATTAGTTTATAATTTGTTAGTTTTTGGTTCAATTGGCTCAAATAAGTACGACGATAATGTGCACTACCTGGGAGCTTTCATTGAAAACGTAACCTTAACTATTTGAGATATAACAATACAGTGCGGGAAGACAATATTATTGCAAGTATGTGGGCACTCTAAAGCTACGCAATATCTCAATACCCACGTGTAACTGACGTGAGCGGATGTGCCGTCGAAATCAATCATCGTATTGTGGTTCTGACAATTCAATATCAGCTCCTGGGTGGACAGGCACGACTCGTTCGATACCTTGGAGCATTTGGTCCACGAAGGCAAGCGGTCCATGCTCACCATTAAATATCTCACACAATCTCCTAAATTGCTTGCATGCTGAAAACAAAAACATTTATTACTACACTTGGTACCCTGCTAATTTCCTTTCATAAAAAGTTTTCCTACATATTCTCGCCTCCCTTGTCGTTTGTTGCCTCCTTCCTTTCAAGTTAACATTTTATATAGTCTAATACTTTTTTTATCGACTACAAGTTGGCCCTTGACTGCTGATGTTAAGTGATGGTGCTATCTAAGATGGATCTAACTTGTTATGAGTAGGATGAAATCCACACCGCTTTCAATTTCTGCACGACATCGTACCGGAACGCTAAATCGCTTGGTGGTACGTCTTTGTCGGTAGGGTGATAATTAGCCATGGCGAAAGCCGCCTACCAGCCAGACCAGGAAAAATTAAGAAAAATTTCAATTTGACTGCCGGGAATCGTACCCAAGTCCTGCGTCTTATAAATCCACAGTTTCAAGAATTACCGACTTCTGTATCCGACCCTTGATCCAACAACTAAGCGAAAGCTTTTTAAAATGTTGGTCAAAGCTTTTCGCTATAAGACCGTTAACTGAAACGACTATAGGAACAATCATCGTTGAATCAACATTCCACATGGCGGTAATCTCATGAGCAAGGTCCAAGTATTTTGATACTTTTTCCTTTTCAGCTCTCACCAGATTATCGTCATGTGGAACAGAAATATCAACAATCATTGCACGGCGCGCTGATCGATCAATTATCACTATATCAGGTCTATTGGCTACAATATAACTATCAGTGATAATCGTTCGATCCCAGTAGAGCAACGCACTGCTATTATCAAGAACTGACGCTGGGTCGTACCTATAGTAACTATTATTATATCCATAAACTGCAGTCTTTTACAAAATTCTTAAAGCGCTTTATACAAAATACTAAAGTTCTTTACCTGCTGAAAATCTCGTTTAAAAACTATGCACATTTTTAAAAATACGACAAGATATTTGCTTTATCATGTTGAAATTTAAAAATATTAGATATAAAATGTTTAAAATTTAAACTTTAAATATCTTAAAATATTTGTTTATAAATCGAGAGTGAATGGAAATGTTGGAATGTGAGCACTAAGAACGATCGTTCCTGGATCAAATCTAGGATATTTTGAAAGTCAGGTCAAAAGTACCCCAAACCGATGCATTTGTATGAAAGTGTTTGTGAAATAACCCCCTCACAGCCTAGTAATTTATAGTTAACTATATCCTGTCTTGTCCATTATAAAGTATGCTTGTTAGAAATGTCATGCAACAGTTTTATCAATTTCATTTCCCCGTTAAAGGCTGACTAAACCAAGCGGAAACTCCACACAGATCCGAGAAAATACTCTAAAAATACATTTCCCTCCGATACCGGATATTTCTAAAGATGTTGCCCCGACAACCTTTAAAGGCAACGTCTATGTCATCAAAGCTCTTGACAAGCGCATTGAGCATATACAAGTAACTACAATTTTACTCTTCAGTGGAGTTCGCAGAAAGAAAATTCTAGATAAAATACCCGATGTACGTTTCACGTCCAATAGATACATGTTTTTCATAGTCTCCTAGGAAATTAGATTGTAATACTTGCAACATCTATATCTATATCTATATCTATACTAATATTATAAATGCGAAAGTAACTCTGTCTGTCTGTCTGTCTCGCTATCACGCTAAAACTACTGAACCGATTTAATTAAAATTTGGTACAGAGATAGTTTAGAGCATGAGAAAGGACATAGGCTACTTTTTGTTCAAATATCACAAAACAGAATTTCTTGCGGACGGAGTCGCAGGCATCCGCTAGTATTATATAAGATCAGAAATCCTAATCCTAACTAATAATATAAATGTGAAAGTAACTCTGTCTGTCTGTCTGTCTTGCTTTCACTCTACAACTACTGAACCGATTTAAATGAAATTTGGTACACAGTAAGTCTAGAGCCTGAAAAAGGACATAGGCTACTTTTAATTGCGAAAAAAGGGTTGTAAGGGGTTAAAGGGGGGATGAAATGTTGTATAAAAGTATCGTCATTTTGAAAGCTCAAGACCTATTTCTTAGGCAGTTGATTAGATATTAATAAATATGACATTCAAAGCTTAGAAAAATTAGGCTGCCGTAATAACTAATTCCACGCGGACGAAGTCGCGGGCAAAAGCTAGTATTTTATAATATCTAAAGGGATTATGGGACTATACCTACCACACTGCTCTAATACGGGTTGACAGGATTTAATATTACATTTACATTGCTACTTTAAGTAAAAAAATCCTTATTTATTGGTTTTTAATTTGATAACTTAATGAGATGGACTACATAGATTTTTTTATCTACTACAAATTGCTGTCACATCTGATGTTAAGTGATGCAATCTAAGATGGTAGCGGGCTAACTAAGCGCTGTGTAGGCCCCCCAACCCGATGGTCTGTCGACCTCAATAAGGAAGTGACTGAATGTTCGACGACCTCCGTGGCGCAGTGGTATGCGCGGTGGATTTATAAGACGGAGGTCCTGGGTTCGATTCCCGGCGGGGCAGATTGAGATTTTTCTTAATTTGTCTTGGTCTGGCTGGTGGGAGGCTTTCGCCGTGGCTAGTTACCACCCTACCGACAAAGACGTATCGCCAAGCGATTTAGCGTTCCGGTACGATGTCGTGTAGAAACCGAAAGGGGTGTGGATTTTCGTCCCACTCCTAACAAGTAAGCCCGCCTCCATCTTAGACTGCATCATCACTTAACATCAGGTGTGATAGCAGTCAAGGGCCAACTTGTAGTCGATAAAAAAAAATGTGGAAGGTACAGAATCGTATGTGTCAGTGGCTGACGATGATGATGAATATTAGGTAACTTACCAGTATAGCCCACACAGCAGTCTGTAGCAGAATGCCAAAGGAGACACCCCTCATCAATGGATTCAACGTTTCTATCGTATCCAATCGCCTAGTGTATTGCTTTATGAAGAAATCAATAAACATATAGCTTACACCTATACATATCGCGTATATTATATACTCTAGCAAGTGAGCTGAAAATAATAAATACTTTTAACTAATATTGTCTTGACTGCCTCGTTGCCTGTTTGGCTTCGATCACGAGGTTCTGGGTTCGATTCCGGGGTCGGGTCACGGAACAATTCTGAGCTTTTTCATTCGTCTATGAAATGATCAGTACATTCCGAGCCCGGAGTCTGGTAGTTGGAGGTGCTACAGCCCCGCGCCTCGGAGAGCGCGTTAAGCCGTCAGTCCCGGTCACTATCATCAACATCTGATAGTGATCGTTAGTAAAAATGAAACATTATCACCCTGAGCCCGCCAACCCGCATTGGAGCAGCGTGGTGGGTGTACGCTCTATATCCCCTCTCCTATAAGGAGGGAGGCCTGGCCCTGTAGTGGGCCGTTAATAGGCTGATAATGAATGAATGAACCAATATTGTCTTATATTGGTTAGCCATTGACTGCTATCACACCTGATGGTAAGTGATGATAGAAATGTGCTAACTTATTAAAACGTTTTTTTTTATTTCATTTCCTAATAACAAGTCTTGCACTGAAATATTGCAGTATAGATAATTTAGTTACGGAAAACTTTTGCTTTGGATGCAATAGTACTCTAGTTAAAGTTTTATTATTAAGTCGCGGTGTGCTTGCTTGGTGTTATATTCTACAATATTGCATATTGCAATTGTTTGAACGTTAGTGAGTAATACATGGTGCTTGGATAACAGACGTCTTTTATTTATCACCCCTGACTTTCACATTTCATCAGTGGGCATTGGGCATTATCATCTCAGTACGGTGTTTTCGAAAGGCGCACGTGTTTTTTTATTCATTACAAGTTTTACAAGTTAGCTTTTAAACTTCAAGCACACCTGACTGATGATGAAGTCTAAGATTGAAGCGGGCCAACTTATTAACTATGCTATAGCCTTCGTGATATCAACGGCCCACGCCCATTTAATAAAGTTCTTAGGCAAACTTCAAAACTGCAGTTTTAGAATTCACTTATAACTTCTTAGAAAAAAGAAAAACTGGGTATTATATCATATACCATCCCAATAGAGTCTTCATCATCATCATTATCAGCGTCTTAACGGCCCACTACAGGGCCAGGCCTCCCTGCATATGGAGCGTAGACCCACCACGCTGCTCCAATGCGGGTTGGGGGGCTTAAGATGATAATGTTTAATGTATTAACGATCACTATCAGATGTTAATGACAGTGACCGGGACCGACGGCTTAACGTGCTCTCCGAGGCACGGGGGTGTAACACCACCAACTTCCTTCTCCGGGCGGACTCCGGGCTTGGAATGTACTGAAAATTTCAAAGAAAATTTAATAAACTCAGAATTATTCCGTGACCCGACCCAGAATTCGAACCCAGGATCTCGTGATCGAAGCCAGATAGGCTAACCACTAGACCAACGAGGTAGTTAATAGAGTGCTGACTACGAAACCAATCAGCCAGTCATTCCTACATGTTTTATTGTCTAACGCGCTCGCGGATTTACCCGCACAGCTTCCGATAGTGTAAAAATTTTTAACAAAAAATAGAACCGACTCAAAACGCACTAAAAAGTAAAAAATAACTGTCATTTAGTTGCTTTAATTTACTTAAGCATATCTATGATGTCGGTGTAAGGAAAATTTATTTATTTCTTACTTTTTAGTGATTTATCGCCACGTAACGTATTCGTACTATACTGTCATAGTATGTTATACGGCACTAAAGGCTACCGATACCGAGGCAAAAACCGAAATCGCTGTAAGCGTGCCTCCAAAATTTGAAGAGTTCCTTCAATTTTCCCAGGATATCATCATCAGATCCTAATATGATGACAATGGGACCACCTTGGAAGTATGCCCTTTCTAATAAAAAAATTATCAAAATCGGACAGCTCTGTAAAAAGTTATGCGTGGTCATACATAAAAAATAATACAGCTTATAACTGTTTTATTTTATCATCAAAATCCATTCAATTGTTATTGCATGAAAGAGTAGCTAATATCCATCCACCGATACATACAAACATTCGCCTTTAGAATATTAATAGGATTTAATATCCACAAAACATTACAAACAAAAGTCCACTTTCCAGTCATGTTTCTTAAACTTTCTCCTTGTTCGCAAACTGCGCAACCGCTAACTTCACAACTTTTATATAAAAGTCGCCATATTTACCGTTGACAACTAACACTTTGGAGAACAAGTCGAAACTGGCACTTGTGGAAGAGAAGGCGTGCGCTATGTATAAAAACTGTTTGATACTTTTCCACCGGAAATGATCGCCTATATTTGATTCCT
Source organism: Mycalesis mineus (assembly GCA_034621355.1). Taxonomy (NCBI): domain Eukaryota; kingdom Metazoa; phylum Arthropoda; class Insecta; order Lepidoptera; family Nymphalidae; genus Mycalesis; species Mycalesis mineus. The sequence goes on along the minus strand of CM067908.1, from coordinate 22,762,216 downwards.
GGAAATTAAAAAAAATGGAAAAATATATTTTAAATATGTCGCTAAACATGAAACTACTGAACTTTTGAATCAAATAATTCATTTCATCATCAAAAGATCCTGAGTTCAAGTCTGGAACGAACTGTGATCATCATCATAATTATTAGCTGATCGACGTCCACTGCTGGATATATACCTTTTTAGGGACTTAAACACAGCAATGCTGAGCCAACTGTGGCAAGCGCTTCTCTGCGACACGTTTGGTGTTGTCAGTACACCTAGCGAGGGTTGACCAACACTGCGATTTACGGTGCAGGGTCGCCATTCAAGCACTTGGCCCCCAAGGCCCCTAACTTGCATCTGCTCTTAAAATCACGTGTCCGATCCATTGCCTCTTTAGTTCTGCGACTCGCTGAAGTATATCGCTGATTGGATCACGCACAGATACTCGGAGTATTGCTCTTTTCATCGCAAGTTGAGTGACTCTGTGCCTTCTTATCAGTTAGCGACCAAGTTTCGGATCCATAGGTCATCGCTGGTAACACGCACAGTTCGAAGACTCTCTTCTTCAGGAACTGAGAGATGTTAAACGTTGTGATAAAATACTGAATTCTTTTCTCCTCAGTTTTCCGTATGAAATATTAACACGTAGTTATTGTGAGGTTGGTAGAGTTAGACCTCCGAGCCTCGGAGAGCACGTTAAGCGATCGGGTCTCGATCATTTTCATCATTCCTAAGAATAGTAATGGAATCGATACTATTTTATATAATTTATTAGATGTATATTTACCGTTCTCTCGTATGACGAAGAATTATGTATTGAAGGTATATCGATGTATCTGTGCCTCATGGTTTAAAGCCTTTGAAATTCTTGGAATAAAAGCGCAACTTGAAATGATACACGGTTTAACTACGTACTGAAAATAAAGATTATTTTTTATTCATTACTAATTACCTTTGACTGTAATCACGCCTAAGTGATGTTACAATCTCTTTCGGGCTAACTTGTTAGTAGTACAATGATAAAAACTGAAAGGTTAAGGACCTCTTCGGTTACTACATGATATCGTACCAAAACGAAAAAGCGCTTGGCGGTACGTCTAAAGGGTGTAGTGTAACTTTCCAACACCACCAAAACTGAATGGTATCTAGATACGTTTAGTATTCAAATATGGATTAGCCGTCGCGGAGTTTTTTGTGGTCGTTAATAAGCGGTGGAAAACCACCGCTTCATTTTATTTTGCCTCCTTATCGCATGTTGCATTACAGCCGGCCGTGAAGTAAGTGTCAAGTGAAAAGTGGTTGACAGAGCCACGGCCAATATTATGTATTATTGTTTTTATATTCTCATTTTTTTAATGTATGCCCAACATAAAACCCAGGTTAAAACTCAAATTCGAAATTGTCAATACATAATATGACACCGGACTTGCAATTTCAGCAATTTATTCAGCCGCAAAGTCCATCAGGCCAGCTGTTAAAATATTTAACATTTTAAACCAAATATTTAAACCGCAAATATGATAATATGACATTAAAAGAGTTACCGAGAATGATTGATTGCAATTTCGTTGAGAAAAAATATATGTGTCAAATTGAGAACCTTCTCCGTTTTTTTTCGTCGGTTAATACACAACCTGGGTGCCAGGTTGAGTCGGGGTCTTTATTACAACTACGTACATCTATCTTATAAAAGCAAAACACCACTACTCACTCAATACGAGATCTCTCAAGTTATACTGTCGATTGGCTTGTACAGTATTGTGTTATGAAATTATAACACAAAGTAAAACTAATGAATGTAATTTCATGTGGTTTTTACAGATATACAGAAGGTTTAAGTAGATAATTTGTTGAGGTTTTGCTTACAAATGACGGAAAATCATGTCGCGGGCAACATGCTAGCATTTTCATAATTATTTTTATAATCCTAACTAATATTATAAATGCAAAAGTAACTCTGTCTATCTGTCTCGCTTACACGCTAAAACTACTGAACCGATTTAAATAAAATTTGGTGCACAGATAGTCTAAGGACTCAAAAAGGACATAGGCTTACTTTTAATTGCGAAAAAAGAATTGTAAGGGGTTAAAACGGGAGACGAAATGTTGTATTAAACTATCGTCATTTTAAAGTTACTATTTAAAGTTTTAAGCTTAAAACGTATTTTTAGGCAGATGTTAATAAATATGACATTTATTTATACGCATAAGTGTACTTTAGTACCAGCATTGCACCCCTGCTAAGCCGGGGCGGATCGCTAATAAGAGATAAAATATAGGTATAAGCTATTTATTTTCCAAAATAAATGCACAATAAAGAACTTTAGCTAAATTATCTCAAGAACTGTAAAGTTCTTGCCCATTTGGAATAGTGGCATAAATACTTGCTGCCAGGCTGATATACAAGTATTGTTAAACTTCATAAATATTACTTACACAGTTACACTTGGATCATAATTCCCCCCGTACTTATGAAACCGATACTTTATTAGCGCCTTATGAGGAACATTCTATAGACATTAAGCGTGTAAGCCTCCGCAAGCGCGCCTCAACTTTGAATAGTGTAATTTTCGCTGGATTTCACTGATTTATTTTCTAATAAATTCACCTAGTTTGTCACAACTTGTACTCGTAAAACTGTATAACTAAAAAGTATTTTTAAAAATCTTTTAAAAGCAAGATTTATGTTAAAAACCTTTTTAATTAATAACCAGATTTACGTGATTTATTTTATCTTTCAATTTACTAGCTCTTGTGCCTGCCTCTCTGTTTGGAACTATTGTCGGATAAATCGTCCTGTTGTGCCCAGTGGCTTACACTGCGTAGATTCCGCTGCCATGGGAATATCGAAAAATCCGTTCTTGGTGAGCGTAAGCATCGCAAAATAAGTAACTAGAGTAAACATTTGAGTTTGTCATGAATTATTAACCTTGTTAATTATATTCAACTTGTTTCCATAGTAAAGGCGTTAAGTTTAAAAATGTAGGTATTTTTATAATATACTAGCAGATACTGACGACTTCACCCGCGTGTGTAGCAGCCTTTCAATAACTCCAAAAAAAACATTTATTTTTAAGGTAAATGGGTATAGCAAAAAAGATATATATATGCCATCTTGGACTTTATTATAATCCTAATAAAGATAAACAATTTGTCCACACATTGTTACGTTATGTGTCAAACAGATTAAGCAGTTTTCGATGAGAGCTCCCAGGCAGCTTCAATTTCGACGACTTTTCCAATAATTATTGTCACATTTCATTCAATTTACATAAAACCTCCGTGGCGCAGTTGTATGCGCGGTGGATTTATAAGGCGGAGGTCCTGAGTTCGATTCCCGGCGGGGCAGATTGAGATTTTTCTTAATTTGTCTTGGTCTGGCTGATGGGAGGCTTTCGCCGTGGCTAGTTACCACCCTACCGACAAAGACGTACCGCCAAGCGATTTAGCGTTCCTGTACGATGTCGTGTAGAAACCGATAGGGGTGTGGATTTTCATCCTACTCCTAACAAGTTAGCCCATTTCCATCTTAGATTGCATCATCACTTAACATCAGGTGTGATAGCAGTCAAGGGCCAACTTGTAGGCATTAAAAAAAAAAACCTTAACAAATTATATACTAAAACCGTCCTCAGAAACAACTCTATCTATTGGTGTAAACCGCATGGCAGTCCGTTCAGTATTCTTTATCACGAACAGACAAACATACAGACAGGCGCGGCGGGGTCTATGTTTAATAATACGGATTATTTTAAGCTATTTTGGCTATTAAAAGAAGGATTGCAGACTCTTGTAGAGCTTTTAGTAGTGACAAAGAAGTGCTACGAAGAAATTGACACTGTAAAACACAGAAGTTTTACAGTGTCAATTTCTTTCTGTACACAGCTGTATATTAGTCGGTTGTCGGGACATATTATCTGAGTAGCGCATTGTAGGAGATGTCCATTGCATGTCAGGGGAGATGTAGCGTTGTATGGGCAATTGTTTTGCACTCAACATCAGGTGGAACATCTTTGTTCTATTACTATTTAACCATGCATATTCTTTTTATTTTTTCTCTGGTTTGCTCTGCCTCGTTGCTCTAGTGGTTTGGCTTTGAATTAGGAGCTCATGTTAAACCATTGAAAATTCAAAATCGTTTATTTCAAGTAGGCTTATTGTAAGCACTTTTGAAACGCCAAGTTAGACTATTTGTAGTGACTCTACTACCATTTGTAGGTCCTACTGAGAAGAGCAGTAAAGAAACTCAACGGTAGCTCTTTCTTTCTTATATACCATGGATCTTAAAGCATGTTTCAACAGATTAGATCAGATTCAGATACAGTGGATTCAATTGTAAAATTCCTAAATTCCTACTATAAATTGTCGTGTTTCAGAATTTCGACGAGGACCAACTCGCAGACGTATATCTATCTACTAGTAATTAAATAAAAGTTCTTTCATTTTACAACAAACTGTTTCATATCTTATTATTGTACAGATACAAAAAAAGTCCTTACATAAAATATTCCATCTACTTACAATTTAAAGTTGAAATGTACTTCAAACGATAATCCGTTAAAATAAATACAGCTTCAAATAAATGTTTATGTTTTTCTCGAATTGATTACATTTGCATTTTTATTTTGAACAACTGACAGGTGTCAACGTCAAGAGTCAACGTCTATCAGAAATGAGTGACGGTGATAGCTCAGAAGAGACAATATTTTTTCCTTTTTATTTTACGTTAAATCATATTTTTAACCTTTAACTTTTATATCGCCCACACAAAATCGCTAGCTGTGCCTAGCGGTTAACACAATTCGATCATATTTCCGTTTGTGAATCGGGAAACGAACTTAGTGTAATACGTACACATTTCGAAATAAGCAGTAATACTAAATATGTAGACAAGTTAAAATAAACACTAGTAAAAACTTTCATCACTACTTAAAGAATCGTTAAAATCATATGCAGTATTTACTGTCATAGAGCCGGAAACAGATGCCAACAAAGCTTGAAGCGCGACGCTTGATAAAGGGCGTATGCCCAACCCACCGTATTTTAGATAGTTAACCCATCAAGATGCAAGTCGGCGTGATGTTGTTGTGGAGTGTTTCGCAGAGACAGAGGTCAGTAGGCAGGTATGGACCTGAAATAATATTCACAAGTGTACCGGGAAGGTGAGGCTAATGCAGGAGGTTTTAGTCCGTAGGGAACCGAGGATATCGGTGAAGTCGGACATTCTCATCCGTGCCGTATGCCATCCATGAGGATTTCCTCCAACAATGAAAATCAGCACAAAAAAGTCAGCACGGAGTACACACCCACCCTGTCGTATGACTATGGGACAACCCACTTGTATTCATTCGTTCATGTTTTTTATTTTGTGTCAATTTGTGTTCACAAATATGTTCCTTATTTTTGTAGAAATTAAACCAAAAAGACCGGCATGGTTAATCACTGACCTAATTTTAATTCGAATCCCTTGGTTGAATTCGGTTCTCATATTTTGCATACACAAAAACCCTCCGGAGCTCGATTATTCTTTCACGACCTTTTATGGGGGCATTTTTTCGACGTTCACTTGTAAAAGCTCCTCAAACTTTAAAAGTCAAATCAACTTTTAAGCTCGCAAAATGTCGAGCTTTTTTACGAACAAAAAATACTTTGAGGCTACAAAGCGCAATTCGAGGAGAGATAAACTTTTGCCGATGTTACCAAGCCGATAGAGTGGAAAATTGGTATGAAGTTATTACTAAGCGGAAGCGTTTTGGTAGGGTTTTCTTCGGAAATTATACGTTATATTACAATGAAAAGAAGCTAGATCGAATAAAAGCCTACAAAATGTCCTAGATTAGGACAAAGACATCTATTGCTCGTTTAAAGTTGCAAAAATTTTAAAAAAAATATATTTGTTTTGGATAGTCCATTTATCGACGAAGGTCACTAACTAATAGGCGCAATAAAACGATGGATGAATTAGTGGAAAATGTGGGAAACACGGGCAAAATTATACATCTTTGAGGGTTAATACAATATATCAAGTTATAAGGAGTAACTTAGGCATCCCTTAGTTTTAAAAATAAGAGCGAAGAGGTATTTCAGACCAACCATCCGGAAGAGTGAACGTGTTAAATGCGGCTGAAGTCTCAGGCGTCTGCATTTCCGGTAGCAATAAATATAAATGTCAGTCGCCTTAGGAATACGTTTCCGCAGCAGCAATGATTGCCCCGCCAATGTCAAGTTCAATACAATAATGCTCCGCGTTCCGCCCGTGCCCAGGTTTGTCACTAACGATTAATTTAAAAATAAACTTTCAAATAAAAAATAGATATGTTTTTTATTTATAGGAAAGCTTAGGACGTACATTAATTGATAATCTAACAGCAACAGCTGTGTTTAGATTAGGTTTTATTTTCAAAATATAGATGTTTTTCCTCAAACAGAGACGAATATCTCAGCATTTCCTGGATGCATGGAAATGCAGTTTGATTTTTCCGACACTCCAAACAATTATTTTCATAATTAATCCAACTTACGTTAAATTATGTGCTGAAACGTTTCTAAGGAATTTAAATGTGAAACCCTCAAAAAATCCGTCAAGTAGTCTTTAAGTTGTAAGGTTCCAATATACTGATTCCCTCGCAAACGAATTATGACGATACATAACGAGGCCTCTGTGGCCCAGTGCGTGCGGTGGACTTATAAGACGGCGGTCCCGGGTTCGATTCCCGGCTAGGCCGGTCGAGATTCTCTGAATCGGCTCAGGTCTGACTGGTGGGAGGCCTCGGCGGTGGCTAGTTACCACCATACGGACAAAAACGTACCTACAAACGATTTAGCGTCTCGATACGATTTCGTGTATAAGCCGAAGTGTGTCGATATTATGCTACTCCCAAATTGTTAAGCTCTATTCCATTTTAGGATCATCACTTACCATCAAGTGTGATTGGTCAAGTCAAGGACTAACTTGTAACTATTAAAAAAATATATAAAAATTATTTAATTTAGGCACAACCCTATCACATTCTCGCGCATGCAATATTTACGTCATGATTGCGAAAGCATCACATATTTGCATATTTCATAAACCTCGCATAATATCTCTGTTTTCAGATATACGAGATATGCAATATTAATATTAATACGGTGCAGATATGAAATATTTTAAATTAGATGCTTGCACTCTAGCCCACGCCTTGACATATTGAAATCATTTTCAATCCCTCAGGTACATCATAACGCCGTGTCTGCAAAGTTATTTTCGTCCCTCCATTCAATCTCGAGTTATTCTTCTCGGTCTCGAGTCGGACTTGAACTGTACCGGTTGCATTTTAAATATGTGCCAAATATTTCAGGATTGTCAATAGTTATCTTAAGAAAGAATATTTACTTTATATAGTGTCATTTGGTGATCTACGCAGAAAACACAGTGGCGCAGTGGTAGTGGTGAAGGTGACCGGCAGGTCTGACGAACATTTTGTTCATTTCATGCTACTCGTAAAACGTAAGCGCGTTTCTTAGATTGCGTAACCACAGACCAGCAGGTGTGGTAGCGGTCAGGGGCGTAAATTATAGTAAATAAAGAAACCCAGTTTGGAGCATTTCTGCGCGATAGAATAAGAAATGAAGAGGCATGAGAAAAACCAGAGCAATATAACTAAAAATGTAAAATCAAAAATAATCAAAAATCACAGAAAAATGCTGAGTGAGGACATTTTGGGCTCACATCGCTGTGCACATCCTAATAAGCGTACTAATTTTTATGTAATGTGTTTCCTAAATAAACAATTTTCTTGTTTTCTTTGTTAAACATAACTGCACACACACATGGCACAGCGACAGTCGCAACGTTGGCCAGCTGACCAAAATAATCTGTTTCTTGACTCTTACTAAATTTTTTAAAATATTTTCGGTTCTTCTTTCCTTACCCGTTGTCAAGTTTAACTTTTGCACAAGCCATCTAACTTGCCTATGTATCATCAATGACAAAGTCACTTACTTTGTAGGAAAATTCATAAAAATTGCTTCAACAATTTACAAATAAATCATAGGCATACAGAATCACTGTCGCATTAATAACATAAGTAAACAATTATACGTGTATGCTGTACAAAGTCACTTGCAGAGAAGCCATTTGCAAATTACCTGCGGCGTATCCTTGACATTTAACATTTAAACCCGCTATCCATTCTGTTTATGTATGTTTAATTTTTAAGCTTGCAAATGCGGGCGGACTGATTGGTAATACATTTTTTATCTAGGATAGAAGTAGGTGTTACTTTACAGATGTTTATTATCAATAGTTTTTGCGAACAATTGATTAATTGGAATGACTGCTGAGGATACTTCTGTTTTTGACTGAAACATATCATCGTTATCAGCCTATTAACGGCCCATTACGGGGCTATTTCCTCCTCATAGGAAAGGGGATATGGAGTGTAGACCCACCACGCTGCTCCAGTGTGGATTAGTGGGCTTAAAGCATTGACATATTAATAGTTAATACTATGGACTTCGGGTGTAATGCAAAGTTCACGGCAAAAGTGTCCCGAGATATCTTATATTTTTATAAACAAACTAAAACATTGTAATATATGTCTAATATTATTGTTATATAGTCTAATTTGCAACGGTCTAATTGCTTGCAATAAGTAATCAGCTTTCACTGGCGATTGCCATGGCAGCCTTTTTTTGATATGGCAGCTTCTCGTGAAAATAGAACAACATAAATGGTGTGGAGTAGGTAGCTTTGAATTTTTTGGCATCTTTAACCTATATTTTATATTCACAGAAAACTTTAAATGTGTTATTAATCAAAATAATTTTTTATTATTAAATTGTTTTCTGTGCACCAACCACCTCTATATTCATTAATCTCTATACGTATGACGGTTGTCTCCGTTACACTAATATAATATTACTTAAGCGATTTCTGTAATTTAAAAATTCTATATATTTTGGTGTAATAAAAAGTTTTATTATAATTATTATTATTTTCAATTCAAAACATTCAAATATTAAAGAACAAAATAACTCTATGCAGTCGTTATTCTAAAACATTTTTGACGTGTATTCTCTCAGTAAGCTAATATGAGACTGAATTTGACAATTAGAAATGTTTTTCGCGTTTTAGCTCTCTTTTGGTTCGGACACTTTTTTGCGCTGACCCGAAGTTCATAGTATTAATATGTCAATGGCTTAAAGTTATAATGTTTTCTTTATTTACGATCACTATCATATTTTGATGATAGTGATTTCAAGCAACGGTTTAACGTGCTCTTACATGTGCACGAGGCATCACCACCAACTCCAGGTTTAGAATATACCTACTGAAAATTTGTAGAAGGAAGAAAATCTCAGAATTATTCCAAATCCTGACCCAGGACCTCGTGACCGAAGCCACATCGGCTAATCACTAGACCAAAGAGTGCTACAGAGCAGGCAGTAAATACTTTTTGACGTGACTACGTCTTATAATTCGATAGAGCCGGCTGCACGCACGAAGAAACATGACGTCATGCGTCGTTACCTCGCTTTGAGGCGTTCCATGTAAGGCTTGAAGTGCAAGCGAGAGCGCGGAACGAGTGACAAAGAAGCACAATCGGCCTTTGCGTTCGGCAGCGTTCGACATTCGTCTATTAAATATAATTATTAAATATATTAATTTTAAATTAAAAATTAATATATTTATTATAAATTTATAAAATCAAAATCAATTGTTTTATTAATTTAAATTAATATTTATAAAAATATACTTAAATTAAAAATTTTAATAACCAATTAAATGCTACCATTCCATCATGATTCCATCAGTATTTTCTTCAGACGTTGTCACGTTCAACTATCGTCAGTAAACCGACTTTACAGACAACCAATTCTTTTTAACATTTTTTTGTCTTCAATCCTTAGACGTGTACGATATCTTTCTAATGATTAAAATCATATTGCAGTTTATTTACTCTAAAGAATTAAAATGAGCAAGCGTAATTTTATTGAAAAAGAACAAAACATTCTTACGCTGTAGTATTTATTAGCCAGCAATTAACTTTTAGAGCATTATTTTCTCACAGTTTATTTACTGTTAAGAACGAAAAAAGGTGCAGGGGTTTATTTTACAATAAAGAAATAATAAAAAGCCGTTAGATTTTTATGCGACGGTATTTATTCGCTAACAATCAACTCTTAGAGTATTATTTTCTCGGCACAAACTCAGCGGTAAAAGCTTTAGCGCTCGATATTAATCCGATTATCGGTTCCTCTGAAGGTAGAACGCCATTGCTACACTGTATATGGTAAGCCTGTATAATCCCTACAAATACTATGAATATAAATGACTTGGCTAGCGCGTCGCCCGGGCATCGCCTGCGACCTGTGAACAAATATGACGCTGTGTTGATTGTTAATAGTTCACAGAGACTAAGGTAAGCGGGGTCCCTCTGAATGATACTTATATTACATTTTATGTAACGGATGGATTTTATTTTATGTAATGTTGTAAGTGTAATGTGTCTATGCACTTTTATTATTGACATTATATATATTTCAAATTTCTATGGACGTAAATCTGCTTTGCAACCGCTGTACATATCGGTTTCAATACTAATGTGCTTCGACCAAGTTAGCCCGCTTACATTTTAGATTGTATCTCCTACATTGATGTGATGGCAGTCAAGGACTTGAAGCTCAGACAAATTTCTGGCAGTGTACGTTCCCGAATACGAAACTGGTCCACGAACTTCATTGAATATTCTTAAATACAACTTACCTATTCCAAACGGATACATGTGCTCAGTATTCTTTATATTCCCCTGATCGTCTATAAATCTCTCTGGTATAAACTTTTTGGGCTCGTGCCATATGTCAGGATCAAAATGCACGTCACCGACTCCGATGAGAACAGTCGTGTCCTTGGGCAATAAGTAGCCATCCATTTCAACATCTTCTAGAAGTCTTCTTGGTCCTGCTAGCGGAACAATCGTGAAGTACCTTTGTATTTCTAGAAGAAACGCCATTGTGTATACTAATCTGAAATTAATGTTATTTAAAATAACTATAAAAAGCATAAAATTCCACGAGAATTAAAAAAATAAATTCAAGAAGATTATCAAAAGATATTAATGAGGCGAGGGATAATTTGGAAGGGGAAGGCATAAGTGAATATTCCTGGATCAAATGATTCATGCAATAAAAAATATTCATTTCAGATTGCTCGATAATTTCATTTAAATTTAAAAACAAGTCAGCGTTTCAGATATTAAATTTTGACTAATCCGTTAAAAGGACGGACAAAAATCATATTTTAAAATCAATCCAATATCGCTCAATGTTTGAACGATTTTAAATCTGGAAATGTTTTTCGAGCTTTGAGTTGAAACTTTGTAACGGGCTATACAGCCCTAATTTTAAAGACAGACTTTCATATAAAGTGTGCTCTTTCCCCGCTCCCCCTCTCAATTTAATTTTTTTTATAGTTTATCGTCAAGCAATATCCTCCGTCCCGTCCCGTGTACAAAAGATCTACATTTTTGTTAAACATTGTACGATATTTCAGTACATTAACAATATATATTTATGGCAAGCTGATGGGTATAAATTGATATTAAATAGTATATTTCACTCTTGATTCTAGCCTTATGAATAGATAAAAATAATTTTACAATCCGACACGCAGATAGAGATTAGCCCGTTTAAACAAACGAACAAGCTCTTCCGTGTACTATATAGATATTTGAACAAAGATCGAATTCTAAATCCATCACCGTCTCATAGAGAGAGATTTTCACTTTGAGATAACTACCGAGAATATTCGAACGCAAATGTTCCTAAAGTTTTAGTTTAACGTCGATGCAAGTGATATTTAACCACACAAAACTCCGCACGTTGTGTTAATATGTAGCGAGTTGATTTTCGTTCCTAATGTAAACTTGATAGTTTGTTAGTCTTCCTCTCAAGTTGAAACGTACAGACAGATTTCCAGTAATATTATATGAACGCGAAACTTTGTGTGGATGGATGGATGTTTGATCTGTTGCGAGAAGTAACTACTCAAACTATAACAGACGAGTATCTTCTGTAGGTACATATATAATAATGTTCAATCTTTTCCCCATAACTAGGTAGGTATTATAATATTTGGTATTAGTAAATTATAGCGTGTTTGGGACATAAAAAGGTAGGTTTTCACCAAATTTCGTAAATATAAATTTTTATTTGGAAAAGATAAAATAAAAAACAAAAAAGTAGGTTTTTTGAATTTTTCACATAAATTTTGAGGTTATGAGAAAAAAGTGCAGGAACAAAAGTTTTAGATCTTTTTATTACCTACAATTTTCCATAGGACTTTTAGTTTTGCCGGAAATCGAGAAAATCCGTTTTTTACCTCTAAACCCTACCCCGACCTCAGATCGCCCGTAATTTATTTTTCCTTTCGTTTTTATGATATTCTCTTCCTTTTGCAATGGGTTTCATCCTACTGCGATTTTCTTTTACTTTTTATTATTTTTAAGGATATCTGCATTGGCCTAAATAGATACTGCCGCTTTATTTCGATGTGTAGAAATCTATTTACATTATTATTGATAGATACAATTTTTGCTCTGATTTTTTATTGTAATCAAACTGGACCAAGCTGTTGACCCATCTGGTGATTTTATTACATTCATTACAAGTTCCCCCTTGACTGCAATCACCCCTGATGGTAAATGATGATGCATACTAAGATAGAAGCGGGCTAACTTAGTAGGAGTGTAATATGCACACTCCTTCGGTTTTTACACGTCATCATACATTAACGCTAAATCAATGGACGGTACGTCTTTGTTGATAGGGTGGTAACTAGTCACGGCCGAAGCTTCCCAATAACCAGACCTGGACTAATTCAAAAAATCTCAATCGGCCCTGCCGGGAATCTAACCGGTACCTCCGTCTCCATAAATCCACTTCGCCACAGCGGCCGTTAAAGACGTTCACGCAATGTCTGCGTTTTACTGGTCCGTTTTATCGGATAGTTATTTTTTCAAATTCAAATTCAAATTCAAAATCATTTATTTCAAGTAGGCCAATTAATAAGCACTTTTGAAACGTCAAATTAGACTATTTGTAGTGACTCTACCACCGGCTCGGAAGGCAGGTCCTGTTGAGAAGAGCCGGCAAGAAACTCAACAGTTGCTATTTTAAAATTATTATTTTTTACAATATTAACTGTATTGTTACATAAAATTATTTATTCTGCTACTTGTGTGAAGTTGAAAGCTGATCCAATTGCCTCTCAACCTCTTTGTCATTTAAAAATTCATCTATAGTATAATAACCTTGACTCAGTAAGTGAGAGAGTGTTGAGTACACCCAGTCCAACGAATGACTTTTGAACTTTTCTGAGGCGATCCGCTGATAAAACTAATTTATGTCGATTCCTAAGAAGACGATCGTTTAAGTCCTTTTTCTGTTTATACATATTTATATTTTGTTTGACAAAGACTAGGTTATTATATTATATTTAGTTATTATTTTATAGTTGGCTGTATATATAATACGCTTATAAAAATGGGGGCGATGGCTTATCGTATATATTCAGATGAATTAATAATCTGTTTATTCCGTCAACTATCAATATTGTTCATCACTAACGAAGGCATTGATGCTTAATGCGTACTTACTCACCTAGAGCTATCTGCCCAACACGGAGTTTCGTCGCCCAACGTGTTGCTAATTTCGTCAAATATCCTATCTTGTATCACTTTGTTTCTCAATACCGTTAGAATGGCAAACTCTAGCACGTTGCTAGTGGTTTGGGAGCCAGCTATGAGGATATCGAGACAGATGATCTTCAGTTGTTCTTCTGCAATAGAAACAAACTGCTAAAACAAGATTACATTTAGCACAGGCATTGCTTTACGTATTCGCGCAACTTCGACACATCGACGCTTTTTATATATGTACTAATATTATAAAGCTGAAGAGTTTGTTTTTTGAACGCGCTAAGCTCAGGAACTACTGGTTAGAATTAAAAAATATTTTTGTGTTGGATAGTTCAATTATTGAGGAAGGCTTTAATCTATATAACATTACGCTGCAAGCAATATGAGTGATGAATCAGTAAAAAATATTGAAAAAACGGGTAAAGTTATCCATCTTAAAGGACTCCTATAATTATTTTTATGCAATTTGCAGACGAATTTTTTGGCCCGTTTTTAATTTTTTTTGTATCGACTACATGTTGGCCTTTGACTGCTATCACACCTGATGTTAAGTGATGATGCAATCTAAGATGGAAACGGGCTAACTTGTTAGGTGTAGGATAAAATCTACACCCCTTCGGTTTCTACACTACATCGTACCGGAACACTAAATCGCTTGGCGGTACGTCTTTGTCGGTAGGGTGGTAACTAGCCACGGCGAAAGCCTCTCACCAGCCAGACCAAGAGAAATTAAGAAAAATCTCAATCTGCCTCGCCGGGAATCGAACCCAAGACCTCCATTTCGTTGGTAATTAAGTGGTTTTACACCATCGTGCCTCGAGAAGTAAGTAAAGTCGTTCCACCAGATATTATCGTTTATCCTTTTCTTATAAATAGAGGGGTCCTATTAACAGCCCACTACAGGGCCAGGCCTCCCTCCTTATAGCAGAGGGAATTGGATCGTAGACCCATCACGCTGCTCTAATACGGGTTGGCGGGCTTAGGGTGATAAAATTTTATTTATTAACGAACACTATAAGATATTGTTAGTGACCATGAACGGATTACCGTGATCTCCGAGGCACGGAGTTGTAACACTACCAACTTCCCGAGTCCGGGCTTGGATTGAACCGAATATTTCACAGATGAAAAAATTCAGAAATATTTAAATGCGACACAGGCTTCGAACCCTGGACCTCGTGATTGAAGCCACATAGACTAACCACTAGCCCAACGAGGCAGTCAGACTGGTCGATGGCTGACAGCCACGCCAGTTCTCTTTCGGTACCGTAGATATACCTATATACATACGATACTGTACCTGTATAGCTCTTATTATTCCTTCCATTTATTTCCTCCATAAAGCTGTACATAAAGTCGTCCCCGGTTATTGTTTTACTTTTGTGCTTCGCTATTGTTTCCTGGAATAATTGCAAAAATAACAATTAAACATCAATTATAATTACCTTTAAGTGAAAATAGCGCAATTAAAGAAAAGGCAGGCAGTGTAAATGAAACGTTTATTTTTAAAATAAGTAATTTCTACACTTGTGATGGCAATCCTGAAGTAAGTATTAAAAACCTATATCTCAGGATTATCCTACTCCAGATAGAGTATATATGTATTATTTTAACAATTTTATATTATAAAATACTAGACGAATTTTATATTATAAAATAAAAGACGAGCGAGCAATAATGTAATTGCAACCTTCCCTGAAAACCAAAAATCAAAAAAATACACGACCCTTTTTAAGGAAAACATTAGTACATATATCTATCTTTTAAAGATCAGACTATCCCGTAGGCCTAATAAAGAGGAACAATCTATACATACATTGTTTTGTAATATCTCAAAGAGATAATGCATCGTTTTTATTTCTTACTTTTTAGTCACTTATCGACAATGAAATGAGAAAACTGAAACAAGTGTACCTTTAAAATTTGAAGAGTTCCTTCTCAGAAACCCATCATCAGATCCTAACAAAATATCTATTTAATGATGACCATATTAAAAATATACCCTTCCTAATAAAAAGTAATTATCAATATTCTCTGGTCATAATTATATAAAAAAACTAAGCGTCGAAATGAGAACTTTCTGCGATTTTTTGATATCGCGAAACCGTAAAGTAGGTAATTACTTGCGCGGTTTTGAATATACTCTCGCAACCGATATTATTAAATCCTACATGAGATTATTTCAAGCATAAACGATATTAATGCATCAATGATTAATTAATTGAATGCTCAGTTACCTCAATGATATCCGATATTTGCTGATTCATTTGCTTGATAAGCGTAAAGCCACTCAGTTCCGGTAAGAGGAATCTGATCCACGGCCACTGGTTCAGCCACCCGCCGGCCATTGAAAATGCTTTTGAACGCGCACTCAATAAATCCAACAAGTAATTCAAGCGATCCTTCTTTATACGCTCACCTGAAATGGAACGTGTGTACCACAGATTATTAACGTCTCGCTGCGTTTCACGAGGGAAATTAATATTTAATCTATGGACTTTAAGCTCTACTCAGATTTGAAGCGCCAAAGTTGTATTATTCAAATATGAAAAATTCAAAAATAGACCTTGTTTTCATTTTTTCAATCAATTCCCGGTGGGGCAGAATGGGATTTTTTTATTTGTCTTGGTCTGGCTGGTGGGAACCTTTGGCCGTGGTTAGTTACCATTCTACCGTCAAAGACGAGAGTTTCTACATGAGATGTCGTGTAGAAACTAAAAGGGGAGTAAATTTCATCCTACTCCTAACAAGTTAGCTCGTCCATCTATCTTAGATTGCGTCTTTACTTAACATCAGGTGTGATAGCAGTCAAGGGCCAACTTGTAGAAGATGAAAATAAATAAGTTGAACAATATATACCCGCAGTGAACTTCCAAAGTATATTCATAACTGATATAGCCAATATAGTCTTCGGGTTGATTGGCTTGCTTCTGTGTTCGTCTATGTAATTGAGTATGCTCTGCAATTCTTTCTTTATCTCTGCTTCCATCGCGGTTTTGCCGAAACCGACATTTTTTAAATGTTTCACTGTAAACTGTCGGTGCTCTCTCCATAGTTCCCCATCAGCAAATGTGATACCTGTAATATAATTTCGTAATATTTAGTATAAAATAAATGTGAAAATTCGTTGAAGTTATGAAAGATATTTCATCATCATCATCATCTTAATCAGCCGATTAATGGCTGCATGGGCAAGGCCTCCCTCCTTATAGGAGAGGAGATATGGAGCGTAGACCCACCACGCTGTTCCAGTACGGATTGGCGGGCGTAGGGTGACAATGTTGCATTTATTAACGATTAACGACAGCTTAACGTGATCCGAGGCACAGGGGTAGGGACAACCCACCACCACCCATGGCCAATAATGAAAAACTCAAAATTATTTCTTGATCGGCCCCAGGATTCGAACCCAGGACCTCGTTATTAAAGCCACATAGGCTAACCAGACCAACGAGATATTTCACAGAACTGCACTATTACATATACAAATGCAACAACATTAGCAGACGTAATTTCCGTTATAATAGAAGATTAATAATTATTGAAATATGAATAATTGTTGAAATCATCAATAATTGTTTTAATTGTGCTTGCTAATGAACTAATTTATTTATAATGTCATTATAATTGGAGAAAAAATCAAATTACTCATAATCACAGCAGGGAAAATTACTGGCGCTAGGATAATTATTTTTATATTAAATCCAACACAGATATAACCGTGAACTTTTCCAGACCGTCAAAGTACTGCGACTCGAGAAATACGAGCTCCTACAACTCATTTTGATGGGAAATGTTGCCGATAGAAGAAGCGTCGGTCGCAGAAAGAAGTTTTGGTTGAGAAATATCAGAAAGTGGACCGGAATCGGAATACCGCACATTACGCCTCGCGAAAGATAGAGAGTTTACAACGCTGACTACTAACCTTCAACCGTTAAACGTGCTGCATTGACTGTGAAATCCAATGTATTATGGATATCGACGGAAGCGAGTAGCTACTACAATCTTATGCATATCAAGCACTATCATACGATGGAATCATATAAAAGTTACTGCCACTAGTATGTCGATTCTTGAAAAAACGTCACTTTGAAGCCGATGTAATATAATATAACGGTAATATATAGCAGATGAAAAAGAAATCTGTATTCTCCAATGATATTTTGCCATACCTATTGAACTGACAGCCGAACTGAAGGTGGGATAATCGACGAGATGCAAACAAGATGTTTGTACAATGTATTTATTTCAAGAATCGACAGTACCTTGGGTATAGAGTTCTTTCCGAAGACATAAAAACAAAGACATAAGAAATAAAAAAAAATTAACAAAAAATAAAAACGCCTTCAAAACGCACTAAAAAGTAAAAAATAACTACGTCATTTACTTACTTTAATTTACTTAACCACATATATGAAGTCGGTGCCATCCAAGTTTAGGTAAAGACTTTAAAGTAGAAAGCTCGGGTGGCACCGACTTCATAGATGTGATTAAGTAAATTAAAGTAAGTAAATGACGTAGTTATTTTTTACTTTTTAGTGCGTTTTGAAGGCGTTTTTATTTTTTGTTAAAATTTTTTTATTTCATACTTTTTAGTGATTTATCAACAACGAACATACTATAGAACCTACTCGAACTAAACCATAAGTACCAATATTCACTAGCGACTTATAACATTCCGACGTCCCTGCAAAAGTGCATAAAAAGTTTGAAGAGTTTCCTCGACTTTTCGTAGATCTCATCATTGGATCATGACATAGTAAACATTAAACTAACTGGAAACTATAACCTTTCAAACTTCTCATTGAGAAAAATTAATCGAGCCCAAACACAAGGTAGCTACTGTAAACCGTTAAAGAGCTCCCTTAACTGTCCTTCGTCTTCATCTGCAGACCTTCAATGACAGTCACAGTCCATCTAAATGTAAATTTCTCATCGAGACAAATTAATCAAGCCCAAACACAAGGTAGCTACTGTAAACCGTTAAAGAGCTCCCTGAACTGTACTTCGTCTTCATCACCAGACCCTCAATGACAGTCACAGCCCATCTAAATGTAAAGTTTTTATCAAGACAAATTAATCGAGCCCAAACACAAGGTAAATGCAGTAAATCGTCAAGGATTTCTCTTATATGTAGATCGGCTCCATCATCAGATCGACTCCAGATCTTCATCAAATTGGAGTGCTTTTAAATACTTACTGGAAAAATTAACAAAAGGACTTATTGCCTCTACAATTTTTGAAAGTTTCCCTCGTTTTCTCCAGGATCCCATCATCAAATCCTGGTTTCCTTGTCATGGTACCACCACCGGACTATCTACTTCCCAACAAAAAAAGAATTATCAAAATCGACGAAGTTATGCGCGAACACATATAAAGATAAATAAAGTCTGATGATTCTATCTATTGCTGACACTTACCCATCCTTTTGCCTAAGCACCTCAGCCTTATGAAGAAGCTATTCGGCCTCCCTTCAAATTCCTTCTCCATGAATACCCTCCTGATATTCTTCTCTCCAAATACTACCACTATTGGTTCTAAGCCTAACTTTATACCAAGAACTTGCGTAGAGTATTCTTTGGCCAACTGTGATAGACCTTTCCATTGTGACCCGTATAGTTTTGTATACTTCTGTACTATGGTACTGCATCCGAAGAGAGGATACCAATTTGGGCCTGTAACAATAGAAATAAAAATATATATTTTTTTATCCTCTACAAGTTAGCCCTTGATCGACTTATCAATTACCGGTAGGTGTGATTTTGCGCAATCTAAGATAATAGAGAGCAAACTTGTTAGGGTGACATCCCCTTTCGGTTTTCACACATCATACATGCACGCTAAAACCGAGTGGCGGTAAAAAGCCATGGCTACAGCCTCCCACAAACTTGACCTGGACTGATTAATAAGATCTGTATATCAGCCCAGCCGGGATAAGAACCCAAGACCGCCGTTAACAAATCTACCGCACATCGGTGAGTCGCGGAGACCATCGAAAACTATTTTCTATCATCCGCATTATTATCAGCGTATTTTAACAGCTCACTCCGGGGCCTTGTTTAATTTAGATTAGGAGATGTGAAGCGTAGCCAGGCTTAAGTTGGTGGGTTGAAACTCTGGCGATTAATTAGATGGTGATAATGATTGGGACCAACGGCTTAACGAACTCGACGAAACGAAATTAACCCAGGTCTGGGCTAAGAAATTTCACTGAGAATATCTTGGAAGAAACAAAGGCGGTGCCAGGACTCGACCCATAGACCTCGTGCTTCTAAACCACATATTGGGCTCGTTAATGACCTACCATCGAGCATGCATTAACTAAAAATGTCTGTGACTCAGAAAACACATTAAGGCGTTAGTCCCAGTAATTACCATTCACATCTGATAAACACATAGATTATACATTGGTTTCTCGGGCTTATCATTAATCTAAGAATAAACATTACCATTTAAGTAACTACTTTTAATTACTTCCAAAGCAAAACCCTTAAATACAATAACTACATTCCAATTATTTAGGTAAATTCTGTGGGTAAACTAATCTAGTATATTTATTACATTTACACAGAGCTTTCGCATGAATCCGTTTTCATTTTGTTCAGTCACGGCTTGGTAATCTCCGGGAGTGAATTCTATTTACGGGAAAATCCCACGGAGCGACGACTTTGATCTTGAATTATTTGAACTTGAACCTTTGAGCGGGGCACTACAGTCCGTACAATAGATGGAGTGAAATTCAGCATGCCGCCGACGGTACGCTTTCACAGTTGGAGCTGTACAGGTGGACAATGGATTGGGATGAAGCCTCCAAACAACGGGAGCCAAAACTGAGAGATATCAGACTATTTCGCGCTAGGTTTGACTTTGAATTCACAACAATGGCATACAAACTACAAAGCGCAGATAAAGTTTTGTTGGAATTATTTGACTGACATTTTGTGCTCCACAACGAGGTTTAAAATTTCATACAAATTAAAGCTTTTGTGAATAGTTGTTTTGTGTTAGTGACTACAATTGTTTATTATAGCCTCTTTATTTTCATAATAAAAACAAAGTTATCATAGCAATATGATTACATAATAAACAAACAACAGTTAAATAATTTCAAACATATTCAATCAATCAATATATAATATTGTCAACAATATTAAGCAATATATATAGGATGACTGGAAACATGGTATATTCCTGTTAAGAGGTTATAGATGAGGTCAAAACTAATCGCTTTTGTTATATATAAATATCAGTATCCGATAATTGATGGTTTGTGAGTAATTTGAATTTTGATAAATAATGGATAAAAATACGATTTAGACCGCTTAATTTTTTTTTAAATTAGGTATTTGCGTGTAATATTTCTTTTTTTTTTTTTTTTGTCAGACAACATTGTAATTATTTATAATAAATACTAAAATTATTAAAAAGTACAAGCATTTTCAAAAAAAAATTTATAATGATATTTATTAAGTCTTTATTTTTACATCTATCTATAAACAAAAATAAAACAAAATTGCCTTGTGATTAAATCTGCAAAACATCCGTTCTTTATCGTGGTCCGAACCTGTTGAAATATATTATTATTTTGAACAATCACGAAATTAGTTAAAAAGTCATTAATTAAATCCATTGTTTGCACTGTCCACGTTTTAATATCAACTTGTTAAAACATTTTCGAGTAGGTGGAACCGCCGATAATTATAATCGTAATTTTAATACAATGTTAAATAAAAAGCCTTTAACATACGAGTACGGTGTATGAGCGCGTAAACTTTAACACGGTAATTTATAAAGATTAATTAGCCAGCCCGATGAACTTTCATACCACCTGAAATTCACATTTAAAATTTCCAATATATTTTACTGCTTTTTTATCTTTACTATTATTATAAAAGCGAAAAGTATGTATGGATCGATGATTTTTTGTTACTCTTTCACGCAAAAACTATTAAATGGATTTTTATGATACTTTACAATAATATAGCTTATAGAAGTATGTATGTATTATTATCATAACCGGCCTATAAATGAATGGTCTGACACAGAGTTAATCGCTACTCATAGGAGAGGGGATAGGCCGATTATCAACAACGATTCCTTGTAATTCGATTAACGTGTTAACGAGTCTAGAAGCCGATGTACAACGGCTGTAAAGCGTATGTAATAGCACTCGGAACTCTCCGCTGACGTGTCGTCATATTGGACTGACAGTCGAACTGAAGGTGGGATGATCGACGAGATGAGATGTTTCAAGAATCGATATACTGCATGTGTACTTATCACCATTCCTGCACATTTGTGCACTATAAAGTTTTCAGTCAACAATAAAGGAAAATATTCTGTAACACGTAATCAATAATAGGCAAAAATTTAATTATGTAAGAGGTAAATATATAATTTATGTTTCCTCTACCTACTTTAGCTATTTCAAGAATTGGATTGTCTATCAATGTTCACGACCACAACATATAAATAAAACCACACATCAAAAACTATGTTGCTGAAGACCTTAAAGAACAGGAAGATATCGACATGAACGAAGAGCCATAGCAGTGAGATGCAACATGTTGACCCGCCGGTTCGCCCGCTGTAGCAAGGAAGCAAAAGTTACACTCTCCAAGGCTTGCTGCCAGACCTTCTACACGAGCAGCAACTGAACCTACTACCCGTATACACTATGGATATGTTAATATCCCAGTAAACAACGGCTTCAGGATGATGTGGAGTCTCCGCGGTTTTGTTCAGCGTTTGGCATGTTTGTTCCCACCCCATCCTATATTAGAAAAAGACCTCATCCATGTTGACAAGACAGCGCGCAAGACACAATAGTATTCTGAAAATGTTAAAGACTCTCGGATCCTAGCCTACTGCCTAAAGGTTCACATTATTAGTTGAAATATTTATAGAATTGTCTCATCTTACTAACATATTTTTTAAGTTCTTACTAATACTATTGGGCCATGGATGCTTTTTTACATAACATATATGAAATAAGCGCGCGCTTGAACACGATCTCACCTGGTAAGTGTATATGTGGTCTAAGGTTGGACGCTCTTGTTTAGAAAATGCCTATTTACTCTTGTTTTAAAGATACCCAAGAAAAACTGACTTCGGAACATCATTCCGTACCTTAGCTATGCGTATAAAGGAAAATATGAAGAATGCTTGAAACTTTTAAAGTCACTACTTCGTATCAAGTGAGATCGCTGTCGTGCAAAAACTGAATCTGAATAAAAACATGACCTTAAACTTATTAGCAAGAGTTGCTAACTAAGCATCAGTTGCTAACTTCAAGTTGTTTAAATTAACTTCAATATCTCGTTAAAATTTTTAATTACAAGAAACTTATAATTGTGGCTGGCAAACGAGTCTGACTGTGATCTAGAGTTGCGAAGTTGGACTGTGGGTTTGTGGTTATGCATTTCATAGTTGAGAGGATTATTTCAACTCTGTTCATTTAAGTAGTTCATCCGCGTTGTTTGCGGCATTTTCACATAATCACATTCTCTCCGTTTTATCGTATTTAAACTAATTTCTGCTTGTGACTATTTGGCCCAAAGAACAAGCCTTGCTATTCAAAGGGGAAATAGCGTCGGTGTGTTGGGCAACTTGCCTTTGGGTGAACAATTGATGGCTTATTTTTTTTGTAAATATCTACTTTTATTTTGAATTGCATATATCTTAACTATAAAATATGTAAATGTATAAAGGTAAATAGTTATGCAATCCTTTTATATTTTTGTTAATGACTTAATAAATCAATTTAAAAAACATTTCAATTCAATTCACATCAGATTCAGTTGTTTCAAGTAGGCTTAGTTTTCAAGGGGTGCATCCCAATAGTACCCCATACCGTAGTTCTATAGAACTGTTGGGATACTTTCCGGGCAAATTATATCCCAATAGTTCTATATAGAACTGTAGTATAGTTTTTACTCTTGACTTTACTTATAGCATATAAGTTATAAACTTTATATTATTTTGATTGATATTTCATTTTGTTTTTAACAAAAAAATGTCCCTTGCGACAAAAGCTAAGTTATTAAAACCAAGTAGTAGTTGTTTCTAAAAAAATATTCTCTTATTTTAGAAGTTACAGGGGGGGGACATTTTACCACTTTGGAAGTATCTTTCGCGCAAACTATTCAGTTTAGAAAAAAAATATATCAAAAACCTCAATTCCATTTTAAAGACGTTTTGTGCAATTTAAGCATAGCTGTATTCGATATAGTAAGTTTATACATACTCTCAAATTTAAGTGGACATTTATTATTGCAATCAATATATATTATATGATATTTTATATGTAACGTACAAACAAGATGTTGATATCGACATTTCTTTAATAAAATTAGGGGGTACTACTGGAATGCACCCTTTTCAAGCACGTTAGAAATGTCAACTTAGACTATTTGCAGTGACTCTACCTCCCACTCAAAAGGCAGGTCTTGCTAAGACCGGAAGACATTCAACAGTTGCTCTTTTTAAATCATTCATTTTCTACACGTGTTTACAATTTATCAATTGTGCAATAAGCTTTATGCAACAAATAAGTTTTAAACATTGTTAAACTCAACACTTTAAACGATTTTTGTACTTTTCGCAGGCGATAAGCTGATATAACTAAGTAATGTCCGTTTCTAAGAAGACGATTATTAATACATTTTGTTTCTGTTAAACAAAATTAAAATATTCATTTTGTTGTACCTATATTTAAATTGGCAAATAATCCTATTTCTTTGAAATTCTCACTATTAAATAAAGCAACTCATAATTCAATGAATGGTAGAGTATTAATAATAATAATCTTTATTGGTAAATCTTTATTTTAAATAATAATAAACTTTAATACTTTAATTTAATGAGGTATGAAATTATGAAATTAGTTAAATAAATAGTTTAATTAGAAGATCATGATTAACTATAATTATGTTAATTGTAAATTTCTTAAAACATAAAAATTCACATCGTGCTTAATGTGCTGGAAATTTAATTAGATGTTAACTAGAAGAGTCCCACGGTTTCACTGGCGTGGTTCTGGTTCCTGCGGGAATTGCGGGATAAAATGAAACCTATATGCTATTCTGATATGTAAGCTATATATTGCCTCATTGGTCTAGTGGTTAGCCTGTTTGGCTTCGATCACGAGGTTCTGGGTTCGATTCCTGGGTCGGGTCACGGAATAATTCTGAGCTTTTTCATTCTTCTATGAAATGCTCAGTACATTCAAAGCCTGGAGTTTGGAAGTTGGTGGTGTTACACCGCCGTGCCTCGGAGAGTACGTTAAGCCGGCGGTCCCGGTCACTATCATCAACATCTCATAGTGATCGTTAATAAATAAAACATTATAAGCCAAACGCCAACCCGCATTGGAGCAGCGTGGTGGGTGTACGCTCCATATCCCCTCTCCTATAAGAAGGTAGGCCTGGCCCTGTAGTGGACCGTTAATAGGCTGATAATGATGATGAAGCTATATTATTGTAAAGTTTCACCAAAATCGATTCAGTAGTTTTCGCGTGATATAGTAACAAACATCCATACATACTCGCATATACAAACTTTCGCCTTTGTAACATTAGTAAGGATAAATATTGTTCTTGTCGGTTATACATACACACTTTCGTTTATAAAACTTTCGCTAATGCTTTATTTATGATCTTAAATATAATTACCAATAGATATTAGAATATGATTAGAACTCATGTATGTACTGTAATTAATTGGCATCGAATGACAGTGGACACATGACATTAAATGACTATTTATAAATGCACTCAACAGTCAACTCAGTGCTCATTCAAATAACCATGTAAATAGCACTCACTTGCGGAAATTATGCAATTTTCACTTAAAATTCGCATTCTAAATATATAAGGGTGGCATGAATTAAATGAGCTTTTAAATACCTGGTGGGAAGTGTTTCGGTTTGGTGACTGATCGTACAACGTATCCAGCTATAACGATCACAAGCACTGCCGCTACAATACAATACATGTCAATGTTTAGACTAATGTTAGTGTGAGGTGTCGTGCGCACAATGCACTACGGACGACTGTCGAGTGTCGATGGTGTATTAAAATCAAATTCTTTTTATCTTTCCAAGTAGCTGTTACGTAAAGTCCATCGGGCGTCACGTGTGGCTACGCGAGTGAGTGCTCCGATTTCATGCAACAATCAATCGATTTAGTGAATAGGGGGACCCGAGAAGTTCATGGAACCTGACAATAAGACTCTGTGTTGTTAATACTTTGCCGTTACAACTACTCTTATATCGGTTGTATACCTGTTTTATTTTATCCTTTTAAGATAATGAAATAGTAACAAAGCAAATTCTGTACTTTAATTTAAAAGGTAAAGGTAAGGTGGTATGTATTATTACACTACAACGTTTTAAATTTTTGCCTGTTTGTCTGTATGTCTGTTCGCGCAATACTATAAAACTACTGGACCGATTTTCATACGGTTATCACAGATGGATTTAGTTCAGCTCTGGTAAGGCTTTAGCCTTGTTTCGTTGTTATTCCAAAAAACTGAATTTCACTTAGGACGTAGCCGCGAAGAATGTACTGAATGAATTCAAATAAAACTTAGCACAATTAGAATTCATACGACGAGGCAGGATATAGGATACTGTGTATCCCGATAATCAGTACCCTTTTCTTAAGAGAAGGGTTGGAAGTCACGCGCACGAATAGTCTAAGATCCGAACTAAAATCGACCTTCACCGAACTGATAATAGAATGAAATATATTTCATGACAAATTTAGTATATTAGAATATATTTTAAAAATAGGTTGCCTAAAAAATCCTGGACAAACTATTTATTATTATTTTTTAAAAAATAATTTTTACACTCTAGTAAACAGTAAGCGTTATCTTGGAGCAACTTATGTCGTGAGTTGTAAAAAAAATAATAAATGGACGAGTGTCAGTGTTGAGTTTTCTCTCACTTCCGCCAGGGGCGCTGCTTCAGTTCCATATAAATATGCCCTTAACGCGAAAGTGAAGTTTTCGATTTGTTTTGGTGAAAACTCACACTTGGCACTCAGGTGAAATCGCAGTCAAGAGCCAACCGTCCTTCCGTCTTGTAAATCCACTGCCTTACGGAGGCTGTATAACTGCAATTGTTTTTCAATTAGAACCAGTATTTCCTGAAATTAGCTAGTTCAACCAAAGAAATAAAATCCTTAGCCTTCTAATGAAAAAAAAATTAAAAATCATTTAGATATTTTAAGTAGGCTGTTTTACAAGCACTTTTGAAACGTTAAGTCCGTCAGTATGTAGTGACTCTACCACCGGTTCAGGAGGCAGATCCAGCGAAAAAGAGCCGGCAAGAAACTCAGCAGTTGCTCTTTTAAAAATCAATGTTACAACTTGTAATCCATAAATTACAATTATGGCTATCCTGTCTTAAGTGTAGAAAGAACAACTGATGGCTTCCAAGTATCTCTGTCGTTAATAAAGTCGTAAATGGTTTTTAACACATTTTTTGGACTTTTGTAAAGGCAAGTCCAGTACTTCCTTTGGAATGAGATTATAAAATCATATACTCAGTCCCACAAATGATTTGTACTCTGCTCAAGCACAGTACCGAGGAAACTAATTAATGACAACGACTACAATTACATAGATACACTATAATTATTGTGATACGACTAAGTTTTCAATAAGTATACAATTTTAATGGCAGCGACCTCATGAAGCAGCTACAGGATGAGTACGTTCTTCCGAGGTCAGGGTTGTGATCTCTGTGACGCAAACCCAGCGTAATTTTTATGTACTATACATTATACATCATCATTTTCAGTAAAGATGTTGCGAATGTAGGCATATCCGCATTTGCGGAGCTTCCGCATCCGCAAAAATCGATGCGGAATTTCATGCAGATGCGGATGGTGGGCAGCAGAAAGGAAATAGGCGGCAGATTTTTTAAAGGTTTTTATTGTGTAATGTTCATATTAGTTTAGGATGATTTATCATTCTTTACATCTGCTTAATTTTTATCAAATAGTAATTTAATTAAATATAGTAATTTAAGTAATTTTCAAATACACTTATACGAAAAATAAATAATTTTTATCCTAAACCAGATGGAACCAGACCTATACTAGTTCCATAATAGGCTGTTAAAATAGTCCAATAATAAATATTTGACATGAATAATATTTTAAATTATGAGCTCGTCATAAGCTTTACAACTTCCTTCTTATGGCATTTAACGACAAACCAAATTAATATCCACTTCATAAACTTTACGCATAACACCAAATATCCTAGCCATATTGAGAACTTCAGAATTTAAATCAAATTGATCGATTCAGTATTGAATAATTGTAAGGCTGTTAATCTAAATTGTGTTTTACATACAGTACATAGAGTTCATTTCAGATTGGCGGCTCTAAACAACAAATGCTTGTGTCAATTAAGCAGTGATATTCAGAATCACGGCAACCATTTGTGTTTATACAGAGCGTTTAATTTATTATCCCGTCAAAATTGCACCTAACATGACTTTGAAGTGCGAATTCCAACAACTTCACTGAATATCATGCTTTCTAACTAAAACTGGCTTCCAATGAATTTATATTTGTAAAATATTCTTGTTTGTTTTTTGTATATATAAACTAAAAGGATAATTTATATCAAAACTAGCTGTACCCGACAATTTTGCCATGTATATTATTTCTAGGAAACATTTTTTTATACATAAGGGTTGATTGTGTAAAGGTGTATGTAATTTTTAATGCTACATTATAAAAAAATTGTCCAAAAAATTAAAATACAATGTTAGGGGTGGACAACCCTTATCACTTAGGGGTATGAAAAATAGATAGTAGCCGATTCTCATACCTGCTGAATACGCATACAAAATTTGGTAAAAATCGGTAAAGCCGTTTCGGAGGAGTACGGTAACTACTACTGGACGGCCATTGCTACTCAATTTTTGGCAAGCTCTGTCGTGTTTAATGTACAGAATTCACTTCCCTACAGATTTATTAGCGTAACATCATTTGGATGGACTAAGAGCTTTGAAATCATTTTGGTCATTCAAATCAAATGAAATAAGTAAAATTTGTTCAAAAAGTGAGTTGTATTTTGATTATGTCAGGGTTTGTTTACCTTATTTTTAGTTGTAGTTTTACAGTAAAACAAGAAGATAAAGCTACTTTTGCGGTTTCGTTAAATAATAGTAAATATATAATTGTTCCTGTATCGCTAGTAGGTAATAAATAAAATATCGTTTTACGATCGAAATCAGTACCTACTGTTTTTAAGACCGGGTTAGTCATTCACAATGTAAAATTTCAACCACAAATCATCCCTAAAGGAAAGTTGTTGGTATTGGCTGGACATGTCCGGGATGTAGAAGAATTAAGAACGAAACAAGGACAGAGTTCAATAATTCAAGCTCGCATCATTACACAAACATCTACGAGTATTACTTTGCCACCTTACAAAACGGTTTTGAACGTAAATAGTTCAGCTCAGTTTGAAGTTAATAATCAGTTCGATTGAGTTTTAATAGACATTATATTCAAATATTCATTTGATTGCAGGTGAATACAGTACTCACAAGTGTGAATAATGCGATTATTAAAATTATTTAGTAGAAATTATGTAGTAGAAATGCTTTGCCATTGCCATTGAAGATCAGGGTAGTGAATCTTCAATACATTTACGTTCTTTTGAAATGTTCATTCACACAACTGGCATCTAACAAAACAGGTACGCGAAACATGAATACTGTTTTAAATTAATGTTGCTAGATGGAGCTAGCAACATTAAACATGAGCGCCATCTAGCGATAAGAATGTATTAGGTAGACATCATAGATTAAAGACTACTAGATGGAGTCATAACGCGGCTGTAGGTTCAAGAGCGTGACAGACTTATTTCATTCGGCCTTTATTAGAAGGTGACACAAGATTATTTTTTGTCCCTTTCAGCGTGTTCGTTTTTATTGTTTGTCAAGAGTGGAATTTGTGACAAGCAAGGGACATATCTGAGCAATTATTAGCTTTTTATTAAATTTGCTGATAAATAATATAACTTTGCGGTTACGATATTAATTTAAACGTTATCGTGCTATGGTGGGTTGTAATATTTTCGGCTGCAACAGTCGCAGCGAACAAAAAATCGAAGGAATTACGTTTCATACGTAAGTAGGCATAAACTTCATTGATTGATGGTTTAAAGCTTAGATAATTATGTTATTTTTTAGCAAATTTCATTTATTATGCGTTTACTTAACTATCTTATATAAAGTAATATTTCGTATTTTACGATATTTTAAAACATAACGATTTATGATGTACTTTAAATGTTGACATGTCATGTCAATAAGGCTGATTTGCTGTCTCACGAGTGGACACGCTATGGGCTCTATCTAGTTGTCTTTAATCTATGGGTAGACATTCTTGGTGCTTTCATACTGGCAGCGCACATCTATCTCAGTATATAGTGTATTATCTATGTAACAGATGATAATCGTTAGTAAATAATATGAAATAATGTAAGCTTACATTATTTCTACTTTTGACTACCTAGTACTTCGCACCCAGCGAATAGATTATCACAAAAAAGGTTAAGATGTTAATCGTTTATATCACCTTGCTTAGTGACGTAATACTAATGGTTCATTATTTTAAAGATTAACTTAAATAGGATAATCAAATAAAACAACAAGTAATTTACTGATGCACTTATCGTTAAACACAATCATAAAGTAAAAAAACCGTCCAAGTGCGAGTCGGACTCGCACATCGAGGGTTCCGTAAATTTTAAGGTTTTCGGAATTATTTCTTCATATGTAAACATTGCTTCATGCGAAATTTCAAGATTCTAGGACTAGCAGCGAGATGTTGATAGTAAAATATGAGGCTTATGCTGTATTATTGTGTTGACATAGAAGTATGATTTTGTTACAGCTTAAAGGTAGTATAGATTTTAGTATTTGATATAAAATTCAATTAAAAAACCTCGACGCGTTCATGAGGAAAGGGGGTAAGTTTAAAATTATTACAAATATTTTTATTAAATGATATATCTAAAAATTTACAGTTTTCGTAATTTTTCCATTATATGTTGTTATATCACATATATCTTTTGATAATGTTGATATAAAAGTTTGGTTTTGTTACAGCTTAAATGTTCTATGGACTCAAATATTTGATATGAATTTCAAATAAATAAATTACGCGTTCACGAGAAAAAGGGATAAGTGTAAAATTATAAAAAATATTTTTTGTTTTGATGTTACTAAAAATTTACAGATTTCGTATTTTTCCATCATTTAAGCTATATGACGTTGCTGCGTACCAAATTTCAAGGTTTTTAAGTTTACGGGAACTATCCAGTAGGTTTTTATTTAGTTGCATCTAGTTGTGAGTTAAATATACCGCATAAATTGGTCTATATCTTTTGATTGTGTTGACATAAAGGTTTGATTCTATTACACCTTAACTGTCCTATTAATAAACGTAGACTAGAACAAAATTAACTTTAATACAAGTTTAGACTCTCTATTAATAATATTTAGTATTAATAAACACTGAGAAAAAAAGGAATAAGCAAGTCACACTCTACTATCGTAGTAAAATTTAATCATTGCTGCTACATGGTTTAACGAATACTTACGCTTAGACTATATGATATAATTGCAGTTTACAGAGACAAGTCAAGACTTCCGTTTTTTGTCTCTGATGTGATTGTTCATAGTGAAACTTATTAAATTCGTTTTAATAAGTTTTAAAACGGCAGTGTAATAAGTAGGCGCGTAAAATTATATAAAATACGCTTCAATCCATTGGAAGTACTGCAAGAAAAATATAATCAATAATCAATCAATAAAAAAAAAAAAGCTGACTTCAAAACAAAATATCTAGTCACAACACAGAACAAAACTATCAACTAGTTGTTAAAAATTCCGATGTTACGAGTATTCATGTCATAACCACAGATTACCTAGGGTTTACTTTTAAAAAGTTTGGGATGCCATATTGTACGCCTGATTTCTGGTTTAAGAAAAGTGTTATTAGTCGAAAGTAATCCTTTTTTAATAGCGATAAGCGATTAATTTTATATTAATTTTCGACCAGACATACTTAGCCTCATAATAAACTCAAAGGCTGAACGAATTTTCTGGCAATTTTCACCAAAAGGTAGAGTCATTCCTTAGTATATAATTTGATAAGGTTTTGTAAAAATAAGCTTAAATACGACGATAACTGTTGAAAGAGTCGCACTGCTTGGGAGATATCATAGCATGCATTGAAAATGCTTCTAACCTATTTGGGATGTTACAAAAAAATGTATGGAAGGATTGTTCCTCTTAATTAGAACTACACATAAGTCCGTAACAGCATGTATATTTTAATTATATTTTATTCGTTTTTGCCTTAAATAAATTTAAATACTAGGTATTTACTGTCAGTGACGTTTATTACACGACGAGTGGACGCATTTTACTCAGTTTAAAATGCGTCCACTATAATAGCGTGGAAATCATTATAGGTTTTAAATTATTATTTTCTTACACTACTTCATCGTACTCGTAAAATGACATAAAAGCTTGGCGAGAGCAAATAAATAATAAATAAAGTCGAAAAACATTCTTTGTCAAAAAATATGTATTTATCCTTCAAAGAAATTGACGTGGAGAAATCCGAAGACAAGCTCTTTATATTAGAATATTAGCAGTCGCCTACGACTTCGTCCGCGTGAAAAGGCCCTTTGGTAGCCTTCTCATACTACCAATCGACGCCATATTGTGAAAACGAAAACAATGAAAGTCAACAAACAATATCTAATCTTTCCTTAGATGTCTTAACGGGTAGCAAATATATGTATATAATAGGTATATATTACAAATACCAAAATTATAACGATAAGTCATATATTTTTAATAGATATTTCTTGTTATAGAACATGATTATATATATGAAATCAATAGACCCAGAAACTATTTGACCGATATATGATGAAATTATGAAAATTGATATTTACATGTATTTTACGGAAAAGGATTTTATTTCATTTTTATTTTCTTCCGGTTGAGAAAAAGTGGAAGATAATGAAAGTGAAGACTAAAGTAAGCTTTAGCCTAGCGAAGCCAACCTGAGCATATTTATCAGTAATATTAAATAACAGCAATAACATCAATAAAATCAATAAATCATTTATTATATTCCTTCGACAAGTTAATGCTCGATGTATTTTTCCCATCATTATAAAATAGACAATCTGGTGTTACAAAATGTCAATTGTCGTTGTCATAGTTAAGCTGTAGAATGAGTCTTATTATTTTGTTTTTGTGAAAAATATTTATGATAAAATGGAAAATTTTAAGCAGTTTACAGTGTATTGTGCATTGTTCGCGTTTAATAAAGACATTTATTGCTGAATTAAAACGACTGATTTCTTTTTTTGTTTTTATCGACTACATGTTGGCCCTTGTCTGCTATCACACCTGATGTTAAGTGATGATGCAGTCTAAGATGGAAGCGGGCTAACTTGTTAGGAGTGGGACGAAAATCCACACCCCTTTCGGTTTCTACACGACATCGTACCGGAACGCTAAATCGCTTGGCGATACGTCTTTGTCGATAGGGTGGTAACTAGCCATGGCGAAAGCCTCCAACCAGCCAGACCAAGACAACTTAAGAAAAATCTCAATCTGCCCCGCCGGGAATCGAACCCAGGACCTCCGTCTTATAAATCCACCGCGCATACCACTGCGCCACGGAGGTCGTCAATTTCTGTATAAAATGCGATATTCGTGACAAGACGTATATAGAAAAAACCCCGGTATGTTAATTGGAAAAATAATTTTTAGTTTTTCTCAACATATTTCGATTTGACCGACTGTTTAGGATCTATATCGATTTAAAGTTGTTGTTAAAATAATTGTTTTTTTATTTGGCCGGCATTTCAACATTTGCTACGTTTTCATTTATATCCTTCTTTTATAATAAAACTGAACCGACTATAAGATACACTAAAAAGTGAAACATAATTGCTTCAATTAGTTACTTAAATTTATTTAAGCATATTTATAAATTTGACGGCGGTGTCCTGGGTGTTCGCGCGCGAAGTTAGCCTGAAAGGGAGCGGCACTTGAGGGCGACACTTCAGACACATTCGTCTTTCTAATTCCGATTTCTACACGACGTGGTGCTAGATCTAAGAACAAAGACATATATCGTAGTAAAAATATTCAATAAAGAAACTGTGTGAAATTGTCCAGTATTTTATTATGTACGAGCGTACACTGAGATTGATTCCAGGCTGGGGCGATGGAGATTGTCTAAATTGGTCCAAATCCAGATGTTCGGTGTTTATGTTTCGTATGTCGTAATAAGTAATCTCTATGTCAGATTTTTATGTATTTTCATTGATTTTAATTTTTTCAGTTTTTTCTCTTAACAGCAAATTCAGAACTATTCTTTGTTGTTATTCTTATTATTTAGTATAAAAGTTATAAAAATAAGTAACCTATAACTTGTGCGCAAAAATGCTGTACGTATGCTGTACATCGGCACATCCAACCTTAGCCCGCCAACCCAAATTGGAGCAGCGTGGTGGGTCTACACTCCATAACCCCTATCCTATGTGGAGGGAGGACGTAGTGTATTGTGCCATTAATAAGCTGATGATGATGATGATCATTCCATAGCTTGACCTAAGATTCGAACCTAGGGCTTTATGATCTGAAGCCACATATAGTAACTACTAAACCTACGAGGCTGTTTCGGAATAGTTAGCAGTAGTCTTCCAGTAATCATAACAAACTCGTAGGTACAACACGCTTAATGAAATAAACACATGTTGGAGCGGTGTGGTCAAATCTCTAAATCTACTCTCCTATAAAGATGTAAGCTTTGCATGGGTCACTATAATTTGGTCTGGTTTGCTCTTGTCCTAGGTGCAGTTTTAATTGCGGGAGCGTCCGACAGGTGGCGCGTTACATCGCGCTATCGTTGTGCTGTAACGAAACCCATATAAGCCGCTCCCTTCAGAGTTTAAATTGTTAGGTTAACATCTAAACATTTAGCATTCACATGCAATTTTTGTATTGTGTGTTTTAGGTTGAACCCTCTTACACACAACCGGAAAGTAATAGCACGTTATTAAGCTAATACACAGGCAACTGACGAATACATAAATAACGTTAAAAGTCATTTCACATTTATTTTAAAAACCCCTTGAAGTCTACAAGAATAAGTCTAATAGTTCTACTAGTAGTAATTTTACGCTTCGGCCGCGGTAAGTTACTACCCTACCGACACAAACGTACCGCCAAGCGATTTAGCGTTCCGGTACGATGTCGTGCAGAAACCGAAAGGGGTGTGGATTTTCATGCTACTTCTATCAAGTTAGCCTGCTTTTATCTTCGATTGCATTATCACTAACCATCAGGTGTGGTGGCAATCAAGGGCTAACTTGTAATGAATAAAAAAAACTCTTCAAGTCTACAACACTAAATAAATAAATAAATTTGACTTGTGTTATGGGTGCTATGATAACTGGTGAATATTTTCATAAAAATTATGTTTAAATAATTAAATACTTATAATATATGTATAAACAACCAGACACTGAAAAACAGTACAGTATACAAAAAGAATAATAATATTGTCCGCAATAACTATTCTAATTAACCTAGAGGGCCAATTAGTATAATAAGTTATTGGAATAGAATAGGATGTTTGAAGAAGCAATCACGGTGTTTTATTTTATACTTATTGATCTGTAGGTTAATTACTATTGGTACGAGTATAGTTTATCTATTTTCGGAAGACTACCTTTAATGTAGTAGTAAAGTGACAATATAAACTCGTGTGTTATTTAAAGGAACGTCGGCACAACAGAAACGAATTTTCAAATTATCGCAGCTTCGTCTGCGAGAAAAATACTTATGTACCTACCAAGGACATAATAAATCTCGATCGGAGGAAGCCGTTCATACTCCTACATTTCTGCTACGACCGATATTGAAGCCAATGTTATACTTTACATGGCTTTTTCTTCTTTCGGTTTCATAATTTGAACCGCAAGAGCATATTCTTAACATATGTCTAGAAACATTTTAGTTTCAACAATACCATCTATCACTTACCATCTAGTGTGATTGCAGTCAAGGGCTAACTTGAAATGAATTAAAAACACAAATGCGCGTGTCAAAAACACCTTACAACTGCAAAAATAACCTTCCGAAAGTGTATTATCTGTACTGCAATGTTTATTATGTGCGAAAAAGATTTATCTTTATTAAAAAATGAAATAAAAAGTTGCATAACGTTCCTTAAAGCATAAAAATAATATAGATATAAATAAAAAATAAAGCATAAAATTTATGTCGAAGCTATACGGGGAAGTTGTTGCAGTAAAAGGCAATACTGGATGCACGTGGAAGGTCTTAACAAGAGCTTATAGTACAAGAGGCTTTATCACAAATATACGAGTACTTGTATTCTGACTTTTTTATAAACAGTTCCACGCCGCGTCTATCTGCCTGTTCGTCATAAGCTCAAAAATTACCCAAGAGATCGTCAAGCAGTTTTTAACAAAAGACAGTCAAGGTTTTGTGTAAAGGACATAGAAAAAATACCAAAATTTCAAAGTACTAAAGAAAAGTAGTAATAATTTGGATTGACGGTATTATTTTTAACATATTTTACTATGTTCCGTAAAGTTGCCAGCACAAATACTGGTGCTCGAAATAACCGCGCGCCTACGGAAGAACAGGGAACCACAATCCAGATACCAAATCCAATCAAATTATTCAACATACTAAGTAAGTTTTTAAAAGTTCAATAAAGAGTTTATCTATCTATCTATCTAAGTAAGGATTGCTTCCCCGTTACAGTTTCATTAGTCATTTTAACTAATCAATCTATACTAAAGCCAAATTCGATTGAGAATGCTTGTCAACAAACAAATTAAAAATGATGGTTGAAAATGCAATACATTTTATGCCTAATTAATATAATATCATGTTTTGTTTTTTATATAATCTTATTTAAAAGATATTGAATATTTTAATTAGTTTTAAGCTTACTAATCTAATTTATTGTCATGAATTTGTCATTAACAAGTTAAATAAAAAAAATTGGGTTTAACACGACTAGTGATTTATACCTTCATTTTTAATTGTTTGTTGACAAGCATTCTCAATCAAGTTTGGCTTTAGTATAGTAAAAAGGATCGGCAGTAGCGGTAGGTATATCAGAAGGTAAGTCATCACCTTTATAAATATCGTGGGCGTAACGTGGGCCACGAGCAAAAGACAATCAGTACAAAATCACTCGATCACTTTTATTATATTTACACTTAAACAACGAGTCGTTATTACAGTTCCTAGCTAAGTTGTTTACATGGAGGCACACACAACAAAAAAAAAGCTTCACTCGTACAACTTCACTCATTCGCTCAAAGCCACTCCGTACGAATGTCAGACGAGACTCTGAAAAAGCGCCATTAGTCGGGACACTTGCTTCTAGTTGTTAAATCAACTTTCGTATCCGACAAATATATCATATTAAAAAACAATGCCATAATTAAAATAAATAAAAGTGATATTTTTTAATTCATAAATGTAATATAACCATATGACATGATGATAAATATTATACAGTTGGCTCTCAGACTATCAATAAAGTTGTTTGCTATAGTAAAGCACGGTCTTGGTATTATATAGAAAAAGGAAAAGAGCAAAGACAATATGGCTTGAACAATTCTCCGTCTATTTCAATGTTGAGTTTATTGAGATCCAATTCTTGTTAGCACAATTATAAAAAACTAGCAGAGGTCCGCGACTTCGTTAAGAAAAATGTGTATAGCTAGTTATCTCAAAAGTTAAATCTATACCATTTGCGGACTTTTTGTAGTTCAAATAAAGAGAAACAATTTTTCCTTAGATTGTTTCTATTATCTCCCAGGCGGATTAAATTTCTCCGACTTTTACAACAATAATAGTAATACTCGTATTTCATCCAGTTTGCACAAAACCTTGACAAAGTATATACTACTAGCAGTTGCCCGCGACTTCGTCCGCGTGAAAACCTCTTGGGTACCCTTCTAATCTTAATGACAGACTTTCATATAAAGTGTGCTCTTTCCCCGCTACCCCTCTCAATTCAATTTTTTTATAGTATCCCGTCAAGCAATATCCTCCGTCCCGTCCCGTGTACTAAAGATCTATATTTCCGTTAAACATTGTACGTTATTACAGTACATTAACATTAACAATATATATTTATGGCAAGCTGATGTGTATAGCTTGTATTAAATAGTCTATTTCACTTTTGAGTCTAGCTTTCATAATAATCAAAATAATTTACAATCCGACATGCAGATCTAGAGATTAGCCCGTTTAAACAAACTAACAAACTTTTTCGTAAATTGTAAAAAAAGATCAAAGATCAAATTCTCAAAGAATATCAGTACCAAAATGTTGACCCCTCGACTATATAGCGGCAGTGTTATGTTTTATAAAATTTTGTAATATCTCCGAAACTATACAACTAATTAACATACTGTAAAAGGCAAATCTCTATAATATCCGTGTGATTATTAAATAATTTATTTTGATAAGGATTTAAGTTTATTGTATAAATAATGACGTAAACGTATGCGTATGAATTAAATTATTTGTTAAAACACAAAAAGTGATATACCTGACAAAAAATAAAAGATAGATATATGC
The DNA here is from genome assembly GCA_034621355.1 of Mycalesis mineus. Taxonomy (NCBI): domain Eukaryota; kingdom Metazoa; phylum Arthropoda; class Insecta; order Lepidoptera; family Nymphalidae; genus Mycalesis; species Mycalesis mineus. The sequence goes on along the minus strand of CM067908.1, from coordinate 22,723,846 downwards.
TATCGCGGACTTTTTTGTAGAACTTTTTAAGATGCGTAAAGTTTTCATACAATGTTTTCAATTATATCCAATAGCTAAGGCAGCATAAGCGATTTACGCCGATTTAATAAATTTCATGGTCCGACTCTCGCGACAAAAACTGTGATAACTCGGTTAATATATACAATAAAAATATAAAATATAGCCTATAACACTCACCGATAACGTAGCATTCTACTTGTGAAAGAATTTTTAAAATCGGATGAGTAGTTCCGAAGATTAGCCCTGACAGAACTTTATTTACAAACTTACAAACTTTACCTGTTTATAATATTAGTATAATACATTAATATACACATATACAAAATAACTCAGTACTTGTGAACCTACCTCACGAGCTCAATGAAAGAAACTTAATGAACCGTAAACTCGTTTGTGATTATTACGACGGAATGAAACCGAACATTTTTTAAGAAGCTGATTAAAACTGGATCACGTACGACAAGAATATGCGAACATGCAAAAGGTTGTGGTCAAAGGCAGGTCAGGCTTTACAGACTGTGGCGAAACCCGGTGATGCTGTGTGTGGTGGGATGGAAGGGCATTATTCAATACGAGCTATTACCACCAGGCAGGACCATCGATTCTAAACTATACTACTGTGAACAACTGATGAGTTTAAAACAAGAAGTTGAGAGAAAGCGGGCGGAATTAATCAACAGAAGGGGTGTGATTTTTCATTATCGCTAGACCTCACACATCTTTAGCCTCTCAGCAAAAAATAAGAGTTTGGCTGAGAGGTATAGTCCTAACCTTGCACCTTCAGATTTCCACTTGTTTCGGTCTCTTCATAATTCTTTAGGCAGTGGGTTAAGATCACGAGAGGACAGCAAAAACCACTTGTTGCGGTATTTTGATATCAGAAGTCCCAAAATATATATAGCAATGGGATCATGTCCCTACCTACAAGATTTAAATTATACTATTCAAAAATAATAGATAATATCATTATTAACAGCCTATGAACGGCCCTCTACAGGGCCAGGGCTCCCTCTTTATAGCTGCTCCAATGCGGGTTGGCGAGCTTAGGGTGATAATGTTTCAATTATTAACGATCACTACCAGACGTTGATGATAGTGACCAGGACCGACGGCTTAACGTGCTCTCCGAGGCACGGGGGTGTAACACCACCAACTTCCCGACTCCGGGCTTGGAATGTACCAAGAATTTCATACAAGAATGAAAACCTCAGAAATATTCCGTAAACCGACCCAGGATTCGAACCCAGGACCTCGTGACCACTAACTACTAGACGAACGAGTCAATCTAATATATAAAATTTCCCTGTCACAATGTTAGTTACCGTACTCCTCCGAAACGGCTTTACCGATTTTTACCAAATTTTGTATGCGTATTCAGCAGGTCTGAGAATCGGCTACTATCTAATTTTCATCTAAATTTTTTTTTTAATTTTTAATGCAAAACAACTTTTGCCGGGTCGGCTAGTAATGACAAATCGCTTAGAAATATAGTGACTTTGACGTTCAAAATGTTGTGTTTATGACCTTTATTAATAAAACGACCTATATTCAACATTTGTATCGACCTTTATATTGAACATGTCGGTCAAAAAAAATTTCATAAAAAATTAAACCGACTTCAAAACGCACTGAAAAGCAAAAAATCATTTCATCGTTTAGTTGCTTTAATTTGCTAATTACCTAAGTTGAACAATACCTAGTACAACAAAAAAAGAATTTCTTAAATCGGACTTGTACTTCCGGGGATATGCTTCCACAAACATAAACACATATATACATACACTTTTGAAATTTGGCATATTTGTTCAGACGCTGATATAGACTACCTTGAGAAAATTGGGCAGTTCTGGAAATATTACATAATATATTATAATAATAATAAGTCGCGAACATCTTAAAAAGCTTTCGCTTAATTGTTGGATCAAGGGTCGGATACAGAAGGCAGTAATTCTTGAAACGGCGCGCATTGTGAGGAGGTTCCTCACTCTGGAGCCCTGACCACCGGTTGCTTGGACCCCCGGGCCCCGCAGCAGGCGGAATGAATTTTTTTATAAATTTTTAATAGTGTTTTTTTTTTATAATTTTAGAAGCATTGTTAAAAATTTTTACAATAATTGTAAATAAATAAATGAGTGTAAAAATAATAAGTCGGTTAAAAACTATTTCATGTCATTCAGACCAAGATCATACGGTATGCCTGACAATTTTTACGAACGAAACTCAATTTTGATTTAGGTGTCTATATGTCTACGCGTGCGAAATATTCGCTTCGCTCCCAAAATTGGATCCAATATAGAACTCATGAAAAAGTAAGAAATAAAAATAAGTAATAAAATTTTATTTATTATTTATTCTTATCTTTTTTTTAAATTTTAATAAAATTAAGTACAAATTAATAATTATTTAAATTTTATTCAATTTGTGAGTCACTTTCTGAGTTTTACGGTATGTTTACTTCCGTCAGATAAGTGGGCATGATATACTCGTACCATGAAGGAAGTAGTTTTCCTTAATCACTTCGGTAATGGTCTTTATATTGTGTAATACTTCTGTAATCGCAGATTGTGTATTTTCCAACCATTGTAACTTGTTACTTCTGTTGTCGTGTAACAGTCGAACAATGCGTTATCGACTGTTGTAGGAATCCTGTATGTCGATTCTTGAAAAATAATAAATCGTACGAAGATCTCGATTACATTTCGTCGATCATCCCACCAACTCGACTGTAAGTCTAAAATGGCAAAATGTCATTGGACAATACCGATGTTTCTCACACCCGCTTTACAACCGGTAAATCTGCTTCAAAATTGACTTTATTTAAGAATCGGCATACTGTTCAACGCTTTTGTCTATTAATTCGATTCACTCTATACTAAAAGATATCTACTAAGATTGTGTGGTACGAGCGCAGAAGCATCACCGGATAGAGCCCGAAGGCGAAGAAATAGAAAAGGATATAACGACTCTCTAAAGGCGTCTCCTGTGAGACTCGGACCTCGGCTTAGAGGGACGTTGGAATAGGTATGTGGTTTGGCGTGATTGTCAAATCGGGCCAATGCGTTCCCTTGATGGACGTGGGTGAAGTTCCACGTCCGGGTGACGTTAAGAAGCGGGGATCTCGTCTTCGCCGGCGAAGACACTGTGTTAATTGTGTGTGTGTCATGGCAGGCGTTGTCCATTGTCGTGTCGTCGTCAGGGTCGTAAAGGATGTTTTTCGGGCGTCTGTGTGTGCAGTCGGCGTCTAACTCGGGCGCGTAAGAGCACGTATCAATCACAAGTGGATTGGGATGCGTGGCGGCTTTCGCAAAGTAATTTTACGCAACTTTTTCATGTGTTGTGTAATGGTGGGTAGATCTAGATCTCGGTAGAGGACCTTATTGCGAACAAACCACGGGGCTCCCGTGGCAAGGCGCATGAATATATTTCTTGTGGCCATACTAGGTAGGTGTTATTATTATTATAGGAGTAAGAGCGTCCACATTCTCTTATGTTTATTGCAGTAAAGCACAATCACAGGTACCAATTACAATACAGGTAGACGCAGAATTACAGTAGAAAGAGAAAGCATTACAGGTAGGGACAACAATATATATATATAGTGATTATAACATTAAAATTATAGCATGCATTCAAAGTAACAAACTAATACATTTACAGATATTATTAACTATTTGTATTACGAATACTTATAATTAGGTACTTAGTATCTATTTAATATATATTTATTTGTATACGTAACTATTCATCCTTAACCTACTCTATTATTAACTAACAAGAGATACATGGAAACTAACACATATAGAAGTGAAATGATAGTAAACTAAGTAGATAAATAATCCTAATATAAATCATATCTATCTCTTCAGACGAAGATCACTATAACTAATATACAAGAATATCGTCAACACGAATTGTTGGTCCTAATGCGACTAATATTTCTTAACAAAGTTGATTATCTATATGTGGCTGCATTTGTTTATACACCAAAAGCAATGAAGAAAAAGTTAAATTTTTCAGGACTGTTTAGCGGGCAACAGCTGTGTGTGAGCACTATTGTCTATCTTCATCTAATCTGGTCCAATTTGATGTCGTCTAATGAATTGAGCGGTAAAGTGTCTGGGCTCTGCTAGGATGCCTATTATAGGTTCAGCAGACGGAGGTGCTCCGCTGCATACTATTTTATACTTCTGAACAAGCCCCGTAAGCATTATAAATACAAACGCCTTAGCCATAGGTTCACCAAGACACCGTCTTCGACCTGAAATGTAAAGATGTCATTGTAATACAATTAAATATGAAAGTCCAAGACTTTAGAGGAGTAACTTTAAAGAATCTATATACATACTAGATACATTACCATATACACCATTCAGTAGTTTCAAAATCCATTTAGCAGTTTTTGCGAAAAAGAATGACAAACATCCATACATACAAACTTTCGCATTTATAATATTAGTAAGGATTGGTAAGGATATATATATATATATATATATATATATATATATATATATATATATAAGTATCACAATACAAAGTCATGATATCGGTCTCAATATTTTATGGGTATGGAATATATATTTATATAGTAGCTGACCCAGCAAACGTTGTTTTGCATTAAAAATTTTAAAAAAAAATTAGATGAAAAATAGATGTTGGCCTATTCTCATAGATACCGGATAAGCACAAAAAATTTCATCAAAATCGGTCAAGCCGTTTCGGAGGAGTATGGCAACGAAAACTGTGATATGAGAATTTTATATATTAGATATATATATATATATATATATATATATATATATATTCCATACCCATAAAATATTGAGACCGATATCATGACTTTGTATTGTGATACTTATTGACGGCCTCACCCTTTTCACAAAGTATTTGTGACAGTCCACTTACCTATACTATATGGATAAACATTTGCGGTCGCCTTCAACTGTCCCGCGTTGTTGATAAATCTCTCAGGCGTGAATTTGTCCGGCTCGCTCCACATGTCCGGGTCAGAGTGCAGGTCGCCCAGGGACAGCAGCACGGTCGCGCCCTTCGGTATCACGTGCCCGTCGATAGTGACGTTCGTGAGAGCTCTCCTCCCACCGGCGAACGGAGCGATCGTACAGCATCTGTGCACTTCGCAGATGAACGCCGATGTGTATACAAGCCTGGATCAGTTTAAAAATATAGGTTATTATTTGGTAATAGACATAAAGGTTCCGGGTCCGTGGGGCTTTGGCCGCGGCTAGTTATCACCTTGCCGGCAAAGATGTACCGCCACGTGATTAAGCGTTCCGTTACGACGTCATGCAGAATCCGAAAGGGGTGTGGATTTTTATTCTACTTCTAACAAGCTAGCCCGCTTCCATCTTAGATAGCATCATCAATTGTTATCAGGTGAGATTGCAGTCAACAGCTATCTTGTAATGGATATAAAAAAGATCAACAAAAGAAGAAGAAGAAGAAGAACACAAACAAGAAGATGAACAAGTTAACAGAAGCGCATCAGTAACACTATTCTGTAGCAATGTTTTATAACTCTATTTAATAGAAACAATAGTTGTCTATAACGGACGTTAATTTTACGTGATAACCTTACTTGCATGCACCACAGAGTGAGGAACGAGCGATAGAGAGACACAATCGGAACGAAACAGTGAGTCATGCTATTTCGTGCATCCAGCCGGTGTTCATCGATTTATAAGACATTATCAAGTAAAAAAGAATCATTTACCTTTCACTGTCTGCCCAAGTCGGCAACTTGTTGCCTAGCACTTGTTTTATCTCCTCGTATACTTTTTGTTGCTTGTCCGGATGGCGGAGGAGCATGATGATGGCAAAGTCCAGGAAGCTACTTCCGGTATTCGACCCAGCGATGAGGAAGTCGAGACATATGCCTGTTAGTTGGTCCTCTGAAACCAAAACAATAACATGCGTTATTCAACCTCGTACTTATTTATAGCATTCTCCTATTCTGACGTTTTCTTCAATTCAGGTCTTTTTTGCGCTTGTCACAATACTCCTCCATACAATCCAATCCTCTACCTGTTTTATGGCTATTGCAAGAAGGAGCCCATCCAAAGGCTTCATCTGATCAGATCAGTGCTTACTGATCTACATCGTGGTCTCTTTCCTCCACCTTCCTCATCTAGGTTATCGGGATTTTGATGAAACTTTACAATAACATAGCTTACATATCAGAATAACACATGTGCTATATTTTATCCCAAAATTTTGACGGGAACAAGATCTACGCGGGTGAAACCGCAGGCGTTTGCTAGTACCTGATGTTTAATTATTTATTGAGGAAATCAATAGCACCAACATTAATACTAGTCTATCATTTGTTAAGTATCTCTAATAAATTTTGAGCCCTGATGTTAGGCCGTAGCATCAGGGTGATCCCCCATAATACTCAAATAGCGCATCTAAAACTTCCAAAGGTCCCACAGTCATAATGTTAGAATCTGATACTGAGATCCTGGGAAAATCAAAGAAATTGTTTCAAAATGTACTTCAAAAATGTACCTAATAGGCACACTTGCGGCGATTTCGATATTTTTTAAAATGTCGGTAGCTTCATGGCTACAAGTTTCGTGTAATGGCACTCTTATTTTATATTATATTGACTTCATAGATATGCTTAAGTAAATTAAAGCAACGAAATGACGCAATTGTTTTTTTTAAGTGCGTTTTGGAGTCAGTTTAATATTTTTATTAATTTTTTTGTTCTGTTTTTTGATTCTTCAAACTTTGGAAACTTCTGGAAAACTTGAAGCAAATAGCAATAAATAGAGGTTTATTTTTTACTCACCATTATAAAGTTCCTTGTTTGTGGATGATTCTTCAAAGTATGACTTCATTAAACTGTCCTCTGTTACTATGTTGTTCTTGTGTTTCATTATAGAGTCCTAAAACAGTAAACAAACAGGTGGATAATCGGATTAAATGAAAATTATGCCTCCGTAGCGCAGTGGTATGCGCACATGATTTGGTCTGGTCCTGGGTTCGATTCCTGGCTGGGTTGATTACGATTTTCTAAATTGGTCCAGATCTAGCTGATGGGACGCATCGGTCGTGGCTAATTACCACCCTACCGTACATAGACGTACCGCCAAGCGATTTAGAGTTCCGGTACGATGTCGTGTAGAAACCGAAAGGGTGTGGATTTCATCCTAATCATAACAAGTTAGAGGTAATACTATAATAAATAAAAATTAAAATAAAATAAAAATACATAATATTATATATAAATTTTATTAAAATAAAATATTTCAATAAAATATAAAAATTAAAATAAATTACAAAATCTAACAATAAAATAATTAAGTACCCCAATGTACAAGTGTATAAATAATGCAGCGGTCTAATGAGAGGAAATGTGCATGGATCGCGGCAAGTGGAAGGACGTGATTTGACAATTTTAAACAATATTTCATTATTTACATGTTTTAAAGACACTACTCCTATTGTTACTCCTCAACTTACCAGCGGAATCACAGCAGACAATTTTTAAATTTTATTCATAGGCATTCTTGAAAAAAAGCTGTTTATTCTATTAATCAAATATTGAAAAACGAACAAGAAAAATTATTATTATAAAAACAAAAAACCCGACTACATAGAAGTTATGAACTGAAAAGAGAAAAACAAGGATCACTATATCTATATAAAATTATAAATACTTTATGGAGACGCAAGCGGGGACAAAATACTTTATTTTCTGCGGGGAAAGAAAGATCTACTAAAACTACGTTTGCCCCCGCCTGCAGCACCATAAAGTATTTAGAATTTTATATAGATATAGTGATCCTTGTTTTTCTCTTTTCAGTTCATAACTTCTATGTAGTCGGGTTTTTTGTTTTTATAATAACAATTTTATTTGAGACTTTTTTGTTTGAGTTTATGGTATAGAAATGACATGGTACACTTTATGAAATTTTTTGTTAAAACGGCAATATAAACATGATATAATAATTATATTTTTGAAATGGTATTTTTATAACCTTTCATTTAATACCCATACTGCTAAGATAGAAGCCGCCGTTTTGAAAATTTATATAGTCTATGTCACTACCACAATTTTTACAAATTCAACGACACCTCACTTGTCAAAATCCTTACGGTCGTTTAGGCTGTATCGCGTGCCGAAGAAATGGGCATACATACATACATACATACGCCCGAAAAACATAACCCTCCTTCTGACGCAGTCGGGTAAAAATACGGTGATAAACCAATTTGTTACATTTATAAAGACAGAAAAAGAAAATCAGTTAAAACACGCTATGTAAACATTGAAGCCCCGCTCGCTTTTGATATGTCGCGATGCCTAGGCTCCATGGCAACAAGTTGCGCAACAATTTAATTGAACTATTTTGTGTTGTGTGTTTTTAATATGTATATATATGTAAATAATATTTATTTCTCTTACTCTTGTATGAACAAATTATCGTTTAATAATAGCAGTGGCAATGCGGAGGTGAGTGGAAGTGAACCTTCTACTTCATTTTTGCGTTGCTCCTTATGCAGCGATCCTCGATTTTTTAAAGTTGAGCGGGGTCTTACAGTAAAGTACATAAAAACCAAAATATACTTTCTTACCCCTTACCCAACGAAGGTGATGTGATCCTTAAGGTTGACCTCAAAAATGCTTTTAATACAGTCAACAGGGACACCTTGCTAAGGCAGGCAAACTTAGAAACACCCAAAATTTTTAAAGGAGAATGCCAGATCGTAACCCAGAAAGAACACAAATTGTAAATATACTAAAAATATCTTATTATTATATAAATGTTTTACAATAAGTAATTTTTACTGTTGGACATTGGAATAAAATTGTGTTAAAAAAAAGTAATGAAACTATTTCCTTTTAATTAAACATTCTTTACGCATTTTTAAATCTTTATTTTTGCACTGGCTTCTAGTCTTTGGGCAGTGCAGCATCAACAGGGGGCTCTAAAAGGCTAGTATCCAGAGTCGTTAAGCCTGTTTAAAAATGTACTCGTATATAATGAAGCTTTGCGACTGTCATGTCAGTGTGACAACTATACGGAACAACAATATAGAAATAGACGATAGCCAACGTTAGGCTCGTATCGAATACTCCGAGTTCTAGAGCTTTTAATTGTAATTTATATTAATTAGTAAACAAAATGCAATAAAATGATGCATAATACATTGTTGTACAATATGTTTTTATTAGTGGGTTAATGTCCTATACATTGTCTGGAATTCTCCTTTATTTGGCATTGTTACAGATACCCTACCAAATTACTATATAAGGACAATCTTTTGAAACGTTATTTTCAGCCTGGCAATTCACCCTATAATTCGACAGCAAAATTAAAAATTGAATATTCGGTATTTAGACGACGGAACTTTAGGAGGGAACTTAGGGATGATTCTTCAAGATTTAAAGGAGAATGCCAGACAATGTATCGGACTTTAACTCACTGATAAAAACATACAACATTTAAAAGTTCTAGAAGTCGCAGTATTCGATACGAGCCCAATGTTGGTTACCGTCCATTTCCGTAAACAACCACATAGCACAGCTGTCACACTGACATGACAATCGCAAAGCTTCATTAAATACATTTTAAACAGGCACAACGACTCTGGATACTAGCCTTTTAGAGCACACTTTGGTGAAAATACAATAAAAAACGATTTAAAAGGCTATAACCAACAACAATAAAGATTTTAAAATGTGTAAAGAGTGTAAATGAAAAGGAAATAGTTTAATTAGTTTTTTTAACAGAATTTTATTCCGATGTCCAACAGTAAAAATGGATTATTTTAAAAAATTTATAAAATAATAGGATATTTTTAGTATATTTACAATTTGTGTCCTTTCTGGGTTAGGATCTGGCATTCTCCTTTCTTAAAAAAAATCACAATTTGTTGATCAATATGAGGGTTCCAAATCAGTTTGTCATCTAATATTAAGCCTAAATATTGTTCTGTGTGGGACCTTTGGATTTTAGTGTTCTTTATCATAAGTTGTTTGTAATTTAGATTTTTTTTTGTTTTTAGCTTTGAATATCATGTAAGATGTTTTTGCAGTATTAATTGTGAGAAGATTATACAAAAAGAATTCATTTAATTTATCTAAGTTATTTTGCGTTTGCGCTACCGCTTCATGACTATTATGTGCAAAGTAAAATAGGCAGGTATCATCAGCATACAGGGTTAAATGTCCTGACAGGTTCAAGTTATTTATGCTATTGACATAAATAAGAAAAAGCAATGGTCCTAAAATAGAGCCTTGGGGAATTCCGCATGTGACTATTTGGGACCTGCTCTTATTTTTAGATATTTGTCCGATTGCTTAGGTACGAAGTTAATACATTTAGTGCAGTTTCAGTAATTCCGATGTCATCTAGTTTTTGTAACAGTTTCAAGTGACTAATAGTATCGAATGCTCTTTTTAAATCAATAAACTCTCCTAAACATACAAGATTTCGGTCTATATTGGATTTTATGTTTGTAACTACATCAATTGTTGCGCCAACTGTATTATTATAGCCTACTAGAATAACCTGACTCCCTGACTTGTGGGAAGTATCTGGAGCTTAGACCCACCAAGCTGCTCCAGTGTGAGTTGGTGGGATTAGGATAGTAATAGTTTTATGACTATATTAACGGCCCACTAGAAGGACCTGAGTGTAATATTGGGTTCAAAATAGGGTGTTTGCAGAAATGCAGGAGTGTGAACGGCTGGAAACCGTACTCCGACCCAAGCTTATCTCCATCTGTAATAGTAGCAGATGATATAATTAGCTTAGGGGGTGCTGAGTTATTTTTTATTTTATTTACAGCTGAAGTATTTATTAACTCCCTAACATCTTTTTAGGTTTGTTATTACATTTTTTAAATTGATTGATATAGTATGTTGTTCAAGAGTCCTTAACCATTACTTAAAATAAACATGCAATCAGCTTGCACTATTATTCGGCACTGCCTTTTCGTCCCTAAAGGATCATCATTCGCGGCCCATACAAAAAATACCAAAATTTCAAAAAAAAAGTAGTTATTTGAATTGAGGGTATAATTTTGAATATTTTTTACTATTACAGCAATGCTGTGAAACCTATGCTTTCATTAATATTGAAGTTTGAAAATGCAAAATTTTCCCGAGAATTTTGTTCCTAAACATAATATTGTAGTCGTTGTTACAAACATTTTTTACTAAGACAGCAATGCCGTGAAACCTTTTTTCGCTGATATTGCATTTAGAATGCGTTAAATTAGAATTTTGTTTTTTAATAGACAGATTTTGTAATTCTAAACATTTTCATTACAACAGCATAGCTAACGTAAAAAGGCAAGTTTTCACCAAATTTCGTGAAAATAAAATTTTATTTGTAAAATATAAAAATAAAAAACAAAAAAGTTGTTTTTTTTTATTACCTACACTACAACTTTGCCATATAACTCTTTTTCATAGGACTTTTAGTTTTCCCGGAAAACCCCTACCCCTTCCCGACCATAGATTGCCCGTAATTTATTTTTCATTTTTCATTTCATTTTTATATTTTTCCAATGGGTTTCATCCTACTGCGATTTTTTTTACTTTTTTATTATCTTAAAAATTATTTGCACTGGTCTATGAGCCGCTCTGCAAACTCGTGCGAGAGAAACTAATTAGCGGAGCGTGCCCGTTTGCTCACTGTGGGAGAATGGGAATCAGGTCTTTGGTTACAAGCCATTCCTTCGCCCAGCATCTGTGCCTTGCTGGACGACACCACCTTCGGCATCGCCACCTGCCTCCGCTTAGGTGCTCCTAGTATTTCTCCGCATCGGTGTGTCTGTGGAGACGCAGTCGATAAAATCGGACATGCAGTAAGAGCGCTGGTCGCATATCTCGCCACGCTAGCCTCAATGACATCATACGTCGTGCCCTTGCCACCGCCAGCGTGTCACCTGTTTTAGAACCTAACGGCTTGGCGCGCGACGATGGCAAGAGACCAGGCAGCATGTCATTGGTGCCATGGAATATGAGAAGGCCTTTGGTGTGGGACGCAACTTGCGTGGACACCCTTGCGCCTTCACATCTTCCTAGCACGATGGGCTGTGCGGGCGCTGCTGCTACATCAGCTGAGCAAATAACCTCGTCGGAGATTACGTATTTGAGACTTTGGAGTTGAAACGCTAGGACCGTGGGGTCCGAGTAGTCGTTTTTTTTTATAGAGATATCCCAACACGATTGAATGACGCCTCCCGTGATGGCTGGCCTCTTTAGGTCAGAGGATCAGCGTTGCCATCCAACGTGGCAATGCTGCCAGCCTTCTGGGCACTTTGCCACTCGACTCTGATTCGGAGGAATACTATGACGCCTAAGCTTTTTACTCTTTTTTATTTTGTTTTAATTTATTTTTAGTTTAGTTTACTCTAATGGTTAAGTATTTAATTTTAAATATTTCATTTATCTGTACACGTATTTCCTCAATAAAAGCAATTATTTTCAACAAGTTAGTCCGTTTTCATCTTAGATTGCATCATCACTCACCATCAGCTGTAATTGCAGTCAAGGGGAACTTGTGATGGAAAAAAGTATTATGTAATATTAATGTATGTTGAAAACATACGTCATCTAATAACTGTTTTACATTAATGTCACCTTTTGACTTGAATACGCGTAATTTACCTCATAAGCAATCTCAAATTCCAGTTATAGTCTAATAAGAATATTTGCGTTTGTCTGTCTGTCTGTTCGCAATAAACTCTAAAAATACTACTCGTCTTTTCATTCAGTTTTCACTGATAGAAGTGATTAATGAGGAAGGTTGTGGTAGAGATATGATTTAAAAAGGTTTTAAATAATCTTTGGAAGTATTGAAAGCTCAAGCAGCATGGAGGCTTTCATTGAAACGTATTCTGGCTCCTTTTGAGATTTTACAAAATAATGAATGTTGTTTATCTTTTTATTTATTTATTTCAGACAACAGAATCCACTTAGGGTTAGTAACAATGATAACGTATAAACTATAAGAACTAGAAGAGATTTAGTCCTCTGCGTGAGTTTCCACACCAGAGGACTATTTATGCTATCTCCCACCATCCGTAGGATACTGTTGCTGCTGCCACGGTTCTTAGCTAGCAGTGACGTGGATTTTTTTTCACCAAACAGAGTCAAAGGAATTTGTTCACACCGCCGCTAGCATAGAAGAGGCACTACAAATCGTGGCAGCCGCAACAGCACCCTAAAGGCATTATTATATTGGACTCGCAGAGCATTTTCATTTTTTATTTTATTTAAACACATCTTACATCATCACAACATATTTCATCTTTATTGCAAATAATAAAACAATTAATAAAAGGTACAATATGAAATTAAACTCAAAAGACATTATGAGCATTACGAGCCCTTTGCGAATACTGGACCCACAGGCACGCTGAATATAATGATGTACAGTATATTTGATTAACGTGTACGCTTTGAATAACGTGACCTTCACAGCGTCGGTACACCGGGCAAACCTGCGTGCCAACATATTCGCTCAGACTAACAATGCCCTGCGTTCCCTCTCCATACATCATCCTCAAGGTTTTCAGTCACCAAATGCCCCAAATACTTAAAACTGTTATAGGTGGAACATAGTTATAGGTAAAACAAAAGATGGACATTTGATACCTGCCTTGAAAATCATGTATTCGGACTTTGTTACATTATATTGCAAACCAAGAGCAGCAGTGTAAGATTCGCACACGGAAAATAACTTTCGCAAAGCACTGATTGAAGGAGCCAACAGCACCATATCGTCGGCATAACTGAGGTTATTAACGTATCAGCCGAAGAGAAGGAGAAGGGTTAAAAGTCCACACGGACGAAGTCCCTGGCGTGCGCTAGTGAGAAGCAAGTAACCTCCAGCAAGACGACGTTTCAAGAAACAACAAAAATGCCGCTATAAAACCGTACCTGAATAATACTTAACAAGTGGTTATTAAGCTTAATTATGATCGAGTAACCGCTCCATCTGGGTAAGATGTAGCGCAACCACGGCCACTGGTTTAAGTACCCGCCCGCCATTGTGAACGCCTTGCTCCTTGCACTCATTAGCTTAAGCACTTGTTTCATTTTATCCTCTTCTATATATGCACCTGAAAATAATGTCATCATTATCATTATTTATTAATCACAAGGTCAGGTATGCCCTTCCGAGGTCAGAAAAACTTGGGTATTTTTAAAACAACAGTGAATAGGCATCTTCTATGCTAGGGCGTCCCGCCTTAAACCATATCTACACTTATTATTATGTGAGATCGTGACCAAGCGCGAGCTTAGTTTATATAAAAAAAAAGTTAACAGCCAATGGTCGGAAACCGGTAAAGTAGAAACATGCCCGTGAACTTTTTTATTCTGTATATGCTAGCGCTTGGCTACGATTTCGCTTCATGGTAAACGAAGATACAGCCTACGGTGGAACGCGCTTGCCTAAAAGGTGCCTATTCACGTTTGACTTGAATCACTCTATCTATCTATCTATCTATTGGTAAAAACTGCATAAGTATCTGTATAGTAGTCTTTGAGTTTATCGCGAACCGAAAAAACGAGCCAGTCCTTTTGTCACCAGTTGAGACAATTAGGCCCGGTAAAACGTTATGGAAGATTTTTTCGGCACTGCGACTTTATGGCCTCCGTGGCAAAAGGAACAACATGTAAATCTCTGTCAGATAAATCTTTCTTAAATAAATCCATACCTGCTACATATTTCCAGACTACGTTCAACAAAGCCATGGCGGTATAACTTCTAATGTTTACAGGGTCCCCGTTGCAGTTTTCCAAACGCTCCAATAACTGGGACAGCTGATATTGAATTTCGACGTTCATAGTATTTTTTCCGACACCCAAGTTCCTCAAAATTTTCAGAGTAAACGGTCTATGTTCCCGCCAGACAAGGCCATCGACAAATGTTATTCCTGTAATACAGTAATATACCATTTGAGCTACTGACAAGTTGCGATAGAGTAAGGTACGCATTATCAAAACTAACAATGATTAATGTTCTGTGGCACAACACACATTTTTTTATCTCTTATAGAGTCGAAATCTTTAGAGAATCATTTTTAAAATATATGTCCTATAATTAATGGATCAAACGAAAATGAAAGATACATCAATTAATTATCTAAAACCAATAAGACACAAGACTCCTTACCTATACGTTTTCCCAAGCACCTCAATCTTAGGAAGAAGCTGTCAGGTCGCGCGTCGAATTCCTTCTCAGTGGCAACATACCGTATGTTCTTCAAGCCGTAGACTACCACCACCAGTTCGCTGCCAAGCTTCAAGCCGAGCACATTCGTAGAGTACTCCTTCGCCATCTCCGACAGCACTTTCCATTGCGAGCCGTGTTCGCTCATCCTGCTGCTTATAATACCATTGCAGCCGAAGAATGGATACCATTTAGGACCTGGAAACATTTGAAACGAGAGTCAAAATTTTGGATGTAATAGCACATATGGTATAAGTATACACTTGCTAAAAATCAAATATAAAAAGAAAAAAATAAATAAATACTACGAATTATTAAGCAACTTAACTAAGTCCAATTATGTTCTAGTCACACAAGGTTGGCTTATATATATTATTGGCTGATATGTATTCTTGTGTGTATGTACAGTAAGTAGAGTCCCCAATCATTTTGATCCCGCGGCTAAGTGTTTTGTCACGGCACCCTTTGAAAAAATTAAAAACGTGGGAGGGGTAGAGTATCAACGGTATACAACCACGTCGGAACTTCGACGAATGAGTGACGGCGATCCGCACCACGTAAGTAGATGGTATTTATGCTTTTTTTTTGATGTGGTTTCCGATAATGATACAAGATCGACTTGCCCCTTTTTACTTTCTACGGCACACCATGGCGCCGTGGCGTAGACTTTGGAAACCCCTGGTGTAGCATATCTATATTTATACTAATATTATAAAGAGGTAAAGTTTGTAAGTTTGTAAATAAAGATCTGTTGGGGCTAATCTTCGGAACAACTGATCCGATTTTGAAAATTCTTTCACCAGTAGAATGCTACGTTATCGATGAGTCTCATAGGCTATATTTTATATTTGTATTGTATAGATAACTAAGTGATAACTCGGGTAGAGTTATCACTTAGTTATAGTTTTTGTCGCACGAGTCAGACCGTGAAATGTATTAATAGATATAGAACTTTTTGTGTTTTAAATAATCATATAATACATATGTTTACGTTTACGTCATTATTTATACAACTAAACTTAAATTCTTATCAAAATAAATGAAGATTCTTGGGACTGGAACCGATAAAGATCTGTTGGGGCTAATCTTCGGAACTACTGATCTGATTTAAAAAATCTTTCTCCAGTAGAATGACAAGTTTTCGATGAGTGCCATAGGCTATATTTTATATTTGTATTGCATATATTAACCGAGTTATCACAGTTTTTGTCGCGCAAGTCGGATCGCAAAAATCTGTTAAATCGGCTTTATGCAATGCGCTGCCTTAACTATTGAAAATAATTGAAAGCAATGTATGGGGACTTTATGTATCTTAAAAATTTCTGCAAATAACTCCGCGACAGCAATATATCTATCTTTTAAATTTTAACAGTTATAGAACTTTTTGTGTTTTAAAAATCATTTAATTCATATGCTTACGTTTACGTCATCATTTATACAACTAAAATTAAATTCTTATGAAAACAAATTATTTAGTAATTAATCACAAGGATATTAAAGAGATAAGATTTGTCTTTTACAGTATGTTAAATATTAGTTATATATTTTCGGAGATATTACAAAATTTCTAAAAAGCGCGACATTGATATATTTAAATTCAATTTATACCCATCAGCTTGCCATAAATATATATTGTTAATGTTAATGTACTGAAATATCGTACAATGTTTAACAAAAATGTAGATCACGGAACGGGGCGGAGGATATTGCTTGACGGAAAACTATAAAAAAATTAAATTGAGAGGGGGAATAGGTAATAAGCACACTTTATATGAATATCTGTCTTTAAAATTAGAAGGGTACCTAAGAGGTTTTCACGCGAACGAAGTCGCGGGCGACTACTAGTCACTAATAATGTAAAGCGAAGTGTTAGATCGTTTGTTTAAACGGGCTATTCTCTGGATCTATGTGTCGGATTTTAAAAATTATTTTTGTTTATTATGAAAACTAGACTGAAGAGTGACATAGACTATTTAATATCAAGCTATACCCATCAGCTTGCCATGAAAATAGATTTTCTGAAATACGAGAAAATCGTTATAAAACGTGTTCCAGAGTAAACGTTAATGTTAGGGAGGGGTTACAAACCTATAGGTATATTTGATTATGTTACACTTAAAAAGTTTTTTTATCAAAATCTTTATCAGTTTATTACTGGCCTACTACAGGGCCAGGCCGACTTCCTTATAGGAGAGGGAATATGGAGCGTAGACCCACCACGCTGCTCCAATGCGGGTTGGCGGGCTTACGGTGATAATGTTTCTTTTATTAACTATAAGTTACTATCAATTGTTAATGATAGTGACCGGGACCGACGTCTGAATGTGATCTCCGAGACACGGGGGTGTATGAATGCATTTTTTTTAATGCTTACAAGTTGGCCCTTGACTGCTATCACACCTGATGTTAAGTGTTGATGCAATCTAAGATGGAAACGGGCTAACTTGTTAGTAGTTGGATGAAAATCTACACTCCTACCGGTTTCTGCACGACATCGTACCGGAACGCTAAATCGCTTGGCGGTACGTCTTTGTCGGTAGGGTGGTAACTAGCCACGGCGAAAGCCTCCCACCAGCCAGACCAAGACAAATTAAGAAAAATCTCAATCTGCTCCGCCGGGAATTGAACCCAGGACCTCCGCCTTATAAATCCACCGCGCATACCACTGCGCCACGGAAGTCGTCAAAATTTCAGCTAAATAGCTCCACGCATTCCTGAGAAAAGACGGCATATTAATCCTTACGTAAAAAGTTATTATGACGCGTACTTTAGGAGATAATGAACAAGTGTATACAAATATTAACCTTCGCAGGTTATATGACTCGGTCGGACCAACACATTGATTGACGGAAACGGACAAATATAATCAAATTGAAAGGAGAGAGGGGAACGAGCACACTTTATATGCCGCTGCTGCTGCTTTAAATAACAAAGGTACCAAAGAGAGTTTTACGCAGACGAAGTCGCGGGCGACTGCTGATTGCTTGTGTCAATTATTTTAAATAATATATCGCGGGTGGGTTAGCTAACAATTCCTTGTCAAAAAAAATTAAAAAAAAAATATTGATTTATTCAAACCAGATATTTTGCAAGCCTATATCATCGTATTTACAATAAAACAGCACTTATTTTAATATAAAATGTATTTATAAATCCAAGATTAATTATTTATTATAAATGAAACAAAACCAATAAAAAATACGCTAAAAATACGAATTCAGAAATTCCGTAACGAAAAAACCTAACCCCCTGAATATAAAAACATAATATAAAAAGCACAATTTCGGCGCCGACGTCATTACGGCTCGTCCCGATGACGTCGGTAGGTAAAAGTAAGTTAAACGGTAGGTAAACGTAAAAAATGCTATGCAATAGCTTTACCGCGGCAGTCTCCGAGTGCCACACATCTTTTTTTTATCGACTACAAGTTAGCCCTTGACTGCTATCACACCTGATGTTAAGTAAAGATGCAGTCTAAGATGGAAGCGGGCTAACTTGTTAGGAGTAGGATGAAAATCCAGACCCCTTTCGGTTTCTACACGACATCGTACCGGAACGCTAAATCGCTTGACGGTACGTCTTTGTCGGTAGGGTGGTAGCCACAGCGAAAGCCTCTCACCAGCCAGACCAAGACAAATTAAGAAAAATCTTAATCAACCCCGCCGGGAATCGAACCCAGGACCTCCGTCATATAAATCCATCGCGCATACCACTGAGGCCGTCAAAATTACTTGAGTTAATGCATCTAGTTAATCATATCATTTTTTTATTAATTCCTTATTATTTAATTATAACATGTAACGTACTACTGTAATGCATTACATTTTACGGCCAAACTCTCATTTAAATATATACTTAACAATTATTTACTAGCGGATGCCAGCGACTTCGTCCGCGTGGTATTAAAATAAATAAGATTACGAAAATAACAATAGCCTAGGATACTCCTGACTGATTCTTCGCTCCTATTGGTTACAGCGTGATGTTATATAGCCTAAAGCCTTCCTCGTTAAATGGACTATCCAAATATAAATTTTTCAATTATAACCAGTAGTTCCTGAGATAATAAGCGCGTTCAAACAAACAAATTATTCTCCTTTACAATATTAGTATAGCAGATTTATAATATTCTCCCTCACAACCAATCCGGACTCTATTTTATTTATCTATATAATATATCTCCTCTCCTACGAGGAGGGAGGCCTGGACCTCCAGTGGGCCATTTATAGGCTGAAAATGATGCCTGAAATTGTTCACGGAATTGATGCCTTGAATCGAGTATCGGCAGAATAGAGTCACTACGTACAGACAGATTTGACGTTTCTAAAGTACTTATACACAGCCTACGTAGCAAAACGCCAGTACTTTTTATATACTGTTACATTTTTTATGGCGAATGTAACGTTACGCTTGTTAGTCATCTCGATTTTTCCAAAAGTTTATTAAGTTTGAATGCAATTAAATTTTACAAGTTTAATTATATCCGCTTCCCATTTTCTGATAAAGCTGAAATTGTGTGCACGTATGTGTATGCAATATTCGGGCGCATTATGCGGCGGGAGGACTGCAGCCTAGAAAAACTGATAATAACATAATAATAATAAATGGACCTCTACGCGATAGCGAAGGTGGCTATCAATTAAAGCCGGTAGAAATAACGGACCCGTTCGAGGTTGGGATCCCACTAGCACCGCGATAATCACAAATGAAGGAACGACAACAGAGGGAGAGTATACAATGAATTAAAGTGATTACATGGAGCTGATGTGATGCTGGACTCAAGAGTCGCTATAAAAACTTCGCAATAATACGACAAAGGTCCATCGAGTTTGGTAACGTTTGATTTAAATTTACGAGTCCTGGGGTCCTATTTGGTAAACGGGTTCGAATACTGAAGTTCAAGCTCTATATGGTTTGGTCCAGGTGGTCATTAGAAGTTCGTAATAAAACGACAAACGTAAACTGGCTTGTCGTAGCGAGTACTCGGACGCCACGGTCCCAGCGTTTCAACTCCAAACGGCTCAAATACATAATCTCCGACGAGGTTTCTGTATTTGCGCCGCTTGAGAGTCTCAGCTGATGCAGCAGCAGCGCCCGCACAGCCCATCGGGCTAGGAAGATGTAAAGGCGCAAGGGTTTCCACGCAAGTTACATCCCACACCAAAGGCCTTCCCATCTTCCATGACATCGTCTGGTCTCTTGCCGTCGTCGCGCGCCAAACCGTTAGGTATATATAAATAAATATAATTTTACATAAATACTTATAAGTAATATATAGATAAGCACTCAGACACTGGAAAATATCAATGCACATCACATAAATACATGTCCAAATATGGGAATCGAACCCACAGTCTAGAACGCAGAAGCAGGGACACTACCCACTGCGCCACTCGGCCGTCAATGTCATATTTTCTTTGGTTCTTGGCAGAAATTAAGGCTTTTTTGGTTTTAACTGGTTTCAATATTTGATCATTTCGAAAGCAATAATTTGTTTGACAAAAATCGGTACTTAATGAGCGTCTAAATCTCAAAAAGATCTGTTAGAGATCTCGTAATAAATCGATAAGTCAGTATATCTCGAGATCCCATTTCTTAATTCTTAAATGAATTTTGAGGGATGGAATAGATTAGTGATTGATTGTCTATCAAAATTTAGCCACAAAAACATTATTAAATTGTTTTGTTATTAATTTAGTCATATTAAAGGCTAATTTTAATAATCTAAATATTATTAGTATTATCAAAAAAAATATAGATACAAAAAACAATTCATTAAAAATTTAACCGACTTACAAACGCACTAAAAAGTAAAAAATAATTGCGTCATTTAGTTACTTTTTTTTTATTGACCACAAGTTGGCCCTTGACTGCTATCACACCAGATGTTAAGTGATGATGCAGTCTAAGATAGAAGCGGGCTAACTTGTTAGGAGTAGGATGAAATTCACACCCCTTTCGGTTTCTACACGACATCGTACCTGGGTGGTAACTAGCCACGGCGAAAAGCCTCCCACCAGCCATAAACTTTAATACTATACTTTAATTTACTTGAGAATATCTATGAAGTCGGTGTCACCTAAAGATTCTACTATTAGGACGTTACGTTTTTTTCTTACTTTTTAATGATTTACCGACACGTAACCTACTCGTACTATGATATTAGAGTAATTTGCAACCAAAAAGCTACCCCTTACTCAAACTTATGAAATTTGAAGAATTCTTTCAAATTTCCCATGATCTCATCAGCAGCTCATCGTATCTGTCATTCTTAGCTTTATAAAGGATATTCAAAATCGGTCAAGTAATTTTGCGATCTAGCACTAAAATACTGAATACGAGTGGTAAGACGATGTCACCGGGCCAATTAATAAATATTTTATCAAAATATTTTTCACGCAGTTTTTTTATTTTAAAAGATAATGAAAAGGGTAAAAATCTAAATTTGAAATACTCAATTATATAAAAACGGTAAAGCACTCGCCTGGAGGGTAGTTTTTGGGTTTGATGACAGTGCTGACGAGGTACGTCAGCGTCAGCGCAACTATCAGCAGGAACACCAACATTGGTGAATGTGCGGAGGAGCGACACTAAAGACAACTGTAGTCTCAACAGATATACAATAACTACTACTACTAACTAACGTGCGTCAACGTTATTAACTATATAAAGTAATTATAGGCCAAGAGCCTGTGGTGCTCAGACTTTTGTCATTATATACAATCTAAAAAATTGACAGGCATTCCTCTACAGGAAAATACTTGGAAATTAAGGTGTACTTTAAGCTTTTAACTGTTCAATCGCGTCATTGCTAGGACTGAACTTCGCTGCATTTGTGGCCGCTATACTTGACTTTATTTCTGAAAACTCCCGTCTGTGAGCTCTCAACTCCGTCTTAAGAATTTATGGCAACTTGTATGATTGTTTTTCTCCTCAAAGGTTTTCTTCAGGATTCGGTACAGCTTCGACTCTTTGTTTCCTGAAGATCCTGTCGCGAAGGCGTTGAATAAATTGCTTCCTCCATCCTTCCTCTTCGTCTGCTTTCTTCATTTCTTTTTTAAGATCCGGCCTGGCCTTAGGAAAGCCAGTTCCTCGCCCCATAGGGGTAGGCTCTTGAGAAGCCATTCCGCGGCGCGTCCAGCGAGCGATCCCCGCCACCGGCTGCGACGACATGTCGTCGCTCATCTTTAAGAGCCGACCTGCCAGACAAGCCAATGAGGACAACTCTTAGACTACACCAACACAAATTAAAATAAGTACAGCTGATAACTTAACAGACAGACGACTAACAAAAAGGCCCTTAAGAGAAAAACCAACAAAAAAACATGCCAAGACACGACTACGATAAAGACAAAAACGACTAAATATAATTTAATAAATTATAGACTGATCGAGTTCTGCTACAATTTACAAAGAACTTTTAAGAAAAGAAACTATATATATATTTTCTTTGTCCTTTTTTAACTTAAACCTACTAAAAATTATTGAAAATAAGAAAACTACTAAATGATCACAGACGCAATTGACTATTAATTAAAACCCGTCGCCTGAGTGCTCCGGTAAATTGACAATAATCGACCAATAAAACCAAACAAGAAAAGCTATGACCATTTATAATTAAAAAAATACAGAAGAACTCCGACAACCAAAGCAAAACGAATCAACGCGCGCATCTCTGTATCTTTTTATAAAAACTCGACATCGCGCTTGACGGACGACTCAGACCGGTAGCACCTAGAAATAAGCTAAAAATAAGCTAAACTAAAAATAATAATTCTTTTAAGGGCTATGTCTCTTAATAAGTTCAAGGTTCTAGCCATACGCAAGCCTCTCAAAAATCATATAAAAGAATACATATAAATGATTTTATCAACGATAAAAAGACGTTGGAGTGAATTGCTGTAAAATGATGATAATAAAAAAAATACCTGGCTGAACTGGTTGCGGGCTCTTCTTGGACCAAGGCGTAAAACTCTCGTTCAACTCACATTTACAGTGAATACTTATGTATTATAAACATCAAAATTTTAGCTTTTATTAAATTACGAACGTATAGCTATCACTGGCTCTTGTATCATAATTTTAAAAAGAATAATAACCTACGCATAATTAGCTCTCAGCAGACGAAGACTACCTAAAAGCTTTATTTTAAGCCAGTTATACCGTCCTGCCTTCCTTTCCTACCTTATGAATATCGGGATAAAATACCTACCATAGACTACCGCAGGAGTACCAAAGTAACCGAAATAGCTCAGAGAGTCACAGAACGGGCGGGGCACGTTGTTCCAACAGCTGATGGACGCTGGAGGTCTAATGGCGACCCTGCACCGGAAAGCGCAGTGTAGGACCAACCCCACTAAGTGGACTAACGACATCAAGCGTATCGCAGGAAACCGCTGGCCTCAGGTGCCTCAGGATCGTTGTATGGAAGTACCTAAGAAATTCCCATGTTCAGTTGAAAGTGCATCGGCTGTTATTGACGATAGGCTATGTGCTATATCATCACAATCAGCCTGATATAATAGCTCACTAGAGATCTATCACGTTACTCCAATTAGCGTAGGTGGACCTATAAGTTTTGGTGTCTAGAAATCACAATCAGATGTTTATGAAGAGCTGCACACCACTTTCCTAATCCCGGCTGGTCCTGAGACAAAGCTATTTATGTACATTGAGTTGAGTTGAAGTGTAAGCTTAAACTGACTTTCGCGGGCGAAGTGGCGGGCGTCCGCTAGTAAGATTTAAATAAATGTTAAGAAAAAGTATAATTACTGGTAAGCAAACTATGGATTTCAACTAGATCAGAATCAGATTTTTTATAGAAGATATTAGATAGGATATATCTAGAATTATAGATCACTATAATTAAATTAATTAACTAATTGTTCGCCCAAAGGCACCTTGTCTTTCACTTTCATATGTTTTATTCCTTTTGTAAACGTCTGGTTTTATTTTAAATTGTACTTGTTTCATCTTTAAAATATGTCATTTTGTTTTGATTATTTATATTATGACATGACATGTACACCAGTGCCGATAATTTTTGAAACCAAAAAAAATCGCAGCGGATGAAACCTATTGCATTAGAAAGAGAATATCATAAAAAACCGGCCAAGTGCGAGTCGGACTCGCGCACCGAGGGCTCCGTATATTTTAAGGTTTGCGGAATTATTCCTAAACATTGCTTCATGCGAAATATCAAGATTCTAGGACTAGCTGCGAGTAGTAGAGAGTTAAATATGCGGCTTATGCTGTATCTTATGACTGTGTTGACTAAGAAGTTTTATTTTGTTACAGCTATAGAGCCAAGTATTTGATATACAGTCCAGTAATTGAATACCTTTACGTGTTCGTGAGAAACGGGGGTAAGTGTGAATTATTATTAAAAATATTTTTATTATATGGTTTAACTAAAAATTTCCAGATTTCGTAATTTTTCCATTATCTGTGCTATATTATGTTGCTTCGTACTTAATTTCAAGATTCTAAGTTTTCGGGAACTACTCGTAACTAACAGGTAAACTTGACTCAGCTGCATTTGCAGTGAGAAAAATAAGACAGTTTACCGATGTAGACTAGTTTATTTTGCGTACTTCCACAGTGACATGTCTTATGGCATTTTATTGTGGCGCAAGGCTGCTGACATAAATTCTGTATTTATACTTCAAAAACGAGCAATTCGGTCAATATGTAAACTAAAACCCCGTGAGTCCCTTCGTGATAAATTTAAAGAAATAGGAATTCTTACAGTAGCCTATCAATATATATAAAACAACCTAGTCTTTGTGAAACAAAATATAAATATGTATAAACAGAAAAAGGATTTAAACGATCGTCTTCTTAGGAATCGACATAAATTAGTTTTATCAGCGTATCGCCTCCGAAAAGTTAAAAAGTCATTCGTTGGACTGGGTGTACTGTTCTACAACAAGTTGCCCAATTTAGTTTTAGATCTGCTATTGCATAAGTTCAAGCAATGTATTAAAAATCACTTACTGAGTCAACTATAGATGAATTTTGAAATGACAAACAGGTTGAGAGGCAATTGGATTAGCTTTCAACTTCACACAAGTAGTA
Source organism: Mycalesis mineus (assembly GCA_034621355.1). NCBI lineage: Eukaryota > Metazoa > Arthropoda > Insecta > Lepidoptera > Nymphalidae > Mycalesis > Mycalesis mineus. Next base: position 22,698,530 of record CM067908.1, on the reverse strand, counting down.
GAATAAATAATTTTATGTAACAATACAGTTAATATTGTAAAAATTAAAGATTTTAAAAGAGCAACTGTTGAGTTTCTTGCCGGTTCTTCTCAGCAGGACCTGCCTTCCGAGCCGGTGGTAGAGTCACTACAAATGGTCTAATTTGACGTTTCAAAAGTGCTTATAATTAGCCTACTTGAAATAAATGATTTTGAATTTTAATTTTGAATTTTTTAAAGGTCTTGACAGACAGACGAACGTACAACGAAGTGACCCTATAAGGGTTCCGTATTTTCCTTTTTAGGTAGGGAACTCTAAAAATGAAAGGTAATATAAATTACGGGCGATCTGAGATCGGGAAGGGGTAGAGGGTGTGGGTTTAGGGGTAAAAAACGGATTTTCTCGATTTCCGGAAATCTAAAAGTCCTATGGAAAAGAGTTATATGGCAATGTCGTGGATAATAAAAAGGTCTAAAGCTTTTTATTTATTTACTTTTTTCATATTCATATTTACATTTATACCTCAAAATTTATATGAAAAATTCAAAAAACCTACTTTTTTGTTTTTTATTTTTATCTTATCCAAATAAATTTTTATTTTCACAAAATTTGGTGAAAACTTACCTTTTTATGTCTCAAACACGCTTTAATTTATTTGATGAGAAATATTTATTTTTCCACCTTATTTTCAATAAATATCAAAAAAATAATCTAATTTTCAACCGAAAATTCGGCCGTCAAAATATCAGCTTTTATTCAAAAAGTGTTCTTTCTGTTCGTTGAAATCTCTACCTTCCAATGGTAAATATATATATATATATATATATATATATGTTACCATAGTAAACCTTCTCAGAAAAGGCAAAAACTAAGCTAACGGTTTTTACAGCTGCAACGAAATAGCAGGTATGTAGTAAGGCCCAGTTGAGGGTGTGGCTCGGTGGAATCCGCTGATTAGGTTACGGAAGATTTACGAAGCTCGCGGGACTCAATCACTAGGCTAAAGAAGTCTCTCCTATTTGGCGTACAGTGGCTGCTCTTGTCTGAGTTGTATGTCTAGATAGTTGAGATTTTGTTTTAGGCATTCTGGCGTTATTTCATCAGAACAATTCGATTACTTCATATAATCAAACGGTGGTCCTCATTTGAAATTTAACTAAAAAAAGTTAAGTAGGAAAAACCTAGATTGAAGAAATTAGTAAATTTAGCAACAAAAAAAACGAAGTAGTTGAGAAAACAAAGAATTAAATGTAAACTGCAACGGCCGGGGCGGTGCGCAGCGCACGTTTTTATTTTGCTAATATCTTAGAAGATATTTATTTAAATTGTATAGAGTAAGGGGCATAAATATTCTACATTAAATTTCCAATCTAACAAACATATTTATAAAGATGTAGATTAATACCATATGGGCTAAATAGTTAATAGCTATGTATAGTAGAAGATAAGCATGTGCTATTGCGAACTTTTTTACAGATTTTGATACGTTCTTTAATATTGTAGTACATTGTTTTGTTCTATCGTCAATAGTTTTCGAAGCGCACGCGATTAAAGCAATTTTTTTTACAACTTTGATTACATATAGGTTGGCATAAAAGTCGTGAAACGGTACTAAAATATATTTTCACTGGCAACACTGCTTTCGCGAGTCGTCAACCACGTCGTCGGTAGATGTTGTGCCATTTCATAGTAGTATATATATAACATTCGTGCTTATATATATATATATATATATATATATATATATATATATATATATATATATATATACTAGCTGACCCGGCAAACGTTGTTTTGCTTAAAAAATGAAAAAAAAATTTAGATGAAAATTAGATAGTAGCCGATTCTCAGACCTGCTGAATACGCATACAAAATTTCATCAAAATCGGTCAAGCCGTTTTGGAGGAGTATGGCAACGAAAACTGTGACATTAGAATTTTATATATTATATATATATATATATATATTTTATTAACGAATTCTTCGTTCTCTTGAACGAATCATATTTTATAAGCACGAATGTTTCTATGGATCTACGAATTACATGAATGGCATTTTATGAAACTTTACAGTAGTATAGCTTATACATCAGAATAGAACATTTGCTACTGTTTATCACGTAGTTCTGACGGGCACGAAAACTACGCGGATAAAACCGCGGGCCTCCTCTAGTTCTTCATAAATAATTCTTAGCTAAATAGACGATTTATTTTATTCATCGTTCATTTCACTAAGTATAATTGTTAACAAGTTACCTGTCATTGCCCAAGTTCTAATTTATTTGCTCCAATTAATATTATGTAGGTATCTGAATTTGTAATTTAATTTATATTGATTAGTATGCCGTTTCTACTTAACGTTTGTTTTAATTATATTCATTATAAAATAACATTTTTTCGGACACATTATTTCTACTATTATTTATTACTATATCTGTAAATCATACATTTTTATATATGGAGTGTTTTCTGAGGATCAACTTACAGGCGTATGTCTCGATATTCTAATTGCGGCGTCTAACACTGGAAGTAGTGCTTTGGATTTTGCATTCATTGCTCTTCTACACCATCCGCATATCCAAGAAAAAGTTCGACCGTACACCTACTTGGGCTAATTATGGAAGGTAATTTCGCATTTTATTTGATGCCTTCCTTATTTTGTTTGGTAGAATATCTCAAATTAGGTTAAAGTTATTCTTTGAATAATAATTTTTTTATCTAATTTCTGACAATATTTTTTTATTATCCCTTTGCTTCTATTTTTTTAATCTTTACACCTGAGTTTTTAGCTTTAACGAATGCATGACAGTATGCAACGTTTTTAAGACTTGTCTACTCCTCTGCATTCATCTCAGTAACCCACAGATGTTATAGCCCCCATTGTTGATGGAAGAAGAGCTTTGACTGACGTTGAAGTGGATGGCTCTGGTTTCCCTCCTATATCCCACGAAAATCGACTACTTTTTTGGGGTAGAATTTGATCTGTGTGGCGGCGACAAATATTTCCTTTATTTAGTAAAATTTTATACGATACTGGTCCCGTTTTTTCTATTATATCTCCTTCTATCCACTTATTATCTTTCGGAGCAAAATTTCGTGTTAATATTTTATCCCCTATCTCGAATTTTCGAATGGTTCCCCCTGAGTTCTCTATTTGTTTGGTCTGGGCCTCGGCCACAATATTAGCCGTATTCGGCCGCATAGCGTCTAGTCTGTTCCGAAGACGTCTCCCTAACAAAGCAACTGCCGGTTCAACTCCCGTCGTGGAGTGTATGCAATTCCTGTACTGTAACAAAAACCGACACAGACCAGCGTGTATGTCTTCGCCTTCGAGAATTGCTTTTTTAATCGTCTTTTTCACAGTTTTAATTGCATTCTCCCCGGCTCCGTTTCCTTGAGGTCTGTATGGAGAAGCTGTAACATGTCTGATCATGTTTTTATTACAAAACTCTCTAAATTCTGCGCTTTGGAAAGGAGGCCCGTTGTCTGTTACCAATCGTTCAATTAATCCAAATCTAGAAAATAAACTCCGGAAAAACTTGATCGTATCATGTGCCGAGGTGCTACGTATTTGTTCCGCCTCTATCCATTTACTGTACGCGTCAACTGCAACAATATAGTATTTGCCCTGTATTTGCGCGAAATCCGCATGAAGTCGCTTCCAGGGTCCCGTAGGAAACTCCCAAGGATGTAACGTGGTCCTTGGAGGGGCGTCCCGTACATTGTGACAAGCTTCACACTTCTGCCCGACGCACTCTATATCCTTATCTATAGACGGCCAATATACATAATTTCTAGCAATCGATTTCATCTTGACTATTCCTAAATGTCCTGAATGTATTTCAAATAAAACCCGTTCTTGTAAGTTTTGTGGGATTACTAATCGGTATAAAAAGTAATTAATCCCATCCTCGTCGCCAGTGTAATGTACGTGAGTTAAACACAGCGGTTAGATGCTAACTGATTTATTAATTCACCCTCACTTAGTCTAACATTACTACCTACAAACTACACATCACTTTTTATACATACACTAGATTACAACACTACAGCTACTTAATACCAAAAGGAATAACGATATTAGCGTCTATAGGAAGTATGCATAACGATCCAAAATATTGGGACAAAGAGGACGAACTCAGACCAGAAAGATTTATTGATTAAAATGGAGCACTGAGAACATTTAAGATTTATCATCCGTTTGACTTAGGTACGTATAAATACAAGCTAGGTCAATCCATGATGGCTCGTAGTTTTTTGTTTTTCAAACGCTTACAGTGCAAGTGTGCAATAAAAACTGCAAGAATGTGAGGTCTATTACTACGTAACGAGTAGCAAATAAATATTAGTAGTAGTAAATCTATATTGGCAGTAACAAACCAATCAAGTGACCTTTGTAGAAAAATTAAAGTCGAGTCGGTCGACCTGAAGGAATGGGCAACGGAACGATTCTTCTGGCTAAGTCACATTTAAATATGTAGTTTATCATCATACGATACGTTTTTTTGACACTATAAATATAATATTGGTAAAAAAATTAAGTAGAGCATCATTCCGTTCGGTCATGACACGCAGCGATACAACCTACAATAGCCCATGTACACCGAGCCGTGGTCGACTCGAGACTGATGTTCGAACTGTACTCCCCGCACCCTTCGGTTTCGGTCTTAATAAATTAAGCAAAGTATATTATTTTTTAAACGACTTCAAAAAAAAAGGAGTTTCTCAATTCGACCGTATATATATATTTTTTTTTTTTTATGTGTGTTCGCGCATAACTTCGTCGTTTATGAACGGATTTTGATAATTCTTTTTTTGTTGGAAAGTAGATAGTCCGGTGGTGGTACCATGATAAGAAAACTAGGATCTGATGATGGGATCCTGGAGAAACCGAGGGAAACTTTCAAAAGTTGTAGGGACAACAAGTACGTTTGTAATTTTTCCGGTAAGTATTTAAAAGCACTACAATTTGATGAAGGTCTGGAGTCGATCTGATGATGGAGCCGATCTACATATAAGAGAAATCCTTGACGATTTACTGCAGTTACCTTGTGTTTGGGCTCGATTAATTTGTCTTGATGAGAACTTTATATTTAGATGGGCTTTGACTGTCATTTAGGGTCTGGTGATGAAGACGAAGTACAGTTAAGGGAGCTCCGTAACGGTTTACAGTAGCTACCTTGTGTTTGGGCTTGATTAATTTGTCTCGATGAGAAGTTTACATTTAGATGGACTGTGACTGTCATTGAAGGTCTGCAGATGAAGACGAAGGACAGTTAAGGGAGCTCTTTACCGGTTTACAATAACTACTTTGTGATTGGGCTCTATTTATATGTCTCAATGAGAAGTTTGAAAGGTTATAGTTTCCAGTTGGTTTAATGTTTACTAAGTCATGATCCCATGATGAGATCTACGAAAACTTGAGGAAACTCTTCAAACTTTATAGGCACATTTGCTGGGATGTCAGAATGTTATAACTAGCTAGTCAATATTGGTACTTATGGTTTAGTTCAAGTAGGTTATTTAGTATGTTCGTTGTTGATAAATCACTCAAAAGTATGAAATAAAAAAATTTTAACAAAAAATAAAAACGCCTTCAAAACGCACTAAAAAGTAAAAAATAACTACGTCATTTACTTACTCTAATTTACTTAATCACATCTATGAAGTCGGTGCCACCCGAGCTTTCTACTTTAAAGACGTTACCTAAACTTGGATGGCACCGACTTCATAGATGTGGTTAAGTAAATTAGAGTAAGTAAATGACGTAAGACGTAGTTATTTTTTACTTTTTAGTGCGTTTTGAAGGCGTTTTTATTTTTGTTAAAATTTTAGAGTGGTATGTAAAAATTGACTACTAAACGACGCCCGCGGTTTCACCCACGTGATTCTCGGTTCCGTTGGACTTTTGGGATATCTATACTAATATTATAAAGAAGTAGGTATAGTTTGTAAATTTGTAAATTTGTAAATGGGGCATCTGTTGGGGCTAGTCTTCGGAATTACTGATCCGATTTAAAAATTATTTCACCAGTAGAATGCTACACTATCGGGGAGCGTCATAGGCTATATTTTATATTTGTATTATATATATTAGCCGAGTTATCACAGTTTTTGTCGCGCGAGTCGGACCGTGAAATCTATTAAATCGGCGAAAATCGCGTGTATGAAACATTGTATGAAAACTTTATGTATCTTTAAAAGTTCTACAAAAATGTCCACTGTAGCATATATCTATCTTTTATATTTTGGCAGATATATAACTTTTTGGGTTTTAGAAAATCATTTAATTCATATGCTTACGTTTACATCATTATTTATACAACTAAACTTAAATCCTTATCAAAATAAATTATTTAATAATCACAAGGATATTATAGAGATAAGATTTGCCTTTTACAGTATGTTAATTAGTTATATAGTTTCTAAGTACCTAATAAAATATTTTATTATGAAGCTAGACTCAAAAGTAATCATTTATAAAATTTTTATCCAAATAAATAATTTAATATTCAAGACTGTCTTAATATCTGATGATTACTTTTTGAAATATTGAAATCGGACATTCCATTCAAAAGATATCATGAAATTGTAGTACTGTTTCGTATTTCCCGGCCATCCACGAAAAGTTTAAAGAAGATACATTATTTTTCCAGATCCAAAATCTTGGAACGTTGATTCATGGTCGATTTAATTAGCATGCTTATAACTTAAATATCTGTACCTATTTATGTCTACCCGTGCGAAGCCGGAACGGGCCGCTAGTAATCAATAAATTGGTATATTAAATGCGGCCTTCAGTTTATATGCAAGTCAAAACGAACTACAATATTAATAAATAAAATAAAAAATAAAAAAGCCTTTTTTAAACAAAAATTTTTTAAACCAATAACTTGTTGGTTTTAAAAATACATTTCAATTAAGTATGCCGAAACAATTTAGTTAATACGATAGTGATTTCTTTAATTTTTCTTCAATAACTTTGTAATTTTTTAATTCTTCAATAACTATCGGCAATGGTCGTTAGTCTGTTGCAGCTTGTCTTCCGACAAAGGCCTACTCTAAAGGTTTCCATTCAATTTTATTTTTTGCCTTTCGGGTCCATATTGGACCTGCTATATTCTTAATGTCATCTCTTAATCCCACCTCTTAGTCAATCTGCCCCTGTTTCTCTTGCTGTCTCTCGGATACCATTCTGTTATTAGCCTCGTTCATTTCTCTTTGTTCTCTCTTATTTTTTTTTACTTATATTTATGAGTGCCGATAACCCTTTAAGTGGGGGTTAATTTTTATATATTCTGCCATACTTCAAGGTTTTTGCGGCTCCTTCTGACGCAATAGGGTGAAAGTCATACAAATATGATGCCATTAACTTTACTTTATTGCATTTCTATAAACATATATATTAATAATTAATGTCTTATTTATCATTTTACGTCAATTTAATGTACGGAATTGAAAAATGGTTACCAGGTGTGCCAGTGATTAACAATGATGACATATTGAAGCCTGGCAATCCTAACGTTGCGGCCGACTAGAGCAGGTAACTTTCTATTCAATGCATTACATCATTTCATTTAAAATGACATAAAATTCATTAAAAATATGTTATTACAATTAATGTGAGCACGTTAATTAAAAAAACAATTAAACAAATATGATGCCACAAACTATATCATTTATTTCGAAAGGTATTTCATCGTTTTTTGTAGAGTAAAAATAACAAACAAATTGTATCTGTGACAATTACAGTGAAATGATTTTTAACAACAAAAAATGTATATTTTCATTTTCGTTTTTATTAAAAATTATAATTTAATTTTTTATTTAATCGAACATTTTATAAATAATCGATATCATACTAGTCACAGGATTGTTATAAATAAAACTAATATTTAAAAAAATATTTTAAAATCCATCTGTCATATACATTAATCTAAAACTGAGAAAATTAAAATAGCAATAATTTAAAATATTTTCTATCATCTTTATCAATCAATCTTATTGGAAAAGGGTATGAATTTTACCCGCCCCGCCCGCTTTCAAGGAGAGAAGTATTTTTTCAAGATTCGACGTTTTGCATTGCATATCGATTTTTAAAAAAAAAACGTCACTTTTGAAGCAGATGTACAATGGTTGCAAACCAGATGTAACACAAATTGGTATTCTCATTGGACTACCAGTCGAACTGAAGGTGGAACGATCGACGAGATAAACGAGATGTTCGAGCGATGTATTAAGCTATTGTATAGCTTTTATCGTGGGCCATGAGCGTGGAAGCCGAATATAGAAATTCCGTAACGAAAAAACCTAACACCCCCTGAGTATCAAAAACATAATATCAAAAGCACAATTTCGGCAACGACGTCATCGGGGTACGTGGCTTAGCGGTAAGGCGCTCTAAGTGCCCGGATTGCCAAAGAGACGCGAGTTCGAATCCCGTCGGTTCCGCAATTTTTTTTAAAGCGTGATATTGCAAAAAGTCATTATTTAAAAAAAAAAATAATGACTTTTTGCAATCCCGACTCCCGGTCCCGAGGACGTCGGTAGGTAAACATAAGTTGATAAAAAATGCTATGCAATAGCTTTACCGCGGCAGTCTCCGAGTGCCACACGTCTTTTTTTTTTCAAGAATCGACATACTGCTACTAAATGATACCCTGGATCCTCGACTGCCTGAGGCCGAAGTTGTAACTAATTACCTAATCAAGGCTTACTATGATTTGTACCTACAGCGAATTCCTTGAAAGGATGATCCATTTATGTATGTATGTGTTGAACAGTCCATCTTCATGTGAGTCGTTTAACAAATTGAGCGGTGAAGTGTCTGGGCTCTGCTAGGATGCCTATTATAGGTTCGGCAGACGGAGGGGTTCCGCTGCATACTATCATATACTTCTGAACAAGCCCCGTAAGCATTATAAATATGAACACCTTAGCAAATGGTTCTCCTAGACACCGTCTACGACCTGCAAAATATCAAATTAATTATTTATTTGTTTTTATGAGATAGAATATTATTACAAAAAATGATAATAAGGGCATGACTTTCAATAAGCTAACTTATCGTAATAACTATACAAATCATGCCCACGTGGAATGGTGGCAAGAACACTGGCTGCATTTCCGCGTTGGATAGCCAGGCCAATCCTTTGCGCAAAAAGCGAACCAGCCCTTCTCTCACCCTATTGAAAGTTATACGCTGTTATGAGGTTAAAGTTTTTATTTAAAATTGAATATCGTGTCCTTTAATAGATTTATAAGGCGGAGATTCTGGGTTTGATTTCCAGCAGTGTCGAATGAGATGTTAGAAATTGCTCCACGTCATTCTGCTGGAGGCTTAAGCCGTGGCTAATTGACGTACCGCCAAGCAATTTGCGTTCCGGCACGATATCGTGAAGAAACCGAAAGGGATGTGGATTTCATGTTAAAAATTAAACCCGCTTCCATCTTAGTTTAAAAAATGAATAATTAAATAAATAAATATTATAGGACACATATCGGTATATAGTGCTAAAGTTAGCGTAGGTAGCTTGTGTTATGGGTACCTACTATGTTCACTGATGAATGTTTTTATATATAATATATATAAATACTTATAATATATAGATAAACACTGAAACACTTGAAAATATCCATAATTATTATCACAAATATCACAAATATTTTTCCATTAATGGGAATCGAATCCACAGTCTAGAACGCAGAAACAGGGTCACTACCCACTGCGCCACTAAGCCGTCAATAGTTTATATTATCAGTTATCAGATGTGGTTGCAGTCAAGGACTAACTCTTGAAATTAATAAGTATTAACATATTAATAGTTAGTACTATGGACTTCGAGTGTAATGCAAAATTTGCGACAAAAGTGTCCCGAGATATCTTATATACACTGAATGTATTTGTATTATTATTCAGTCTAATTTGCAACGGTCTAATTGCTTGTAATAAGTAATCAGCTTTGACTGACGGTTGCCATGGCAGCCATTTTTTGACATGACAGCTTCTCGTGAAAATAGGACAACAAAATGGTGTGGAGTGGGTAGCTTTGAATTTTTTTTGGTATTTTCAACCTATATATTATTTTCAAAGCAAACTTTAAATGTATCAGTGACCTCTATATGCTGGAATAAATCTAGTACCAACCAATATAATTATTTACTATAATGACGTTAGGTCACTGTTTTAAATAACTGTTCCAAATTTCATGTAGATAATTCTTATAATTCTTATAGCCAAATTAATCAAGTGTGAAGGGTGGAAGAGTTCCATTTTACCATTATGATAAAACTTCTTTGATTAATATTTATGACATAAAAAACAACAGTTTATTAATTAAAATTATTTTCTATGAAAAAATGAAGGAATTAAAAAATTCAAATATTAAACAACAAAATAACTCTATGCAGTCGTTGTTCTAAAACATTATCGACGTGTATTCTCTCAGTAAGCTAATATGAGACTAAATGCGATTAGAAATCTTTTTCGCGTTGTAGCTCTCTTTTGATTCGGACACTTTTTAACGCTGACCCCAAAGTCCATAGTATTAATATGTCAATGTTAATAAGTAAGCCGAGTCATAGTCGCGCGACATCGTCAAAAACAAGTTATTAGGGACAAGGGTCACGGCTCTCAGGAATGAGACGACGCAAGGAGGTTACCGATTCCGTCTTTTAAAAACAGGGTCACATACAATTTCCTTTTTTTGGTGTTGTTGTAAAGTTACACTGTTTTACTGGCGGACAAAGTCGTGGGTGTCCGATAGTTGTATTATAATGACAGGGACAATACATTGTACTCGTAACTATGTCATTATGTCACACGCGAGTCAAACGCGGCCTTCGTCAAACATTAGTGTTAAATGTGTTAATTAATCAATACTTGAAGTTAACAATAACAATTGATTGCCTCGCTGGATGTTGTTAAGCAAGATACACTCTGTAAGTGCTTATGGACTTAATGTCAACATTAAGAAAACAAAGTACATGACTGACGACTGTATCCAGAATGCCGATATCCAGTTAAGAATTATATTGTAATGGTAAAAACCTGGAACAGGTACATAAGTATAAGTACTTGGGACATTATGTTGATGACCAATGTGATCATAGTCTCGAAATTCGGTGCCGTATCGAACAAGCTGGTAATGCATTTTGCAAGATGAAGAAACTCCTTTGTAACAAGAAAATAAATCTGGACCTTCGTTCTCGTCTTGCACGCTGTTGTTTCCTCCATTTTGTATGATGCAGAGGCGTGGACGCTCAGGGAAACCTGAACAAAGAAACTGGAAGCATTCGAAATGTTAAGGATTTCCTAGAGAGACAAAGTAGGCACGAAATCAGACAGTATTGCAATGCATAAGAAAAAGCGGGAGATTCTAGATACAGTAAAAAAAGTTGGAGTACCTAGGGCATATACTTCGAGGACCAAAATATGACCTACTACAATTGATCATCCAGGGCCACATCACTTACTGTCTGTGAGGTTGCAGTCAAGGGCTAACTTGTAAGGAATAGAGAAAAACACCTATTTTATGGTATCATTTTCATTGGTCGATGGAGTCCGCATGTGGGGTGCAGAGATTAAGTGTAGAGCATAGAATACAACATGCGATGACTTGTTTATCGATCACGAAGTTATCGGCTAGTAACAATGAACCAGTAGGGGCAGTCCACTTACCTAAACTAAATGGATACACATTAAGGGTCGTCTTCAACCGTCCTGTGTTGTCGATAAATCTCTCAGGCGAGAACTTGTCCGGCTCGCTCCACACGTCCGGGTCAGAGTGCAGGTCGCCCAGGGACAGCAGCACGGTCGCGCCCTTCGGTATCACGTGCCCGTCAATAGTGACGTTCGTGAGAGCTCTCCTCCCACCGGCGAACGGAGCGATCGTACAGCATCTGTGCACTTCGCAGATGAAGGCCGATGTGTACACGAGTCTAAAACATACGGTTTCTTTTTATTCATCATCATCATTATGAGCCTAATAACAGCACACACAGGGCCACGTCTCCCTCTATGTAGGAGAGGGGATATGGAGAGTTGACCCACCACGCTGCTCCAATGTGGGCTGACGGGCTTGGGGTGCTAAAGTTTCATTTATTAACCATCATAACTAGATGTTGATGATAGTGACCGATACCGACGGTTCGGATGGACGGCAGATCTTTTTCGGTAAAGTGGTAACTACGATAATAACGATCGATGCCTCCCATAAGTTATACCTAGACCAACTTAAACTTATGACTTACGTAGGATATATCTAATAGGCATATAGCTGCACCGCGAAAACCGTTGATCAATATGTAGTTACGGAGACATAAATCCACCGCACATATCGCTTCGCCACGGAGGCTATCGATATTTATAGTATACTTAGTGAGAGGGCGTTGCAGTGCGCTGACAGTAATATCGGCTCCGTGATAAAAGTGTATTTAAAATTGGAAACTTTCAGATTTACGCTTGTTTATATGTATTTCGTGTAAAACTTTAGTCAATACGCAAGTGAAAGTGTTCTTAGCGTCATTCGACGACTAAAATAGTGATAAAAGTGTATAAACACAAACGATGACTAACGGCAAACAGTTTGAAAATATTGTAAACAAGACATTTGAATCGTAAATAATACGCAATAATCGCATAAAAATAAAGTTAAAAGAGACTGTTCCTTTGTGTTACTAGTGCAATATACAATAATATAAATTAAAACCACTAAATTGAAAATAAAGAATACAAGAATCAAATAAAAAAACTGGAGGGTCAAAAAATAATAAAATACCGAGTTCATCAAGTGACAAGTTACCGAGACAACACCGGTCCCAAAATTCGTCTTTACATCTAAGTGAAACGGTGGTGTAGTAAGAACTATCCTCGGACTGCAAGTCGAGTACCTCGGTTCAAACCCCGGGCCGGAAGAAGTCACTTTTTCTGTTTTTAAATGTTTAAAATTATATTTATAATCAATTACTAAGATCAAACATCACAAATACAACTCGACTGCTACGAGAGGGCGTTACTGGTATCATATTATAACAAAATTCGAATTTATTTCAACACATAATTCATCAAATATGGAGGAAGTTATGAATGCATTAAAAAACATCCAAAAGGAACTTGATGAACAAAAAAATACAATCTTAAAAAACGGCGAAAGAGTGACCGAACAAGTTACGCAAAATATAAACTGCATTCTAGAAGAAAAGTTCAAAATATTAGATGATAAATATGATAACCTGAAAGAAAAAATTGAAAACCAAGAAAAAAGACTTTATTTTATAGAAAAACAGATAAGAAAGAATAATGTTGTTTTTTTCGGACTAAAAGAAACTGAAACATCATATTCAAATCTCGAAAAAACCATGATCAACTTTATAAAGGAACACTTCTCATTGGACCTGGATTATAGGGATATACAAGAAATAAAAAGGATAGGCAAAAAGGGGGACAGACCAAGACCAATAGTTGTTACATTTTCCACCCTTGGTATAAAAATCAAGATATTCAAAAGAAGCAGCTCACTAAAAAGTACCGCGTTTTATATAACAGAAGATTATCCACAAAATATACTCGAAAAAAGAAAACAGTTACAAGAGCAAGTAAAAATCGAGAAAGAGAAAGGAAATTCTGTAATAATTAAATACGATAAATTAATTATTCGAGATAAAAAGAACGCAACAGCCAAAAATAAAAGAATGTTGTCAATATCTTCTGAAACCAACTCTGCCAAACGCGACGAAAGTGGAATACAGGCTAGCAAGAAAAACAAAAACCAAAATACAACTACCCAGATGACACATAAAAAATCTTCTAGTTTGTCCGAAGATATAATTAAGCCAGGGATCTTGAACTTCTTGACTAAAAATCCAATTAACGTATCCGGAACAAAGGACAATAAAAAAGAGAAGATCTAGCAACTACAGCACCTCTCTCACACCGATAACATAAGAAAATCAGCAAAAAAATCTAGTTCAAATCTTCCAAGCCGGCTGGTCACCGAGGAAGATTACGACCAAAACCCTCCAAAGGATCAAAACATCTCTACAATAACAAAAACCACCGCTACCACTACATTAGCGAAACTCTACATTTTAACGTACAATGTCAAAACGCTCTCCACATATGAACGCTTGATAGAATTAAATGAAGCTTTATCAGACATTAAATATGACATAATCGGTCTGGCCGAAACGAGACGAATGGGAAACAAAATAGAAGAGTACGAGAATTTTATATTATGCCATACAGGACAAACGCCTGGTTTGTATGGCGTAGGTTTTATAATAAGTAAACGTCACAAAAATAATATAGAAAGCTACATTGGTCTAACAGAAAGAGTCGCAATCCTAAACTTGGTATTTGAAGGTACTCACTTATCTATTATTCAAGTCTATGCCCCTACGGAAAAAGCAAACCAAATTGAAATTGACCATTTCTATTGTACACTCAACAAAGCGCTCGAAATGTCACATAAAGACCTCATACTGATGGGAGATTGGAACGCAAAAATTGGTAACCCAAAAAAAGAAGAATATTTAGTCATGAAACCGAACGGCTACGGTGAAAGGAACGAAAGGGGACAAAAATTAATAGAATTTGCTATTGAGAATAAACTTTCAATTTTAAATACATTCTACAAGAAAAAATTAAAGAACAGATGGACATGGATTTCTCCTGATAAAAATTACAAAAACGAAATCGATTTTGTTCTATCGAATCGTCCACTATTATTTCAAAATATGGAAGTACTGAACATAAACTACCCTTCGGACCACAGGCCAGTTAGAGCAACGATCACACTTAAACAGTCAAAGAAAAGTCGAAAAAAATACAATAGCATTCAAAGGAAAATAATAATCAACGAAAATGATAGCCATAAATTCAATGAGTACATAGACGAGACACTGAAAACACCTTTAAAAAATTCAGTCCAAAACTATTACGACAATATTATCAAAGCTTTAACCAGCAGCTTGCAAGCGATCCAAAGCGGAAATAAAGACCAAAAATCCCATAAAATTTTGACAGAGCGCACACTACATCTTATGAAGAGACGGAAGGAACTTCAAAGGACAAAAAACAAATCTAGAACAATAAAAAATGAAATTGCTGCCCTTTATAAGCTCATTAGTAAGTTTATTAAAAAAGACTACGCAAACCATAGATACAATACTATTGAAAAACATATAATCCAAACAGGAGGCACAAGGAAAGCTTACAAAGAGCTGAGGATGAATAAAACATGGATAGAAGGATTGAAACAGGGTAAACAAATACTCAACAATCGTAACGACATCATCAGTGTAGCAACACACTTTTATAAGAATCTTTACAGCAATAAACAAATGATAAACACGGATAGTATAGATCGACTTCCAAATTCTAACGGCAGCAGTTCACCTGTATCTCAAATAGAAACAAGCGAAGTAGTAAGAGCAATAAAAGCTCTAAAACCGGAGAAAAGCCCAGGTTCTGATGGTATCACAAATGATGTACTAAAAATCGGCTCATCGGCACTCATCGCACACCTGACCGAACTGTTCAACCTCGTTATCAAAACTGGAGAGACACCTACCCAATGGTCTGAATCCGATATTATTCTTATTTACAAAAAAGGCGACCCAAATGATATAGGGAACTACAGACCAATAAGCCTGCTACCAACCATATACAAGCTCTTCTCCTCTATAATAAATAAAAGAATAAACTCTACACTAGAAAAGCGACAACCCATCGAACAAGCCGGGTTCAGGAAAGGCTACTCAACGATTGACCACATACACACAATAGAACTTCTCATTGAAAAATATCGAGAGAAAAATAGACCCCTCTACATTGCATACATTGACTATCAAAAAGCTTTTGATTGTATATCACATAGAAGCATATGGGAAACTCTAGCAACACAAGGGGTAGAAAAAGAATACATCTGTGTGATCCAAAGTATTTACAATAACAGCAAAAGTAGAGTAAAAATAGAGAAAGCTGGGCCTTGGTTTCCGGTCAACAGAGGAGTAAGACAAGGCGATCCCCTCTCACCACTGCTTTTTATAGCAACACTGGAATCGATTATTAGTCAACTTAATTGGAAGGGTCGAGGTATCAAGATCAATGAAGCCTACCTAAGCCACCTAAGATTTGCTGATGATTTGGTCCTATTATCAGAAACAGCATCAGAAATACAGTATATGATTGAATCACTCTGCGATTCCAGTAAATCAGTAGGCTTAGAAATGAACTTATCCAAAACTAAGTTGATGACCAATAGTACCAAGAGAACAGTATATGTTGGTAGCAAGCCTCTCGAATATACAGATTATTACATATACCTGGGTAAACAAATTAGCTTTGACCAAAATAATAACGATCAGGAAGTAGAGCGCAGGACACAATTAACATGGAATAAATACTGGGCACTAAAGGACATATTTAAAAGCAGCATGCCAATTAACATTAAATCTAAAGTACTAAATTCATGCCTTATACCATGTCTAACGTACGCTTGCCAAACTTGGAAATTCAATAGAAAAACAAAGGATAAAATAATTACATGCCAAAGAGGAATAGAGCGCAGCATGATGAATATTAGAAAAATACAGAAAATAAGACATACAAAAATTAGACATTTCACTAAGGCAAGAGACGGATTGGTACATGCTCAATCATTAAAATGGAAGTGGGCCGGTCATGTGATGCGTCTACGGGATCAGAGATGGACGAAGAGGGTGACTACTTGGGCAGGTCCACAGGGGAAAAGAAGGAGAGGTAGGCCTGTAACTAGTTGGGAAGCTGACCTCAGAAAAATAGCCGGCCCCAACTGGTATCGGGTAGCCCAGTCTAGAGAGGACTGGATGTCTTTGGAGGAGGCCTTTACCTACAGAGGGGTTCTTGCAGACTAGATTGTAAAATTAATAAGTAAATTTTTTATTTTTATTCGTTTTTTTGTAAATCTGCACGAAATAAAAGGCTTTTTATTTTTTATTTTTATTTTTATTTTTTTTATTTATAGTGACCCGGCAAACGTTGTTTTGCATTAAAAATTTAAAAAAAAATTAGATGAAAATTAGATAGTAGCCGATTCTCAGACCTGCTGAATACGCATACAAAATTTGGTAAAAATCGATAAAGCCGTTTCGGAGGAGTACGGTAACTAACATTGTGACAGGGAAATTTTATATATC
The DNA here is from genome assembly GCA_034621355.1 of Mycalesis mineus. NCBI lineage: Eukaryota > Metazoa > Arthropoda > Insecta > Lepidoptera > Nymphalidae > Mycalesis > Mycalesis mineus. Next base: position 22,681,374 of record CM067908.1, on the reverse strand, counting down.
AGAAGAAGTTAAGCAAAGTATTTATCGTATCTATTGTGATAATTTTTGAAATTATTAATACTATAACGTAAGGTCCCACGGTAGAACCGTGTACAAATAATTGTCGAATTTTGCTTTACGAATTATAAGTAGCATCTGGTGCATAATTGTAACCTTTGGCAAGTTGTTGGAAAATATAAACAACCAAACTGACTGGCTTTTTAGTGAGAGTCTTCGGCCTTGGCTAGTTCCTATCCTACTGACAAAGACTTACCGCCAAGCGATTGAGAGTTCCGTTACGATGTTATTTAGAATCCAAATGGGGTGTGGATTTCATCCTACTCCTAATAAGTTAGCACGTTTCCATCTTAGATTGCATCATCAGTCACCATCAGGCGTGATTGCAGTCAAGAGCACCTTGTATGTAGGAGATGGTGAAGAAATGTTTTCGTAAAGTTATGTAAAAATTAGCTATATATTATCTATTTATTAGCATATCCGTGCGCTTATGATCAAAAAGAGAGAATGCCTTATGTATTTTTAATAAAACCATCTCTTATTTTATTTTAAGAAACTATCTGAAAATTTTTGCTCGTGTACATTAAGAAAAAAGGAAAGAAGAAAACTTACTTTTCGTTGTCTGCCCAAGACGGGAAATTGTCGCCCAACACTTGTTTTATCTCGTCGTAAACTTTTTGTTGCTTGTCCGGATGGCGGAGAAGCATGATGATGGCGAAATCCAGGAAATTGCTGCCAGTACTGGCGCCTGCGAGGAGGAAGTCGAGACAAATGCCGTTGAGTTGATCATCTAAAAAAAAAATTAACACAAAAATTACTATTTTTGACATAATAATAATTGCTAACTTTTGTTAGACAGGCGATATCACAGTGGTCATTCGTTTGTATTTGAATTATGAAACAAATTAATTCGCATTTACGCTTCGTTAACAAGCTTTGTTCCTGAGAAAACGCCTACTGGATATTGTCGGAGCAATGTGGCAAAAAAGTGTCAACGTGACATTAAATCTTAGGCGTTGTTTATTTGTATATCTTGCATGTCGTGCCTATTCTGGCACATTACTCTACACGAGCACAATATAGAAAAGAAAAAAATACACTTTATTGTACACCATAAATACAGTAAACAATAACAGATAATAATAAAACTTAAGAAGTAAAGTGAGACGAGTAGAATAAGAAGTAATAAATAATTAGTAAGTAATACAGTAAACAAATGCACAATTAGCGGTCTTCTCGCTGAAAAGCGGCCGCTTCCAACCAATGTAGAAGAGAGAAATAAATATACAAAATAAACTCGGGTGGACGTACACAACAATGAATCACAGTAATGCAAAAAAACATATACACTTACATAAACATACAAGTAATCTTATAAAACATAAAAACAAGAAAAAAAATAGTAAATAAAAATACAATGTTAATAAATAAAAATACGAACGTAATAATAAGCACAAAAATTGACACTAGTTTTGCTCATTAAATCAATATCCAAAGTTTCGTATTTTACTGGCTATCTTATAAATCATTTGTACAAGCTTTCAGTTAATTGATGAAATGTACACCCATACAGTTAAGATAACTATGTATACGAGTATATTTAGTACTCACCCGTGTAATATTCTTTGCTAACGGACATTTCTTCTAGGAAGGAGTTTATTAAATCGTTTCCAGGTATGTTATTGTTTTTGTGTTTTGTCACAGCCTCCTAAAACAGCAAATCGTATAATCAATTTAATATTTTTTACTCAAAAATTAAAATAAATGAAGTCTTTCTTTGGCATGATAATGTTTTTAGTAATCTAAGTTAAGTTGGTCAGTAAAACTTAAATTTATGTTACTGGTAGATACCGCCCGCGGTATCACCCGCGTATATCTCGTTCCCTTGGGAATTTTGGGATAAAATCTGCCCTATATATTATTCTGATATGTAAGCTATGTTATTGTGAAGTTTTCTCAAAATCCATTCAATAGATTTTGCATGAAGAGTAACAAACATACACACTCACACAGTACAATGATTAGCAAGAATTTTTAACACCTACACATTGTTCATATATTATACAACTCCAACCCCAGATTGGGTGAAGGCCTCCTTCAAAGATGTCCAATAGTTGCTGCCCTGTGCTATTTGATGCCAAAAAGGGCCTGCTGTTTTTATATATAGAAACAATATGACAATATTCATTAGGACTAACTTTCTCCTTCCTATTTCAATTACAAAATAAGCCTTGTCGATGCAATCGTAGAAGTTTCAACTTCTACGATTCAACTCAATAAATCATTAATTTATATCAACTTATTGATTGTTCATCAGATACAGTTAAATATAAACTTAACTGGATTAGTTAGCCATCATTATCATCGTCACATCACCTGATGTACCAGGACATAGGCCTTTCGTAGAAATTTCCAAACATCATCTGGCTTTTAGTATTACCTTGGGGTTACCTGGGTAGTAACAAGGGGCTACAATCATTTTGACGACCTCCGTGGCGCAGTGGAATGCGTGGTGGATTTATGGTCCTGGGTTTGATTCCCAGCGAGGCAGATTGAGAGTGTCTTAATTTGTCTTGGTCTGGCTGGGGGAAAGCTTCGCCGTAGCTAGTTACCACCCTACCGTCAAAGACGTGCCGCCAAGCGATTTAGCGTTCCGGTACGATGTCGTGTACAAACCAAAAGGGTTATAGATTTCATCCTACTCCTAACAAATCAGCTCGCTTTCATCGTAGATTGCATCAGCACTTAACATCAGGTGTGATAGCAGTCAAGGGCCACCTTGTAGTGGATAAAAAATGGCCTATTAACAGCATTCTACGGGGCCAGCTTATCTCCTTGTGGGAGATGGCAATACTTTTTTTTTATATTCAGCTTACCTGGATAATACTTAACATCTGGCTATTAAGCTTCGTTATAATCGAATAGCCACTCCATCTTGGTAATATGAACCTTAACCACGGCCACTGATTCAAATACCCGCCCGCCATTGTGAAAGCCTTGGTTCTTTCACTTATGGACTTTAATAGTTGGTTCATTCTGTCCTCTTCTAGATATTCACCTTAAAACAGTAAACAAATTGAGCAAAGGTACACCCAGAAATACTGATCCCTCCAGACTGATCAATCCATGCAGAATTTACAGGAAAATGCAAATATATTTCCTTTATATACTAAGCAATGAATGCTTTTCGAATTCCAATAACTGCTCATTCATTCAATTACGATGACACTTGAGCGGTTTATTGTGCATACTTCCGAGAAGTTATGTTCAGTTCAGTGAATTATACCCGTGCCTCGCATAGCTTCAGACATTTTAACATTTAAAATACGGACTTTGTTTGCTTGTTTGTACACTAAACAACTGTTACATTGCTTTGCAAACACATCTTTTCACAGTACGTACTCGTACATACAAACACGATGGCAAAGTGCGTTGCTAAACTTATTTGAACAAAGATCTAAAGTCTCGTATCAGATAGTTTCAGACATTTAACGCTTGAATGATTCTCCCACAGGACCTGGAAAGGTAATAGCTCTATGGCTGGCAAGCCGCTGCGAACGTTCGGTACTAGATTCCCTATTACGTATGGTCCTACATATTCTGTCTGTGGTTAGCCAGTCGCTGAGACCATTGGTGCTAGACTCTCTAGAAGATGCTTGCGATCTATATTCTCTTTTATTCGCAAGACGCCGTGCATGCTCAAAAGAAGTCTCTCCTATTCGGCGTACAGTGGCCGCTTTGGTCTGAGATGTATGTCTAGACGGTTGAGTTTTTATTTTAGGCATTCTGACGTTATTTCATTAGAACAATGCTATTATTTCAAATAATCAAACGGTGGTCCTTAATAGAAATTTTAATAAAAATTTAGGAAATACCCAGTTTGAAGAAATTGGTAAATTTAGTTGAACCCAAAACAAGAAGTCGTTGAGAAAACAATGAATTAAATGTACTGCCTATATTGCCACGCATACAACGGCCGGGGCGGTGCGCACCGCACGTTTTTATTTTGCTAATATCTTTGAAGATATTTATTTAAACTGTATAGAAAGGAACAAATATTCAAACAAACATATTTATAAAGATATACATTAATACCATATGGGCTAAATAAGCTTCATAAAATTAATTATTTTTAATCCACAATTATAACTGTAAAAGCAGTTATTGTGAGTTATCCGTAGAAAATAGGCATATGTTATTGCGGATTTTTACAGATTTTAATACGTCCTTTAACATTGTTTTGTCCTATCTTCAATAGTTTTCGAAGTTCACGCGACTTAAGCAATTTTTTTTTACAACTTGGACTACATAATTCAAATTTAGGTAGAGATGCATAGTTAATTTTAAAAAAAATTATAGCCTATGACAACGTAGCTTTCTAATGGTGAAATAATTTTGAAAATTGCTCCAGTAAATCCAGAGATTACCCTTTATTACGTCACAAGATCACAAAATCACAAACTCTCAAACGCTTCCTCTTTATAATAATTGGATAGATTATAAATTGAGAAAAAAGTTGGAACGAAGTTCCTTTCGATTAATTAGTGAAGGAATTGTAATAAAATTTTATTTTTTTTAAGTAATAATAATATTTGTTATTGTACACCGAAACACCAGAGGGCGCCACGAGAGCGCGAGACAGCATACAGCGCGGGCGCCCCCCGCCGCTCACGCGCACACACACCAAAGGCGACGGCAAGATCCTTTGATCAAAAAATGTCGTGACAACTTTTCGTAAGAATTTTTTCCGTCTAGCCCCCTTTCACAACGCGCGATAAGGAACTTCGTTCCAAAATCAATTATAATCGCGAAAGTTTGTAAGTAGGTACGGATGGATGCACGTTTTTTACTCTTTCACGCAAAAACTACGAAAAGGTTATTTAATGAATCGTTACAATCATAGCTACATATTATAACACATAAGCTTCTTTGTATTCTGATTTTTACGGAACCGGGAACTACGCGGGTGAACCTGCGGGCGTCCTCTAGTAATGCATAGAAAAGAATCATACCTGCGACGTACATCCATACAATGTTTAACATTGCCATAGCGGTATATTTTCTAATATTGACAGGTTTTCCGTTGCAGTTTTCCAAACGATTATGTAACTGTGACAGCTGCAATTGAATTTCGATATCCATCGTCCTTTTCCCGAAACCGAAATTCCTCAAAATTTTCAATGTGAACGGTCTGTGCTCCCTCCATAGAGGACCATCGACAAATGTTATTCCTGTAACAGTTAACGCAACAATTATTAAAAGAAAATAAAACATATCAAAATCTATACGACGTGTTAGGCAAATACCCAATCAAGCCGTCAACCAGGAGTTAAAGTGAGAGAATACATGCCTAAAAAAAAGAGCTTCCTAGACAAAATCCTGAGGGAGATATGTGGACATTTTTCTTAATTCTTCAACCCTTTTTGTTTATGTTAGTATAGATTTTTTTAATTTAAAATAATTATTTTACTCATAGAATTGCTTTAACAAGATCGAAATGTATCTGTATGTTTCGGGATGTTATACCATTTACCTAAAACATTGTATAATTAAATAAAGTGGGCAACCATGTACAGCTATATACAGTCGCTCAGCGGGCAATGCGTGTAAGAGAGACAATGATGCATAGCTTTACGAATCGCAAAGATGAAATAGCAGCGAGCGGGGCACAGAGACAATCATGAATGTTGGAATCCCAAAATGCAGAAAACCGGGAGGAAGACACGAAAGAGACTAGATGTAGGCGTCTTGAAAGTGTGGTGCTTAAAAGTGAACTCCATCGGCTGATTATGATAATGATTAATGCTAAATCAAAACTCAAACTACATAGTTTCTTACCTGTACGTTTACCCAAAGTCCTCAATCTTAAGAAGAAGCTGTCAGGTCGCGCGTCGAAGTCCTTCTCAGTGGCAACATACCGTATGTTCTTCAAGCCATAGACTACCACCACCAGTTCGCTGCCAAGCTTCAAGCCGAGCACATTCGTAGAGTACTCCTTCGCCATCTCGGACAACACTTTCCATTGCGATCCGTGTTCGCTCATCCTGCTGCTTATAATACCATTGCAGCCGAAGAATGGATACCATCTTGGACCTGGAAACGCAAAATGTAGTCAGATTTATCATATTTATTTTCCATTTATTATCATATAATAATCCTTTTGACGTTTTATCCCGTCGCTATGTGTATACATTCACAAACACAAATATCCACTCAGAAGGATCCTGCTAGATTTGGTTGGGAAGGGAGGATAAGTCGAACAAAGAAGGTGAGTCCCAAAAGGAATTTTTATTGATTACAAATTAGCCCTTGACCGTAATCTCACGATTGTAAGTGATGCGATAAATAAATGCGCTAAATTTAAGATAGAAGCGGGCTAACTACACGACATCGTGTGAAACACTATATTTATTTTGAGTTACGGTACCTTTGCGGGCAGGGTGGTAACTAACCATGTGTGAAGCCTCCCACCAGCCAGACCTAGACTAGTATAGAAATTTTCAACCAGGAATTGAAACTAGGCCCACTGCGCCACGAAGCCCCTCGAACATCCGTGTCAAAAGTTTCAGACTCTCTGCCACACGATTGACCCGGCACTTGCACAGTGAAATCATATTATCCGCCTATTAACGGCTCACTAAACGGCCAGGCCTCCCTCCTTATAGGAGAGGGGATATGGAGCGTAGACCCACCACGCTGCTCCAATGTTGCACGGGTTGGAGGGCTCAGGGTGATAATATTAATAAAAATATTTTTATCATACTATGTAACTACAAATTTACAGTTTTCGTAATTTTTCCAAGATTCTAAGATCTTTCTTTAAGATTCTAAATTTATTATATTTTAGATTTAGTTGCATCTAGTTGTGAATTAAATGTGCGGCTTATAATGCTATATCTTTTGATTGTGTTGACATAGAAGTTTGATCTTGTCACATCTTAAAAATTTTACAGACTTAATTTTATGTTTAATATGAATTTCAATTTTATACCTCTAAGCGTTTATGAAAAAAGGGGGTAAGCTTAAAATTATACTTATTACTGGTTTCGCAATTTTCCCTTTGTCTATGCTATATGACGTAACTTTGTACCTAATTTCAAGTACCTACTAACGGGAAGTAGGCACCCTATAAATTTCGAGTTGAAAATGGCTGTATTTTTTTATTGACTTGTCCTTGAAGTTTGATTTTTTCACAATTTTAAGTGACTTAAGTAATTGATATAAATTTCAGTTGGATATCTTCACGCGTTTCTGAGAAAAAGGATCTTGACAGACAGACGGACGGACAACGTATAAAGTGGAACCCTTATAGGATCAGTTCGTTGTCCTTCCTAAAAATGATATAATTATTATCATAAAGGAGTAAATCACTCACCTGGCGGGTATTTCTTCGGCTTGATGACAGTGCTGACGAGGTACGTCAGCGTCAGCGCAACTATCAGCAGGAACACGAACATTGGTGAATGTGCGGAGGAGCGACACAACTGTCGTCCCAACAAATGAGTTATAACTGACGTACTTTAATATAAAAGCCGTTTTTTACCACCAACGTAGGTATAATTATGACTTGTAAATTATTTATCAGATTAAACTCCAGCCTTTTTTAAAAATTAACATTTATAAACTCAACAATTAAATTTTTAAAAATAAATATTAATCAAATGCGTCAGTGCGTATTTATTAATTGTTAATTAATAAAATTACTTGTCTGACTGTCTTTAAACTAATGTAAAACTTAGGCAGGGGGTAGGGGTAGGATAGGCAGAGACTACATTCTTCCATTTGTCATACTTCATTAGCTTCTTCCACTCTCATTAATCTTTTCATACAAGTTTGTCGGTTTAGGGTACTCTTGACCTGGCGATGCTTCAAAATCTCCTGAATGTAGTCCAGAAACATTCGCCTAGGTCTTCCCCTTCCGACATTTCCGTCTGCTCCTGCACTGCCTCCTCATAAATCTCTTTTGGTGTTCTTTCACTAAATACTTTTAAAATCCTTCTGCTATAATTACTTTAATTTCATACAAACTAACATACCCTGTTTTAACTCCAAAAGAGAGTTTATTTTCTAAAGATTCGTTATTCTACAAATCTATAACATATCTATATTACATACATTTTAAATATAATCTCTTACTTCAAAAACATAAGACTTTCATACGAAATTCCGACCCCCGTTTTACCACTTTAGGGATGTAATTTCGTAAAATTCCTAGCGGATTCGTAAAAGGGACCTACCTACCAAATTACAAATGCAGATAGATTAATGTAGAGGATGCCAGCCGTTTCATCCGCGTAGTTGGGTGCATCCCAGTAGTATCCCCTAATTTTAGTTCTATAGAACTGTTGATACACCATATTAGTGCTTAGTGTCCCATTAGTTCTATATGGAACTAATGGGACAAAATTAAAGAAATGTCGATATCAACATTTTGTTTGTACGTTGCATATAAAATATCTTGCAATAATAAATGTCCACTTAAATTTGAGAGTATCTATAAATATACTATATCGAATGCAGCTTTGCTTAAATTGCACAAAACGTCTTTAAAATGGTATTGAGGTTTTTAATATAATTTTGTCTAAACTGAATAGTTTGCGCGAAAGATACTTCCAAAGTGGTAAAATATGTGTCCCTCTGTAACTCCTAAAATAAGAGAATATTTTTTTAGACACAACTACTACTTGGTTTTAACAACTTAGCTTTTGTCGCATAGGACATTTTTTTGTTAAAAACAAAATTAAATATCAATCAAAATAATATAAAGTTTATAACTTATATGGTATAAGTAAAGTCAAGAGCAAAAACTATACTACAGTTCTATATAGAACTATTGGGATATAATTTGACAGCACGGAAAATATCCCAACAGTTCCACAGAACTACGGTATGGGGTACTACTGGGACGCACCCGCCACGCCATGTAGTTATCGTCACCGTCGGAATTTCATAATAAAATGTGACCTACGTGTAATTTTGACCTGTAATCTATATAGCTCGCAATATTAAAATAAAACTAAAGACTCACTTTTTAAGTCACATCGTATGTAACTTAAAAGTTTCTATTAATTATTATTTGGTTAATTTAATTATTTTAGCATTTTCTGCTGACAACTGTCTATGTAGAATGCCTAGATACTACAATTTGTTTGCATATTTCTCAAACCTAAGTGGTTTCTAATGCTAACATCTATATATAAGAAGAATTATATAAACTTTAAATAATATATAAACATATATATATATATATAAAGATATATTTATTAGTATTTTTTTAAGTTTCATCAAAATCCATTCAGTGGTCTTCGCGTGAAAAAGCAACAAACATTCATCCATACATACAAACTTTCGCCTTTTTAATATTAGTAGGGATTAACTTATGCAGACATCTACCTACATTAATTATCTTTTACCTACATTTGTCTTTAAAACGTTGAAAATATACAATAATTTGTTTCGTCACAAAATCTTTGTTTCCACACTGCACACACTCACTGCGCCTCACGTCCGGTTAGTATAAAGTAGACCGCGTAATAGTTTTCCTAAAATGCACTATTATAAAACATTGACTTAATGATTGATTGATTGAATTAATGATAATAACCAAACTCATTATCAAATTATTTATAACTTTCGGCCTAAAATAGAGCAGATAGAACACAATGGAAATCATTTTATTAGATTAATTATTCCTTATTAATATTATAAACGCGAATATTTTATGGATGTTTGTTACTCTTTCACGCACATATTACTGAATGAATTTTGATGAAACTTCACTATAATATAGCTTACATATCAGAATAGCACATAGCCACATTTTATACCAAAATTCCCACGGGAACGAGAACTACAAGGGAAAACCGCAGGCGTCTTTTAGTACAATATATGTAAAATACCCTAACCAGCAATATTTGCATATATTGTCATGCTGTGCCCTGCGGTTTCACTCGCACAGCCCCGCGTTTTTGGAACATCGTAAAATGAGTAATAACTATACTAAATCTCAAGTCAATCAAGTGTATAGTTTTCAACATTTCGCGATTAGTAAGTCAATGGTAATAAGCAATATTTCTAGAGTCCGACCGAAAATGGTTTTCCGGCCGAAACCGAAACCGAAACGGAATATTCGGCCCTATATTCAGTTTCGGCCAAACCGAAACTCATGTGGTCAAGTATAAGATTCCTTAAAATACTGAAATTTGATGCATTTTACACATTATGCTGCATTAACTGACTAAGTTTTGTTGCTACGGAGCTATCCGAACGGCGTACGTCAATTTCCGAACAGGGCCGCCAGCGTCCGCCATAGTGTTGCCGCGAGAAACGAAGTTAGGCGAGCGTGCACGACTACTTCCTAGATCAGTTTCGGTTTCGGCAAAAGTTTCGTCCAAATTAGGCCGTAACCGAAACTGCCGCCGAAACTTGGGTTTTGAGGACACTAAATATTTCAAAATATATATAAAACAAGATGGAAAAGTAGCATCACATTTGTGTTTTGGTACCACAATCTGGAAAAAAAATATCATGGTTTCAAAAATCTTCCTGAATGATATTTCCAGGGTCTAGGTTCCTTGGAAAACGGGACTTATAAAAATATTTTCTTTCAAAACGCCTCAGAATAGTCAGCCATCTTCAAACTGTCTAGCAGATTAAAAGCTGGGATTAATTTACAAACCACATTATCTAGAGTCTAGAGCTATCACCGAGTCTAGAGCTTCTATCTATCTAATATCAATAATAAGATAACCCTTACTAGGATTTTCGTTTATACTTTAATTAGCTTGTTAAAGAAAGACCTGAAGTAGCTCTAGGAAATTTCCTATTATATGCACCCAGTCTAGAGCTCGTTAAAACTTACCTTTAGCTAAATAGATAATATCTATAAAAAGATTATGTTTACGAGGCTTTAAGTTAATACTTTCATTAGCTTATTAAAGAAAGACCTCAAATATCTCTAGGAAATTTCCTAGAGCTACTTCAGGTTAATTTACCTTAACCGAGAGTATCTTCAAAATCCAATCATCTGAAATCAACGTAAAAATCCTTAATCTGTACTAATACTATAAAACTGAATGGTTTGTTTAAATGAACGCGCTTAACTCAGTTTCTGGTACTGGTTCTAATTGAAAAGTCCTTTATCATAGAAGACGTTGCAATGAATAGGAATAAAGAAGCAGTCGAAAATGTGTAAGAAACACGGAAAATTATTCATCTTTAAAGATGTTACAAAGAGCGTATTCGTATAAACTATAAACGTTCCTTAAACCTACTTGGATGGCACCAACTTCTTCATCATCATCATCATCATTACCAGCCTGTAGACGTCCACTGTTGGACATAGGCCTTTTTAGGGACTTCCAAACACAACTATCCCGAGCCACCTGTTGCCAGCGGCTCCCTGCGACACGTTTGATGTCGTCAGTCCACCTGGTTGGGGGTCGACCAACGCTGCGCTTTCCGGTGCGGGGTCGCCAATCTACCACCTTGGGCCTCCAACGTCCATCAGCTGTTCGAACTACGTGCCCCGCCCATTGCCACTTCAGTTCTGCGACTCGCTGAGCTATGTCGGTTACTTTGGTTCTTCTGCGGATCTCCTCATTTCTGATTCGATCACGCAGAGATACTCCGAGCATTGCTCTTTCCATCGCCCGCTGAGTGACTCTGAGCCTTCTTATGAACCACCACCACCAACTTCTTAGATATGCTTAAATAAATTAAAGTAACTCAATCATGCTATTATTTTTTACATTTTAGTGCATTTTGAAGTCGGTTCATTTTTTTTTCATAGTCTCATTTAAGTCCACGCGGATAAAGTGACTAACAACTGCTAATTAGTAAATACTTGCGACTTCGTCCGAAAGTCAATTAAGTATCACGAAAATCAAAAAATCGAAATTCATTCATTTTAATGTACTGTCAGTTCGTAGTGACTCTACCACCGGTTTTCTAGGCAGATTCTGCCTCGTATGACTGGCAAGAAACTCAGCAATACTCTTTTAGAAATTAATGTTACAATTCGCAATACTTATTTTGCAATTTAATAAATTGTTTGTTGAAGTAAAAAATGTGTGAGTATATCGTTGAAGATATTCTGTTACATTCTATAAAAAATACGATATATAATTTTTCAGGCTAAATTTCGTTTAAACGCGAGCCTTCGGAATGCACTGCGCGCGCAGACGTTACAGAGGTGGACGTTACGCACAGTGGACTCCGACCGTAACGCATTCTTTGCGTTATACTGTGTTATGTCATCGAACGATGGTTACGTGGAACTCGGATACAAAACAGTGCGATCCTAATCCTAATCCTAATCCTAATAATATTATGATTGCGAGTAACTCTGACTGTCTCGCTTTTACGCTAAAATTACTGAACCGATTTGAATGAAATTTAGTACAAGAACTATTGGGAGCCTTAAAAAGGACATATGCTACTTTCAATGGAGAAAAAGGGTTGTAACGTGTTGATATGTTGTGTGAAAGTATCGTCATTTTTAATGCTAGAAGCTTAAAACGTATTTTTAGGCAGTTGATTAGAAAATTTAGAATGCCATAAGAACTTATTCCACGCGGACGGAGTCGCGGGCAAATAGTAAGTAATATACGAAAAGAGTTTTATATGCAGTATTTCATCAATCAATCAAATCAAAGTGATTTAGCATCTTAAAAAAAAATTTAATGAGAATAATTATTGAATATATATAAAGATGGCACATAGCTATTCTAAAAACAACATTTTGCCTTAACAGCTTGGGCATTTACACAATAAAATACGACCGTTGTATTTATACATGTACATTAAACTAGCGACCCGCCCCGGCTTCGAACGGGTGCAATGCTGGTACTAAAGTATACTAAAGAATATCTTTATATACTACACTAGCTGTCGCCCGCGACTTCGTCCGCGTGAAAACCTCTTAGGTACACTTTTAATTTTAAAGGCAGACTTTCATATATAGTGTGCTCTTTCCCCGCTCAAAAAAATTGAACTGAGAGGAGCTCAGTTAAATTTTTTTATAGTTTCCCGTGAAACAATGTCCTCCGTCCCGTCCCGTGTACTAAAGATCTACATTTTTGTTAAATATTGTACGATATTACAGTACATTAACATTAACAATATATATTTATGGCAAGCTGATGTGTATAGCTTAAATAGTCTATTTCACTTTAGTCCAACTTTCATAATAAACAAAATTATTTACAATCCGACACGCAGATCTAGAGATTAGTCCGTTTAAACAAACGAACAAACTTTTTCGTATATTATATAAATATGGTCTGCCATGCCAAATAAATTGAAAGGAAAGATCAAAGATCGAATTCTCGAAGAATATCAGTACCAAAATGTTGACCCCTATTCAGTACGTATAACATAACACGGAGGAGGTCAACTTAATTTTGACGATATAGCGGCAATGTTATGTTTTTTAGGAATTTTGTAATATACCCGAAACTTAATAAACATACTGTAAAATCTTACCTCTATAATATCCTTGTGATTATTAAATAATTTATTTTGATAAGGATTTAAGTTTAGTTGTATGAACAATAACGTAAAATTAAGCATATGAATTAAATGATTTATTACAGAGTCGCGCTTTATAGAAATTTTGTAATATCTCCGAAAGTATATAACTAATTAACATACTGTAAAAGGCAAATCTTATCTCTATAATATCCTTGTGATTATCAAATAATTTATTTCGATAAGAATTTATGTTTAGTTGTATAAATAATGACGTAAACGTTAGCATATGAATTAAATGATTTTTTAAAACACAAAAAGTTATATATCTGCCCAAATATAAAAGATAGATATATGCTATTGCGGACTTTTTGTAGAACTTTTTAAGATGCATAAAGTTTTCACACAATGTTTTCAATTATATCCAATAGCTAAGGCAGCGTATGCGAAATAATGCCGATTTAATAAATTTCACGGTCCGACTTGCGCGACAAAAACTGTGAGAACTCGGGTAATATATACAATACAAATATAAAATATAACACTCACAGATAACGTTTCATTCTACTGGTGAAAGAATTTTGAAAATCGGATCAGTAGTTCCGTAGATTAGCCCCGACAGAGTTTTATTTACAAACTTAGAACCTTAGAAACTTTACCTCTTTTAATATTAGTATAGATTACAGCTTTTTGTCATTAGACATATAAACTCCCTAAGATATAGACGAATACCATCGCGGCAAGCCAATCAAGTTGTACTTTCTAAAATAATTATCATCATTACATGGTATAAAACAAAGTCGTTTTCTTCTGTCTGTCCTTATTTATGCTTAATCTTTAAAACTACGCAACCGATTTTCATGCGCTTTTTGTCAGATAGAGTGATTCAAGAGGAAGAATTATATATATATATTACATGCATATATATATCGGGGTAGTATCATGACAGCCACTCGGCGGAGTTCGGCAGTGGCGGGGAGGACCGATGGATGCGGATTTAAAGCAGCGTTCTGGAGAGTCGAGGCGGATTCTCTTCGTGGCGTTCACTGCGACCACATCTCTCAGTCGTGACTCAGATCACGCCAGATTAATTGATCATTATTATTGATAGCTCAATTAGTTAATATTTTATTTAATTGGTTTTATATTGGTCATCATTGTGATTATTCCTTAGTTAATCTATCGGATTATTGATCAAATGTAATAAACAAACATCCCTAAATTTGGCTAGACAGGGAGAATCACTTTTCAGGGAGTTTTTCTCTCAGCCACGCAATGGACCCGCACGGTGAATCATTTAAATACTGAGATATTAGTTTCTCTCAATTTGAATATGATTCCAGTTTTTGTACCTGCGTCAAAAGATGTCGCCGCCATCCGACATATAGTAGATAATTTTAGAAGTTTCTGATGTGATATCGTAAATTAGCGCATTTTTGCGCTTAAATTACCATAAACCCTATGATATATATCAAAATAATGTACATCTTAGAACTACGGTATTGCACATCTTAAAAAGGGCAGCAAAAAAAATTGCGACGGCATATGTCTAACTCATCGGAATAACCCACAATAACCGTTTTTTATCTTTTACTTTCAACCAAAAGTTATGGCTTATTTACAAAGCAATTTTAAGCAAAACTTTATTAGGTAATCCTTATCCAATTAAGTATCTTAAATGCTTTGTGCATTCAATACAAATCATTATGGCTCTTTACAGCGTGTAATTTATATTAAGTCAATATTTTCCAAGATTCAAAATGCAGGACATAGCGAGCGGTTGGGGGGAAGCTCGAGGCACCCGTGCGAAGCCGGGGCGGGTGGCTAGCTTAGATATAAAATACTTTTCATCATATACTAATAGATACCAGCAAAGTTATTGTTCACGGGCTTCCATGGGAAAGAAATAAAACGCTTAAGATTTGTACATTATCCTTTATTTCTATAATTTTCCTAATTTTAACATAAATACTTTTATTTTAAACTATATAAATAAATAACAGTCACCTGCGAATTCTGAACGTTTCTTTACATCCTCTTTACAAATTGCGCAGTGAAACGCACTGGCTCTGCGAGGAGCCCTATAACCGGTTCCACAGACGGCAGGTCTCCGCTGCAAGTGATCCTGTACTTCTGCAGGATTCCCACGAGCATTATAAACACGAAGGACTTCCCCAACGGTTCACCTGGACATCGTCTGCGACCTGCAATACAATATATTGGGAAGCTCTAAGACTTGCTCTAAGACTTATTCGTTTCATACATTTAATATGGGTAGAAACACATTTCAGTCACCGGGGGTTTCCAAACTGTGCGCCGCGGCACCCTGATAGAAACTATAGAGTAACTGTGTTGTCTTATTCCCCGCTTTAAAAAACATTACATTGATTTGAATTTAATTAGAATCTAGTTTCATTTTGACTTAAATCTTTCTACTTTTTCAGTTTTAATTCCTTTATAATAAAAAAAATATTTTATATTATAGGTAGATTAGTAGTAAGTGCGTAGTAGTAGATGTTTTATACATATTCGCTACATAAGATTATAGTTATTCTACATAAATACTATCTCATTATTTCTTTGGACTGTACCTTTTTTCCTAGATTGTGGGGCGCCGTACCAAAATTTGTAACTACACTGCGAGATGATAAAGATTGGGAATCCCTGCTATACATTGTAATAATGTGTTTGTATCTGGATTAAACTGAATTAATCGTATGAAACTGATACGATTCTGACGCGAGTATATTCCTGCCTTCAATCCATCTAATCTATTTATTTTCTATAATCTGTATTATTATAATTTATATAATATTGCAGTACGTTTCGAAGAAGACGAACCCCGTCCCCGAATTTTTTTTTGAAATTTATTTATTTTTCTCCACCACATTATGTTACAAAATTCACTGTGTAAGATTTATAATTATTTGTCAATATAAAAATGTGGGGACTGGAGATTGCACTGGGTAAAACCCTGTGTTGCAAGACACCAGGCCCTATCCCCGCATTTTATGGTTATTATTAATCCTAATGTGTGACTGTATGTGTTATTGCGTGAATATATAAGTGTTATGTATATTTTGTGAGTTTATGTATGTGTGTGTTTTTGAAATCACCCGGACGTGGCACTCAGCCGCGTCCAAGCGAGCGCCTAATTTTATAACTACGCCACCTGCACCTCTTCCTGACGTCCCTCTAAGCCGATGTCCGAGTCTCACATGAGACGCCCTAAGAGAGTCGTTACGCCCGTTTTTACAATGGCGATGCTTCTGCGTTTACCCAAACCCCCACGTGAGGCCGTTATGGTCCTGTATGGAGCCTATGGCAATTAATCAATCAGAAAAAAATCGTATCTGTCTGTGAGCAGAAACCACCGGTTTGGAAAGCAAATTCTCCAAAGCCAAAAAATCACGGGAAGGAACTCAGCACTTTTTAAAATATGTATGTTTTTTACAATAGTCAATTGTCACTTATATACTCTAATAACAATATTTCTACGTGCCTAAGCCAAACGGATGATAATTCACAAATGTTCTCAGTGCTCCATTTTCGTCAATAAATCGTTCTGGTCTGAATTCGTCCACTTTGTCCCAATAATTTGGATCGTTATGCACATTTCCTATAGACGCTAGCATCGTTGTTCCTTTTGGTATTAAGTAGCCATCCACTTCAACATCAGTCAAAGCTCTCCTTCCACCAATAAAGGGAGCTATCGTATAGCATCTGTGGGTTTCGGAGATGAATGCAGATGTGTAGACAAGTCTAAAAAACGTTGCACATTGTCATGCGTTCGCCAAAGCAACTAATAGAAACATAAAAAACTGAGGTATAAAAATGGTAGCAAGAAAATAAATAAATAAACTGAAACAAACGGTTTTTGAACAGAATCTATCAATTATAACAAAATTAAAGAAATATCGTCACTAATTAGCAATCATTCTAAAAATTATAAGCTTAATCTTTGAGATATTTAATTAAATAAAATAAGGAAGGCATCAAATAAAATGTGAAATTACCTTCCATAATCAGCCCAAGAAGGTGTACTGTCGCCTAATACTCGATGGATCTCTTCATAAACTTTTTCCTGGATATGCGGATGGTGTAGAAGAGCAATGAATGCAAAATCCAAAGCACTACTTCCAGTGTTAGACGTCGCAATTAGAATATCGAGACATACGCCTATTAATTGATCCTCTGAAAACACTCAATGAATTATTGGCTCTCATAACGTAGTTAAGACTAGAGATATAAATTTGTATCGCTTACAGAGTGAGTAATAAAATAATATTAAAATAATTCTTGAAATGAATTAAAACAAACGTTTAGTAGAAACGGCATACTAATCAATATGAAAAATAAATTACAAATGCAGACAATATTAATTGGAACAAATTATTTAGTCAGTGACCGGCAACTTGTCAACAATTATACTTAGTGAAATGGACGATGAATAATGAATACATCGTCCATTTTGCTAAGAATTATTTATGAAGAACTAGAGGACGCCCGCTGTCCCGTTCCTGTCAAAATTTCTTGATAAAAATGTAGCCAATGTTCTATTCTGATGTATAAGCTATATTACTCTAAAGTTTTATAAAAACCCATTCAATAGTTTTCGCGTGAAAGATTAACAATCATCCACATATTCGCATTCGTACATCCATACAAAAGTAAGTGCTATATAAAATAAGATTCATTCAAGAGAACGAATAATTTGAAAATTAATTGCTAATAAGTAATGATTGAAGGTTCTCTTGAACGAATCTTGATAAGCCATAATAATAATTATCAACCTACTAGAGGACACTGCGTAGTTCCTATAAGAATTTCGGGATAAATGTAGCTTATTTAGCTACATTTATATGTACAGCTACATAAATGCTATTCTGATACATCTATATCTATACTAATATTATAAAGAGGTAAAGTTTGTAAGTTTGTAAATAATGATCTGTCGGGGCTAATCTTCGGAACTACTATCTGATTTAAAAATTCTTTCACCAGTGGAATGCTACGTTATCGGTGAGTGTTATAGGCTATATATTATATTTGTATTGTATATATTATCCAAGTTATCACAGTTTTTAACGCGTGAGTCGGACCGTGAAATTTATTAAATCGGCTTTGTGCGCGTGCGCTGCTTTAGCTATTGCATATAATCGAAAACATTGTGTGAAAACTTTAAAAAGTTCTACAAAAAAATGGAAGCGGTATTATCATTAGATTCACAAATAGTAGGACAGTTTTAAGGGGCAGCCAACTACTACTACTCAGTCGTGATAAAAAAGTATTGTTCTGATATTTCCCACAGCTCGATTCCAATCTTATCTGTTTTTCGTCACACTTACCCGTGTACGTTTCTTTATTGTCATACATTTCCTTTAAAAATGAGTGTATATAGTCATCACCTACAACTGTGTTTCTTTTGTGCCTACTTATGGTATCCTGTAAATACACATTTATTAGTTTAAATATCTGATTGTAAATAATATATTTAATTCAGGATATAAAAATATGATTGTCCTGATTATAGTAAACTTCGGTGTCATACTTTTTTTTCAAGACATTCATTTTATATTGATTCCACAACGGAAAGAAAAATAATTGACTTGATTTTTTTTACAAGGCAAACAAATATAAATAATTAAAAAATATCAAAATATATTATAATTTAATCCGGAACAACAGCTTCTGCATTGAAAAATATGATTTGGGACAGAAAATTCAAAAAATACCATAGCTTGGTGACGCTGCGGTTTTTTTGGGAAGCTCACATTTTCGTTTGATCCATTATTTATGGGACGACCTGTATTTATCATTACTTCATTAGCGCACAGGGTCTGACTTGCCTCCTTATAGTAGAGGGGATATGAAGCTTAAGCCCACCACCGGGTTGGCGGGCTTAGGGATAATGTTTGATAATTTAAAGATCAGTATCAGGTGTAGCCTTTAAGAGTGCACCCTAAACCGTTGGCCCCAACATAATTATGATCTTTGATACATTATTAAGTACTAGGGGACGCCTGTGCCTGCCCTGCTCTCACCCGCGTAGTTGTCGTGGGAATTTCAGGTCAAATAGTAGTCAATGTGTCATTCTGATATGTAAGCTATTTTATTGTGCAGTTTCATCAAAATCCATTCAATAGTCCATACATATAGACTATAGTAACGATATGCGATGGCGACCTTATGTGGTTAGTATCCATAAAAAGGGAGACCTGGTCCTGTATTGGGCTGTAAAATAATCCTACGATGATGATAATGATGATGATGACATTTTTCATATTAATTTATTTTTTTTATTAAAATATTAATTTAATTGTTATAGTTACCCGAATAATTTCCAGAATCTCTTTATTCATTTTTTTTATAACATTGTAGCCTGTCCAGTTGGGGAAAATTAATCTTAGCCACGGCCACTGGTCTAAATACCCGCCGGCCAAAGTAAAAGCCTTCGATCTAACACTGGTGTAACTCAAGAATCGCGTCAATTGACTCTCCTTTATGTGCTCGCCTGGAAAAATATAAAACGCTTATAATATTATAACCTTAACCCGGAGTTGGGAAATTGACAACACGGTAGTGCCTCGGAGAGCATGCTGAACTGCATCATCGAAGTCTTCCACGCGGACCCAATTGGGTCCCGGGGTATCCAATTTGGTAGTTGTACCGCTTGCGTTGATGTCAGTCGCCGCCCACAACTATGGGTGGGGCACGTTAGTCCACGTTTATGTGGTCCATGGGGTTAAGTCCGGAACGTATCCGGTGGTGTTCGCCGTGCTGCGATCTAGCTTGCCGTTGGCGATCTGCGCAGCATGTTCAAATGTCGGTCTCGGTCTTTATCTATACTAATATTATAAAGAGGTAAAGTTTGTATGTTTGTAAGTTTGTAAATAAAGTTCTGTCGGGGCTAATCTTCGGAACTACTTCGATTTTAAAAATTCTTTCACCAGTAGAATGCTGCGTTATCGGTGAGTGTCATAGGCTATATTTTATATTTGTATTATATATATTACCCGAGTTATCACAGTATTCGTCGCGCGAGTCGTACCGTGAAATTCATTTAATTTAACTTTTGGCGCGTACGCTGCCTTAGATACTAGATATAATTGAAAACATTGTATGAAAACTTTATGCATCTTAAAAAGTTCTACAAAAATTCCGTAATAACATATATCTATCTTTTATATTTTGGCAGAAGAACTATTTGTGTTTTAAAAAATCATTTAATTACGTTACGTTTACGTCATTATTTATACAACTAAACTTAAATCCTTATCAAAATAAATTATTTAATAATCACAAGGATATTATAAAGATAAGATTTGCCTTTTACAGTATGTTAATTAGTTATATAGTTTAGGAGATATTAGGAAATTTCTAAAAAGTGCGACTCTGTAATAAATCATTTATTTCATATAATTAAGTTTACGTCATTATTTATACAACTAAACTTAAATCCTTATAAAAATAAGTTATTTAATAATCACAAGGATATTATAGAGATAACATTTGCCTTTTACAGTATGTTAATTAGTTATATAGTTTCGGATATATTACAAATTTCTAAAAAACATGACAATGCCACTACATCGTCCAAATTAAGTGGACCTCCTCCGTGTTACGTTATACGCACTGAATAGGGGTCAACATTTTGGTACTAATTTTTGAGAATTCGATCTTTGATCTTTTCTTTTAAATTATTTGGCATGGCAGACCATATTTATATAACATATGAAAAAGTTTGTTCGTTTGTTTAAACGGGCTTATCTCTAGATCTGCTTGTCGGATTGTAAACTATTTTGTTTATTATGAAAGCTAGACTCAAAAGCTTGGCATAAATTCATATTCTTAATGTAAATGTACTGTAATATCATACAATGTTTTACAAAAATGTAGATCTTTAGTACACGGGGCGGGACGGAGGATATTGCTTCATGGGAAACTATAAAAAAATTAAAAAGAGCGAGAAAAGAGCAAATTTTATATGTAACTAGCTGACCCGGCAAACGTTGTTTTGCATTAAAAATTAAAAAAAAATAGATGAAAATTAGATAGTAGCCGATACTCAGACCTGCTGAATACGCATACAAAATTTGGTAAAAATCGGTCAGGCCGTTTCGGAGGAGTATGGCAACGAAAACTGTGACACGAGCATTTTATATATTAGATGTAATGGTATGTAAAAAACGGTTATTTCAATATTACAAGCTGACACTCCAATCTTATTTAAATGTAGGTATAGATTAATATATCTGACGGTAATTGTTACAAGATTAAGGAGCACCAAAGCCCGCCAATCCACTTTTAAGGAGCGTGGAGCGTCTAAGTCAACCTTCTCTCCTATAAGGAGAGAGCTCGTAGTAGGCCAATAAATATTTTTATACCTGCCACATACTTCCAAGCAATATTTACTAAAGCCTTTGATACATGATTTCTGATGTTAATCGGATTGCCATTGCTCTTTTCCAGGATTTCCAATATAAAGGCTAATTGTGCTTGAATATCTCTTATCATAGATACTTTTCCAAAACCACCCATACGCATATGTTTTAATGCAAAAGGTCTGTGCTCTTGCCATATATGACCATCGGTGAATGTTATACCTGGAAACAATTTGAGGTTTAATCAAAAGACACAAAGAAAATATGATAGTTAATTATTTTGAATAACTCAATGCTTGTCATTCTATGCCACTGTCATATACAAGAGACTAGTGTCACATGAGTCAATAAACGGAACAGAGACAAAGCTTCATACAGCCGCGCGAAATGGTTGCACTACTACAAGCACGCGGGGCATGTTGAGTGACGGCTAGACGCTTGTCGCGTACGCGGCGAAACTGGAAAAAACCAGTTTAAGCTGGCACATTTACTTGACAATCTTACGTCATGTCAGTGCGACACGTTGTTTGTTTGGTTGTTTAATTTGTTTTAACTTATTATGACAACCCTACCAAAATACTAAACTTAAAATGCTAAGCTAAATAATAAACTTTGCACGTTCCTAAGAAGCTCTACCTCTGTTCCTTTTATATACTCACTAGCAGTCGCCCGCGACTTCGTTAGCGTGAAAATCTCTTAGGTACCCTTCTAATTTTAAAGACAGACTTTCATATAAAGTGTGCTCGTTCCCCGCTCCCCCTCATTTTTGTTACACATTGTACAACATTTCAGTATATTAACATTAACAATATACATTTATGGCAAGCTGATGAGTATAAATTGATATTAAATAGTATATTTCACTCTTGAGTCTAGCCTTCAGAATAAACAAAAATAATTTTACAATCCAACGTTTAAACAAACGATCAAACTTTTTCGTATGTTATATAAATATGGTCGGCCATGCCAAATAAATTGAAAGAAAAGATCTAAGATCGAATTCTCAAAGAATATCAGTACCAAAATGTTGACCCCTATTCAGTACGTATAACATAACACGGAGGAGTTCAACCTAATTTGGACGACATAGCGGCAGTGTTATGTTTTTAGAAATTTTGTAATATGTCCGAAACTATATAACTAATTAACATACTGTAAACGATAAGATTTGTCGTTTACAGTATGTTAATTAGTTATATAGTTTCGGACATATTCTATATATTTCGGACATATTCTATATATATACATATTCTCTATGATATTATAGAGATAAGATTGTAATTATTAAATAAGTTATTTTGATAAGGATTTAAGTTTAGTTGTCTAAATAATAACGTAAATGTAAGCATATGAATTAAATTATTTATTAAAATACAAAAAGTTCCACATCTGTTAAAATATAAAAGATCGATATATGCTGTCGCAGTTTTTTTTGTAGAACTTTCAAAGATACATAAAGTATCGATACATTGCTTTAAATTATATCCAATAGCATAACACGCGGCAATGTACGCACTTAAAGCCGATTTAAGATATTTTCCGTTCCGACATGCGCTAGAAAAACTATGATTACTCGGCCAATATATATAATACAAATATAAAATATAGCCAATGACACTCCCCGATAACATAGTATTCTAATAATGAAAGAATTTCTTAAATTGGATCAGTAGTTCCGAAGATTAGCCCCAATAGATCCATTTACAAACTCACAAACATACAAACTTTACCTCTATATAATATTAGTATAGATTAAGAATAAGTCCATACCAACTCGTTTTCCAAAAGTCCTTAGCCTCAAAAAGAAACTATCCGGTCGGGCATCAAACTCCTTTTCAGTCGTAACTTGGCGTATATTCTTTTCTCCGTAGACAACAACGACTAATTTGCTGCCAAACTTCAGGCCAAGAATATTCGTAGAGTACTCTTTTGCCATTTCCGATAATGCCTTCCATTGAGAACCGTACTTGTTTATCCTGCTGCTAACAGTGCCGAAACTACCGAAGATAGGATACCATTTTGGACCTGCAACCAAGAACAGGCGAACTGTTGGTCATCGTCATCAGAAAAATAAACTCGAATATTAGAGTCCTCAATTTTTGAAAACCTGTCGACAGATATCCCACAGCTATGGGTTCAATGAAAAAAAATGTTTGTGATTCAGTTCTAAGTGTGGGGAGCCCCCAAAATTAATTGTTTTTTTTTAACAACATGAAAGGTTTTATCTAAATTACCTCTTTAACCTTTATGTTCATCTACCGTGCTCCAGTATTTCCAAAGATCCCCTCTTGGGCTCCCCTACTACGAGTATAACATTTGTTGTTAACTAAAGTATAACTCTAAAGGTTACTTAATAAAGTACGGGTTGGCGCATCAGTACCGAAAACAATTCCACCTTAATTTTTATGCAATCCTCTTTTAACTGCCCTACTGACTTCTTAAGCTAATATTTTTTTTGAGGAATTAAAGGATTTTTATATTCTTTATTGAAATACAAACAAAAAGGTTCTATGACTTTTCCGAAAATTCCGATAAATCTTTTGAATGCATTCCAATATTATTATCTTATGATTTTGAATAAAAATGCATACACTACTGTGATAATTTTAGATTAAAACTTATTAAAAACAAATTGCAGATACTTTAATTATTAGCATTATTGCTTATAAATAATTTTAACAAAATTGTCAGTTTAAGTATGTTAAATACTAAAAGACATACTAATTTGTGTCTCCAATTTTTATAGATATCATAAAGGAGTAAATCACTCACCTGGCGGGTATTTCTTGGGCTTGATTACAGTGCTGACGAGGTACGTCAGCGTCAGCGCAACTATCAGCAGGAACACGAACATTGGTGAATGTACGAAGGAGCGGCACTGAAGACAACTGTCGTACCAACAGATGTATAAATAAAAACTGAAGTGTATATTACCATCTATGTAGATATAATCTTGACTTGTGAATTAAGCTCCACCCTAAATAGAGACAATTAGAAGAAATATAAGTAATTCTATTAAATAATTAAACTTGTCTGATTATATAGCACTGCGTTGCCTTCTGGGGTAAATATGACTGCATAATTAAATTGAATATAATGATGATAATGATAATAATGATGTTGTTACAATGGACATTATTTTATTAAAACCCGTTGAAGAGCTGATTTTATCTTTATTATGTACGTCAACGAAAGCCAAGATCGTAATCAAATTAGCCTTGCGGAAAATAACAATGCGTAAGATTTTACGTTGTTTTAAAACTAGAGGACGCCCGCTGCTTTACCCGCGTAGTTCTCGTTACCGTGAAAATTTCGTGATAAAATGTGTTAATCCAGGGTGTCAGCTGACTACATACCAAATTTTATCAAAATTGCTTCAGCAGTTTAGCCGTGAAGAGGTAACAAATATACACACTCACATTTCGCCTTATAAAAGTAGTATGACGGATTTTAAAAAACCTCGCTTTCCACACTTATAAAACGTCGGAGGGATAATTATTATTATCACTGGATTTCTTAGACCATTACATCATCATAATCATTATCGGCCTATTAACGGCCCACTACAGGGACAGGCCTCCCCAGAGATGTACTTTTGTACATCTCTGGTTCCATAAAAGCATTTAAATACAAAATGCATAAAAAATTTTAAATAAAAATAGAACCGACTCAAAACGCACTAAAAAGTAAAAGATAACTGTGTCATTTAGTTGCTTTAAATTACTTAAGCATATCTATGAAGTCGGTGCCAGCCAAGTTTAAGGAACCTTTATTTTACGTAGTAAAGCATTTTGTTGGATCTAGGTAAAGTCCTTAAAGTAGAAACCTTGGCTGGCACCGACTCCTAGATATGCTTAAGTAATTTAAAGCAACTAAATGACACAGTTATCTTTTACTTTTTAGTGCGTTTTGAGTCGGTTCTATTTTTATTTAAAAATTTTTATTTCTTACTTTTTAGTGATTTATCGCCACGTATCGTACTCGTACTATACTGTCATAGTATATTATATGCCACTAGTAGCCAAAAAGCTACCGATACCGAGACAAAAACCGAAATCGCTGTAAGCGTGCCTCCAAAATTTGAAGAGTTTCTTCAATTTCCCCAGGATATCCTCACCAGATCCTAACATGATGACAATGGGACCACCTTGGAAGTATGCCCTTTCTAATAAAAAAAGAATTATCAAAATCGGACAACTCTGTAAAAAGTTATGCGTGGTCATACATAAAAAAAAAGAAAAAAATAAATAATATACGTGTCGAATTGAGAACCTCCTCCGTTTTTTTTCGTCGGTTAAAAATACTTTTCAATTTTACCATTTCAAATGCAAAATACCAAATACTTTTGCGTTTTGTATTTCAAATGCAAAATGCAAAATAGGTATTTTCAAAATGCTTTTTCAAAATAAAATAGCTTTTGACCAAATTGTATGATATTTTTATTTATATTAGAATAGTCACTTAAAACAATACTAAAATAAGTTTAACCTAAGTTACTTATAACATCAGTAAATAAGTGCCGAAAGACTCTTCTAAATAGGTCCAGTTGTTTCAGAGATTAGCCGGAACAAACAGATTGACAAAAAATTGATTGTTGGTGTAGTTATAGTATAATCAGTAGTTCTATAAAATTAAAATTAATTTCACATACAAACTTTCAACACCTATATAATCATATAGGGATGTAATTTTGAAAAATCCTTGAATAACATACTTATTTAGTAGTTAGTATACAAATTATCATTAACATAACTTCAAAAATTAAAGACTACATCCAAACTTGCAACTCCTTCTACTTTAATTTCGCGTATTTGTATTTGCATTTTAAATAGAAGTATTTCAAATAAATCACATCTCTGGGCCTCCCTCCACACAGGAGAGGGGATATGTAGCATAGACCCAGACCGAAGATGGGAGGCTGCTCCAATGCGGGTTGGCGGACTTAGGGTGATATTTCATTTATTAACGATCACTACCAGACGTTGATGATAGTGACGGGGACCGACGGCTCAACGTGCTCTCCGAGGCAAGGGGGTGTAACACCACCAACTTCCAGACTCCGGGCTTGAAACGTACTGAGAATTTCCCAGAGAGAGAACCCAGGACCATTAATCCATTTAAACCTATACAAATACAGTGTTGTTAAGCGTTACTTTGTTTACTCTCTCTGCCTGTCTTGTTCGTCTAGTTGCTAGCCTATGTGGGTTTTTCACGAGGAGCGAAGGTTCGAAACCTGTCTTGGGTCGTGGAATACTAGGTAAGTCCGAGGATCACCCATGAAATTTTATATTTTTTATATTCAATTCAGCAAGTCTGTAAGTCTAGAGTCAGAATGCTAATACACCCCCGTGCTTTGAAGAACACGAGCCATCGGTCCGGTCATTATCATCAACATCTGAAAATTATCGTTATGAATAAAACATTATAACCCTTAGCCCACCAGCACACGCATTAGAGTATACGCTCCATTTCTCCTTTCCTACAAGAAGGGAGGCCTGGCCGTGTGTACTGGCCATTAATAGGCTGATATTGAAGGAAGTGTTTTTGAGCGTTATGCATAGATTTCACACTTGGCGTAGCCTGCTATAATTAATAAAGTAAAGACGTTAATAATAAAAACAAGAATTAAAAGATTTTTCCCTCGATGATTATTCAGTACGTCATGTATTTTCTCATGCGTTGCAATACTGTTTCATTTCGTACTTTGTCTGTCCTGGAAATCCTTAACATTCTTGTGTATACCCACATTTCGAACGCTTAAGGCTTCCGTGAACGTCCTCCTCTGCACCATACAAATGAATAATATTTTAGTTAATATTATAGGACAATTACACACATTGGTACATATACCCCAAAGTCAGCTTAGGTAGCTTGTGTTATGGGTACTATGATAACTGATGAATATTTTTATATATACTATACATAAATACTTATAATATATAGATAAACACCCAGACACTGGAAAACAACCATGCTCATCACACAAACATTTTTCAGGTGTGAGAATCGAACCCACAGCCTAGGACGCAGAAGCAGGGTCACTACCCACTGCGCCACTCGGCCGTCAAAGAATGGTGAAATTAAAACAAGCAAGACGAGTGCGAAGATTCAGATTTATTTTC
Organism: Mycalesis mineus; assembly: GCA_034621355.1. Lineage (NCBI taxonomy): Eukaryota > Metazoa > Arthropoda > Insecta > Lepidoptera > Nymphalidae > Mycalesis > Mycalesis mineus. Next base: position 22,653,401 of record CM067908.1, on the reverse strand, counting down.
CTTTTACAAAGGAGTTTCTTCATCGTGCAAAACGCATAACAAGCTTGTTCAATATGGCACCGATTTTCATAATAGGTACATTATAACATTTGAGTACGTGTATCTATCATATATTTCTGTTTCCGTCGTTCAATGGCTTCGTGTCCCCCAAAAATAAACCTAGTAAATAGAACAATTAAGTTTAAGCGCCTTTCACTGTTTATATTATTTATACTGCATATCTTTTGTTTGATTGTATGCAAAAATTATCAAAAAGTACACAATCGAAGCAAGACAACTGCAAAATAAGATTTTTAGTAAATTTCAACAAGTATTACATTACATTAACAATTTAAGTAATTAGTAAACATAGATAGAGAGAATATTAGAACAAGATTTAACATTTTAAAGATGTAATTGTACACTTTGTTCCAACCAGTGTGTTTGCTTCCTTTTTAGGGTTCCGTAGTCAACACGGAACCCTTATAGTTTTTCCACGTCCGTCTGTTCGTCTTTCCGTCTGTGTATCCGCGCGCTCATAGTTCTAGTAAATAGACATAAAGTAAGTACAATATTAAATAAATAAAAAAAACTTATTTATTGTTAAAATTACAATGGCTGTAACTCACATCACAGTTGTCGAAATATACCCGATTAGATTCGAAACTTTACGGGGTCCTTAGTCATGGGCTTGCTTGTTCTTACAACGCGGCGTTAAGCAAGGTTTGCTCCCGATAGTTTAAATTGTAATATGTACCTACTTGTTGAATCTAATATTGACTATACGAAAAAAATAACTTAGAACGTTTGCTCGTTTGAAAAAATTCCAATTGCGCCAAAATTCGTGGGAAATCTTGGGATCACCTTTAGAAAGAAAAATACAGCTTTAAAAGTCCCAAAAAAACGTCTCTTCTTACGGTCATTAGATAATTGAGTTTATTCGATGATAAAAAAATTGAACAAGATAATTTTGTGAACAAATTTAAAATAAGTTGTTATACATTCCATAAATTCAATTTTGAATTTTAGAAGTGAAATAAAAGGCTCTTTTATTTAGTTTATTAGATTATTTTTATACACTTATTAAACTGTATTATAGTTTTAAACTAAAGTAATTGTAATTTTTAAAGAACAGTTTTAATTAATTGACGGTAACTGACTTAATAAATGTCCATAATTTTATGTTAATTAATTTTTCGATAAAAGATCCAAAAACCAAAGTTTTTCAAGACCCCGAACAATTTTCTTAGCAATTATGGGATCAATGGGGACTTTTGAAGTTTTCTTTCTAATGGTGAACCCAACCTTTCCACGGTTATATGATATTTGACCACTATTATTATGTGTAAAATTTATGTTCTAAATAACAAATCTATTCAAATAATAATAAAGCAGTAACCATTATTAAGATTCGTAACAAGGTAGCTACTGTAAACCGTTACGGAGCTCCCTTAACTGTACTTCGTCTTCATCACCAGACCCTCAATGACAGTCACAGCCCATCTAAATATTAAATTCTCAGCAAGACAAATTAATCGAGCCCAAACACAAGGTAACTGCAGTAAATCGTCAAGGAGTTCTCTTATATGTAGATGGGCTCCATCATCAGATCGACTTCAGACCATTCATCAAATTGTAGTGCTTTTAAATACTTACCGGAAAAATTAACAAACGTACTTGTTGACCCTACAATTTTTTAAAGTTCCCCTCGGTTTCTCCAGGATCCCATCATCAGATCCTAGTTTCCTTGTCATGGTACCACCACCAAACTATCTATTTTCCAACAAAAAAAGAATTATCAAAATCAGTTCATAAACGACGAAGATATGCGCGAACACACATAAAAAAAATAAATATATATATATATATATATATATATATATATATATATATATAACGGTCGAATTGAGAAACTCCTTTTTTTTTTAACTCGTTTAAAAATAAAATAATAACTAAAAAAATATGAAGAGAAATTCTTCCAATATAATTATATTGTCTGAATTTATTTTTTTCAAATATATACCTATTTTTTTTTTAAATGCAATAATTGGTTTACATATTTAGTTTTTTGGTGATATTCTTAGCTTACACGTCGTGACTTATTATTTGGGAAGCTAACTACTAATAACTAAACGTCCACAGTGGCGATAAAGTATGAAATCTAATACCTATAGGTATCACTTTTTTTTGTACTTACAATAATGGCGGACTCGTAACCAGAGACAATTGTAGGGGTGGAGTTTATCGAGGTGATCGTAACGCTGCTAAAGTTATACCATAACCATATATAGTCATTCATTTATAAGATTAAAAATCAATATTTCGTGATTTAGGTATCACAATAACATTATTGGTATTGGTAACGTTAAAAAGTTGTTAAACATATTAAATTAAAAATATCATTGTAAATAATATATTTAGAGGTTCATAACGATGTTTCGTGAAAACTGTTAAAAACGAAACTCGAATTGGTATTGATACCGTTTATATGTTTATATATATATATGTTTATATATATGTTTATGTATATGAAATCAATAGACACAGAAACTATTTGACCGATCAGTATGAATGATAGTTATGTATTTTACGGAATTTTTACATATATTTTACGGAAAAGGTTTTTATTTCATTTTTATTTTCTTCCGGTAGAGAAAAAAGTGGAAGATAGTGAAAGTTAAGACTAAGGCAAGCTTTAGCTTAGCGAAGTGGGCTAGGTTCGGTACATACTACTAGCTCCAGCCTGTTTCGCTAGGCTAAGTTTCGGAAATTCAAAAATTAGGAAATGCCTTTTGTAACCTGAAAAGATAATAATACTGGCAATTCATATTTACTAAATAGGAATGCATTCGCGATACTATGACTGTTGTGTTATAAGTTTACTAATGAATAATTTTATATATAGTACTAGCAGTCGCCCGCGACTTCATCCGCGTGAAAACCTCTTAGGTACCCTTCTAATTTTAAAGACTTCTTATATGTGACTTTCATACAAAATGTATGAAAGTCACATATAAGGTGTGCTCATTCCCCGCTCCCCCTCTCAATTTAATTTTTTTATAGTTTCCCGTGAAGCAATATCCTCCGTCCCGTCCCGTGTACATTTTGACATAAAGCTCTACATTTTTGACAGATGACAAAGAACCCTGTGTCCCCATTAGGTGGGTTGTCCCTATGCCCTATATCTTTGCGTAAACACATTTCCCAGTGTTAAAAAAAAGTATGTAGACCCAATAAAGCTCCGATCCGCCTAGCCCCGTCCCCACTTTTCTATGTTGACACTTTTCTATGGTGGGCTAAAATGTTTCATAGGTCACTCAGGCATATACCCGAGTAACCTACGTTATCTTAAAATAGTAATAAATAGGCTTCTATGCCTGCATTTTGGTTGCAGCTGTAAAAACCGTTAGCCTAGGTTTTGCCTTTTCTGTGAAGGTTTACTATGTATATTTTTTCACCATCGGAAAGTAGAGATTTCAACGAACAGAAAGCACGGTAATTTAAAAAAAAAATGATATTTTGACGGCCAATTTTTCGGTTAAAAATTAGCTTATTTTTTCGATATTCATTCAAAATAGGGTGAAAAAATTAATATTTCAAATCAAATAAATTATAGCGTGTTTGGGATATAAGAAGGAAAATTTTCACCAAATTTTAAAAAATAAAATTTTATTTGTCAAAGATAAAAAATAAAAAACGAAAAACTCGGTTTTTGATTTTTTCACATAAATTTTGAGGTTATGTGAAAAAAGTGTAGAAACAAAAGTTTTAGATCTTTTAATTACCTACAACTTTGCGATTCAACTCTTTTCCGTAGGACTTTTAGTTTTGCCGAAAATTGAGAAAAACCGTTTTTTACCCCTAAACCCTCACCCTCTACCCCTTCCCGACCTCAGATCGCCCGTAATTTATTTTTCCTTTCATTTTCATGATATTCTCCTCCTTTTCCAACAGGTTTCATCCTACTGCGATTTTATTTGGTTTCAAAAATTCAATGCACTGGTCTATATCTTTCATTTTAGAGAACCCGCCTATCTGGTTCTCATGTGTCTGTTTAATAACCGACAATGTTAAAAATTTACAGTGACTTCTTTCGTCACATTACTAGATCACAACGAACACAAATATTTGTTTTTCGGTTTTACCTAAATTGCTTATTTATCTCACGTCCGGTTGACAAAAAGTAGACCGTGTATGTATCTAATGGTTTTTCTAAAAGGCACTATCGAATAATGAGTGATAATAACGAAACTCATTACCAAATGGCTAGTACTTTGGACTACAAATGCTCGAATCAAGGCGCTTAAATTAGAGCAAAAGGAACTCAATGCAAATGACTACATCAGATCAATTAATTCATTTTATCTATTTAAAGAGTATTGTTTGTATATAATTATGTATTTTGTATAATGTAAATGTAATCTTCAATATGCTGCGTTGACATATTAATACTATGGACTTCGGGTCAGCGCTAAAAAGTATCCGAACCAAAAGAAAGCTAAAACGCGAAAAAGAATTCTAATCGCATTCAGTCTCATATTAGCTGTCTGACAGAATACACGTCAATAATGCCGTAATGTGTAAAAAAAAACTTGTAAGAACTACCCGTAATATCGTACAATGTTTAACAAAAATGTCGATCTTTAGTACACGGGACGGGACGGAGGACATTGCTTCACGGGAAACTTATATATAAAAAAAAATTAAATTGAGAGGGGTAGCGGGGAAAGAGCACACTTTATATGAAAGTCTTATCTTTAAAATTAAAAGGGTACCTAAGAGGTTTTCACGCGGGGGTCCTTCTTAAAGGATCAAACGGGAGTTCAAGTCTACAAAAAGTTTCACGCGGACGAAGTCGCGGGCGTCTGCTAGTGTATTTATATAATAGCCATATTTATGAAGAGCAACTTTTGATAATTTTTATCCTGATGTTCCGCGGAAACAGGAACTACTATAATTATTTATTTATTTTTAGAGTCATTAAGAAAAAGATAAATCTGTGCATTAGTAGGCCTTCTGCAAAAATATATTTTATAATACAAAAGTTGTATGTTGTTACAACTGCCTTCGTGTGTGTGGCTTCGATCACGAGGTCCTGGGTTCGATCCCTGGGTCGGGTCATGGAATAATTCTGAGCTTTTTCATTCTTCTTTGAAATGTTCAGTACATTCTAAGCCCGAAGTCGGAGGAGTTACACTCGAGTGCCTCGGAGAGCACGTTAAGCCGTCGGTCCCGGTCACTATCATCAACATCTGATAGTGATCGTTAATAAATGAAACATTATCACCCTAAGCCCACCAACCCGCATTGGAACAGCGTGGTGGGGGTACGCTCCATGTCCCCTCTCCTGTAAGGAGGGAGACCTGGCCCTGATAATGATGATGTTGTTACAATGGACATTATTTTATTAAAACTTGTTGAAGAGCTGATTTTATCTTTATTATGTACGTCAACGAAAGCCAAGATCGTAATCTAATACGTAAACAATTAGCCTTGCGGAAAAAAACAATGCGTAATATTTTACGTTATTTTAAAACTAGAGGACGCCTGCGGTTTCTCGATAACGTGAAAATTTCGTGTTAAAACGTGTTAATCCAGGGTGTCAGCTGAACTACATACCAAATTTTATCAAAATTGCTTCAGCAGTTTAGCTATGAAGAAGTAACAAACATACACACTCACGTCTCGCCTTTATAAAAGTAGTATGATGGATTTTAAGAACCCTCGCTTTCCACTCTTAAAAAATGTCGGAGAGCTAATTTTATATTCTATAATTTGTTTATTTACATTTTTTTTTAATTTTCAACAATGCTTATAAAACAATCCCGGGGATCCAAGCAACCGGTGGTCAGGACTCCAGAGTGAGGAACCTCCTCACAATACGCGCCGTTTCAATAATAACTGCCTTCTGTGTCCGACCCTTGATCAAACAACTAAGCGAAAGCTTTTGAGGATGTTGGTCAAAGCTTTTCACAAGCAAACATTCCACATGACGGTAATCTCATGAGCAAGGTCCAAGTATTTTGATACTTTTCCTTTTCAGCTTTCACCAGATTATCGTCATGTGGAACAGTAATATCAACAATCACTGGTTCTTAGACCATTACATCATCATAATCATTATTAGCCTATTAACGGCCCACTACAGGGCCAGGCTTCCCTCCTTACAGGAGAGGGGATATGGAGCGTAGACCCACCACGCTGCTCCAATGCGGGTTGGCGGGCTTAGGGTGATAATGTTTCATTTATTAATAATCACTATCAGATGTTGATGATAGTGATCGGGACCGACGGCTTAACTTGCTCTCCGAGGCACGAGGGTGTAACACCACCGACTTCCCGAGTCCGGGCTTAAAATGTACTGAGAATATCATAGGAGAATGAAAAACTCAGAATTATTCCGTGACCCGACCCAGGATTCGAATCCAGGACCATTGAACTTTTAAAGATACATAAAGATGCCATAGGTACATTGCTTTCAATTCATACTCAATAGTTGAGGCAGCGCATGCATATAATTTGGTTTCGGTTAGCAGGTACCTACTCGTCGATAACTTAGAATTTTAAAAAGAACATCAGGATCAGCAGTTTCAAATATTACCCGTTACGAAGCCATTTGCAAACTTATAGTATGGATTTTAGATTTTAATAAGATTTTGTTTCTTGGCCGTAGAAAGTATTTTCAGAAACAGTAAAATTGTGATAAAAGAAATCACATCGCCGTGTTTTGCAACATGTGCCACCAGCTCGCAGACTTTTGAAAGCGTGCGCGCCATCTGTTTCATGGTCCATGTACTATCTCGTAAGACGAATGGGTTGAAGTTATTTAGTAAACTGATATTTTAAAAATCTCCTAGATGGCGTTGCAAGTACTAATTCAAGTGCCTTTTAGCCCTAATAGTTAGGACTCGGAGCCTTGCATACGCACTCATAAATATGTTAATTTTTTTTAATTTTTTATTGAACATCAAAAAATTTTGTAACTCTGAACTCTCTAAAAACTACCGAACCGATTTTAAAGAATTTGCCTAATTTGGAGTAAGTTTTACTAAAAAAATTTAGGAAATCCAACTTTTAAAATAGTCTTTGAGATATGCGTGGATGAACAGACTTACAGATATACGAACAGTAACGGATGTCAGCGAGTTCGTCCGCGTGGAATTAAAATAAATAAGATTAAAAAAATAACAATAACCTAAGTTTTATTCTGTTGAGAATTTATTATGTTTTAGTTGAGGAAGAATACAATAAGGAACTTAAGCTAACTAAGTAACTAAGAAATAACTTAACTTATTCTAACTACCTATAGGTATATAGCCTAAAGCCTTCCTTGATAAACGGACAATCCAACACAAAGATAATTTTTAATTCGAACCAGCGAGATTAGTGCATTCAAACAAACAAACAATCTCTTCAGCTTTATAATATACTGTTGGCAGCATTGCGAACCATAGACTATAGAGGTGCCGGTTTTGTGTCGTTGTGGTAGACTGTAGCAAAAAGTAACGGTTACGGGCAGTTATATAAGCAAAGCCCTAATGGTGAAGTAATTATTATTTTATTTATATTGCCAGTTAATTTTGTTAAAAGTTAAAATGTAATAACATGTAAATGCTAGTTAAGTAAATTATGTGATTACCGTCATATTGTTTAATTTTGATTTGATTTAAGGAAGTTTTGTAATAAAAACGTGTTGATGTTATGATTAATGTTCTTTTTCTTCTTGTGCCTTTTGACCCCTTCTGATGATGTTTCTAATAATACCTAAAGCTGAAGACACACACACGCACACGCACGCACGCACACGTTTAGACGATGAACACTTATATGAACATATTATACAAAATCTGTGCAATTCCAATAATATTACGTACCGCCATAGAGTCCAGTTAACATTCTTTTTTTTAGTAGTAGTATAGTATTAAAAAATAAACAGCATTAAAGGCTTTATAGCCACCACCACCCACCACGCTGCTCCAATGCGTGTTGACGGGCCCAGTAAAAATGTTTCATTTATTAACGATCAGGGTTGTAACACCATCAACTTCTAAACTCTGGGATGGAATGTAGTGAAAATTTCACAGAAGAATGAAAAACTCGGAATTATTCCGTGTCCCGACTTAGGATTCGAACTCAGAACCTAGTGATCGAAGTCATATAGGTTAACCACAAGTTCACCGATTCAGTTATACTTCAGCCATAGGGAAATTGGATCATTACATCAGGTAAATTGGATCGCGCTGAAATTTGGAATATACAAGTATGTATCAAGGGTATAGAAAATAACAAAGTGCACCTTTTCTTATAATTACTTAACTATGGCGCATGGTATGTGCGGTGGATTTATAAGACGGAGGGTCCGGGTTAGATTCCCGGCAGGGCCGATAGAGACTTTCCGAATTTGTCCAGGTCAGGCTGGTTACCACTCTACCGACTATGACGTACCGCCAAGCGATATAGCGTTCCGGTACGATGTCGCGTAGAAGTCGAAGAGATAGTATCCTACTCCTAACAAGTTAGCTCGCTTCCATCTTAGATTGCATCATCGCTTACTTATCAAGTGTGATTGCAGTCAAAAGCTAACTTGTAATAAAAAAAATCTGTCATTTTTACAGTATTGCTTACTACCCCCATTTAAATGACGAATTTTTAAATGACAAAGATGTTGAGAGACAATTGGATCGACTTTCAACTTCACAAAAGAAGTAGTATAAATAATTTTATGTAACAATACAGTTAATATTGTAAAATGAATGATTTTTAAAGAGTAACTATTGAGTTTTTGCAGGCTCTCCTCAGCTGTCTTCCGAACCGGTGGTAGAGTCACTATAATTAGTTGTTATACAAGTAATTGCTTTTGATGTTTCAAAAGTGCTTATAATAAGCCTACTTGACAAATTATTTTCAATTTTAATTTTATTTACATTTTATTCTTTGTACTTTGTATAGTAGACATGTAAAAGAAGGGTCAAATCATCTGCGATTGTGGGGGCTACCAACTTATCTAGCTAACTTTAGTCCGCCAGTAAGTTAGTATGTTAAGGCGGTCGCTTTAGCCTTCGGGTATACGTATACCTAATTTATAATTCCCTTTGATCTTACCGTGGGATACAGAGCGGATTTAGTACAGCCTCCGCAGGACTGTTTCACAACGCAGATACGGACCCCTCGAACAAATGAGCTTCAACGTTTCTTATATACCCCTCGGAGCTAAAAAACTTCGTTAGCGCGAGGTAGGAAAATGGCGTTAAAAAGTAGATTTTCGTTTTAGGACCATGTTTTTTTCTTTACAAATATATTTAACTACACTTCCTGAATATTATCAAATATTTAAATGGTTTTTTTGGATTAAAACTGACCAGTAATTAATTAATTTTGGATATAGGTCACGAAAATGACGTCACGCGTATAAAATCCACGCACACATATACATATCACGGGATTCAAACCCCAGGTTCTGTTACAAAACACACCCTTACATAGTTTAGATATTATTCACAAGATGGCAGTGTAGTAAAGTTTGTGTTTCTTGAACATAGAAAATATTTACAGAAGCAGCGACAAAAAATTAAATAGACTTCATAACGCACTAAAAAGTACAAAATAATTCCATGATTTTGTGGCTTTAATTTGCTTAAGCATAGGGGGTCATTATCATCATTATCAGCCTATTAACGGCCCACTACAGGGCCAGGCCTCCCTCCTTATATGAGAGGGGAGGGGCATAAGGGTTAAGTATTGTTAGTTTAAGTTACTTTATTTTTTAATACCTAAAATCGTTGCCATCCAAGTGAAATTTGTATTCTTTTGAAAATAAATGTCTTTAAAGCTAAACCTAATCATACATCAAATAGTCTTCAGAATTAAAAACATACATTTTATGATATAGTTTCGTAAGCTCCAAATGAACTTCTTTTTGGGTTCCTTTGGCAAATGGCAAATAAAGGATAATTATGTCACAGCCACTTTTTCCAAAACTTTAAGAACCATACTGTTGAAATTTGGTAAGTAGATGTATTCTGTGAACTGTATTATTTTATTTTTATACAAATAAATATAAAAAAACAAATAATTGAAAAAAGCAATAAATTTTTGGAGCTCCACATACTTAGAGTTACAAAAACTCGAAAATTTTTACATCAAACCTATATGTATGGGATAACATACAGCCCTGTAAATTCTAAAATAAGAAAATAATAAAACTAAAAAATATATTTGATCATCATACAAACTTTCTACGAAAATTGATTTGAACGAGTTCCAGCTAGTAGTTTATTATTGATAATTATAATGTTGCTAGCTGACCCGGCAAACGTTGTTTTGCATTAAAAATTTTGAAAAATTAGATGAAAATGAGATAGTAGCCGATTCTCAGACCTGCTCAATACGCATACAAAATTTGGTAAAAATCGGTAAAGCCGTTTTGGAGGAGTACGGTAACTAACATTGTGACAGGGAAATTTTATATATTAGAAGATTACCATTTTCCGCACGAACGCGTCGTAGAGATATTCAGTTGAAACTCATATCAAATACTTCCTCATACCAAAAGCTTTTACCTACCGATTTCTACGGAAACGGAACCCTCGGTGCGCGATTCCGAATCGCAGTTGTCTGTGATTGTCAGTTGATTTTTTAATACATCTGTAGAGGTAGGTTTTTACTTAATTTCTCAAAATCGCAAAGTTACTTCTTCTGCTGCGAGATTATACATTTTGTGAATTGTCAATAGGCATGCTGTTCTTATAAAATTAACATTTGTTTGTGCACGTTATACATTGACTGTGATATAACATTAAAAACGAAAACGAAGAGAAACGGACTGCTTCGAATCTCTTTAGTGCAGAAATCGAAAGGGATGTGCCTTTCGGCTTTACATCGCACCGGAACGCTAAATCGCTTGGTGGTACGTCTTTGCCGCCAAAGCGTCCCACCAGGCAGACCAGTACCAATTAAGAAAATCTGAACCAGCCCCGGATTTCAAATAGGAAGAGGTTCCCAATTCGACTGTATTTTAATTTGCAAGTTGTAATAATTTGTAGATCACGGATCGTCAAAAATAAAGAACATCGGATATAATAAATAATTTATTATTTTTAAACTTCACGAAAATCTTATACAAACAATAATTTAAACTTAAACCTAAAAACTAACCTAAGCTGTGTATAGTTAGTAATCAAATGCGTCTGATATTAAGGATTATATCGACCATGACGTACAGAGATTCATTTCATCCGATAGTGCAATAGCGCTATTGTGTGACGATGTTTTTATAACTCGACAGAGTGCGTAACAAATTCCTAGACATCCATACAAAGACAGAGTGTCTACGATACTATAGGTAATCAATACAAATTCAAATTCAAAATCAGTTATTTCAAGTAGGCTGTTATACAAGCACTTTTGAAACATCAAGTCTGTCAGTACGTAGTGACTCTACCACCGGTTTGGAAGGCCTACGAAGAACCGAGAAGAAATTCGGCAATTGCTCTTTTTGAAAACTCAATGTTACAATTTGTATTCTAAAAATTACAATTTGGGTTATCCCGTCCTGTGTGTAACAAGAACAGCTGATTGCTTCCAAGTATCCTTGTCGTCAATAAAGACATTAATTTTATAGTAACCTTTACTTAGTAAATGGCTTTTAACACATTTTTCAAATTTTTCTAAAGGCAAGTCCAGTATCCCTTTGGGATGAGATTATAAAATCGTATACTCAGTCCCACAAATGATTTTTGCACTCTGCTCAAGCGCAGTACCGGGGACACTAATTTATGACTCTGTTTAGAGATTCGTTTTATAATAAAAAACGAATTTTCCGTTTGTAATGGCTGATATTTTGTTTAAGAAAGACAACATTACTATAGATATATTGCGAGGCGACTGACATATTGTACAACTAGCAGTCGCCCGCTTCTTAATTTTCTGTGTAACCACTAGATCAACGATTCAGTTATACTTCAGCCATAGGGAAACTGGATCATTACATCAGGTAAATTGGATCGCGCTGAAATTTGGAATATACAAGTATGTATCAAGGTTATAGAAAATAACAAAGTGCACCTTTTCCTATAATTACTTAACTATGACGCATGGTATGTGCGGTGGATTTATAAGACGGAGTGGTATAAATAATTTTATGTAACTATACAGTTAATATTGTAAAATGAATGATTTTAAAAGAGTAACTGTTGAGTTTTTGCCGGCTCTCTTCAGCAGTTCCTGCCTTCCGAACTAGGGTAGAGTCATTATAATTAGTTGTTATACAAGTAATCGCTTTTGATGTTTCAAAAGTGCTTATAATAACCCTACTTGAAATAAATTATTTTGAATTTTAATTTTATTTACATTTTATTATTTTTACTTTGTATATAAGCTGAAAATATAGTCGACGTGTAAAAGAAGGGTCAAATCATCTGCGATTGTGGGGGCTACCAACTCATCTAGCTAACTTTAGTCCGCCAGTAAGTTAGTATTTTAAGTCGGTCGCTTTAGCCTTCGGGTATACGTATACCTAATTTATAATTCCCTTTGATCTTACCGTGGGATACAGAGCGGATTTAGTACAGCCTCCGCAGGACTGTTTCACAACGCAGATACGGACCCCTCGAACAAATGAGCTTCATCGTTTCTTATATACCCCTCGGAGCTAAAAAACTTCGTTAGCGCGAGGTAGGAAAATGGCGTTAAAAAATAGATTTTCGTTTTAGGACCATGTTTTTTTCTTTACAAATATATTTAACTACACTTCCTGCATATTATGTAATATTTAAATGCTCTTTTTGGATTAAAACTAACCAGTAATTAATTAAATTTGGATATAGGTCACGAAAATGACGTCACGCGTATAAAATCCTCGCACACATATACATATCACGGGATTCAAACCCCAGGTTCTGTTACAAAACACACCCTTACATAGTTTAGATATTATTCACAAGATGGCAGTGTTGTAAAGTTTGTGTTTCTTGAACATAGAAAATATTTACAGAAGCCGCAATAAAAAATTAAATCGACTTCATAAAGCACTAAAAAGTAAAAAACAATTCCATCATTTTGTTGCTTTAATTTGCTTAAGCGGGGGGGAGTAATCTCTATAGAACACATCCCTTTCGGTTTCTACACTACATCGCACCGGAACGCTAAATCGCTTGGTGGTACGTCTTTGCCGCCAAAGCGTCCCTCCAGGCAGACCAGTAGGTAGGTGGTAGTTTGTAATAATTTGTAAATCACGGATCGTCAAAAATAAACAACATCGAATATAATAAATAATTTATTATTTTTAAACTTCACGAAAATCTTATACAAACAATAATTTAAACTTAAACCTAAATACTAACCTAAGCTGTGTACTAGTTAGTAATCAAATGCGTCTGATATTGAGGATTATATCGACCATGACGTACAGAGATTCATTTCATCCGATAGTGCAATAGCGCTATTGTGTGACGATGTTTTTATAACTCGACAGTGTGCGTTTCAAATTCCTAGACATCCATACAAAGACAGAGTGTCTACGATACTAAAGGTAATCAATACAAATTCAAATTCAAAATCAGTTATTTTAAGTAGGCTGTTATACAAGCACTTTTGAAACGTCAAGTCTGTCAGTACGTAGTGACTCTACCACCGGTTCGGAAGGCAGTTCGTACGAAGAACCGGCAAGAAACTCGACAGTTGTTCTTTTTAAAAACTCAATGTTACAATTTGTATTCTAAAAATTACAATTTTGGTTATCCCGTCCTGTGTGTAATAAGAACAGCAGATTGCTTCCAAGTATCCTTGTCGATAATAAAGACATTAATTTTGTAGTAACCTTTACTTAGTAAATGGCTTTTAACACATTTTTCAAATTTTTCTAAAGGCAAGTCCAGTACTTCCTTTGGGATGAGATTATAAAATCGTATACTCAGTCCCACAAATGATTTTTGCACTCTGCTCAAGCGCAGTACCGGGGAAACTAATTTATGACTCTGTCTAGAGATTCCTTTTATAATAACAAACGAATTTTCAGTTTGTAATGGCTGATATTTTGTTTAACAAAGACAACATTACTATAGATATATTGCGAGGCGACTGACATACTGTACAACTAGCAGTCGCCCGCTTCTTAATTTTCGATCAAGCGGTCATATAAAGTGCCCCCTCCCACCAATTGAATGAATAAAGGGGGACCTTATAAGTTAAATTTTATTATATGTAGTTCTTACGGTTTATTGTAAATAAGCTGAAATATGACAATTGTTGGAGGAGTCTCGCCACCTGGAAGTTTCTATTGAAAACACTCTTTGAGATATAACAAACCAATGTATGGAAGATATCTGCGTTGGCATAAATCTATCTTTAAAGGATATCTTGTTATACCCATTTTTTCTATTAAAAAATAGGTTCGCTTTCAAATTTTTTGTTGTTCTTGGAAGAGCACAGCACTATTTGTACTCGCGGACGAAATCGCGGGCGTCTGCTAGTGAGTTATAAAGGCGAATTCGAAACTTCGAACAAGTTATAAAAACATCGTTTTAGATACCTCGCCGACACGGCTGATTTACGACACATACATCGCATAGCACATCTAACGTGGTAAATCTCCGGTCATGTTACAATTTCAACCCCACAGCAAAAGGGTCAAAACAGAACAGCTCCTACGAATTACAAAAACATCATAAATCCGTTTGGATAACCAAATAAATCTTTTTAAAGATGGATAAAGTAAACGGTACAGACTAGAAAGAAGATAAAATAAATATTAAAAATTACATTTACATAAGAAATATAATTATAAATACTAAAATAAAAACGGTTAAAATTCACTTCACTGTTGTCGGGGTACACCCGACTAGTTTCAAACACATACGGGTCCTTAATCATAAGCTCACTTGTTCATATAACGCAGCGTGAACTTCCTTCGTATGGATTCGGCAGTCAGGCATACTCCAACAGGAGTGACGGGAGTTTCAGTCATTTATATTTTGATAATTTCGAAAATACTCGCGATAGTTTAAATTCAAATATATAATTATAAACACATTAATAAAAGACGTTGAATAAATAGCCTTTTCTTTATCTGGTAATACGAAATTGAGGGATTTATGATTCCTAGTCAATGTTTTGGCGTGGTCCCGCTTTTATAATGCATAGGAGCTCTATTTACAATTAATCACCTAAATAAAAACACGACAGAAAAATTGTGAACGGATCTATGTGGTGAAATCCTCCGCTTCGCGCACAGTAAACTCATATGGGCCATCTCTTATTGGCAAACAATAATAATACAATATTTCAATTCAGGCAAATTATCTTCGTATGACGTATTTACTTTCAAGGATACAACTAAGAAAGCCGGATAAAACCGTGATGCACATATTTAAACACAATGCCTTTCGCATTTAATGAAACAACCGCGATCCTGCAGCGGGAAATCTATGTTCTGCCTCTGCGAGGGTACCTGAGTTCTTCGCCATAGTAAGAGCTAGGACGGGGAAAGATTTACAACGTACCAATAGAATTTTGGCAAACAGCAATGATGATCTTTTGAATCCATTTGCAAAATATCGGCCAAGCCTGCATCAGAGCGGGAACAACAAGTGCTTATAGTGGTAGTATAGAATATACTCGTAATATGCATTATATAAATTAACATTTTAGGTTGCGCAATAGTAACTACTTGTAACTAGCGTTTCAAGAACGGGCGACCTATAACAAACGCTACCTCCCGCGCTGCGATATAAATATGTATTTCGTCTGATACCACAGTCTGGATTCTCTGCCCGTTCCTCACATATAGCGTATTTGCAACTTTCTCTGCCGTAATGTCTTTTACAGGATATATATGCTTCGGGCCATTTCGTTGCTCTGTGGATCAATATGGTGTAGGTACCGACAGTTGTTTGACAGAAAGAGAGGTCCGACGATGTCGACATTACGATGATGTAGGCATCCCACAGGAGAATAACTGCATATTGGTGCTTTGGTATGACTGTGTACTTTTACTCGCTGATATTGTACACAACTTCGTGCCCATTCAGTGAAGTCTTTTTTAATTGTCAACCAAAAGTAACGTGTCGTTACTAGTCGTCTCGCTCTGGATGAGATGAGATTAAGATTGTAAATAATTGTTTCGTCTCTTTATAGTGCGTTGGCCACGGTGTGTTCCCAGCTATTTGTTGGATGCTAGTGACAAACTTGCCGATGTACTCCAGATATCCCATGCGCCGCGGTGTTTTGTTCCTAGGCGTGACGTACCCGATCACGGACAATCTAGTTTGTTTGTCGATCAATCTTTGCCCGTAAATTATTGGTCGTGTTACTGCCGCAATCAAAATATTGCAGGTGTTCTTTACCAGAGGTTCAGCCGTAATTCGTTCGCCGAACGATGGTATAGTTGTACCATTGGCATTGCTTCATTTTCTCTTCTCTTCTTCTTCTAAATCTTACTATTTTCAGAGCTTCGTATCTGCCCATGTTTGCTGGAGACAAAATGATACCCCCAATCCACTCGATATCGATTTTATTGAGTTGCACGACTACCAGTCCAAATTTCGCTTCGCCACTAAGCTTCTAGTTCACCGTTATGGTTTCAAACTGCGCGAACCAGAACCTCGGTTTATCGCGCCAGAATTGTGGTATTCTTGATGGTAGCCGCGCGGAGCGGCGCGTCAACACCCGACAATACCGCGACCCGGGGCAAGCCGCTGGTCAGACAGGGCCGACAAACGACAGGCGTGGTACGTGACTCCGGGTCGATAGCAGGGCGCACACAAGCTCGCGACTGTCGCAAGACGCGGTTCGGGTCTGAGCGCCGGAGCGGGAAAGACGTGTTCACGCTAGGACGGCAGGGCCGATCTCCGTGATTTTTGTTATCACAGAGAACGGTATTTATATATTTCCCCGCCCGGCACCGTCGGCATGTGTCCCGACTGGGAAAAGGCCGATAGCGATAACAATTATTTTTTAACTTAACTTGAATTTTTTGTTGCTCTTTGTTTTGAGACGTATATTGTTTTGTATATGTACTATAGTTTGTATTGTATGAGATTATTGCCTGAATTAAAGAAATCATATTATTATTATTAAACTGGGCATACACTGTGCGCGAATAAGAGGGATTTGGTCGAATTTTCATTATTTTTGACTAAAGTATGTTGCGCATGTAATTACAATGGTAACATTTTTATTACAACTTAGACTAATTATATGTCAACGTCAATCAATATTGTAATGTGTCGTATTTATACGTAATTACCCATAGTTATTCTATTTTTGGAAAACAGTTTCATTGGAATGTGTGCAGTAAAATGACAACAGGAGGCTGAAGGAAAGCCAACACAGCAGACATTTATTTTTAAATTATTTACAATGTCATTATTATAAGTATAGTGAGGCCCGCCATAGCGGATGCACATCAACCCTTTTGGATTTTTTGTCATCGCACGGCCAGGCGGTAAACCTCTATATCAATTTAAACACCCACTGGATGGTTGTTTTCAGGTTGAAGGCACAAGCATACCGTATGTTTTCTGCTCAGTTGACTTAGCTTCCTTTGTTACTCATAAATTTTTAAGCGCCTTCTACTTTGTCCCATTCTGCCGTCATCATCACCATCATCATATTTAAAATGTTACGTCACACCTGTTTTTCAAAATATCCTTACTTGGCCCACACTTACAACTTATTAAGTTTCACACAAACGCGTTTCTCGCACAAGCAAAGCCAACCGTCTTCCAAAAATAGAATATCTAAACCTCTGTATAGGAGTTTTAATCGCATTTCAGTTTATGGTACGAGTTCGTAGCCTTATTCAGCAGCAGCAAGCAAAGTGTCGCCACTACACCACGGTAACTCGCGAAACGACCCAGCACAAAGCATTTCGCAGAAAGCATCCCCGCAATGCCGAAGTTCCTTCTTACCAATAATATTTAGTATTGTAGGTGTTACAGTGAGGGCTCTGGCAGCTTATCTCATCACCATCTTTTTTTTTTATCGACTACAAGTTGGCCCTTGACTGCTATCACACCTGATGTGAAGTGATGATGCAATCTAAGATGGAAGCGGGCTAACTTGTTAGGAATGGGACGAAAATCCACACCCCTTTTGGTTTCTACACCACATCGTACCGGAACGCTAAATCGTCTTTGTCGGTAGGGTGGTAACTAGCCACGGCGAAAGCCTCCCACCAGCCAGACCAAGACAAATTAAGGGAAATCTCAATCTGCCCCGCCGGGAATCGAACCCAGGACCTCCGTCTTATAAATCCACCGCGCATACCGCTGCGCCACGGAGGTCGTCACGTCGTCATCTTGAAAGCGACCACGAGCTACCAGGGGGTGTACAACTTCCCGAGTTCAGCCTTTACGGGCAGTGTGCGAAGGAGGCTGATATTCGTTGGTTCGTAGAGATAAAAGTCTCGCTTATTATAAATAAAAATGGTGCTTGTAGTATCGTAGCAGCACACGGCACGTTGCCCGCTGCTGCTCTACAGTCAAATACGAAGGCGTACCCTAAATCAACTAACGTTACTACAAATGATTTCAATAGAATTATTGCTGTAAAACTATTCACGCTTTAGAACAGTCGAATATCATCTAGCGTTCTATACTATTTAATAAGACCATTTGATAAGACTTGTCTTGAGTGCGAGCGAGCACGTCGATCAAAACTTTCGAGGTAGTATCGTGCGCCGTTACTCAGGAATCACATTAATGTAATTATCACCAGTATCTGTTAACATATATAACGCAGTGTCCTCTACAAGCCTAGGAAATCTCGAGTATTTCCTTCCGGCAGTAGAATTATAAAGAAACCAAACTATAAGCCGAAACCGCAACAAGATGTTGTGTACCTAACATTTTGTAGTATCTAAAATACAAAAAAAATATAAACATATATACATACATAACTACACTTGATTTTAATCTACTGACCCATAACACTGGGTTTTTAAAATAAAATGTATACGACACCTAACCTACACTTATATAATAAAATATCTTTGTTCGCTAAGACACAGTAGAATACATGATAATGTTAATATGCACGTACTATTAATGGAAAGACTGCTTTACTATAACAACTCTTAAAAAAGCGAAAACAAATACGGTTCCCTTATAAGAGATATACAACGTGTTAGTTTAATACCCTATCAAGCCGTCAACTTGGAGTTAGGGAGAGAGAATATATGCCTAGGAAAAAAAAGACGTGTGGCACTCGAAGACTGCCGTAGTAAAGATATTGCATAGCATTTTTATCAACTTATGTTTACCTACCGACGCCATCGGGACCGTGGCCTAGCGGTAAGGCGCTCTAAGTGCCCGGATTGGCAGAGAGACGCGGGTTCGAATTCCGTCGGTTCCGCAATTTTTTTTTAAGCGTGATATTTCAAAAAGTCATTAAAAGTTCTGGTATTTATCGATAGATGGAAAAACTAAAAAGTAACCGTTTAGTTTTTCCATCTATCGATAAATACCAGAACTTTTAATGACTTTTTGAAATATCACGCTTGTAAAAAAAATGACTTTTTGAAATATCACGCTTGAAAAAAAAAATTGCGGAACCGACGGGATTAGAACCCGAGTTTCTCTGGCAATTCGGGCACTTAGAGCGCCTTACCGCTAGGCCACGATCCCAATAACGTCAGCGCCGAAATTATGCTTTTTATATTATGTTTCTGATATCCAACGGGTGTTAGGTTTTTTCGTTATGGAATTTCTGTATTCGGTCTCCACGCTCAAGGCCCGCGATAAAAGCTATGCAATATAAATCCAAGGCAGAATGCTGAGGGAGATATGTGGACAAGAACTTACTTATATATTCAAGGTGTCTAGGTGTCCTTTTAGTTATGTTAGTATCTGCCGTTTTACATATCTTTCTATGTTTTTTTTTTAATTTAAAATAATTATTTTATGTACAGAATTGTGTTATACAGATCGAGATATACAGGTGCGTTTCGGAATGTTATGCTATTTAACTAACACATTGTATAATTGTGATTAAAACTGTCATACAACGCTTCTTTTGTATTTTGTATTAATACTAATTAAACATAACGCTCGTCTTTTAAATAAGAAAATATCCTAATATCTCAAATATTATTAGAGATTTGACTTAATTACACAACGTAGTTGCAAACAGTGGCGTGCACTGCATAAAAGCTTCGCTTACTTTGTATAAGTTGTATAACACGTCAGCTAACGATCATTATAGCTTTCTACAGTTCGAAGCATGCACTAGACTATCTAAAGCTGTTAACCAAAGCCTTGGTAATAAGTTGCCATCCTACCGAAATTGCTACCTTTGTGGAGATCAGGACACGCTATTTTCGAATGTCCTGTTTGCAACGACCTGAGATCAGTGGCACAGGGATCCAACAGTGCCGATAACTCCGGAAATCTGATAGAGCGTGTCCGATGAAGATGAGAGAAGAAAGAGAAAAAGAAGAGCAGAAGTTATACGAATTAATCTAAAGGCAGCACGATGAAATATCAGGCGGTGTCGTGTTGAATCAGGAGTCAAAAGAGGAGGGTTTTGAAGTCTCTCAGGAAAAAAAGGGTTGGCATCCGGATTTTTCCTATTTGTCCTAGTTTAGAGGGCATCCGACAAGCTTTCGGGACTTCATTTGTAGTCCAATTAAAAAAATTTAAAGTCTTGGGCGACACGCGCACTATTTTCGTATATCACGAACAACTGACAAACCAAGTCGCTCGTTTCCTATATTCATTGACATTTTTAACTGCTTTTGACACGTCCGGGCTCTGGACTAGGGGTTGGCAAATTTTAGACCCTAGCATCACGGCATATCGGCTATCAGATGGACGGATCTATGTAAGGCTCTGATTGCAGTCCCCTTGCAAGAGCGCACCAGTACAAAAAGCCATCAAAGTGAAAATTCAAGTGCAGTCCGTCGGTTAATAAAATAAAGTAAATTTTTAATAACTCCTATTATGCAACAGTGCCACAATCAATTATCTAGTATCCCATAAGTATATACCAACCCAACAGAGATCTCCATGTAATAGGAAAGGGTGAAAAAAGGATTATGCTTATTCTCGTAGCCTAGTGCACGCCACTGGCTGCGGCTAGTAAAAGTTAGACTAGTGTGTAATGGATCGTGTCTGTATTTTTAACTGAAAGGAGAAACCCGTAATTGGGCCCGAATTGTTACAGAAATGAAAAATGTACTAAAAATGTTGTATATTTCACTAGATTACTCTACCCTACCTTACTCGAAATAGCAATGGCCAAAACAGATATCATTATTTCATAGACTTGACTTCGTAAATGCGTATTCCGTTGATTGGCATTTGATGTCAGTTGTCATTAATGACAGCTTCCATCTGAGAATAATCGATTTTTTGAATTCGAATGCATGGTTTTAGACTTATTTTTACATTAAAAGTAAAAATCACTAATTACACGCGTGCGACCTTCTACAAACAAGTGGGTATACTTTTTATTATAGTATCTAACAATCCATTGAATAAATCGATTAAATTATTTCACAGAAATAACTAATTAATCAAAAGTAATTGGACTGATTTGGGCTTTGCAGATTTCCGTCAAGACTAGCGTTATAAGGTTGGTTGTTGCTGCATTCTAGTTATTGCGAGAAAGAGAAAAACAAAAACTGTGTTAATGTTAAAGATGGATATCTTTAAATTCAACAAACACCTTTGGAAATTTAGATAAATGGTAACTTGCTAGTACTTATTGAAACTGCAGTTTAATCTTCAAAATGTGTCACAAATCTGCCACAACTGAACACACAAACTTCCGCGTTAATAGTAAGGATTTTCAGCTCTGCAACGTCAGGCCCAAGTTTGTATGGGAACTGGGTCTCTCCTTTAATCACAGCACTCATTATCCTTGTGTAGTGTTTATTAAATGAAACACGTGACGTCCCTGACATTGATATCTTACTTTATAGACAACGCACAGCCACAATGTTTCGCGTAACAAGAGAAAGATATATTGTCGAAAATTGTGATGGGACGTAAATAAGAATACGATTTTTGATTTGTCGATAATACGTCTATCTGTCATCACGTGATATTTTGCTTACGGATGCTAAGAGCACAGGTACAAATAATTTCAATTAACTAGATTTAACAGCAAAACCAGTATGCACAACCTATAGGAATAAAAAGAATACATAGTCAATGGAAACTTATTTTAAATATAATAACGAACGAGGTCTGATTATCACCAAGCCGTATCGCACATTTTAAAAACAGCAGCATCGCTGGTCTGGTAGGTTATTCGCTGACTCAGAATCTTTAAAAAAAATTAGATAAGAGCTCTTTCTCACTTATCGGATTTTCATCGTATTTTCCAATTGCAAATCATTTAATATGCATTCGTGCCAACAGAAAATTGGTTTCCAATAAGTTTAAATTGCTTCATATAAAGTGCCTGTGTGGAACATCCGATTAAAATCCAGTAAAAATAAAAAAATAATTCTAAGCATGATCTAAAAATTCTGATAAAATTAGTGGAATGTAATGTTTGATAATCATTCCGTTGTTTTAGCTCTAGGATGACGTATGCAGAACAGAACATAGCTCAATACATTTCTTCATAGTAAAGTAGACTCTATGCCATTCAAAAGACGGTTCTAAGTTGGTTGGTTGGTTTAAACTATGAGATCATCTAAAACCTTTCTTTTAGAGTGCGCCACGACTTAGAAGTAACAAGAACTCATCGCCAGTACAGCAATACATACAACACGAAGGAACCACAGAACTAACACGCAATTTACGGGTAAATGTTTACATGATGATGAATAGGATTATGATAATTACTAGAATAACCAGGAGTATGCATATCGCCGTCCATTGCCGCCGATCTGAAAACGAGAACAATCCAAATGTTTGAATTACAGTAGACCGTACTTTGCGAAATTTAAATATATATTCTTTCCGGATTACTTATTTTCAATCATTACAAGCCCTTCACTGCAATTACACCTGATAGTAAGTGATGATGCAGTCTAAGATGGAAACAGTTTAACTTGCTAGGAGTTGCCCTTTGGTTTCTACGCGACATCGTAACGGAACGCTAATGGCTTGGCTGTACATCATTGTCGGTAGGGTGGTAACTGGCCACGGCTGGCACCAGCCAGAGCCCGACCAATTCGGAAAATCTCAATCGATCCTGCCGGCAATTGAACCCAGCACCTCCGTCTTATAAATCCATCGCGCCTTTCCACTGCGCCACTGAGACCGTCAGATAACTTTGCAAAGGAGCAGACGTGACGTGTTTGAGGAGTTGTTATGTAGTTGTTAGAGGTGGCTCTACATAGTGAATAACGAGTAGAGCGTGAGTTTAACGTGTTTGAGAAGTTGTTGTGCTGGTATTTGAGGTGGCTCTACATAGTGAATAAAGAGTACAGATTGAGTTTAACGTGTTTGAGAAGTTGTTGTGCTGGTATTTGAGGTGGCTCTACATAGTGAATAAAGAGTACAGATTGAGTTTAACGTGTTTGAGAAGTTGTTGTGCTGGTATTTGAGGTGGCTCTACATAGTGAATAAAGAGTACAGATTGAGTTTAACGTGTTTGAGAAGTTGTTGTGCTGGTATTTGAGGTGGCTCTACATAGTGAATAAAGAGTACAGATTGAGTTTAACGTGTTTGAGAAGTTGTTGTGCTGGTATTTGAGGTGGCTCTACATAGTGAATAAAGAGTACAGATTGAGTTTAACGTGTTTGAGAAGTTGTTGTGCTGGTATTTGAGGTGGCTCTACATAGTGAATAAAGAGTACAGATTGAGTTTAACGTGTTTGAGAAGTTGTTGTGCTGGTATTTGAGGTGGCTCTACATAGTGAATAAAGAGTACAGATTGAGTTTAACGTGTTTGAGAAGTTGTTGTGCTGGTATTTGAGGTGGCTCTACATAGTGAATAAAGAGTACAGATTGAGTTTAACGTGTTTGAGAAGTTGTTGTGCTGGTATTTGAGGTGGCTCTACATAGTGAATAAAGAGTACAGATTGAGTTTAACGTGTTTGAGAAGTTGTTGTGTTGATGTTCGAGGTGGCCCTACATAGTGAATAACAAGTAGAGATTGAGTTTAACGTGTTTGAAAAGTTGTTGTGTTGCTGTTTGAGATGGCTCTACACAGTGAATAACGAGTAGAGATTGAGCTTAACGTGTTTGAGAAGTTTATGTGTTGCTGTTTGAGGTGGCTCTACATAGTGAATAACTAGTAGAGATTGAGTTTACCGTGTTTGAGAAGTTGTTGTGTTGTGCTTTGAGGTGGCTCTACATATTGAATAACGAGTAGAGAATGTGAGTTAGACTTGTTTGATGTGGCTCTACATAGTGAATAACGAGTAGAGCGTGAGTTTAACGTGTTTGAGAAGTTGTTGTGCTGGTATTTGAGGTGGCTCTACATAGTGAATAAAGAGTACAGATTGAGTTTAACGTGTTTGAGAAGTTGTTGTGTTGTTGTTTGAGGTGGCTCTACATGGTGAATAACGAGTAGAGATTGAGTTTAACGTGTTTGAGGAGTTGTTGTGTTGTTGTTTGAGGTGGCTCTACATGGTGAATAACGAGTAGAGATTGAGTTTAACGTGTTTGAGAAGTTGTTGTGTTGTTGTTTAAGGTGGCTCTACATAGTGAATAACAAGTAGAGATTGAGTTTAACGTGTTTGAGAAGTTGTTGTGTTGTGCTTTGAGGTGGCTCTACATAGTGAATAACGAGTAGAGAATGTGAGTTAGACTTGTTTGAGGTGGCTCTACATGGTGAATAACGAGTAGAGATTGAGTTTAACGTGTTTGAGGAGTTGTTGTGTTGTTGTTTGAGGTGGCTCTCTACATAGTGAATAACGAGTAGAGATTGAGTTTAACATGTTTGAGAAGTTGTGTTGTTGTTTGAGATGGCTCTACATGGTGACTAACTAGTAGAGATTGAGTTTAACGTGTTTGAGAAGTTGTGTTGTTGTTTGAGATGGCTCTACATGGTGACTAACTAGTAGAGATTGAGTTTAACGTGTTTGAGAAGTTGTTCTGTTGTTGTTTAAGGTGGCTCTACATAGTGAATAACGAGTAGAGATTGAGTTTAACATGTTTGAGAAGTTGTGTTGTTGTTTGAGATGGCTCTACATGGTGACTAACTAGTAGAGATTGAGTTTAACGTGTTTGTGAAGTTGTTCTGTTGTTGTTTAAGGTGGCTCTACATAGTGAATAACGAGTAGAGATTGAGTTTAACGTGTTTGAGAAGTTGTGTTGTGCTTTGAGGTGGCTCTACATAGTGAATAACGAGTGGCTTATCTATTGTGAAAAATAATGTTAATAATTATTATTAGTTAATCTCACCATTGTTCATGTGAAGAACTCTGGCAACTTTCTTGAGTGTTGAATCCAACTTTGAATCAGCGTTTTCCAACTCGGTGTTCAGGTCATCCAACATCCTGTAAAATGACAGATGAAAAGAATTATGAAAACTGGAACTATAAGACTAAGCGAACCTTTTTTTATTCAATGACAACTTGCCCTTGACTACAACTTCACCTAATGTTATAAAAATTTTATAAACAAAATAGTGCTAGAGCTCAGAGGCATTATTCTAAAATAACTGGACAACTCAGTGTATTCCGTG